>CP124711.1:117022500-119522500 GCA_031232105.1 Capsicum rhomboideum
CCCCTCCTTTCATCAAAGTAATCATGTCCCTCTCCAGTAATCTTCACTAAAAATGTAGTTATATCAATACAAGTCATAAACATTATAGTCTAAACTGATTAACTACCTTAACCTCAGGGACTGTCACTTTAGGTATCAAAGATATAACAATAGAATTTATTTGTTTCAACAATTGTCCATTCTTTAAGAATTATAGAACTACATGTATCACATCATTTTAATAAAGATCAATTCTTCTTTAAAGAACCCACTACCATAGCCATTAGGTCCTGGGATTTTGTTGATGTTTTTTTTTTGGGTAATTAAACAATTTTATTAATAACCAAAGTGAACATTACAAAGCTAAACAGGCCAGACTCCTGTTTCTCACTCACTCCTCTACCTATAGCTCAATAACAACTGTACAAATTAAAATTCAGCTACATAATCAGCAAAAAAAAAGATAAAATAATCAAAATAACTAAGTTCTTCAAAGAAGCTGCCTGTTTCTTCGGGTCTTCTATTAAGGACAATGATTCAACAGTTTCAAGCATGGCTGCCACTTTTTTAATTTCCCAACTCTGGTATTGATATGGATTTCAATCTCCTAAGTCATTCTATCCATTTAAAAATGACCACCCTAGAAGGGTATCAGGTTTCTCTCTCTCCAGATCTCTGTCACTACCATAGAAAACAAGCTGCTGAAAATACCACCTTTGCCAAATTTCTTCTTTGCCCAATTGGAAGCTCTAAGTACTTTTTCTTGCCTACTACCCACTATCATGATTTCACCAATCTAGTGTAACATCCTACTCCACAAGCTCCTTGTAACCTGGAAATTAAAAAACAAATGCTCCATTGTTTCCTCAGGGTCATCATAGAAGATACAGACACCCGCAACATCAATACCAAATTTGTGCAATCTTTCAACTGTAGGCAATCGTTTATGTAAGGCCAACCACAAACCAAATTTATGTTCAAGATGGATGGTCGGGTGAGTTGTGAGGCTCCTCCATTGCATTTTTGGAGAGGATCATCTTAGTGAGGTATACATCTTCTTAATGTTGAGCTTATCTCCAAGTACCATTGACTGTAGTCTATCACATAAGCCACCCTGTATTAAGACAACATCCATAACAAACCTTCTAGCCTCTATAATCTTCCGTATTACCTATGTTGTATTTCCAAGAACTAGACAAGTATCAATTACCTCATGCTGCATATAAAATATGTGAGCCCATAGGCAATCTTTCTTTGTTGCAAGGGCCCAGAGTTGTTTGAGGATAGCTGCTCTATTCCAAGTACACAACTGTAATATATTCAGACCCTCAGCACCTCTTGGTTGGCATATCTTTTCCCAGGAAACCAAAGGTTTTTTGGATTTTTCCATAGACCCTATCCATAAAAATGTCCTACACACTTGCTTTGTTAATTTCATGACCTTCTTGGGGAGAATAAACATTTGAGCCTAATAAGTTTGCATTCCAAATACCACTGATTTTATAAGTTGCAGCCTCCCTGCATAAGTGAGTAATTTAGAAGTCCAGAACCTCACCCTTTCAGTTATTCTATCCACCACAGCCATGCATTGACCAATGGTTAGCTTTTTAGAGGAAAAAGGTACTCCCAGGTATTTGAAAGGGAGGGAGCTTTCATTGAAACCCAAGGTCCTTAGGATCTCCAGCTTGATATATGATTTAACCCCCGAGAAGTAAACTGAGCTCTTCTCACAACTTGTCTGCAAACCAGATGTTCTTGAGAACTTCTCAAAGGATTGCTTAACAAGTAACACTGGTTTTTGCTTAGCCTTGCAAAACAGTAAAAGTTCATCCGCAAAACAAATATGTGTCAAGTTTAATTTTTTGCATCTTGGATGGTACTGGAAGTGAGGGTTCCTTGTGACAACTGTTAACTCTCTATTTAAGTATTCCATGGCTATGAAAAAAAGATAGGGTGGCATGGGATCACCCTATCTTATGCCTCTCTACCCTTGTAAAGGTTCAGTGAGTTATCCATTAATCACTAAGGAGTAAGACACCGATGACACACACTCCATGACCATATTTATGAACTTAATACGAAAACCTAAATCTACAAGTATAGCCCTTAAAAAACTCCATTGTATAGAATCGTAAGCTTTTCGAAGATCTACTTTCAATACACACCTAGGAGACATGCCTTTCACGGTGTACCACTTGAGAATTTCATGACTTATACGCACATTATCCACAATACTTCTCCCCTCTATAAATGCTGACTGGGATGGACTTACTACTGATCCAATAATATTTTTAAGCCTACTTGTTAAGATCTTAGTGATGATTTTATACACTGTGGTGCAGCATGCTATGGGCCTATAATCCTTTACAACTATAGGATTTTCTATCTTTGGAATGAGGATGATGGCAGTATGACTATAAAATTTGAGCATTTTACCTTCCCAAAAGAACTCCTTGACTACATTACACAAAGTTGTCTATAATGTTGACCAATTTTGATTAAAGAACTCCACAGGGTATCCATCAATTCATGGTGCCTTCTCCAAGGGTAGACCTTTGACTGCATCATATATTTCCTTGTCTGTTACTATACTTACTGGTTGGAATTGTTGGTCATATGTAAGACAAGGACCTTGCTTGATAACTGCTACATCTGGACATGGTAACACATCTACTGAACTCCCTATGATCTTCTTAAAGACTGCAACGAATTCTATCTCAATCTCTGCAGGAACTGTGAGCTTTACACCAGCCTTAGTGTTTACAAAAGTAATTGAATTCCTATTTGACCTTATCTTCAGTTGGGCTTGGAAATACTTGGTATTTGCATCACCATTAGCAATCCATGTAGCCCTAGATTTTTTCCTTAACACTTTTTCTTCTACTAAACTCCATGTAGCAATCTCAGCAAGTGCTTTACTTTCATCTTCTATTAGATGCTGGTCTTGTGACCTGCTGTTTAGTTGAATTTGGATAACATCCAACTATAATCTGGCCTACTAGAGCGTTTGGGCATATAAGCTCAAGTATGTGTTTAAACCCTTCAATTCTACCTTTAGTTTCTTGAGTTTGGACCATAGCTGATACATCTGGGTACCCCTTACTTGTTGAGACCAAACCTGCTGCACAATACCCTAAAAATCAGGATGATTCATTACTGTGGATTACAGTATAAAAGGTTTTGGCTTCATCCTTGCAGCATCTCTATGCTCCATAATAAGTGGAGAGTGGTCGGATACCCCTGGATTAAGAAAGTCCACCTCCATATGCCTATAAGTTTGCAACCACTCTAAGTTCCCAAATGACCAGTCTATTTTTTAGTAGACTCTTTATCCCATATCCTGCTTGTTACAGAAAGTTAAATAGAAACCCTTTGATTTTAGAGTTGTGAGTTGCGATTCATCCAACCACTCTTTAAAATCTTGAGTTTTAGCTAAATTCACACTCGATCTAAGTCTATCCTCCGAACTGAGTACAACATTAAAATCTCCACACAGGAGCCAAGGTTCATAGATAGTCCTTCCCAGTTGAATCAGCTCATTCTACATTAGTTTCCTATTACTTGCCTCATTTCTTGCATATACAACTGTAAATAGGGTAGTAAAAGTAAGAGTGTTCATCTTGCAATGTATAAATTGCTCACTGACTTGAAAAAATTACACTTGAATATGGGGTTTCCACATTAGCCATATCCTCCTATTTGGAGTCATGGGATAGTTACATCACGTGATCCATCCCTGTTCCATCTTGTTCAAGATAGATGTTGCTTTATTCTCTTTAACCCTTATTTCAATACAACAAAAAACATCTACTCTGTACTTTTGCAAGAAGAGACGAATCTCTTTTTTCTTTTGGGGATGGTTCAAGCCCTTCACATTCTATGTGGAGATGATCATGAAGGGTTTTGAGTCTCTCCTGGATCAGTAGTTGACCCAACTATCCCCTCATGTGCTCCCACTCTTAAACAATTATATTTATTTGTAAGCACAATCCCAGGGTTAGATACCTTAGATTGCAGGGCTGTTGTAGGTGTTTTTTCCTGTGGTCCCTTCTCCATAAGTGGGGGCATAATTGTTTTGGCTTCAGTACTCATTTGTCTCTTCTCCATAGGTGGGGGTGTAGCAATATCACCAGCTATAGTTTTTACTTCCTCTGGTCTAGCAACCCAATTTTGAGGCGTATTTCTTCCTTGACCCCTTCGACCTCTGTTACTCCTTCGCCTTCGAGGCACCTCTTGGAAATTTAGATCTAGTTTTTGTTGCTTCTTTTTAATTTGGCAAGCCTCTTTATTGTGCCTAAATCGTAAATAATGTTGACAATACTTTGGTCGCCATTCATAGTTAATACGTTGAGTATAACTTCCATCAGGGGAGGCAATTCTTACTGATTCCACTAATGGTTGAGCTACATACACCTCTACCAAGACCCAGGCATAGTATATCCTCTCCATGGTTTCAGTGACTTTATCCGAGTATAATGCTTTCCTAATTGCACTTGTAATCTTACTTAAATCTCCACTGGAACATTATCCCACAGGAAAGCTAGGCAAAGTGACCCAGATTAGGATTGTTGTGATGCAGTCAGGATTGAACTCAAAATTCCATGACCATGCTTGTATCATGAATGGTTTATTGTGATACGTATAAGGTCCACTCTGCAACACCTTCTTATAGTCCTCCTTCGAGTCAAATCTGAAAATGAAGTACCCGTCGTTGTGAGCTAAGATATGTGGCTTCTTCATAAATTGCCAAGCATTTGCAAAGTATAGATCCAAGCTCTTCAGGTAAGGGGTATCTCCCATGAAAAAACCAATTATTGAGCTCTTCCAGTACTCCTCCTGAGGTTTTAAGTCCTCCTCATCTATCATCACTAGTCATTTCCCTTGGTTTGTACTCGAAGCAAAGTACACAAGGGTTCTTCCCCTTTGTGGTTGTCGATTATCCATCAAATTAGGTTTTTCCTCCAAGTTTTGAGTTGTAGACATTACCATGGAGAATTATAGCCTCCGTGCAGCCGAAGCTGTGTCATTATGACCAAAATCCTCCAACCAACTGGAGTCCAAAGAAGTATATGGTGTCCCCTCTCCCTCTTCTGGAATGGATCAGAATTGGGGGAGGGAGTAGCTCATTGTAATATTCTACAAAAATTTGAGCTACTTCCTTATTTTCTGTGTGTAGTATCCCATTCTTATCCTTTATCTGAGTGATAACTTATTGGCCTCCTATGTTTGATAATGGAATGGAAGTACTTTGTGCTGTCATCACCTAATTGTATCTAGGTGGCCCTACTTCTTTATTATACAAACATTTTTGCTGGGTAAGATGATTTCCTAAACCTCTGGTACCTCTGTCTTTCCTCAACTTGTAAGCCTATATTAGTGGGATCACTATGTAAGTTGCTCTAAGCTTGAAATAGTTCGGCTTTGTCCATCTCAGCTTCTACTACAATATTACTGAATACGTTTTATTGAGCTCTTTCAACTTCCTTTTCAGTAATTTAAACTTCAGCTTGCACCCTTTCACAATAATCTGTCAAGTCTTTTCCACTATTTCCAGAAATTGTGGATGTTTTGTCCATATATTTCAAAACTTAAAAGCCTTATTTGGTCTAATACTGCTCATTTCCTTTGCAATTATCAAGAGACAGTGATCACTGATTCCTTCCACTAGAAATCTAGCTTTAACTACTGGCTTAATGTCTAGTTATTCTTTATTCACAAAACCTAATAAGTTTTTGAGAAAATTCTACTATCTATATTTTTGCCATTCCATGTGTATATATGTCCACTATATGAAACTTAATCAATTCACAGTTGTCTAAACACGCTTGAAAGTCAAGTGTTTCATCCAAACTCACTGGATTCCCACTAATTCTATCCTTGAAACACAAGATAGAGTTGAAATCCCCCATTATCAATCAAGGTATTGTAATCCCTACCCTTATGTCCTCCAAATGGCTCCACAATTCCTTTCTTTCCTTTCTTGAATTGAATGCATAGATGTCAAGGGAAAGGTAGTCTGATACACTATATCCTTAACTACACAAGTGATGTTTACTACCCATTACCAAATCTATATGATAGTAGTTTGTCCTCCAACACATCAATACTCTACCATTATGATGATAATCATGATTTGTGAGATATTGCCACCCTCCAAACATACTTCTAACCATGTATTCCATTCTATCAACTTTTATTTTTATTTCTAATAACTACTAATCCACTATTTTCCTTACTATATAGGAGTTTGAACCTCTTTTTGTTTGCTAAGGGCATTCAAACTCCTAATAGTCCAACAAAGTAGACTATTCATCCCCAAAGGAGACATTCCATTACCTCCCCCATGCTGAACTAATCTTTCTGATACTTTACCTGTGCTACCTTCACATAGGATATTGAAAGGATTTAGACTTGTTTTGACTTGTTTCTCGACCCTTTTTGGTGATCTACTGGTGCTTGTGGGGATTACCCAACCAACCTATTTATCATATGCTTTTTTCTTACCTCCAGCCCTTTGTTTTTTTGCCTATACTTATGCTCCTGTACATCTTAGTTGTGCCACTTTTGGAGCTATTGGTGATCTAGTCCCTTCCCTCTTGGTTTCTCAGTATGTGTTGCGTTCTTAACAACACCCTCCACTCTCTTCTGTGTGTCAGATTTCCCAATGTAGGCTTTTTCTTCCTGAACTCTTTCTCAGCATGGCTATACTTTTAGCAGAATATACATAGTATAAGCTTCCAATCATATTGTATTTGTTGCTCAATCAGTAGATCCTTCTTATTTCAATAAAACACTTTATCAGACAGAGGTGTAACTATATCCACCTCAAGTAGTAATCTCGCACAATTCAGGCCTATCTTCCGCTTAATGTTCTTATCCATCATCGAAGGCTTACCAACTAAGCTTCCAATCTTGATTAGCCCTTTGGGTTCCTACTTAAAATCCAGGCCAGGTAACTTCACCAAAATTAGTACTGTATGTAGATCTTCCCTTGTGAATTCCATCTTCTCATTCTAAACCTTAACTATGAAAGAATTGTTGTCAAAATTGTAAATTCCACCCTACAACTCTTCATTCTTCCCTTCTTGAGTGTCAATCATGACCAACACTATACCATTCTTCAATATAGACACTTTATTAATGTCATGCTTCCCCCGTTTTGTATGTAGCCATTTAGTACCGTGAATGGTGTGTGTGCCCCTAATACATAGCACACTACAACATTTTTCTAGTAATCTGTCTCAGAAGTTATGTCCTTCAATTCAATCTCACCTACTGGAGATTCCATTTGCATTTTAAGAGAAATAAATTCCAATTTTAATCTGGCATTAGAGATTCTGGATATGTCAAAATTATCCTAAATTGAGGTTTTCTTTTTATTCAATCATTTGTCTCCACTTCATCAGCCTTTGATCTATTACCAAAACCCCTAGAGGCATGTGTTTCTCTTCTCACTCCTAAGAACTAGTTTGGGAACCCAGCTTATTTTCCTGCAAATTTACTGTTTCATTCCCTGTTTGTCACACTGTTTCATTGATTTCTACTACTATTACTACATCAATTTCACTCTGGAATGGTAGATTCATATTGTCGTTTCCTTTCAACCCTTTTTCCTCTAGACCCTTTTTTCTAGTCGATGGTGAACTTCCTTGACCAAGGTTGGTCGGTGATTCAGTAATTTCCCCTCGGTAATGCCCTACAAGACCATGTTTCTCTTGGATCGCTTTCTATATTTGCTATGCTCCCATGAATTTTGTGTTATCTTGCACCTTTTCCTGCTTCTTCATCAAAATCCAAGTTTTCCTCCTCATGGGTGTGCACGTTTGCTGAGAGAAAAATACCCCTTCTGACTTTATTGATATAAAATAAATAACTTTAATAAATAATTTGTTATAGTTAGTTGACCATTCAATAAAGAGAAAATGCATTAAGTAATTCCAGAATTTTGACCTGATTTGTAAATAGACACTTAAAGTTTGCGGGATTACTCCACTAAATTATTTCCAACCAAAATAAATACACCATTTATACTCAAATTCACACCTGTTGTATTCTCACATTAGAAAAGGCGTGTGAGGAATTAAAAACAGCTCCAAGCCAGTGTAACAAGCCACTTGGCATTGCCAAGTGAATTCTTTAGTCATAGAAGAAAAAGATTCATCTTGCCTAAATTAATTTAACCACTATTTGATAGCTGTTGAAGCTTGTTGCAGTGCCCATGGCTGAGTTAGCACTGCACTACTAAATTAACATATAACCCACTATCAACATCATCCCCATCCATTAACCTACCGTTTAGTTATTTTTTAATCACTATGGAAGATTTATTATTATTATTATTATTATTATTATTATTATTATTATTATTATTATTATTGAGATCTCCTTCTCTTAAAAATGCATATTGAGATCTCCTTCTCTTAAAAATGCAGATTGGGAGTGTTGGGATAAAGAGATGATGAAAGAATGGTCAATTTGGGATTAAGGAACTGGAGAAGGTAGTATTTCAAATTTTAAATTTTTGCTTTGATGGTGATTTCAGTTTTTAGATTTTGATTATTTGGTGGTTTTGATTTTCAAATATTAATTATTGGTGATTTGGAAATTATTTGAAAGGGCTACGATGAAATTGATGCATATTGCAATGATGGTAATGGTGATAGCTATGTAAAGAAATTTTGCAAAAGTTGAGGTGAAGAAAAAAGGGAAGAAAAGAAAAAAAAAACAGAATCAAATGGGAAAAATAATTTTAAAAGAGAGTTAAAATCTGATTTAACAAATGGCAAGGGATGATTGGTGTGTGATTTATACATAATTTTTTATAATTTCAATTGATCAAAAAAAGGTGTATTTATTTTGATTGAAAATAGGATCCTCCACAAACTTTAAGTGTCCACTTATAAATCAGGTTAAAGTTCGAAAAATACTTTATGCAATTTTCTCTAACCCCCACCCCTCCACCCCCCCACCCCACACACAAAAATTATATTCTTTTAGTAACAATTATTATTATTATTATTATTTATGTTGCGTATAGAATTATTTTTCAAATAATATTTTTTTTGGTGTAGAAAGGATTGCTAAATATATCATTATTTTTCTTTTTTTGGTGTGAGACTCCGAGTTAAATGCAGTTGCATGCATGCGGTGGGAAAATTGTAGAGGAGACTCATGTCTGCCAGCATGGTTATGGAGTAGGGCACCACATGTCTCTCTTTTGCCACGTATCTTACTTATTAACAAGTGCCTCTTCAGTACTCATTTCTCTTATCACAACTGAAATATATATATGTGGTGTATGAACAGGTTAACCTGCTTATTGTATATTGTAAAAGGAGAGAGAGAGAGAGAGAGAGAGAGAATGGCATCAGGGCAAGAAGAACGAGCTCAACGACAGGGAGAAACAGTCATCCCTGGTGGCACTGGTGGAAAGAGCCTTGAAGCTCAAGAGCATCTTGCTCAAGGTTTAAACTAACTCTTTTTTCTTTACTAATACTGTCATCATTAATTTTATTTTTATCCGAACATTTTAACGTCTTTTGATTCTATAAGTGAAATTTTCTCTCCATAACTTGTGATTGTGAGAATTATGTGTTTATAGTACTACATTAAATTGTGGACATCTCACTTACTACCTTAGTTTTGTTTTATGTAACATTATTATTCTGTCCATCATATTCTTATGTAACACATAGTTTTAGTTTGAGGATAATTTGAATAATTTTAATTTTAATTTTAATCATCTTTACAGAGATATAAAAGTCACAAAAATCTTGTGTGTGGTTAGACCAGAAGTTTAAAAAGTTTAAGTGATAGGGTGAAACTTCTAATATCACTTTATTTTAGGAAGTGCTTTTCTTCAAGAGTGTTTTTTATAAAATAATATTGATAAGCCGTTTGTGTTTGATTAATAAATTTAAAAAGCGATTTTAAGTGTTTTTTTTTTTTCAGAAATGTTTCACTTTAAAAAAAAATAATTACTATTCACTTTTTTCTCCCAAAAATTTTGGCCGAACACGCATCTTTTAAAAAAGATAAAGCACTTTTGAGGGACTTTTGATCCCTCAAACGCTTGGCCAAACTATAACTTGGTGTGGTTAGACCACATATTTTACTTTTCTTCTTTATTGGCTAATGAGTATATTTTGGTGAAACTTAAATGAAGGGAGAAGCAGAGGAGGGAAAACAAGAAGGGAGCAACTAGGAACAGAAGGGTACCAAGAGCTGGGACAAAAAGGAGGACAGACTAGGAAAGAGCAGATAGGGAAAGAAGGGTACAAAGAAATGGGTCGAAAGGGCGGACTTAGTACCACTGAGAAGTCTGGTGGTGAACGTGCTGCTCAACAAGGCCTTGACCTTGATTAATCCAAGTTTAGCACCTTATATATGTTTTTTTGAGCCTGGTCACTTATAGTTCAATTATTTTATGTATTACAGTTCAGTTTGGTTCTTGTTAAAGTCCAGTTCCTAAGATTAGGTAGCTGCTTTTATGTGTCTGTCTTATATAAAAAAAATGTAGAGCCTCCTGTAAGGGGTTTAGTACTTAATGGACTTAAGTTTTTGGTTTCTTGCGTGCTTTACGTGCAACATGATGTCAAAGGTGAAAATCTGAAAGGCCGAACACTTAGTGAGATAAGTGAGCACCTAATTTAACCAAGCAAATCAACTTTCTTACCAAAGATTCTATGAATTGGATGGAAGATAATAAAATTCATATCGAGAAAATAATAATCAAGAAAAAAATTGGATGGTAGATAAAAAAATTTGTGTAGAGAAAATAATAATTAAGATGAGAAAAGTATTGCAATAATTGTATTGTAGTATTTTATGTCAAATATTGTGAATGCTTTGAGCTTGATCTTAAAATCTTTTGAACTTGATTTGGATTCGTTCCTGTGAGCTTTGATTTTAAGTTTTGATGAATTTGATCTTGATTTGCTTTTTTAGCTCAAAGGTGTTTTTGAGCTTAATCTTGAATTGTATTTAGGCTTGGATGTTTGAATATTTGATTTCGTTAGAAATTTGTTGTGTTTGATTTGCGAGTTTTCTCCAATTTTGTTTAGAATTTTGGTGTCTTTTCTGAATTATGAAGATCTTATTTTACAGTTGTAAAATGAAAGGAGTTATGATAAGAATACGGCTTTTCAATCAGTCAAGTAAGTAAATATGACAATATTTAATTAGTCGGAATGTCATTTGTAAGTGTAGTTTTATTGGTTTTAGTTTCACTAATGATGTTATGTTATTTTGATATGGGCATATATATGATTTTAGGAAAAAGTACACAAACTATCCCCTAAAAACAAACTAATTATCCTAATTTGCCTCCTCCCTTACTAATTTTGATAATACCCCTTCGGCACATAATATTTACCCGCATTACCCCCCCTTCAGTGTTCCTTACTTCAGCGTCCAATTACATCTAATCTTAGCTCAGCAAACTTTATCATTACAATCCTTATTGTATTGCGTTGGAACACTAACCAATGAGGACAAAATTAAGACAACTGGAACATATGCTAAATCCACGTGTAGACAAGCATATCCATTTTAAATTTTCTAATGTCTGAGTAACTTTTTAGTTCTTTAAAGATAAAAATAAATGCAGTACTTAATCATTTTTAAACTAATAAATATATAGAACATTAAGTTAATAGACTACAATAAGGAGTTAAGTATTATGAAAAATATTAAAGTCACTGGATTATTTTTTAAAATTTAAATTAATAAAAAATATATTATATATTATCTCTAAAATATGACTCTATTTTTCATCTTTTATTTTTTTTACAAGAACAATTTGCTAAAAGTTGTATAAATATAAAAATATCAAAATTAATAAAAAAATATGACCTAACTATTTTTAGATTTATAAAAATAAAAAATTTAAATAACTTGACTACTATAAGAAATACATAAGAAAAATACTAAAGTCCACTAGCTTATTTATTTTTTATTTTTTCTTGTTGGCTCCTTATTTTGTTTTGTTGATCTAAATTTTTTGAGATAAGTATCGAAAATACCCCTAAACTTGACGCAAATTATTACTTTAGTCCCCGAACTATCGACAGCCTTAAAAACACCCCTCTAATTGACTAAATGAATTTAAAAACATCCCTCTTATGCCACGCGAGCGTATATGTGGAATTTTCTGTGATGTGGCATACACATAGAACTGATATTAAAATCAAATTAGCAAAATTAAACATAAACTCTATTTTTTTGTAATTAAAAATAATATTAAATTCATAATTTATTTAATAAAATCTGAATTAATAGAAATATATATTTTTATTTTTGCTTATATTATCTTCTTTTAAATCGTATTTTAAAGATAAAATAAAAATATAAAGTTATTGTATAAAATATATTGTGATGGTATCATGAAAAAATGGGAAGCGTATCATTGAAGGACTGAGGCAGTATATAGATATACGGTGATGGTATCATTACGGAGTGAAGTAAACCCCAATGATACCATTTCAGTATACAGATATACTATGATGGTATCATTACTGACTGAGGCAAATCCCAATAATATCATGTGAATATATATATACTATGATGGTATCATGGAGGTCTGACTGAAGAATTGAAGCAGACAGCAATGATACCATGACATTATATAGATATATTGTGATGGTTTCATGAAGGTCTCACTGAAGGATTGAAGAAGACATCAATGATACCATGATAGTATATAGATATACTGTGATGGTATCATTACGGACTGAAGCAAATACCAATGATATCATGTGAGTATATATATATATACAGGATTGAAGCAGACATCAATGATACCATGACAATATATAGATATACTGTGATGGTATCATGGAGGTCTCACTGAAGGATTGAAGCAGATATCAATGATATCATGACAGTATATAGATATACAGTGATAGTATCATTACAGATTGAAGTAAACATAATGATACCATGTCAGTATATGTATATACTATGATGGTACCATGGAGGTCTGACTGAAGAATTGCAGCCAATATTAATGATACCATGACGGTATTTAGATATATTGTGATCGTATCATATAGATCCCACTAATGATTGAAGTAGACAACAACGATACCATGACAGTATATAGATATACTTTGATAGTATCATTACAGAATGAAGCAAACACAATAATACCATGTGAATATATATATATATACTACGATGGTATCATGGACGTGTGACTAGAGGATTGAAGCAGACATCAACGATACCATGACGGCATATAAATATACTGTGATGGTATCATTACGGACTGAAGCAAACCCAATGATACCATGTCAGTATATATATACTGTGATGGTATCATTGAGGCATGACTGAAGGATTGAAGTAGAAATTCATGATACCATGATAATATATATATACTGTGATGGTATCATGGAGGTCTCACTGAATGATGAAGCATACATTAATGATACCATGACGGTATATAGATATACTGTGATGGTATCATTACGGACTGAAGCAAAACCAATGATACCATATCAATATACATATACTGCGATGGTATCATGGAGGCCTGACTGAAGGATTGAAGCAGTCATCAATCATACCATGACGGTACATAGATCTACTGTGATGGTATCATTACAGATCGAAGAAAACCCAATGATACCATGTCAAATATATATATATTGTGATGGCATCATAGAGGTTTGATTGAAGGATTGAAGAAGACATCAATGATACCATGACAATACATAGATATACAGTAATGGGATCGTGGAGGTCTTCCTAAATGATAAACTATACATCAATGATACCATGACTGTATATAGATATACTATGATGGTATCATTATGGACTGAAGCAAACCCAATGATACCATGTCAGTATATATATACTGTGATGGCATCATGGAGATCTGACTGAATGATTGAAGCAGACATCAATGATACTATGACAGTACATAGATATACTGTGATGGTATCGTGGAGGTCTCACTGAACGATGATAGCATACATCAAATTTATATAATGTCATGGTATCATTACGTACTGAAGCAAACCCAATGACACCATGTTAGTGTATATATACTGTGATGGCATCATGGAGGTATGACTGAAGGATTGAAGCAGTCATCAATGATACCATGACTGTATATAGATATACTGTGATGGTATCATTACAGACTGAAACAAACCCAATGATACCATGTTAGTATATATATATATACTGTAATGGTATCGTGGAGGTCTGACTGAATGATGAAACATACATCAATGATACCATTACGGTATATAGATATACTGTAATGGTATCACTAAAGACTGAAGCAAACCCAATAATACCATATCAGTATATATATACTATGATGGTATCATGAAGATCTGACTGAAGGATTCAAGCAGACATCAATGATACCATGACTACATATAGATATACTGTGATGGTATCATTACAGACTGAAGCAAACCTAATGATATCATATCAGTATATATATACTGTGATGGTATCTTGGAGGTCTGATTGAAGGATTAAAGCAGACATCAATGATACCATGACAATATATAGGTATACTGTGATGGTATCATGGAGGTCTTACTGAATGATGAAGCATACATCAATAATACCATTACGATATTTATTGCGAACTGAAGCAAATGAAAAAAATAGAAATAAAAAAGAAAAGAGAATCAAATAAAATTACAAAAGAAAAGAAATAAATAAAATAAAATAAATCAAAATAAAAAAGAATTAAAAATATGAAATTAGCTTGTGGTGTAGAAATAAAGAATATTATGATTTGAGAAGAAAATGAATGAGAAAAGGAGAAAAAAAAATAAAAAATAAAGTAATAAATGAAAAAAAAAAGGAACAAGAACTAAATTTTTTTAAAAAAAAATAAAAAAATAAAAAATAAAAACACAAAAATAAAAGAAAAAAAGAGAAAAATAAAAGCAGAAAAAAGAAGAAGTAGATTAAAAAAGTTAAAGAAGAAAGAAATAAACAAAAAAAGGAAAAAAGAAAAGGAACAAGAAATAAAGAAATTGAAAAATAAAAAATTAATAAAAATAAAAAACACAAAAATAAAAAGAACAAATAAAAGGAAAAAAGAGAAAAATAAAAGCAGAAAAAAAAATAGAGAAAAAAATAAATGAATAAAGAAATAAGAATAGAAGTAAATAAAATAAAGATTGAGTGTGAATTAGATTATGGTGTTAAAAAAAAATAAAGATAAAATAATTTTGCGAAAAAAATACATGAGCAAAGAAGCATAAAAAAAAAAAAGGAAATGAGTTAAAAAACGAAAAAAAAAGAAAAAGAAACGAAGTAGAGAAATAGAGAAATGAAAAAGAAAAGAATTAAAATGGAGATAAATAACTAAAACTACAAGGGAAGAGAACATTTTATGTAATTAGTTAGGGGAACATTTTATATAAAGGAGCATTTAGTTATAAATAGTTTACTCCTATACGACATGTATGTACTTTCCCCATGATTTTATTGGCTCACTTGACTTGAATTGCACGTTATTTGACACATTGTATTAAATTGGGTCCGTACAATAAAATGATATTTTTAACTTAGCAACATGGGTACATAAATTTATAGGCCAAATCAATGAATTCGATCAATAAAAATTAAATTTTAATTAAATTTGTATTATTGGAAATAAATAATTAGTTCAGTCATTAGTTTACAATATTTATTAAAGTTAATATATGTTAATTTAATTTAAATAAAATTTATATGATTACAATTTGTCATAATATAGGATTATCTGAAAAAACTAGACTTAAAAGTATTGCAAAGATTTAATACATTTTTATTTAAAGGAACATGACTGTGACCATGAACAATGATGGAACCTGAAGTTATATATTTTGAATAATATGCTTGAACTTTAGTTACTGTCAAAATTTAGATTTTACTATTTTCAATTTTTCATATTTTGATAATATGCTTGAACTTTAGTTACAGTCAAAATTTAGATTTTAATATTATCAAATTTTTTTTCCTAATTGGCATATGACTTGAATATATCATAGTTGTGATTTTCAAAAAGTTGCTTGTTGCTGGTCCACTGTCTCCCTTTTTTTTTTTTTCAATGGAATTAGCAGACTAGTTACTTTTTCACAGCTTAGTACTCTCTTCATTTTTAAATAAGTGTTTTTTTTGAGTTGGGCATATCCTTTAAAAAATTACTCACTTCTAAAAAATTAAAAGTAACTTTACCAATTTAGTCCTAATTAAATTTTATCTCTTTTCAAGTTGATATTAATTACTTGTAAGAATCCTAGTTGTGATTTTTAGCTTTTTTGTGTTTTGACTATTTTGCCCTTTCTCATAGTTGCTACATGTCATTTATGAGCTGTGGGGATGGTTGGCACGGTCCCCAAAGCATTCAGGAGTGATTTGAGTGAGGTCGAAATTTGGATTAGCCTTATAAGTGAATAGTTGGACTTTGGTCAACATTTTGTGATCCGAGCGTCGGATGGTGATTATGTCAGTTTCATTAGATCCCAAATGTCGATTTTGGGTTAGTAGCATAGTTGGTTCGGGTTTCGAGCCTTTATATTTAGTTTTGACCTAGTAGACGAGAAACTAGTTAAATTTAGCCTAAAGAGGTCTCTGGGGTTAACTTGTTGAAAACGATCTCTTTTTATAAATCTGATGGTTTCATTCACTCCAAAACGTCGAAATTAGCCTAGTAGCATTATTGATTTATTTTTGTGAAGTCTCGATCAAATCCCGATCGTCACGTCCCAAAATGCCCCCTAGACGTAAGTGGCGCCCGCTAGCACCACTTGTCGGGCGAACCAAATATCCATTCACTTACACAATTGTATAAGCACTGAGATAAGATATGTATAACTCCAAACGCTTCAATAATAACCAATAAATAGGGAACGATAATCCAACAAACTCCATAATCAATTTATTAATTCAACGATCAATCAAATACTAATTCTCTAGCTCAAATCCCACACTAAGACCATGGAGCATCTAATAGAGTTGCATAAGTTCAACTGTCGGGCATGCAGACCCAAGAAAAGAAATAAATGATAAAAATAGATAGAGCGGAAATGATAGCCTCCACGAACAATATAAAGGCTCACCTCAGCAACAGAATCTACACAACGAACTCGTCAGCCACTAGTCTCACCCTCCACAACAGCATCTGCATAGACATGCAGGTAAGGAGTGAGCTATATATAAATATAACCCAGTAAGATCCTCGATTCGCTACTTTAGTACCCCTGAAACAAATGTTAGAAAATACAAAAGCACAACGATCACATAAATGATATGCACAACATATATCTTATAATATAATGCTTAGTAAGGTCCAACAAATGTTTCAAAAATTACTATGTATCTCAACTCAATCCACTCTCCCGACTTGTCATAAACGGTAGTGAAGGTGATCAGCTTAGCACCCCGACAAGTCCACGACACCATACATAATGCCCCCAAAGTATACTACGACAACATGTACAAGGCCTCTAACATATTACGACAACATATGCAATGCCCCTAACATATTACGGCAGCTATGTATGCCCTTAGTAACCATATCACAGCAGCGAAGAAAATATATCCAACGCCCCAATATCACCTCACATATTATCATTAAATAATTAGTATACTTCACAAAATACATATCCGCGGATAGTCAAAGACCATCGATTCTTCCAAGCTCACGCTTGTCCCAACACATGACTAGGCAGAAAAATACAGTTTTATAAAACAGATTTGAAAAGCAAGCACCAAAGCTTAAAGTCTCACTTACCTCGCTAACAACAAGTTCTCCAACCTTGTAATGCGTAGAACACTAATCAAACAGTCTCCAATGGTTTCAATCTATCAAAAATATTAATGATATCAATTATGCTGGTTGGGGTCGTCAAGTCTCAATATTCTTAACTTTTAGGCTTAGAACTAAACCTTAATATCTCACACCTTAGCTCACAAATTAAAGGGAAAAATTATCTTAATATCACTGTTAAAACTTAATAATGAAAATTTTGTCCACATATATACATGGTATCCGCAAACAGGTTAAAGTTAGCACAAGTAATAACCAATAGTAGCATAAGTAAAAAGAAAATAGTGGCCGAATTTTGGCAGATACTCTAATAGCCAATAGTGGCTTAAGAAATCCCAAATCTTTAAATATTCATATCATTGGCTAATGATTACCCATCCACAATCATTATCACATCATTACTATCACACCTCTTCAACCAAATCATCACAACAACCCACGTATATTCTAGTACTGTGTTCAAAAGCCAAGGAAAATAAATACCTGATCACTTCTTCTAACCTCTATGCGTTGCTAATTCCCCAAAAACTTCTAAGAGTTGCTCCTTCCGGCTTTTAGTTTTTGAAAAATTATAAGGGATGCAATTGCCCTAAAGTCTTTCTACTCCTTTAATAACTCACAGAAATCATGACCCATCAGATTAGGAGGATGGGTTTGACCTACTCCTTTTTAATTCTCCTAATTAATTTATTATAATAATTAAAAGTGGTTAAATTATCAATTTATCTCTCATTAAAAAGTTGGGTTATTACATCGATGGTCCGTTTAGAGCATTTTTTTGGCCTTGGGCTGATAGTTGGTGCTTAGTTTTTGGTGCACCAGATATTCCTTCATTGCGATTGCGTGGCTTGGGTAGGAATCGCGAAAGGTTAGGTCGTCGTTCATCGTGGTCCTCTGCAGTCGTGTGGTTTGGGTTGGGTCACTTTCGCAATTGCGTGGCTCTTCGCGGCAATCGTGATGGTCATTTATGGAGCGAGGTCAATGTTGACCCTCGCGATCGCGTGGTAGGGGCCGAGATCATGAGGTATTGTATACCTAGATAGAACAAAATCTCTTTTTGTGATTTTTCACCATTTTTGAACTTTGAGATCTTGGAAAAATGATTTTAAATATATTTTTTCATAAAAAGCTTTGTGGTAAGCTTCTAAACTTGATTTTTATCATTATTCATTGATTTTATCTTAAAAACAACTTCTAAATCTTAATTTTAAACTTGGATTTTTGGGGTTTCACCCAGTAAAGTGTAAAAATAGTTTTTCAATGATTTCAACCTCGACCTCAACTCATTTTTCATTGGGTTTTTAGATTTAGGACCCTCTCAATATAGGGAACATGATTCTAAATAAAATTCCAATTTTACCCCCTTTTTCTTTGGGTTCGATTTCTGAACTATTTTTGGACCTGAATTGAAAGTGGCCAATATGGGTATTTTTGGACTCTTCTTGACTCCTAGATCATGTTTTTGATAGAGTGGGTTGAATCCGAGGCCGCATGAAAAGGAAAAGCTCCTCATTGATGGGTCCAAACTAGAGTTTTGATTTTTTGAGGTTCTTCAGAATGGGCTGGGTAGTTAACCATTCATTTAATGTATGCTATGGGTTAGGGATTTCATCGCTAGATTCATATTTTGATATAGTTACTTTATCTATTGCCCGTGTGGGGGCCTATTTGAGTATTATTATTGACTTGAGAGATTATTATTATTGTGATACCCGAGTGGGGGTCTATGTGAACATTATATCTGACTTGAGAGATGATTATCGTGGTGATACCCAAGTGGGGATTGATACTGATCTTATTTGAGCATTATTTTCCATCTATCTTTATTGTAATGTTCGAGTGGGGGCTTGAATTGGTATTATCGATGTCTTACATGACTATTCATTACTGTGGACCATACAATGACTTATATCATGATTTATTAAGATTTGAGGAGATTTGAGCTCATTTAATGCCATCATTGACTTGAATCATTATATGATATTGTTGTGGTTATGAGCATGCATCCTTATTTCATTCGTCCATATACCTGGAATTGGTATCACGGAGAAAACCTGATTTTAAAAGAAAATAAAATACTTTCTAAAACCCTTGAGCGAAGATTATGCCGGCAAGATTGATTGAGATATGAGATTGAGATTGTGAAAATATATGGGTTGTGAACCCCCCATAGGTCCTGTCTTGGAAGCTTTTGCTCGGAAGGTATATACGAGGTCCATGTGATGGCTTACGTTATCATCATTCCACTACATTGCATTGCATTGCATCATTCATACTTCTATTTATGTGTTTGTTATAGTATGTTTAGATCTTTCTTATATGTTCGTGTATAGTTATCCTTATATTGATATTATACGTGTAGAATTGTTAGAAGATACGGTTTAGCCACCATTGGAAACTTTTTTGTATGCAGGTGGAAGCGTGCTCACAGTATTCTTTACTTATTTAGTTTTCTTCAGAACTCTCTAACACCATGCATAGTATTATCATTTTCCTTAAAGGTTTAACTAACAATCGGCAAATTGCCCTATCTACGCTACCTAAACTTTGAATCTACAATAGTGAACCACCCAAATTATAGCATTATAATAGCATAGCATGATAAGGTGTACAAAACAACCCCTATTTGTATGCTACCGTAACTCTAACCAATTTTAGCCATCCCAACTCCATGCCCGAAGGCCTAGACATACAATCTCCCGTCAATCTACGTCATATTTATGCTCTCAAATCTGGATCTATACTACCCAATTAACCCTAGCTTATCTAGATGTCAACCAGCTGTAGGAAGGACAATGAATGCAAATTCCAACCTTGCGCCCAAATTATGGACGCGTTACTCCTAAAAAATCCATGGGTTTGTACCCCATTTGCGCCTATCTTTCCCTCTCCATAGCTCCAAGACATGGGAGGCAACTCCTAGGGTTTTTGGATCCCTCCCACGTTGCTGGTTTTAATTTGTGAAGAGAAAGAAATAAAAAATTGTTAAATGGGTTTTTGGTTTGAGTCATGTTGCTATAGCGGTTGGCATATCGTTATAGCTACGCCACTATAGCGGGATAAGCTTCGCTATAGCGGGATGACGTCATCCAGACCCAACTTCTTTTAATTCTGAAGTTTTAACCTACGTGGCCCCATGAAAGTTTACGAATGTAATCCTGATAATATCCGTACTTTGCACCCATCCCAAGATATTTACTAGTAATGATGGCTAAGGTCGTTATAACATATACCAATTTACCCATTGTTCGTCCCCGATCAATAAAGAAGAACGGCCGGCCCGAGTCTAGGTTCGAACTTAACAACCTACCCGCGATATAATAGGTAACTGATTTCCAATACCTGAACCCTAAACCTAGAATCAAAATACCTGGCAAATTTATAGAAATACGAACACCAGACCCCCAATCACTAGACTCCTAGTGTTGAAATCCTATTACTGGTCTAATTGGAAGATTTTTTTACGCTCGTCGGAGGCACGATGCAAAATGAGAAACTCTTGCTCCGAATGTCTAAGGTACCCAGAAACTCATCAATCTTCGGATGTCGGATAGGGTGCTTAAAAATTTTTGAAACTCAAAAATTTTGTGAAACCTAAGGTGGACCCCGTTATAGTGACATACGGTCGCTATAGCTACCCGAAATAATTTAAAGGGGAAGGTAATGAGTTTGTTACTCATTCTCTCCCTATATACGGAAATACTCTCCCCCTCGACCCCGATCACTTCGCTCTCATCGCCAGAACAAGGTAGCATTCACTTCATTACTCTCCATTACTTGATTACTCGTGAAATTGTATGCATTAGGCTGGAACTATGTTGAATAAAAAGGGGTTTTGAGTAGAATTTTCAAATTCGATTCTTGTGGCCAGATTGAGTCAAAAATTGAAGCATGGTTATTTCACTTACGTTTACAATGCTTCTATTGCATTTTGAGCCTAAAAACTCAAAGTTTACAATAGAAGGAAATGCAAAAGGTTCCTTTTGGGTTTGAACTGATGATTTGGGCATGATTTAGGAGTTATCATGCCTAATTTTTGGTGTAGAATAGTTCTAGGGTACTTTTGGAACACTGATCTAAGTAGAAAAATTAAAAACGGGAATTTTGAGTCAAAAGGTGCCATTGTTTCACCTCTCAACTACTAGGAATAATGAAGGTCGCTATAGCGACCTCATCTCTATAGCGACGCTGCTATAGCAGAGAAAATCCCGCTATAGTGATGTCACTATAGAAACATGCCTGTCGCTATACCGGGAGGTTGCAGGTAGTAGCCTCCAGTTAAAAAGCTAAAAAAAATTTAACTTTCTAGTTCGGTCCTTTCCTTGATGCTTGATGATTTCTAACGGGTTTTATCATCAAAATTTTACAGGTCACATCTATAATGACTAAAAACCAAGAAAATGCCCCTGCCTATGAAAGATTTCTTAATGAAACGAGTCGAGAAGGATATCATGAATATAGGTGAAACAGGTTTTGTTTTGAGCAGGCCTTTAATATGGGAGGGGTGGATGAGAAAGCGTCAAAATTCTATAATCGACTGCAGGAATTTGGATGGGGCCCAGTGGTGATAGATCCCCCTAATAGGTTCTCAGGCTGGGTAAGGGAGTTCTATGTTATACTCCCTACTGTGCTCTGGGATGCCCCCATTCCTACCATTTGCATTCAGGAGGTAGATTTCCCTATCAATATTCACGCTATTAATGACGTGCTTGGGGTGCCCCACACTTCTAATATGGAGTATTTGGCCAAGGCCCAAGAGATGGACATGGCGTGGCTGCGGAACACTCTAGTTTCGGAGGAGTTCAGGAAGCAGGCCTACTGGCCCACTAAAGGAGGGTTACTAGCACTTAATTATCAGCCGATGCATGGAGGTGGCTGAACCTAGTATCCCGAAGGATTCATCCATTAGGCAACACTTTTGACGTGACCTATCTTCGGGCTCTAGTGGTGGCCTGTGCTATTCAGGGCATCCAACTTAATGTAGGGGCCCAAATCGTGATGGAGTGGAGGGATTTCTATCTGGGCACCAAGAGGGGCCTCTTTATTCCTGGGCTAGTTTCTACGCTATGCCAACATGTGGGGGTGCCTCAGGAGCCGGGGGATGTGGAGGTAGAGATGGACATCCCTTTTTTCCCTCTCCAGGTGAAGATGCTTGCCTCAAGAAGAGGATAAAGAAGAAGGCAGGTGAGGTAGAGAGCAACAGGGCAGCGTAGGACGCCCTTGAGGTAGATGATGATGATGACCCTCCTTCCCAGTCCCAGCCCCTAATCCCTAGCAGCCAGCTGGGGGAAGATTTGGTTGCGGTTAGGAAGTCCATGGAGTAGACCCCTCCAGTTCCATAGCCTGGGACATTGAAGTGCTTCACCGAGAGCTAGAAAAGGAGAGAAAGAAAAGGATCTCCCCTTATTGCTTGCTTGCCCGAATATGGAAGACCACATGTTCGGGTGCGTGGCACCTTACCAGGAGCATCCCCAATTGAAGCCGGAGGACTTGAGGGAGTTTTCCTTCCTGAGTGATGCGGAAGGAGACGACCCTTCCCCTGCAGCCTGCGACTAACAGGGCACCCAGATAGATTCATTTTTCCCCTCCCCCTTTTTTTTATATGATTAAGATTTGGGTTGCCCAGTTCAAAGCATATACTAGACATTACATTTTCCTTTCCTTTATTTTTCCACACATGGATGTTAGTTTTTCCTTTTCCTTTTAATATTATGACCCGTTTCTAGCATATTTACGTGAATTTTATATCCATGCAATGAGTCATACTCATAACGTCAAGTTAAACAAGCCAAGAGTAAGGGTCAAAAAGGGAGGAAAATAGGGCACTGCCACTGCCTTGCCTGTGTCACTATAGCAGACTGCATGTTGCTATAGCGACGTCGCTATAGCAAAGAAAATCCCACTATAGCAACATAGTCACCATGGTGACCCTCATGTCGCTATAGCGGCACAACCAGTGGCCACCCAAATTTGCTATATTTTGCTATGTCCCCTCCCCAAAGTCCTTAATACCCAAAATGCAAACACGAAAATGCTTAAGCTTTGTTAATTTTCTAGAAATGAGTTTAGCCGCTTTCAAACAGACAACCAACACCGCATTATAACACATAATGTTTCAAGAAACCATAACTTACAAGAAAAGGCTCTTTTTAAACCACCCCTCTATTGCAGATTCAATCTTTGTTTAAAATTACAGCATTTAAATCTTTCCCAACAACCAATCGCATCATAACATGTTTTGGTTAATCTCAGTACAAATTTCTGTTTTTTACAGCAACAACAACAAGTTAGAACCCAAATAAATGTACCACTTAAATCTTTACATAACCACCCACCAAATAGTACAAGCATAGATAAGTGTTTTCTTGACACCACATAGTACATGGCAACTCACAAAAATCACATAGCACAGTTTCAAGCCAACATAAGCAACGACAATCACAACACATGAATTCTGATGTCAAAAATCAACTATCATTCTTTATACCTCATTAGTAGTTTATAATTGCATGTATGATGACCCTAAGTGGGTTATCTAGCATATTAAACCTAAATCTTACGAATCGATACAGATTGGAACCTTTTCGATTCTAATTTTATGAACTCCTTGAGATACCAATTAGAATCGACTAGATTTCAATTACCAATTGGAATTGGGAGATACCAATTAGACTCAACCTATACAAGCAACTATACAAACCGGATGAGAGGAAAGAAAGAAGTGAAACAATTTTCTAGAATGCCTTATAGCTCTCTGAAGATTAAATGTGGATGTCAACACACTAATCCGGAAAGCTTGAACCCAATTCCTATGGTAATGAATATGAGCGCAATTGAAATTCCTAGGGAGTTATACATTTGTGTATTGATAAGACCATTTACTATCAGGACTCTACTCGATATTTGCTCTTGTACTGGGAGACTGGTAACCTAGACTCTGATACCAAATTGGCATGATCCAAACAACCAGATCATGAGGGCACCTATTCTAATCCACCAAGATAGGAGAACCCCTTACCAACTCCTTAAGAAGTCAAATAGAAGCCTTAATTAAATAGAATTAACCTACCTTTATTACAGCAGTTAACAAAAATCAAATGCGAAAACTATAGACTACCCTAGGATCTAATCTAAACAGGTACAAGAGCTGCTAAAGAATGGTAAAATTGGACACAACTTCCACCACGAGTAAAAGGAGTGGGAGCTGCTGAAGAATTACTACCGCAATAATCATGAAACCAACACAAATTCCTGCAAAAGACTATACCCAAAAAAGGGTATAGTAAGAGTAGTATCAGTACAAACTACATGTACTGGTAAGCCTCATCGGTTGACCTAAATTGGATTACACAAATATAACGTAAATATTCTAAAGAAAACATGCATTTATTAGACTAATTAATCAACCACAACCGATCCATCTATTCCTTACTAAACATCTAGTTATGAACTCTGAAACACCGCTCCTTCCCTTCCCACTCTACTGCCTTGAAGAACCCCTAAATACGGTCTTACACCTAGGACTACAACAATTCTAGGAAACAACTGTAACACCCCGTACATTTTCGAACTTATTTGACTACCTTAACATTTATGGAATTATTTAAACTTGAGATAGTTGGTGAATTACCCTCTAAATGTATTGGGCTGAATTAATATTATGTTTATGGACTTAATTGAGGCCCAAAATTAGGTAAAAAGACATGGGCCCAAAAAGGGAGATGATAAATTAAAAATGGACCAAGTTTACTTTGACTTTTTGACCAAATAATTGGATAAGATTGGCCATGAGAGAGGAGGTTTAGAAGGGACTATTTAAGCTGAAATTCAGCTCATTTTTCTACACAATACACTTGCAAAAATCAGATTTTTCAATCAAACATTTTTTGCTCTCTCAAACCCTAGCCACCCTAATTTTCTCTAAGGATTTTTGGACAAATCTTCCACTTGCAAGCCTTGGTAAGTGTTTACCCTTAGGCTCGTGCAGACCAGTTCTTAGAGAAAAAGATATACCCAAGACAGTTTTCCAAACACGGTATGGTCATTATGAGTTTTTAGTTATGTCATTTGGGCTAACAAATGCACCAGAAGTTTTTATGGATTTGATGAATAGAGTGTTCAAGCCATTCTTAGATGTGTTCGTGACAGTGTTTATAGATGATATTTTGGTTTATTCAAGATCAAAAGAAGACCGTGCTAATCACTTATGGTAGGTGTTACAGATTCTTCGTGATCGTAAGTTATATGCAAAGTTCTCTAAATGTGAATTTTGGTTAAAATCTGTAGCATTCTTGGGTCACATTGTGTCGGATGAAGGAATAAGGGTTGATACTCAAAAGCTAGAAGCTGTGAAGAATTGGACAAGACCTACAATACCGACAGAGATTCGTAATTTTTTTGGGTTAGCAGGTTATTATAGAAGATTTGTTGAAGGGTTTTCTTCCATTTCGGCACCTTTAACAAAGCTAACACATAAGGCAACCAAGTTTCAGTATAATGATGTATGTGAGAAGAGTTTCCAAGATTTGAAGGATAAATTGACTTCTGCACCTGTATTGGTACTTCCAGAAGGCACAGAAGGGTATGCGGTATATTGTGATACTTCAGAAGTCGGCTTAGGATGTGTATTAATGCAGTACGGTAATGTGATAGCATATGCCTCAAGACAATTGCGGCCACATGAGAGAAATTATCCAACACATGATCTTGAGCTAGCAACTGTGATATTTGCTTTAAAGATATGGCACCACTACTTGTATGGGGTTCACGTTGACATATATACCGATCATAAGAGTTTGCAGTATATTTTCAAGCAGAAGGAACTAAATTTGAGGCAGCGGAGGTGGCTGGAACTACTAAAAGATTATGATATTGTTATCTTATACCATCCGAGAAAAACAAATGTGGTAGTCGATGCATTAAGCCGCAAAGCAATAGGAAGCACTGATGGCCAGCACACGAAAAAGAAAGGTATAGTCAAGGTTCTACATCAACTAGCCAGCTTGGGGGTTCGTCTTCTTGAAACTCCAAATGAAGAAATTATGGTGCAAAATGCGGCAAAATCTTCATTAGTAGCTGAAGTGAAGGAAAAGCAGTATGCGGATCCTATTTTATTGCAGCTGAAGGAGAATGTACAACAAGATTTGACAAAGACATTTGATCTTACGCAAGAGGGAGTGCTTCAGTGCCAAAGTAGATTGTGTGTACCTGATGTAGATGAGCTAAGGGACGGATTATGATAGAGGCACATCATTCACGGTATTCTATTCATCCGGGAGCCACTAAAATGTATCATGATTTGAAAGTAATGTATTTGTGGGGTAACATGAAGAAGAACATCGCAGAATTCGTAGCCCAGTGTCCAAATTGTCAACAAGTAAAAGTAGAGCATCAGAAGCCTAGAGGTTATATGCAATGTATAAATTTTCCAATCTGGAAGTGGGACATGATCAACATGGATTTCATCACATGTTTGCCTCGTACACTTTGAAAAATTGATTCCATATGGGTAATAGTTGACAGGCTTACCAAGTCAGCACACTTCCTATCGGTCAAGACCACCTACACAGCTGAAGATTATGCGCGGTTGTCTATTAAACAGATAGGTCGCTTGTACGGAATTCCAATCTCTATTATATCGGACAGGGGAGCTCAATTTACTGCAAATTTTTGGAAGTCTTTTCAGAAGAGTTTGGGTACCCAAGTGAATTTAAGCACAACTTTTCACCCTCAGACGGATGGACAGGCAGAGCGTACCATACAAACACTGGAAGATATGCTACGTGCTTGCACATTGGAATTTAAAGGTAGTTGGGATGAACATTTATCTCTTATTGAATTTGCCTACAATAATAGCTATCATTCAAGTATCAAAATGGCGCCTTATGAAGCTTATGAAAGAAAGTGTAGATCGCCAATTGGATCATTTGAAGTGGGTGAAACTGCCTTATTTGGGCCAGATCTTGTTCATCAAGCTATGGAGAAGGTTAAGGTGATACAACAGCGGCTACAAACGGCCCAAAGTCGATATAAATCATATGCCGATGTTAGAAGAAGGGGGCTATAATTCGCCATAGACGATTGGGTATTCTTGAAAGTGTCACCAATGAAAAGGGTAATGAGATTTGGGAAGAAGGAAAAGCTGAGTCCACGTTATATAGGGCCATATAAGATTATCCAAAGATTCGGTCAAGTTGCGTATAAATTAGAACTACCCCAAGAAATCTCCACAGTTCATCTAGTGTTTCATGTTTTAATGCTTCGGAATGCATAGCAGATCCATCTCATATTACTCCCACTGAAGATGTACAAGTTATGGAAGATCTCATCTATGAAGAAGTACCTATTACTATTCTAGATCGACAAGTTAAGAGGTTAAGAAATCAAGAAGTTGCTTCTGTAAAAGTGCTTTGGAAAAATCAGCAAGTAGAAGAAATCACATGGGAAGCCGAGGAAATGATGAAGTCTAAGTACCCACATTTATTTCAAACCAAAGAG
The DNA here is from genome assembly GCA_031232105.1 of Capsicum rhomboideum. Classification (NCBI taxonomy): domain Eukaryota; kingdom Viridiplantae; phylum Streptophyta; class Magnoliopsida; order Solanales; family Solanaceae; genus Capsicum; species Capsicum rhomboideum. The sequence goes on from CP124711.1 coordinate 117,050,765, forward strand.
AAAGTTCAAGATGCAGAATTGGAGCAATAACAAGTAAGTATATATAAGTATTATGTGTATGTGATAATATGAAGAATGAACTTAGACATGAACTTGTTTAGATTGGATAATGTTACTAACATTCGAGGATGAATGTTCCTAAGGGGGGAAGGATGTAACACACAGTAGCTTTCCGAACTTATTTGACTACCTTAACATTTATGGAATTATTTAAACTTGAGATAGTTGGTGAATTACCCACTAAATGTATTGGGATGAATTAATATTATGTTTATGGACTTAATTGAGGCCCAAAATTAAGCAAAAATACATGGGCCCAAAAAGGCAGATGATCCATTAAAAATGGACCAAGTTTACTTGGACTTTTTGACCAAATAATTGGATAAGATTGGCCATGAGAGAGGAGTTTTAGAAGGGACTATTTAATCTGAAATTCAACTCATTTTTATACACAATACACTTGAAAAAATCAAATTTTTCAATCAAACATTCTTTCCTCTCTCAAACCCTAGCCACCCTAATTTTCTCTAAGGATTTTTGGACAAATCTTCCACTTGCAAGCCTTGGTAAGTGTTTAACCTTATATATTAATATATTATATGCATAATAGGTTGTTTATATCATGTGGGTTATGTTTAAAAAGTGTTGAGCAGTCCACTTTATTTGTAGCAGTCCACTTTTGCTAAATCGGTAAAGGATTTGCCTTCTATGTGGTTTAAACTTGAAAGGGGTCTTAAGGTCTTGAAGTAATTGAATTATATGGATTAAATTTCAGTATATTTAAGTGTGTTGTTGTACCTAATTCATTACTCCTTGTGTATGACTTGTGGAAATGTTTATACGTAATTGTGCATGGAACATTTGGTGTAGTGAAAGGAAAATACTTTCTTGTTATGTTTAAGTGAATTATGAAATTGTGTGGACTGTTTTTGTTATATGTTGTGGAAGTTATTTATGTGAATTTATTGAATAAATATGTGGAGTTGGATTGAGTTAAAAATGTGAAGTATGCACTTGGTGGGAAATCTTGTCGGTTTGTGACGTCTATGTTGGTTTGTGGACTGTTTTGGTAGTGTAGTCTTGGTAAGGAAGTAAGTTATGGTATAAGAGGGTGGAATGAAGTTATATGGCAGTATAAATTAAGGTGGAATAATATACCATGGGTTTTGTATGTTGGACAGTTTTTACTTCCCATCAACTAGCTAATTATCGCCTTGTGAACTTGTAATGTAATTGGTTTTTAATGTGAGCTCCATTATGTATTCATATTGTAGAGTAACGCTTTAAGTAAGAGATGAATTGTTGTAGTCACTTTTTGGAAATATAAGGTATGTAAGGTTACTCTTTTTTGTATCCTTTGGGCGCACCTATTGTTCACATCGTTACCAAACTTGTTTCCACTCCGAAATATTTTAAAGTATCTCATTTCAGGTTTGTTAGCAATTGTTATTCACGTGTCTCTTATTTTTTGACTATTGTTCCAAAGCTCCAATAATGTTATGACCACCGATGTAACAATCTCACAAAAATTAAAGAAATGAAGTAATGCATATTTGGTTAAGTACGGGTGGTAGCTCTGGGGGCGAAAGCCTAGATCGAGCCTATCCCAATTGATTATTGGATGCAGGGGGTATCTATGGGGGTGAAAACCTAGCTCGAGCCAAACCTAATTTATTGATTTATGGGTGGTAGCTCTGGGGGCATAAGCCTAGCTCGAGCCGATCCCAATGTTATTTACCACTGATCAGTTGGTCCCGGGCATTGTATGATGTATATTGATATAAAGGTAAAAGGAAAGAAATGAATGTAATGTACATGGTTCCACATATACAGTACGGTGGTATATCAGTATTATCTATTCACTTGTATTCGATTCCATTTGAGTTCTTATATTTCACATAGTTACTTAGCCTTACATACTTAGTACATTCTTTCATACTGACGTCCCTTGGGGGACCTGCCTTACTTGCTGCAGGCACAGGAGCTAGTAGACCTTCACAGTAGGGTACGAGTCATCTGCAGGCTATTGGTGAGCTCCAGGTTGATTCGGGGCTTTCTGAGTCATTTGTATATATCTTTGGTACCGTATAGTAGTTGTATAAGGCGGGGACTTGTCCCAACCTTAGTCATGGTTATGTATCTTTTAGAGGCTTTGTAGACATGGTAAAGTCAAGCGTAGAAGTGTCTTACCTTTTAGACGTTGTGGCCCCAATTGCCAAGTCTCGTAACTGTTTTGAACGTCTTTACATGACATCCGTCATCGATATATTATATCTACACGTGGCTGAATTTTTGTTCACTTAATGGTATGCATATGAATGTACATGATCATAGGTTGGTTCTCCCGGGCCTTACGGATACGGGTTCCATGTCCTCCCCAATAGGATTTGAGGCGTGACAACAACTACATCAAAGACCGCCCTATCCTGAGTCAAGACCCTTATTAAGACACCGAGTATACATGGAAAATGACCCACCCATACAAGTAACCAATCATTACCCCCGAACATGAGATTAGATTTAACCATGACTTACACCCGTCCTTCTACCAATCCTACGGGTATAGAACTCCTTACTTTGCCTTAAACACATTTATCATTTCACCAACCATGACAATATACAAATCAAACAACAATGAAAATTAATAGTAAAGTTATAACAGTCAAGCCAAGTTAGGAAAACACTAAGTCAATCAAATAATACACCAAAGCCAGTCAAGTCAAACCCCAAGTCAAGACAAGTTAAGCAATTATCCAATCATCTAAATATTCCCTAATTCACTCAAGGAACCATCAAACTCACCTGATCCTCGTACATACACACTATGGGTGTCATGACCACCCTCTAGACATGACCTGCAGGGGATAAATTTCGTCCATGTACCTACACCCTGGACATAAATATCTGTCAACCTTATTACACCCATAAGTTATGAGAGTGCCCAAATACCAGGCATTCCACCAATGAAAATAAAATATACAAATCATATAAGACTAAGACATCATTCCACACCTACAATATCTATGACTTTAAATATATTTCATTTGGAAGGTGACCATACTTGGACAACATGCATTAACAATCAAGATAGAGAGATAATTGATACACTCTCATAATACCCAGGGTATTAACTACATTACCATAACCTACCCTACCACCTAGGACCATAAACATGACACCTAACTTATTACTCTGTTCTAATGCAATGATACGAATTACCAAACTAGATTCTTCGAAAATCGCCAACACCGTTCATAGTATTATCATTTTCCTTAATAGTTTAACTAAAAACTCGTAAATTGCACTGTCTCTGTTACCTAAAATTTTAGTCTACAATAGTGAACCTCCCAAATTATAGCATAATTAAATCATAGCATGATAAGGTGTACAAAACAGCCCCTATTTGTACGCTACCTGAAATCTAATCGATTTTAGCCACCCGAAATCCTAGACATACAATCTCCCATCAATCTACATCACATTTTTGCTCTTTAACCTGGATATATACTACTCAATTAACCTTAGGTTACTTGGATGTCAACCAGCAATAGAAAGGATAACAAATGCAAATTCCAACCTTGTGCCCAAATTGTGGATGCATTACTCCTCGAAAATCCATGGGTTTGCACCCATCTTGCCCTCTCTATAGTTCCAATACATAGGAGGCAACTCATATGGTTTTTGTAGCCCTCCCACATTGTTGGTTTTAATTTATAAAAAGAAAAGAAATAAAAGTCCATTAAATGGGTTTTTGGTCTGTGTCATTTTGCTATAGCGGTCGGCATATCGCTATAGCAATGCTGCTATAGTGGGATATGTTCTGCTATAGCAGTGTGACGTCAGCCTGTCTCAACTTATTTTAATTACAAAGTTTTAGCCTACGTGACCCCACATAAGTTTATAAATGTAATCTCAATAATATCCGTACTCCGCACCTATCCCAAGATGTTTACTAGTAATGACAAATTAGGTCATTACGCTTCATTCTAGAAGTCTCATAGTATTTCATTTCTTCTCTTTATCATATTTTATTTCTATTAAGTTAGTGTAGACTATGTTTTCTACGCTTCATTCTAAAATCTTGGCTCAGGTCTATTAGTGTTAGTGTAGATTATGTTTTAAACTTAACTTTCAAATTTGAAACACCTTGATAGGTAACAATCTTTCCTTTACTTGTGTTTTCTTTGACTTTCTGTTCCTTTCTTCTTCTTTTATAAGTAGGCTTGTTCAAAATAATGGTCCATGGAAAAGGTAATCTTATGTTGCAAAGTGATGAATACTCATTCCAGCCCTAGGAATGGTAAACTTGAGACTATAATCTTATGATCCAAATGGATGAATGCTCATTTCTGTCCTAGGAAAGATAAACTTAGATAATCCTACAGTGCGAAGGGACAGATATTCGTTCCCATCATAAGAAAGTTAATCTCGACAAGGTGGCCTTACGGTGCAAAGGAACAGATACTCTTCCCCGCTGTAAGAAATATAAACTCGAAAAGGTAATATTCAATATTTTTCCTTAGTTGTAGTGTGCCAAGCTATGACAAAAAGGCACAATAAAAGGTAATTTCTTACCCTTTTCTTTAATTTCCACCACTTTTATATAGCTTAGTATGTTTTTGGTAGAAACTTTATATTGTCGTAGAATGTGAAAATTATGAATGGTTTGATATTTCAGAAATTAGATTTCAAGATCTCCAATATATATAAAATTTATAATTAAAATCCTTTAATATTGCGGTAGACAATTTTTTGAAGTTAGCTTAATTCTATTATGTTGAGATTTCAAACCTGGACGACTTTACTAAAACTTTCATTTATTACAGTTGAAATGACAAAATTACAGATCGCTTGATTTTGTTGAAACAAGACACAAAGTTCTATGACATATCTAAAATTCAGTATTTAATACCTTTGTGATCATTCCAGATGTTATTACAAAGCCAACTTTAGAGTTACAAGCCGTCAATTTGTGTAACAATCCTTGTAGTGATTTTTAGAGTTTTCTGTGTCTTAACTATTTTTCCTCTTCCCTTTATTGCCTTATAGCATTTGTAAGTTGCAGGAGTGTGTGGCATGGTCCCCAAAGCATTTGAGAGAGTTTTATGTGAGTTTTTGGTTTCTAGAAGCTTTTAAGTTGTTATAGTTGACTTCGGTCAACATTCAGTGATTTGAGCATCGAATGGGAATTTTGTCAGTTCAATTAGCTCCAGAAAATCAATTTTGGATTAATACCATGGTTGGTTCGGGTTCTAAGGCTTTTAGTTTAATTTTGAGTTGTTAGATGAAAAGTTGGTTTGAAGTTGCCTAAAGTTAATTTTGGGGGTAACTTGTTGATAACGACCTCTGTTGGTAATTCTTATAGTTCTGTTGAGTCTAGAATGTCAAAATTAGCATAATATCATAGTTGGAATGTGTTTATGGGGTTCCAAACGCATTTGCTATCAGCTGCAGCTGGTGCTTTCTCTGCGTGGGCGAGAGAGGTACCGCGTGCGCACTGACTTAATGAGCATAGCCTTTGCGTGTGCAACCAGTAGACCTCATGTGCACTTAACAACCCATCTTGGTCATCGCATACGTGGCCTGTAAGGTGCGTGTGCATAGAGTAATTTTCTCTTGGACAGAATAAAATCTCCATTTCGGTCCAAAACCTTGTTTTCACTATTTTTAGTGGTTAGGAGCTCGGATTGAGGCAATTTCAAGTGGGTTTTCAAGATTAAAACTTCGGGTGAGTTTCTAAACCATGTTTTCATTATTACTCATTGATTATATTATAAAATCATCTTCAAATCATTGCTTTTAAACTTGAAATTTTGGGATTTTACCGGTAAAGTGAAATATTGATATTTTGATGATGGATAACTCAAATTCAACTCCATTTTTATGGGATTTTAAATTTGAAACCCTTAAATTATAGATAAAGTGATTTTCTACTCAAATTCCAGCTTTACCCTTTTATTTTTGGGGTTGATTTTTGAGGTGATTTTGGACCCGAAACCAAAATATGTCAATATGAGTATTGTTGATCTCTTATTTATGTGTAGATCTCATATTTGAATAGATTGGGCTCGTTTGAAGGTATTTCGATAGAGTGGAGCTTTCCTTTGATTATTTGGGTTGTGATTTGGCTTTGCGGGTCTTCTTTAGAGCAAGTTGAGATTTACTTTGATTCTTTTCTTAGGTGTTTATGTGCTACGTGATAGTTGCTTGTATATTGTGAATAACTGGGTATTTTGGGGTCTTGTAAAGATGAGATAACGAGTATCTATACGGGTACCAGTGTTTATTATTGGGTTAAAATTAATAAAATAAATATCTTAACTGTTCTCTCCACCTGTTGACATATTTATGGTAAATGGTGTTGATAATTAACTGACTTATTGATCATGAATAATTGATAGTGAGTATCTACTTGAGTGCTTGAATCATGTTTAGTGGAATTTGATAGAACTGTTGGGTTAGTAACTACTTAAGGTATAAGAAGATTAGGATCTGTAAATAAGAAGTTAAAAAGAGGGATCTTGGCATAAATACTTTGTATTATGAATGAAGATGAGCTTCTAAACATGATTGTTGGCGAATATATTTTCCTTGTGAGTATTTGAATCTAATTGTGGCATAATTGGGGAAGGTACAAAACTTATCGTATAAGGCATGCTATGGGTTGGGTGAATCTTCTATGTTAACACTATTTGGGTTGATTATTATCATTGTGATGCCCAAGTGGGGGCTTATGATGACTTTATTATTGCTTACAGAGCTTATTATCATTGTGACGCCTGAGTGGCGGCTTATGTTAACTTTATTATTGCTCAGAGATCTTATTATTATTGTGACGCCCGAGCAGGGGATGGTGTTGACCTTATTATTGATTTGAGAGCATATTATCATTATGATGCCCAAGTGGGGGATTATGTTGACCTCATTAGAGTGTTATTTGGTTCTTTTACTACTATGGTGCCCGTGTTGGGGGCTTGTATCATGATGTACCGAGATTTAGGTGACTTGGGTTCATTTAGACCATTATTGAGTTAATTATTGTGCATTGTTGATTTTTCCATGAATCATTCATACTCATTCATCCCTCATTTTCATGGAACGGGTAATAATCTGAAACTTGGATTCATTGCAAAAGAAAATGTACTATTTTATAAAATGCCTTAGCCGAAGGATGTGTCGGCCAGATTGATTAATGATAATCAGATTAGTATATGGGTTGCGAACCCCCCATGGGTCCTCTCCTGGAAGCTTAGGATCATAAGGTGTATATAGGTTGTACTTTGGCTATTACATTTCATCTTATATCGCTACATTGTATTTCATTGCATTACACTTTCTTTTGGGTGATATTGTGGTTGAGATATTATTATATGTTGTGTATTTGTTACGGCTTGATCCGTTGTGGCTGTTGTATCATATCTATTGATTGCGTGATATGCACTTTCTCTATGTTATCCTGGATTGTTGGTTTGGCATGGTGAGTGGCTATAAAATATTGTGTTGGTGAAATTCTCTCCTGATGTGACTTATTACTATTACTATTATCTTAAACAAGTACGTGTCTGCCCTAATTCAATTGGTTTGGCTATCTTGTTAATTGTTGCAGTCTGCTAGAACAGTCTGTGACTTTTTTCAGTACCGTCTTATTTGGGATAATCTGGGATGGTTGGTATGGCAGTTCTCGCCATCACTTTGGGTTAGGGTCGATCATCGATGATACTTGTTGAGTATACGTGTTTTGTACTCATCCCTTACTTTTCTTTTCTTTTCTGCACTACGTGTAGGTATTGAACAAGTGTTTGAGCAGTGATTGTGACTTCTAGCATCGACTTTTCCAGAGATTGGGGTAGCGGCAGACGGATCTCAGAGCTCACTCATATCTCTCCTTATTTTGTCTTTTGTTTATACATATTTGAGATACTTTAGTCTATTTCATTATATTCAAAATTAGAGGCTTGTACTGGTGACAATCAGACCTGGAATATTGCACCTCTTTTATATTATTTGAGAATTTTTCCATTTCTTACTTCTTCCGCCTTTAGCTTTACTTTGATGATCATGTTTGGGTTGGAATTAGCTTACATGTATTAGAGGGAGTGGCAGGTGCCATCAAAATCCCTATTTTTGGTCGTGAGAAGTTTGTATTAGAGCCCCAAGTTCATTGTTCTCACAAGTACAAGCCGATTCTAGTAGTGTCTTGTGGATTGGTGCTGTGATGCCTGTTTTCTATTTTTGAGAGGCTACAGAACTTTAGGATAAATCCACCTCTTCATTTTATGCCATGAGTTCATAGTCTAATGTAACGCAAAAGTCTCTTATTCATTCTCTCGTAGATGGTGAGGGCATATTTTTTATTGTCTAGAGACTCAGAGCCCATGACTTTAGTACCGCAGCAGGGGAAGAGGTCGAGATAAAGGTCAGACTAGAGCATCAATGTAACACCCCGTATCTACCAAACCCTATGTGACGACATTGAACAATGGTTACTCAAGTGTCGATAGTCAAAAGTTTGTACTTTGTAATATTATTGATGAGATAATTGATATGAGGTCTAGTACATGGGCCTAGACCTTTGTAGGAGGTGGAACACCCGTATGTTGTCGAACCTAGACGACTACGTGTACACTTATGGAATTAGTTGAACATGAGAGATTTGAAGAATTATGCAATTATTTGTTGAGGCTTATATGAGTCTTGAGCCATTGGGCCAAATGAGGCCCAAAGATCATAAGAAAGACTTGGCCCAATGGGGCAAAACATGATCCAATCTTCCATTTGACTAATCAACCATGCATTTAATGCCAAGAGATGGATAAGAGGGACTTAAGGGATATATATGTATATATGAGGAATTATTCATTACATTGGTGGGATCAACTAACAATTTGTTAATGAGATAAATGAGGCCCAAAATTAGCATGAAGCCATGGCCCAAAAAGGGCATAATGACCCATTCTTGCAAGATCAAGTTGTTATATTATAATTGGACCAAGTGTTTGGTAAATCAAGGACCATTAGGGGACTATATATATGAGGGAAAATCAGATTTTATTCATTGTGAACTCCTATGCCTTTCTAAAAAATTTCTCTAACTTTCCCTTGTCTCACACAAACCCTAATTCACTCATTTGGACCAAGATCATCATCTTGAAAGACTTGGTAAGTGTATATTATTATGGTTTAATATATTTTATGCATGGAAGATGGTTTATATCATGTTGGTTATGTTGGTGAAGTGCGAGAAGTTCACTATATGTGAAACAATTTGTGTTTGCTAAATCGGAGGATGGTTTTGCCTTGTAAACTTGAACATAGACTTGTGGTCTTGAAGGAAGTGAACTTGATGGATTCAATATTGACATGTGAGATGTGATTATAGTCTTTCCTTGTTTTATCCTTGTGTATAATGTTTGGAATTGTTGTTGTAGATTTGGTTATAAATTTGGTGACGGATTGAAAAAAAAGTGAGGTTTTGGAGATGTGTATGTGTGTTGTGAGACCATGGATGATTGTTGGCATATAATATGATCAAAAAAATGTTAAAATAAGTTTGTTTATGATCATGGACCATTCATTGCATGAAAAGACCCAAAAAAGACCATTTCGGACCAAAACGGGCATCCGCCCCTGTAGACGAGGGCACCTGCGGGTGCATATGCCAACACAGGTGCCTCTGGCTACTGCCAAAGGTCACCTGCGCATGCACCTCATCCACCTGCGGGTGCAGGTGGCAGCTCAGGTCAGTCCCAGAATTGGTTTTATGTGTTTTCATCTCTAGTTGATCCCCGAAGGCCCCTATACCCTTTTTGGATGTAATTATCAACTTGTGATGTCGTTTTAATGACTTTAAAGTGTCGTATGGAGGCATGTTGGATGGTATTAAGTATTAATTGTTGTTCATATGTTTTTATGAGGCAAGTTGATAGGAGAAATTGTGACGGAATGCTAATGAGAAAGCATAAGGGTAAGTGTGATGTGAAATGCTATTGATGTGCGATATTTTGGTCAATGTGTGGCATGTTATGGTATTGTTGATATGATAATACAATGTAATGTACTGTGAAGTATGAAATGATGCTATGTAGCCGTCACTTAACTCATTGTGACATTTATACATTTGTAAGGAAGTTAGTTGTTAACATGAACTTTGTTATGTGCTGGTATTGTAGAGTAAGACGTAAGGAAGGAGCTGGACTATTATGTTCATATATAGACTCGTGTACTCATACTTGGAAGTGAAGGTATGTAAGGTTACTTTGTCCGTATCTTTCTGCAGCGTATAGAATTCACATTGACGCTACCCTTGTCCTATTCCGAAATGTGTTAAGGTATACTATTCCCGGTTATCCATGGTTATTATCGCAAGTTTCCTATTCATTGATCAATTATGAATCACATGTCTCCTATTCATTGATAATGTTCCAAAAGCTTAGCAAGGTTATGTTCCTATGTTCCAATAAAGATTATACTCATGTCTCTTGTTCATAAATTGTGGTTCCAATGGTTCCAATAGAGTTATGTTTCCACGAAGGCTTTGTTTCTAATAATGTTTAACCACCAAGTATCAATCTCATGAGAGGAAGAAGTGAAGTAATGCATATATGTGTGTGATTTCAATAATGTCATGATCCTTAATGTATACATCTGTCACAAACGAATGTATCAATCTCTCAAAAGTAAGAAAAGAAGTAATGCATATATGTGGTTAATGAATGAGTATGGGTGGCAGCTTTGGGGGCGAAATGCCTAGCTCAAGCCGATCTCGATATTATTGGATTAGTGGGCAGTCCTAGAGGCATAAGCCTAGCTCGAATCGATCCTGACAGGGGGCAGCTCTAGGGGTGATAACCTAGCTCGAGCCGAACCTGATATGTTGATATGGGTGGCAGCTCTAGAGGCATAAGCCTAGCTCGATCCGATCCCAATGTATATTGATTTACGGGTGGAAGCTCTAGGGGAAAAATCCTATCTCGAGCCAATCCCAACATAACGTTATGTTATGTTAAGACCCACTGATCAGTTGGGGCCCAGGTACGAGATGTTATGAGTGATGAGGAATAAACAATAAAGAGAAGAACTTAATTTACGTAAGCTACATGGTTCCACATATGCGAATCGAGGGGTTATTCGTATTGACTATCTTCTTCCATCTGGACTCCATTGACATATTTGTGACAGTTTCATATGGCCTTACATACTCAGTACATTCTTCGTACTGACCCCTATTGGGGAATTTACCTTACGTGTTGCAGGTGTAGGTACTAGTAGACCTCCACTGTAGGTTGCGGATCTTTGCGGACTTTTGGTGAGCTCCAATTGGTTCGGGGCTTCCTGAGTTACTGTGTACACTTATTTTGGTGTTGTCTATGAGTATAGAGCGGGGTGTTGTCCAGACTCTAAGTTGTCATAGTTATGTATTTCGACTAGAGGCTCTTGTAGACATATGTGGGTATATGTATGATGGCGGAAGAAAGAGATGTATGTCCTTTAGACTTGATGGCCCCAACGTCCAAGTTTCTTTAATGTATGTATAACGTTCCATGATATTCGTATTTAGCATTCTTTTATGTCTCTATGAGGTGGTGACGAAACTTATGGTATGCATATGAGTGGGCATGAGGAAAGATTGGTTCTCTCAGACCTTATCGGCTTTGGGTGCCAATCACGCCTCGTTGGAATTCGGGGCGTGACAATCAGGACCAGTTCAAGGCCAGGATAAGGTTGCCTCCCTAGGTTCAGGAGTTGCTAATATTGATGGGTCTATTGACATAGAGAGGTTAAGCCTAGTACAGACATCACCAGCTTTTATGTCCATATCTATGCTTGAGCATTTTTTGGTATCGATGTTGACTTTTCTTGAGAGGATGGCTCAGACTTTCATTCAGTGTACTACTTCGGGTCTATAGATTCTGGATACACAGTTGGCTGTTGCTATAAATTTTGTTAGTGAAGATGTGATATTATCGGTATTGCCCCCCATCTAATGACTTTACTCGCTATGTCTATGGAAGGACAGAGTAGGTTTGTGGAGTTTATAAGGGCGGACCCCCTTACTTTCATGGAGACCCTAGGGTCAATGTTTATGAATTCTTGGTTGGTTGCCACGAGAGGTTGCACAGGTTGGGCGCTGTAGACTCTAATAGAATAGATTTCACTGCTTTTCAGTTGTCTGGACTAGCCAAACAGTGGTGGAGGGCTATTGTTGAGGGTAGACTAGACAAATTACCTTCTCTCTCATATGATCAATTTACTCGGGTTTTTCTAGAGGATTTTGTATGGATGTGTGAGAAGCGTGTGGGCAAAAAGCCTTGTGGACTCAATAGTGGTAGTGCATGTATTAGAGGCCTGACTTATCAATTTAGAACCCGAATAAATGTACCACTTAAATCTTTACATAACCACCCACCAAATAGTACAAGCATAGACAAGTGATTACTTGACACCACACAGTACATGGCAACTCACAAAAATCACATAGCATAGTTTCAAGCCATACAAGCAACGACAATCACAACACATGAATTCTGATGTCAAAAATCAATTATCATTCTTTTATACCTCATTAGAAGTTTCTAATTGCATGTATGATGACCCTAAGTGGGTCATCTAGCATATTAAACCTAACCCTTACGAACCGATACATATTGGAACCTTTTCGATTCCAATTTTACGAACTCCTCGAGATACCAATTAGAATCGACTAGATTTCAATTAAGATGGTAGAGATACCAATTGGAATAGGGAGATACCAATTGGAATTAGGAGATACCAATTAGACTCAACCCATACAAGCAACTATACAAACCAGACGAGAGGAAAGAAAGAAGTGAAACAATTTTCTAGAATGCCTCATAACTCCCTGAAGATTAAATATGGATGTCAACACACTAATCCGGAAAGCTTGAACCCAATTCCTACGGTAATGAATATGAACACAACTGAAATTCCTAGGGAGTTATACATTAGTGTATTGATAAGACTATTTACTATTAGGACTCTACTTGATATTTGCTCTTATACTGGGAGACTGGTAACCTAGACTCTGATACCAAATTGTCATGATCCAAACTACCAGATCGTGAGGGCACCTATTCTAATCCACCTAGATAGGAGAACCCCTTACCAACTCCTTAAGAAGTCAAATAGAAGCCTTAATTAAATAGAAATAACCTACCTTTATTACAACAGTTAACAAAAATCAAATGCGGAAACTATAGACTACCCTAGGATCTAGTCTAAACAGGTACAAGAGCTGCTAAAGAATGGTAAAACTGGACACAACTTCCACCACGAGTAAGAGGAGTGGGAGCTGCTGAAGAATTACTACCGCAATAATCATGAAACCAACACAAATTCCTGCAAAAGACTATACTCATAAAAGGGTATAACAAGAGTAGTATCAGTACAAACTACATGTACTGGTATCGGTTGACCCGAATTGGATTACACAAATATAACATAAATATTCAAAAGAAAACATGCATTTATTAGACTCATTAATCAACCCCAACCGATCCATTTACCCCTTACTAAACTTCTAGTTATGAACTCCAAAACACCGCTCCTTCCCTTCCGACTCTACTGGCTCGAACCCCTAAATATGGCCTTACACCGAGGACTACAACAATTCTAGGAAACAACTACATCAAGGACCGCCCTATCCTGAGTCAAGACCCTTATTAAGACACCAAGCATACATGGAAAATGACCCACCCAGACAAGTAACCGATCATTACCCCCGAACATGAGATTAGATTTAACCATGAATTACACCCGTCCTTCTACCTATCCTACGGGTATAGAACTCCTTACTTTGCCTTAAACACATTTATCATTTCACCAACCGTGATAATATAACAAATCAAACAACAATGAAAATTAATAGTAAAGTTATAACAGTCAAGCCAAGTTAGGAAAACACTAAGTCAATCAAATAATACACCAAAGCCAGTCAAGTCAAACCCCAAGTCAAGACAAGTTAAGCAATTATCCAATCATATAAATATACCCCGATTCACTCAAGGAACCATCAAAATCACCTGATCCTCGTACATACACACTATGGGTGTCATGACCACCCTCTAGACATGACCTGCAGGGGATAAATTTTGTCCATGTACCTACACCCTAGACATAAATGTCTGCCAACCTTATTCCACCCATAAGTTATGCGAGTGCCCAAATACCAGACATTCAACCAATGACAATAAAATATATAAATCATATAAGACTTAGACATCATTCCACACCTACAATAACTATGACTTTGCATATATTTCATTTGAAAGATGACCATACTTGGACAACATGCATTAACAATCAAGATAGAGAGATAATTGAAACACTCTCATAATACCCAGGGGATTAACTACATTACCATAACCTACCCTACCACCTAGGACCTTAAACATGACCCCTAACTTATTACTCTGTTCTAATGCAGTGATACGAATTACCAGCCTAGATTCTTTGAAAATCGTCAATACCGTTCACAGTATTATCATTTTCCTTAATAGTTTAACCAACAATCGGTAAATTGCCCTGTCTTCACTACCTAAAATTTTAGTCTACAATAGTGAACCTCCAAAATTATAGCATAATTAAAGCATAGCATGATAAGGTGTACAAAACAGCCCCTATTTGTACGCTACCTGAAATCTAATCGATTTTAGCCACCCGAAGTCCTAGACATGCAATCTCCCATCAATCTACATCACATTTTTGCTCTTTAATCTGGATCTATACTACTCAATTAACCTTAGGTTACTTGGATGTCAACCAGCAATAGAAAGGATAACAAATGCAAATTCCAACCTTGTGCCCAAATTGTGGATGCATTACTCCTCGAAAATCCATGGGTTTGCACCCATCTTGCCCTCTCTATAGCTCCAAGACATAGGAGGTAACTCCTATGGTTTTTGGAGCCCTCCCACGTTGTTGGTTTTAATTTGTGAAAAGAAAAGAAATAAAAACCCATTAAATGGGTTTTTGGTCTGTGTCATTTTGCTATAGCGGTCGACATATCGCTATAGCAACGCTGCTATAGCGGGATATGTTCTACTATAGCGGGGTGACGTCAGCCTGACCCAACTTCTTTTAATTCAAAAGTTTTAACCTACGTGACCCCACACAAGTTTATAAATGTAATCTCAATAATATCCGTACTCTGCACCCATCCCAAGATGTTTACTAGTAATGACAAATTAGGTCATTACGCTTCATTCTAGAAGTCTCATATTATTTCATTTCTTCTCTTTATCATATTTTATATCTATTAAGGATTTTTGGCTTACCTACCAAGGTTGGGTCAGGGTAGGTGTCATCAGGACCTAAACTTCTGGATCATGACAAATTAGTATCAGAGCGCTAGGTTCATCGGTCTCAGGAGTAATAGAGCAAGATGCTTAATAGATTCTCGCAGATTGATATGTTGACATCCGTATCTATCTTTGGGAGGCTTGATGTGTCATGGTTATATGGAACTTTCGATGCTTAAAACAAGGAAAATATGCAATAACTTGGGTGTTTTTTGTTGGTATGATGTGGTTTCTGTCCTACTTTGCAGGAAAACAGGGTTTAAAGGCAAAATGATCAAACAGGAAGAATCAAGCCTGATAACGAAGTGTCTGAAGATGATAGAACAAGAATCTGCATCTGAGTGTGACCCACAACACCACTCACGAGCCGTGGTTACCACTCACGAGTCGTGAGTGGATGTCGTGAGTCAAGTTCCAGAGGGATTACATGTCGCCTGAGTTTCACGACAGCGTGAGTCCACCTACGTGGCGTGACTTACTGGCGTGAGTCCACTTCAGAGATCCAAGAAAGAAAGCCTGATTTCCACGACATATGTCATGGGCCGTGACCTGGTTCTACCACACCAAGTCACGACACCGTGAAAGTTGCCGACTCTGTTCTCCTATTTTTTTTTGGATAGGACTAGTTTTATCTCTATAAATACCCCTAGGTAGTCCTAAGTGCGAGAGTTGGACAGTTTACTACTTTGAGAGTTATTTCATACTGTTTCAGACATATATTTGGTTTTGTATTCACAAACCCTAATTTGGAGTTTTATTGATAATTGAAATTTTGGTTTTTCTTCATTCTTGTGAGATCAGAATTATGCTTTCATCTTTGAATTATTCTTGTGTTCTTACAATTATGAGCAGCTAAACCCATCAACTAGGGTTGTTTGAACCATGAGGAATTAACGAAACTGGTTAAGTGCAAAGCAACTTTGTACTGCTGTGTGTGCATGTATTGTTGTTTCCTTCGTTATGATTGCTTTTCTAATGGTTGCAAACGTTAGAAACTCGCCTATATTCTAGACTTGCTCGAGAGAGAGGTAGAGATTGGGAAAAGGAGATAACAACAGAGATTTGAAGTTATCAACCTTCATCTAATAACCGGAGCCTTAGCGGGAAAGGTTATCTGAAATCCAGGACAAGGGTTAGTATTGCGACACTCGGAGTCTGAGAGGAGAAGAATGAAATTCGTCTAATGAAGGTTGAGAGACAGTTAGATGAACCTAACTTGTTAGATTTTGCATGCAGCGCAGCGGGGCAATCTTGTTAAGCACAAGTAACCGGTGGAGTTAAGGAATCATTGGGGATCACAGTCCTAGTGAATTTCTCTTATTGTTTACAAACTCAATAGCAACCAGCAATCGTCATTGTTACTATTCACTAGCAAAGCCCCCCAGTTTTATTTAGGTTCCAATTATTCCACCTGGTAGTCTACTCATACTTCGACCTATTCCCTGTGGGATCGACCCCAACCTAGTTGGGTTCTATATTTGATTCAGCGACCGCATTGTACATTTTTGGAGGTATATTTTGGGCGACATCAAGGCTATGTGGTATTTTTAGGAAAAACTTCTGTAATTTGATTCCATATCGTATGTATTATTCATGTACAATATTCTAAACTTGTATTTCATTCTTTCTGTACAGATAGTGAGGACTAGATCAAGAGGTTTTGAGGATGTTGTGCTAGCATCCGCTATTAAAGCCCCATTCAGGGGATGAGTCAAGGGGCGAGGTAGGAGTTGAGGCAGGGGTCGCGGTCGAGATAGAGGTAAGGGTCGGGCACGAGGAGCGGTTCCAGCTAAAGGATAGGCTAGATCGACCTCTCCCAAACCTGAGATTTAGTGTGAGGAGGTAACTTATCTACTAGGAGCTATCACTCTTAAAAATTCATTTCTCCTTGTCACCTACCACAATCAACCTTAAGCTCTGAGCAAGGAGTGACTAATCCCTACTAGTCCTCATCCACAAGTATTTCTATAGACACATTCACACTTATATTTAGTTGTCATCAACACCACTATCATAACATAAGGAGGGTTACTGAAGGGCTAGAACATAAGGACCTAGAGAAAGAAAGTATACTATACATAACTTTGACACTTACTAGGGCCTGAGAAATAGGGTATTATAGGCAAAGATTTGTTAGATATATCCAACCAGAGGACATACATGACATAATGTGATTTCACTAGTCATTAAAAGTGTATCATGAGTTCATGGAGCTGAACATACTAAGAAATCATGTGTGCATGAGTCACGAGCTATATGACGTGAGATTTGAATTCATGGATTCATGGAGTATGGCTAAGAATGATGAGTGAAACTTTTACTTCTCATGCTAGGAACAATGGAACTGAAAATATGCATAAATCTGTATGAAGTGAATGATTAAGAAGTATGATCATGGAGCTAACATGTAAGACATAATTAGAGTGTCGTAGTGACAGAAGCACACTAATTTTTTTAAAGATTGAAATAGGTCTATGCATTCCCTAAACTCTACTTTAGAACTTACTAACCTTACTACTTAAATCTCAAAACTTGAATGGTTCTATCTTCTATCATCTCACCCTTATATCTATGCCGCCTTTCTAACTTTGCAGATATTCTGAATAAACTCTAAATCGAGCCACCTCATCCTACTATAATAGTTGGGGTACATATAAACACATGGATACTAAGCCCTCTCTGAAAGACTAGATCATATGATATAAAACTTATGTTGGGGCTCCCTTTTAAAATACTACTACATAACTAACTACTCCACATGGATATCACATAAACCTCAAACTTGCACCATCAAAATCACTAGCAAGATAATCAAATTAGATTTATGTAAATGATAGTTCAACCTACTAGATCCATTCTATAATACTAGTACCATCATCCCACACATAGTTATTATCCTTATCTCATTTAGCAACCACAATTCAAACTTAGAGTCTAACATTGATCATGGACAACCACTCAACTTCTCATACACTATACCAACCCTCAACTACTAGATATGGATCAAGGAAACACTTGTCCACCAAAATTCATAACAAAGTATAATCAACTTAAATCAAACCTCCTATCTAAGTTTATTCTACACGCACATTTTTCTTTCATGGACATACTAATCTTCCTTACCACCATAGTACACTATACACCTATTAACTCATAAGATATTGTCTAAACCTGTCAATCTTCTAACCACTCTGTAAATACTACACTTATAGACTCACACGTCTAACATTGGGGTCATTCTGCCATAGGATTCTGTGAAAGGGTCTAAGAACATGTCTTACTTTAGCTCAAATGCACGATTTATATAAACAAGAGTGAATTGTTTCAAATTATTGAACTTAGAAGCACTGATGGGATTCTCTCAAGCCCTTCTGTAGTCTCAGAACTTGCCTATAGGCTTTGTCTGAGAAAACTTTACTGGTAGAGATATAAACGTGATTATTTCTATTATCTCAAAAATGAGGTGTAGTCAGTAAAAATGGAGAAATGCTTAGATCTGAACATATTTGGTATAGAATAGCTCTATGACATGATCAAGAATATGAAAGAAAGGAAACATTTCCTAAATGCCCTGTAGCCACTCAAAAAAAAGTACAGACATTTTCGTACCATTTCATAAGAATCTACTAGACATGGCTCCATAGACACTCTAGGACACTTGAACTTTGTGCTCTGATACCAAGTTTGTCATAGATCGAGACTTCCCCCTAGTTGCAACACAATGCTTAGAACTATACGTGATCCCAAGCTAACACATGGTACTGGCATAGTGCATCAACAACTAACTATAATCTTATATAAGAGAAAACATAACTGAGCATAAGATTAATCATGAAATAAACTAGTTTAATACATCAGTGTTAATAAGTTTACAATAACTATAATCTGAAAGAAAGAGAATTGGGAACAAAATACAACAACTATGGCTGACTATCTATGAAGCCTTTACTAATACTGACTATAGGTAGCCTAGACATAACCCCCAGCTCTAATCAATACATATGAATAGAAATAAAATACTAGAACTACAAACTGACTTGAGTCCTCGAATAAAGAGAACTCATCACTTACTGACTGGAAGTTATGATCTGCATGACCATGATCTTGTGAGCTAGAACTGATACCTATATTATAAAACTATATAGCACGAAGAAAGTATGTGGTCAGTACTTTGAATATACTGAGCATGTGAGATATGAAATAATCATGAATAATACTTAAATCATGCTTTTAAAAATAAGGACATAAACCATGCACTATAATATGAATTAAATCATGTTTGTACTGAAAAGCTGTGAGAAATAACACAATCTCTAAATCATGAGCTAAAATATTTCTGATAACTGGAAAGCTGTAGGAGCATAATTATTTCATATGATTTAAATTAGTGTTGAACATGCTGTGAAACTGTATTGAATGCAAATTGAATACAAAGAGTTGAATTGTAGTACAATGACCCTATAGGAAATACATATATATTGATATGAAAAGATGATCTAAAAAGTTATAGTATAAAAGTAAGTAAAACTGAACTGAGGGTCACATACAAATACTAAGTCTGAAACTGTGGGACTAATACTAACTGACATACTCCATCTAAGCTTAATAGAGTCCAACCTGTACCCCAGCTGGGAGGGTACTCTGTACCTTGCCAAGAGTATAAAAATTGTCTGGCGCAGATCTAATAACTAATATTCAAATGGACTAAGGTGTCAAGCCTGGTCCGAGGATGACCCTTTAGAACCTATGGTGGTAATGTAGTTCTGGGACTTAGGGACTTTTACAAAAAGTCTCAGCCTAACTGATGGATGAGCCTTCATCCCTACATCCACTCGGTGCTAAGTACTATTCCCAACTAAAATAAACTGATATACTGAGTAGCTCAATAATACTGATGTTCTAAAACTGAATGATAAATGCTTTGTCTGGAAGCATTCTAAAATATGTGGAATTGAAGGACTGAATACTGAACTAATAATTTATGAATGCTAAGTCATCGGGTGTTCATAACTCGCCATCTTTGAAGAATATAATTATTCATAAAAATTTCTATATTCTTATTAGAATATAAATTCATAAAAGTACAAGTCCCAAATACTGAATATCAATATACTGAGGATTCATAAAATGAAAAGTCTGTAAAGATACTGAATTTCATGGGAAAATATATCATGTCAAATTAATATAGACTGAATCCATTAAAACATGCATAATTCATTCTAAAAGAGGCTGAAGTCTATAAAACATACATAATTCTTTATGCATTAATATAACTGGGTTAAAACCATGAAAATCATGCATAATAACTTTAACAAGAACTAAAATAATGAAATAACATAAAAAAAACTGACTTTGAAGAAAATATGCATAGTTGGGCATAAACCTTAAATTATGAAATTCATGTATGAGATATAATAGGTAAGCCATAAAAATCACAAGTTCTTACAAGAGGATAGATTATGAATGATAAGGAGGCAACATACCTCAAAACCATGAAATCTGTACAAAACCCCAATTGGATAAATTCCTGAACTTTTAAGAAAACTAAATTTTAGGGCACAAGGATAAAAGGATAATCCTTGTTGAATACCCACATATCTGGCCTTGTTGATTTCTTGAAGGAAAGCTTGAATCTTGAAGCTTTGGAAGTTGAAATTTAAGAAAAAAACCCTTATTTTGTTTTCTTTAGAGTGGAGAGAAGAAACAACATTTGTTTAATCTTAAATTTTTGAGATAAATAGGGTTATAATCAGTTATTGAGGTGTTTAGGGGTTAAAATACCTATTTAGCCTTGTAAAAGTGGATGAAAAATGAAGTTGGGTTGCCTGGGGGGACCTAGGAGGGCATGAGACCATCATGGAGCTTAAAATCTATGGTAAAGTGGCTATCCTGGATCCTAATCTTTGTGTAAGGGATATATCTTGGATCCATACTATTTTGGGTTCCTCAACTTAACGACCCTCTCTTCTAAATTGGTCATAACTCTTTACTCCAGTATTGGATTGACAAACGGTTGGTGCCATTGGAAAGAAAATTTGAAGAACTTTAATTTTGTGGGTTTGAGCTAATAAATTCTTAATATATTATTAGTAATGATCATTTGAAGTTCATCTAAGTAAGATCATATACTAAAACTCAACCGATAGAAATGCACTCAACTCAAATTTGCGCTAAATGTTTCTTATGACCATGAGTCACATTGAAAGCACTCACCACACTAGGAAAATGATCATGACACTTATATATGGTTAGAAATAATTTCTTTTTTCCCTATTCATATATCACAAATGGTTAGAAGCTTAGCTAAGAGTCTGTTTCTTTCTTGGGTCATGTTGTGACCAAGGATAATATTATGGTCGATCCGGCCAAAGTAGTGGTAGTTTGTAATTGGGGTAAACCTACTTATCCTATTGATATTTGGAGTTTTATTGGGTTAACAGGCTATTATTGGTGCTTCGTACAAGGTTTCTATTCTATTACGACTCCTTTGACCAAGTTGACTCAGAAGAAGATTGTTTTTCAGTGGTTGAATTATTGTGAGGAAATCTTTCAAATTCAAGAAGTTGTTGATTTTGGCTTTTATCTTAACTTTTCCCAAGAAGGGCGTGGGTTTTACCATGTTTTATTATGCTTCTGGAGTTAGCTTGGGTGATGTGTTGATGTAAAAAGGTAAGCTGATTGCTTATGCTTCTTTATAGTTGAAGCCTGATTAGAAGAATTACCCTACTCATGATTTGGAGTTATATTTAATTGTTTTTGTATTGAATTTATGGCGACACTACTTGTATGGAGTTCATTGTGAAATTCTCTCATTATCATAACCTTCAGTACTTCTTCACTTAGTGAGATCTTAATATGAGACAACATAGATGGTTAGAGTTGCTTAAAGATTATGATCTCACTATTCTTTATCATTCGGGAAAGGCTAATGTGGTTGCAGATTCCTTGAGTCAGAAGGTAGCGAGTCTGGGGAGTTTGGTTTATCTATTAGTAAGGGAGTATCCTTTAGCCTTAGATGTTCATTCCTTGACTAACCAGTTGGTTCGACTTGATATTTTGACACTCGGGCATGTTTTGGCCTATGTTAAGGATAGATCTTCATTGATGGAGCAAATTCAAGCTCGTCAGTTTGATGATGAGAAGTTGAGGGTGATTCATGATAAGGTGTTGAGTGGTGAGGTGAATACTATATTTCTTGATCCTGATGGTGTTTTGAGGATTAGTGTGTGCCGAGAGTTGGTGGATGGGTTAGACTGATTTTGGAGGAGGCTCATTGTTCAAAGTATTCTATTCACCCAGGAGCATCCAAAATGTATCATGACTAAAAGCAACACTATTGGTGGTATAGTATCAAGAAGAACATTATTGAGTTTATATCCAAGTGTTTGAATTGCAAGCAAGTAAAGTATGAGCATCAATGACCGTGTGGTACTATGCAGAGAATGCCTGTTCCCGAGTGGAAATAGGAGCGGATCACTATAGACTTTGTGGTTGTACAACCCTTAACTTTGGGAAAGTTTAATTCCATTTGGATGATTGTGGATAGGTTGACTGAATCAGCGTATTTTGTACCTTTGAAGGTGAACTACAATGCAGAGAAGTTGGCCAAGGTCTACATTCGTGAGATTATTCGGTTACATAGAGTGCCTATCTCCATTATTTTTGATAGAGGTACGTAGTTTACCTTGAATTTCTAGAGTTCTATGTAGAGAGAGTTGGGTACTCAGCTTGATATGAGAACAGCTTTTCACCCTCAAATGGATGGCCAGTCTGAGCAGACCATTTAGGTGCTCGAGGACATGCTTTGAGCTTGTGTTATGGATTTTGATCGTCATTGGGACCAGTTTTTGCCCTTAGCATAATTCTTCTACAATAACAGTTACAATTCCAGCATTCACATAATGCCTTTTGAGGATTTGTATGGGCGGAGGTATAGATCCCCCATGGTATAGTTTGATTCATTTGAGATTAGGTCTTGGGGCACCGAATTATTGAGAGACTTGATAGATCAATTTAAATTGATTTAACAGAGGCTTGTGGTTGCCCAGAGTAGGAAGAAGAGTTATACTAACCATCGAGTTCATAATGTAGCATTCATGCTTAATGAGCGGGTTTTGCTGAAGGTATCACCCATGAAGGGTATGATGAGATTCGGAAAGAAAGGAAAGCTTAGTCTGAGATTTATTAGGCCTTTTGAGATTCTTGAGAAGCTTTGAGATATGGCATATAGGCTAGTTTTTCCTCCATATATGCCAGTTGTTCATTCCAATATTCCATGTCTCTATATTGAAGGGATACTATCCAAATGATTCTCATGTAATCTGGTGGGATTCTGTAATATTAGATCATGATTTATCCTTTGAGGAGGAGCCCATTGCTATCCTAGATAGGTAGAATAGAAAGTTGAGGTCTAAGCATATTGATTCTGTGAAAGACCAATAGAGACATTGCCCTATTAAAGAGGTTACATGGGAGGTTGATTCCGATATGCGGAGTAGATATCCCTAATTTTTTACAGATTTAGGTACTTTATTTCCTTTTTTCTTCTAGGACAAACTTGTATTTTAGTGGTGGATAATGTAACAACCCTTGTTGTGATTTTTTAGCTTTTTCTATGATTTAACCATTTTTCCCTTCCCCATAGTTGCTACATGTCATTTATGAGATGTGGAGATAGTTGGAACTTTCCCTTAAGCATTCGGGAGAGATTTGAGTGAGTTTGAGGTTTTGATTAGCCTTATAAGTGAATAATTAGACTTTGGTCAATATTTTGTGATCTGAGTGTCGGATGGTAATTTTGTCAGTTCCATTAGATCCAGAATGTCAATTTTTTGTTATTAGAGTAGTTGGTTTAGGCTTTGAGCCTTTGTATTTAGTTTTGCTCTATTAGACGAGAAACTAGTTAAATTTAGCCTAAAGGGGTCCTAGAGGTTAACTTGTTGAAAATGAACTCTTTTGATAAATTTTATGGTTCCATTAAGTTTGGAGAGTAGAAATTAGCCTAGTTGCATTATTGGTTTATTTATGTGGGGTCCCGATCAAATCTCGAGGGTCCATTCGGCATATTTTTTTGGCCTTGGACTAATTGTTGGTGCCTAGTTTTTGGTGCACCAGATATTCCTTCATCGCGATCAAATGTCTTAGGTGGCGATGACGAAGGGTTAGGTCATCATTCATCGTGGTTGTATGGTTACTCTTCGTGGTCATGTGGTTTTGGTCGGGCCACTGTCACGATCGCGTGGCTCTTCGCTGTGATTACGATGGTCATTTATCGGGTGAGGTCAATGTTGACCATCGTGATTGAGTGGTGGGGGCCGCGATCGCGAGGTAATGTCTACCTAGATAGAACAAAACCCTTATTTTGCAATTTTCACTTTTTTTGGACTTTGAGACCTTGGAAAAGACGATTTTAAAGAGAGTTTTAATCAAAAGCATTTGGGTAAGCTTCTAAACTTGATTTTTATCATTATTCATTGATTTTATCTCAAAAACAACTTCTAAATCTTGATTTTAAACTTGAATTTTTGGAGTTTCACCCGGTATAGTGTAAAAATGGTTTTTCAATGATGTCAACCTCAATTTCAACTTGTTTTTCATTGAGTATTCAGATTAGGACCCTCGCAGTTTGGGGAACATGATTCTTAAATAAAATTACAGTTTTACCCCTTATCCTTTAGGGCCAATTTTTGAACTATTTTTGGGCCCAAATTAAAAGTGGCCATTATGGGTATCGTTAGACTACTCTTGACTCCTAAATCATATTTTTGATAGAGTGGGTTTGATTTGAGGCTGTACGAAAGAAAAAACCTCCTTGTTGATGGGTCCAGGCTAGAGTTTCATCTTTTCGATGTAGGTTATGGGCTTATGGCTTAACTTTCTTCAGAATGGGCTAGGTAGTTAACCATTCATGTAAAGTATGCTATGGGTTAGGAATTTCATCGTGAGATTCATATTTTGAGATAGTTACTTTATCGTGTTACTCGTGTGGGGGCCTATTTGAGTATTATTACTGACTTGAGAGATTATTACTGTTGTGATGCCTGAGTGGGGATTAATGTGAACATTATATCTAATTTGAGAGATGATTATCATGGTGATACCCAAGTGGGCATTGATATTGATCCTTTTTGAGCATTATTTGCGATCTATCTTTATTGTGATGCCCGAGTGAGGGCTTGAATTGATATTATTGATGTCTTGCATGACTATTCATTACTGTGGTGCCATGTGATGGCTTATATCATGATTTATTAAAATTTGGAGAGATTTGAGCTTATTTGATACCATCATTGACTTGATTCATTATCTGATATTATTGTTATTACGAGCATGCAACCTCATTTCATTCATACATATACATGGAATTAGTTCCACAGAAAAATACTTATTTTAAAAGAAAATTAAACACTTTATAAAATCTTGACTGAAGATTATGCCAACAAGGTTGATTGAGATATGAGATTAAAATTGTGAAAGTATATGGATTACGAACCCCCCATGGATCCTGTCCTGAAAGATTATACTCGAAAGGTGTATACTAGGGCCATGCAATGGCTTACGTTATCATCATCATCATCATCCCACTACATTGCATTGCATTGCATCATTCATACTTCTATTTATGTGTTTGTTACCATATATTTTGCTGCTTCTTATATATTCATGTGTAGTTATCCTTATATTGATATTATACTTGTAGAATTGTTAGGAGATACAGTTTGAGCCACCGTTGGGAAATTTTCTGTATGTAGGTGGAAGCCTACTTATTGTATTCTTTACTTGTTTAGTTTTCTTCTTTGCTCAGTTGGCCTATGATACCTACTGAGTACAAGTGGACCATACTCCTACTTTTGTGCCTTTTCGGTGGAGATTCTAGTACAAGTATGACCCGCAGTAGCTAATTCGTGTTGTGAGAGCTAATCCAGCACTAGTTAGCTCTCCGTTCGTAGCCTTGTTCCAATCACCATCTATCCTATATATCTTTACTTGTATTTAGAGACAGTGATGCATTATCAGATTTTGGTATTATCTCAGGTGCTCTTTATACTTATGATACTAGGCTTTGGGATTCAGTTGTATTTTTATTCATTTATTTTGGATTTTATGATTAGTATGGCCTGACTTCATTTTAGAAATCTCATATTGCTTCATTTCTTCTCTTTATTGTATTGAATATCTATTGTAGATTCTTGGCTTACCTACAAAGGTTGGATTGGGATAGGTACCATCATGACCTAAACTTTTGGATCCTGACATTATATTTAAATCAAGGAAATATTAGAAAGATTATGATCAAAGTATCCTTGAAGGCTTAAACATATATTTATTTAGGAATAAATTCACAACCCAAAAGGAGCACTTATAAACAAATGGAGGGAGTATGTTTGTGGTAGAAAATTCATGTATAGTTGGAAAATGTCATAATCATGAACGGTTTGATATTCTAGAAATTAGACTTCAAGATTTTCAATATATCTAAAATTCAGAACCTCCTTTAAAATTTCTCTAGACAATTTTTTGTTCTTCTCTTTATCGTATTGAATATCTATTGTAGATTCTTGGCTTACCTACAAAGGTTGGATTGGGATAGGTACCATCATGACCTAAACTTTTGGATCCTGACATTATATTTAAATCAAGGAAATATTAGAAAGATTATGATCAAAGTATCCTTGAAGGCTTAAACATATATTTATTTAGGAATAAATTCACAACCCAAAAGGAGCACTTATAAACGAATGGAGGGAGTATGTTTGTGGTAGAAAATTCATGTATAGTTCGAAAATGTCATAATCATGAACGGTTTGATATTCTAGAAATTAGACTTCAAGATTTTCAATATATCTAAAATTCAGAACCTCCTTTAAAATTTCTCTAGACAAT
The DNA here is from genome assembly GCA_031232105.1 of Capsicum rhomboideum. NCBI lineage: Eukaryota > Viridiplantae > Streptophyta > Magnoliopsida > Solanales > Solanaceae > Capsicum > Capsicum rhomboideum. The sequence goes on from CP124711.1 coordinate 117,077,965, forward strand.
TTTTTGAAGTTAGCCTTAATTCTATCATGTTGGTATCTCAAATCTGCACGACTTTACTAAAACTTTCATATCTTGAAGTAGGAATGACATAACTATAAACCATTTGATTTTGATGAAATGACACACAAAGATCTATAATATAGTTAAAATTTAGTATTTAATACGTTCATGATCGTTTCAAATATTATTACAAAATCAGGTTCAGATTTTGACAAGCCTACAATATCAAATTTACATGATGACATCAAAAAAATTGTATTTAGATATAGAAGTACAGAAATCTCAATGTACTTGATTCTATAGAAATTCGGCACAAGACGCTACAATACTTCAAAATTCAAAATTAAAGTTGGCTCTAAATTTTGTCACGCATACGATTCTAGATTTGCACAGATTTGAACTGCCTCATCAAATAATTTATATCTTAATATCGTATTCACAATCAAAAAGAGTTTTGATCACTAGGAACTAGACTTCAAGGGCTTCATTCTCACCAAAAATCTTGGCTCAGGTCTATTTGAGTTAGTGTAGACTATGTTTTAAACTTAACTTTCAAATCTGAAACATCTTGACAGGTAACAATCTTTCCTTTACTTGTGTTTTCTTTGACTTTATGTTCCTTTCTTCTTCTTTTATAAGTAGGCTTGTTCAAAATAATGGTCCATGGAAAAGATAATCTTATGTTGCAAAGTGATGAATACTCATTCCAGCCCTAGGAATGGTAAACTTGAGACTATAATCTTATGATCCAAATGGATGAATACTCATTTCTGTCCTAGGAAAGATAAACTTAGGTAATCCTACAGTGTGAAGGGACAAATATTCGTTCCCATCCTAATAAGTTAATCTCGATAAGGTGGCCTTACGGTGCAAAGGAACAAATACTCTTCTCCGTTGTAAGAAATATAAACTCGAAAAGGTAATATTCATTATTTTGCCTTAGTTGTAATGTGCCAAACCATGAAAAAAAGGCACAATACAAGGTAATTTCTTACCCTTTTCTTTAATTTCCACCACTTTTTTATAGCTTAGTATGTTTTTGGTAGAAACTTTATATTGTCATAGAATTTCAAAATTATGAATGGTTTGATATTTCAGAAATTATATTTCAAGATCTCCAATATATATAAAATTTATAATTAAACTCCTTTAATATTTAGACAATTTTTTGAAGTTAGCTTAATTCTATTATGTTGAGATTTCAAACCTGGACGACTTTACTAAAACTTTCATTTATTACAGTTGAAATGACAAAATTACAGATCGCTTGATTTTGTTGAAACAAGACACAAAGTTCTATGACATATCTAAAATTCAGTATTTAATACCTTTGTGATCATTCCAGATGTTATTACAAAGCCAACTTTAGAGTTACAAGCCGTCAATTTGTATAACAATCCTTGTAGTGATTTTTAGAGTTTTCTGTGTCTTAACTATTTTTCCTCTTCCCTTTATTGCCTTATAGCATTTGTAAGTTGCAGGAGTGTGTGGCATGGTCCCCAAAGCATTTGAGAGAGTTTTATGTGAGTTTTTGGTTTCTAGAAGCTTTTAAGTTGTTATAGTTGACTTCGGTCAACATTCAGTGATTTGAGCATCGAATGGGAATTTTGTCAGTTCAATTAGCTCCAGAAAATCAATTTTGGATTAATACCATGGTTGGTTCGGGTTCTAAGGCTTTTAGTTTAATTTTGAGTTGTTAGATGAAAAGTTGGTTTGAAGTTGCCTAAAGTTAATTTTGGGGGTAACTTGTTGATAACGACCTCTGTTGGTAATTCTTATAGTTCTGTTGAGTCTAGAATGTCAAAATTAGCATAATATCATAGTTGGAATGTGTTTATGGGGTTCCAAACGCATTTGCTATCAGCTGCAGCTGGTGCTTTCTCTGCGTGGGCGAGAGAGGTACCGCGTGCGCACTGACTTAATGAGCATAGCCTTTGCGTGTGCAACCAGTAGACCTCATGTGCACTTAACAACCCATCTTGGTCATCGCATACGTGGCCTGTAAGGTGCGTGTGCATAGAGTAATTTTCTCTTGGACAGAATAAAATCTCCATTTCGGTCCAAAACCTTGTTTTCACTATTTTTAGTGGTTAGGAGCTCGGATTGAGGCAATTTCAAGTGGGTTTTCAAGATTAAAACTTCGGGTGAGTTTCTAAACCATGTTTTCATTATTACTCATTGATTATATTATAAAATCATCTTCAAATCATTGCTTTTAAACTTGAAATTTTGGGATTTTACCGGTAAAGTGAAATATTGATATTTTGATGATGGATAACTCAAATTCAACTCCATTTTTATGGGATTTTAAATTTGAAACCCTTAAATTATAGATAAAGTGATTTTCTACTCAAATTCCAGCTTTACCCTTTTATTTTTGGGGTTGATTTTTGAGGTGATTTTGGACCCGAAACCAAAATATGTCAATATGAGTATTGTTGATCTCTTATTTATGTGTAGATCTCATATTTGAATAGATTGGGCTCGTTTGAAGGTATTTCGATAGAGTGGAGCTTTCCTTTGATTATTTGGGTTGTGATTTGGGCTTTGCGGGTCTTCTTTAGAGCAAGTTAAGATTTACCTTGACTCTTTTCTTAGGTGTTTATGTGCTACGTGATAGTTGCTTTTGTATTGTGAATAACTAGGTATTTTGGGGTCTTGTAAAGATGAGATAATGAGTATCTATGCGGGTACCAGTGTTTATTATTGGGTTAAAATTAATAAAATGAATATCTTAACTGTTCTCTCTACCTGTTGACATATTTATGGTAAATGGTATTGATAATTAAATGACTTATTGATCATGAATAATTGATAGTGAGTATCTACTTGAGTGTTTGAATCATGTTTAGTGGAATTTGACAGAACTGTTGGGTTAGTAACTACTTAAGGTATAAGAAGATTAGGATCTGTAAATAAGAAGTTAAAAAGAGGGATCTTGGCATAAATACTTTGTATTATGAATGAAGATGAGCTTCTACACATGATTGTTGGCGAGTATATTTTCCTTGTGAGTATTTGAATCTAATTGTGGCATAATTGGGGAAGGTAGGAAAATTATCGTATAAGGCATGCTATGGGTTGGGTGAATCTTCTATGTTTACACTATTGGGGTTGATTATTATCATTGTGATTCCCAAGTGGGGGCTCATGATGACTTTATTATTTCTTAGAGAGCTTATTATCATTGTGACGCCTAAGTGGGGGCTTATGTTAACTTTATTATTTCTCAGAAATCTTATTATTATTGGGACGCCCGAGCAGGGGATGGTGTTGACCTTATTATTGATTTGAGAGCATATTATCATTATGATGCCCAAGTAGGGGATTGTGTTGACCTCATTAGAGTGTTATTTGGTTCTTTTACTACTATGGTGCCAGTGTTGGGGGCCTGTATCATGATGTACTGAGATTTAGGTGACTTGGGTTCATTTAGACCATTATTGAGTTAATTATTGTGCATTGTTGATTTTTTCATAAATCATTCATACTTATTCATCTCTCATTTTCATGGAACGGGTAATAATCTGGAACTTGGATTCATTGTACTATTTTATAAAATGCCTTAACCAAAGAATGTGTCGGCCAGATTGATTAATGATAATCAGATTAGTATATGGGTTGCGAAGCCCCCATGGGTCCTCTCCTGGAAGCTTAGGCTCATAAAATGTATATAGGTTGTACTTTGGCTATTACATTTCATCTTATATCGCTACATTGTATTGCATTGCATTACACTTTATCTTGGGTGATATTTTGGTTGAGATATTATTATATGTTGTGTATTGGTTACGGCTTAATCCGTTGTGGCTGTTGTATCACATCTATTGATTGCGTGATATGCATTTTCTCTATGTTATCCTGGATTGTTGGTTTGGCATGGTGAGTGGCTATAAAATATTGTGTTGGTGAAATTCTCTCCTGATGTGACTTATTACTATTACTATTATCTTAAACAAGTACGTGTCTGCCCTAATTGAATTGGTTCGGCTATCTTTTTTATTGTTGCAATCTGCTAGAATAGTCTGGGACTTTTCTGAGTACAGGCTTATTTGGTATAATCTGGGATGGATGGTATGGCGGTTCTCACCATTACTTTGGGTTAGGGTCGATCGTCGATGATACTTGCTGAGTATACGTGTTTTGTACTCATCCCTTACTTTTCTTTTCTTTTCTGCACTACGTGCAGGTATTAAACAAGTGTTTGAGCATTGATTGTGACTTCTAGTATTGACTTTTCCAGAGATTGGGGTAGCGGCAGACGGATCTCAGAGCTCACTCAGATCTCTCCTTAGTTTGTCTTTTGTTTATACATATTTGAGATACTTTAGTCTATTTCATTATATTCAAAATTAGAGGCTTGTACTGGTGACAATCAGACCTGGAATATTGCACCTCTTTTATATTATTTGAGAATTTTTCCATTTCTTACTTCTTTCGCCTTTAGCTTTACTTTGATGATTATGTTTGGGTTGGCATTGGCTTACATGTATTAGAGGGAGTGACATGTGCCATCACAATCCCTATGTTTGGTCGTGAGAAGTTTCTATTAGAGCCCCAAGTTCATTGTTCTCACAAGTACAAGCTGAGTATAGCAGTGTCTTGTGGATTGGTATTGTGATGTCCGTTTTCCATCTTTTAGAGGCTACAAAACTTCAGGATAAATCCACCTCTTCATTCTGTGCCGTGAGTTTATAGTCTAATGTAACACAAAAGTCTCTTATTCATTATCTCATAAATGGTGAGGGCATATTTTTTATTTTCTAGAGACTCAGAGCCCATGACTTCAATACCGCAGTCGGGGCAGAGGTCGAGATAGAGGTCAGACTAGAGCATCTGGACCAGTTCAAGGCTAGGATAAGGTTACCTCCCTAGGTTCAGGAGTTGCTAATGTTGATCGTTCTATTAACATAGAGGGGTTAAGCCTAGTATAGACACCACCTGCTTTTATGTACATATCTATGCTTGAGCATTTTTTGGTACCGATGTTGACTTTTCTTGAGAGGATGGCTCAGACTTTCATTCAGTGTACTACTTCGGGTCTATAGACTTTGGATACACAATTGGCTATTGCTATAATTTTGTCAGTGAAGATGTGATATTATCAGTATTTCCCCCCATCCAGTGACTTTACCCGCTATGTCTATGGAGGGACAGAGTAGGTTTATGGAGTTTATAAGGGCGGACCCCCTTGCTTTCATGGAGACCCTAGGGTCGATGCTTATGAGTTCTTGGTTGGTTGCCACGAGAAGTTGCACAAGTTGGGCACTGTAGACTCTAATAGAATAGATTTCACTGTTTTTCAGTTGTCTGGACTAGCCAGACAGTGGTGGAGGGGTATTGTTGAGGGTAGACTAGACAAATTACCTTCTCTCTCATAGGATCAATTTACTCGGGTTTTTCTAGAGGATTTTGTATGGATGTGTGTGAAGAGTGCGGGCAAGAAGCCTTGTGAACTCGATGGCGGTAGTGACATGTATTAGAGGCCTGGCTTATCATGATTAATCTTAGAGGTAGTTAGGTCATAGTAGTCATTCGATTTCTTTAGGTTCCATTCAGTGGGATCCTACTCATTCATGTTGCTTCATAGATGGGGATATCAGGCACAATAGAAGGGATTACCCATAGAATAGACAAAGATATGCATTACCATGGTGTTGGGATATGATCAGGCTAAGTATTATATTCCTCAGGGTGGAATCGAGACAGGAGCTTCCAGTACAGTGGTCATAGGTATGGTTTTAGTACATTTTTTATCTATCTCAGTAGTGTTTAACTGTGTTTCTACGTTCTCCTATGTGCTTACTTACTTTGTATGGAGTCTTGATGTGATTCATGAGTTTCTTGTCATGTCTATTCATGTTACTACCCAGTAGGTGATTCTTTAGTGGTGGATTTGGTGTGCCGATCCCATGTTGTTACTCCTTTAGAGTATTCGCTGGTTTAGATTTGATTTCTCTGGATATTATAGATTTTGGTGTGATTTGGGTATGATCTTCTCGATGGTTATGTTATAGGGTAGTGGTGGATCGATGGTATGTTTAGATTATGGGATGTATTTAAGAGGTTTACTTGAGGGTTGTGATATCATTGGGATTGGGGAAATGATTCGATTATTGGGATGGTGAGTTATGAATAAAGGAAGCTTACAAATGGTATACTTGTGTGGAATTACCTGCAAGTGTTAGCAGAAGTGTGCATGTATAAGTTGTCGGTCTTACAGGGTCAAACAGGTTCAATTGAAGTTTGGGTTTGCTCATTGACTATAAGATTGATCATATGGTACGACTGGGGATACTAATCACATTAGGCAGTAAGACCTTGTGATGGATTATACTTGTGGTGTGACTAACTTGGAAAGATTAAAATGAAAGGATTCTAGTTAGATAGCGGAAGATTTTTAGGCATTGGGGCCTTGCAATTTGTTACTACCTTGGTGATTAGCTTTGCTTATGTGGAAAGACTTATGGTGTTTTGAAACTCCTCGGGTAGACTAGAAGGAATTCAACTTATAAAGGTATTTGTTTTTGATTTGGAAGGTCAGGGATTCATCTTCTAGTATCAGGACTTGCACTCAGAGTGACGTGGTTACTTGGGTTTGGTTCTTATTATGATGGTACTACATTGTGTTTTGAATGGGTTGTTATAGGTCGGTAAAGAAAGTTGTCTACATGGGGTGAGGTTAGAATTCTGGGTTTTCATGGTAAGGTTACATTGTGGTAGTGGATTATGCTTAGTATGGATTGAAAAGATAAGAAAGATTACGCATTTCTATTTTAGAGCACTTAGAAGAACTTGTACACAGGAAATTTTGAGGCATTCAGAATTGTGTGATGGGTACGTGTCATGACCCAAACCCAATTGTGAGTGGCACCCATACTAACCCTCCGTTGGGAGAACCATCTAACCCAAATAATCAACACCAACATATAACCATTTTAATAAAAGCAAAATCAAATCCTATTTAAAACATGTAATATCTCTAAAACATTAACCAAATGTGGAAACCAAATATCAAGTCTAAAATGCTTCCAGAAACTGAAAATCATCATGCCAGTACATCTATCTAAAACAAATCCATCGGTACAACCCAAAAAACTAAGCAATAGCCAATAACTTCCTATCTTTAAAATAAAGGACTAGATCAATAACGTAAGAGATCCATGGTTGCTCAAAAAATGATGATCACCTTTGGATCAGAAGTAGAGTCACAATCTATAGATGAGGTCTCATCGTAGCCGCTGGAATATGCTCTACACTTAACAAAAAGAAGAGCATAGGTAATATCAGTACAAAACTACTATGTACCAGTAGGGTCATAGGCCAACTCAACTTAACCAATATGAACAAGTAACTAACAATTTGTAAACAAGTACAAACCATGTCATCTAGCAATTCTACACCCAATCATTCCTTTTTCCATAATATCCACTTATGAAATCAGGTCAAGTAAATAATAAAACATCCTCAAGCAAATAGTGTTCAATTCAATTCAACAACAATGTCATAAAACAGCTCAACTCATCTCTTTCTCAGAGAATACCTTATTATTGTACAACAACAAAATGTTAACTTATTTCAAATACAATATTGACAACCCGAACCACACAAGGATCCAAATACAACAATAACAATGAAACTTAATTCACTCAAGAAACCATCAAACTCTCTAATTTACCGCGTACACACATGTTATGGGTCCTATATATGCCTACTAACCATGACCTGTAGGGCACGAGCTCAGTCTATGTACCAAATAACCCAGACAACTAGTGCCTGCCACCCTTATTCCAAGGTCCCCACCCTTATCCTCCCTGAATTCCACAAATTCAATCATGATCAACCTTTACCAATTCATCTCACAATAACAATCAATACCATAAAGCAAATACAAACACATAATAAGTGAATCAACCACCTTGAACATCAAACAAGGTCCTTTTTACCAATCTCATTATAAATTATCAATTTCCAACTTGCATTTATAATTAACACGTTCATCATTCATTAGCATGCCTTGTAACAAGCAAAAAAACACCCAGTTAACATGTACACATAAACTTAACTTGAGTTTTAACTACAATTCAACCATCACCTACCTCAATCCAAGACTTGCAACGCACTAAGTGACTTGAGCCTTGCCATCTCTTGTAGCCTCGGCTTGATTTCGGTCTACAAACAACATATAGGATACAATTCAACAAATATTCTAACAATTCTAGGTATTTAGCCTAGATCCATAACTCTAAAGTCAAGTTCATGAACAATTCCACTTCTCTAGGGTTTTTCTACCCTTCATTCTACCCAAAACCTCCATACGTTATGATTAAGAGGTCAAATGCTACCATTAACAAGCAATTCAAATCCCTCCTCAAGTATATCATGTCAATTTCTCAAACCTAGGGTTAAACCCTCCATCCCCACCACAATCAATCTAAGATGATTCTAAGAATTTGGGGATACATTTTATTGTGCATTGCCTGCTATAGAATCCTAACTTTGACTATAGCAGCATCGCTATAGTAGGATTCACCCGTTATAGTGAAGCTAACTCTTGCCACATGCTATAGCAGGGTAGGCATGGCAGTAACTCTAGGGATTTTTCAATTTTGCAAATTTTACAATACATACCCAGTTATCTACCTCCCAAACTAATCCCTTTATGTCAACTGCTATATCTGTAGTTCTACAAACCCAAATTCAATTTTGAAAGTTTGTACAAACTCTCTAACCTCTTAGCTAACACATTATGATCTTAAATCATAGAATCATCAACCTATCGTTTACCAGATTTACCTAGACCACACCACACCTGAAATTTGTCCAAGACTAGCCTAAAAAATTTTAACACTTCATCTAGGGAGAATCTTGACATAAATTTTTTGCACACTAAGCTGTACTGTAAAGACGAAAAGGATTATTACAACAGATACCAATTTATCTGTCATTCATCCTCGAATGATAAATCAAGGAAAAAAGGGTAAAACTAACAAGGAAATGTACCTGAATCCCCAAACAAGTGAGGGTACTTGTTGCACATATCTGACTCGATCTCCCAAGTGGCCTCCTTAATAGGATGGTGATTCTACTGGACCTTCACAGATCTAATATCTTTAGTCCTTAACTTCCAAAGTTCTCAGTCAAGTATCTCTACCGGTTCCTCCTCATAAGAGAGATTCATAATAAGTAATACTGAGTCCCAATGAATGATGTAATCTCCATCCCCATGATAATTCTAAGTATAGATACATGAAATACCAAATGAACTTCTGACAAACTTAGAGGTAACACAAGTTTGTAAGCCACTGGACCTTTATCATCAAGAATTTTGGATGGACAAATATACTTGGGGCTAAGGTAGCACGGCTTGCCAATCGTTATTACTCACCTTAAGTAGCACATGTTCCCCTGGCTTGAAGAATATGCCTCTTACCTTGCGATTAGCATATTTCTTTTGTCAACTCTAAGCTGCCAATAACTTAACTTGAATAAACCTCACCTTCTCCAGAGCCTCCTTTACCCAGTTTATGCATAAAGGTTTCACATCACCCACCTCAAACCATACTATGGGTGATCTAAATCTTCTTCCATATAGATCCTTAAATAGGGCCATGTTAATGCTAGCATGATAACTGTTGTTGTATAAAAATTTGCACAACGGCAAAAACTAGTCCCAATAGCCCCCAAAGTCAGCAACACATGCTCAGAGCATATCTTCTAGCACCGAAATGGTCCTTTAAGACTGCTTATCATTCTGAGGATGAAAAATGGTATTGTGATCAATCTTGGAGACCAACTCCTCATGGAACTTGTGCTAAAACTTGGAGGCGCACTACGTACCTCTATTGGGTATGATGGAGACTAGAACTCCATCAAACCTCAAAACCTCCATAACATATATTTTCGCTAACTTCTCCGAGTTATAATTCATCTTAACTAGGATGAAATGAGTGGACTTTGTTAGCCTGTCAATAATAACCCAGATGGAATCATATTAGCCTAAGGTCTTAGGAAGAGCCACCATAAAATCCATAGTGATTCTCTCCCACTTTCACTCAGGAATGAGCATTATCTGAAGCTTACCCATAGGATTTTGATGCTCATATTTTATGTAATGACCCAAAATGTCGTTATACAGACTTAAGAGGTAGAAGTTGCACAAAGACTCCCCTTAGCTAAATTTTGAGGAATTCAAGGCTAGTTTAGTTTTGGCTTAGTTTTGAGAATGTGGTAATTGAATGAAATAAGGTATTGATGTGATTGGTAATAGTTGGGTTTGATATGATAGTTCGATAGCCAACGAGTAAAGAATGTCATAGGAACTTTCGACACCTAAAACGGAGTTATAGAACTCTGGTTATAGTATTTATCATGGAGGGATTGGTTTGTGATGTCAAAATTTATGGTGTGTGTTGTAAAATGAGGAAACTGAGAAGAGGTACCATGTTTCTGTCTCAGACCGTTGTAGTGGAGAAAGTAACCGTTGCAGCAGTCATGGGAACTCAGTGGTCGCCTCCAGTAAAAGAGCGTGAATTGCTGCAGCAAAAATTTAACCACGGCAGCGGTAACACTGCAATAGTAATTATACGCTGCAGTGGTAACACATAGTAAAATTTTAGTTTTAAAGCTCCAAAAACATTTTCATTCCTCACTTTTTGAAAACATAATAGAGCTTCGGGGAAAGGCGATTTTCAAAGGAATTTCAAAGTTTTTCATCTTTGGAGGTAAGTAATTACATTCTAGACTTGAATTTACTTCATTTAACCATAGAAAATCACTAGAAATGGACTAATGGTGGAAATTGAGGTTTAACTCTAGTTCATGGAAATTGATGAAAAATGGTGGGAATATGAATAAATTCAGCATATAATGATCCTAGGGTGTTAGAAAACACTAAAGGGACTAGAATTACATTTATTTATGCTAATTCAAGTAGTGTTCATGAAGATTAAATGATAAGAAAACCCTAAGATGATGAAATAGGGTAAATTTATGGCTAAAATCAGTGACTTTTGATCCCTAGTAGTTAAAAAGGGATGAATTATTGAAATGTGTGTATATTCTTGTGGTTGTATATATCAAGAATGAATTGAATGAGAACGAAAAGGGAAAAGTGTGGCTTAAAGGTGAATTTGAGCAAAGGAGTTGAGGTATACTATGGTTTTGTTTTAGCACTTAGACTTTCTTGGCTTTGTGTATGTTTATGATTTAAACATCTATGATTGCCTTCTAGCATGACTTGTGATTTGATGCCTGTATTGCTTTTTCATTGACATTGTGATGAGGTGTTGAGATGAAGGTTAGGTATCATGCTGGTAAAAGATGATATGTTGTGATAATAGGGTGGGTACCACGCTGATATGATATGATATTTTATGATAATGGGTCGGGTATCACCCAGTACATTATGATGTTGATAATGAGGATGAGAAGTGTAAGAGATTATGCATGCATCTTGCATACATGCACTCATTCATATGCATTGTGCTATTTTGATTAATATATATGATGATAAATCGATGATGAAAATGACTAAGTATGAAATCCTGTAAAAGTGAACTTGTGAGTTGTAAGTATATGATTGATGTCATTGGTTATGAGTTTTGTTATTATCGCTTTTGTATTTGTTTGACTTGATTACTTGTACATTGTTATGTTAGTAGACCTTTGATGCTTACCAGTACTTGTTGTTGTACTGATGCAACCTGTACTCTTCTTTTAATGAGTGTAGAATATCTTCCAGCAGTTGACACGCAACCTCGGCTCTAGTTAGCAGTTCAGATTTGATTTGGAGGGTAAACACCATGTTCAGGAAACCTTCAGATCTTCTTATGATGTTGATGTCTCTTGTTTTGGGGACTAAGTTGATTCCTTCTTATTTTACTTTCTTTGGGATATGTTAGTTATATCCAGACTTAGTTGTTTAGATGTTCTTGTACTATGACTTCAGGTCCCTAGGATTGTAATAAATAGAGGTTTCCACACTCTATTCGCTTTATGGATGATTATGTCATTTGACTAAGATGTGTATTTAAATGAAAATCTTTCAGAATTGATTTAATACTTGGGGAATTATATAATGTGAATGTGAGAGTAACACTTACATGAGTAAAGGTGAGACTAGTATGGTTCTCCCGCCATTGGTTAGGGTGGGTGCCAATCATGATCGGTTGGGTCGTGACAGAGATGGTATTAGAGCGTTAGGTAAGTAGATCTCGTCATACAAGAATAGGTCAAGTAGAGTCCTGCCGAATGGTACGGGGACGTCTGTACTTTTCTTCGGGAGGCTACAGGGTTTTAGGAAAATAATTTCCTTTCTTTCTTCCTGTCATGCTATTACTTAATTCCAATTGGTATCTGATTCATTCACTCTTTTTCGTAGATGGTGAATACTTGTTCCACCAGAGCAGTAGTAGCAATACCCATGGTAGCACCCATACCGACCACTGGGGCCGCGGTCTGGGGTAGGCCTCGAGTTAGAGGTAGAGCAAGAAGGGGAGGACGGGGAGCAGCGCCTGTTAGGGGTGGAGCACAGGCAGCTAGGAGACCGGCAAGATAGAGATCGACGACCCCTCTCCCACAGTAAAATTCTTCAGGCCAAGCTCAGGATAAAGAGGAGGTAGTTGAGGAAGAAAAAATGATAGCTCCAGAAAATATGGTGCCAACACCAAATGGTGCAGCTTAGGTGCCTTTGTATGTAGAGGTGATTCACTAAGTGTTGGGTTTTGGGGTATCTTGGCTGGCACTGGCTACACTCCAGTGGCTCTGAATACTCCGTCCACAGCCTTGCAATATACCACTTATGTAGCACCCAGGATGGATGTAGGCTCTGAAACAGGGGTGTATCCCCAACAGGTACTTAGACCGGTGATGACTGATGATGAGCATGGGATGTTTTGTAAGTTCATGAAGATGAAGCCTTCGGTATTCCAAGGTACAAAATCTGATGATGATTTTGAGTTCTTGATTGATTGTCATGAATGTCTGCACAAGATGGGTATTGTGGAAAGGTATAGTATGGAGTTTATTCTTTTCAGCTGCAGAATGAAGTCAAACATTGATGGAGATCATTTGTAGAGTGCAGGGCTGCCTTGCCTCTACTTACTTGGGCTAAATTTCAGAATGTATTCCTTAAGAAATATGTTCCCCGTACTTATCATGACTGGAAGAAGGATGAGTTTCTGAGGTTGGAGCAGGGTAACATGTCTGTGGCGGCCTATGTGGCCAAGTTTCATGCCCTATCTCACTATGCACTACAGTTGATTACCTCAAAAGAGGAACGGATCAGGTACTTTGTGAAAGGTATGAATTTGGGGATTCAATTGGCTACTTTATCTATGGTTGTGCTTGATAAGTCTTTTCAGGATGTTGTTGAATTTACTAAGAAGGCTGAAGCACTTGAGAAACAGGGAGAGGCAAAATTAGAAGAGAAAAAGGCTCGGACCTCAGGCTAATTCAGTGGTACCTTCTCAAAGGGGCGTGGTTCTTCTAAGCCCTACAATTCAACTATCCCAGTATCTGCAGGGGGACCATCTAGGGTTAGTTATCAGCCTTCTCGAGTTGGCAACTACACACCTTCTTCCTTTTCAGTTCAGAGGCCTACTTTGGGACCCAAATGCTTCGCGTGTGGGGGTTGGGGTTATGTTAGGAGGAATTGTCCTAATTTTTTGTCTGCAAGTCAGGTGACACAGCAACCAGCTTTTACTGCTATAGTTACAACAGGTCATGGTGGAGGAGGAAATAGTAGGGGGAATCCACAGGGTAGGTGTGGATTTATCGTCAAGGATCCAGACTTACTCTCAAAGTGAAATGGTTACTTGGATTCGGTTCATATTATCATGGTACTACATTGTGTTTTGAATGGGTTGTTATGGGTCGGTAAAGATAGTTGTCTACATGGGGTAAGGTTAGAATTATGGGTGTTCATAGTAAGGCTATATTGTGGTAGTGGATTATGTTATAGTATGGATTGAAAAAATAAGAAATATTATGCATGTCGATTTCAGAGCACTTGGAAGAACTTGTACATAGGAAATTTTGAGGCATTCAGAATTGTTTGATGGGTACATGTCACGACCCAAACCCAATTGTGAGTGGCACTCATACTAACCCTTTGTTGGGAGAACCATCTAACCCAAATAATCAACACCAACACATAACCATTTTAATAAGAGCAAAATCAAATCATATTTAAAACATGTAATATCTCTAAGACATTAACCAAATATGGAAACCAAATATCAAGTCTAAAATGCTTACAGAAACTGAAGCTCATCATGCCAGAACATCTATTTAAAACAAATCCATGGGTACAACCCAAAAAACTAAGCAACAGCTAATAACTGTCTATGTTTAAAACAAAGGACTAGATCAATAACATAAGAGATCCATGGTTGCTCGAAAAATGATGATCACCTTTGGATCAGAAGTCGAGTCACAATCTACAGATGAAGTCTAGTTGTAGCCGCTGAAATATCCTCTACACTTACCAAAATGAAGAGCATAGGTAATAGCAGTACAAAACCACTGTGTACCAGTAGGGTCACAGGCCAACTCAACTTAACCAATGTGAACAAGTAACTAACAATTGTAAACAAGTAAAAACCATGTCATCTAGTAATTATACACCCAATCATTCCTTTTTCCACAATATCCACTTATGAAATTAGGTCAAGTAAATAATGAAACTTCCTCAAGAAAATAGTATTCAATTCAATCAACAACAATGTCATAAAATAGATCAACTTATCACTTTCTCAGAGAACACCTTATTATTGAACAACAACAAAACATTAACTCATTTTAAATACAATATTGACAACCCGGACCACACAAGGATCCAAATACAATAATAAGACAACTAGTGCCTGCCACCCTTATCAAAAACCAAGTGTTATACCACCCTTATTCCAATGTCCCCACCCTTATCCTTCCTGAATTCCACCAATTCAATTATGATCAACCTTTACCAATTCATCTCACAATAACAATCAATGCCATAAAGCAAATACAAACACATAATAAGTGAATCAACCTCCTTGTACATCATACAAGGTCCTTTTTACCAATCTCATTATAAATTATCAATTTCCAACTTGCATTTATAATTAGCATGTTCATCATTCATTAACATGAATTGCAACAAGTAAACAAACAACCAGTTAATATGTACACATAAAATTAACTTGAGTTTTAACTACAATTCAACCATCACTTACCTTAATCCAAGCCTTGCAATGCACTAAGTGACTTGAGCCTTGCCTTTTCTTGTAGCCTCGGCTTGATTTCAGTCTACAAACAACATATAAGATACAATTCAACAAATATTCTAACAATTCTAGGTATTTAGCCTAAATCCATAACCCTAAGATCAAGTTCGTGAACAATTCCACTTCTTTAAGGTTTTTCTACCCTTCATTCCACCCAAAACCTCCATACATTATGATTAAGGGGTCAAATGCTACCATGAACAAGCAATTCAAATCCTTCCTCAAGCATATCATGTCAATTCCTCTAACTTAGGTTTAAACCCTCCATCCCCACCACAATCAATCTAAGATGATTCTAAGAACTTGGGGATTAAATATAGGTTAGACTGATTGAATGACTTACCTCAACGGAGGAATTTAAGAAGAACTAAAGAAAATTGCCGAAAATTGCCTCTCAATAACCTCTGAACATTTTTTTATGAAAAATAGTGTTTGACTTAGAAAAATACATTTTACTGTGTATAGCCTGCTATAGCGGCCCAATTCCCACTATAGCGACATTGCTATAGCAGGATCCACCTGCTATAAAGAAGCTGATTCCCGCTATAGTGGGACTAAGGTAGCGGCCTGCCACCTACTATAGCAGGGTAAGCGAGGCAGTAACTTTGGAGGTTATTCAATTTTGCTAATTTTACAACACATACCCAGATTTTAACCTCCCAAACTAACCCATTTACGTCAATTGCTATATCTACAGTTTTACTAACCCAAATTCAATTATAAAAGTTTCTACAAACTCTCTAACCTTTTAGCTAAAAAATTATGATCTTAAATCATAGAGGCATCAACCTATCATTTACCAGATTTCCTATACCACACCACACCTGAAATTCATCCAAGACTAGCCTGAAATTTTTTAACACTTTATCCAGGTAGAATCTTAACCTAAATTTTTTGCACGTAGGCTAGACCATAACGATGAAAAGGATTATTACAACATATACCAATTTATCCATCATTCATCCTCGAATGATAAATCAAGGAAATAAGGGGAAAACTAACAAGGAAATGTAATTGAATCCTCAAAAAAGTGATGGTACTTGTTGCACATATCCGAATCGGTCTCCCAAGTGGCCTCCTCAATAGGATGGTGCTTCTACTAGACCTTCACGAATCTAATATCTTTAGTCCTTAACTTTCAAACATCTCAGTCCAGTATCTCTACCAGTTCCTCCTCATAAGAGAGATTCGTAATAAGTAATATCGAGTCCCAATGAAAGATGTAATCTCCATCCCCATGATATTTCTAAGCATAGATACATAAAATGCCGAATTCACTCCCGACAAACTTGGAGGCAATAAAATTTTGTAAGCCATTAGACCTTTATCATCGAGAATTTTGGATGGACTAATATACCTGTGGCTAAGCTTGCCCTACTTGCCAAACCACATCACTCCCTTCATTGGAGACACCTTAAGCAGCATATGTTCCCCCGGCTTGAAGAACATGTCTTTTACCTCACGATTAGCATATTTCTTTTGTCGACGTTGAGCTGCTAATAAGTTATAATGAATAAACCTCTCCTTCTCCAGAGCCTCCTTCACCAAGTCTGTGCCCAAAGGTTTCATATCACCCATCTCAAACCATCCTATGGGTGATCTAAATCTCCTTCCATATAGAGCCTTAAATAGCTCCATGTTAATGCTACCATGATAACTGTTATTGTAGAAACTGATCCTAATGGCCCCCAAAGTCAGCAATATATGCCCGAAGCATGTCTTCTAGCACCTGAATGGTCATTTAAGACTGCCCATCATTCTGAGGATGAAAAGTGGTACTAAGATCAAGCTTTGTGCCTAACTCCTCATGCAACTTATGCCAAAACTTGGAGGTGAACTACGTACCTCTATCGGGTATAATAGAGACTAAAACTCAATGCAACCTCAAAACTTTCATAACATATGTTTTGGATAACTTCTCTGAGTTATAATTCATTTTAAATAAGATGAAATGAGTGGACTTTTTTAGCCTGTCAATAATACCCAGATGGAATCATATGGGCCCAAGGTCTTTGGAAGAGCCACCACAAAATCCATAGTAATCCTCTCCCACTTCCACTTAGGAATGGACATTCTCTGAAGCATACCTGTAGGATTTTGGTATTTATATTTTATGTAATGACACAAAAAAATTTTATGCTGAATTAAGAGGTAGAAGTTACACCTAGACTCCCCTTAGCTAAATTTTGATAAATTCAGGGTTAGTTTAGTTTTGGCTTAATTTTGAGGATGTGATAGTTAAATGAAATTTGGTATTGATGTGATTGGTAATAGTTGGATAGCCAACAAGTATAAAAAGTTGTATCAACTTTTGGTACCTGAAATGGAGTTATAGAACTTCGGTTATAGCATTTCTCATGGAGGAGTTGGTTCGCCATGTCAAAATTTGTGGTGTGTGTTGTAAAATAAGAAAATTGAGGAGAGGTCCCTAGTTTCTGTCGTAGACTACTGCAGCAAAAAAAGTAACCACTGCAGTGTTCATGGGAACCACAGCGGTGGCCTCCAATAAAATGGCGCAAACTGCTGCAGCGGTAACGCGCAGTAAAATTTCAGTTTTAAAACCCAAAAAATATTTTCATTCCCCACTTTTCAAAATTTTCAATAGAACTTTGGAGAAAGAAAATTTTCAGAGGGATTTAAAAGTTTTTTATATTTGGAGGTAAGTAATTACATTCTAGACTTGAATTTACTTCGTTTAATCTTAGAAAATCACTACAAACAGACTAATAGTGGAAATTGGGGTTTAACCCTAGTTCATGAAAATTGATAAAAAGTAGTGGGAATGTGAATAAATTCAGCATATAATGATCCTAGGGTGTTAGAAAATACTAAAATGACTAGAATTACGATTATTTATGCTAATTCAAGTAGTGTTCATGAGGATTAAATAATAAGAAAACCCTAAGATAATTAAATAGGGTATGTTTATGGCTAAAATCGGTGACTTTTGATCCCTAGTAGTTAAAAAGGGATGAATTATTGAAATGACTGTATATTCTTGTGGTCGTATAGATCAAGAACGAATTGAACGAGAATGAAAAGGGAAAAGTGTGGCTTAAAGGTTACTTTCAGCAAAGGAGTTGAGGTAGGCTATGGTTTTGTTGTAGCGCTTAGACTTTCTTGGTTTTGTGCTTGTTTGTGATTTAAATATCTATGATTGCCTTCTAGTATGACTTGTCATTTGATGACTGCATTGTATTTTCATTTTCATTGTGATGAGGTGTTGAGATAAAAGTCGGTACCATGCCGGTACAATATGATATATTATGATAATAGGTCAGGTACCACGCTGGTATAATATGTTATTTTTTAATAATGGGTCAGATACAATGCCAGTATATTATGATGTTGATAATGAGGATGCAAAGAGTAAGAGATGATGCATACATGCACTCATTCATATGCATTGAGTGTTATTTTGATGAATATATATGATGATGAATTATTGATGATAATGACTAAGTATGAAAGTCTGTAAAAGTGAACTTGTGAGTTGTAAGTATATGATGATACATTATGTGTTTGTCTGATTGATATCATTGGTTATGAGTTTTGTTAATATTGCTTTTGTACTTGTTTGACTTGATTACTTGTACATTGTTAAGTTAGTCGACCTATGATGCTTACAGTACTTTTTATTGTACTGATGCTACCTGTACTCTTCTTTTAATAAGTGCAGAACATCTTCCAGCGGTTAACATGTAACCTCGGCTCTAGTTAGCAGTTCGAATTCGATTTGGAGGGTGAGCACCATATTCGGGCAACCTTCAGATCTTCTTATGATGTTGATGTCCCTTGTTTTCGAGACTTGGACGATTCCTTCTTATTTTGCTTTCTTTGGGATATGTTAGTTATTTCCAAACTTAGTTGTTTAGATGTTCTTATACGGTGACTTCAGTTCCCGGGGATTGTAATAAATAGAGGTTTATGGATAATGATGTCTTTTGAAAAAAATGTTTATTTAAATGAAAACCTTTTAGAATTGATTTAATACTTAGGGAATTATATAATGCGAATGTGAGAGTAACACTTCCATGAGTAAAGGTATGACTAGTATGGTTCTCCTGCCATAGGTTAGGGTGGGTGCCAATCATGATTGGTTGGGTCGTGATAGAGATGGTATCAGCAGCACCCACACAGACCGCTGGGGATGCAGTCTGGGGTAGGCCTCGAGTTAGGGTTAGAGTAAGAAGGGAGGACGGGGAGCAGCACCTATTAGGGGTGGAGCATAGGCAGCTGGAAGACCGTCTAGAGAGAGATCGATAACCCCTCTCCCATAACAGAACGCTCTAGGCCATGCTCAGGATGAAGAGGAGGTAGTTGAGAAAGAAGAAATGATAGATTCAAAGAATGTGGTGCCAGCACCAAATGGTGCAGCTCAGGTGTCTTTGTCTGTAGAGGTGATTCAATAAGTGTTGGGTTTTTGGGTAGCTTGGCTGGCACTGGCTTCACTTCAGTGGTTTCGGCTGCTCCGTCCACAGCCTTGTAACATGTTGCTTTTATCACACCCAACATGAATGCAGGCTCTGAAATAGGGGTATATCCCTAATAGGTACTTAGATCGGTGATGACTAATAATGAGGATGGGATGTTTTGTAAGTTCATGAAGATGAAGCCTCCAGTATTCCAAGGTACAAAATTCAAGGATGCTTTTGAGTTCTTGATAGATTGTCATGAACGTCTGCATAAGATGGGTTTTTTGAAAGGTATGGTGTGGAGTTTGTTTCATTTTAGATGCAGAACGACATCAAACAATGGTGGAGGTCATTTGTAGAGTGCAGGGATGCCTTGCCTCCACTTACTTGGGCTCAATTTCAGAATGTATTCCTTGAGAAATTTGTTCCCCACACTTATCGTGACCATAAGAAGGATGAGTTTCTGAGGTTGGAGCAGGGTAACATGTCTGTGGCGGCCTATGAGGCCAAGTTTCATGCCATGTATCGCTATGTACTACAGTTTATTACCTCAAAAAATAAGCTAATCAGAAACTTTGTGAAGGGTCTGAATTTGGGGATTCAGTTGGCTTCTTTATCTGTGGGTGTGTCTGTTAAGTCTTTTCAGGATATTGTTGAATTTACTAAAAAGGCTGAAGCACTTGAGAAACAGGGAGATGCAAAAGTAGAAGAGAAGAAGGCTTGGACCTCTGGTCAATTCAGTGGTACCTTCTCAAAAAGGTATGGTTCTTCTAAGCCCTACCATTCAACTATACCAATATCTATAGGGGGACCCATCTGGGGTCAACTATCAACCTTCCCGAGTTGGCAGCTACACACCTTCTTCCTCTTTAGTTTAGAGGCCTACTTTGGACCCAAATGTTTCGAGTGTGGGGGTTTAGGACATGTTAGGAGAAATTATCCTAATCTCTTATCTGTAGGTTAGGTGACACAATAACTAGCTTTTGTTACTCTAGTTTTGGCTGGTCGTGGTGGAGGATGAAACGATAGGGGTCATCCATAGGGTGGGCGTGGTGGCTAGGCTAGGGGTGGAAACCAGGCCAATCGAGGTAGAGGGCAAGTTAGTAGAAATTGAGCTCAAGGTGGTAGAGGTGGTGGCCAGGGTAGTGATAAAGAACATCTTTATGCAGTTTTGGCTCATCTTGAGGCAGAAGCTTCTGATGCGGTGATCACAGGTACTATTTTTATCTGCAATCGTATGGCTTCTGTTTTATTTGATCCCCGTTCCACTTTCTCTTAAGTGTCTGTAAAATTTGTTATGGGTTGGGACTTGGACTGTGAATATCTTGATACTCTTATGTAGGGGTATCAAAGTGAACCCGCCCAACCCAACCCAATATTCATGGATTGGGCTCAAGATAATTTACAATTGGCTTCAATCTCAACCCATTTTAAAAAGATCTTCAACTGAGCCCAATTCAATCTCCACTTCAACCCATTTAATAAGAAAAATAATTTTCTTAATGAAAGAGGAAAAAAAAAAAGGAGGGATGATAATGGAGTGGGTACGGGGCAAACCTGCATAAAACCCGCAAAGACTTCAACCCGCCCCACATAATTTTTTAGTTTTAAATGAATTTAATACTAAAAATGAAATTCATTAACTTTTTTTTTGTTGCATTTATCCTCTAATTAGTGCGTTGATCGTCTTTTTTGGAAAATTTAATATTTCCATTGGTGTAGAGTCATATACTGGTTATTTCCATTTCTATCATGATATGTTTCTCTAATTGAACTGAAAATGAATTTAATCAAATAATCAATTTTTTCATCACAACAGAATAGATAGTCGGCAAGGAAAAAAAGATTATTCAAACTCATTTTTTTTTGGTTGAATTCAAACTCAATGTATACTAGTTAGAAGTAATAAATAAATAAAATATGTGGTCCTTCCACTCTAAAAATACACTTTTATTAATTAGTCATAATTATACACCAACCTAATAAATTATGCATAGATTACTTTGTTTGATTCAATGTAATTTTGGATATGGGTAAGGTATTTATAGCAAACCCACAAACCCCCTCCATCCCCACCTTCCTAACCCCAACCCCAACCCCGGAACCCTCTTGCATACACACATACACACCAAAAAAAAAGATTATTTTTAAAAAAAAAAAATCATGGATAATTATTTCTTGCAAAATATTTTTCCTCCATACCTAACACAGTCATAATATATTTTATTTCATTGGTATAATATTTTGGTGACTTTTCTTTTCAAAATTAAGAACTTATTTTTTATTTTTTGAGTTGGAATTCAAATTATACTTACAAGAGGTAAATATCAATATGTTAATATTCTTTAGATTATATGGGTCAAATTGGGCAGGTCAAGACCCAACCCAGTATTTAGCCCATTTTAGCCCAACCTATTTTAACCCAAAGTAAATTTGAGTTGGTCATGACCCAATCTAATTTTTAATTCAACCCATTTTAATATCTCTAATTTCAGTCCAACCTTCCCATTTGACACCCCTACTCCTATGTATATGTCTACACTAGTTGGGGTGTTTGTATATGTTGATCAAGTATATAGTGCATGTCCTATGATGTTCATGGGGTTTAAGACCCTGACAGACTTGGTTATTCTAGACATGGAGGAGTTTGATATTATTTTGGGAATGAGTTGGTTATCCCTTTATCATGTTGTTCTCGATTGTTATGCCAAAACCGTTACTAAAGCAATGCCCGGGAGAGAGAAGTTAGAGTGGGAGGGTACCTTTAAGCCTAATCCTATGAGGGTTGTGTCTGCAATTCGTGCCCAGAAATTAGTAAAGAAGGGGTGAAGAGCATTTTTAGCTCATCTCTAGGAAGATAAATCTATAGTCCCTCCTATAACATCAGTTCCAGTGGTATGTGAATTCCTAAAAGTGTTTCCGGATGATCTTTCGGGTATACCTCCAGATTGGGAAGTTAACTTTTGCATAGACTTAGAGGTGGGAACTAGACCCATATCAATCCCTCCATATCGCATGGCAACTGTAGATCTGAGAGAGTTGAAATCCCAATTGCAAGAGTTGTAGAAAAAGGGCTTTATTCGCCCAAGTGTCTCTCCTTGGGGTGCACTAGTGTTGTTTATGAATAATAAGGATAGTAGTATAAGGATGTGCATAGACAACCGCCAGTTGAACAAGGTGACCATTCATAACAAATCTCCTTTACCTAGAATAGATGGTCTGTTTGACCAGTTTCAAGGAGCTGCAGTGTTCTCTAAGATTGATTTGAGGTTGGGTTATGATCAGCTAAAAATTAGGGTAGAGGACATCCCAAAGACTGCTTTTTGAACTCTTTACGCTCACTACGAGTTTTTGATTACGTCTTTTGGCTTGACCAATGCCCCTGCTACTTTCATGAGCTTGATGTATGGAGTGTTTAATTTCTTTTAGGATTCATATGCTATTATGTTTACTGATGATATACTTGTTTATTCTAAGAGTTAGGAAGAGCATGAAGCTCATTTGTGTGTTGTGTTAAAGACGTTGAAGGAGAAGCAATTGTATACTAAGTACTCTAAGTGCAAATTTTGGTTGTCTTTGGTATCCTTCTTGGGATACATGGTTTCTAAAGAGAGGGTTATGGTGGACCAACAAGAGGTTGAGGCGGTTAAAAATTTGGCCAGACCGACGAACGTGACTGAAATCCATAGTTTTGTAGGGTTGGCCAGTTAATACCACTGGTTCATTAAGGGGTTTGCTTCCATTGCTTTGCACATGAACCGTCTGACTCAGAAAGAAGTTTCATTTGAATGGGATGACAAGTGTGAGGAGATCTTTCAAAATCTCAAAACCGTGTTGACTTCGGTTCCATTACTAAACCTGCCTAACTAGGGTAAGGATTTTATTATATTTTGTAATGCCTCACATTTGAGTTTAGGTGCTGTGTTGATACAGAAACAAAATATGATTGCTTATGCTTCGAGACAACTAAAGCCCTATGAGAAAAATTACACCATGCATGACTTGGAATTGGCAGCCGTGATGTTTGCTTTAAAAATTTGGAGACACTATCTTTGTGGGGTGAAGTGTGAGGTGTTCATAGACCACCGCAGCTTACAACACACATTCACCTAGAAAGATTTGAATCAGAGGCAGAGGAGATGGATGGAGTTGATTAAATACTATGACAACTCAATCCTGTATCATCCAGGTAAGGCCAATATGGTGGAGGATGTACTAAGCCAGAAACCAGTGAGCATGGGGAGTTTTAAATTTCTGGAGGTGTTCAGACACCCATTGGCGAGAGAGGTACAATATTTGGCTAATAATTTTCTGAGATTATAGGAAACTAGTGAAGGAAAGGTG
Organism: Capsicum rhomboideum; assembly: GCA_031232105.1. NCBI lineage: Eukaryota > Viridiplantae > Streptophyta > Magnoliopsida > Solanales > Solanaceae > Capsicum > Capsicum rhomboideum. Next base: position 117,101,993 of record CP124711.1, read on the forward strand.
TTGGCACATATGGAGGTTAGGTCCACATTCTATGATCAGATTAAGAGTAGATAGATTGAAAGATAAGAAATTCAATAACCTCAGAGAAAGTTGTTATAAGGGGAGGCGAAGGAGGCCATTCTTGATGCTTGAGAATTCGAGGTAGGTTGTGTGTACCTCGGGTAGGCAACTTGATTCCCTCCATTCTGGCAGAGGCTCACAATTCCAAGTACTCCATACATTCGGGTGCCAACAATATACATAGGTACTTGAGGCAACACTATTGGTAGTGAAGGATGAAGCGTGACACTGTAGATTTTGTGGTTAAGTGTCAAAACTACCAGCAAGTCAAATACAAACATTGGAATCCTAGTGGTACTTTTATGTGGATGCCCATTCCAAAATAGAAATAGGAATGGATAACGATGGATTTTGTGGTTGGTCTCCCGAAGACCTTGAGGAAATGAGACTCCATTTGAGGTTTTAGTCTGAGCTGGGTTCTAGATTAGACCTGAGCATAGCTTTCCACCTGCAAACCAACGGTCAATCTGAGTGGACTATACAAGTGCTTGAGGATATGCTCTGGGGTTGTGTTATGGACTTCGGGGGTCAATGGGACCAATACTTATCGTTGTGTGAATTCGCCTACAATAATAGCTACCACTCTAGTATTGACATAGCTCCTTTTGTGGCCTTATATGGTAGACGATATAGGTCCCTAATTGGGTGGTTTGATGCATTCGAGGTAAGGCATTGGGGAACTGATATGCTTAAGGAATCTATGGAAAAAGTGAAATTCATACATGAGAAGCTCATAGCAGCTCAAAGTCGAAAGAAGGAATATACGAATAAAAAGGTATGAGACACTACGTTTGAAAAGGAAGAGAAGGCATGCTTAAAGGTGTCACCCATGAATGGTGTGATACGATTTGGAAAGAAGGGCAAGTTGAGCCCAAGGTACATAGGACCTTTTGAGGTGTTGAAGGAAGTAGGGTTGGTAGCATACAGGCTGGCCTTACCCCCTAGTATGTACGGGGTCCACCTCGTATTCCATGTATCTATGTTAAAGTACCATGGAGATGGGGACTATATTATTCGTTGGGACAAGAAACTATTTGATAAGAAATTATCCTATGAAGAGGATTATAACTTGTGTAAATTTTCATTGGAGGAGTCGTACCATTAAGAAAGCTACATGAGAGATAGAAGTGGATAGGCGTAAGCGGTATCCGCACTTGTTCATTGAACCATGTACACTCTATCCCAGTTTTTATGTCTTTTTTGGGCCAGTGGTCATTTGGATATGATCGAGTTGTAAATTGGTATCTAATGTAATGATCCAAAATATTGTTACGCTGAATTAAGTGGTAGAAGTTGAACGTAGACTCCCCTCAGCTAAATTTGGAGGAATACAGGGCTAGTTAGTTTTGGCTTAATTTTGAGAATGTGATAGTTGAACGAAATATGGTATTGATGTAGTTGGTAATAGTTGGTCTTGATATGATAGTTGGATATCCAATTAATATAAGAAGTCGTAGAAACTTACGGCACCTAAAACGGAGTTATAGAACTTCAGTTATAGCATTTATCGTGAAGGAGTTGGTTTGCAATATCAAAATTTGTGGTGTGTATTGTAAAATGAGAAAACTGAGGAGAGGTCTTAAGTTCTATCTTGGAATGCTACAGCGGAAAAATTAACCACTGCGGTAGTCATGGCAACCACAGAGGCGGCCTTCAGTAAAATGGTCCCAACCACTGCAGCGAAAATTTAACCACTGTAGCGGTAATTATCCGTTGCAGTGGTAATGCACAGTAAAATTTCAGTTTTAAAATCCAGAAAATATTTTCATTCCCCACTTTTCAAAAAATGCAAAGAGCTCTGGGGAAAGGCAATTTTCAGAGGGATTTCGTAGTTTTTCATCTTTGGAGGTAAGTAATTATATTCTAGACTTAAATTTACTTTGTTTAACCTTAAAAATCACTAGAAACGGACTATAGGTTTAACCCTAGTTCATGGAAATTGATGAAAAGTGGTGGGAATGTGAATAAATTCAGCATATAATGATCCTAGGATATTAGAAAACACTAAAAGGACTAGAATTATGATTATTTATGCTAATTCAAGTAGCGTTCATGAAGATTAAAAGATAAAAAAAACCTAAGATGATGAAATAGGGTAAGTTTATGGCTAAAATCAGTAACTTTTGATCCCTAGTAGTTCAAAAGGAATGAATTATTGAAATGTGTGAATATTCTTGTTGTTGTATAGACCAAGAATGAATTAAACGAGAATGAAAAGGGAAAAGCGTGGCTTAAAGGTGATTTTGAGCAAAGGAGTTGAGGTAGGCTATGGTTTTGTTGTAGCACTTAGACTTTCTTGGCTTTGTGCTTGTTTGTGATTTAAACATCTATGATTGCCTTCTAGCATGACTTGTGATTTAATGACTGCATTGCATTTTTATTTGTATTGTGATGAGGTGTTGAGATGATGGGTCGGGTACCACACCGGTACAATTTGATATGTTGTGATAATGGGTCGGGTACTACATCGGTACAATATGACATGTTATGATAATGGGTCAGATACCACGCCGATACATTATGATGTTGATAATGAGGATGAGAATAGTAAGAGATGATGCGCACATCTTGCATACATGCACTCATTTATATGCACTGAGTGCTATTTTGATGAATATATATGATGATAAATTATTGATGAAAATGACTAAGTATGAAATCCTGTGAAAGTGAACTTTTTTGTAGTAAGTATATGATGATACACGAAGTGTTTGTCAGATTGATATTATTGGTTATGAGTTTTATTATGATCGCTTTTGTACTTGTTTGACTTTCTTACTTGTATATTGTTAAGTTAGTCGACCTATTATGCTTACCAGTACTTGTTGTTACACTGATGCTACCTGTACTCTTCTTTTGTTGAGTACAGAACATCTTTCAGTGGTTGACACACAACCTCGGCTCTAGTTAGCAGTTCGTATTCGATTTGGAGGGTGACCACCATGTCCGGGAAACCTTCAAATGTTCTTATGATGTTGATGCCCCTTGTTTTCAAAACTAAGATGATTCCTTCTTATTTTTCTTTCTTTGGTATATGTCAGTTATTTCCAGACTAAGTTGTTTAGATGTTCTTTTACGGTGACTTTAGATCTCGAGGATTGTAATAAATAGAGATTTTCGCACTCTATTCTCTTTATGGATGATGATGTCGTGTGACTAAGATATTTATTTAAGTGAAAACCTTTCACAATTGATTTAATACTTGGGGAATTATTTAATGTGAATGTGAGAGTAACAATTACGTGAGTAAAGGTGAGACTAGTATGGTTCTCCCACCATAGGTTAAGGTGGGTGTCAATCATGATCGGTTGGGTCTTGACATTTATCTATTGATAATTCTGACACTTAGCCACATACACTACTATATCTCTATTCATTCGGGGCCACCAATAGAGTCGCCTCAAGTCACGATACATCTTAGTTGCACCAAGATATATAGAATATCTAGAGCCATGAGCTTTCTCCAACAATCTAGGAATTAAATCATCAACTCGGGGCACACACATACGCCCCTTTACCCCTAACATGCCACAAGATCAAGTGTGGCCTCTTGGGCCTCACCATACACCACCTTATTTCGAATTTTATTTAGCTTTACATCTTCTAACTACATAGCCTTAATTTGATCGAGGAATGTTGACCTTGCCTAAACACTAGCTAACACTCCACTCCTTTTAAACACTCCAAACTGCATAAATCGCTTTGCTAGAGTTTGAATCTCTCTAGCTAAAGGATGCCTTGCTACTCTCAAACATTTTAAACTTCCCATACTTACCAATTTTCTGCTCAATGCATCTGCCACCACATTGGCCTTCCCTTGATGATACCAAATGGTAACATCATAATCATTTAGTAACTCCATCCATTGCCTCTGTCTCAAATTTAAGTCCTTCTGAGTGAATCCATGACGTAAACTATGGCTCAAATTTAAGTCCTTCTGAGTGAATCCATGACGTAAACTATGGTAGTATATGAAAACCTCACACTTAACACCATACAAGTAGTGTCTCTATATCTTGAGTGCAAAAATCACCACTGCCATCTCCAAGTCATGAGTTGGATAACTTCTCTCATTAACCTTCACTTGCCTTGAAGTATAGGCTATCACAATCTTATCCTGCAGAAGCATCACAAAATATTGTAAAGTCCTTCCCTTTAATGGTCAAACAAAGGATGGCAGTTGTGGTCAAAAGGAACTTGAGCTTTTGAAAGCTCTCTTCACACCTATCAGACCATACAAAAGGTACGTCCTTCTGAATTAGTTTTGTCAAATGAGTAGCAATGGAGGTAAAATCGTTTACAAATCTTCGATAATAGCTATCCAGACCCACAAAGCTATGAACTTCTGTCATGGGAATAGGCCTAACCCATTTATTAACAACATCAATCTTTTGGGGATCTACCATTATCCCCTTTTCAGAAACCACATGCCCTAAAAAGGACGCAGACGACATCCAAAACTTACACTTAGAGAATTTTGTACAAAGTTTCTTCTCTCTCAAAATATCCAAGACAATGCGCAAATGCCCTAAATGCTCCTCCTTACTATTGGAGTAGAACAAAATGTCATCAATAAAAACAAATAACGAATGAATCCAAGAAAGATTTAAAGATACTATTTATCAAACTCATGAATGTTACAGGAGCATTAGTCAACCTAAGGACATCACCAGAAACTCATAATGCTCATAACAAGTTTTGAAAATTGTCTTGGGAATATCCTCAGGACGGATCTTCAATTGATGATACCCCGATCTTAGGTCTATCTTAGAAAACACTGAAGCACCCTACAACTAATCAAACAAATCATTTATTCTGGGTAATGGGTACTTATTTTGGATGGTTACCTTATTCAACTATCGATAATCTATACATATTCTCATACAACCATCCTTCTTTTTAACAAATAACACTGGACCACCCCACGACAAAGTACTAGAATGAATGAAAACCTTATCAAGCAACTCTTGTAATTGAGTCTTAAGCTCTCTTAACTCATCTGGAGCCATCCTATAAGGAGGAATAGAGATGGGGAGAGTGTCCGACTCCAAATCAATGCAAAACTCAATGTCCTGATCAAGAGGCATACCAGGCAAGTCGGTAGGGAACACTTCCTAGAATTTATATACCACAGGAACTAACTCAATAGATGGAACCTCTGCACTAGTGTCCCAAAGGTGTGCTTAAAAGGAAGAACACTTCTTTCCCACTAGTCTTTTAGTATGAATAAAAGAAATGATTTTCACTAAACCAGGCTTATAGATACTTTTCCACTCTAACTTACCCATCCCCGACATAGCTAAGGTCACAGTCTTAGCATTATAATTCAAGACAACATGATACGGGGACAACCAAGTTATATCCAAATTAATATCAAAATCTAACATATCCAGAATCACCAAATCCACCCAAGTCTGAAAACCCATAAACATCACAGAGCAAGCATAAGACACTTGAGTCACTAATACAGAATCCCCAACCAGAGTAAAAACATAAATAGGAGAATCAAGCATATCCCAAACCATGTCTAACCCCAAGGCAAATTTAATAGATACATAGGAAAAAGTAGAACCCGAATCAAATAAGACTGAAGCCATCCTGTCATAGATAAGAATGGTGCATATAATGACTACATCTAAAGCCTCTACCTCAAATTTGCTCAGAAAGGCATAGCAATGGGCTTTATTATCAATCTGAGCAACTTTCCTAACAGACCGTGCACAACCTCTACCTGTGTTACCACCACCACAACCCACCTAATAATTACTACGCCCACACTGTGGATGAATTTTACTATTTCCTCTACCTCTTTTATCGGCCGGAACCAAAGCTCTGGACTACTGCATACCCTAAAAACCCGACTACCTACCATTAGGATAGTTCCTCTTGAAATGCCCAATACCGCTACAGGTGAAACAAGCTCAATCTAAAAAAGGCCAATTAGCAGAAGAGTATGAAGCCCCTTCGCTTGCCACACTTAAAGTCTATTGAGTGGTCCCTGATGAATGCCCTGTAGAAATTGGCAGGGCTGAGTGTATCAGACGTGCAGGGTAGGCTTGAAAACTGTGGCCTCTGGAGTAGGATCCAATAAAGTTGCCCATATTTTGGGCCTTCTTCATTGCCATTTTATCATACCCAACCATTTTTACTCCCTCTACCTTCTTCACAAACTCAGCTACCTCTTTAAAGGTTTGGGTAGAAGTTATCTGTAATACTGAGACTTGTAAGTCAGCATTCAGACCCTTCACAAAGAGGTGGATCCTTACTTCTTCAGTATCAAGCAGTTGGGTGGCATACATGGACAAGACATTAAACTTAAGCCTCATAAGCTGCAACAGTCATAATGCCCTGCTCAAGGGTGAGAAACTCATTCTTCTTCTTGTCATGCAAGGTGCGTGGCACATATTTCTCTAAAAATAGAGTATGGAACTGAGTCCATGTAAATAGAGGCAATTCCGAAGACTGATACTCCATATAATTCCTCCACCACTACTTAGCATCACCCTGTAGTTGGAAGGTCACAAAATCTACTCCATGTTGATCCATAATACCCATCTTGTGTAGCCTCTCATGACAATTTACAATAAACTCAAAGGTATCCTCTGACTCAGAGAATAGAAAGGATGGGGTTTTCATCTTTAGGAACTTACAAAACATATCGTGCTAAGTTTCAGTTATAACAGAACCCAATACCAGACGAGGAAACACTTTTATCCCAGAAAGCTCATCCATCCTAGGGGATACCACAATGATATGTTACACCCTCAAATACTGGTGAAAAGGCATTATAGGCGTGGCCCCAATATAGGCTAGCCCACTCAGATAACCAAGAACCTGCTGAATTAACTCAAAAGACAGTTGTAGGGGGATGCACTTCCCAAAACTGGTGCAGCCTCTTCTTTCTCTAGAATCTCCTCATTCAAAACCTCATCATAATAATCCTCAGACGAGGGAAGTGATTCAAATATCTACCTGGATGGATTAGCTGCAGCCCGAGCTCCACCCCTGGTGGGTATTACTCTACCCCTTCCCCTTTCTATACTCCTAGCCCATCTTCTGCTTCTAACTGCGGGTTCTATAGCTGGAGCAGCTGGTGTGGGAACCCCTAAACTAGTTGTGTTTGCTCTCATATTCACCATCTACAAAAACAATAGAATGAAGAGGTTAGATACCAATTTCGATCACCATATACCAATTGGAATCAAGTCATAGCACAGAGAAAAAATGAAAGTGAAGTTTTTCTAAAGCTCTGTAGCCTCTCGAATAAAAGTACAAATGTCTTTATACCATTCCGCAAGACTCTACTAGACTCGTTCTGGTACAATGAGATCAACGAACCTAGGGATCTAATATCAACTTTATCACGACCCAAACCCCATCATGAGTGTCACCCATACTAACCCTCCGATAGGAGAACCAGCTAACCCAAATAATCAACACCAACACATAACAATTTTAATAAGAGCAAACTCAAATCATATTTAAAACATGTAATATCTTTAAAACATAAACCAAATGCAAAAACCAAAAAACAAGTCTAAAATGCTTCCAGAAACTTAAAGTCATCATGCCAGAGCATCTATCTAAAACAAATCCATGGGTACAACCCCAAAAACTAAGCAACAACTAATAACTATCTTTGTCTAAAATAAAGGACTATCTCAATAACGTAAGAGATCCATGGTTGCTCGAAAGATGATGCTCACCCTTGAATTAAAAGCAGAGTCACAATCTACAGATGAGATCTCATCATATCCACAGGAATATGCTTTACACTTGACAAAAAGAAGAGCATAGGTAATATCAGTACAAAACGACTATGTACCAGTAGGGTCATAGTCCAACTCAACTTATCCTATGTAAAAAAGTAACTAATAATTTGTAATCAAGTAACAACCATGTCATCTAGCAATTAAACACCCAATCATTCCTTTTACCACGATATCTACTTAAACAAATCAGGTCAAGTAAATAGTGAAACATCCTTAAGCAAATAGTGTTCAATTCAATTCAACAACCACAATCTCATAAAATAGCTCAACTCATCACTTTCTCAGAGAACACCTTATTATTATACAACAACAAATATTAACTCGTTTCAAATACAATATTGACAACCCAGACCACACAAGGATCTAAATACTATAATAATAATGTAACCCAGTTTACTCAAGGAACTGTCAAACTCTCCAATTTAGCATATACACACATGTTATGGGTCTTATATATGCCCACTAGTAATGACCTGCATGGGATAAGCTCACTCTATGTACCAAATAACCCGGATAACTTGTGTATGCGACCCTTATTATAAACCAAGTGTTATACCACCCTTATTATAATGTCCCCACCCTTATCCTCCCTAAATTCCACTAATTTAATCATGATCAACCTATACTGATTAATCTCACAACACCAATCACTACCATAAAGAAAATATAAACATATAATAAGTGAATCAACCACCTTGTATATCAAATAAAGTCCGTTTTACCAATCTCATTATAAATTATCAATTTTCAACTTGTATTTACAATTAACACGCTCATCATTCATTAGCATACATTTTAACAAGCAAACAATTAGGCAGTTAACATGCATACATAAAATTAACTTGAGTTTTAATTATAATTCAACCATCACCTACCTCAATCCAAACCTTGCAATGCTCTAAGTGACTTGAGCCTTGTCTTTTCTTATTGCATCGACTTGATTTCAGTCTACAAATAACATAAAAGACATAATTCAACAAATATTCTAACAATTCTAGGTATTTGTAATACCTCAAAAGTCTCTAAGATCATATCTCAGACATAGCATTAAAAGCTAGTTCGAAACAAGCAATTTTCTTTTAGGATGATCAATTATATGAGTCGTACAGTGATACCATAAGTCATGGGATGAATTGTGGTAAGCAGTATTGGAATCAGCCAAGTCCCAATCCTCACGACTGGTGACCATGACCCTTGGTGAGATAGGATGAGTCATGATATGACTCATTCTAATCAACCCAAAATTAAGTCCTAAAACTTAACAAATTTTCCTCAGTATCCACGAGTGAATACCATGACCCATAGGTAGATCCCATGAGTCATGGGATATGGTCATGCTCACTAGGTGGCCTTGGCCCATGAACCAACGACTCACTCAGTATGCCTCGTGGTGATAATTTGTGAGTCGTACTATGTGGTCATGGGGACAGATTTAGAAACCCAAAAAAAATATTCCAGTTACCATGAGTCAAACCTAAGACTCGTTAGTTCACTGTACAAGTCATAGGGTTACTCGTTCGATGCAGTCAGTAATTTTTAAAAATGGTTTCCTAGGGTTATTTTGTACTTTCCTTATTTCCTACTCCTAAACTATATCATTTGGGGGTTAAATTAGTGGGATTAAAGGGGGAATAGTCGACCCTTTCTTCCTATTCACTCTTTAAATGCTTAGAAATAAATCAGAAAGGCGATTAAGGTTCTCTCAAGGCAGAATCTAGGGTTCTTATTCTCAAATCAAAGTTCAAGCTTTCAAGCAAGAATTCTACACTCCAGGTATGTACAATTTAAACAATAAGTATCCTTTCACCTATCGTGTCCCAAGTAACTCAAAAATTCTCAGTTTTTCCATGAATCAAAGTTTAGTGTTCTCATTCAGTTTATTATTTCCTTTTTATTTAAGTCTCTTTATTGTTCTTATATTATGATTACATGTTTATCAGGGTTTTTACACCTTAAATGACTTAGCATTCCATGATTTTACTCATTGATATAATTTTATAGTATTTCTATATGATTCAGTCTATTTTTAGAAAGTTTGGCATGTTATGAACAAATGGTCCCAGTATTTCTTTAAATTAAGCATAAAAAAGTATTAATGGTTTTCAATTTTATAGACCATCAAAATACTTTTAAATAAAGTATATTCTAATTTAGTTTTAGAACATTAGTATTTATGAGCTATCAGTATAGAAATTAGTTTGGGAATAGTACTTAGCATCGAGTTGGACTAGGGTTCACCTTACCCAATTCCCAGAACTATGTTCCACAGTAAGTTTACTTATCCTACCAGTTGGGCATCATTTCAAATTAGTGGTACCATGCCAGCTATGCCTTTATACCCAGGCAAGGTGTATTAGGTCCTCAAAATGAGGCGTATACATCAGACTCTATACTAGCTCACATGGTTTATGTTGATTAACAAACTCTCCCATAGACTCAAACTCATTAATTGTACATAACGCTCAGTTCAGTGTACTTGTGTTTGAACTATGAATTTTCATACTATCATTTCATATCAGTAATTATATATATGTTTCAACCAAGGTCATTGTACTATAGTTCAGCTTTTGCACTCAGTATTGCATTCAGTATAGCATATTAGTCTTTCCCAGCATGTTCAGTTTATTTTACCATTGCATATCTCACATTCTCAGTAAATTCAAAGTACTGATCATATACATTCTTTTTACATTGTATCATGTTATGACATAGATTTAGATGCTCAGCATCATCCCTGTGGTTAGTATACTCTAGTGCCATCGTAGCAGCTGCCAGTGGTGAGTCCTCATGATTATGAGTGTTCATGATTTATTTTGTTTCGAGTATTACTTTTAGTTTCAGATATTAGAGTTAGCTGGGGACTTTTCTCAGCAACTCATCAATTAGTAGAGGCTTTCATACATAGAGTTAGATATTTTAGCTATTTTCAGTATTTGTGTTTATCCAAACTTAATATTATTTTAGACTTACAGTTATTTAAATCAGTTTATCTTCCGCTCAATCTATCTTTATAAAATGCTTAGTGTTATTCCAGGCCATGGGTTAGCTTGGGGTCACTTGTGGATCTAAGCATCATGTTACATCCAAGGTGTAGACTCGAGTTGTGACAAAATTGGTTATCAAAGCATCAGGTTTAAAGTGTCCTAAGGTTTATTAAAGTCGAAATAAGAAGAGTCTCTTTCATAGGTGTGAAGCGCGCCACACTTATGAGGGAAAGGCTATGAAATATTTTTGGAAAATCTCACTTTTTTATATCGTATGATAGAGTATAAGATCTATTTATCCATCTAACTTATGCACTACTCGTTTATAGAAAATGCCTCCTAGAAGAGGTAATAAATAAAGGAATGAAAGGTAATCGGCAAGCCCCGACAGATCCCCTGAAGGAACAAGTTACTCATGCAAAATTTAGGGTTGATTATCAAGTACTTGCTCAAGCCTTGACTGGACAGGTCAATCAGTAAGCTATTACACCTGCTAACCCAAATGGGAATGTAGTTACTATAAGATTTTAGGACTTTACTCGGATGAATCCTTTGGAGTTCTATGGTGCAAAAGTGGAGCAAGATCCACAAGATTTTATTAATGAGGTTCAGAAGATTACTCAGATCGGGGATATCACACCAGTTGAAAGTGCAGACTAGGCCTCCTATTATTTGAAAGGGGTGGCTCATTAGTCATATAGGCAATGAAAAGATAGTCTACGTGTGGATGTAGGTCCAGTTGATTGGGATAAGCTTGTAACTACCTTTCTAGATAGATTCTTTTTTTCGTGAGTTGAGGGAAGCTAAGATTGACAATTTCATCACTCTAAAGAAGGTCAATATGTCTGTGAAGGAATATTCTCTGAAGTTTACGCAGCTTTCTAGGTATGCTCCAGAGATGGTTGCGGAGCCAAGGGCTCGAATGAGTAAGTTTGTTTCTGGTGCTTCTGAGTTTAGTGGTCAAGGAGTGCAAAACTGCTATGCTCATTAGAGATATGGACATCTCCAGACTTATGACTCATGCCTACCAGATTGAGGAAGAAAAGACAAAAAAGAAATAAAGAGAGACTAAGAGGTTTAGAACAGGTAACTTTAATTATTCTCAGCAGACGTCGGGCGGTGGTAATCACTCTCAGTTTCAGCAGAGGTCTTCAGCCCCATCACCTTCTTCAGCTAGTGCTCCATCCCCTAGGCCTCTCATGCTCATAAGAATAGAGCATCAGGCTCTATGGTTATAGGTAAACGCATATTTCTAGCATGCCCAAAGTATGGTAAGAACCATCCAGGTGATTAACATCTTAGCAAGAAGAGTTGTTTTGGATGTGGTCAGATGGGCAATAGGTTGAGGGATTGCCTTTCGGATGGACATAGAAATAGGGGTAACAAGGTTTAATCTACTACATCATTAGCCCCTTCAGGTCGCCCAGCTCAACAAGGTTCTTCTACTAGTGCGAGTGATGGTCTACGCTAGAACTGCTTCTATGTATTATCCTCTTGTTAATATCAGGAGAGCTTGCCAGACATAATCACTAGTATATTATGAGTCTATCATATTAAATTTTTATGCATTGCTAGATCTGGGAGCCACACATTACTTCGTGACTCCTTACATTGTAGTAGATTTTGGTATCAATCCCAAAACTCTTTCAGAACCCTTCTACTTCTCTACTCCTATTGGTGACTTATTTATAGCTACACAGTTATACAGAAATTACCCTATCTCAGTTTTCCAGAAAATCACCATAATTAATCTAGTAGAGTTAGATATGACTGATTTTGATGTCATTCCTGGCATAGAGAGGTTACTTTTTTATTATGCCTTAGTCGATTATAGAACCAGGGTCGTTACACTTTAGATTCCTAATGAACTAGTCTTAGAATGGAAGGGTAGTACCTCAACACCTATAAGTCACTTCGTCTCTTACCTTAAGGCCAGAAAAATAATCTTTAAGGGTTGCATCTCCCATTTAGTTTGGGTTAAGAATTCTAAGTCCAAAACCCCAACCCTTCAGTCAATTCAAATTGTAAGTAAATTTCCTAAACTATTTCTCGAAGATCTGCCCAGAGTCCCTCCCGAGCGAGAGATAGACTTTGGAATAGACCTTCTTCCAGATATCCAGCCTATTCCAATTCCTCCTTACATAAGGACTCTAGTTGAGCTTAAGGAATTGAAAGGCTAGTTGAAATACCTCTTGGAAAAAAGTTTCATCAGACCCAGTATCTCTCCATAGGGTTCTCCAATTCTTTTCATGCGTAAGAAAGACAGTTCCCGCAGAATATGCATCGATTACCTCTAGTTGAATCAAGTCACTATCAAGAATAAGTATCTCATTCCTAGGATTGCTAACTTGTTCGACTAGCTTCAGGGTGCTAGTTTCTTCTCAATGATAGACCCCAAATCTGGATATTATAATCTTAGAGTCAGTGAATGTGACATTCTAGGAATTTTCTTCGAAACTCGATATGGTCACTAGGAATTTATTATTTTGTCTTTTGGACTAACCAATAATTCTGTAGCTTTTATGGACTTGATGAATTAGGTGTTCAAATAGTATTTGGACATGTTCATCATTATCTTTATAGATGATATCCTCATTTATTCTCAGAGTGAGGATTAACATGCAGATCAATTAAGGATTGTCTTACAGACTCTTAAAGATTGCCAGTTATTTTCCAAGTTTAGTGAGTGTGAATTTTAGTTGAAATCAGTAGCATTCCTTGGTCATATTATTTCTATTGAGGGAATTCAGTTTAATCCTCAAAAGACTGAAATAATTAGGAACTTGCCAAGACCCATCTTTCTATCAGAAATTAGGAGTTTCTTAGGTTTATCCAGTTACTATAGATGGTTTGTTAAAGTATTTTCATCTATTGTTTCTCCCATTTCAAGATTGACTTAGAAGAACGTCATGTTTTAGTGGTCTGATGCTTACGAGAAGAGTTTTTAGGAATTGAAGACTCAACTCACTTCTACTTCAGTTTTGACTCTACCAGAGGGTCTAGATAGGTTTGTTGTTTGTTGTGATGCTTCCAGAGTTGGACTTGGGTGTGTATTGATATAGCACAGTAAAGTCATAGCTTATACTTTAAGATAGCTCAAAGTTCATGAGAAGAATTACCTGACTCATGATCTTGAGTTAGCAGTTGTAGTTTTTATCTTAAAGATTTGGAGGCACTACCTTTATGGAGTTCATGTGGATGTGTTCACTGATCACAAGAGCCTTCAATATGTGTTCATTCAGAAAGATCTAAATCTTTCTTAGAGGAGATGACTAGAGTAATTGAAAGATTATGACATAAGTGTTTTGTACCATGTGGGTAAAGCCAATGTAGTGGTTGATGCTCTTAACATACTTTTGATGGGTAGTGTTGCTCATGTGGAGGATGAAAAGAAAGATTTACTTCATGATGTTCATAGGCTTGCTAGATTGGGAGTTCGTTTGGTTAATTCAGTCGAAGGTAGTATTATAGTTCAAAATAGTTTGGAATCTTCTGTAGTGGCAGAGGTGAAGGCGAAGAAGGATAGTGATCTTATTTTGCTTAAGTTGAAGAAAGCAGTCCACAACTAGAAAGTAGAGGTTTTCTCCAAAGGGGGAGATGGTGTACTTCGATATCAGGGTCGTTTGTGTGCTCCAAATGTCGATGATTTGAGATAGTGGATGCTGACAAAAGCTCACAGTTTTTTGTATTCTATTCACCCAGGTGATACCAAGATGTACAATGACCTACGGGAAGTCTATTGGTGGAATGGCATAAAGAAAGATTTCACAAAATTTGTGAACAAGTGTTTGAATTTCCAATAAGTTAAGTTTGAGCACCAGAGACTAGGACATATGAATCAGAATATCAGCATTCCTACTTGAAAGTGGGAAGAGATAAATGTGGACTTCATTGTAGGGTTACATTGTACACGCTGATAACATGATTCAATATGGGTTATTGTGGACCGAATGACTAAGTTAGCATATTTCCTGCCAGTTAACATAACAGATTCAACCAAGGATTATGTAAAACTTTACCTTTGAGAGTTGGTCAAGTTGCAGGGAGTCCCCTTGACTATCATTTCAAATAGGGTTACTTAGTTTACTTCACAGTTTTGAAAGTCTTTTAAGAAGGGACTAGGTACCCAGGTTCAGCTCAGCACAACTTTTCACTCACAGACAATTGGTCAAGTAGAACGGACCTTTCATATCATAGATGATATGTTTAGAGCTTGTGTGATTGACTTTAAAGATAGTTGGGATGATCACTTGTCTCTCATTGAGTTTGCTTATAATAATAATTTTCACTCCAATATTCAAATGGCTCCATTTGAGGCATTTTATGGTAGAGGTGTAGATCTCTTATTAGTTGGTTTGAGGTTGGTGAAGCTACTTTGATAGGGCTTCGTTCAGTTCATGAAGCTATGAAGAAAGTGCAGCTGATTAGAGAAAGGCTGAAAATAGCTCAGAGTCATCAAAAATCATATGCAGACTTGAGGAGAAGAGAGCTTGAGTTCAAAGTTGATGATTGGGTTTATTTGAAAATTTCACCCATGAAAAGGGTGATGAGATTTGGCTAAAAAGGAAAGCTTAGTCCCTAATATGGTGGTCCTTACAGGATTTTGAGGTGCATTGGCAATGTGGCCTATGAGTTAGATTTGCCCACTGACTTAGAATCAGCGCATTCAGTATTTCATATGCCCCTGTTAAAGAAGTGCATTGGTGATCCAGCCTTCGTTATACCATTAGAGAGTGGGGGCGTGAAAGATAGTCTCTCTTATGAAGAGGTACCAATTGAGATTCTTAACTTTTAGGTTCATAAGTTAAGAAATAAGTAAGTCATTTTGGTGAAAGTCCTTTGGAGGAATCAGTTATTTGAGGGAGCTACTTGAGAAGCAGAAGCGAATATGATAACCAAGTACCCTTACTTTTTCTCTTCTAATACAATTTCAGCTTCAGGTAATAGTTTCCTCCTTAGTATTCCATTCAGTATCATGTCCCTCAGTTGTTTTGATGTCTTAGTATGCATGAATGATTCATGAATTCAGTTCATCCTATACTTCAGATAGAAATCAGTTACTATGTCAGTAATCAGCTTTTAGAATTCTATTTGTTTTAGGATTGCAGCTTATTCCCTATCTTTCAACTTAGTTAGTCTTCATTTGAGGATGAATATTTCCAAGGAGGAGATATTGTAACATCCCAAAAGTCCCTAAGATCATATCTTAGACTTAGCACAGAAAACCAATCGAAAACCAGCAATTTTCTCTCAGAACAATCAACTATATGGGGCATACAGTGATACCACAAATCATGGAATGACTCATGGTAAGCAGTACTGAAATTAGCCAAGTCTCAGTCCTCACGACTAGTGACCATGACCCATGGTGAGTTAGGATGAGTCGTGATATTACTCATTCTGATCAACCCAAAGTAAATTCCTAAAAATTGACAAATTTGCTTCAGTGGCCATGAGTGGATACCACGACCCATAGATAGATCCCATGAGTAGTAGGATGTGGTTGTGGTCACTACGTAGCCTTCGCCCAGGAACCAATGACTCACTCAGTATGACTCATGGTGACAACATACGAGTTGTACTATGTGGTCATGGGGACAGAGTTAGAAACCCAATAAAAAGGTTCCAGTGACCACAAGTCAAACCTATGACTTGTTAGTTCATTGCATGAGTTATAGGATGACCCATCCAGTGGTATCAGAGCAGGTCATCCTAAGGGAGTCTACAAAGTCGTGTATGAGTAGAGTCTTGCTTATGGATGTGTTGCGCGCCACATTTATAAGTAGGAGGCTACGGAACATTTAGGAGTTATTTCATTTATTCATTTCTAGATCGTGCAGTAGAGCCAAAGTTGTAGGTGGAATTATATCTGATCATTGACGTTGGTTTTCCTTTGTATAGTGAAATATCGGTTACAAGCCAAGATAAAAGTAAAGATAAGTAGGTAGATATGCCTATCGGAGAAGGAACGAGTAAATCACCACCTGACCAAGCTAGTCAAGGTGGGGCTAACACTGAAACTACATCGAGAGCTTCCCCTACTTTTACAGCTCCAGAAGAGCTGAGAGGGAGAGAAGAACCTGCTAACACACCCGTTAATGATACTGAGCAGAATCTAAGAAATACAGTGCAAATGTTAACTCAGCTAGGTACTAGTATAGTTGATGTATTGAATCAAAGGCAAGTAGGTCCCATGACAATTAATGATAATGAGACTAGAGCAGCTAGTCGAGGAACACATGATTTTCTGAAATTAGACCCTCTCACGTTCACCGGGTCAGATTTGAATGAAGATCCACAGGATTTTTTGGACCAAATTCAAAGGGCTCTAGAGGTTATGCATGTGACCGGTATAGAAACAGTGGAACTTGCGGCCTATAGATTGAAAGGAGAAGCTATATTGTGGTATGAAGATTAGAAACGAGCTAGGGGTATAGGTGCACTTCCAGCTAATTGGGAAGAATTTAAAACAGCATTTCTTGATCATTACCTCCCATATGAGACCTGAGAGGCTCGTGCGGATTAGTTTTTAAATATCCGTCAGGGGGACATGAGTGTTAGGGAATACAGTCTGCAGTTTAATTCTTTGGCTCGATATGCTCCAAATGTAGTGGCCACAATGGCCGACAGAGTCCATCGATATGTGACCAAATTGGAGCCCTATTTGGTGAGGGACTGTACTATTGTTGTGTTAAATAGAGACATAGATATAGCAAGAATACAAGCCTTTGCACAGAAAATGGAGGATCAAAGGCAAAGGCGAAGGGCACACGAAGTTGAAAAAGGGGCTTCCAATAGGGCTAAACCTATGAGACCGTTTGTGGTGTCTCCAGGAGGATCTGGACCTCAGGGTTCTTCTCTACTGCCTAGATCATCATTTTATTATCCTACAGTAGGTACCTCATCACAATTTTGAGGGTTTAGAGGGAGTCACGTTGGGCAGAGTAGTGGAATACGGGGTTCACAGACAGCGGGATCTTTTCGTTAGCTGTGCCAGCACTGCAGAAAATTTCATTCAGGTGAATGCTGGTTTGACACGGATGTTTGCTTTTGGTGTAAAAAGCCAGTACTCGTGAAGAGAGAGTGCCCACAAAGGGCCACAGGTCGTATGACACGACCTACGGGATCAACAAAATTCGAAGGCTTCTCCTGATGTAGACACAGGTACAGTATTCATATTTTTACATAAGGTATATGCATTGATTAATCCGGGTTCTATCCTATCATATGTTACTCAATTGGCTGCTGGAAAACAAAATAATAATATATATATATAAAGGAACACCAGAATTACTAGTTATGCCATTTGAAGTATTTACACCGAATGATAAATCTATTGTGTATATTGTAATTGTATAGTGAATGTGGTGATCATGATGCATTGGTTGACCTTATTGAATAGGACATGGTAGAGTTTGACGTTATCATGGGTACGGATTGGTTGGCTTCTTGTTAGGCCACAGTAGAGGGTCGAGCTAAAAAGTTACATTTTCATTTTTCCCACAAAGAATGTTCTTGAATAGAAGGATAATGTCGGAACATTGAGAGGTAACTTTATTGCCTATCTTAAGGCAAAGAAAATGATACTCTAAGGGATACATGTGTCACTTAGTAAAAGTGAAAAGATACTAATGTGAGACCACCAACTCTTCAATCGATCCCGGTGGTAAAGGAATCCCTCGAGGTATGAGTTGGTATTGACGTAGTGTCAGGCACCCAACCTATTTTATTTCCTTGTATAGCATGGCCCCGGCAGAGTTACGGGAATTAAAAGACGTGATGAACAAGGAATTCATAAGACCTAGTACACCCCCTTAGAGTGCGCCAGTTTTAATTGTTCGAAAGAAAGACAGTACATTGAGAATGTGTGTCGACTATCGGCAACTGAATAAGGTGACAATTAAGAATAAATATTTCCTCCCCAAAGTTGATGATTTGTTGGATCAGTATCGGGGTTAGAAAAAAAAATGAATGAATGATTAAAATGAATGAATGAGTGAATGATGAAATGAAAAATGAATGATGATGATATACCCAAGACAACATTACGAACACGGTAAGGTTATTACGAATTCTTAGTATGTCAATTGGGCTAGCAAATGCACCTGTAGTTTTATGGATTTGATGAATAGAATGTTCAAGCCATTCTTATACAAGTTCGTGACAAAGTTTACAGATCTTATGGTGGTTTACTCAAGATCACAAGGGACCCATGCTAACTAGTTACGGCAAATGTCATAGATTCTTCGTGACCGTACGATATACACACAATTCTCTAAGTGTGAATTTTAGGTAAAATCCGTAGCATTCTTGGGTCACATGGTATCATATGAGGGGATAAGGGACTATATACCAAAGATAGAATCCGTGGAGAATTGGTTTAAAACCTACAATGCCTACAGCGATTCATAGTTTTCTTGGGTTTGGCCGGCTGGTACAGAAAGTTGTTGGAGAGCTTATCTTCCATTACAATACCCTTACCAAGTTAACCCAAAACAACCACGTTTCAAGGGAATGATGCATGTGAGAAGAGTTTCCAAGAGTTGAAGGAATTATAGTACAAAATACAGCAAAGTCTTCGCTTGTGGCTACAGTGAGGAAAAAGCAATATGCAAATCCTGTGTTATTCAGTTGAAAGAGAATGTATAGTAAAGTTCGACAAAGGTGTTTGAGCTTACATAAGAGGGGAGTACTTCAATACCAAGGAAGATTTTATGTATCGGATATATATTTGAGCTAAAGAAATGCATTATGGTAAAAGCACATCATTCACTGTATTCTATTTAGCAGGGAGTAATCAATATGTACCATGGTTTGGAAGCGACGTATTGATAAGATTACATGAAAAGAACATTGCGAAATTTATAATTCAGTGACCGGGGTGACAACAAGTAAAGGTAAAGTGTTTGAAATCTAAAGGTCATAGGCTATGTAGAGATTTTTCCAGTTGGAAACGCAATATGATTAACATGGATCATTGATTCCACATGGGTAATAATTGACTTGAAAGGTTTACCAAGTTTAGACATTTGTGGAATTCTTTTCAGAAGAGTATAGGAACCCAAGTGAATGTAATTATGGCTTTTCATCTTCAGACAGATGGACGAGTAAACCGTACTATGTAAATATGAAAACTTAGTACTATATAGAGTGCCTTATATGATTGTTCGACGATGTGGCCAATTCGCATATAAATTAGAGCTACACCAGGAATTCTCCACAGCTCATATGTGATGCTTGAGAGTGTATAGGATATTGATCTCTGATTGCTTCCAGTAAAGGTGTACAAGTTATGAAGAATCTCATATATGACGAGGTACCGATTGCTAATCGAGATAATCACTAAGTAGATGAGGTTACATGGGAAGCCGAAGAAAGAATGAAAGAAAAGTATCCATATTAGTTTCAAACCAGAAAATGTATTTAGACATACATTTGTTGAATTGAGTACTGTTATTAACATTCGAGGACGAATGTTTCTAAGGGGGGAAGGATGTAACACCCCGTACATTTTTGAACCTAGTTGACTACCGTAACATTTATGGAATTAATTAAAAATGGGAGTTTTGAGGAATTATACATTAAATTTGAAGGGCCAAATTAATCTTGAACTATTGGGCTCAATGGAGGCCCAAAGAGACATACAAGACATGGCCCAAAAGGGTTATTTGACCCATTCTTGAGAAACTAAGTTAATACAATAGGATTGGACCAAGTGTTTGGTTTAAAAGAACCACTAGGAGACTATATAATGAGGGAAAATCAGATTTTAATCCATACAATACACTTGCCATTTCTAGAAATTTGCCAAAATATTCTCATTCTCTCAAACCCTAAGCAACAAACCCTTTTGGACAAGATCATCCATTTACAAGATTTGGTAAGTATTTACTCTCATGGTGTAATATATTATATGCATGGAATATGGTGTATATCATGTTGGTTATGTTGGTGAAGTGTGAGAAGTTCACTATGTGTGAAACAATTTATGTTTGCTTAATCGGTGAAGGTTTTTGCCTTGTAAACGTGAAAATGGACTTGTGGCCTTGAAGAAAGTGAACTTGATGGGTTCAATATTGACATGTGAGATGTGATTATAGCTTAAATTGTTTTATTCTTGTACATAATGTTGGGAATTGTTATTGCAAAATTGTGCATGGATTTGGTGGTGTATTGAAGGAATAGTGTGGTTTTGGTGATGTTCATGTGTGTTGTGAAACCATGGCTGATTTTTGGCATACAAGATGATATAAAATATTTCAATAGAAGTTTAATTATGATCATGTACTATTCATTGCATAAAAAGACCCAAAAGAGACCCTTTTTGGCCGAAATGGGCACCCGCCCTCGCAGACAAAGCACCTGCGGGCGCAAGTGCCTTTGTCTGCTTCCAAAGGGAACCTTTTGACACAGGTAAGCCACCTGCGGGTTCAGTTTTCTTGGCAGATCAGCCCAGAACCCCGAATTGCTTGTTTTTGCATCCCTTTGACCCCCCGAAGCCCCTATACCCTTCATGGATGCAATTATCAACTTATGGTACCTTTTAAATGAGTATAAAGGAGTGTCCCGGAGGTATTTTGAATGGTATAACATATGGATTGTTGTTAAAGTGTTATTGTGAAAGCTATCGAGTGACTTGACGGAGAAAAGGTAATGTAGTGTTAATGAGGAAATGTAAAGGATAAACTTGGTGTGAAATGTTAGTGGGTTATGATGTATTGGTCAATGTATGGTATTGTTGTTATGTTAATGTAGTAGATTTTATTGTGAAGAACGAAATGATGCTATATAGCAGTCACGTAACTCATTGTGACACTTATACACTTGTAAGGTAGTTGATTGTTAACGTACGCCCGTTATGTACTTGTATTGTAGAGTGAAACATAAGGAAGGAACTGGACTATTGTGTTCATATATAGGCTTGTGTATTCATACTTGGAAGTGAAGGTATGTAAGGTTACTCCTTCCGTATCCTTCTGTGGCATATAGTGTTCACATTGTCATTGTACTTATTTGATTCCGAAATGCTCTAAGGTATTCCATTTTCGGTTGTTGACTAGTGTTACTCACATGCTCCTTATTCATTGGTTAATTGTGATTCACCTGACTCATGTTCACTGTCTAATATGTCAAAGTTCCAAAATGTTCTAAAGTGTCGCATCTCAGGTTGGTGAACAGTTTATATCCACATGTGTCTTATTCATTGAATATTGTTTCAAGGTTCCAAAAATGTTACGCTCTAAAGTCCTAATAATATAATGTATCAAAGTTGCAACAATGTTATAATTAATGTATCAATTTCTCACAGTCTCTCACAAGAATGAAGATGCTATAACTACTAATATATCAATCTCATGAAAGTGAAGGAATGAAGTAATGTATATATGCGTACCCAATAATGTTTCAATCACCAATGTATCACTCTCATAACTATGTAAAGGAAATAAGATTGCAAAGAAGTAATGCACACATGGTTCCTTTATGTTTCACTGGGTATGGATCACAATCTAAAGGGTATAAATTCAGATGGAACAATCCCAATATTATATATGTATATATTATAGCCCACCAATGGTGGAGGTCCGGTATTATATATGTATATATTATAGCCCACCACTGGTGGAGGCCCGGTATTATATATGTATATATTATAGCCCACCAATGGTGGAGGTCCGGTATTATATATTAATTTATTATGGCCCACTGATCAGCTGGATGTCCGGTTATATTATAGCCCATTGATCAGCTGGATGTTCGGTATTATGTGAATGGTATTATTATATGACTGATGATGATATGACTGAATGATCAGAAATGAAAGTAATGAATGTGATGTACATGGTTCCACAAATACAGAACGGAGAATTATCCATGATGATTACTCACCTGTTATGACTTCTGTAAAGTAAAATAATGAACGTAATGTACATGGTTCTCCACATACAGAATGGTGACTGATCTAAAATGTTTATTCATATGTATTTGATTCCATTTGAGATCCTATGGTTCATATAGTTTCTTATAGCCTTACATACTCAGTACATTCTTCGTACTGACCCCCTTGGGGGACTTACCTTACTTGTTGCAGGCGCAGGTGCCAGTAGACCTCCATAGTAGGTTGCGGACCATTTGCAGAGTATTGGTGAGCTCCAGTTGCTTTGGGGCTTTCCAAGTCACATGTGTACATTAGGCTTTGGTACTATGTAAATATTATATAGACATGGTCATGTATCTATTAGAGGCTTTGTAGACGTATGTGGGAAGATGAATGTAAGAGATGTATGTCCATTTTGACTTAACGTCTCCAACGGCCCAAGTTATCTATATATATATATAGCACAGGGTATCCATGACTTTCGCATAGTGGCATGAGATATAATGATTTTCATACGAGGATATGCATATGAATGTATATGAGCAAAGATTGGTTCTCTCGGGCCACATCGACTTCGGGTGCCAGTCCGTCCCGAATGAGATTCGGGGCGTGACACATCCGATGCAGTCAACAGTTTTTAACAAAGGTTTCCCAGGGGTGTTTTCATACTTTCCTTATTTCCAACTCCTAAACTACATCATTTTGGGGTTAAATTAGTGGGATTAAAGGAGGAATAGTCAACCATTTCTCCCCATTCACTCTTTAAACACTTTGAAGGAAATTAGAAAGGAGATTAAGGTTCTCTCAAGGCAAAAACTAGGGTTCATCTTCTCAAGTCAAAGTTAAAGCGTCCTAGCAAGAATTCTACACTACAGGTATGTGAGATTTTAACAATGGGTATCCTTTCACCCATTGTGTCCCAAGTAACTCAAAAATTCTAAGTTTTTCCATGAATTAAAGTTTAGGGTTCTCATTAAGTTTATGATTTTCCTTTTATTTTAGTCTCTTTATGGTTCCTATATTATGATTACATAGTTATCATGGCTTTTACACCTAGCATGACTCAGTATTCCATTATTTTACTAGTTGATATAATTTTATAGTATTTCCACATGATTCAGTCTATTTTTAGAAAGTTTGGCGTGTTATAAACACACGATCCTTTTTTAAAAAAAAATTAGCATAAAGAATTATTAATGGTTTTCAGTTTTACAAACCTTCAGAATACTTTCAGATAAAGTATATTCTGATTTGATTTTAGAACATCAATATTTATGAGCTATCAGTATAAAAATTAGTTTGGGAGTAGTGCTTGGCACCGAGTTGGACTGGGGTTCAGTGCACCCAAGTCCCAGAACTTTGTGCCACCGTAGGTTTACTTAGCCCTCCCAGTTGGAAATTATTTTAGATTTGCGGTACCATGCATGCTATGACTTTATACCCTAGCAAGGTATATTGGGTCCTCTCGATGGGGCGTACACATCAGACTCCATGCTAGATCACGTGATTACTATCAGTTAACAGACTCTCTCACAGACTCAGACTTATTATTTGTACATAACCCTAAGTTCACTTTTTTTTTTAAACTATGACTTTTCAGACTATCATTTCGTATAAGTATTTATATATATGTATCATCCAAGGTAATTGTACTACAGTTCAGCTTTTGCACTCAGTATAGCATACTAGTATTTCCCATTATGTTCAGTTTATTTTATCGTTGCATAGCTCACATGCTCAATACATTTAAAGTACTGATCACATACTTGTGATGTATCATGTTATGATATAGGTTTAGATGCTCAGAGTCAGCCCCATGGTTAGTACGCTCTAGTGCCATCTCAGCAGCTATCAGTGGTGAGTCCTCATCATTCGAGGATGAGTGTTCATGATTTATTTCCTTTTTATTATTACTTTTAGTTTCAGATATATAGAGTTAGTTGGGGACTTGTCCCAGCAACTTACCAATTAGTAGAGACTTTCAGACATAAGGTTAGATATTTCAGCTATTTTTAGTATTTATATTTTTCTAGACTTGATATTATTTAAGACTTACAGTTACTTAGATCAGTTTAGCGTATGCTCAATCTATCTTTATAAAATGCTTAGTGTTATGTCAGGACAAGGGTTAGCTTGGGTCACTTGTGGCTCTAAGAATCGTGTTTTTTCCAGGGTGTAGACTCAAGTCTTGATAGTATTTGGCCTAAATCCATAACTCTAAGGTCAAGTTCATGAACAATTCCACTTCTCTAGGGTTTTTTTACCCTTCATTCCACCCAAAACCTCCATACATTATGATTAAGAGGTCAAATTCTAGTTTAGAACACTTAATTTAACACTTATAAGCCATTAACAAGTAATTCAAATCCCTCCTCAAGCATATCATTTCAATTCCTCCAACTTACAGTTAAACCCTCCATCCTCACCACAATCAACCTAAGATGGTTCTAAGAATTTGGGGATTAAATATAGGTTAGATTGATGGAATGACTTACCTCAATGATAGAATTTAAGAAAAATTGCCTCTTAATGACCTTTGAACATTTTTGGATTAGAAATAGCATTTATGTTCAAAAACTACATTTTACTACATGTAGCCCGCTATAGCTACCCAATTCTGACTATAGCAGTATCACTATGGAGGGATCTACCCACTATAGCAGAGCTGACTAAAGCTGACTCTAGCTATAGTAGGACAATTCCCACTAGTATAGCGGGACCACAGTAATGGCCTGCCACCCGCTATACTGGGGTAGGCAAGGTAGTAACTCTGGAGATTTTCCAGGGTTTCCAATTTTAAAATACACTCCCATATTTTAACCTCCCAAACTAACCCCTTTATGTCAACCTCTATATCCAGAGTTCTACTAACCCAAATTTAATTCTAAAAATTTCTACAAACTCCCTAACCTCTTAGCTGCCACCTTATGGTCTTAAATCATAGAATCATCAACCTATCCTTTACCAGATTTACCTAGACCACTCCACACTTGAAATTCATCGAAGAGTAGCCTAGCCTGAAACTTTTTAACACTTTATCTGGGGAGAATCTTGACCCAAATTTTTTTATGTTAAGCTATATCATAATAACATAAAGGGTCGTTATAGTACAAGGTGGAAATTCAAATTCTTGACAGCATGGTTCTACAATGACTTATGAAGAGATTAATGATGACTTTCCTAAAATTTGATTTTGATTTGGGCTACAATCAGTGATATTTGGTAATCTGGCACTTCTACTCTAGGTTGAACTATTCAGGATTTGATTTGGTCTACAATCAGTGATTTTTATTTGTGCATGCTTTCAAAAAGGGACTTCAGAGCTATAGAGCTATTGAGGACTTTGGATTGATTTTTATCATTTGGTTGTTGAAGGACTACCGGCTATCGTGAATGAGTTGTATAAGAATTTGGTAAAGTATAAAGGAGCCTACTATGATATGGAAAGTTGTATGGTGATTCACAGTTTTCTACAAGAGCTGAGCATGAGAATATGACTATTAAATGGTGATCAAAGTGTAACATTTGAGAATTATGTGGAATTAATATCGATTTTTGACTCAGTTATTTCATCTTAAGGCATCAAAGTTCAACTATCCAATTCAACATTTTATGGTGTCGGCCTTGGGTAAGTATCATTCAGTCAAAAAATGTGTAAAGTGGGCTTGAAAATAGCAAAAAGTTCTTTTGAGATAGAAGGAGGCATGATTCAGTATTGTGGAGAGTAACAATGTGGTTCCATATGTTCTTTCGTATTTTGTTGGTATAGTGAC
Organism: Capsicum rhomboideum; assembly: GCA_031232105.1. NCBI lineage: Eukaryota > Viridiplantae > Streptophyta > Magnoliopsida > Solanales > Solanaceae > Capsicum > Capsicum rhomboideum. Next base: position 117,128,457 of record CP124711.1, read on the forward strand.
AACGTTGGTGTAGTGGTACAGATAGTGACTTATGGTGTCGATGATGGTCTCACAACCCGAATCCCATTCGGGCCGGACTGTCACCCGAGGCCGATAAGGCCCGAGAGAACCAATCTTTGCCCATGTCCACTCATATGCATGTCACTCGATAAGCAGAACCATCACGTAGAGATATGAGATGTCAATAGCAGAAATCGTAAAACACACGTGATATACATACATAAAAGTTGACTGTTAGGGCCACCAAGGCAAAATGAATATTTATCTCTTCCATTCTTTTTCCCACATATGTCGACAAAGCCTCTAATAGATACATGACCATGCTTATGCAAGATTTACATAATAACACCAAAAACCCATGTACACATGTGACTTGGAGATGCCCCGAAGCAACTGGAGCTCACCAATACTCAACAAAAACTCAGCAACCTACTGTGGAGGTCTATTAGAACCTGCGCCTGCAGCAAGTAAGGTAAGTCTCACAAGGGACATCAGTACGAAGAGTGTACTGAGTATGTAAGGCAATACGTAACTTTATGAGATATAATAACTTTTGTGAGATCAAGAACAAGTGAACAATCAATGTAAAACAAACCATGATTCTATGTGCATTTGGAACATGTATCTTGCTTTCTTTACTTTCTTTGCATTTGCATTCATTTGTCATTAACCATTGTCATGTGATACCCGGGCCCCAACTGATCAGTGGGTGATAATGAGATATATCAAATGGGATCGTTCCAGCCAGGCTTATGCCCCTTAGAGTGCCACCCATAACTGATATATTAGTGGGATCATTCCAGCCAGGCTTATGCCCCTTAGAGTGCCACCCACAAATAATTATATTGGGAGCATTCCAGCCGGACCTATGTCCCTTAGATTGCACTCCCCAATTGAACATTTATACATTACTTCTTTCTTTACTTTTGAGATTGATACTTTGTTAGTCATAACATCACTTTGAACTTTGGAACATAACATTGTTAGAAACATAACCTTATTGGAACCATAGAATCTTTGGAACATTAGCCAATGCATATGAGACATGTGAATGACAATTTATTAATGTATAAAGAACATGTGATGAACCATAATTGATACACAGAAATAGGATACCCTTGGCTTATGAGAGATTGATATTTTTGTAGCCATAACATTGTTGGAAGCTTAGAACAATAACCAATGAGCAAGAGACATGTAACTAAACACTATTGGAACTTTGAAACATTAGCCAATGACTATGAACCATGGGAATCACCATTGACCCTATAAGGAATATGATATGGCAACTTGAAATGAAATACCTTTGGACATTTCGAAATGAAACAAGTACCATGTCAATATGGACAATATGTTGCAGAAGGATACAAAAAGAATAACCTTACATACCTCGCTTCCTCAAAATGAATAACAATACTATATGTGAACACAATAGTCTAGCTCCTTCCTTACGTTGTACTCTACAACAAAAGTTCATAACGGAGCTTACGTTAACATTCAACAACCATACAAGTGCACAAAACGACAATGAGCTATATGACTGTCGTATAACGTTATTTCACCCTTCATATCAACAATACCACAACATGCCCAACATCCACCAAAATATCACAACCCAATAGTATTTCATACCAAGTTCATTCTTTATATTTCTTCATTAACACGACGTCACAATTACTTCATCAAATCACCTCAATACACCTTACAACATCAAATCGGCCAAAAGCCCATATTTTACACTTATAGAAAAATAACAAGTTTAGGATCATAATCACACCAAGTTCCTCCTTTACATGTTCTCATTAACATCACATCACAATGAACCCATCAAGTCACTCCAATACATTTTATACCCAAAATTCCACAATTTACCCATATAGAAAAATAACAAAGTATGGACATAACAACACCATACATGTTGAGATATCATCCACACCATTCACTTTCATCAAAACATCAAGTCCTTTTCCATGTTAATTCTCAAGGATTACACATCTTTTTGCAAAAACCACAAGTGTCATATCCAACACTTCCAAGCATAACCAACATGATCTACATAGTCTCTCATGCATATGATATATTAAAGTACAAGAATAATCACTTACCCAAGCTTGGAAGATGATGATCTTTCCCAAGAGTTGATTGTTTTAGGGTTTGGAAATGGAGAGAAAAGACTAGAAATGTCATGAGAGATTTTGTGAATAAAAATCTATTTTTGGCCTTATATATCCTCCATTTAATGGTTATCTTGATCCACTTGGGTCAATAATTGATGACTTAAAGGAAGAATGGGTCATTTGACCCATTGGGCCATGCATTTTGGGCCTCAAATTGGCCCATTAACACATATTATCTTAGTCCACAAAATTCAATGTGTAATTCATCATATATATCATGTTTAATTATATCCATAATTGTCACGATAATATTTACTTACGAAATTCACGTTCGTAGCCTCAAACTCAAAAATAGAAATTCTAGTCGCTCATGGCTTCATTGAACATTTTTGATAAATACTTGTGTTTTGATGGTTTGATTATGTAGGAGTGTATTGAGGTATTTGAAGCCTTAACAATGATAAAATAACACCAAGGAACCAAAAGAACCCAAGGAAGAATCGACGTTGCATTGCATTGCGAAACGAGCACGGAAGGGCCATAATACTTGTGTCTTGCGCCACTTGCTGCAAAGCAAGCAGTGGCGCAAGAATTGCTTTGCCTCTGAACTTTGAGGGCTTGCTCCACACCCCCTAAAACAGGGAGTGGCGCAAGTTTTAATACTTTGCTGAATTTTTCTCCCTTTTTGCAAATACTAGCATACCATCCAATACCCCATCAAAACACTACCAAATACTTACTTATTGCTCTCAACACTAAGTAAACATGACTCCAAGTTATAAAGTGAGTTCGGAAATGTACGGGGTGTTATAGATGGATTCAGGTAAATTGTGTATATTCAAAACCTCTATTGCGGTTAACTCAGTTATTGGGTATAGAGTCAGTTCAGAAATAAAGAAAATCGGATACATTGAGAAATTTGGGTTTAGATACTAGAGTTATGGACTTAGGAGTTAAAATGTGAAGGAATATTGGTTACTAGAGTGAACTGGTGGTTCTACAGCTGTGATTCCACTTGAGGGTGCTTGTATGATGTCTGCAATGGTATTTTTTTGTACTTGTCAGTTTTGGTATTTCTCTTACCTTTACATTCAAGGACCAACGTGTGTTTTAGTGGTGGATAATGTAACAACCCTTGTGGTGATTCTTAGAGTTTTCTATGTCTTGACTATTTTTTCCCTTCCCGTTGTTACCTTAATCATTTGTGATTTGTAGGAGTGGGCCGCATGGTCCCCAAAGTGTTCAGGAGAGTTTTATGTGAGTTTTTGGTTTCTAGAAGCTTTTAAGTTGATATACTTGACTTTGGTCAATATTCAGTGATTCGAGCATCGGATGGGAATTTTTTCAGTTCCATTAGCTCTGGAATGTTGATTTTGGGTTAGCAGCATAGTTGGTTTGAGTTCTGAGGCTTTCAATTTGCTTTTGAGTCGTTAAATAAGAAGTTAGTTTTTAAGTTGTCTAGAGTTATCTTTGGAGGTAACTTGTTAATAACAACCTTTGTTGGTGATTCTAATAGTTTTGTTAAGTTTGGAACATCAAAATTATCCTAATAGCATAGTTGGAATGTGTTCACGGAGTTCTGAATGCATTCTGAGAATCTATTGGGAGAATTTTTGGGGCCTTCTTCGCTCACTAGAGAGAGCCACCGCATGTGCACTGACTTGATGAGAATAGCCTTTGCATGCGTGACCTGTATCCCGCATGCACACTGAATAACCCAATTTTTTCATGGCGTGCGCGGCCTGTAAGGAGCATGTACATCGAGTAATTTTCCCCTTGATAGAATAAAATCCCAATTTCGATCCAAAACCCTATTTTGACCATTTTTAGAGCTTGGAAGCTCAGATTGAGGTGATTTCAAGTGGGTTTTTCACATCTGAGGTTTTTATATGCTACGTGCTAGTTTCTTGTATATTATGAATAACTGGGTATTTAAGGGACCCATATAGATGAGATGGTGAGTATCTCTGTGGGTACCGGTGTTTATTGTTGGGTTAAAAGTAATAAAATGAAAATCTTGATTGTTCTTTCTACTTTTGGACATGTTTATGGTAAATGGTACTGATAAATGACTTATTGATCATAAATAATTGACAGTGAGTATCAACTTGAGGATTTGAATCATGCTTAGTGGAATTTGCTGAAACAATTAGGTTAGTAACTATTTAAGATATGAAAAGATTGGGGGTTTGTAAATAAGAAGTTAAAAAGAGGGATCTTGGTGTAAATACTTTGTATTGTGAATGAAGGCGAGCTTTTAAACATGCTTGTTGGCGAGTATATTTCCCTTGTGAATATTTGAGTCTAATTATGGCATAATTGGGGAAGGTAGGAAATGTATCGTGTAAGGCACGCTATGGGTTGGGTGAATTCTCTATATTTACACTATTTGGGTTGATTATTATCATTGTGATGCCTGAGTGAGGTCTTGTATTGACTTTATGATTGCTTAGAGATCTTATTATTATTGTGACGTCCAAGTGGGTGCTTGTGTTGACTTTATTATTGCTTAGAGATCTTACTTTCATTGTGATGCCTGAGTGGGGGCTAGTGTTGATCTTATTATTGATTTGAGAGCTTTATCATTTTGATACCTGAGTGGGGGCTTGTGTTAACCTCATTAGAGTCTTATTTGGTTCTTTTACTATTGTGGTGCCCGTGTTAGGGGCTTGTATCATGATTTCCTGAGATTTGGCTGACTTGGGTTCATTTAGACCATTGTTGAGTTGATTATTATGCATTGTTGATTTTTCCATGAATCATGCATACTCATTCATCTTTCGTTTCCATGTAACTAGTACTACTATGAAACTTGGATTCTTTGCGAAAGAAAATGAACTATTTTATAAAACACCTTAGTCGAGGATATGTCGGCCAGTTTGTTTGATGAGATTGTGATTAGTACATAGGTTGTGAACCCCCCATGGATCCTTTCCTTGAAGCTAGGCTCAGAAGATGTATACTGGTTATACTTTGGTCATTGCATTTCATCTCATATCACTATATTGCATTGCACTTTCTCTTGGGTGATATTGTGGTTGAGATATTATTATATGTTGTGTATTGGTTACGACTTGATCCGTTGAGACTTTGTGCCATGTCTATTGATTACGTGATGTGCATGTCACATTTATTGGTTGCATAATATGCACTTTCTCCATCTTATCCTGAATTGTTGGATTGGCATAGTGGGTGGAAACTAAAATTTTCTTGGTAGGTAATGTTTGGTTCAGAGGAGGATCAGTCTCTCAAACTTCTGGACCTTTTACAGGTGCATGACTGGATTTTTTTCAGTTAATCCATCCATCTTGTTAATAATTTGTCGATCTGAGCGTCTTGGTTGTGAACATACTTCGTCAAATCTTCAATCACATTTGTCAAGTTTGCAAGTTGTTCCTCCATAGATAAGGCATCATTAGCTACCATCTTTTGCATGATTGTTGGAGATATTAGATAGTAGCATGAATTGTTTCACAAGTTGATCCTTGATGGACTTACATCACACGATGTAAGTGGATACGATCCATTGGTTGAATCATCATCTTTCTTCATGGTAGAGTTCTTGGACCCGCTAGAGTCTTCTTAATCCTTTTAGCTACATTGATTCCTCCTTCTGAAGCATTTGTAGAGGATCTTGCTCTTTTTAGGAATAAAGATTCAAAATCAGGAGTTGAGGTCGACGACACTTGGAATGATTTTTGTCCTAGCATACTTGCCTTGCTTCTCGTAACTAGTGTAAAATTTTCAAAGGTAAAACTAGAGATGTTTTTCACTTCTGCAGAGAAATAGGAGTTAGCAGCCTTAGGGCAAATTAATTTGAATTTGATCTTAATGGAAGTCATTTTAATGTTCTTAAATTTTGATGATTGAAAAATTGAGATGAGAGGTAGAGATTGTCCCACTGGGCATGCCAAAATTTGCAGACAATAAAATTTGCATCAAAATAAATAATAATCAAGACAAGAAAAATATTGCAATAATCGTAGTATTTAATTTCAAATATAGTGGATGTTACAATCTCTATAAATCTTCTGATTCTACTTTTTGAGTATAAATTCAAAGGCCTTTGAGATTGATATTGATTTGTTCTTGAGTCCAAGGGCTTTTGATCTTGATCTTGAATCTCCATCTTGATCTTGAATTGTATTTGAACTAGGATACTTGAATGCTTGAACTTGTAGCTTGTAGAGAAATCTACGGTACTTGATCCATGATCTCTCTTTGACTTCTTGTTAGAATTTCAATTTCTTTTTTGAATTATGGAAATCACTATTTATAATTATAGAATTGAAGAGATGTGAGGAGGTTAGGCTTCTTTCGATCAATCAGATTTAAGTGACATGGTGATATTAGATTGATCAGAACATGTCACTTGTGCACATTATGCATTTTCATTGGCCTTTGATTTCACTGGGCATTGTTGTGACATTTTGATATGTGACATGATCTTATTGTCTCTTTTGCTTGACTTGGCATGCCACATCATTTGATACATGACAAAAATATGGGCCTCTAAAGTAAGATGACATCTTGGGCTTATAAGCAACATCAACTCATTATTTGTAGCCCAAATTAATGAACTAGCCCAACAAAAATTAAACTTCCATTAAATCTGTACTTATTGAACTTAAATAATTAACTCAACCATATTAATCCACAATATTTATTTTGACTAATATATCTTAAATTTAATTTGCAATAAAATTTAAATGATTACATGAACTTTTTTACCAGTGACTTTGATTTTGTACGAATTTGGGAAAAATGATTTTTGACTGCAGTATAATGTATCAAAATGTATAATAAATATATTATGTAAGATCTTAATAATATGATTTTGAAATTAAAGAGTTTTGTGCATTTTTTTAACGATAAAGATGGAACAGAGGCAGTAAGATGTTATTTTGGCTGCAAAGAATCTTCAATCACTAATAGAAGTGAGAACGAAATTTAAATGAAAATTAGATTCTTTCCATTATCACAAAAAATTTACTTTGAAATTTTTTTTGTTCTACCTCACCAGAAGAATTCTTTGCTCTAGAATAAATTTTACTGTGAAAAATTCTTTGTTCTATCTCATCACTAGAATTTGCCTTAAAATTTCAGCAATTTAAAGTTATAAATTTATAAGAATTTCACCAATTTAAAGTTATAGTAACTTTATAATCAAAGAAATGAAATCTTAGCATTTTCTGAACAATCGATTATTACAAAACTTTAATAAAGAAAAATAAGTTACAATTCATGAACAAAAATAAATTGAGACCATTGACATTTCATTACAAATTAAATTTAAGAATTAAAGTAGCAATTTTTTAAAATTAGATTCATTCATTAATAATTTGACGCTTTCGAAATTCACCTTGCAATGAATTTTTTTTAGGTAAATAAGAGATTATTGTTGAAATTATAATGTAGAAAAGCAGTTGCATATTTGTAAATAGTGTGAGGAGTTAGAGGGTTAGTGTATCGGTCCACTAAGTCGGCTAGGAGTTAACTTAATGAGTTGGTCGAGGTTGTTATATATTGCACTAGGATTAAATATTTTTTCATTCATTCTCTTGTAATCAGTTTTTTGTCTTCTCAATGCAAGCTGTCAATCTTTCCTTTCTTCTTAGCTTCGATATTGATTTCATCATTTCCCGATAATTCATCAATGGTGAAGTTTAATATGGTACCAGAACTAGATTAGGTCGATTGAAGCTGATTGTTGTTAATTTTTAGGCATGCTAAGACATCGTAGATTCACTATCTACTTAAATTGTTCTTCTTTTTTTTTTTTTTTTTTTTGGGGGGGGGGGGGGGATTAACAATGGCAGATTTGGATATCAATGATCATCGGCATGCTATCTACTTACAACCATCGGATAATACAGGAAATGTAATCATTTTAATTCAGTTAAGAGGATCCAAGACTTACTTGGTTTGGATCATGAACACAGTCTCTAAGGAATTGATAAATGAAATAGTGCATGCAAATGATGCTCATGTAGTATGGATAGATAAAGGAGCAGTTCGACAAAGTGAATGGATCGTAGATCTACAATCTTCGCAGATAAATAGCTATAATTTCTCAAGGTACTGCCAATAACTCTACTTATCATTCACGATTACATCTGTTCTGTGATGAGTACCAGTCCTTGATCCCTAGACTCCACAGTTGTGATAATTCTAGGGAGTTTATGGTTCATCCAAAACAATAAAAGTTGTTTCAATTCATGATGGGACTAAACGAATCATATAGTGTTGTTAGGAGCTAAATTTTGTTAATGGTACCATCACTTTTTGTTAGTCAAGCTCATGTTCTTCTAGTTCATAAGGAAAGTTAGAGAAGTATTTCTGAAGCTAGCTTCAGTTCACATGGAAATGTAGTGAGTAAAATCCATGAGGTCACAGCCTAGATGAGTACTAATAATAGACAGTAGAAGTAGAACATTAGTGACGATCAACAGAGGTATAACGTTGTTAAGAATCAACAGGGATATGCAAATCATAGCAAATTTGGTCAACTGTACTGAGAGCACACACTAGAGACATACTATTGATTGATTCGGTATCCATCAGGTTTTAAGGGGAAGAAGAAGCAAGTGTATAGACAAGTCGATGTGTTATGAATAATGACAACATTACTATCAATAAAGATGCAGATCCTAGAGCTAATATGGCTAGCAACCGTGGGAATATACAAGTATGCAAGGGTACCAGAAGGCTATTGATCATGAGGCCAGCAGTGGCATTGGTAGAGGTACTAATGGTGGACATATACAAGAAATGCAGAATTACTTCACAAGTGAGCAGTATGATCAAATAATTGGGACTTGATCAAAGGCAAAGGAGTAACAAATGCAACTACAGCTCATAGGGCAAATAATGCTACTTTTCAATTTATGGAAAGTGATACTGACCCTTGGATTATAAATATTGGGGCTACCAATCACATGACTAGCAATTCCAAATTATTGACTAGTATGACTTCTCTGCGTGACTCAAGGAGAGGTAATGTGCATCTTTCTAATGGTATGTCTGTCCCTGTTAACAACCAACGGAAGTGTAGCATCGCAAATGGGTATATAATAGGAGATGTTCTTTATGTGCCTTATTTCATGTTTAACTTGTTTTCTATTTCAAAGTTGCCTAAAAACTACATTGCTCAGTATTTCTCTTTCCATAATTCTGTGTTCCAGGACCTATACAGTGGGAGAATGAAGGGGATTGATAAGGAGGAAGGTGGTTAGTACCTTCTCAACTCACATGATCATGATGGAACAAAAGGTGTAGTGCAAGGATAGAGTAGCTTTTATATAGAGGGAGAAACAGTGGATATTCAAGTTTGGCATAAGAGACTATGTGCTAGTTAAAGTGATGAAAAAGGTGACTTTTTTAAAGATAAGGTATCAGTGTGCAATTTCAATAATTGTACAGTGTGTTCTTTAGCTAAGCAGACAAGATAATATTTTTACATTGAGTAATACTAGATCAACTAAAGTTTTTCGGTTAGTCCACAGGAACATATGGGGCCATATAGAGTTCCTACTTGTAATGGCATAGGTACTTTCTGATTATTGTAGATGATCATTTTAAGATAATATGAATCTTCTTGATGAAATTGAAAAGTGATTTCATTTTTTTTGCTTAAGCATTTTGTTAAAATGGTGAATATGCAATTTGGCGAACATGTTAAAATGATACGGACAAATAATGGTGTACAATTTTTTAGTAGAGAATGCATTGGTATCTTGTTTAATAGTGGCATTAGTCACCAAAGCATTGTCCTCATACTCCACAATAGAATGAGGTAATGGAAAGGAGGCATATGCATATCTTTGAGATAGCCAGTGCTCTAAGATTTCAAGGTAGTAGACCATTGCATTTGTAGGGAGAGTGTATGCTTGCAGCATTGTACTTAAGTAATAGATTGCCTTCTGTTGTTCTAGATAGAAAATCTCCCTATGAAGTTTTCTACAAATATAGTCCCTGCATGACTCATTTGAGGGTAATTGGATGTTTGTGCTTTGCTACTATCCCTAACAAGGTGGACAAGTTCTCTCCTCGATTCATTGTTGTTGTCCATATGGAGTATGATACATCTCAGAAAGCTTATAAATTGTATGACTTCAGGACTAGAAAGTCTTTTGTTAGCAGAGATGTCACATTTAGTGAGCACGTCTTTCTTTTCCAACAGATGAAGCAAGGTAGAGCCCTTTCATTGTTTCTAGAGTTGAAGGATGTTCTTGATACAATGTCTACATAGAAATGTTTTCATCATGATGTGTCACCTAATTTTTCTCCTACTACTTCTCCTGACTCAACTAAGGAAATAATGTTTCCTTCTATGCTCCCTCCTCCTTCACCATATGCAGCTGTCCCTCCTACAGCGCATGCTCGTGCTCCACTACCTACCTTGAGGAACTCCTCTCGAGGTTTCAAACCTCCAGTACGGATGTCTAATTTTGTTTGTTCTAGAAAGACTCAAACTAGATGCTCTTATCCTTTGTATAACTTTTTGAGTTACAACTCACTTTCAACAAATTATCAGTCTTATGTTTGTGATATTTCCACTGATGTTGAGCCTAGGTCTTATGATGAGGCTATAATTGATCCTAGGTGGATTGATGTTATGAAATCTGAGATAGATGTATTAGGGCAAAATGGTTTAACAGACCCCTGTATTTGTATTCTAGACTATCCTACTCACCCCTTTGCCAATTGAATCTTTGAACTCAATCAAAATAAAAATTTTAAACCCCTCCTACCATGTGTCTAGCTCACTCACCCTTGCATAAATAACTCGTCACGTCCACGTCACATAAATTAGTGTCATCTCATTATTATCTTTATTAATTATTTTTTAAATTATTAACCAAAAATATTAAATAAGAAAATAATAATTTCTATTTATTTTTTAAAAAAAAATTATTATTCTCTCACTTCCACCACCTCGCACAACCACACCATCTCCACCTTCCTCTCTTGGCTTCTACGGCAAAAGACCGTCGAATTTCGACAACCCACGAATAGCCCCCAATCCCGTTGCTCCTTTTCTACCCACGAACAGCCTCTAACCCCGCTGCCCCTTTTTCTTTGCTCGAGTTGCTCTCAATGGAGAATGCAATTTCTCCATATTTGCTCATAAATTGAGCATAAAGTTCATGCCAAATAAGTGGAATTCTTCCTTATTTGACTTGATATTTCAACTACATGTTTACAAATTTAAACTTCAATAAACCCCAATTACAATTTTGAATTGATTTCACAAATTCACAAGACCCATTTGTTATTCTTCAAGCTTATTAATGGAGGTTTTTAGTTTTTCAATACCTACCATTAAACCCATATTCGCACTTCCTCTTTGAACCCAACTAACACAAATAATGATCTCAACTTTTTCAGAATCTAAACAAATTAAAAATTAGAAGAAAATTTGAAAAATACTCATGGAATTAATTATTTTTTTTTTTTGGAAGGAGGGATGGGTGGGGGTGCGGGCAGAACGAAGGGAGGAGGGAGGGGGAGAGTGTTGAGAAGAAGAAGAAGAGAGTGGATGTGGTGGGTAAATTTGAAGAAAAAGAGTAGAGTGGGTTGGAGATGAAGAAGAAGAAAGTTGGAGGTTGGGGGTGGGGGTGTGGCGGCAGAGGGGGATGACAAGAAGAAGATTTTTTTAACTTTTTTCTTTTTTAAATTTATTACTCCCTCCGTTTCAAAAAGAATGACCTCGTTTGAATTGACACGGAGTTTAAGAAAATAAAGAAGACTTTTGAATCATGTGGTCATAAATTAAAGTTGCGTCAAATGTACTAAAATGCCCTTTAATCTTGTGGTCTTAAATATGTCATGTGGAAAGTTGAAATTAAAGTATTGCCAAAAAAGAAAAAGGCCATTCTTTTTTAAACAAACAAAAAAGGAAAGTAGGTCATTCTTTTTGAAACTGAGGGAGTATATTTTAAAAAAATTTAATGTTTTTAAATGTAAAATGTTACTTTTACTCGCTTTTAAACGTGTGTAAATACGCATATTTTCAACTCACCGATATTAATGCCACATAAGCTTGGTCAATGGTCAAAGGGCTTAAAATATTGTGTCTTATTTTGAGTTCAAGGATTCAGTTAGTAAAGAGATGAGTAGGAGGGTCCAGAATACAAACACATATAAGTACAAGGATCTATTAGACCATTTTGCCATGTATTAGTTTACAACAAGACTTGGGATGTGGTGGATGTGCCTAAAGGCGCATTCCTATTGATTGTAGATAGGTTTGTAAGATCAAGTATAAGACTATAGGTGAAGTGGAGAGGTTTAAAGCTAGGTTTGTGGTCAAGGGGTTTAGGAAACAAAAAGGTTTGGATTACCAGGAGGCTTTTTCCCCTGTTGTCAAAGGTGACAGTCAGAGTTTCCATTCCAATGGCTTTATAAAGAATTGGAATCTGCTCCATATGAATGTCTACAATGCCTTTTTACAAGGGGACCTTGAGGAGGAGGTTTATATGCAGCTTCCACCTGGATTTGCTAGCCAGTGTGAGTAAGTGTTGCAGGCTTCACAAATTCCTCTATGGTTTAAAACAAGCATCTAAATAGTGGAATTTGAAATTTTCTAATGCACTTTTATCAGCTTGTTTCTTTCAAAGTCAACATGATCACTCTTTGTTCATATTGAGAAGGAAAAGCAAACATGTCATTATGCTTGTCTATGTAGATGATCTCTTAATTACAGGTGATAATGATCGTTGGATATAAAAAGTCAAGGACTTACTGCATAGGGCCTTTAAGATAAAAGATCTTGGCACCGTGAGGTATTTCTTGGGCATTGAAGTGTGTAGGTCACAGAAAGGGATTATGTTATGCCAAAAGAAGTATGCTTTGGAACGTATAGTTGATTTAGGTTTGATAGGGTCTAAACCAGCATCAACACCTTTGGAATTGAATCAAAAACTCACAAGTTTGGAGTATAATCAACATTGTGGAGTACTGATGGAGGATCCAGCATTGAGTGATGTACAAGGCTACCAAAGATTGATAGGCAAGTTGCTATATCTAACATTCACTAGACTACACATAGCCCATAGTGTTCTAACTTTGAACCAATTTATTCATACTCCAAAGAAATCTCATTTAGAGGCAGCTAATAGAGTTGTAAAGTATGTCAAGAGTGAGCTAGGACATGGGATTCTACTAGCCTCAGGAGGAGATATTTCCTTGAATGCATAGTGTGAAGATCGAAGGATCTTTGATCTCATGGAAATCAAAGAAACAGGATATAGTTGCAAGAAGTTCAACAGAGTCAGAATATTGGAGCATGGCACTAATAGTTTCAGAGTTGATTTGGTTGTTAGGATTGTTCAAGTTTCTGGGAGTTGACATCCCTAATCCTGTTCAGCTATTATATACAGTAAAGCAGCAATGCAATGCAGATAGCAAACAATCCTGTGTTTCATGAAAGAACGAAACACTTAGAGATTGATTGTCATTTTATAAGAGAGAAGGAGCAACAGAAATTAATTCATCCATAATATGTTTCAACCAGTGAACAAGAGGCAGGTTTACTCACTAAGGGAATTGGAGGTGTTCAACATTATTATCTACTGTCTAAGCTAGATGTGTTGAATATCTTCACACCACCTACCCTGAAGGAGGGTGTTGAAATGATAATGTAGAACAGCAGTGGCATATTTGTAAATAGTGTGAGTTGTTAAGGGGTTAGTGTATTGGTCCACTAAGTCGATTAGGAACTAACTTAAGGAGTTAGTCGAGGTTGTTATATATTGTACTAGGATTAGATAGTTTTCATTCATTCTCTTGTAATCAGTTTTTGTCTTCTCAATGCAAGCTGTCAATGCTTTCCTTTCTTCTTAGCTTCGATACTGATTTCATCATTACCCAGTAATTCATCACTGGTGAAGTAGAACAGTTACATTAATACTTAAATGCAGCATTACATAGTAGTGGCAAAGTTGCTTGTCCGTTATTAATGTTCAGGGGAGGGGGAAAGTATTATCACTATTACAATTATCCGAAACAGTTAGTGGCCATTTAAGCCTAACAAAAAGAGTTTGTACTTTGTCTGCATCTACTTTATCTGAACAAACAATGGTGAAACTTTCCAAAAGTGAAGGAGTTATTTTGCTTCATCCTAGCTCCCTTCTTAGCTAACACATCTGTCACTTGGTTCTCCTCCCTGAAACTATATATGATGTATGGGGGGTTCCCCAGCTGACAAAGTAGATCCCTTGCAATGACTTATTTATCAAGAATTACTCTATATATACGTGAATAGCATAAGAGGCAATAGTATCACTCCTTCATATAGCCATAGGCGTAGGGGTAGTCAAATCTCCATTGTTTTCAAGCTGCAAATTCTTATTGAATTTGATTAGAAATCTAATTATATTTGAAATTAATTTTCTTATTTATTTCAACCTCCAGACATCATCTTTTATTTTAAAAGCTCTTATATATAGGGATAGAAATGTTTTATGTTTGCACTCGTTTTCTTGATCTACACATTTAATTCATAAATGATCATTTTTTTTAAAAACAAAGTGCACTTGAGATCTTCTTCGTTATCACTTATCAGCAATCATATGTTAAAATGCCTGATTCTTTTAGTTCTGGTATGATATCTTTGCGACCTTGTTGACAGCACAATGAATTATCCTAAAATGTCTGATGTTGGGATGAGATTGTCTTAAACTAAAGCTATATGTGCTAAAGAGGACAAGGTGAATTACAAATTTATGAGAGACTAATAATATGAAGTTGGATGAAAACGTGTAGCAAAACATACTAACATATGCAAAAGGCAGATTTTTCACACGTCTCCACAAAAGATTGGTAGTAGTCATCACAAAGTAATACAAGAGAACTAATTCATTTTCATGTCTACGACAAAGAGCTGCTATCAAGAGTACTTCATAAACTGTGAAGGAACTAGGTCCTTCACAGTGGATTGGAGGAGCCTGTTAATTAAAGTCAAGGCAGATTTCAAGTTCATAGAGAGATTTCTTGAGGAATTAAGATTGCGACAAATAAAATGAAATTATGAGCAAGAAAAATATGAAAACACTACCACATTTATTCACGAGGAAGAAGTTTTGAAAAATAGAAGAAAACAGTAAAACACATGAAAGAAAATCAAGTCAAACAAGGATTGGAATCTTGAATTCTTCATCTATTCCTTGTTGAATTGGGAAGATAAGAAGCCACTTTCTTCTCCTATATAAAGGTGTGTTCGGTACGAAGGAAAATGTTTTCCATGAAAAATGCTTTCTTAGAGAATGTTTTCTTGGAAATAAGGGAATTTTTACTTGTTTTCTTGTGTTCGGTATGTATACAAATATACTACTCTAGAATTATTTATATAGGAAAATTAACTATATGCAGAAAAACACTTTCTAGAAAACATTCTCCGAGAACATTTTTCACAGAAAACACACCCGAATTATCGTCGACAAAGCTGCAATCGTGCGAGCTGGGGGGGTTAGAAATAAAGTATCAAGTATGTATTTGTGATCATATGAATTTTTAATATATTAGTCCAAATAAATATGGCGGATTAATATAATTGGATTAATTATTTAAGTCCAATAAATATGGATTTAATTAAAGTCCAAAATTCATCGGGCTAGTCCATGAATTTGGGCTACAAATAATAAGCCCACTTGGTTAAGCCCAATATGTCATCTTAGTCTAGAGGCCCAACTTGGCGCCAAGTGTCAAATGACGTGGCATGCCAAGTCAAGTAAAGGAGCCAATAGGACCATGCCACATGTCAAAATGATGCAGCAAGCCTAGTGAAATCAAAGGCCCATAAAAATTCGTCATGTCACTTAAATCTGATCGGCCAAAAGAAGCTCATCTTCACCATGACTCTTTCCTTTCCACAACTATAAATAGGGGCCTCATAATTCAAGAAAAGGGGACCAAGAATTCTAACAAGAAGCAAGAGAGAGCTCGTGGATCAAACACCACAAATTTCTCTACAAGCTACAAGTTCAAGCATTCAAGTTCATAAACAACTGAAGATCAAGACGAAGATTCAAGATCAAGCCCAAAAGCCCTTGAATCCAAATTCACAAGTCAAGATCAAGTTCATTAAATCCACAAATCAAGTTCAAGTTCATCAAATTCAAGATCAAGCTCGAAGCCCTTGAATTTATATTTAGAAAGGCGAATCAGAGGATTCATAGAGATTGTAACACTCACATATTGAAATCAATAAACGATTGTTGCAATATTTTTCATTTTCGATTACTATTTTCTCGACTCGAATTTTACTATCTACAAATTCTGGCACGCCCAGTGGGACGATCTCTACCTCTCATCTCAACTTTCCAACTTCAAAGTTCAAGAATACCGAAATGACTTCCAAGAAGGTCAACTCTCAATCCACTGCCCCTAAGGCTGCTATTTCTAAGTTTTCCGCCGAGGTAGAAAGCATCCTTGATGTTACTTTTGGAAGCTTTGGGGCTGTCACAAGGAGCAAGGCCAACATGATGGGGCAACAAACACATCAAGTCTTGACGACATCAACTCCAGTTTTTGGATCTTCAACCCCAAAAAGAACAAGGTCCTCTACAAGTGCTTCAGAAGAAGGAAGCAGTGTGGCAGAGAAAATTAAGAAAACTCTGGCTCTACTTGATCTCTCTGGTTCAAAAAACTCTGGGACAAAGAACGATGGTTATTCAACCAAGATGTCATCTCCACTTACTCCACGCGAGCCAAGGACGTCAGAGATCAACTTATTTGACAATCTGTGCTACTCTCCGATGTCTCCAATAATCATGCAAACAATGGTAACTGATGTCTCATCCATGGAGGAGCAACTTGCGAATATGGCGAAAGCGATTGAAGGTTTGACCAAGTATGTGCAAACTCAAGACACTCGGATTGATAAGTTGATGGATCGAATGGAAGGCTTAATAGATGAAAATTCTAGCCATGCACCTGGAAAGGCTCCAAAAGTTCAAGAGATAGATCCTCCTACCAAACAGACACCACCTACTAAGGAGGTTCCAGTCGCTTCTGGCGGAATGATCCCAATTGATCTATTGAAGGAGTTCATTGAAGGGACCCTTAAGGACAAGTACGACGTTACTACCAAGTCTTCCCTAACGTATGCCAAGCCTTACACTGCTAGGATTGATAGCTTCAAGATGCCTGCAGGCTATCAACCCCCAACAATTTGAGGGCAAAGGGAATCCAAAGCAACATGTCGCCCACTTTGTTGAGACATGTAACAATGCCGGAACATATGGTGACTATCTCGTCAAGCAATTTGGCCGCTCCCTAAAGGGAAATGCCTTTGATTGGTATACGGACCTCGAACCCAATTCAATTGATAGCTGGGAGCAACTGGAGCATGAGTTCCTAAATCGCTTTTATAGCACGAGGCGTATAGTGAGC
This sequence comes from Capsicum rhomboideum, assembly GCA_031232105.1. NCBI lineage: Eukaryota > Viridiplantae > Streptophyta > Magnoliopsida > Solanales > Solanaceae > Capsicum > Capsicum rhomboideum. Next base: position 117,145,970 of record CP124711.1, read on the forward strand.
ATGGTAGAACTCACAAATACTCGTCAAAAAAAGGATGAGCCAGTTATTGACTTCATCAATCGATGCAGGAATGCTAGCCTAAACTGTAAAGATAGGCTCAGTGAAACTTCCGCAATAGAGATGTGTATCCAAGGAATGCACTGGGAGCTTCTCTATATTTTGCAAGGCATTAAGCCAAAATCCTTTGAAGAGTTAGCTACTCGTGCTCACGACATGGAGTTGAGCATGTCTTCTGCCGGAAAAGGAGTAGCGCCCATCCATGACCCTCGAAAAGGAAAGGACAAACAGAAACCCAGGAGATGGACCAAGTTTGTCCCCAAAAGCGACAACAAAGATTCCATGAATGTCAACGTGTCTCCTGTGAAGCTCACCACAAAGGTGAGCAAGAAGCAAAGCGTAAGACTACTTCTCAAGCGCGTCCAAACCAGAAGTTGACTTTCAAAGAGATGCAGGAAAAAGAATACCCATTCCTTAATTCTGACGTTTCCAAAATTTTTGATGAACTTCTTGAGCTGAAGCTCATTGATCTACCAGAAATGAAGCGGCCCAACGAAGCTGGAAAAACTGATGACCCAAACTATTGCAAGTATCACAGGCTTGTGGGTCACCCTTTGGAGAAAAGTTTTGTCTTCAAGGATAAAATCATGCAACTGGCTAATGAGAAGAAGATCGTGCTTGATGATGAGAAGGCCAGTTCTCATCAAATCTCCATCACTTTTGGCTCGCTCGATCCGGTCCAAATATGCAACTTCAAAAAGCGTAATGAGGAGCCATTAAAGCATGACAAGTCTCTAATTGATGAAGGTTGGACTTTGGTGACTAGGAGAAGACGCAACAAGATGACGAGTCTACGAAAAGACTCATCCAAGCAGCCAACCAGAAGGAGAATGGTGAAGAAACTGAGGAAACAGAGGCTGGTTGAGCTGCCAAAGAGGGCGAGTGTAGTGGAGCATCACCACCAAAAACCATGGTGTCCTGTGACCTTGGAAGAATTATTTCCTAGTTGGTTCTGCGCCAAGACTACTCAAGACAACATTGAGGCATCTTGTTCAATACTGACAAAGAAGAAGCAAAGGGCGAAAGCCTATTGATGGAACCTCCTTCTCCTGAAAGTCCTACTAAATCTCTTCACCAAGAAGCACATGTATGTAATGCAAAAATCACATTTACAGATGATGATCTCCTGTTTGGTGAAACACTACACAATCGTCCCTTGTATATGGTAGGTTATGTTCTAGAGAAGAAGATAAATAGAATCCTGATAGATGAAGGGTCTGGAGTAAACATCTTTTCTATTCGTACACTGAAGGAACTTGGCATCACAACTGATGAACTTACTGAAATCCATTTGATGATCCAAGGGTTCAATCAAGGAGGTCAGAGAGCCATAGGATCCATCAAGTTAGAAATCCATATGGACGATTTACGATCAAATGTATTGATGCATGTGATCGATGCCAAGACTTCATATAATATATTGCTTGGTAGGCCTTGGGTACACGAGAACAAAATTGTTTCATCCTCCTACTATCAATGCTTGAAGTATCTTGAAAATGGAGCGGAGAGAAAGATAGTGGCCGATGATAAGCCATTCACTAAAGCTGAATCACACTTCACAGATGCAAAATTCTACTTGAAGAATTATGTCGTGAAGGAGAAAAAGGTGGATGATGTCACATCAACCAAGTGTGATGATCTTGCAACTAAGAAGTTTGAGGTGTCTGTTGAAAGCGTTGTCATTAAAAAGCCTCCTACCACTTCAAATAAAGGGAATGTCGCGTATTTAAAGAAGAAGGCAACTCCTGTGCTCTGCTATGTACCAAAAGTGGGGAAAGAAGTACGACACTCATTCGATGTCCAAGGTAATATACTAGGGGGGCTAACTCTTTCGGTAAAGCGACTAGATACAATAAATTTGCCATCAAAGCCACTTGAGGAATTTGTGGCTCAAAATTCACCGCGAGATATGACACTCCCTTCAAAGCGTACGAAAGAAGGTTTTGATCCAAACGCTTACAAGCTATTCGTAAAGGCTGGATACAACCCTAATGAGCCATCAAATTTGGGGAAAATCCCATCAGAAGCTGCTACCAGGCAAGCGCGCGAAGGCTTAGGGTACATGCCTCCACCACCAGTACGTATCTCTATTAGAAGGGTGGCTAGAGACTACATCACTATGGAAGAGGAGTCTACTACTTCCAGCAAAAGGCCTTCTGTTTTTGATCGACTTGGAGAATCAACCACAAGAACTTCTGTGTTTGCGAGGTTGGGTCCACTGAATAAAAAGAAGAGTAGCAAACCTCGAAGAAGTTATCAAGACACTATGATACACTCTTCACCTAGAATCCAGAAGGACTTCTAAAGTTTGATTTCTTCTAGAATGAGGCGACAGACGGAACTTGTGGTTTCGTGCAAGAAGGTGTTAAGGCAAGAACTCATACTGTGGTTTATACCAAGGAACATGAGGAAGACAAAGAAAGTGTGGGATCTTCATATCATATTACAACCCAGAGTGAGTACGATACATCATCTCAAATAAAGGTTGAAGATTCGAAAGATATTTCCTGGTGTTGCCATATATCGGTCAATGACAATGATCCTCAAGAAGAGGAAGATGTTGGAGATGCTCCGTCAGAATTTGAAGAAGGAGTAAAGACGACGATAGATCCCCTAAAGAAAGTTAATCTTGGCACTGATGAAGACCCAAGGCCAACTTTTCTAAGCGCTTTTCTAGAAATGGATGAAGAAATCGCTTACATGGACTTACTAAAAGAATATAGGGATGTCTTCGCTTGAAGTTATAAGGAGATGCCTGTCTTAGATCCAAAAGTAGCAGTTCATCAGTTGGCAGTCAAGAATGGAGCTGGTCCTGTTAAGCAGGCCCAAAGACGTTTCAAACCCGAATTGGTTCCATTGATTGAAAATGAGGTTAACAAACTCATTGGAGCAGGCTTTATTCGTGAAGTTAAGTACCCCACATGGATATCAAGCATTGTTCCAGTACGGAAGAATAATGGCCAAATTCGAGTTTGTGTCGACTTTAGGGATCTCAACAACGCATGCCCTAAGGATGAGTTTCCAATCCCTATTCCAGAGTTGATGATTGATGATACTACTGGTTTTGAGGTGATGTCTTTTATGGATGGATCATCCGGCTATAACCAAATCCGCATGGCACCAAAGGATGAAGAGCTCACTGCATTTCGTAAGCCTAAAGGTATTTATTGTTACAAGGTGATGCCTTTTGGTTTGAAGAACGCTGGTGCCACTTATCAAAGAGCTATGCAAAACATTTTTGATGATCTACTCCATAAAAATGTTGAATGTTATGTGGATGACTTAGTGGTAAAGTCAAGAAAGAAGAACGACCACTTGAAAGACTTGAGAATGGTATTTGAGTTGCTCCGAAGATATCAGCTTAGGATGAATCCGTTGAAATGCGCCTTTGAAGTTACTTCTAGAAAGTTTCTTGGCTTTATTGTACGACACCGAGGAATTGAAATTGATCAACACAAGGTTGATGCAATTTTGAAGATGCCCGAGCCTCGAAACATTCATGAATTAAAAAGTCTTCAAGGGAAACTAGCATACTTAAGGAGGTTCATATCAAATTTGGCGGGAAAATGTCAACCATTTAGCCATCTCATGAAGAAGGGTGCCCCTTTCAAATGGGACCAAGCTTGTAGTAAGGCCTTTGAAAATATCAAATCTTACTTGATGAAGCCTCCAGTTCTTGCGGCACCTATACCTAGAAAATCGTTGATTCTCTACATCGCTGCAGAAGAAAGGTCAGTTGGAGCATTATTGGCCCAAGAAAATAGTGAAGGTAAAGAGAACTCTCTTTATTACCTGAGCAGAATGATGACGCCAAATGAGCTGAATTATTCACCTATTGAAAAGTTGTGTTTGGCGTTGGTCTTCTCAATCCAAAAGATGAAGCACTACTTTCAAGCTCATATTGTTCATCTGGTGTCTAAAGCAAATCCCATCAAGTTTGTAATGTCGAAACCAGTCCTCAGTGATCGACTTGCAAGGTGGTACCTTCAATTTCAATAATTTGAGATCGTGTACATCCCTCAAAAGGCCGTAAAGGGACAAGCATTAGCAGATTTTTTGGCAGACCACCCAATACCAGATAATTGGGAGCTAACTGATGAACTTCCTGATGAGGATGCAATGGTTAGTGAAGTTCGACCTCCATGGAAGATGTACTTTAATGGTGCGGCACACCGTGGTGGAGCTGGTGCTGGCGTAGTGTTTGTCACTCCGCAGGAAGAGGTTATCCCATACTCCTTTACTTTGACACAATGTTGCTCTAACAATGTCGCTGAATACCAAGCGTTGATACTTGGACTTGAAATGGCCGTCGACATGAAGCAACTATAATTGCAAGTCTTTGGTGACTCCCAATTGGTGATCAAACAGCTCTTGGGAGACTATGAAGTCAAAAAGCCTGAGCTACGCCCATATCATAGTTATGCTCAAATGTTGATAGGATGGCTTAGAGAAGTTACCCTCCAACACGTGCCAAGAAAGGAAACTAAGCAGGCCGATGTATTGGCTGCTTTAGCTTCAACCCTTACTCTTCCGAATCAAACACGCGTTACTATCCGCCAAGAATGGGTAGTACCACCACCGAATGAGGAGGAATATACAAAAAACAAACTTGAGCATCTCGTCGCTGTGTCTGAAGCTGTAAAGGTAGATTGGCGACAATCAATCATTGACTACTTGTGTTATGGAATACTTCCTGAAGATCCAAGAAAAAAGACTGACATCTGTCGTCGTGCACCTCGTTTCCTTTACTACAAGGACACGTTATATAGAAGGTCATTTGAAGGAGTACTCTTGCGATGTTTAGGAGAGGAAGAAGCAGTCCAAGCTTTGCAGGAAGCACACTCGGGAGTATGTGGATCTCATCAGTCTGGCCTGAAGCTCCACTTTCACATAAAAAGGATGGGATATTATTGGCCAACGATGGTGAAAGATTGCTTGGACTATGCTAGAAGATGTAAGGCCTGTCAATTTCATGCGAATTTCATATATCAACCTCCTGAAATATTACACCTCACTATCGCATCTTGGCCATTCAATGCTTGGGGATTGGATGTTGTAGGACCACTACCAAAATCTTCTGGTGGACACTTGTACATCTTGGCTGCGACAGATTACTTCTCAAAATGGGTCGAAGTTGTTGCACTCAAAGAAGTGAAGAAGGAGAATGTTGCAAACTTCATTTGAGTAAATATCATCTACCGCTTTGGAATTCCCCATTACATAATAACTGACATTGCCAAGCCATTTGATAACAAGTTGATGAACAAGATTTGTGATCTCTTTGGTTTCAAGCAGCGTAAATCTTCTATGTACCATGCTGCCGCCAATGGTCTAGCCGGAGCATTCAATAAGACTTTATGTAATCTGTTGAAGAAAGTCGTCTCCAAATCCAAACGAGACTGGCATGAACGAATGGAAGAAGCGTTGTGGGCATATAGGACGACTCACCGCACACCGAACCAAGCAACCCCATACTCACTTGCTTTTGCAGTTGAAGCAGTCCTACCACTTGAGCGTCAAATTCCTTCTTTAACACTTGCTATTCAAGAAGGGCTCACTGAAGAAGAAAATGCTAAGTTACGTCTTGCGGAGTTAGAAGCTCTTGATGAGAAGAGGCTAGAGGCTCAACAAAATCTTGAATGTTATCAAGCCCGTCTATCTCGTTCTTTTAACAAAAGGGTTCGCTTGAGGTTCTTCCAAGTTGGAGATCAAGTCCTAGCAGTAAGGAGGCCCATTATCACTTCTTATAAATCTGAGGGCAAATTCACCTCTAAGTGGGATGGACCATACGTCATACAAGAGGCATATTCAAATGGTGCTTACAAGCTTGTCGATGCAGATGGCGTGAAAATTGGTCCTATCAACGCCAAGTTCTTAAAGAAGTACTATCCTTGAAAGAAGATGACGCTCCTTAAGGCACGAGCATAAACTGCATGTCCACTCCTGGCCCGCAAGAGTATAAACTGTGTACGGCTCAAAAAAAAAATGTCCGCTAGGTTAAAAATCTCGAAAGAGGCGGCCTAGGCAAAAGTTAGGACCAAAAAAAATAAAAAAATATACACTCTTCTAGAACTACATTGTGACTTGATCCTCTTCACCGAGGTACGTAGGCGCTTAGAAGTTTCATTCTAAGTTCAATTGCATGAGTGTCAAAAAAAAATACATGTTCCCACTTGATCTGCCATACGAAAGTTAAGTCTGCAAATATTCTGATTAAACTTTGGGCTTACACAAAATGTTCATGACTCAATAGGGGTAGAGATCCATATAAAAGGTAAGCTTCTGCAACAGGATTTGAGACCCTCAAGTTCTCCGAGCCTACAAGTTGAAGTTGTAAGTCTTTCAAGCCTGCGAATTGAAGCGTGCTTGTTGAAGTCAAAATTCACCAAGTCAGTAACGTTGAAGTCTCAGGTTCACGGCATCTGCATGCTAAAGTCGTCAAAGTTCAGCAATTCTGCAAGATGAAATCTCAAATCTACCAAGTCTGCAAGTTGAAGTTGTCAAAATTGCCAGGTTTGCAAGTTGAAGTCTCCAAGTCCGCTAAGTTTGCAAGCTGAAGTCTCCAAATTTGCCAAGTTTGCAAGGTGGAACCGTCAAAACCTCCAAGTTTCAAGTTGAGGCCTTCAAAATTTTCATGCTTTAGGGTGGACAAAATTTGTCCCTTTGCACCTTAAGCTGGCCTTTTCACGGGTTTATCCTTAAAAGGATCTATAAATCTCCATGCCTCAAGGTGGACAAAAATTTGTCCCTTTGCACCTTAAGCTGGCCTTTTCACGAGTTTATCTTTAAAAGGATCTCTAAACTTCCATGCCTTAAGGTGGACAATATTTTCCCCTTTGCACCTTAAGCTGGTCTTTTCACGGATTTGTTATGTAAAACATCCAAACTTGAAGTCGAACTAGTCAGGTCTCAAGGTGACGGAGGCGAAGTTAAACTCTCGCACCTTAAGCTGACCATTGCATAGGTACATCGGTGAAAGGGACCAAACTTGAAGTTGAACTTGTCAGGTCTCAAGGTGACGGAGGCGAAGTTAAACTCTCGCACCTTAAGCTGACCATTGCATAAGTACGTCGGTGATAGGGACCAAACTTGAAGCCGAACTTGTCAGGTCTCAAGGTGACGGATGCGAAGTTAAACTCTCGCACCTTAAGCTGACCATTGCCTAGGTACATCGGTGAAAGGGACCAAACTTGAAGCCGAACTTGTCAGGTCTCAAGGTGACGGAGGCGAAGTTAAACTCTCGCACCTTAAGCTGACCATTGCATAGGTACATCGATGAAAGGGACCAAACTTGAAGCCGAACTTGTTAGGTCTCAAGGTGACGGAGGCGAAGTTAAACTCGCACCTTAAGCTGACAATTGCATAAGTACGTCGGTGAAAGGGGCCAAACTTGAAGCCGAACTAGTCAGGTCTCAAGGTGACGGAGGCGAATTTAAACTCTCGCACCTTAAGCTGACCTTTCATGAATGCTATTTGTTTCAATCCTGCAAAAGAAGGGAAAAGACAACACAAAAAAAAGGCACAAGAAGAAAAGAGATTGTTACCTGTCAAGACGTTTTAAAATCAGAAGCCATACATCACCAACGCGGATAGGCTTGAGACAAGATGTTTTGGTGAGAATGAAGCCCTTGAATTCTGGTTTCCATCAATCAAAACACCTTTTTGATGGTGACGGTCTGACATCATGATATAAATTATTTAGTGAGACAATGCAAATCTGAAATTCTCTGTGAGACAGAATTTAGGGTTAACTTCAAAAATTTGTCTAGAATGATCCGGGAGGTGTTAAATTCTAAATTTTGGATATGTTATAGCTTCATGTTTATGGTATCTATAGAATTAAGCGGATCATGATTTCGGTACTCCCATATTGATAAACAATTTTTTTGGTGTCGTCGCGCAAATCTGAAACTGCCGGTGCGCCAAAATCCAAAGTTGAATTCGGGATAACATCTGAAAAGATACTGAATATATTAAATTATGAATTTTGTATATATTATAGATATGGATGTCTAGTTTCGGAAGAATCAAGAGTCTTGTGATTTCTTCATTCCTACATCAAGATATGCAAGTTTTGGTGAAGCTATGCAGATCTGAAATTCTCAGCATGACAGAATTTAAACCTAAGTTTCAAGAAATTGTATAGAACGAAATTGAAGGAGTTTAATTCTGAATTTTGGATATGTTGTAGATCTCGAAGTCTAGTTTCTGGAATGTTAAACCGTTAAGGATTTCGATATTTCTACAATGAGATAAGAATTTTCTACCACTAACATGCTGGGCTGAAAAAAAGTGACGAAAATTAAAAGAGAAGAATATATTACCTGGCATTGTTCTCCTTTGTGTGACTCCCGATGCTGCAATATCAAAATAATAGAGAGCATCCATCTATTTATAGATGCAGCAAGGCATTAATAGTTTCCTTGTTGAAATAAAACTAGGAGAAGTTTTCAAGTCCTTAAGGAGGTGGCATACTCCTAATTGGAGTGGAATTGGGACAGTTCAAGTTTATAGGAATATAGATAACCTAATTCTAATTGGAGAATGATTGGTTATGGAGTAGAAGATTTTCATTCCCGAAATGGAAAGGAGTATCCTGAAGACGCGCAAACAAGGAAAAAGTCAAGTCAATACTTCGAGCCTAGTCTTCGAAAGATTAAATATCTCCGACAAGTCTCGAAGTGAGGGCATTTGTGATCATATGAATTTTTAATATATTAGTCCAAATAAATATGGCGGATTAATATAATTGGATTAATTATTTAAGTCCAATAAATATGGATTTAATTAAAGTCCAAAATTCATCGGGCTAGTCCATGAATTTGGGCTACAAATAATGAGCCCACTTGGTTAAGCCCAATATGTCATCTTAGTCTAGAGGCCCAATTTGGCGCCAAGTGTCAAATGACGTGGCATGCCAAGTCAAGTAAAGGAGCCAATAGGACCATGCCGCATGTCAAAATGATGTAGCAAGCCTAGTGAAATCAAAGGCCCATAAAAATGCGTCATGTCACTTAAATCTGATTGGCCAAAAGAAGCTCATCTTCACCATGACTCTTTCCTTTCCACAACTATAAATAGGGGCCTCATAATTCAAGAAAAGAGGACCAAGAATTCGAACAAGAAGCAAGAGAGAGCTCGTGGATCAAACACCACAAATTTCTCTACAAGCTACAAGTTCAAGCATTCAAGTTCATAAACAACTGAAGATCAAGACGAAGATTCAAGATCAAACTCAAAAGCCCTTGAATCCAAATTCACAAGTCAAGATCAAGTTCATTAAATCCACAAATCAAGTTCAAGTTCATCAAATTCAAGATCAAGCTCGAAGCACTTGAATTTATATTTAGAAAGGCGAATCAGAGGATTCATAGAGATTGTAACACTCACATATTGAAATCAATAAACGATTGTTGCAATATTTTTCTGTCCCGATTACTATTTTCTCGACTCGAATTTTATTGTCTACAATATTATATTCATTTCTTGATTAGTGTGAAGTTTGTAAAAGTGAATGATCCTGCAGTAGACATAAAAAATATTGACTAGAGTGAATGATTAGGGGAGTAGTTTTGATTATTAAGCGAGCGGTTTTGATAAGAAAGAGTAGCATTATATGCAGAGTCAGGCATCTAAATTTGTAGCCTTTCCCCAAAACAAACAAAAAATTTATATCAGTTTTACAACACATTTAATTTGTACAAGGGATATTGGATAACTAATTTAGAATGAGCTTATCCCAAAATTAATTTTAGGATTAGTTATCCCAAAATTGTAGTGTTATTTTATCCCACCTTGAGGGCCGGATAACTAATCCCGGGATAACTTGTTTCCCAACCAAACGACCCCACATTTTTATACATAAAAAATCTTCATTTTTACACTGAAAGATTTGAAAAAGTCATTTTCTTCTACTCAATCTGATCACAGACATTTCGTAATAAAGGGTGAGAAAGTGAGCCGGATCATAGTTTCCTCGTTCATTTGTACTTTATTTGTTAAAATTAAAAATCATCCAAAATTTGCATAAACCATCATACAAAATCTGCATAAATTAAATTTTGCATCCTAATCTACATTCTACACTTGGGGAGAAGTAAAACACCAGTCATCAAATAGAAAGAGCTATGTTAGCTCTTAACAGCTTTGTGATATGCATCTCCCAGGGGACAAAGGCACCTCCTCTGTATCATGAAAAGCACCACTTGAATATTAATGGCTAGACGTTGCTAAAGCAGTAACCAGGAGACCAAGTATAAGAAAAGGCTGTGCACTGGCCTGAAATGTGATAGAATTGCTATTATTAGTTTGAGAAAGCCAAATTAAGAGCTCCATCGAGAGATTGATTAATGGTTTGCATTTACGACGTTTTAAGTTTTAGTACAAAGAAGGCGAAGGCACCTGATACTTAACGTCGTATTTTACCGGGTCTTTGAGGAAGTACTTGAACTGTAGAGCCAAAACAAAAATTACATGTGAGATCACATTTTCCATAAATATAATTAAGTCTTACCATCTTCAATTGGATCCATAATGTAAAATATTCTTTCTACATCAGTGTATAAAAGTCAAACTCTCAGGTGATTAATTAGATAGAACCGTGTGGCTCTGTTACCACGATAATGCTTTACCTGGAAGAAGACTTGTGGAACAATTAAACCTAGAAGTGCAAAAGCATAATAGGGTTTGCCAGCACCTAAAAGATATCCTGCAACAAACAAGACATAATGTAGTTACAAGATTGTTTAAGGCATCAATTTGTCCACGTATCAGTTTGCATTCAGAAAAGTCCATTCCTAAATGATAGCCCTAATCTTTTAGCATAATGAAGCTTATTTATGGCCTCAACTACCCTAGAAAAGTTTAGATGATCTTAGATGCTCTAGTTTGCGGCTGCATTTTGACCCCACTTAAGTAGACTTTGTACCACCTTAGTTTTCACGCAAAATAAATCTGCAACTCTAAATTTCAATTAGAGATTTCCAAAAAATCAAATTTAGTGACAATTAGCCTATCTAAAGTAGCAGAAGGCCCTCTTGGTTCTATTTTTATGAACCATGGTGTCCGGGCGAACTTGTGCACACCTCGGCTAAATTCACGGGGTACTTGCTACCTCCCGCCAGCACGGGTACCTGGTAACTCCATCCACAAAGACTTGGACAGATGAAAAGAAAAGAACTAGTGGTTTTTCCTTGACTGAGATTTGAACTTGAGACCTCATGGATCCCAACCTACTACATCGACCACTAGGCCACACCCTTGGGCACTTCTCTTGGTTTTCATATAGTCTGAAGTCGAGGAGACTGCTAATAGTGTCTACCATGCACATCAATAATCACAGTTGGAAATCATTTATACATCAACAATCACCATTCACAAAGCTATGACCTCCATCACCTAACATCCATTTCTTACTTTCAGTTTCAGATGTATCTTGATATTGATATAATGATATAAGTTTCAATAAAGATACACAATTTAGGAAGACCAAAAGGTCGTCATGTGTTAACATGTATAGATCTGACAACTGCTGATAAAAAAGAACAGTGATCACCTGCCACTGATATCTGAGTTATGTCAATGGCACCAACACAAATCCATTTAGCAGCTTCAGAACCAAAAGCAACTGGAAGTGACTAAAAATATAGTACCATAAGAAAGTCAGTAGTCATAGACATTCTTGGTTGTGTATGAAAACTCAAACTGAGTGGAGATATATACCTGAAGCCCCATCGCTCTATCTCCTTCAATGCTTTTGAAATCATTTACAATGGCTATGCCTAGCTGCAAAATAATAGACAAAAGGTAAGATGACCATTGATGCATGTGACGGAAAATAAAACAAAGGTGCTTTTGCAGACTCTTACACCGGCAATGCTATACAATAATGTTAGTACAATTATGTCAGGTGTAAGGGTCCCAAACAGAGCTTGACCAGCCCACCTACATCAAGAAATTGAAAGGATTCTGCATTACACAGTAAATAAGAATCGTTTGCCCTCCTAAACACAAACCAAAATGCTAAAATAATACATTTGTAGAAGCCCTTTGCTGCAAAAGGTAATTTTTGTCACAGATGATCCCATCTGCAGGACTCAATGAATGAGAACAAACTCCTCTACCAAGTCTCCAAGCAAATGATGCCTAGTCAGCTAGGTTAACATTCAATATAATCATCATTGCATGATTAGAAAAATAGCTTCACCTAGTCAACCTTCTTATACAACAAAGTGCAAACAGATAAGGCCCTCCCTCCGCCCCGTCTCACTTCATGGATTTCCCTTTCTGGATTATCTCGACTACTAGAAAATTCTACATAGAAACAGAGGTTAAACTCCATCCAACAGTTTTTTTGGTGTTCAAATATCATTAACAACTATAATCTATACTTCCCTAGAATAATGTTATGCTCAAGTCAAAAGATTACGTTAAAGTTTCCTTTTTCTTTGTCACTCCCCGTATTGGTGCGGGTGGATGAAATGGAGGCTCGCATCTGGAGTCTTGTGTAATAAGAAGATGCCGCCTAAACTTAAAGACAAGTTCTACAGGGTGGCAGCTAGACCAACTATGTTGTATGGGCGGAGTGTTGGCCAGTTAAGAACTCTCACATTCAAAAGATGAAAGTGACGGAGACGAGGATGTTGTGATGGATGTGTGGGTACACTAGGAGAGATAGGATTAAAAATGAGGATATCCGAGAAAAGGTGGGAGTGACTTCGGTGGTGGAAAACCAGATGCGGGAAGCGAAGTTGAGATGGTTCGGACATGTAATGAGGAGACGCACGGAGGTGTGAGAGGTTGGCTATGGTGGATTCAGGAGAGGTAGACTAGACTGAAGAAGTATTGGGGAGAGGTGATTAGGCATGACATGGCGCAGTTGCAGCTTACCAAGGAGATGACCTTAGAAAAGAAGGTGTGGAGACTGGAGGGCACAAATTAGGGTAGAAAGTTACTAGGTAGGAGTCCGTTCATATAGTAGGTAGGAGTACATTGTCTTGTTTCACTTACTAGTAGTTGTAGGACTACCCTTGTAGTTTCTTGTTCTTTGATTTCTGCTACTATATATTGTTTCATATAGTTCATTTGTAGTATTATTTTATTGTAGTACTGTTCTGTTATTGTCTGTTTTTTGGTTACTATCTACTATCTCTTGTACTTCCATTATGTCTTTTTTAGACTGTATACGTCTTGAGCTGGGGGTCTTTCGGAAACAGCCTCTCTACCTGACCTTCCCTTCTCTACCTCACCTTTGAGGTAGTGGTAAGGTCTGCGTACACTCTACCCTCCCCAGACCCCCACTTTGTGGGACTATACCGGGAATGTTGTTTTTAAAAAAAAAATAAATGGTGGTAAGGGAAGGGGATTACAGTGTGGAGAATTGAATCCTCATCAACAAGGTGGGAGTTCAGGTAGCCAAACAACTGAGCTACTAAAATTCCCCACCGGGTATTTTGTTGTTGAAAGTTTCCTTTTTCTTTGTAAGTAAGACCTTAATGTTTTCTTTCTATCGTCATGAATAGATAAATAAATAAAATAAGCCCTGATAAAGGTGTCCAAAATAACAGGATAAACGCAGCAACTCGGAGGAAAAAAGGGAAGGCGAGGTTATTAGCTTGTCTATAAGGCCATGTTATTATTATGAGAGGTAATTTGTTAAGACTGCTCCACTTCAGCCTTGTTCTTTCAATTTTTGAAAGTAACTCTCTACAAGTTGCAGAGTATAAAAAGTTTGATGTATACCAAGGCAAGCTGATATAACTTGCTCCTAGAGCAAAATTTCCAATCCATCCGTTCTGTTTGAGCTGCACATAAATTTTTATATCAGAGCTGTTCACATCTTGATACTGTACAAACACGCTTGTTCAGAGGATTGTGAAAGATAATGATATTACCTTTAATGGTGGAGCTGAGTAGATGTAGGAGAGCAAGGATCCACCAAGTGCAAGGTAAAATATTACAGGAAAGTCGTGCCCTGCCTATAAGAGCAATGATCAGGGAATTGAGACTTTTCCAGATAAATTATTAGATAATTAGCAGATTTAAGGACTTACCCACACATCTAAAATACCAGCTAACCCAAGACCTCCTAAAAGAAGCACCCATATTTGAGTAATGACCTGGTATCAACGATGTTTTGATGAGAACATATAGAATTTCTGGAATTAGTTTTCACTTTTCATATGTATCTGTAGACAATTTCAAACAAGACATACCTCTTGTTCAGATATTGCCCCTGAAGGAATTGGACGGTAAGGTTCATTAATAGCATCAATCTCTCTATCATACCAATCATTAATAGTCTAAACATAAAGCAAAAAGTCACTTCCCAGGATTTCTGAAGTAGATATTCAATCTTGAAAAGCATTAACTTGAACTCACGAGAGAAGTACCTGAGTATAACCAGTTAGAAATGGGCCAGACATCAACATACAAACAATTGATTTGGCCAAATCCTCTGGAGTCCAGTGAAAGTTCCCTATGACAAAGTTTCAGAAATAAATTAGATACACACAGAGAGCCCACAAAGTACATATTTGTCTGATCACAGCTGTATAAATTCTAGTTTTAATTGAAAACAGTTTCGCTTGCAAAAGTGACCCACAAAGAAAATATGAAGTATAAATATTCCAATATTAACTTAAACTGATAGTGTACTGTCATGGCAGATCTAGTATTATTTGTGCAGCACAAAGTCACAGATGATATACGTTTTATAGGCTATAACACAAGGCAATATTCCTTTTTCTTATAGGGAGAGAAGGCAGTATCTTTAAGAAATGCAATGAGATCGTGGCTTCATAATCTCATATTTGTTTACACAGTCGGATGATAATATACATCTGAAGTAAAGTTTATATGAATATAAAGTGTTCAATTTAAAATATAAGAGCATTTTAGGATTTGATAAATAAATGTTTTGGCTGCATTCCTATAGCGTTTGGAAACTTAAAATTGATCAGAACAAACAGGATATGAACATAGAAATTGGAAATATCTAGGGCCGGAGATATAAGGAGACATTTAATACTACTTGAACATGTCTCCAGCAATTGATTTTTAAGAATATGTTCCTAGTAGTACCAGAAGCAGCAGCTCCACAGACCACGCCCCAAATAAGGGGAGGCCAAGTAACAGGTTTAGTAAGCTGAACCCGAATCTTCCACTTGTCCTGTAAAGAATCAAATAGAGAAAAGTAAGTGTTCAATTATTTAGTCTCAGTTGGGATATATATGTCAATTTTCTGCTGAATGCCTCTCAATATTGAGAGTCTTGCCATTAAATAGAAAGTATTCAAAGATTACATCCCTAAAGATCCGTCTTTCCTATCCCTAAAGATCAGCTTTTCTATCCCATCAAATCTACTCTTCTATCATCAATATTGTTCTCTTTGATTACTAAATCAAATCTCTATAATTACACTAATATACAACAATATATAGTTACAACAATATATAGTTACATTAATATATACAATATTTATTGTTAATTCATGATCTGTGAGTTGTCCATCATGCTAACAAGATATACACACCCTCATCGCATCCCTCTTTCCTATGCTTTTTCTTTCTTGCCCTCTTTAACTATCCAACAGAAAAAGCAGACTCTAGTAAGAAATTTTAAGGTGGTCTTTCTGGTTCTGTGATTCCCCTATCCTTCCAATTTTTTGATTCCCAGGTCTTTTTTATTATCAGTGTTGGAATATTTTTGTTGATGACATGGTCAGGGCAGTTCACAATTTCTTTGCTGAAGGCGCTGTTAAGCCCTAAGTTTGAATTCCAATTTCATTGCCCTTATTCCGAAAGTCTAAAGTCCTTCTTTCACCAATTTCGACCTACCTTTTTTATGGGATATTTGAAGGAGAGATTTGTAAATCTAAAAAATTCTCTCTAGCTCAAAGAATTTGGAAAACGAAAGACATTTTCTGGTCTCCCCCTGAACCGGGGGTGCTTTTTTTTTTTCTTTTTTTTTTTTTGTGTGTGTGTGTGTGGTGGTGGTGATGGGGGGGGGGGGCAAGGGAATGAAAGGCCGCTTTGCGTTGGATGCTCTTTAACTGACATCATGCAGAAAATATAAAAAAAAAAAAGGAGAGTATTCATAGAACTACTGCATGGTAAGCATGAATTAACTCTTCAAAAAATATGCCCAAGCATTTATCTGTCAAACCCTTCCTATGCTACAAACAAGAATTTTCCGCATGATCAAAAGTCAATATGAGCAGAGATGATTTTTTGTTTGCAAATAGATGCATCTTATTAGTTATTAACCCGTCCTCCATGTGGTGTGTAGTTTTGCAGGTAGATTAATGTTTACAACTTTCTTGAGTGTAAAAGGTGGACAAAGATATCAGGTGTAACTTTTAACAGGCACTTTTATCAATGAACTACGCCTAAATACGAAACAAAGTTGGGTTATGTGGAATCCTCTAAAACAAGTTCACTATCCCACCCTAAATCATTCCAATACTACATTACAACAACAACTATGTCTCAACAAATCATCTCAATACTACTTTGCTTATAAATAATTTGTCTTCTAAGGAAATTCAGGATTCACTAAACAAGAAGAATTCAAGTCTCACACTTATCTCTGCAATATGCACGTCTGTAACCAGACCAAAGGACTTCTGGCAAGTACCGGACTTAATTAAAATGTAACAACAATAATAATATAGAAGCAAAATAAACCTTTATCCCAGCTATTGGCATTGCCTCCATTGCTTTCTTTCTATTCGTAACTAAATCTGCATTGACTTTGATTTTTGAGAGATTGCAGGTCTTTTAAAACAACTTTAGTCCATGTTATTTTCGGCCTACATGTCCCATGTTAGTACTTTCAATCATCATAATGTTGTGCCAAACAAGTGAATGTGGCGGTTTATATAGGCCATGAACAAATCACCTCAGACGACATCTCATTTTATCCCATAAATTTGTTACTTGTACCTTCAGTCAGATGTAATTGATTCTAATCCTGTATTACACAATTTTTTAGAACAATCATCTTAAGATCCGTATTTCTGCAGTGTTCTTCCTTTAGATATATTGGGCCTTAGATATAGAAAGTCCAACATTCACTCCCAAGTAACATTGTAGGTCTCACCTAAGTTGCTTGGACTTGGGTGCGGGTGCCCAATGCAGGTGCGAATCTAGAGGTCGGATCCTTCATGATCTCAATTTTAAGATTTGGGAATACGGGTGCGGGGATTCGGCTAAAAAAATTCAAATATCTAAAATAGAGTTATAAAACCTAAATTATGAAACATTATGTGAAAACTTGAGGAGAAAATCTTGATCAAGAGGAGAATCCTGGAAAGAGATAAGAGGAAAGGGAGTGACACAGAAATTTCTATATACAAGGTATTCCAATTTGTAGAATTTCACCTTAGCTTTTGTTTTGATTACAGAAATCATTAAATCTGTCCTGACTTTCCCCGTTGATTTTGGTCAAAGTACCCAAAATCGATTGACCAGATCAGGTATGGATCCACACCCATGTCTTGTCGACGCGGGTGCGGCACCAAAAGTAAAGAGTCCGAGCAACTTAGGGTCTCACAATTGTTATATAGAACTTGGCTTTCACTTTGTCAAGTATCTTCCTATTGCATAACACTCTCGTAACACTCCTCATTTCAGGTGTCCTATTTTAATTGTATGAATGACAACTTCATGTATTATATCATTCTTCCAGAATATTGAGCCTAAACTGATCTGCTTGTGTTTGATCACCACAATCCATCTAAACTCACTTCACCTTATCCTTATGTTGGCTAAACGGCAGTTTCATAACAGGCATCTCATTTTCAGAGCAACTGCTGCTCAAAGACTGGGATTACAGCATCAACCATTTTCATCTCAGCAGAAACTGCTCCACTACAAACCTAGGATAATCACACTATTTACTCCCTCCATTTCAATTTGTTTGACCTACTTTCTTTTTCAGTCCATTTCAAAAAGAATGACCCTGTCTCTTTTTATCAAATCTTTAATTTCATCTTTTCACATAGCATGTTTAAGACAACAAGATTAAAGGACATTTTGGTATATTTGACATATCTTTAATTTAAGACCACAAGATTCAAAAGTCTTCTTTATTTTCTTAAATTTTGTATCAAGTCAAAACAGGTCAATCAATTTGAATGGAGGGAGTAACATTCTTTTTTAATATTGATTACTTCCTGGATCTTCTACAAACTTTAACTTACCTATTCCACATAAGATTAAACAGCAACAGGTAGAATCGTGGAGACTCAGAGCGTGTTCGGTATGGAGGAAAGTGTTTTCTGTGGAAAATATTTTCAAAGAAAACATTTTCTAAGAAAACAAGTAGTTTCTTACTTATTTCTTATGTTCGGTATGCAAGTAAAAAATATTATCCTAAAACCATTTATGTATATCTACACAAAATTATGAAGATGGGTGGGGCTAAGGTGATGGACGTTTTGGTGGGGGAGTTGGAGGGCAGGGGGTCGGGGTGGGTGGAAGGAGACAATGCCACTTGTTTTTCCTACTTTCATTAAGGAAGTCAATTTCCTTATTTGTAAAGAGCCCGTTCCTTCCCAAACCTACCATTTCGGAGGTAGAAGTTCTCTAAACTGAACAATCCACCTTGTAACTATAGTCATAGAGCTCGTTTAGTACGAGGGATAAGAGATAACTAATGCTGGGATTAATTTTAGGATGAGTTTATCCCATGTTAAAATCATGGCATAACTTATCCCGGGATTGTAGTGTTGTGAGATAATTAATCTCGGGATAACTTATTCCCCAACCAAACGAGCCCTTAAGGAATTCTTATTCAAAGTACTAATAATTCAAAGTAACAGAGTAAAGGATAGATTCAAATTTAAATAATTCCAAGAAATAAACCCATTTAGCTAACTAATTAAATAAATAACCCACCGTTTCTTGCTTAGCTCCTTTGATTCCAAGAATCTGGTTTATACTTGAACCACCAACAGCTGGTGCCTTATCCGGCACCTGTGCTTTAGCTGCCATACAATGTAAAAAACTCCCATCAATACCCAAAACATAAAAAATAATTTAACATCACCAAATTTATATAAAAAAAAAAAAAATTGCACCTTCTTTTTCAGTCTCTGTTGCTCTAACAACAAGCCTTCTTCCTATAAAGAAGTATAAAATAACAAATTAAATAAATTTAGAATAATAGAAAAATAAACTAAAGTTATTAAATATATGAAGCATCAAGAAATGGAGTTTTTGAGTGAACTTATTACGAGAGTGTGAGAGGGAAAAAGGGGATGAAATTAGTGAAGAGCGAAGTGGGTGGTTGTTGTTAAAATTTGATACTAGTTTAATAGATGGCACAGAGTTGAGAAGAGAAGCCATTGCAATGGAGGAAGCAAGCTCACTGAAAGGAGAGCAAAGGCTTTTGGCTTTTGGTTTGGTGATAACTTTTGTCTTTATAGTTTAATATAATCGGTTAAACAATTTATATCCAAAATGATTCTTTCCCTTCCGTTTGCCTTTTTATATGACAACCTCTCTCTTCTCTAGACTTACAAAAATGAAATCACTTTTATATGAGCTTTTAGAGTCTGTTTGGAAAGCCACCGTGAGAATAGAATTTGATATAATTTGGTGTAATTATATTGTTTAGTATATTTGGTTGGTCAGCTAATTGAGTGTAATTGGCTGGGTGTAATTGCACTCTCCAATTCACAGGAGGAACTATGAATTGTTGGTAATTATATGGTATAATTATAAGCTGATTACTTTTTAATTTCTTTCTTTTATTTTTAGTTTTATTTTTTTATTTTAATTTATTTTTTATTTCTATTATTTTAAATTCTATATTATTTTTATTATTCTAATATTTTAAAAAATATATTTTTTATTTTATATTATTTATATTTCATTTCCTTCGCATTTCTCAGCCTTTACTTCGTGCGATTCCATGCAATTGTTCATATTATCTATTTTTTAATTTTTTTTATGTTTATTTTTCTCATTTAGCATAATTTTGTTAGTATTCTAATTTTTTAATTAAAGTAAAATCTGTTGAATAAGGTTATAAACTTACGTTTCTCTTTTATTTTGAATCATATTTATATACGTTATGTTGAAATTTGACATAAGAGTATTATGTTAACTTTTTTGTTTTGATTTTGAACTTATATTATATTTTCAGTTCTAATTTATTTATTTTACTAGTATTGGCTTGATATTTCACATTGCAAGTCATTTATTTTTTAGTTAGACTTGATAGATTTATCTTTTTGTCAAATGTTTTAATAATTGTATGACATTATATTTATAATATTAATTTCTTTGTCAAACATACATTTCATGATATTCTTAAAATCATGCACTTTTAGTTTTTATGATTAATTTAATTAATATATACAAATTTGAAAAATACAAATTAATTATTTTTTATAATAGTTAAGAACATATATTTATTAATTAATATATTTTCAAAAGACAAGATATATATATCTTAAATATTTAATTCAATATCATTTATAAAGGCCCTTAGTTGTCTAATATAAATTTTTAGTTTTTGATAATTTTATTCTAAACTTTTAACATAACCATGTAATTACACTTGTGCAACCAAACATTACACTTGTAATTACACTACAAATAGGTCATCGTAACTATTAGGTTGTGTAATTACTAGGCTGGTAATTACTATCCTAGTAATTACATCAATTCCCATTACCAGGTGGCTTTTCAAATAGACCCTTAAGGAAAATAACTAAGTTTTTTACTCCCTCAATGCAATAATAACTGTCCATTGTACTAAAAATTGGTGTCTAACAATACTTGTTCAGTTTGAAAAATCAATGAATAATTTATCCTTTGCTACTCATCTTACTTTGCTATTAAATATTATTCATCACTCAATGCATTAAATTTAGTTAAAGTTACATAAATCTCAACTCTTTTGGAGCTAATTACTTTTTATCCCAACTTTTTACAAAATTACTAAAAATCTCTGATTTAGTCCATAAGGATACATCACTTAATTTTACACGAATACATCACATTCTTCCGGATACATCACTTAATTTTACACAGATATATCACACAAGCTTTTAAGTAAAATCAGGGATTTATGTAAAAATTTAGAAGGGTTGGGGTTTTAAGTAGTTATGGTAAGTTAAGTTGTGGTATGATGTAATTTTTCCTTAAATGTATTATATTCAAAGGGTGATTTAGTAAAATTACCCATATTATTTAGTTTCTTAACATGTGTATCAAGTCAATAGTGGATAAGTATTGTTGGACGGAGGGAATAAACTATTATCTCCATTTCATTTTACTTTGACTCACGTTGACTTGACACTTACTTTAAGAAAACATTTATAAAGAATTTGTTTTACTAAACTAATTTTACTCCCTCCATCCCATATTAGTTGACCATATTACTAAAAATATATTTCCCAAATTACTTGATCACTTATTAAATCATGATAAAATTAATCAAAAAAAATTCTATTTTACCCCTAAAATTAATATATTTTTTTGAAAACTTAAACAATTGATTATCTTTATGTCCATTAATATGGATAAAGAGTATAGTAGTAAAATTGATCATTTCATTCGATTTCTTAAGCACCGAGCCAGATGAAAAGTGATCAACTAATATGGGATGAAGGGAGTATTAATTATCCCTTGGAAATCTAAATTTAATTATAATATTTTATTTAGTCATTTAATGATAAGGATAGTATCGGAAGAAAATAATAAATTTCTCTTAATTTCATAAATTAGATAAGTAAATTAAAATAACTATTTTTAGTAAAGGACCAAGTAAAATGAAACAAGTACGTAGTTGATTCGGATCACTTGTCATCCTTACTAAAAGTAAATTGTCTATAATATTTGTCATTTTTAGAAAATCAAGATATAATTATTTTTTTTATTCTTAGTCATAAATATAAAAAGATATTAATAACTTGCAAAAGAAAAAGTATTAAACTGAGATAAATAATAAATAATAATTTAGTCAAATTATTCACAACTTAATATTTTTTTAAAAATGTGTAAGAAAAACACCATAAATAAAATGAACACAAGGGAGAATAATACTCATATGATAACTTCTTGTACTTTTTTACCTAGTTTTCGGATATCAACGTGAGGAATCAATATTGAATTCAAGCTGAAATTTGAATGTTTTTGTCTTTGTTAATCTGAACCTTGTTATGTTTTCGATGACGGAAATAGGTGATCTTACCATGTGCTTCATTTAATCCCTATAATTAATCGCGGGGATAATTTCAAACAAATATAATAAAGTAATCGATTTACAGTAAATATAATCATGTTTTTATTTATAAAAAAAATAGTCTAAAATTTATTTATTTTTTTAAAAAAACTAGCATTTTAGCCACATGTGGACTGTGGCTAAATGATAGAAAAACCGTGGCTAAATAACCATTTTTTTCAGTAACTAATAATTGTATTAATCACCAAGGAAAATTCATTACAAAACTTGTAGCCCAATTTTATATCCTAGTCATACACTACATGTACAACTTCTCGAACGTCGTATATGTAATTCATATATAATGTATATGTAAAGTATCGATATTGTATAAATAGTTATGTAGTGTATATATGTAATGTATCCATATTATATAAATGGTGTATAAACGTATATTGATATTGTATAAATGATTTATGAACATGTATATATGATGTATAAATAGTTATGTAGTGTATATGTAATATTTTCGATATCGTATAAATGTGTATAAATTTGTATCGATATTGTATATATAGCTATGTAATGTATCGATATTGTATAAATGGTGTATAAACGTGTATAGATATTGTATAAATAATTATATAATGTATCGATATCGATATTTATTTGACTATCATGCGTTCCCCACTCTAATAAATAAAAGTATAAACAAAAAATAATAAAACAACATAAATGTTCATTTTTTTCATAAAAGAAGTGAAACAATTAGAAGAGCAAAAAAGGTTTTTAAGAAAGAACAACAAAAATTTGTTTAAAAATAGCAATGATTTTTTTAAAAAAAAAATTGCAGCAAAAAAGTTATTTTTTTAAATAGCACAACCTTTTTTTTAAAAAAAAAAAAAACTAGCGCAAAAAAGAAAAGTGGTCGAATGGCCAAAAATAGATGCTCAGGTAAAGAACATGACCGCCAACCAATTTTGTTGTAATTAAGTTGGCCGAGTGGCCAACGGCTATAATTATCCCTAATTGTAATTAGGGTTGTACATGGGATGGTTTAATTGGGTATTAATAATTAAAATCAAATCAAATCAATTATACATGTTTGGTCAATTCGATTTTGTCGACTTTTTAGTTCTATTTTTTATCACATGAATACTATTTTAATCATAATTTTTTGGAGTCATACATAAAGTTTTAATAAATCAATATATGTTTAGCAGTAATTGACAAATTGACAAGCATATGTACTATTAAACGCATGTTAGTTATTTTGTTAGTGTAGAAATAATTTTTCAATGATGCACACATTCAAATTTAATCAAATCTAATAATTAAACATAAAATTAAAGTTTATATAAAACCTTAACTGGTACACTTTATGTAACGGCCTATACAATCGATTTGAGTTTTTGAACCTTTTATTCTGAAAGGCCTTCTCCGTAGCTTGGAAATGCGGTTTATAACTTGAGGGAATGTGTGGCACAATTTTTGAGGCAATCAGATGCATTTTAAAGAAGAAATCCTAAAATTTGAAAAGTATAGGCTTGGCCAAAGTCAACAAAACGAGTAAACGAGTTTGGAATTGAATTATGACGATTTCATTAGGCTCGGATGGTGATTTATGGCTTAGACGTATTGTTTGCGAGGGTTCCAGGGGCTCGGGAATGATTTGAATACTTGAGTTAATTTCTAATTGATTGAAGAATGAGACTTGATCATAGTCAACTTTTTGACTAAATGAGCCCGTATCATGATTTGAAATTTTCATTAGGTTTATATAATATTTTGGACTGGTTGATGTGCCTTGAAATTATGGCACATTTGATGTCTTTTACTTAAGTTTTCAATTTAATTTTACATGTTTTTTGGTGTTTTTAATATTAGAATTTTTTTTTGTAAGTGTTTGATGTCAAAATGGCCAAAACAAGAGAAAGCTGAGGAAATGTCCAGATTTGGCAATAGTACAAATAGTGGATTCTCGTCAAAAAGATCAAATAGTGATGTCCACAGGGTCTTCTGAAGTTGATAAATTTATGAAGGAAAGTACGGATCATATGTCACATTCACAGTTTGTACATCTGGAGAAGGCAGTGCTAGAAGAAAGATTCATGGACCATGGAATAGTAAGGTTCGTGGATCAAACCATGGTTGCAGTCCAGAAACCTAAGCAGGATTCCACGAAGGACTTAAAGTAAGTTCACGAACCGTGGATTAATGTACTGTCACGATCCAATTTCTCAGGTCATGATAGCACCTACTTCAACCCACCAGTAGGTAAGTCAAGCCATAGCCCAGAATGGCAAGTAACGGGCTAATGGGCAGATGATGAAAATAAGAAGGAAAACCAACAACGTCAATAATATAAGTGAAAGCGAAGAAATATACATGCATAATATACCGAACAGGAGAAGGAAGAGGACAAAATATACAAAACAATCCCTCCCAATACCTGGTAAGGTCGATACAAGAGCCACTATAATCAAAAGAAGAGTACTAGATAGTATCCAAAATATACATACACACAGTAGTCTCGAAATGCAAAAGACTAACTAAAATGGTCAAAGTGGCATATTAGGTCGTCCTTCCTTTAATGAGACATGTTGGGAAGTCACCCCATTCAAAGTGGCATGTGGTATTCAAATTGGCGTCAAAGTGGCTCCACTTTCAAGACCGTCATCAAGGTGATGACAATTGATCCAGATCGATATCAAGGTGATGACCATTTATTTAGATTGTCATTAAGGTAATGATAGTTGATTCAGATCGGCATAAAGTGTGATTCCTCTTATTGATCGGCATCAAATGTGATTTCGTTCAATGATTGGCGTCAACGTGATTCCACTCATCAAGACTGTCATCAAGGTGATGACCATTTATCTAGACAACCATCAAGGTGATGACCAAGTATCCAGATAGGTGACAAAGTGACTCCACAGATCATGTTCAAGTTGGTCGTTCGCCTTTTAATGAGACAATTTGGGTCGTCACCCGTTCAAATGACATATCATGTTAAAAATTGATCGTCCGCCTTTCAAAGAGGCAAGTTGGGAAGTTACCCTGTTCAAGGTAACATGTTACATTCAAAATGGGTCATCCGCCGTTCAATGAGACAAGTTGGTTGTCACCCATTCAAATGACATATCAAATTCAAATGGGTCATCCACCTTTCAACGAGACAAGTTGGGTAGTCACCTCATTCAAAGTGGCATATCAAGTTCAAAATTGGTTGTCCGCCTTTCAACGAGACAATTTGGGTCGCCACCCATTCAAATGGCATATCTAGTTCAAGTTGGTCGTCCACCTTTTAATGTGACAAGTTGGGTTGTCACCCGTTCAAATGACATATCACATAGAAGTTGGGTTGTCACCCGTTCAAATGACATATCAAATTCAAATGGATCATTCGCCTTTCAACGAGACAGGTTAGGTAGTCACCTCATTCAAAGTGGCATATCAAGTTCAAAATCGATTGTCCGCCTTTCAACGAGACAAGTTGGATCGCCACCCGTTCAAATGGTATATTTAATTCAAGAGGGTCGTCCGCCTTTCAACGAGACAAGTTGGGTAGTCACCTCATTCAAAGTGGCATATCAAGTTCAAAATCGATTGTTCGGCTTTCAAGGAGACAAGTTGGATCGCCATCCGTTCAAATGGAATATCTAGTTCAAGGCCTTTTAACGTGACAAGTTGGGTCGTCACCCTTTCAAATGACATATCACATACAATTTGGGTTGCCACCCGTTCAAATGGCATATCAAGTTCAAAATGGGTTGTCCGCCTTTTAATAAGATAAGTTGGGTCGTCACCCATTCAAATGACATTTTCACATACAAGTTGGGTCGTCACCCATTCAAATGGCATATCAAATCTAAGTTGGGTTGTCTGCCCTTCAATTAGACAAGTTGATCTGCTACCTTGTTCAAACAGGTACGCAATCTTGCATCCCCAGCATCTCACAAGCTCGACACTGAGGTAATTTTGGAAGCCATATCGAAGGTACATGAATATTTTATCTTCGGACAACCCTTCCCCTTTTATTAAAAGACAATCCATCCCTTTCAACGGATGTAGAGTATTGTCAAAATTTTATCAATGTTTGGCATTGTTTTTTGCACATGTTATTCTTTTTCTTATTCGTCTAGTCAAAATTGACTACACGTCAACGTCTTCATCCAATGACTCTTTTATCCTCTTTGAATGAAGAGGGACAGTTGTTGATACCCAATTTTGTACCGACAATTTCAAAATAAACACTTTTGTGCTTCTTATTTGTTAAAGAATGCAAAATTCAATTATTTTTTTTTACATATTTTGTTTAATTTTAACACAAGTTATTGACAATTATCCTTTTTCTTAAAAATGTTAGGATATTTATTAATTTATTATTTCTTTAAATTAACTATTGACTGTCATTGATTTTTTACACAGTAGTTTTTAGTAACAAATATTGTTTGAGTTTTATTAAATCATCAATTTTATTTTAAACTCAAATCATATTCTTATGTGACATTAAATATATTTGTTAATTTATTTTTTATTACAGTTTGTTAATTCATAAAAGATGAATAAGATATTTTTTTTCACAAAGAAGTTAAATATCCATAGTGTTGGATAAGATCAAATAGTCATTGTTTTGATGACTCATGGTTTTGGGTAGCCCATGATTTTTCAAAATCATGGTATTGAGCACACGATTTTGCTCTTGATTAATTTTATTTTCTCTATAAAACTAGTTCACTTTCTTCACAATTAATGGTGGTGGAAATTTTCAAATTGGGTAGCTTTCTTTTCTCTTTCCATTTTTGACTAAAACAGTCATCCCTTTCCCTATCTTATTCCGGCCACCACCCCACCGGAATTCGGTGAGACAACAATCCAAATCCGCCCCATTTTTTCCCTTTTACCACCATTAATGATGAGCTCGAAACTCTGTTGTTCACCACTGTTCCACCACCCAACACCACTCTACTTTTTCTTTGCTCCTCTAGATCCACCACATCACCGTAAATAGCCATCAATGGCAAGCAACCACTAAACAACCAACTAAACAGACCCTATTTTCTCCAATGTCGTATCCTCTTGCTCGAATTTCACCATTAATGGCAAGCTCGGAGCTTCGAAACCCACACACAACCCAAACTGACTCCATTTTTTTCAACGAAACCATCACCACTGTTTCGACCACGGCGCACCACCAGCGAACTCCGGTGACCAACAACAACAATGCAGCTGCGCTGAGCAACAACTGAGCTACGTGCTCCGACGAAACTCCAGTCAACCAACAACAACTCGCAATTGGCAAACCACGACGAGAAACATAGATATGGTTGAGGTTCCTTGAACATTTGTCTCCGGTGAATCGAGTTTAGGTTATTCATATTTTCTTGTTTTATAGATCTAACCAGAAAGTTTCTTCCGATGAATATTTATTTCTCCATTGTTTGACTCCATCTGTGACTATTCTTTGAGCATCCACTGTAATTGTTTTCAATGTTACTACTTTTATTATTTTATTATATTTGTTATGATTGATAGATAGGTTTTATTGACTTAGATATTTTGGTAAATCAGAATGTTCTTTCCATTGTTACTCCTGCCTTGGTTTTGGTATTGATTGTTTAATTTTGTTTTCATTTCTTGTATTACCTTACTATATTTGCTATTTTTATTTGTCTATAAAGTTGGTTTTGTGTTGATTTATCCATGCTTCCTTTAATATTGATTTTCTTGAAATATTAGCGAGATTAGGTAGAATAATTTTAATATACTTGGCCAATGATAAAATCTCTCCGTCGGATTTTTGAGGCCTTCCCCATTATAAAAGACGGATTTTATTTTTAAGTTTTATTATTTTATTTCAAGTTTTTATACTTGGCCAATGATAAAATCTCTCCGTCGGATTTTCGAGGCATTCCCCATTACTAAAGACGGATTTTATTTAAGTTTAATTATCTTATTCAAGTATGAATATACTTGGCCGATGAAGAAATTTTCATCGATTTCCAAGGCCTCCCATGTATATTAGATGAGTTTTACTTTTCGTTTATTATTTCTTTAGTTTATTTTGACTTATATTTGTTCATTACTAATACTTTTACTAAGTGTTTTTGTAGGTACATGGGGCATCTTCCTGAAAAAAGACACTCGAATCCAAATTCGAGAATCATTTTGAATTTTTTATTCTGTTTATTCATTTTGTTAACAATAGGCAAATATTAGGCCGTATTCGTTATTCTTGTTTTACTTTATTCATTGTGTATATTTTATGTTTGTTATATTTGTTAAAGTTATTTTATCTCCTCAATTGAAAATATAAGTTCAACCGGGAACCATCTTCGTGGATTCCGAAGGGTGCCTAACACCTTCCCTTTGGAATAACCTGAACTCTTACCTAGAATCTAATTGTTTTACAGACTATTTTTCTTTAATTTAATTAATTGGTTAGCTTTTCCCTAAATTAGGTTGCGACTCTCTAAATTTTCTAAACAATTGTTAATTATTTTTGAGTCCCGAAGTTGTGCCTTATGAAAATAGGGATCGCGACAGGGCCCAAACCCCAAGGAGCCATTTTTGGCAAATTTCACCCCCATATCCCAAAACAAGTCCGGAAGCCTCGGGACCCAAACTAGGGGTCTCCCTAATCTAAAATCAACGTACCGGAGTTGTTGAGACTGTTAGAAATGACATCCGAGGCCGTTTACCTGAGGTTTTGACCCGAGACCCATATCTTAACTTCGGAAGCTCCTAAACAGGGAAATGGCTCTAAAAACCAAATGAACTGCCCGATAACCAAAGTGTCAGTCCCAGCAAGTCATAAATGACTTGGGACAACTATAAGGAAGCTCTAAAATGAGGAAAAGCACGAAAACGAGGGAAATGACCTGGAGGGTCATTACAATATCCACTACTAAAATGACTTTTGTCCGCAAAAGTAAAGGATCAAGAAATACCTAAAGGCTCAAACAGGCAGGGATACTGGGTCCGCATATCACGCTCGATTTCCCAGATTACCTCCTCAGCTAGATAGTGATGCCACTGAACCTTAACTACGGGAATCTCTCCGGAGTGCAACCGCCTGACATCTTTGGGTAAAATGGACACAGGCTCTTCTACAAATGCCAACCTCTTATCCAACTGAACCGAGTCCCACCAAAGCACGTGAGATTTATCTGGGATATACTGTCTCAGCATAGATACATAAAACATCAGGTGGATAGCTGAAAAGGCTGGAGGCAAAGCTAACTCATATTTAACCTCCTTAATTGTCCAAAGGATCTCAAATGGCCTAATATACATAGGACTAAGCTTGCCCCTCCTCCCAAACCTCATCATGCCCATCATGGGCAATACTCGCAGAAAGACCCGATCACCAACTCTGAACCTCAAGGTACGAAGTCTAAGGTCGGCATAACTCTTCTGCCTGCTCTGAGCTGCCCGAAGCCTATCCTGAATCACCCAAACTCGGTTCAATAACTTACAAAGTAAATCTATACCACGACGCCTAACTGCAGAAGTCTCAAACCAACCAATCAGAGATCGACATCATCTGCCATACAATGCCTCGAATTGGGCCATCTGTATACTCAAATAAAAGTTGTTATTATATGCAAACTCTTCCAAAGCTAAAAACGGATCCCACTGACCTCCAAAATTCAACGCACAAGAGTAGAACATATCCCCCAAGACCTGAATAGTCCTCTCCGACTGCCCATTAGTCTGGGGATGAAAGGCGGTGCTAAGGTCAACCTTGGTACCCAACTCCTCCTGAAATGTCCTCCAGAAGCTAGAAGTTAACTGAGAACCTCGATCTGAAATAATGGACACGAGCACCCCGTGAAGGCAAACCACCCCTCGAATATAGATACGGGCTAACCTCTCGGCACTGAAGAAAATCTGGCTAAGGATGAAATGGGCAGATTTGGTTAATCGATCCATGATGACCGAAATGCTATCAAAACCATGAGAAGTGCGAGGTAAACCACCTATGTAGTCCATAGTGACCCGCTTCCATTTTCACTCAGGAATGGGTAGCCTCTGAAGCAATCCACCAGGTCTCTGATGCTTGTTCTTTAACTGCTGACAATAAAGGCACCGAGCCAAAAACTCCGTTACATCTCTTTTCATACCACTCCACCAATAATGCT
This sequence comes from Capsicum rhomboideum, assembly GCA_031232105.1. Classification (NCBI taxonomy): domain Eukaryota; kingdom Viridiplantae; phylum Streptophyta; class Magnoliopsida; order Solanales; family Solanaceae; genus Capsicum; species Capsicum rhomboideum. Next base: position 117,176,350 of record CP124711.1, read on the forward strand.
GCCTTAAATCCCTGTACATATTAGCTGTCCTGGGGTGAATAGAATACCTGGAGCTATGAGCCTCACGAAGAATCAACTGAATCAAATCTGCGACCCTCGAAACACAAATGTGACCGTCATATCTCAGAATACCCTCAGAATCTAAGGTAGCCCTCCTGGACTCACCTCTCCACACCTATCCTTAAATGTTATGAAGCCTGCTTTCCTCCAACTGACGAACCTGAATCTTCTCCAACAAGGTAAATCTAGCCTCAACACCAGTAAGAATCCTCCTGGGGTCAGAAATATCAAATCGAACCATCAAGTTAGCTAAGGACTAGATGTCTGGAGCTAACGACCGCTCTAAAACTGAAATGAAGGCCAAGCTACCCATACTCACCGCCCTCCGGCTCAAGGCATCTGCTACCACATTCACCTAGCCCGAATGATATAAAATAGAGATATCATAGTCCTTCAGCAACTCAATCCATCTATGCTGCCTCAAATTAAGCTCCCTCTGGGTCATAATATGCTGAAAACTACGATGATCAGTGAAGATCTCGCAACGAACACCATACAGGTAATGCCTTAAAATCATAAGCACAAAAACTACCACCGCCAACTCCAAATCATGAGTGGGGTAGTTGCGCTCATGCACCTTCAGCTGCCTCGATGCATATGCTATAACATGGCACCGCTGCATCAGAACATACTCCAAACTAATACTAGAAGCATCATAATAGATGGTGAACCCCTTGCCCTCAACTGGAAGAGTCAGAATAGGAGCTGAAGTGAGCAAGTCCTTAAACTTAAGAAAGCTCGCTTCACAAATTGCGAACCACGAAAATGGAACCTCTTTCCTAGTCAATTTGGTCATAGGGGCTGCAATAGAAGCAAAACTCTTGATGAATAGTCTGTAATAGCCTACCAACCCAACAAAACTTCGAATCTTAGTAAGAGACGTAGGCCTAGCCCAACCTCGAATAGCCTCAATCATCACTAGGTCCACCATAATACCATTCTTAGACACCACGTGCCCTAAGAAAGATATAAACTCAAGCCAGAACTCGCCCTTTGAGAATTTGGCATAAAGCTTATGATCTCTCAAAGTGCGGAGCACCGTCCTTAAATGCTGCTCGTACGCCTCCCTACTCCTCGAATATATCAGAATGTCATCGATGAACACTATCATGATGGAGTCCAAATACGGCCTGAAGATGCGATTTAATCAAATCTATAAACGCTGTTGGGGTATTGGTTAACCCAAAAGATATCACCAGGAACTCATAATGATCGTAATGAGTCCTGAAGGCTGTCTTAGGGATGTCCTCAGCCCTAATCCTCAACTAATGGTAACCAGACCTTAAAAAAATCTTAAGAAACACCACTACACCCTGAAGCTGGTCAAACAAATCATCAATACGAGGCATAGGATACTTATTCTTTAATGTCACCTTATTTAGATGTCTGTACTCGATACACATATGCATAGTTCTATCTTTTTTCTTCACAAATAGAAATGGGTCACCCTAAGGTGATACACTAGATCTGATGAAACCCTTACCTAGAAGATCCTGAAGCTGAACATTTAGCACGATAGGAGCCATAAGATAAGAAGCCATAGAAATAGGTTGGGTGCCCGACTTGAGGTTAATAACGAACTCTATATACCACTCAGGAGGAAGGCTAGGTAGGTCGGTAGGAAATATATAGGGAAAATCACGGACAACAGGAACAGAGTCAGGTAAAGGACTAACCGTTCTAACTTTCCGAACATAAGCAAAGAATGACCCACAACCCCTTGATATCAGTCTCCTAGCCCGTCCATAAGAAATAATCTTCTTCGATGCACGGATAAATGAGCCCTGCCACCTAATCGGGGGTATGCCAGGCATGGTTAGGGTAACGGTCTTGGCGAAGCAATCCACGACCTCATGGTAGGGGAATAACCAGTCCATGCCCAAAATCACGTCAAAATCCATCATAGCTAACACAATAAGATCAACCCGAGTATCATACTCTCGAACAATCACCAAACATGATATATATACGCGATCTACTACTAAGGAATCACCCACGAGGGTAGCTACACGTAATGACACAGATTAAGGCTCCGAAGACAAATCCAACCGCGGTGCATAATAATAAGAAACATATGAAAAGGTGGATCCTAGATCAAATAAAGTAGAACATAGCTGATGACATACAGAAATCATACCTGTGATCATAACATCCAATGCCTCAGCCTCCGGCCTACCCGATACAACATACAAATGGCCCTGCCTACTATCAAACTGGGTACATGCCTGACCACTTATCCTACCTCCTTGAGGACCACCTCTGGAACCCTGGGGACCACCCTTACGACCCTGCACACCACCCCCAGCTAGAGGCGATACTGATATGATTGGCTGAGCACTCTAAACTGAAGACTCAATCATTCTACGTCGGGGAAACTCTCGAGCAAAGTGACCGACAACCCCATAATTATAACATGCCCTTGGAACTCTGCTCTGTCTAAAAGGTCTGGCTGATCTGAAATAACCATCTCTGCCCAAAAACCCTGACTGAAGATCCCTCTATGGTTGACTACTGCTCTGTCTATCGGTACCACTATAACTAGGCTGATCCCTATTTGATATCTAAAGCACTGCCTGAGCGGGCCTACTAGACTGACCCTGGCGCTGATAAAGCTACTGCTGGGGGGTACCTACCTTGAAATCCTCGACCTCTAAACTGTGAGTCATTGTGGCTCCCACTATAACTGCCCTGATAATAATGTCTCTTATCACTGCCCCTTGGGCCTGACGATCCATCTCCTTAATAGAATAGACGTGCTCAGCAATATCAGAAAAGACTTCCCCAAAGTCACTAAACTCTGAGTAGCCCTGTGAAGCGGTAGTCTCAAACCGCTAACAAAGTATCAAATCTGCTCATACTCTGTAGGCAAAATCATAGTGGCGTGTCTGGATAACTCGTGAAATCTCGCCTCATACTTAGCCACAGTTATAGAACCCTGTCTCAATGCAGAAAACTCATCTCTCAGGCCCTCGTGCATACTGCGAGGCATATACTTCCCTAAGAAAGCCTCGAAGAACTGAGTCCACGTCACAGGTGGGGATCCAGCTGGCCTAGAATCAAGATAACCTCTTCACCATCTCCTCGCTGCTGTGTATAGCTGATAAGCAACAAAGTCCACTCCACGCGACTTAACCAACCCCAAATTCTGTAACCTCTCCTCACAATTGGTCAGGAACTCATAAGTATCCTCCCCTGGGGTTCTGGCAAACCTGGGTGGAGTTAATATCAGAAATCGGCCCAACATCTTCTGCTCTTTTGCAGACATATCTACAAGAAAAATGACCTTTAACGAGGGGAAATCTGGTTGTTAAAAGTTAAAATCCAGTCGCTATAAGCCAATAACGACTGAAAATAATCCGATCGTCATCGGTCACTAAAAGCCTTGACGTTAAAAGTTAACGACCGAATTTGTGGTCCGGTCGCTAAAGATCCTTTAGCGATGAAAATAATTTCGATTGTTATATGTACTTTTTAGCGACTGATTTTCTCTTGTCTAATTGTAAAATTGCCTTCGCTAATGCCCATTTATCCATTTAACAATTCAGTCGTTAAAGAGTTACAAAGACCATATTTTCGTTCGCTAATGTCAAATTCTACTAAAGTATTTAGATAATTATTTTTCAATATAGTTACTGAATAGTAATAATTATTTCATATGCTTTAACACACTTACATATACGCACCAACATAGAAAAAATACCAGATAATTAATATTATTATAAAATTTCAGCGTTAGTTACAAAGAACTAAATAAAATATACCCAACAAAATTGTATGATATTATTTTTATCAAAAGTGAAAAAGTAAAGTTATAGCATATGTACAAATAATAACATCTTTAAAACACCACTAACATAATAAAGATCTATTGTGCTTGTACTTGCTCTGAAATTTCTTCAAAGAATATATTCTTTGGATTTCAAATTCTTGATGTGTTAAAAGAACAAGTTCATGTCAGTTAGGTGACAAAATTCCAATAAGCTACTTCATAAAGAAAACAAATGAATTATTTAGTCACTAACTAAATAATTGGAGAAAGTATTATTTTGATAGAACAAATACAACTAATCAATAGCTTTAAGAAAGTACATCATGTGTCTCAGTGGGATGAAATTTTGACTTAACCCAGAGAAAGTTCTAATATTTCAAGGCAGAGAAGGTTTGTACATAATGGATTACTTGGATACTATTCCTACAAGTTCTAATTTTATTCCCTATTGCCTGCACTATGCTAAAAAAGATGAGACTAGTGTATAAGCTTTTTATTCTTAAAAATATATAGACCAATGCTAGAGACTACTTATCTTAGGCCTAATGCATCACTATCAAATATAATTTAGGTCAAAGTCAGAGGCTACATAAAATTGTGTTGAGCTTAGAATCTTTCAATTTCTTAAAAAGAACCAAAAATCTAGAACGTTATCAAACATCAACTCAGGCTTAAGACTATCTAACAAATATACTACGTAGTTAGTTATACTTATTGCCAGGATCCAATTTTCAAGTCATGATGGCTCTTACTCTATCCCACCAGTAGGCAAGCCAAGCCATATCCCAGAACGACGAGTAACGAGCTAACGGACGAAAATCAAGGAAAGATAGGAGTAAAACCAACAACAACAACAACACAAGCAGAAGAGAAGAAATATACATATAAAATATATCTAACAAGGAAGGTAGAGAACAAAATATACAAGATAATCCCTTCCAAGACCTGGTAAGGTCGGTACTAGAGTCACTACTAACAAAAAAAAAGGGTACTTGATAGTGTCTATAATACACATAATGTATAAACAGTAGTCTGGAAGGCAAAAGACTATACTGGAACAGATGGAGAGGATCAACCTCTGACTTTAGAAGGTTCACCCTGCTCCGGATCAGTACTGGGTAGAGAAACACATCAACACTGACAGCTCATACTCGAATCTGTATCAAAAAAAAGATGCAGAAGTGCAGTATGAGTACCAAAGCAATGTACTCAGTAGGCATCATCGGTCAACTAAGCTAAAATATAGTAAAAGCATAACTAGAATGCGAGAGAATAATCTAAGTCAGCAGTGATAGGAGGTAGAAAAGTAAATAGCTACCGAACTATGCAAGGACGGTAAAGAAAATAAATAAATAAATGAATAAGGGCAATACAGAAAATAAACAACCCAACGGTAAGAAAATCAAGCTATCTATAACCTAACTGGGCCTCCATAAGCCCAGAAGGCACACAGAAGAAGACAATTAACCCTACCGAACCCCCATAAGCGGGTGGATGCACACAAGAAGTAACTAAAGTAAAAGCATAAATAACCCATAGCCGAAGCAAACTCAAGTAACCGTCTGATCTAGAATCCGTGATAAAACCATACAGGTATGCATCAGGCTTTAACTGACACCAATGGGTAATAACGAGAGGCCAGACGCTGGGCTCAAATTGGTAATAGTGGATAATAACAAGAGGCCATACGCCGGATTCGAACCGAAAATAGTAGGTAATAATGAGAGGCCACATATATAATGTACAATACAATTCAGTACCACTATCAATACTCCCTGAACAACCGTAATCAACACCAGAACACCCCGATAGTATCATAACCAGATGCCGGACTCAAACCAAAACTCATAGTAACCATAACATAACCAGAATCCAATGAACCCATAAGTACCCAAATTCAACTGTAAAACTGAAACCCAAACCATACCGTAGCTGATACCAAAGATGTGCCACAACTCATAGTAAATAACAAAAATAAAGTATATGTTGGTCCTAAACTGGAACTAAAATGTATTTATATAAACATACGCATAACTAACTAAAAAGAAGGAATCCAAAGTTTTCCAGCTTAATACCACTCCCTAAGCTCATAAATACTACACCATACTAAGGGGTAATAGGATCAAAATTTATCAAAACGAGGCCCTACCCGGATAAATAAGGAGAAAAATATATCAAACGATACTCAGGCTACAACTACCTGCCCAAAACTAGCATAATAGCACACTAATACAATACATGAGCTTAATCTAAAGATAGGGTAAGCCTATCCTACCTGGAGTCTAAAAGCTAAGCTAACGAACACCGCACCGAGACCTGGCCTTACCGAGAAGTTTCCAAATGATGTCCCACTAGGACCCGAATTTGAATAACTTGATGTAGATAATTGATTATCTTTTGGGAATCGAATAAATCATCAAAAAATATTTATCTACTAAATCCTCCTACAAAGTGTATATACATACGTGTAGCAATATCTTAAACTTCACTTTGTGATGGAACTAAGAAGAAATGAATGAAAAGTAATTTGTAAGAATCTTAAAGAAAAGTTGTATGTAAAGAACATATTGCTGAAATTGAAACGTTGGATGGATATATAATCCTATAAGTACATAACTTACAAGAGGTTCATATTTACTTACAATTATGTTACAAGAATTTTTTTCTGTAGTACTAAAATGATGCCACCACACCATCACTTTACGTGTTTCTCTTTCCCTAGGATCAACGTGTAGGGGTGTGTAAATACAACCTCTTCTTCTTTGTTATATACGTACTAGGGTATCACATAGGTTCATGGTAAAATAAATATAACTTTTTGAATATATCATAATTAATAAAAAAAATATTTCAAATAAAGCCTCTATTATATAATAATAATATTTTAACATATCTAGATTCACTATCTCCTTTTAAAATATTAATAAGTTATAAAATCATATAAATGTATCGTACCTAAAGTTTTTCATAAGCATCTAAAATATTTTAGAAAAGTAATAAAATATATCTCTACCAAATTCTAATTTAATTTAAATATTCCACAACACATTCGGATTTAATAAAATTCTCAAGTGAACTACCCGAAAATCGAACTGTCAATCTCAGCAAGTCATAAATAACATGGGGCAGTTGTAGGAAAGCTCTAAACACCGAAAATGCATGAAAATGAGGGAAATGACCGGGAGGGTCATTACAACATCCACTACTAAAAGGAATTTCGTCCGCGAAATTAAAGGGTAAGGAAGTACCTGAAGGCTCAAACAAGTAGGGATACTGGGTCCGCATATTACGCTCGGTCTCCCAGGTAGCCTCCTCAACTGGATGGTGATTTCACTGGAACTTAACTATAGGTCTGTCTCTCGAGCACAACCGCCTGACATCTCTCGCCAAAATTGACACAGGCTCCTCTACAAATGCCAACCTCTCATCCAATAGAATCGAGTCCCACTGAAGCACGTGCGACTCATCTGGGATATACTATCACAACATAGATACATAAAACACTAGGTGGATGGTTGAAAAGTCTGGAGGCAATGCCAACTCATATGCTACCTCCCTAATTATCCGCAGGATCTCAAATGGCCCAATATATCTAGTGCTGAGCTTGCCCCTCCTCCCGAACCTTATCAAGCCCTTCATGGGCGATACTCGCAGAAAGACCCTGTCACCAACTTTGAACCTCAATGCACGATGCCTACGATCAGGATAACTTTTTTGCCGACTCTGAACTGCATGCAGCCTATCCTGAATCACCAGAACCCGGTCCAATGACTCACGAAGCAAATCTGTACCATGACGCCTAACTTCAGAAGTCTCAAACCAACCAACCGGAGATCGTCATCGCCTACCGTATAGTACCTAAAATGAAGCCATCTGAATACTCGAATGAAAGCTGTTATTATATGCAAAATCCGCCAAAGGTAAAAACTAGTCCGACTGACAACCAAAATCCAACACATAAGCGCGTAGCATGTCCTCCAAAACCTGAATAGTCTGCTCTGACTGTCCATCAGTCTGGGGGTGAAAGGCAATGCTAAGGTCATCCTGGGTAACCAACTCTTCTTGAATTGTCCTCCAGAAGCTAGAAGTGAACTGAGAGCGTCAGTATGAAATGATAGACACAGGTACCCCATGTAGGTGAATCACCTCTCGAATATAGACACGGGCCAACCTCTTGGCACTATAGGAGATCTGAATAGGTATGAAATAAGAAGACTTGGTCAATCGATACACGATGACCCAAATACTATCAAACCTACGAGAAGTGCTAGGCAATCCACCTACAAAATCCATAGTAACTCACTTCCATTCCCACTCAAGAATAGGTAGTCGTTGAAGCAATCTACTAGGTCTCTTGTGCTCGGCCTTTACCTACTGACAACAAAGGTATCGAGATGCAAATCCCACTATATATGTCTGCATACCACTCCACTAGTAATGCTACCTCAAATCCCTATACATTATAGTTGTCTTGGGGTGAATAGAGTACCTGGATCTATGAGCCTCACGAAGAATCAACTGAATTAAATCTCTGACCCTCAGAACATAAATACGACCATTAAACCTCAGAACACCCTCAAAATCTAAGGTAGCCCTTCTGGACTCTCCTCTCAACACCTATCCCCAAATGCTACGAAGCCTATTATCCTCAAACTAACGACCCCGAATCTGCTCCAACAAGGTAGATCTAGCCTCAACACTAGCAATAAGCTTCTAGGGTCAGATATTTCAAGACGAATCATCAAGTTAGCTAAGGACTGATATCCAAAGCCAACGACCGTTATAAAACTAAAATGAAGGCCAAGCTGTCGATACTCACTGCCTTCCGACTCAAGGTGTCCGCTACCAAATTCACCTTGCCTAGATGGTATAGAATAGAGATATCATAGTCCTTCAGCAACTCAATCCATCTATGCTGCCTTGAATTAATCTCCCTTTGGGTTATGATATACTGAAGACTACGGTGGTCAGTGAAGATCCCACAATGAACACCATACAAGTAATGCCACTAAATCTTAAGTGCAAACACTATCGCTGCTAACTCCAAATCATGAGTAGGGTAGTTGTGCTCATGGACCTTTAGCTGCCTCGATGCATATGCAATAACATGGCCCGTTTACTTCAGAACACTCCCTAAACCAACACCAGAAGAATAACAATAGATGGTAAAACCCTCACCCTCAACTAGAAAGGTCAGAACAAGAGTTGAAGTGAGAAAGTCCTTGAGCTTTAAAAAGCTCGCCTCACAACTCGCAGACCATTGAAATGGTACCTTCTTCCTGGTCAATCTAGTCATAGGGGCTTCAATAGAAGAAAAACCCTCAACAAACCGCCTGTAGTAGCCTACCAACCTAACGAAATTGCGAACCTCAGTAGGCGATGTAGGCCTAGCCCAACCAGAATAGCCTCAATCTTTGTTGGGTCCACCATAATCCCATTCTTGGACACCACGTGCCCCAAGAAAGCTACAGACTCAAGCCAGAACTCACAATTTGAGAACTTGGCATAAAACCTATGATCTCTCAAAGTGTGGAGCACAGTCCTCAAATACTGCTCATGGTCCTCCCTACTTCTCAAATAAACCAGAATGATATCAATGAAGACTATCACAAAGGAGTCCAAATAAGCCTGAACACGCGGTTCATCAAATCCATAAATGTTGCTGGGCATTAGTCAACCCAAAAGACATCACCAGGAACTCATAATGGCCGTAACGAGTCCTGAAGGATGTCTTAGGGTTGTCCTCCCCCTGAACTCTCGATTGATGGTAGCCAAATCTCAAATTAATCTTAGAAAATTTGGCTGCAGCTGGTCAAATAGGTCATCAATACGTGATATAAGATACTTATTCTTCACGGTCGCCTTATTCAACTGCGTGTAATCTATATACATATACATATAACCATCCTTCTTCTTCAAAAACAGAATAGGAGCATCCCAAGGAGACACATTCGGTCTGATAAAACCTTTACCCAGAAGATCCTGAAGTTGACTATTTAGCTCCTTTAGCTCAAAAAGAGCCATGCGATAAGGAGCTATAGAAATAGTTCGGGTTCTCGGCTCGAGGTCAATAACAAACTCTATATTATTCTCAGGAGGAAGGCCAGATAGGTCGGTAGGAAAACATTGGGAAAATCATGAACAATAAGAATGGAGTCAAGTGAAGGACTCTTAGTACTAACATCTCAAACATAAGAAAGGAATGACTCACAACCCCCCGACATTAGTCTCCTAGCTTGAATGTAAGAAATAATCCCCGTTGACATACGACTAAAAGAATCCTGCCACACAATCGGGGTATGCTAGGCATGTCTAAGGTAATGGTTTTGGCAAAGCAATCCAAGACTGCGTGATAGGAAGACAACCATTCCATGCCTAGAATTAAATCAAAATCCACCATATCTAATACAATGAGATCAACCCGAGTATCAAATTCATGAATAGTCATAAAACATGACCTATATGCCTGATTTATTATTAAGAAATCACCCACGGGGGAAGCTATACACAACAATACAGATAAAAACTCTGAACATAAACCCAATCGTTGTGCATAATAAATAGAAACATATAAAAATGTGGAACCAAGATCAAACAAAGCAGAAGTTGGCTGATGGCGTACAAAAATCATACCTGTGATCACAGCATCCAGAGCCTCAGCCTCTGGCCTACTCGGTACAACATACATATGGCTCTGCCCACTACTGGACTGGGTTCTTACCTAACCACCTATCCTACCTCCCCGAGGACCACCTCTAGAACCTTGGGGACTACCCCTGTGACCCTGAGCACCGCCCCTAACTGGCGACGACACTAATCTGATCAGCTGAGCACTCTGAACTACAAGCTCAATCATCGCATGACGAGGAAACTCACAGGTAAAGTGACAAACAACCCCACAATAATAACATGGCCCTAACACTCTGCTCTGTCTTGACTGTCCGGCTGGTCCATATGACCACATCAGCCTGATGACCCTAACTGAACACCCCTTTAAGGATGACTATTGCTCTGACTACCAAAACCATTATGACCAGACTGACCCCCATCTGATATCTAAAACACTGCCTGAACTGGCCTAATAGGATAACCCTGACACTGATATGACTATTGCTGGGGGTACCTACCCTAAAACCCTCGGCCTCTGGACTATGAGCCACTGTAACTGCTTTGATAACGAAGTCTCTTATCACTACCCCTTGGGCCTCACCATCCATCTCCTCTGTAGAATACACATGCTCCACAATATCCAAAAAAAAAACTTTCCCGAAGACACTAAACTCTGTGTAGTCCTGCGAAGCGGTAATCTCAAGCCCTTAACAAAGCATTAAATCTGCTTATTCTTTGTAGGCAGAATCACAGTGGCGTGTCTGGCTAACTCGTGAAATCTCACCTCATAATTGGCCACAGACATAAAACCCTATCTCAATCCAAAAAATTCATCCCTCAGGCGTTCGCGCATATTGCGAGGCATATACTTCCCCCAAGAAAACCTCAGAGAAATGAGTCCAGGTCAAGGGTGGAGATCTAGCTGGCTTGGAATAAAGATAACCTCTCCACCATCTCCTCACTATCGTGTCCAGCTAATAAGCAACAAAGTCCACTCCACACGACTTGACCAACCCCAAATTTTATAATCTCTCCTTATAACTGGATATAAACTCATAATCATCCTCTCATGGGGTCCCAAAAAACCTGGGTGGAGTCAATCTCAGAAATTGGCCCAATATCTTTTGCTCCTCTACAAACAAAACTGGCTGGGCTACTACTAGTTGTGGAACTACCAGTGCTAATGGGACCTCTGTTCTGGAAACCGCAGCTATAGGTTGAGTCCCTAAATGAATATCACCATGTGTTGCTGGCTAAACTCCATCAGTTGGTGGACTGCCGACTAACCCCAATAACTGTACCAATGCATCCCAAAGAACCGAAGAAGATATAAACTCGGGTGGGGCCTAGGTTGTCCCCTGGCCTACCTGTTGCTGTGGTGGTGGAATACCTAGAGTTGTCTCAGGCTCAGGAGCTATAATAGGGTCTGGCGATAGCTCCATCGCATGATCTTGAACTGAGGCTGCTGCTCTAGCCTGCCCTTAACCTCAGAGTTCACTTCTTCCCCAAACTGGAGCTCTAGTAGTGGGCTTGGGGTCCTGATCCCCAGTTGCAGTACCCCGCATCCTAGCCATCTGCGAAAGAGTGAAACAAGTAAAGATTTAGAAACCAGCAAATACCCAATGCACGAAAGTGAATTAAAAAGATGAGAATTTTCCTAAAAATATTATGTAGCCTCCCGAAGATAGGATGCATACGTCTTTGTACCGATTCGCGGGAATTTGATCTTGTACCAATAATACCGGTGAAACCTAGGCTCTGATACAAAGCTATCACGATCTAATTTCTCACGTCATAATGGCGCCTACTCGATCCCACCAGTAGGCAAGCCAAGCCATAGCTTGAAACGGTGAGTAACGGGCTAACTGTCGAAAATCAAGGAAAGATAGGAGTAAAACCAACAACAACAATAACATAAGTGGAAGCGAAGAAGTATACATGTAAAATATATCGAACAAGGGAAGGTAGAGGACAAAATATACAAGATAATCCCTCCCAAGACCTGGTAAGGTCGGTACTAGACTCACTACTAACAAAAAGAAGGGTACTAGACAGTGTCTATAATACACATAATATATAAACAGTATTCTCGAAGGCAAAAAACTATACTGGAGTAGATGGAGGAGGATCAACATCAGACTCTAGAAAGCTCACCTTGCTCCGGATCAGGACTGGTTTAGATAAACACGTCAATGCTGATAACACGTACTCGGATCTACATCAGGAAAAAGATGTAGAAGTGCAGTATGAGTACCAAAGCAATGGGTACTCAGTAGGCATCATCGACCAACTAAGCATAAATATAGTAAAAGCATAAATAAAATGTGAGAAAATAATCTAAGTCAGCAGTGATAGAGGTAGAAAAGTAAATAGCTACTGAACTATGTAAGGGCGGTAAATAAAATAAATAAATAAATAAATAAGGGCCATACAGGAAATAAACAACCCAACGGTAAGAAAATCAAGATAACTATAACCTAACTGGGCCCCCATAAGCCCAGAAGGAACACAGAAGAAGACAATTAATCCTACCGAATCCCCCATAAGCCGGTGGGTGCACACAAGAAGTAACTGAAGTAAAGGCATAAATAACCTATAGCCGAAGTAAACTCAAGTAATTGTCTGATCCTGAATCCATGATAAAATCATCCAAGTGTGCATAGGGCTTGAACCGGTACCAATGAGTAATAGCGAGAGGCCAGACGCCGGGGTTAAACTGGTAATAGTGGATAATAACAAGAGGCCATACGTCGAATTTGAACCGAAAATAGTGGGTAATAACTAGAGGCCACATATATCATGTACAATAGAGCTCAGTACCACTGTAAATACTCCCTGAATAACCGTAATCAACACCAGAACACCCCGATCATATCATAACCTGATGTCGGACTCAAATCGGAAATCATAGTAACCATAACATAACCAGAATCTAGTGAACCATAAGTAACCAAACTCAACTATAAAAATGAAACCCAAACCATATTGTAACTGATACCAAAGTTGTGATAGAACTCATAATAAATAACAGAAATAAAGTATATACTGGTCCCGAACCGAAACTGAAATGTATTTATATAAACATACGCATAACTAATTAAAAAGAAGGAATCCAAGGTTTCCCAACATAATACCACGCCCTAAGCTCATAAATACTACACCATACTAAGGGATAACGGGACCAAAATTTATCAAAATAAGGCCCTAACCGGATAAATATGGTGCAAAATATTTCAAACGATACTTGGGCTACAATTACCTGCCAAAAACTAGCATAATGGTACACTAATACCATACATGAGCTCAATCTAAAGATAGGGTAAGCCTAGCCTACCTAGAGTCCACAAGCTAAGCTCACGAACACCGCACCGAGAAGTTTCCAAATGATGTCCCACTAGGACCCAAATTTGAATAACTTGATGTAGATAATTGATTTTCGTTTGGGAATCGGATAAATCATTAAACTATATTTATCTACTAAATCCTCCTACAAAGTGTATATACATACGTGTAGTAATAGCTTAAACTTCACTTTGTGATGGAACCAAGAAGAAATGAATGAAAAGTAATTTGTAAGAATCTGAAAGAAAAGTTATATGTAAAGAACATATTGCTGAAGTTGAAACGTTGGATGGATATATAATCCTATATGTAAATAACTTAAAAGGGGTTCATATTTACTTACAATTATGTTACAAGAAATTTATTTCTGTAGTACTAAAATGATGCCACAACACCATCACTTTACTTGGTGTCTTTTTCCCTATGATCCACGTGGAGGGGTGTGTAAACGCAACCTCTTCTTCTTTGTTCTATACATACTCGGGTATTGTATAGGTTCGTGGTAAAATAAATATAACTTTTTGAATATATCATAATTAATAGAAAAATATTTCACATAAAGCCTCTATTATATAATAATAATATTTTAATATATCTAGATTCACTATCTCCACTTAAAATATTAATAAGTTATAAAATCATATAAATGTATCGTAACTAAAAGTTTTCATAAACATTTAAAATATTTTTAAAAAGTAATAAAATATATCTCTACCAAATTCTAATTTAATTTAAATATTCCACAACATATTTGGTATTAATAAAATTCTCAAACGAACTGCCCAGAAATCGAACTGTCAGTCCCAACAAGTCATAAATAACTTGAGGCAGTTATAGGAAAGCTCTAAACGCTGAAAAAGCACAAAAATGAGGGAAATGACCGGGAGGGTCATTACACTTATGCATTAAACTTGCTCTCTACCTAAGGATTTCCTCATTACAGATTAAGTAGTGCTTAGTTTGCAATACCACATAAAAAATAGATCTAAGCAAAGCAAGCAAGTGACACTTAGTAATTCACACAACAACGACATACTCAGCGTAATCCCATAAGTAAAGTTGGGAAAGTACACGGAACTTACCCCTAGTTTTGTGAGGTAGAGAGGCTGTTTTTGATAGACCTCGGCTCACACAAGCACTAATCTGTGTTTCTACTAAGTTCATTGCAAACTTAACCGATAATTCAAGCTAACATGTGAATTCATCAAAAGATAGAAACTAAATTAATATTAGGACAGATGAAATTGGTTGCTATGTAGCTTCTTGTCTGGCACTTTTGGTCAGTAATGAGATAAGTCATACAAACTAAATACAATCTGTGGTACACAACTACACATAACCAGGTAATTCAACCATGGGGATAAAACCTATTGTATCCTCGAAGGAGCATGGAGGGTCCAGTTTCAGGATTTATTATCACGCCCCGAATTCCAACGGGGCGGAATGGTACCCGAAGCCGTTGAGGCTCGAGAGAACCAATTTTTGCTCATGAACCTCCATATGCATGTATGCATGTCTTTTTATGAGTAGCATTCTATCTCGTTTAACTCACAAAATATAAAATGCCAATGGCCAAAATCACGGGACATATACTATATACTAAACTTGGCCGTTAGGGCCATCAAGTCAAAATGGACATATATCTCTTACATTCGTCTTCCCACATCCGTCTACAAAGCCTCTACAGATACATAGCCATAACCAACCTAGAGTCGGGACAACACCCCGCTCTATAGATATATACAAAACCAAAACAAATGTACATAACAACTCGAAAAGCCCCGAACCAACTGGAGCTCACCAATAATCTGCGGATGTCTCATAGCCTACTGAGGAGGTCTACTAACACCTGCACCTGCAACCAATAAAGTAAGTCCCCCAAGGGGGTCAGTAAGAAAAATGTACTGAGTATGTAAGGCTATAAGAAAATGCATCAATACATAAGAACTTCAATGGAATCGAACATAGGAGAATAGTCAATGTGGATAAACCATTGTTCTGTATGTTTGGAAATATGTACATTACGTGGATTACTTTCTTTACTTTTACGTTCATTCATTTGTTCATCACTCACTTCTTCATTCACTACTCATCCTTCCATTCTTACAATGCCTAGGTCCCAAGCTGATCAGTGGGAAATCAACAGTTTTTGGGATCGACCCATGCAAGGCTTTTCTTTTGCCCCTGGGATACCACCCGTAGTAGCGAGATTGACCCATGCTAGGTGTTCTTTCCACCCATGGGATACCACCCGAGATATTGGGATCGACCCATGCTAGGTATTTTAACCCCTGGGATACCACCCAAGAATAGAGACTTCATTACCTCACTTCTTAGTCTTTGAAATAGTTAATTCGATGATTATGTCATTATTGGAACTTTTGAATGTAACATTATTGGAACTTGGAACCATTTTCATAATTATGTGACACATGAATGACAATAGATCAAGAATGAGGTATATATGATTAACAATAGATGATAACCTGAAATGAGATACCTTAGAACAGTTCGAACATGAGTAAGTACCATAACAAGGTGAATACTATATACTGCAGAAGGATACGAAAAGAGTAACCTTACATACCTTATCTTCCCAATATGAATATACAAGCCTATATGTGAACACAATAGTTCAGCTCCTTCCTTACGTTTCACTCTACAACACAAGTACATAACGGAGCTTACATTAACAATCAACTACCTTACAAGCGCGTACGACGATAATGAGTTACATGATGGCCTTAAAATGTCATTTCCCCCTTGACGATACCATTTATGAAATTATCATACCAACAATGCCACAATATTCCATACATTGAGCAATATATCATAAACCAATATCATGTCACACCAAGTTTATACTTTCCACTTCTCCATCAACACAACATCACAATTACTCCATCAAGTCACCTTAATACACTTCATAACAACATATCGACAAGAATCCCACAATTTATACTCATGGAAAAATAACAAGTCAAGGATCGTAACCACACCATATATGTCAATATTTCATTCACACCATTCACTTTTCATCAAAACCTCAAGTCTCCTTTCAAGTTTAAATTCCATAGATAACACATCTTTTAGCAAAACCCAAAAGTGCACTATTCAACACCTTGACAACATAACCATCATGATATATACACCATATTAAGCACATAATAAATTAATCCATGAGAGTATACACTTACCAAGGCTTGCAAAGTGATGATTTTGTCTCCAAGAGATAGTTGCCTTAGGGTTTGTGTTGAGAGAAATAGGTTTGGAAATATCTAAAAAGGCATGAGAGTTACAATGAATTAAAAATCAGATTTGTGAATTTATATAGTCCCTCATGTCATCCTTAGACAATTCTTGGCATTTAATTCAATGTTTACTTGGTCAAATATGGAAGAATGGGGCATTTGCCCTTTGGGCCCATGCATTTTGGCTTCATTTTGGGCTTTAAATTGAGCCTAATAACACATGTCATCTTAGCCTACCAAATTCAATGTTTAATCCATCATATATCTCATGTTTAAATAATTCCATAAATGTTACAACAATATTCAACTCACGCGATTCATGCTCGTAGTTTTAATCTCAAGAATCAACAATTTTAGCCACTCATGGCTTAATTGAACATAATTTGATAAATTGCTTATGACGAAGGATCAATCCCAACTCGGATGCTAAACTTGCTCAAGATTAGTCCTACTATTATGGAATAATGATACCATAACCCAAGAGTCCTCTTTATAGACTAATAATCGTAGAAGAAATTGGGCAAAAAGCACTCTGGCACGCTCCCGGGTGCCCTTGGGACTTAGAAAAATTTCAGCACCTGAGCATGTGCACATTAGCGGCCTGGAACACCCCTAGGTGCACCCCTCTGCTGCCTGTGCCACAAAAATTTTGGCCAGGAGCGGCCTGGCACGATCCTGGGCGCGCCCCACCCCAAAATTGTGTTTTCAACTTTTGTTTGTGGATTTGGTTGGATCCTTCAAGTCCAAATCTTTTGTTTGCCTCTTAGCTTTAATATTCTCTTCTCGGAAGTCCTTCAAACCTTAATTTTCACTCCACAAATGCTCAAAAAATCACAAACACCTCCTACAAAGGTCTAATCACATTTACTAGCCCAATATCAAATGTTCCATCAATAACACTACAAAATACATACTTATGTCTCTCGAAGCCTAAGTAAGCATGGTTCAAAGTTGTCTAGTAGGATCGGAAGTATACGGGGTGTTACATTCTTCTCCCCTTAGAAACATTCGTCCTCGAATGCTAACAACATCTTCCCAATTACAACAAATGCATCTTTATGTTAACCTATATACATATACACACAATGCCTATCAATATTTACTTGTTATTGCTTCGATCTCGCATCTAGAACTTTCTATTCTATTTGAAATAAATTAGGGTAGTTATACTTCATCAGTTCTTCCGCTTCCCATGTGATCTCTTCTACTTATTAATTCCTTCAAAGGACTTTTACGAAAGCTACGTCTTTACTCCTTAACTTCTTCGTTTGCCGATCTAGAATAACAATGGGTATCTATTCCTAAGTGAGATTCTCCATAACTTGTACATATTCAATGGGAGTAATAGTAGATGGATCTCCTATTCACTTTCAAAGCATCGAAATGTGAAATACGAAATGAACCGTGGAGAGTCCCTGGGATAGTTTCAATTCATACGTAACTTACCCAATTCTCCTGACAATTTCATATGGACCTATATATTGTGGACTCAACTTTCCTTTCCTTTCCAAATCTCATTACCCTTTTCATCGATGACACCCTCAAGAATACCCAATTACTTATGGCAATTTCAAGCCCTCTTTTTCTAACATCAATACATGAATTGTGTCGACCTTGGGCCGTTTGTAACCACTGTTGTATCACCTTAATTTTTCTCCATAGATTTATGAACAAGATGAAAGTAGTTTCATTTGTGTCAAACCATCCCGTTGGTGATCCACCCTTTCGTCCATATAACGCTCCATAAGGTGCCTTTTTGATATTCAAACGATAGCTCCTATTGTAAGCAAATTCCACAAGAGGTCAATGATCTTCGTAACTACTGTTAAGGTACGCTATGCAAGCTTGTAACATATTTTTTTAAGTGTGTATGTAGCGCGTTCTGCTTATCCATCTGTCTGAGGATTTTAACTTTATTTGGATTCCCAAACTCTTTTGAAAAGATTTTTTTCCAACAATATACAGTAACTTGAGCTCCCATGACTACTATAATAGCAATTGGAATCCCCTGTATTCGTACTCTTTCTTAACCCACAACTTTGCATAGTATGCTTGTATTCATCTGTATAAGTGATCTTGACAGGTAAAACGTGTACTAAATTGGTAAGCCTGTCAAATATCACCCACATGGAATTAAATTGCCGAAATGTACGAGGCAAACTTGTGATGAAATAATCATATCCTTCTTCCAAACTGGAAGATTCCTATATTGCATATAACCTCCAGGTTCTGATGCTCCACTTTTTACTTGTTGACAATTCGGACAATAAGTTACAATTTCTGCAACATTCCTTTCATATAACCTTACCAATATATCTTGTCCAAGCCATGGTACCTTTTGGTTGCTTCTGAATGAATAGAATTTTGTGATTGATGTGCTTTTGTCATAATTCATCTCCTTAGCTCATATATAATCGGTACACAAAATCTACCTTGGCATGGAAGTACCCCCCCCCCCCCTTATGCAAGCTCAAGGGTTGGAACGAATGTTTTCTATTATTGCGGCGTGCCAGGGCACATGGTAAGAGGGTGTACACGAAGGAACACGGGTGGCATGGCACAACCCACGGGACCAGCCGTCGCATCGACATCATCGGTGCCTCCTCTAGGTAGAGGAGAACAACCTGCTGGTCATGGCAGACATGTTAGAGGAGTAGCTAGTTCGAGTGAAACTCAGGACCGTACCTATGCTGTAGCGGATCGACAGGACTCGGAGGCTTTTCCTGATGTAGTGACAGGTACATTATCTGTCTTTTCACATAATATATTTGCATTGATAGATCCGGGCTCTACATTGTCACATGTTACTCCATTGGGTGCTACAAAATTTAAAAGAACGCTAGTAGTATTACTTAAGTTCTTTGAAGTATCTACACCAGTTGTGAATCCATTATTGCAAAGAGAATATATCGTAATTGTGTGGTATCTGTGAGTGGTCATAATACATTGGCCGATCTTATTGAGTTGAAAATGGTGTATTTTGATGTGGTAATGAAAATGGATTGGTTGGCTTCTTATTATGCCACGGTAGATTTCCGAGCTAGGAAGGTACATTTGCAATTTCCACAAAAGAATGACCGTGGATAGAAGAGTAATGTGGGAGCACCAAGAGGTAAAGTTTCTCATCTTAAGGCAAAGAAAATGACACCAAAAGAGATACATATGTCCTTTAGTAAGAGTGAAGGATATTGATGTGAAGCCACCACCTCTTTAATCGGTTCCGGTAGTAAATGAAATTTTTGAGGTCTAGTATATCCCTTTGGGGTGCATCAGTATTATTTGTACGAAAGAAAAAAAAATGGCACATTGAGAATGTATATTGATTATAAGTTATTTGACCAATTACAGGGTGCCAAAGATTTCTCAAAGATTGACTTGAGATCAAGTTATCACCAAGTAAGGGTTAAAGAAAAAGATATACCCAAGACAGCTTTTCGAACACGGTATGGCCATTATTGAGGGTTAGTTACGTCATTTGAACTAATGACTGCACTAGTAGTTTTTATGGGTGATGAATAGGGTGATAAAAGCCATTGTTAGATGTGTTGGAGACCATGTCTAGAAATGATATTCAAGATCACAAGAGAACCATGCTAATAAGTTGCGACAAGTGTTACGGATTCTTCGTGCTCGTAAGTTATATGCAAAGTTCCATAAGTGTGAATTTTGGTTAAAATATGTAGCATTCTTGGGGTCACATAGTATCAGATGAAGGAATAAAGGTTGATATACAAAAGATAGAAGACGTGAAGAATTGACTAAAACCTACGGCAACTACAGAGATTCGTAGTTTTCTTGGGTTGACAGGCTATTACAGAAAGTTTGTTGGAGAGTTTTTCTTCCATTTCAGCACCCTTAACAAGCTAACACACAAAACAACCACGTTTCAGTGGAATGATGCATATGAGAAGAGTTTCCAAGAGTTGAAAGATAAATTGACTTCTACACCTGTATTAGTACTTCCCGAAAGCACAGAAGGGTATGCAGTATATTGTGATGCAACTCAGGAGTTGGCTTAAGATGTGTATTGATGTAACACGGTAACGTGATAGCTTATGCTTCAAGATAATTGCGTCCATATGAATAAAGAAGTTATCCAACACATGATCTTGAGTTAGCATATGTGATATTTGCTTTAAAAATATGACGCCACTATTTGTATGGGGTTTACATTGATATATATATATATACTAACCACGAAAGTTTGCGGTATATTTTAAGAAAAAGAACCCACACTGAGGATAGCAAAGGTGGATGGAATTACAAAAAGATGATGATAGTGATATCTTATGCCATCCGGGAAAAGTAAACGTGGTAGTTGATGCATTAAGCCGCAAAACATTGGGAAGCATTGATGGTCAACTTACGAAAAGGCAAGGTATTATTAAGGATTTACGTCAATTAGATAGTTTGGGGGTTCGTCTTCTTGAAACTCCAGATGAAAGAATTATAGTGTAAAATGCAGAAGAGTCTTCACTTGTAGCTGAGGTGAAGAAAAAGCAATATGCAAATCTTATCCATCTTTCTGAGGATTTTAACTTTATTTGGATTCCCAAACTCTTTTGAAAATATCGAAAGTAGGATAGGAAGTATACGAGCTATTACATTTATATCTGTTCTTTGATAATTTAGAGGTATCTGAATAAAATTGAGAGAACTTTTTTGATAACCAGTAAAACTGAGAGAACTTTAGATATGTAATGATCAAAATACTCACTATTTCTTGCATATTTTCATGATAGAACTAATCTTTTTCTTTAGCAAATAAAATTTCCTTCTCTTAATCCAACTCCGGAGAAACATTATTCAAATATAATTCAACAAGCCCGTCATAAGATATCTCCAATCATTAAATAAATTTTCATTTTCAATTAATCAACCATACAATAAATTAATTTTCAGAACCCAATTTTATATAGTTACTTTAGTAATTATATTAAGAGAATAGAGGAGATAAGCAAAAGAGAAGCCCCGAATTATCCATGGTGGTAAGACTGTATTACTTTTCAGATCAGCTCTCAAAAGTGCACCTAATGATGACATTGATTGGTATTTATTATGTGTAAAAATTGTATAATGAGTCACAGATATTCAACTAGTATGCATCAACTGCTAACACAAAATGTACTTCGATAACTATCTAAGAAAAGGGATGCGAAAATAAAACAAGACAACATATGCAAGAATACTTCAGAAAAGCTTACTCTTACAACGAATACCTTGAACCGTCAATTGCCAATTGTAGGAGGAGAAAACATATGCATAGAAAAGTCAGAAGACTGAATTGATTAGCAGAACTAAGAGCGTGAGATGGAGCTTCCATAGTGAAGACAAATAAATTGTAAGCTTTAAGGTATATGGTTATGAATATAGCTAAAGGCCATGTCAGAGACTCTAAAAAAAGAATGCTAAAAGAAACATTTTTTTTTATAATTGATCAAAAAGAGTGAATATACATGTTTTGGATACAAAAATTCTAAGAGCTTTTCAACGAGTTTTAAAAATTAAAAGTTATTCCCTAAATATTGAACAAAACCTAGAAACATTCCAGTCAAGGCCTTGTAGTAAGCATACTTCGTCATATAACCAAGCTACAAACAGAGCAGATAGAGCGCTAAATCTTCAAAGATGCTTGAAATGCATTGGGCATATACCTAGATGAAATACTGGCTTTCACATGTTCGTAACTCCAAAAAACAGCAAAAGTGTGAATATAAAAAAACTCTACCTAAATATTTTCGATCCCCGAAAGACAATGGTCTGCACAAACTACATCACCTCCTTCAATTTAAACAAATAAAGGATGATCGCCTTTTCGGGCCGGGAGCCCTTTAGACTCAAGGTGGTCTTGCTAATGGGGCCGGTACTCCTGGGGTACCGTTTTTCTTAGGTTATAATGCTTAGAACAAGGAGTTGGTTTAGTTCTATCTTAGTTGTACTAGAGTGGGCTTTGAAGTAGGACTAGAAACCCAGATGGACTACCACAGGCTGAGACGATAACAAGTGCTAGACGACCAGGCTAATTGTTTTATCGTCCCAAGAAATTTGGTTTTTTAGTAAAGGAAATGACCACAAAAAATGAGTAATCGTTGCTCCTAATGCAATCTATTTTTTATCGTTTGAGGGAATCGGTATGCCATGAATGCAATTACAAATAAATAAAGAATTATTACAAACCCAAATAGTTAGTCAAATTGAAGTTGGGTTTCAAAACATGTGGTTAGAACCTAGTTGAATCTCCGGCGTAGTCGCCAATTCTGTTTTGAGGGAAAAATGGTTTGACTTTAATCAAATTTGAAAACTTATAGAAATTTCTAAATTTAATCAAAAACAGAATCGCCACTTAATTTATTTAGGAAAATCAAGAAATTTTTTGAAAATACTTAAAGATTTAAAACAGAAAAAAATTCAAGAATTAAGAAATCCCTGTAAGGGTTCAAATTAATACTCTTGGCAGGTTGTTAAAGCACCAAGAGTATCCGCTAACTTGCGATTGTCCGATCTGTTCAAAAACTAACTTTGTTTAGTGATTTACTTTAAAGAAAAGGTATCGTCGTTATTTAAGAAATTTTGAAAATATCTCTTTTTTTGCAAAAATAAAAAAAGATAAAGATGGACGAAATATATTAATCATACTTTAATTGAAATAGTGGTAAAACATTTCCATATTTTAGGACTTAAAATGTGGATAAAATGAAAACTTCAAAGAAACTTTATTAAATAACTTAAAGATAGCAACTTTACGGAAAAAACAATTATGTTATTAATTTTTACAAAGAGATGGCAACTTGTTCAAGGAAAACAACTAAGTTGAATTAAATGTTATTGTCAAATAAAATATACAATAAATAAATAAAAATAAATAAATAAAGAGTAAGGAAAAGTAGTTGGAGTTAGGTCTTCCAAGGCCCAAACCCCTAAAAATAGTCCAGTCGGACTTCTCAATCATTGGGCTTGGCCTATTTCTTTCTTCAACATCTACAACTCAGCTTCCTTTAACTTATTGCACCTGTACACCATATTCACCATATATCACGTATATCGACATCCATCTGGGACTTCATTTGAGACTTGGACTCAATAGAATTGTTGGGCTTTTGGCCCAATAGGAATATGCAGAGGAGAATTGGAGTCCAAAGAGACTCACTGATGCAGTACATGTGAAAGAAATGATAAATGATTAATAATGTGATTAATTAATAAATAAATAAATAAACAAAGATAAACCCTTCATACTTAATTTCCATGGCATGCTGGAATGCATAATCACGCTTGTGACAAAGAAGTGCAAACAAAATTTCAATGTTACTTAATTTCAATCAAATATTTTGTCAAGAGATCAATTTGTCACGACATGAGGTTGTGCAACCATATCTAGAAAACTACCTATTTGAGAAAACCATGAATTCTGCCAACCTTGATAACAAATTTTTTTAAAAAAAGTAAAATTGTCTTTATTTTTTTTAAAGAGGCCAACTGGTAAAGGAATTGTTTAATCCGTCATAAACCAATTTTTAGCCTTAAGGAAAATTCGAAACACAACAAAAGAAAACAAGGCCGAAATGCAAATCAATTTAAAAAGTTCTAAGGCTGATGTGAAGAAACCAAGTCTAGGTGCACATTAGGAAAACCGAGTTGGTATGCTCAAGGCTCTCTCTAGAGCTCGGTTGTCCTCAAATTGTTCACTCACCCTTTTAGAACTCAACCAAAACAAGACACAAATCTTCCGGCCAAAACTAACTACCAACAATCTTTAGGCAAACACATTATGATGGACTTTCAGTAAGTTGTACAATAGTAAGTCACATTCTTATAAAACTTGCTAATTCACCTAGGTTGAAGGCAAACAAAAATAATTTTCCAGTAACAGAGAGATACTTTCACAATACAGAAGATGGAAGCTTTAAAACCAAAGAGAAAAACATACATATATTTCACTCAATACAGAAGAATATGTGAAGCAAATATCCAATTGTGTGCATCAAAAGAAGACAAAAAAAAATCAATAATCGTAGGGCATGAATTCAAAGGCGTATAAGGGTAATATATTAAACCAGCTAAGAGCATAAATTTTAGATTTAGTTTAAGATTCAATTTATGACCAAATCAATACTTCAAAAAAGAGAATGACAAAACAAATAGGTCTCTGATAGATAATGAAATCAAAAGAGGGCGTGATGTTTGAGAAATTTTAAAAGGGAAATAAAAACATAATTGAAACAGAAAAGAAACTAACATTAAATCGAACATGAACCAAACTCCAGTACATCTGGATCTGAACTTACTAAGATAATTTCTTAAAGGATGACATTATAAACACACTAGACAGGGTACTAATATTCAAACAAAATCTAGATTTCAGCCGCTCAAACGAAGACTGGAATAAAAGCAAAACATCACACTCAAACCAATTCAATTTCTCATACTTCAGCACCAACAACTCTATTCCCACAATCAAACGAAGAATTAAATACCAACTACAACAATATAATAATCTAAAGCTATATAACAAAACTAGAAATTAAAATTTAAACAAGAAAACCCGAGAAAGAAAAAAAAAGAAAAGGGTTTACCTTTTTCAGAGTAGGAAATGGGACTTTGAACCTTCATCGGAGTGTTCTTGCAACCACTAGAAAAAAACCCACCTCGTTTCATAGCCGAAATCCAACGCTCAACGGAGTTTTACAAGGATTCTAGCCTAAAAACTTAAACTTAGCAAAAGAAATCTTCTTTCAATCCGGAAATCCTTCACTTCTTGCTCGAATGATTTTTTTTTTCAACCTTTCAAGACTTGGAATTCGTAACTTCAATAGTAGGGTATTTATAGAAAGGGATTAGGGTCGAATTTTGGTTTCTGTTGATGTGGAAGTGGGTATTTTGGGAATTTTTGAAAGGGGAATTCAAATTTGAGGTAAGGGATAAGGTTTGAGCTTGATATGGTATGAAATCGTACCACCCTTATCTTGATTCATGGATTGAAGGGCCACCTGGATTTTCTCTAGAAACTTTTATTGCTACCCACGTGATAATAGCATGTTATTGAGAGGGAACTAGGGAATCAAAGAGGGAAAAGGAGAAAATGGGGTTTTTGCTGTTGCAACCATTGTTGGCTGCTGTTGCTATTCGTTGTTATCATTGTTGATGGTGTTGTTCGATGTTTTTGTTGAGGTTGATGTCAGGTGTTTGATGGAGAAAAGGGAAAAGGGGTTATAAGGTTAGGCCTTGGTCGGGTTTGAAGTGTGTTGGGCTGGGTTTTTGGGGTTAAAATTAAAAGAAAATGGGTTGAATGTTATTGTTATTGGGTAGAAATTAGGATATTTGTTAAATAGCCTAACTGTTAGGATCTTAGTCAATTGCTTTTAAAATTTAGCCAAATTGAAAGTCAGTTGGCCAATTGCATTGCAATTGTGGCCAAATTGATTTCAATCATGGTCCAATTTAATAAATTGGCTAAAATATAACCATAATCCGATACGAATCATCAACCGATTTAATCTCGAGTTTCTTAATTCAATAAAATCAAAAAAATATTTTTCAAATAAATTATTTTTTAAAGAAAAAAATTAAATCAAAATTTATCCCGTTTGAATTAATTTGCAAGACAATTCTCAATTAAAATCTAATTTTCAATAAAATAATTATTTAAGTAACAAAAATTATACGAAAATGTATAATCTCTAATTAAAATGACAAAATTAACCCTAAAGCGTTGTTTTAAAAAACTTTTATTCGGATAAATAAATATTTTGATTTTATTTAAAAATTGAAGAATCTCGAAATTAAACCTAGTAGTGGAGGGCAAAAATTAGGTGTCACCAGTAGTTTCTCTTCGTGTTGCCACCCATTAGGTGATTCTTTAGTGGTGGATCAGGTGAAACGATCCTGTGTTGTGACTATTTTGGGCTATGATACTTTGGTAGACTTGATTATTTTGGATATGATAGATTTTAATGTGATTTTAGGTATGGATTGGCTTTCCCTATTTCATGTTTTCATGGTTTGTCATGCCAAGGAAATTACTTTAGTTATGCTAGGTGTCTTTCTTATTTGGCTTATGTTCATGATACAAGTACTGACATGTCTCCCTTAGAGTGAGGGTGCTTAGGAAGTTCTAGGATGTGTTTCTTATGGATCTTCTAAGTGTTCCACCTGATAGAGGATTTATTTTAGCATTAATTTAGAGCCGAGCACTAAGCCCATTTCCATTCCTCCTTATCGGATGGCTCCAATGGATTTGAAGGATCAGTTGCAGAACTTATTAAGTAAAGGATTTATTAGGCTCAATGTTTTACCTTGGGGTGCTCTGGTATTGTTTGTGAAGAAAAAGGATGGCTCTTTGCAGATATGTATTGATTATCGATAGTTGAACAAGGTAACTATCCTCTTTCATGCATTAATATTTTGTTTGATAAACTTCAAGGTGCTTTGGTGTTTGTGAAGATTGACTTGAGGTAAGGCTACCATTAGTTGAAGATTAGACTTTCGAATATTCCTAAGATTTCTTTTAGGTCATTATGTGTTTCTTGTTGAGCGAGGCAGAACATGTTCAATATTTGAGGATTGTGCTGCTGAGATAAGGGATGAGTGGTTGCATGCCAAGTTTTGGAAGTGTGCATTATGGTTTAGTTTCATGCCATTCTTGGGACATGTAGTGTCCAAAAAGGGTATTCTAGTCGATTCAGCCAAAGTTGAGGCGGTTTGAGATTGGTTTAGGCCTACTTCACCTACCGAGATTTTGGCTGACTACTACAAACGGCTTGTGGAGGTTTTCTCTACTATTTTAGCTTCTTTGACTAGATTAACTCAGAAGAATATTGTTTTTCAATGGTCTAATGAGTGTGATGCGAGCTTTAAAAAGCCAAGGATTTATTGACTTAGCATCTATTTTCACCTTACTTATGAAAGGTAAATTTTTTATCATGTATTGTGATGCTTCAAGAGTTAGACTTGGTGGTGTTTTGATGCAGAGAGATAAGGTTATAGCTTATGCTTCAAGGTAATTAAAGACCCATAAAAACAACTACCTCACTTATGAATTAGAGTTGGAAGCGGTAGTATTTGGTTTGAAGTTGTGGAGGCATTACTTGTGTGGGGTTCATTCTGAGGTGTTCACTGATCATCGTAGTTTGCAGTACTTATTCAACTAGAAGGATCTGAATTTGAGACAACGCAGGTGGTTAGAGATTTCAAGGACTATGAGATAACTATTCTTTATCACCCGGACAAGGCTAATGTAGTGGCGGATACTTTGAGTACGAAGATGATAAGTATGGGTAGCCTTGACTTGTTGTTGGTAGATGAGTGCTCTTTGGCTATTGATGTTCAGAGTTTGGCCAAAAACTTTTTAAGAATTGATATTTTCGAGCCTGGTAGAATGCTTTCTTGTGTTAAGGCATGATAATTATTGATGGAGCAGATTGAGGATGTGAAGTTTTGCATCATTTAAGATAAAGTGTTTAAAGGTGAAGCAAAGAAAGCAACCCTTGACTAAGAGGGTGTTTTGAGGATCATGGGTCAAATTTGTGTTCCTAGAACTGGTTACTTGACTAGATTGATCATGGGTGAGGCTTATAGTTTGAGGTATTCTATTTATCCAGGAGCATCTAAGATATATCATGATTTGAAGAAGTATTATTGGTGTTTTAGGATGAAGAAGGACATCATAGAATTCATGGCTAAGTGTTTGAATTGCCAACAAGTGAAGAATGAGCACCAGAGATCGGGTGGTATGACTCAGAGGATTTAGATTCCTGAGTAGAAGTGGGAGCGTCTTAATATAGACTTCGTGGTTGGTTTGCTTCAAACTTTGGGTAACTTTGACTCTATTTGGGTGATTGTAGACAAGTTGACCAAAGCAACTCATTTTCTATCGGTGAAGTCTAACTACAATGCGGAGAAGTTGGCTAAGATCTATATTTGTGAGATAGTTGAGTTGCATGGTGTGTCCATTTCCATCATTTTAGACAGAGGTACTCAGTTCACATTTCATTTATGGAGTACTATGTAGCGAGAGTTGGGAACTCAGTTGGAGATGAGTATACCCTGTCATCCCTAAATAGATGGTTAATCAGAGTGGACTATTCAGGTATTGAGGATATGCTTTGAGCTTGTGTGATTGACTTTGGTGATCAGCGGGATCAGTTCTTGCCTTCGCTGGAGTTTGCATACAATAATAATTATCATTCCAATATCTAGATGACACCATTTGAAGCTTATATAGGAGGAAATGTATATCTACAATTTGTTGGTTTGATTTTTTTAAAGTTAGACTGTAGGGTAAAAACTTATTTAGAGAGTCTATGGATAAGGTAAAGTTAATTCAAGACCGACTTTTTATAGCCTAGAGTAGACAGAAGAGTTATACAGATCAGAGTGTTCATAATTTGGAGTTCATGGTTGGTGAGCGGATTTTGTTAAAAGTATCACCTATAAATGGTGTAATAAGTTTTAGAAAGAAAGGCAAGCTTAGTTCGAGGTTTATTGGTTCTTTTGAGATTCTTCGGCATACTGAAGAGTTGGCTTTACCTCCGGGTCTTTCAGTCGTGCATCCAGTTTTCTATGTCTTGATATTGAAGAAGTATCATTCTACTGGTTTTCATGTGATTCACTGAAAATTAGTGGAGTTGGATCAGTTTCTGTCATTTGAAGAGGAGCCCGTGGCTATTTTGGATTACAGATTCGAAAGTTGAGATCTAAGGAAATAACTTCAGTGAAGGTTCAGTGGAAGCATCAACTAGTTGAGGAGGATACTTGGGAGACAGAATCAGATATGCGGAGTAGATAACCAAGCTTTTTAATAGTTTAGGTACCTCTTTATCCTTACATTTGAGGATGAATGTGTGTTTTCCCTTTTCATTTGAGGGAAAAGTGGTTGAACCATTTTATCCTTATGTATTTTGGTATCCACTATTTACCTTCTTTGTCCACTATCACAACCCTTATAGTGATTGTTTTTGAATTTTGGTATATTTTAACCATTTTTTCCATCCTCATAGTTACTTTATGGTATTTATGGTCTAAGGGCATGGGTGGAATGATTCTCGAGGTAGTCAATTAAGTATTACATGAGTTTTTTTTACTTTGGAAGGTTTTAGAATTGGTATAATTGTCTTTGGTCAATATTTGATGATTTTGAGGTTGTATGAGAAATCCATTGGCTCCAAAATGTCATTCTTGAATTATTAGGACCTTTGGTTCGAGTCTCAAGGCATTCAAATGGATTAGTTGGTTGTAAAGTAGGAAGTTTAAGGCATAGAGTTGACTTTAGTCAATATTCATTAAAAACGACCTCTGTCAAGTGATATAATGATCTGATTGAGTCCGAAAAGTCATTTTTAGTCTAGTAGCATAATTGGTCTGTGTTCTTGGGATTCTGGGTGAATTCTAAGGGTCAATTTCAAGCTTAGTTAGTTGGTTATTGCTGTTGTATGTTGTGGGTGTTGGTTAAACTGCTGCTGCGGTGCTTGAGCTGCACCGGCGATAAGGGGGATGATTCTGTGGAGCTTGGTTAGGTGCGGCTTGATCGCTCCTATAGAACCTCGCCAGCACCAGCGGAGTAGCACCTGCGGGGTTTCTCTGTGCCTGCGAGCATACTCTTGTGGGATGAGTCCGTTTTTGTGGAGCCCTGCATGGCTAGTGGTCTTCACCGCTACTGAGAATTTCTCGCTCCTGCGAGATAGCCTACGATCAGTTCTCCACAGGTGCGGGGTCGCTCTAACTTAAACAGTGGATTTTCCCTTTTTGTTTTATTTTTCCTTATCTTAATTGTTGGATTTTGGGAACTCAATTTTGCAAGGTTCAAAAGGTGTTTTTCAATGATTCTCTTTTGGGTAAGATTCTTTCACTATTTTTTCATATTCCCTAATGATTTATTTATGATTTCTTCTTCGAAAATTGGTTTTTCAATTGGAAAATTTGGGGATTTTGGGGTAAAATTAATAAATGACGTTTTGATGATTGGAAGTCGATTTTAACTCTATTTTTGATGAAATTTCATATTTGAACCACTTAAATTATGGGTAATGTGATTTTCCAATACAATTTCAGTTTTGCCCTTATGGACTCAGGGTTAACTTTTGAATTGACTTTTTAGATCCGAAATTTAAGTATAGCAAAATAATGTCTATGGTTTTGTTTTCTTATGTAAAATTTATATTTGATCAGATTGGGCTCGTTCGCAGGCTCTTCGGAAGGGTAAAACATTGATTTGACTTTTCAGACTCTTTTTAAGACAAGTTGAGACTTTTTTTTTTTACTCTTTTTTTGAAGTATTTATGTGCTAGTTGCTTGTATTATGAGTATTGGGGATGCGAGGGTCCTGCATAAGTGTGATAGAGAGCATCTATTTGGGTACTGATGTAATTATGAAAATGTTAAAAGCTACTAATTGACTGTTTGTACTATGCTGCAACGATTCTTGCTTATGTGCTATGTTTGATTGATAATTAAGTTCTTGGTGCCTTTATTTCATTTATTAGCATGATGGGAGCCTGGAAATCTATTTGGATATTAGTGGGGATAGTTGTAAACGTGACAGGCCTCTTTTATGATATTAAAAGTGTTGCACTGGTGTTGATATATTCTATTTCATTCCATTTTTTCCCTCCCACGTGCATATTATTATGATATCACTAGTTTTTCTCTGATGTCCTTTGGGTGGATCCAGAAGTTTTGATTCACTTGAGACACCATAATTTTTAGGATACTCTCTGAGGGACCTAGGGGCTGATCCAGATTGAGCTATTGTATAATTATTGTTCGATGGTCCTATGAGGGACCTAGGGGCTGATCCAAATTGAGCTATTATATGATTATTGTTTGATGGTCCTATAAACGAAGTCGGATTGGACAATATTATTATTACTCCAATGGCCTTCCAGTGGAGCCGGAGGATGTATATGGACCTCGTGAGTCCCCCATGGGTCCCAACTAGCAATACAGAGTAACAGGTGTACACAGATAGGACAAACATGCATTATATTCATCACCATCACCATAACCATTTGTATGCATGGCATACATCATACTCATCACATCCACTTGGTTGATTTACTTTGATGTGGCAAATGGTTGATTGACTGTGATAGTGAAACTTCTATTCTGCTACTATATTATGGTGATTGGTGATTTCTTGAACAGAATCTGTGTATACTGTTGTTTCAATGGACTGTTACACTAGGTGTTATATGTCTTATGTTTGGTAGTCTAGGCTTAGATGGTCCTTGCCATCACTTTGAATAAGGGTCGGTCGACAATGCTGCTGAATACATATGGTTTAATCTTCACTCTTGTTTATTTCTGCACTTATGTGCAGGTACTGAGCCGGTTGTACCAGGGCGTTGATCCAATCCTTGCACCGATCTTTCTGACTTTCAGATTCGAGGTAGCTGTCGTCTGACCCATGGCTTTCTACGGATCTTTTCTATCTTTATTACTTATGTCATTCTTTCCATTGTATTTGAGACATTTCAGACTTTTGTTTTATTGGTACTACTTAGAGGATATATTGTACTTGATGGCTTTCAGTTCTTAGGATGGTTTCATTTTCAGTGAAGTTTTATTATTGTTATTAAATTTGTCTTCTTCGCTTAATTTTCTTAAATTTGCATATTATTTTGTTTGAATATTGGGTTGACTTACCTATCATGGGGTGTAATAGGTGTCATGACGACTTGACTTTGGTCATGATCCTATGCCTTGATTCTTCCTTGAGAAAGAAGAATTAGGATTGAGTTATAGCTACTAAAGAATTCGACTAATTACTTGAGAGTTAACTAGCTACTAAAGAATGCTTTATAATTGTTTATCTACTGCATATCATGTATATTTTCATATATCTGTTAAAATTTTTGTGTGATTCACGTTATTGTGGTGACGTATTCTAGGGTGATTTCAGCTCTAAATTTTGACTTCAGCTCATCTACAATCTTTCTCAAATTTTGATATAGCTTTGTCCTCGAGTTCGCAATAATTCTAACCACACTCATTCAAAGAAACAAATAAAAATATTTTTAGATGAAAAAGTAAAATCAATCTTGATTTTTTTAACAGAAATGAGCATGTGTTTCTTAGTCTTTTATTTGACACAAAGATACTATCCCCTAGTATGTCGTCTACCATGGCTTTTGTATATGATTTTGACTTTTTTATTTTGATATAAATGTCTATGCATGTCTTGAAATGTGTTGTATGTTGGATCTTGAAAGCACTATATTGGACCCTTGGTGGTGAATTGATTATCAGCGGCTAATTTGTTTGGGTTACAATTACTACGCTTGATATCTTGGGAAAAGGACATGGGCTGGCCCCTAAAAAAAAATTGGCCCACGTTTGAAGAAATGGACATTCTATGGCCCATCGTCCCATTTTATTCCCAAATTTAGTCATCTGCACTGTTTGGGCCCTGTAATGGACATTCGGCCCTTCTTTTTAAAGGGTAAACTACATAAATGACCCTCATAGTGGGTGACTTTATTTTTTTTGTCCCCCACAACAAAAGTACTACAAAACTAGTCTTCCTTCTTTTTTAGCTATGGAACAAATACATATTTGCCCCTCTATGTATCAAATATTTTCAAACAACTCTCCATGCTCATTTATCTTTCAACTTTTATTTTTTTTCTCTTTTTTATTTTACTTTATTTTTTATTTTTATTTTCTCTTTTTTATTTTTTATTTTTCTCAACCTTTACTTTTTTTCCTTTTCTCCTTTCAACTTCTATTTTTTCTTTGGTTTTTATTTTTTTCTTTTTCTTATTTTTTTCTAAACCTTTATTTTTATTTTATTTTTTCTCAACTTTTTTTTCTTTTCTTCTCTGAACTTCTTTATCTCTTTTTTATTTTCTTTGATTTTTTAATTATTTTCTCAACTTTTTTTTCTTTTCTTCTCTGAACTTATTTATCTCTTTTTTATTTTCTTTGATTTTTTAATTATTTTATCAACCTTTATTTTCTTTTATTTTTTTTTATTTTTTTAGTAACCTTTATTTTTTTATTTTTTTTTCTTTTCTTTTCTTCGATTCCTTCCAAACAACAAGTCACGCTCTATGAGCAAGAGTTGACACTACCACATTGTGTCTTGATTTATGAGATATTCTATTACTCTTGTCTTAGAGGCAAGACTTAACCCAAGGACTTTCAAACAACAAGTTACGTCCCATGGGCAAGAGTTGACACTACCACTTTATGTTTTGACTTATGAGATGCTCTATAACTTGATGTCACCCAAAATATACATCCAGAAAAGTATAATGCGGTCGTTTTATCAAATATAGAACCCAAATAGGTTGGGGTCGATCCCACAGGGAATAGGACGAAATAATGTTGATTGCTAGTTTGAGTAATTGGAAAGTAAGTAAAATTGGGGCGCCGGGGGGGGGGGGGGGTTGTAAGTAAATAGTAACAGTAATGATTGTTGATCTTCGGATTTGTAATCAATATGAGAAATACACTAGGATTCTAATCCCCCATGATTCCTTAATCCACTGGTTATTTATGCTGGCAAAACTGTCCCGCTGTGTTGCATGCAAAATCTAACAAGTTAGGCTCATCTAAACGTCTCTCGACCTTGGTTAGACGAATTTCACTCTTCTCCTCTCGGTCTCCGAGTGTCGCACTACTAACCCTTGTCCTAGATCTTAGATAACTATCCCTGTTACGACTCAAGTTATTAGATGAAGGTTGATAGCTTCAAATCTCTGTTGTTATTCCCTTTTCCCAATTCTACCTCTCTCTCAAGAAAGTCTAGAATACAGACGAGTTTCTAACGTTTACAACCGTTAGAAGATCAATTATAATGAAGGTACTAATAATACATGCACTCACAACAGTTCAGAATTGCTTTGCACTTAACTCGTTTCGTTAATTCCTCAGGGTTCATACAACCCTAGTTGATGGGTTTAGCTACTCATGATTGTAAGAACACAAGAAGAATTCAATGATGAAAACATAATTGTAAACTCACAATAAGAAGAAAATTCTGAAATCTCAATATGAATAAAAACCCTAGAATCAGTGTTCCAAGATTACAAAATCAATAATGTGTTTTTGAACTCTAAACTAATGAAAGTATATCTCAAGAAAATGTAATGAACAACCTCTAAACGTAGGACAACATAGGGGTATTTATAGATACAAGATGAATCCTATCCTAAACAAAACAGGAAAATAGAGTCAGCACTTTTTCACGGTATCGTGACTTGGTGTCGTGGAACCAAGCCACGCCACGTGGGTCTTTCTATGGAAATCAGGACACTTCATAAACTTGTACGAGTCAACTCACGGTACCGACCTACTTCACATAGGTCGACTCACGTGACGTGGGTCCTGCCGTGAGTCACTCCTCTGGTACAGGAGTCGACTCATGGTACCAACCTACGTGACGTAGGTCGACTCACGTGACATGGGTCCTGCCATGAGTCACTCCTCTGGTACAGGATTCGACTCATGGTCCAACCTACGTGACGTAGGTCGACTCACGTGACATGGGTCCTGCCATGAGTCACTCCTCTGGTTTGGACTTGGCTATTTCGTCTTCAGATACTTTGTTCTCGAGCATGATTCTTCCTTTTTGTCCAGTTTGCCTCCATAAACCTATTCTCCTGCAATATTGAACAGAAAACACATCATACAACTAAACATACCCAAGTTATTGCATATTTCTTTGTTTTAAGCAACGAAAGTGCCATGAAACCACAGCACATCAACCCCCTCAGCTTAGAACGTTTGCATGTCCTCAGGAAAACAAAACAAAAAACACACATACGATGCTTAACTAAGAGAAACCTAGGAGACCTACGACAGTCGACTTATTGTTTTTGGCACCAAAACTTCTCCGAACCCTTCTATTTGTAAATAAAAACCATGGTGTGTATACATGCAGCATATCATCATGACACAGAAGGGATCAAATGATGGCATCAAATTATGAACAAACAACTAAGCATATATGCAAATGACATTATCCGAACAAACAACAGCTAATAATGCAACCCATGTACTCTCACAACAAAGAAGTCCCATACACTCACAGTATATCAATGAATATCAAAGTAGGGATTGAGTCAAAACACTCTCTCTCACTAAAAAGTTCAAACAACGTGCGTGAAATACCATAGGCTTGCTCTTATTTTCTATACCTTAGTTTTTCGGACAATTGGACTAGGATCACTATAAGACTTTCATCGGCTTGTAATGTAGGATTGAGGACGGGTGTGGTACCTATGGATATGGTGACTCAACCCTCTTTGACACTACACTATTTTTGGCTCCACTTTCCAACCATTCTTATTTTATTCTCCTTCATTTATTTTTAGATTTTGGGTGTGATTTTCTTCATACTTTCAAAACACACTTTTTTTTTCTTTTTCTTTTTGCTTTTCTTTTTGCAATTTCTATTTATTTTACTCAATTTTTTTCTTCTTCACACCTAAATATGTTTTCTTTTTCTTTTACTAACCCCTTCTTCATACCCAAGTTAAACTACGCACCCCTATAATAGCCTCCCTCAACTTAGGCGATTTTCCTGAGTTGAGGTACACAATGTCCAAGAAGGGACCAGGTCCAAGACAGGTTCATTGTAAGTCAAAATAAGAAGGTGAATAGGCTAATGAAAGAAACAAGGCAATTAAGGCTCAAACTCGGGATCAAGGGATATTAACTTCATTTGGTCAGGCATTTAGGCTAAAAGTGGACTTATTCAAGAACGGCCTATGATTCTTTCCTAACCACTATCCTATAACCTAGGCAAGACTAACCGCGCAAGTTCTGGATCGCACACACAAAGTGAACTAAGTAATGACCTCACACACACATAGCACAAGGTTACACTATCGACTACTACCTATCCAGTTCATGCATTGCTGGCTACAGTCATTCTGCCTATAATACTAATGCCATAACAAGATCCAACAACTGCCATAAACTATCATGACTACACACAGTTCAAAACCAAATTTTCAGGAGGGGTGTTTTTTAAACAATCAAAAAGCATCATTATCATAAACTTGTTCAAAACTAGACTGCACTAAGGTTCCCCTATTTTTTCCTAATTAAACATGAAAACACATAAATAATATAAATAACAACCTAAACATGCCGGTTCTACTATGATAGCACACTTGGGGGGAAGAAAGCACAACAACAAAAAACCCCAAGTGGTGGTATACCTCCACCCCCAATAAAATAATGGTGCACTGCCCTCAGTGCACATCTATCAATATGATAAGTGTAAATGGAGTGAAGACATACCTACGACGTGCGAGGTGTCGGATGTAGGCTCGTCCATAGTAGGATCATCTGCATGCTCTCTGGGCTCCATGTAGGTGCGTCTGCTAGAGGGGGTGGCTGACTAGAGGATGCACCCCGTGCTCTATGCTCATGGGCAATCTGACTGATATGGTACTCTATACGGAAGGCCTTAGTCGCCCTCGGTAGATCACTCTCAAACTCTTCTCCACTATCAGTTTGACTCTCAGGACTCCGTGGTCGCTTGCCTCTAGCAATAGAAGACTCCTCGTAAGCAAACAAATCCACCTCAAAAATTGATGCTGAGGGTATCGGTGTAGGTATAGGTGGAATGATAGGAATATGGCTAACTGCTAAATCTCGAACCTCTTCCCTCAATGTAGCCACCTTCTTGGTCAACCCCGTCAAATTTGGGATATGGGCCTCTCTCAACCGGCTACCCAGCCTATGCTCAAAACTGTCAATCTACCCATGTAGCTCACATATAAACTGCTCCATAACAGAAGTCATATGAGCCTAAACTCTCACCTCAGAAGCCTCTATCGATGTCCTAACCTATGGCTTGAGTTGAGATACCAAATTAGCTATCTAGGCCTCTGTGTGAGCCTGTCGCTCAATAACCTGTATCTATATATATACTAACTTCTACAAAAACTCTCGTGAAACTGTAATCATGCCAGATGAGGGTGATGGTATGGTGGGCCAGCTGCCCCCTCATCTGTCATAGGGCCTGTGCCCTCGGTAGGCAATCTCCCAGCCTCGGGGTCACTAACTAGTGCTGAAGTGCTAATTAGTTCCTCACGATCCACTTGCCCTTCAAAAAGGGCGGTGCCTGATGAAGTAGAGGGCTGAGACCCCCTCTGAGAAACTAGAATAGCACCTCGATGCTACATCAATCCTACATCAGCTATGTGGGTCACCTCAATGACGTGATATACTGTAGGCATCCTAACCACACCAATACTATTACATAGGCCCTAAATTAGACAGGGGGAAGAGATGCTGGTAAACTCTCTAAAGGTACGCTCATGAATCTCTTTAATAATGTAGCGAGCGATGTTGATGTCATATCCGGTGATGATGCTCGCTACCAGAATAGCTCGGTCAAGAGTAAGAGAATTATCTACACCTGTGGGACCGAGACGGTGTCGCACAACTGACCACCAAAACCTACCCGTAAAGTGAAGCGCGGACTTCTTAATATTTCTTTAATAAGAACGACAATATCACTCTCATCAACTATATCTATTACATAAATCACCCTCATATCTTTCGATTGCTTCATAGAATGGCAAACATTGAAAGTGACATGTTCATCATTCAACCTGAATTTCATCTACCCAGTTTTCATGTCGACCAATGCATGGCCAGTGGTAAGGAATGGTCCTCCCAAGATGATGGGAACCTCAAAATCAACTTCATAATCTAGAATCACAGAGTCAACCAGGAACATGAAAGATGCTACCTTCACTAAAACATCATAAAGAATGCCCACCAACTTTTTCACTGTTCTATCCGCCATAAGGAGTCTCATAGAAGTCGGTTTTGATGCTCCTAATCCTAACTGCTTGAAAATGGTTAGCGGTATCAAGTTAATTCTAGCACCCAAGTCACACTTTGCTTTTGCAAAATTGTAGGACCCAATAGTACAAGGAGTTGTGAAGGCTCCCGGATCTTTCTTTTTCTTGACAAGTGAGCGAGAAGTAATTGCACTAAATGGTGTAAATTATCTGCTAGCTCAAAACTGATAGTTCTCTTCTTTGTCACCAAATCTTTCATGGATTTTGCGTAACCTGGCATCTGTTCTAAAGCCTTAACAAGAGGAATATTTATCGCTAAGTCTTTTAATATTGAGATAAATTTCTGATATTTATGCTCTTCAGCTTTATTTTTCAACCTTTGAGGAAAGGGAAGAGGAGGTTGAGGAATTTTCGTGTACACTTGAGGGACCTCCTTTTTCTTCCCGTTATCATACTTCGCCTTTTTGTCGACATCTTGAGGCTTTTGAGTTGTATCACCCTTTGAATTCTCTGGCTCTTTCTCAATTTCTACATCAACTATTGTCAGCTCATCTTTCATACCACTATCCACAGGTATGAATGGGTCAGTCGTTCACTTTTTGCTTTTAGTAGTAATGGACAAATAATGACTATCATTCTTTGAATTCTGGATGGTGTTGCTTGGAAGGGTACCTGGCTGACACTGGTTCAATGTCATTGATATCTGCCCGAACTTTTGGTCCAACTGTTTAATGGCAGTCGAGTGAGATTCTACTTTCTGACTTATTCCCAAAATGTCTGACCTAATCTCCTTCAAGCAACTCTTCTGACTCTTTGACCCTTTAACTAGTTTATTGAGAAGGACTTCCATTCTTGAATTTTCATAGTCAGCAACGCGGTTCCCCAGTGGAACATATGCGCCACTCTTCTTTTTATAATTATCCTTTCACCTCTAATCACCATCACGATCTCGTTCTCTGTCTTTATATCCTGGTTTGTTATAATTGTCTCTATAGTAGTTCCGACCTTGATCCTTGCCTTGAGTTCCAAGAGTCTTGATTAGACCCTTGACCCTTGGCTCGAAAATCCACCACCTCTAGATCCAAGCACTTAGCCTCCTCATCAAACTCATAATTGTTATGCCTAGGTGTTTTGCCTTGTGCACCTACGACATGCACCTTTTCAGTACCTCCAGCCGCAATCTGTTTGGCTAGCAAGCCAATTTCTGTCCTCAAATATGTGACCTCTTGAGTTACAGATTCATCCAAAGCCCGTTATACTGTCGAGGCTCCAATAGCATACGTCCCAGTAGGTGTCTCTGTCTCCCGAGTATGCCATCCTCGATTGGTCTTAGTGATACGATCTAAATCTCTGAAGCTTGTTCCCACCCAGACTCATAAATGCTCCGCCAGTGATAGTATCTTATACAACCTTTGTATTGATGTTTAAAGCCCTGTAAAAGATTTCAAGTAAACTCCTACCATTCATCCTATGATTTGGCACATTCTGTAGTTTCTTCTTAAACCTTAGCCATGTTTCGTAAAGTGCTTCATAATGTAGTTGTCTGAAGTTGTAAATCTCATCCTTTAACGATAGCTTCTTGGAGTGTGGGAAAAATCTCTCCAGAAATTGATTTCTCAACTCTTGCCAAGTAGTGATGGAACCTCGTGGTAACTAGGCCAACCACAAAGTTGCTTCTCCTATTAGAGAGAATGGAAACAATCTCAAACGAATAGCCTCTTGGTGAACTCCAAGCAAATTGTATAAAGTGCAGACCCCCACAAAATTCATCACATGCATGTTCGGATCGTCTCAAGGAAGACTGGCGAACACACCTTTCAAGTTTAGCAGGTGGATCATGGCACTTGTAATGTCAAACTTAGTGCCCTGAGGTAATTCTGGTGGAACAATAGCACCAGTCTCAATCGGCTCGTAATAAGACATATCCTCTTCTTTGGGATTATCATAAACCGACATATATGGTCTTTGAGGGGGTTGTTGCACCCTCAGTCTTCTTTGTCTCTCTTCAAGTGCAGCTAGACGTTGTGCTTCTTCTTGCATTCCTTGATGATCTTTATCCACTTGTCTAAGAGCAGCTTGCCTCGCATTTTTCTCAGCCGTTAATCATGCAATGATTTGTTCCGCAGTTTCATGACCAGCTGACTGAATTGGCTGGTTATGAATATCTCCCACAGCTGTGAGATTCTGAACTCCGTCGGTATTCACCATTCTTCGATTTGCTCTAAGTGTTCGTTCTATCTCAGTATCAAGTGGAATCAGGGGATTGCCTTGACTCCTAGTGTTGGGCATACACCGACGTGTACCCTTAAAAGTGTTGAAAAATAAAACCAATCAACTTTAACAAACAAACTAATCAACTCCGTAACCGTAGTCCATGACAACGGTGCAAAAATTTAATGTCGCCCAAAATATACCTCCAGTAAAGTATAATGCGTTCGCTGTATCAAATATAGAACTCAACTAGGTTGGGGTTGATCCCACAGGGAATAGGATAAAATTATGTTGAATGCTAGTCTGAGTAATTGGCAAGTAAGTAAAACTGGGGGGGGGGGGGTTGTAAGTAAATAGTAACAGTAACGATTGTTGATTTTTGGATTTGTAATCAATATGAGAAATACACTAGGACTGTGATCCCCAATGATTCCTTAACTCCACCGGTTACTTGTGCTGGCAAATATGTCCCGCTGTGTTGCATGCAAAATCTAACAAGTTAGGTTCATCTAAACATCATTCAACCTTGGTTAGACGAATTTCCCTCTTCTCCTCTCAGTCTCCGAGTGTCGCACTACTAACCCTTGTCCTGGATCTAACTATCCATGTTATGGCTCAAGTTTTTAGATGAAGGTTGATAGCTTCAAATCTCTATTGTTATTCCCTTTTCCCAATCTCTACCTCTCACTCGAGCAAGTCTAGAATACAGGCGAGTTTCTAACATTTGTAACCGTTAGAAGATCAATTAAAATAAAGGTAATAACAATACATGCACTTACAACGATTCAGAATTGCTTTGCACTTAACCCATTTCATAAATTCCTCATGGTTCACACAACCCTAGTTGATGGGTTTAGCTACTCATGATTGCAAGAACACAAGAAGAATTCAATGATGAAAACATAATTGTAAACTCACAATAAGAAGAAAATTCTGAAATCTCAATATGAATAAAAACCTAGAATCGGTGTTCCAAGATTACAAAATCAATAATGTATTTTGAACTCAAAAATAATGAAAGTATATCTCAAAACAATGCAATGACCAACCCTTAAACATAGGACAACATAGAGGTAGTTATAGATACAAGATGAATCCTATCCTAAACAAAACAGGAAAATAGAGTCGGCACTTTTCCACGGTATCGTGACTTGGTGTCGTGGAACCAAGTCATGCCACGTGGGTCCTTCTGTGGAAATCAGGCCACTTCACAAACTTGCAGGAGTCGACTCACAGTACCGACCTACGTCACGTAGGTCGAATCATGTCACGTGGGTCCTGCCATGAGTCACTCCTCTGGTGCAGGAGTCGACTCACGGTACCGACCTACATCACGTAGGTCGCCTCACGTGATGTGGGTCCTACCCTGAGTCACTCCTCTGGTTTGGACTTGGCTCTTTAGTCTTCAGATACTTTGTTCTCGAGCATGATTCTTTCTTTTTGTCTAGTTTGCCTCCAAAAACCTATTCTCCTGCAATATAGAACAAAAAACACATAATACCAACCAAACATACCCAAGTTATTGCATATTTTCTTTGTTTTAAGCATCGAAAGTGCCATGAAACCACGACACATCATAACTCTTGCCTTAGAGGCAAGACTCAACCCAATGACTTTCAAACAACAAGTTATGCCTCATGGGCAGGAGTTGAAACTACCACATTGTGTCTTGGTTTTTGAGATGCTCTATAACTCTTGCCTTAGAGGCAAGACTTAGACCAAGGGTTTTCAAACAACAAGTTACGTCCCATGGGCAAGAGTTGACACTACCATATTGTATTCTTTTTTATGAGATGTTCTATAACTCTTGCCTTAGAGGCAAGACTTAGCCCAATGACTTTCAAACAACAAGTTATGCCCCATGGGCAAGAGTTTGCACTACCACATTGTGTCTTGATTTGTGAGATGCTCTATAACTCTTGTCTTAGAGGCAAGACGTAGACCAAGGGCTTTCCAACAACAAGTTACGTCCCATGGGCAAGAGTTGACACTATCATATTGTATTTTTTTATGAGATGTTCTATAACTCTTGCCTTAGAGGCAAGACTTAGCCCAAGAACCTTCAAACAACAAGTTACGCCCTATGGGCAAGAGTTGACACTACCACATCGAGTCTTGATTTATGAGATACTCTATAACTTTGCCTTAGAGGTAAGACTTAGCCCAAGGACTTTCAAACAATAAGTTACGCCCTATGGGCAAGAGTTGACACTACCACGTTGTGTCTTGATTTATGAGATGCTCTATAAATATTGCCTTAGAGGCAAGACTTAGCCCAAGGACTTTCAAAAATAAGTTATACGACCCCATGGGCAAGAGTTGGCACTACCACATTGTGTTTTGTTTTAAGAGATGCTTTATAACTCATGCCTTAGAGGCAAAACTTAACCCAAAGACTTTCAAACAGCAAGTTATGCCCCATGGGCAAGAGTTGGCACTATCATATTGTGTCTAATTGATTTGTGAGATGTTCTATAACTCTAGCCTTAGAGGCAAGACTTAGCCCAAAGACTTTCAAACAACAAGTTATGCCCCATGGGCAAGAGTTGAGATTACCACATTGTGTCTTGATTTATGAGATGTTCTATAATTCTTCCCTTAGATTCAAGACTTAGCCCAAGGACTTTCAAAAAATAAGTTATACGACCCCATGGGCAAGAGTTGACACTACTACATTGTGTCTTAGTTTATGAAATGCTCTATAAATCTTGCCTCTAAAATTAGACTTAGCTCAAGAACCTCCCCAAAAAACAAGTTACTCCCCATGGGCAAGAGTTAAACACTACTTCATTATGTCTTAATTTATGAGATACTCTATAACTCTTGCCCCAGAGGCAAGACTTGGTTATGCCCCACGAGCAAGACTTGACACCACCAAATTGTGTCTTAATTTATGAGATGTTCTATAACTCTTGCCTTGGAGGCAATACTTATCCCAATGGATTTCCAAATGGCAAGTCACGCCCTTAAGTTTACTTTGATATAGAAGAAAGAAGATCCTTTTTGTGGATTATCCAATTTTCTGTACATTAGCAAAATATAATTGAAGCTGAGAAAAAAGAAAAAAGAGAAGAAAAAAAATAAAGATTCAGAAAAAAGAAAAAAAAGAGAAGAATAAAATAAAGGTTAAGAAAATAGAAAAAAAAAAAGAGAAGAGTAAAAAAATAAAAGTTGAAAAAAATGAGAAGAAAAAATAAAATAAAAATAAAGTTTGAGAAAAATAAAAAAAATGAGAAAAGAAAACTAAAATAAAAAAACAAAGGTTGAGACAAATGAATTAAAAAAAGAGAAATGAAAAAACAAATAATGTTTGAGAAATAAAAAATAAAAAATAAAAAGATAAAAGAAAAAATAAAGGTTGAGACAAATGAATTAAAACAAGAAAAAAAATAAAAAATAAAAAATAAAAATCAAGTAACAGTAAAAAAGAGAAAAAAAAAAAGAAGAAAAAAGTTGAGAGACAAATGAGCATGAAAAGAGTAAAAATATTTGAGATGTAGAGGGGCAAAAATATACTTGTTCTCTACATAAAAGGGAAGGAAGACTAGTCTTTAAAAACTTTTCTTATGGGGGACAAAAATACAAAGTCACCAACTATGGGGGATATCCCATGTAATTTCCTGCTTTTTAAATGTTTCAGTTTTTTTTTATACAAATTTTTTGACTAAAAAAGTCCTGTTTTTTTTCTTTAAGAATAATAATTAAATATAATTATATACAAATTATATAATTGTTGTATATAATATGTATCAATATAAGATATATGTATAGAAACTAGATAAAATGT
The DNA here is from genome assembly GCA_031232105.1 of Capsicum rhomboideum. Taxonomy (NCBI): domain Eukaryota; kingdom Viridiplantae; phylum Streptophyta; class Magnoliopsida; order Solanales; family Solanaceae; genus Capsicum; species Capsicum rhomboideum. The sequence goes on from CP124711.1 coordinate 117,221,143, forward strand.
GTATAGAAATTGTATAAAATATGTATCTATATATATACATACATACATACATATATATATATATATTATAATTATTGTATAAATATTGTATATACAATGTATATAAGAACTGTATCATTTTTGTATAGAATATGTATGTATGTATGTATATATATATATATATGTATAGAACAATGTATAAAGACTATATCAATATGGTATATGGACTGTATCAATATGGTATAAAGATTGTATCAATATGGTATATGAACTATATATGCATAAATTTTTCTGAATAAACTATATGAATGTGGTATGAGGATTGTATCATTATGGTATAGGAACTGTCTATACCATAATGATACAAATGTATGCAATAAAATTTTTTTATTTCAATTATCGGAATAATAATTGCAGCTAAAGATTGTATAAAATATGTATAGAAATTGTATAATTATTGTATAGAATGTGTATATAAACTGTATAAGTATTGTATGAAATATATATATATGTATATTAATATTATATAAAATATGCTATTTTTATATAACAAATAAAAGTACACTCTTTTTGTATTTGATTTAAAAAAAAAAAAAAAGGAGTAGCAACTATAATATCACGATTTTTTATTTGGTTGTTAAAAAAAGCTACAAATTTTTATGTAATTTTTTTTTGATCGAATTAAAAAAAAATAGAATAATTTTTTTTAAAAAAAATAAAGAAACGCAACAGCAATAGCCGCAAAAAAAAAGAAGGAAAAAAAGATAACTAAATTAGAGGTCAGCCGCCTTTTCAATGGGTAGACATAGGAATTTAAATTCCAAGGCCATTTTGTGGGAATTGTTTGCACCGAAGTGCTATATTTGTCCGTTTTCCTGTCTTAACTAGTGTACATATCCGCGCTTCACGAGATTATAACAATATAATATTATTTTAATAAAAGAAAATTAATAATAACAAATAAAATTAATAATAACAAATCTGTCATTTATATAAAATCATCTAAAATAAAAATTTATGAGAATTATTCCAAATTAAAACTATAACAACTCATTTCAATTTATATGTAAACTTAAATAAGGAAAAAAATGAAAGATTCGGGACAAAGACATTAATGACAACATAAAGACTTGAAGGATACACATTTAAAATATTATTTCTCTTAATATTTTGTGTTAGTAATAATTGTTAATACTAAGGTAGAATTTATTTTAATTTCTCTTCAATAAAAACATAAAATAAATAGAAGAAAAAAAAAACGAAATAGCAAAAGAAAATAACATGCAAAATACAAAAATTATCTAATCGTCTTCTAAATTTTCGAAAAAATTCTTAGAATTATCATTTTTTCTCTGTCAATTCTTCTTACCATTTAAAATATGTACACAGTCTATATAAATTCAAAGAAGACTTCAATTGTTGCCACCATTTTACTAACTATTGCAGAGTTAAATTCTTCTTAATTAGAAGCAAGAAAACACATTGAGTGATGAAATAAGAGAGAAAAAAAAAGCAAAAAAATAAAATAAAGAATAATCATGTAAAATATTTTCTCTTACAACATAAAAATAAAAATGCATTAACCGACAGATCAATAAATTCTTTTGTTATTGAAAAGAAAAACAACTTTAACTTAATTATTTATTTCTATCAAAGAAAATTAATTACATCTATCAAGAATCATTTTTTTAAAAAAATTAATAAATCAAGTTAAACTTTACTAAAGTTCTACAAATTTAACGGAAAACGGTTTCATATGTATGCACAAAGTCAAATACTTTGTGAGCACAACTTTGACAAAAAAAAAAAACGAGAAAATTAATATATAAATACCTGCGGATTTTGGATTTTTGTGGATGTCACTATAAGTTTGATGTGCTCTAACATAGTCCCTGCGATAATTTCAAAAATATAACAGTTTATTGTCAGGAACATTAAAAGTTGATCCATAGAATTTAAATCTTGAATTTGTTTCCATCTCTTTCATATAATACACAACTTGCGTTCACCGCAAAGAAAAAATATGTTTCAAAATTTTAGAAGCAAAGCCTAAAAAAATGTCGCTCATCATTTCAACTGATCATTCTCCAATAACAAAATCATTTATTCACTAATACCTGCAGATTTTGAATCGTTATGGGTGCCAGTACAAGCTTTATGTGCTCTAAAATAGTCCATGCAGTAATTTTGAAAAATATAACAGGTCAATGCTAAGAACAAAGTTGATCCATAGAGATTAATTCTTTGGATTCGTTTCCATCTCTTTCTATTATATACCACATAGACCACTTGCGCTTACCTCAAGAAAAAGAAAGTACCAAAACTCCAGAAGCAGAACCTGAAAAAATGTCGCTAACCTTTTCAATCGGTCATTCTCTAAGAAAAAAAATAATTCATCTACTATGTTTTAAGCTCCCGTGAAGAATACCACAGACCCAACTTCCTCATCACATGCATGATTTCCTTGAAAACACAAACCCAACAACAAAGAACAACTATAACATCCATTTACAGATTTCATTGAGTTGTTGAGTTTAAATTAGCATTGCAAATTATAAGATAACGTCTTTTAATTTACTATAATAAAGACAACGATAATAGTAATAAGCATTAAGAGAGCATATGCTAAACATTGGGTAACTCCCGTACATGATATTGCCTCTTTATTTTCTTTTTCATTCATTTACAACAATTCTTTATTGTTTTCATATTGAGCTTTTTAAGTAGTACAAGTTAATTAGAAAAATATTTACTCCCTCCGTCTCATTTTATGTGGCCTAATTTGACTAGGCACATAGTTTAAGAAATAAGCTTTGACTTGATAATGTTTATCATATTATCCTTTAAAAAATAAAAGGTAATTCATTTACTTTTTAATTAAGTGGGACCAATAAGGGTAAAAGAGTAGTCGTGCCTTCAAAAAGTTACCAAATAAGGAAATATGACATTTTTTTTGAGACGGACCAAAAAGGAAAGTAGGTCACATAAAATGAGACGTACATAATATTGCCTCTTCATTTTCTTTTTCATTCGTTTACTCCAATTCTTTATTGTTTTTATATTGAGCTTTTAAGTATAAGTTAATTAGAAAAATATTGAAAAAATGTCAAAAAAATAAATAGGACTAGAGGCCACAGAGAAATGTCACATCACCTTATAGAAATATGTTGTTGAATATGATTTTGCTATAATCAATTTGTTTTTCTCAGGAAATGATATTTCTTGTAGAAAATTCTGAGATATCCAGGAAAAAATGATCCTTGGAAAATATTCCGAAGGTATTTGATTGACGGATTATATTTTCCGGGTAAGTCATACAAAACCCGTTCTTACTATGAGACTATTCTCACCAGTACTGATAGTGCTGAGTTTTCACATTTTAATAATAATTATAATCCGTAAGGGAATATTTATAACTTCTCAAAGATTATTATTAAATGGATTATATCCGTTGAAGATTGGGGAATCTCTACTATGAAAGAAAGACAGCTCGTCCTTAATAACGTCCGAATGAGATTTACATACTGGGATTATATCCAAGCATTTGATCGTGTATTGTATTATAACAATGATAAACATAAGCACACTTGGTTTATAAAGGTGTGAGCAAAAATATTTTCAGATGAGATTCCAAATTGGTTTCTTCACTGGTGGTCATACCACAACCCAATAGCCAAAATACTGCCTGAACCATTCCATCTATTATACAAAGAATGAAAACAAGTGTCTCCAGATTTGGATGCTTTATACCATGCAGACCATATCTGCAACCCCGAGAAGATTGACCAGATTTACTTCTTTATTGAATTTTCAATACCTTGGATTCATAAGTGGACTCCTTAACTAGGATTCACAGAAGATCAGATACCATGTTTGTACAAGACATTCTATAATAATTTTTGGGATAAATTAATGAAAATTGATCCTAAAACAAAAGTCTTATATGACCAAGGAAAATTTCTTTCCAGGAAGGAGATAAAGAAGCTATGATTGCAGATTATTTAGAAGAAATGAAAAAGAATTTGCAGCAATCCCTCCTTCAAATTGAAAAATCGGACATGTTAATGAAAAGTGACACTAGCAATGATGATATATTGCAAGATGCACAGCCTTTGCTAGCGGAAGAGATACTTTCCGACGAAGCCATTGAAAATGCTAAAGAATTTGTCTGTAGAATGAAAGAAATGGACATGATACAAGGGAAAAAGAAGATTTGACGGAGATAGCCACCAAGGGGCCCACTACACAGTAGATACACCGTTCATGGGACCAGATAGGGTCCACCTTTACTGTACAGATGGGACCAATGGGACTCGTATTTACTATTCATAGATTCCTTTTTCTTTCTTTAAATATGTTTCAGTTTTTATTTTAGAGGGTAGAGTTTTAGACTCCTTCTCTCTCTTCTCTTATTCTCTCCTCCTTCTCTCTTCTTTCTCTCTTTGTTTGTAATAGCTTTTGTAAAGTTTTTATTTTAATAAAAATCAGAAAAGGTCCAAGCTTTGGACACCACATCCATTAGCCCTTGCTTCTTCGGGCCGAGATCCTTTGTTTCCGGGTTCAAAAGGTACTCTTCATTCTTTTCCCTTTCTCCTAAGCCGTGACTATGTCCGGCTAAATTCCATATCTATGTTGAATATCTAACTTCTCTTACATCTTAATCTTAAAGATCTGGCTTTATCAAAATATAAAGAAATTATTATATAGCCATTTGACTTGGTTATGAGATGGTGGTACAGTCGGATCTACCACTATTCTTAGTGGCTTTGTCTTAGTGACTACGTCTGGTAAGCCGGTTTAATAACCCGTTAAAGATGTTGAAAAAGGGCGATCTTTTCCCTGTTAGAACCTCCAGAAACACGGGCTCATTAAGAATATGTCTTAGATCATGACAGGCCCCTTGCTCAAGTAAAAAGGTTAAGCCTTCCATACAGTCATACGCTATGTAAAAATTCCTATATATTTTGGTTTTTATGTCTCAGCATAAAGGTGCTAAATTAGCTAGATCTCTCTGGCCGCGTGGACTACCGCCCGCCTTAGAGATCCTGCCAACTTGGTATCAGAGCCATGATGTTTTAAGATTAATATGTAACAGATGTGAAAGTATTCAACATAGATAGTTTGGATAAGAAATGGATTTGGGAGAATCCAATGTAATGAATGATAGGTTAGAAGAGGTTGATATACCTCAAAATCTTGACTTGTTAAACAAATGGACTATTCCTAAGGTTCCGATTCGAACTATTTATGATTATGGATGGTTTGATAAACTATCTACTACTTAGTTAATTAAAACTACTCAGACTTCTTTGGCTTTAAATTCATCTAAACAGACAATCCGTTTGTTAAATAAACGAGATATAGATTTATATAAAAATCGGTATAATTTTTTGCATATAGGCATGGTTCAAATTGTTTTTAAGCCATTAACTCTTAAAGGATTACTTGAAACATTTTTAGCAGCTCTTAGAGATGCAAGAAACTTAAATTTTCTTCAATCTTTGATGGGTTCGATAGAATCTACCGTGGCCTATGGTCCAGTATATATTAATACACAGCCTAATTTACAGCTGTCATTATCTGATGTGAATATTCTAGATGCATTAACATTAAATGTTAAAACACATGGTTATAATTATGCACCTGGTTCTGAACTTATATGTTTGTCATATAGAATTTATTATAAATTATTATCTACTTTAAACCCTAGATGTAAATTATATGATAAATCAAATCAAACTATTTTGTTTGAAACTAATTTTGTTAAATCAAAAATTACTACTAGACGACCTATTAAGTGGGAAGAAATTAATTTTCCAACTACTTGGGTTTTAAATTCTGTGATATCACCTAGGCAAATAGCTGATAAGGTTACTAATTTTGAGTATTCTCATATTACGTAAACTCTGGATGGGCAAGTTTGTATTCAATTTGAGGATAAATCTTCTGTTTATAACAGACAGTCTTTCTCTGGTTCTATGGGCTGGGAGTCTTCAATATCGTCTCCATTATTACTGCTTCCACTTTTCCTAGAAGTGTCAGACTGTTCAATTTGATGAAGAGAGTGGAGTAAATTCCGTTTCATTTCTTCTAAATAATTATGAATCATAGCTTCTTTATCGCCATCTTGAAATAATATTTTTCTGGAAATATGCCTGATAGAAGCGTCATCCATTTTACCATGTTCTGCTTCTAATTCATATTCTTGAATCTTTAATTTAATTAAGTCCAAGGGTTCTTGTCCATGTAGTACCTTGATTTTGGGATCAATTTTCATCAACTTATCCCAAAAATTGTTATAAAATGTTCTATATAGACAAGGTATCTATTCTTCAGTATAACCTAATTCTGGAGCCCACTTGTGAATTCAAGGGATAGAGAATTCGGTGAAGAAATAGATGTGATCAATTTTCTATGGATAGCAGATATGATCTGCTTTGTATAACTCATTTAGATCAGGGGAAACCTTTTTCCATTTTTTATATAAATTTAAAAATGGTTCCGGCAATATCTTAATTGTCGGTCCGTGGTATGACCACCAGTTTAAGAACCAATTTGGCATATGACTATCAAAAATTTTGGCACATACTTTTACGAACCAAGTATGCTTGTGTTTATCGTTATTATAATGAAGCACTTTATCAAAGGATTTAATATAATCCCAATATGTAAAATTTATTTTGGTGTTATTAAGGCATATCTGCCTTTCTCTCATTGTGGTCATTCCCCAATCCTCAGCAGATATAATCTGTTTAATAATAATCTTTGAAAAGTTATAAACAGTTTGATTCGCATTATTTCCAGCAAAATGCTGAATATCAGCACTGCCAGTCTCCATGAGAATAGTCTCATAATATAATCGGGTATAATCGGGTTTTGTATGACTTTCCCAGGAAATATAATCCATGTATTAAACACCGTTGGAATATCTTCCAAGGCTCATTTTTTATTGCTATTTCAATACTTTCCACAAGAAATATCATCTCTTGTTTAGGCAATTTTTCATAGGACCTGATATCATCATTGCCCTCTTTAGTCACTGAAGCAAAAGTATCACCTCCTTGCTTTTGAGCAGCTAAATAAGCTTGCATATGTGCGTATAATGGAATATCTTCTGGAATATCTTCCAGATGTATTGATGTCTTTGAGGAGGAGGATTCTCCTTGAGATATTTTTGAGTTTATCAAACTCTTTCTGCCATGTTGTATAACTGGGGAATTTGTTGAGGATTCGTATGAGGATCCTGATCCTTGGCTATAAGCCTGATATGATCTGCCCGGCGAAGAGGATAATCTTCCTCTGCCACGACCTCTACAAATATTCACGGGATAAGAAATCCGACAAAGAATTATCAATTCCCTTTTTATACTGGATTTCAAAATAAAATGGGGCTAATTGAGCCTTCCACCTCGCAAATATTAATTTAGAGGCATCATGTTTAAAATCTTTGTCAAACATATATTTGACTGATTGAGCATCATTTTTTATCAAAAACTTTTGGTTAAACAAATCATCCTGAAATTTTAAAACACATTTAACAATGGTTAGCATCTCATACGCCACAGTAGCATATTTCTTCTGGGCTTCAGTCCATTTACCTGAATGAAATCTTATCAGATATTCATGATTATCATTGGGATTTATTTGTTTCAAAATCCCACCAAACCCAATATTAGATGCATCGGTCTCAATTATTTTTTTCCAAGCAGGGTTAGCAAGGGTTAAACATGGTAAAATCTTAACACGTTTTTTAATATTTTGAACAATAACCGTATGCTTATCAATCCACAGCTCTTTAGAATTCTTTTTTAACCTATCATATAATTGGGCTAAATCAAGATAAAGATTTTTATAGAAGGGAGAAATATAATTTAAACTTTCCAAAAATCTTTGCAATTGAGTCCTGTCATTAATAACATCAGGAAATTTATTAGCAAAATTAATAGCATGTTGAATAGGAGTAATCTTCTCTTGACAAATATTATGTCCTAAAAAACGGACATCGGTTTGCAATAAACTCATTTTGGGTTTAGCTATGACCAAACCATTTGAATAACAATCTTTTTAAAGATATCTAAATGCTTAATATGCATTTCTAAAGTCTTGGAAAAGACTAAAATGTCATCAATATAAACAATAATAAAATCCATATAAGGATTAAAAATATCATTCATTATTTTCTGAAATTCAGAGGGTGCGTTTTTCAAACCAAATGGCATAACATTCCATTCGTAGTGTCCAAATGGGACATTGAAAGCAGTTCTATAAGTATGCTCTTTCAAAATCTGTATTTGCTAATAACCTGATTTTAAATCAAATTTTGAAAAGATATTGGCATCATATAATCTAGATAATAAATCTTTTTTGTTCGCAATCGGATACCGAATCCATTTTAAAAACTTATAAAGAGGTTTATAATTAATAACCAATCTTGGAACACCTCTTTCTTTTTCTGCACCGTTATTAACATAAAATGTAGTACACGACCAAGGAGATTTGGACGGTTTTATCAATCACTTTTGCAATAAATTATCAATTTCTTGTTTGAAAAATTCAACTAGTTAAGTATTCAAATGACATGGTCTTGATTTTGTAGGAATATTTTCCTCAGAAAATTCATCTTCATATGGAAGAGTAATAATATGCTTTTTTCTGTTCCAGAAAACACTAGGATGGTCAGCACATATATCATGGCAATTTGTTCAGAAATTAGTTTAAGTTTTTCTTGAACTTTAATAGATTTCATTGTATCACAAATATTCATGTTAAATAATTCTAGCTTCAAAGAATCAACATGCTTTTACTTCATACTAATTAAAGCATTTATGTCTCTAATCACGGGATCAGCGACAAATGTATAACTAATTTCTTTATTATTAAAAGTGGCTTTAAAACCCTTAGCATCAATATGCGTATAAGGATAAATAGCATTTATGAAAGGAGTACTGAGAATAATCAGAGGGTATAACTGATTTTTAACCAGAAAAAAGAAATGCAGAATGCAAACTTTATTCTGACAAATATGAGCATTAGGCAATTTATAATTTATATCTAAAGCATGTCTTGATGCAGATTGAACTAAATGAGTCGTCTTTTGAAAATATTTAGTAGGAATCAATCCTTCTTGGATGCAACTAACATCGGCACCAGTATCAATCATAGAAACTTCATTAACATAAAAATTGTTATCAATTAAAATTGTACATTTAATGTACCATTTATGAGAGGTGACAATTTGCATCATCCCCAAAAACATATCATGTTTATGATCTAAATTAATTTGTTTGGAAATCTCAATTTCATCATTTTCCAAAACATTTTTCCCTTTATCATTAGAAGACTCAGTTAAAGAATTATTTTTCTCAATCTGAGTAATCCGATGATCACAAATCATTTGATTTTGCTTTAGAGATTTAATCCTTTTTTAAATATTCAATTTCAAATTTTAAATCATCAAAAGACGTATCATGTACTGGAGTATGTTTTTGGAAAAGTCGTCTATTGACTTCTGATAATGTATAAGGATCTGAATATATTAATTCATTCTTTTGACTGGCTAAATTTGAAGTATTTGAACTTGAACTAGCTGTCAAATTAATGATTTTTTCACGAAGGTTATTATCAGTAACCTCCTTTAAAAGCTCTATTATATTATCAGATGTAATAGTCTGAATATTCATATCTTGAAATTGTGACTTAAGTTTATAAAACTCATCATTTTCACAAAAACAAACATCACCTTTGCAAGTATTACATGCAGTAATATTATCATGATTTTCACTATCAGAATAATCAAGTAAATCTACTTCTGCTTCGAATTCCGATTGATAAGGATCATAATCGGATTCTGATCCAAAAGTGTATAACATGTCATAGATTTTATCATGCAAGGCATTATCAAGTTCTAAAGCTTTAAGCTTTTACAGTTTACAATTAGGAGCAATATGTCCTAATTTACCACACCTATAACATTTAACCTTAGAAAGGTCTCTATGGGATCTATCTTTCGTAAATCTTTTAGACTTACGAGCACTTTTCTGTGCTTCCCGTTCTTCTTTTGATCTATATCTAGATATACGTTTCCTATATGAACCATCTGGGTTTGAGTTTCTATAATATTTACCCTTTTTCTTCTTAGTTTGACTAGAAGGCTGAGCTACACCAAATTGTGCACAAAAATCTCCTAATTGGGATTTTTCTTTAAGCTTATCCATCTTAATCTGTCAAGACAATTTTAGTTCATTACACAAGTTTAATCCTTCTTGTGTACACACTCCAATGAGTTTTTCATAAGTATAGTTACTGTACGAAATTTCACCGTAACTGCCTCTAAGAGCTTTTCTAACTCGTTCAGCAAATAAAGAAGGGAGGCCATCTAAAAATTTGGCTTTCCAATGTGCAAATTTATTTTTGGGTAATTCCATGACCCGACTAAGGAATGTATCCTTATACCATCGAAATTCACTTAAGCTCCTACATCTAAGACCGTTAAGGAGTGTCCTAGTGGTTTTGAAATCACTGGTAAATCTACTACTAAAATATTCTAATATGGTCATAACCATAGTATAGACTGTATCTTCACGGCCCCTAGGAAATTTATGACCTAAATTATCAATACTTTTTTTGGGATTGACAACAGATATAACAGAGGCTTTGTCTTCTACGGACATGTAATTATCCCACCAACCTCTAAGTGGTCCTATAAATCCAACAATTATCATTTTGCAAATAACTTTATCAGTATTTTTAATACTGGTAGCTTTGCATATTGTAGCGTACATCATTATTCTATGTACTAAAATGGTCATTTGCCTAATAGTAAGACCATCTATATTCCACTCATAAATCTCATGGCATCTATAAGACGTATTAGTCTGATTCCAGTCCCTTTCTTCCATTAGAACATCCTGGGGAGTGGTTCTAGGATAATAATGCGTTTTCATTCTAGGCTTATCAGTGAATTTTGGATGCCTAATGTTACCACTAAGCTTATTAAGCTCAGACAATATTTCTTTTCTATGATCGGACGAGTTATCAAGCGTTTCAGCAAATTGAGCAGACAAATCGATTAGTTTTATATTTAATCCAGAAAACTTTTTATCAAGAAGTTCTTCAAGATCCGAATAAGGTTTTAATTGAAAATTCTGAATATCAGGAGGCCTTTGAATACTAGAAGCAACAATCTGAGTAGATGATGTTCCCAAAGTAGAGGCAACATCAGTCTTTCCCTTATTGTCACTAAACTGTTTTATCAAAATGGTTAAATCATCAAGTTTTTTATCTAGAGAACTTATGTGTTCTCCCAAAACTTTGACATGTAAACCCATATAATTATTTTGGGCAGTTAATTTATTGATTTCAGAAACACTTATTTTTCCAATATCATTTTCAATAAATCTTTGAAAAGCAGTGAATGTAATAGCCGTATTATTAGGTAATACAAAAGAAGATTATGGTGGATAAACAACTTTAACTATTTCTCCACTGCCATCTTGATAAGATCTTTCTAATACATTTATGTATAAAGGTAAATAGGTGGTTATAAACCATGAAACAAAATATATAATTTGATTATGCAATGTACAAGTTTCATAAAACTCTTGTGAAATATTATGCATATCTTCTTTACTATAAGTGTCGAAAAACCATGTTTTAAACTGGTTCCATTTATTATCAAAAAATTCCTTTTGAATATGTTTTCTTACCAGGGATCCTGGACTAAAATTAGGCCCACTACACAGTAGATACACTGTTTATGGGACCAAATAGGGTCCACCTTTACTGTACAGAAGGCAATAATCTATTGCTACTGCTACTAGAATATGACTGCCTATTATAGACAGAAGATTTATCATCAAACTGAATACAAACTTGCCTATCTGGAGTTTGTGTAATATGAGAATATTTAGTATTGGTAACCTTATCGGCTAATTGATTTTGCGGTATAATCGAATTTAAAACCCAAGTAGTTGGAAAATTTTTTTCTTGCCACCTAATAGGTCTTCTAGTCGTAATTTTTGATTTCACAAAATTAGTTTCAAACAAAATAGTTTGATTAGATGTATCATATAATTTACATCTAGGATTTAAAGTAGATAATAATTTATAATAAATTCTATAAGACAAACATATAAGTTCATATCCGGGAGCATAATTGTAACCATGTGTCTTAACATTTAATGTTAATGCATCTAGAATGTTCACATCATATAAAGACAGCTGTAAATTAGGCTGTGTATTAAAATAAACTGGACCATAGGCTATGGTAGATTCTATCGAACCCATCAAAGATTGTCTAAAATTCAAGTTTCGTGCATCTCTGAGAGCTGCTAAAAACATTCCAGGTAACCCTTTAAGAGTTAGTGGTTTAAATGCAATTTGAACCATGCCTATATGCAAGAAATTATACAGATTTTTATATAAATCTATATCACGTTTATTTAATAAATGGATGGTCTGTTCTGATTAATTAAGAGCTAACAACGTCTCAGTAGTTTTAATTAACTGAGTAGAAGAAAGTTTATCAAACCAACCATAGTCATAAATGGTTTTAATCGAAACCTTAGGAATAGTCCATTTATTTAACAAATCAAGATTTTGAGGTATATCAACCTCTTCTAACTTATCATTCTTTATACTGGATTCTCTTAAATTCATTCTTATCCAAACTATTTATGTTGAATACTTTCACATCTGTTACATATTATTCTTAAAACATCATGGCTCTGATACCAAGTTGGCAGGATCTCTAAGGCGGGCGATACTCCGCGCGGCCAAACAAATCTAGCTAATTTAGCACCTTTACGCTGGGACATAAAACCCTAAATATATAGGAAATTTTACATAGCGTATGACTGTATGGAAGGCTTCTAACCTTTTTACCTGAGCAAGGGGTCTGTCATGATCTAATACATATTCTTAATGAGCCCATGTGTCTGGAGGTCTAACCAGGAAAAGATCGCCCTTTTTCAATATCTTTAACGGGCTATTAAATTAGCTTACCAGACGTTGTCACTAAGACAGAGCCACTAAGAATAATGCTAGATCCGACTGTACCACCATCTCAGAACCAAGTCAAATAGCTATATAATAATTTCTTTATATTTTGATAAAGCCATATCTTTAAGATTAAGATGTAAGAGAAGTTAGATATTCAACATAGATATAGAATTTAGCCGGACATAGTCACGGCTTAGGATAAAGGGAAAAGAATGAAGAGTACCTTTTGGACCCGAAAGCAAAAGGTCTCGGCCCAAATAAGCAAGGGCTAATAGATGTGGCATCCAAAACTTGGACCTTTTCTGATTTTTATTAAAATAAAAACTTTACAAAAGCTATTACAAACTAAGAGAGAAAGAAGAAAGAAGGAGGAGAGAATAAGAGAAGAGAGAGAAGGAGTCTAAAACTCTACCCTCTAAAATAAAAACTGAAATGTATTTAAAGAAAGAAAAAGGAATCTATGAATAGTAAATATGGGTCCCATTGGTCCCATCTGTACAGTAAAGGTGGACCCTATCTGGTCCCATGAACGGTGTATCTACTGTGTAGTGGGCCCCTTGGCGGCTATCTCCGTCAAATCTTATTTTTCCCTTGTATCTTGTCCATTTCTTTCATTCTACGGACAAATTCTTCAGCATTTTCAATGGCTTCATCGAAAAGTATCTCTTCCACTAGCAAAGGTTGTGCATCTTGCAATATATCATCATTGCTAGAGTCAGTTTTCATTGATGTGTCCGATTTTTTAATTTGAAGGAGGGATTACAGCAAATTCTTTTTCATTTCTTCTAAAAAATCTACAATCATAGCTTCTTTATCTCCTTGCTGGAAAGAAATTTTCCTGGCAATATGCCTGACTGAAGGGTCTTCCTTCTTACCCTTATTGGCTATAGCTTTGTATTCTTGGACTCGTAATTTAATTATGTCCAATGATTCTTGGTCATAGAAGACTTTTGTTTTAGAATCAATTTTCATTAATTTATCCCAAAAATTATTATAGAATGTCCTGTATAGACATGGTATCTGATCTTCTGTGAATCCTAGTTCAGGAGTCCACTTATGAATCCAAGGTATTGAAAATTCAATAAAGAAATAAATCTGGTCAATCTTCTCGGGGTTGCAGATATGGTATGCATGGTATAAAGCATCCAAATAAGGAGACAATTGTTTCCATTCTTTGTATAATAGATGGAATGGTTCAGGCAGTATTTTGGCTGTTGGGCCGTGGTATGACCACTAGTGAAGAAACCAATTTAGAATCTATAAACCAAGTGTGCTTATGTTTATCATTGTTTTAATACAATACACGATCAAACGCTTGGATATAATCCCAGTATGTAAAGCTCATTCGGACGTTATTAAGGACGAGTTGTCTTTCTTTCATAGTAGAGATTCCCCAATCTTCAACGGATATAATCCGTTTAATAATAATATTTGAGAAGTTATAAACATTTCCTTCCGGATTATAATTATTATTAAAATGTGAAAACTCAGCACTATTAGTACTGGTGAGAATAGTTTCATAGTAAGAACGGGTTTTGTATGACTTACCTGGGAAATATAATCCGTCAATCAAATACCTTTGGAATATTTTCCAAGGATCATTTTTTCTGTATATCTAAGAATTTTCTACAAGTACTATCATTTCTTGTTTCGGTAATTTTTCATAAGACCTGATATCATCAGGGTCCTCTTTAGTAATCGAAGCAAACGTATCACCTTGCTTTTGACCGGCTAAATATACTTGCATATGTCGTATAACGGGCTGTCCTCTCGAATATCTTCCAAATGAATAGATGTTTCAGGAGAAGATGAGGACTCTTCTTGAGATATTCATGAGTTTATCAAACTCCTTCTTTCCAATTTTATTATTGGGGAATTTGAACAGGATCCGTGTGACGATCCCTGACTCTGTGATTGGTACGATCATCCCATTGAAGGGGATGATCTTCCCCTGCCACGTCCTCTTACCCTAGTCCAAGGATGATCCATCCTGCAAATATTCCCGAGATAAGAAATCTGGTAAAGAATTATCAATTCTCTTTTTATATTGGATTTCAAAATCAAATGGAGCTAATTGAGCCTGCCACCTCGCAAATATTTTTTAGAGGCATCATGTTTAAAATCTTTATCAAACATATATTTTACTGATTGGGCGTTAGTTTTTATTAAAAACTTTTGATTATATAAATCATCTTGAAAGTTTAAAACACATTTGACTATAGTCAACATTTCATGAGCGACAGTAGCATATTTCTTCTGGGCTTCAGTCCATTTACCTGAATGAAATCGAATAATATATTCACACTTATCAATAGGATTAATCTGTTTTAAAATTCCTCCAAAACCAATATTGGATGCATCAGTTTCAATAAATTTTTTTTCAAGCAGGGTTAGCAAGAGTTAAAAAAAGTAGAATCTTACCTCGTTTTTTAATATTTTGAATAATAACAGTATGCTTATTAGTCCACAGTTCTTTTGAATTTTTCTTTAGCCTGTCGTATAATGGGGCTAAATCTCGAGAAAGATTTTTATAAAAGGGAGAAATATAATTCAAGCTTCCAAAAAATCTTTGCAATTGAGTCCTGTTAGTAATAACATCAGGAAATTTATCAACAAAATTGATGGCTTATTAAATGGGAGTTAATTTCCCTTGAAAAATATTATGTCCTAGAAATCGGACTTCGGTTTGAAATAAACTCATTTTTGGCTTAGATATGACCAAACCATTTTGTATCACAATTTTCTTAAAAATATCTAAATGCTTAATATGCATTTCCAGAATTTTAGAAAATACCAGAATGTCATCTGTGTAGACAATTATAAAATCCATATAAGGATTAAAAATATCATTCATAATTTTTTGAAATTCGGACGGGGCATTTTTTAATCCGAATGGCATGACATTCCATTTGTATTGTCCAAATAGGAAATTAAAAGCAGTTCTATAAGTATGCTCGTTTAGTATTTGAATCTGCCAATAACTTGATTTTAAATCAAATTTTAAAAAGATATTGGCATCATATAATCTAGACAATAAATCTTTTTTGTTTGGAATCGAATACCGAACCCATTTCAAAAACTTATTAAGAGGTTTATAATTAATGACCGATCTGGGCACACCTCTTTCCTTTTCAGCTGCGTTATTAACATAGAAAGCAGTACATGACCAAGGAGACTTGGACGGTTTTATCAAACCTTTTTGCAATAAATTATCAATTTCTTTTTTGAAAAATTCAACCAATTCAATATTCATCTAACATCATCTTTATTTTTTAGGAATATTATCCTTAGAAAAACCTTCTTCGTATGGAAGAGTGACTATCTGCTTTTTTCTGTTCCAGAAAGCACTCGGATGGTCAGCACAGATATCAATTGCAATTTGTTTAGAAATCAATTTAATTTTTTCCTGAACTTAGGAGATTTCAATGTATCAAAAATATTTATGCTAAATAATTCTAGCTGCAAGGAATCAACATGCCTTTGCTTCATATCAATCAATGCATTTATATCTCTTGTTACGGGATCTGTAACAAATGTATAACTAATTTCTTTATTATTAAAAGTGGCTTTAAAACCCTTAGCATCAATATGTGTATAAGGATAAATAACATTAATAAAAGGGATACCAAGTATAATTGGAGGGTACAACTGGATTTTAACCAAGAAAAAGAAATGTGGAATGCATACTTTATTCTAACAAATATGTGCATTAGGCAATTTATATTTAATATCTAAAGCATGTTCTAATGCAGATCGAACTAAATGTGTCGTCTTTTAAAAATATTTAGTAGGAATCAATCCTTCTTGGATGCAACTAACATCGACACCACTATCAATCATAGCAACTTCATTAACATAAAAATTGTTATCAATTAAAATTGTACATTTAATGTACCATTTATGAGCGGTGACAATTTGCATCATCCTCAAAAACATATCATGCTTATGATCTAAATTAATTTGTTTGGAAATCTCAATTTCATCATTTTCCAAAACATTTTTCCCTTTATCATTAGAAGACTCAGTTAAAGAATTGTTTTTCTCAATCTGAGTAATCCCAAAATATCGACGCTGTCCAAACATGAAAGAGCACCCGAAAGATGGAAAAAAGCAAATCGAAGATCGAAGGAGGTCGGCATGGAGTAGTTTCATCGAAAAGTAATAATTTTTCTGTGGATAAAGGGATCAATGCACAAAATGGGGGTATCCTTCAAAAAAAAAATCCCCTAAGCAAATCAGGAACCGCACAAAAGCATATAATGCTCAAGAACGGTATTTTTGGGTGGCCCTAAAGACAGATTGGACCGCCCATTTAGGATCAAAGACCCCTTGACTTATCTATCTCATTTCAAGAGAATATGAATGACAAATGAATCCGTCTTATCCTCGTTATGAATATTTTATTCATAAATTTTTCTAAAAATAGTCGCTAGCAAAAGCGACTGTGTGTCTACTAAATGTTTGCCTTAAGTGCAAGTATACTCAAAGGAGTCAGTACAACAATGGAACGATCAAAAAGATCACCCAATAGGGAGAAGAGTAAACATGTCCTCCTCAATATCCGCCATGAGGTGAAACAAATGTATAACGTCTCCAAATGATAGTCAAGCTACCCCCGAAAGGGATTACAACCACTTGTTCACATCTGAAAGACTTATTGTTGTAGTACCCCCTCAAAGGGAGAAGGTTAATGACAGATTAAGTCATTCGAACAATGATTCTAAGTATTTGTTTTTAAAACTTCCTTAAAGTTTGACTGTAGTAACTGGCAAGAGCGACACTATGGCTACTAACCATTTACCTTGAGTACAAGTACATGTAGAAAAGCCAAACACACTTACAAACAAATTTAGGAGAATCTTTTCTTCAAACTACCATTGCATGACATTTCATCCCATCCCATTGCATTGCATACCATTTTATCCCATTACATTGTATAACATACCATTTTATCCCATTACATTGCATTGCATACCATTTCATCTCATTATGTTGCATTGCATGCCATTTCATCCCATTACATTGCATTGCATGCCATTTCATCCCATTATATTGCATTATATGCCATTTCATCTTATTACAACATCGCAAGCCATTCCATCCCATTACATTATATTGCATGCCATTTCACCCCATTTTATTCCACTGTACGTCACTGCTGAGAGGGACATGCTGAGAGGGCTATGCCGAGAGGGCCATTTCATTCTATTGTACGTCATTACTGAGAGGGCTATGCCGAGAGGGCCATTTCATTCTATTGTACGTCATTACTGAGAGGGCTATGTCGAGAGGTCCATTTTATTCTATTACATGTCATTGCCAAGAGGACCATGCTGAGAGGGCCATTTTATTCCATTGCACGTCATTGCCAAGATGTCCATTTCATTTCATTGCACATCACTACTGAGAGGGCCATCATACCATTCAGATAAGTCTCTACAACCACTCACCACGCCCAGGCGATAAGTTCTAGAATTGGAAGATGCTTTGGAGCACCTATATCTGTTGACCACGTGAAGATAACACAATCTGGCGTCGAGGATATCTCAACATTTTATATTTATTGACTAAGCAAACAGTGATGTAGACCAGCGTCGAGGATATTTCAGCATTGCATGTACTAGCATTTGAATGAAACAACATATTGAAGTTGAATAAGTACATGATCCAAAGGGACGTCCTTAAGTCATTATCCGAAGACGAACGACAAACTAAACTTCCCAAAAATTGACAATCTGAAGGTCATCTGTAAGTTGTAACATTTGAGATAGGATAGTGTGTGAGATTACCTAAAATTTTATAGTCTATGGGTCATCCGTAAGTTGCAACTACATCCTAATTGGATAGAATGTGAGATTACCCAAAAATCGGGTTATCCGTAAGCCACAGCTAAATCCTTACAGATTGATGTGCAAGATTACCAAAATTGACAGTCCAAGGGTTCTATATAAACCAAGACATATCCAAGATCAATTATGTGTAGATTACCCAAGGACCGACAATTTAAGGAATATCCACAAGCCACATTGCATCCAAGGTAGGATAATGTGCAGGATTACCCAAAAAGCTGGCGGTTCAACGGATATCTGTAATCCATCTCTTATCCAAAGTCAGATATGTGCAGGATCACCCAGAAGACCGTCAAATCAAAGGACGTCTATAATTAATCTCATATCCAACATCGGATAGTATGCAAGATTACCCCAAAATTGAAAATTTGAGGGATATCTGTAAGTCATTCCGATATGGAAGATGCGTAAGACTTACTTGAGGTCATATGCACAAGATCATTGCCAATAGACAAAAGTGTTATCGCATCAAATACAATAAGAATTATAGGTGACCAAGAGGGTTACCACATCAGTAAAAGATTTTTGTAAGGACCGTCCTATGTAGAGTGTCGTCGGTGTCCAAGAAGGCCACCCGATTTTGTAGAAATTTTTAATTGCCAAAAACCATCTTTGTATCTATTATTACAAAGAATTATTGTCCTTCAAAATAGGCACATGAGAGGACGACATCACTTTTTAGATAACGACTCACGTGGAGATATGGTAAAAGACTATATACCCCTTCGTAAATTATTTTTATCACTAAAAATTTTTGTTTGAGATATTGTCGAGAGCATTCGAGTGGATGAAAATCTCAAACCAAAACCACAGGTGCGGATGACTCCAAAAAGGACGCAACACAATGTGGAACTTTTTCTTAGCAGCAAATCGGGACCAGAGAGGGATGTAAACTCTTTGGATGTGAGCTAAAGGAAGATTGCCACCACCATAAAAACACACCCCTATCAGAAGGCATATGGGTATTTTGGGATATTTTGGTTTTAGTTTCACTGCTGAGATATTTTTAAGCTCATACTGAAGGTAACCTTCTCTTTTCTTCAAATTCGAGCGACATCACACCTAGAGCTTTGGAAATTATGTCCAGGTAAATTCTTACCTATGGATGTGAAGAGCTCCACATTCATGGTTAAGAGGTTACAAGCCTGTTTTCCATAACCCAATTGGCTTGTCACTCATCCCCAGCCAAAGATCGTCTAAAATAAAAAACTATAATTTTTATCGATCGAGTCTAACTAGAAGCAGTCTGTTTCTTTGAAGTTTTTGGAAGAAACATGGTATTATCTTTCCTTGTTCCTTGTTTTTAATGATCTGTAAATGATTTCTATCTAAACCTAGTTTTGTTGCAAAATATATCAATATATTTGGTGTTGATTGGTTGTGTTGCTTTCTATATGGGTGATAATATGAATAATACCTCTACCTCTGTGAGATTTGAAGGATTTTTATTGATCAGTCTCACCCTTTTTACATTCATCTATTTGATAATCCTAATACTCCACTTGTATCTCCTTCTTTTGATGGCAATGGTTTTGTTCCATATAGTAGAAGCATGCTTGTAGCCTTGTCTATAAAGAACAAGCTTGGAGTGATCACTAGGAGAAATCCTCAACCAATAGAGGAATCTCCTTACTACTCAGGATGGGAATGTTGCAATGATATGCTCATTTCTTTGGAGAGACCTAAATGAGAGGTTTGGACAATCCAATGTGTCCAAATATATTCAAATCTAGCATGAGATTAGTTCCACTAGTCAGGGCTCATCTGATATAGCAACTTATTTCACAAAAATGAGGAGTCTATGGGACGAGTTTCATACTGCCTATGTAGAATCTACTTGCACATGTGGTGCTCTATCAAAACTATTGAAGGAACAACAATTTTTCCTATTTTTAAGTGGACTGAATTAGTGTTATTCTGCATGTAAGAAAAATATTCTCATGATGTCCCCTTTACCCTTCATTAGTAGAGATTATTCCATGTTGCAACATGATGAGAATAAAAAGGAATCTTCTCCTTATGTCCCAAACTTCTCCACTGATTTTGCTGCCTTCTCAGCTTCAACCAGTTGCAATCCTAATTTCATAAGAAGTGATTCTGCTAGTTATAATCATAGATTCTAGTTTGACCCTAAAAACAATCTGAGATTCCAATTTAACCCCAAAAATAATTAGAGATTCCAATTTGACCCCAAAAACAATCAGAGATTCCAATTTAACCCCAACAATACTCAAAGATTCCAATTAGACTCCAAAAAAATGAAACCATGTTGATGCATCAAATTTTTATTGCAAATACTGCAAAAGGTCCAGGCATGTTGTTGTAGATTACCGTAGACTACAAGAGTTTCCTCCTGATTTTAAGTTTACTAAAAATAAGAAGATTTCTACTTCATGTGTTCAACACAACAAACCTGCAGATAAGATCAAATCTCCTCAAATTCTTTTTGGTTTCAATAATGACCAGTACCATCACTACAAATATCTTCTGAGTTTGCAACAAACTATGCCTTCCCCTGAGGGAACTTTTGGTGACAATGTTGCATTCACTGCCTTTGCAAGTCTTTTTAATAGTTCTGTTGTGTGTAACATTGATTCTTATGTGTGTGCTTTATCTCAGTTAGGAAATTCTAGTCCTTGGATATTAGACTCAGGAGCAACCAACCACATGACACCTCACAAACTCCTTTTGCATACATCCAGGCTTTATCTACTCCTTACTTAATCACTCTCTCTAATGGGTATAAGAAGGTTGTATATACTAGATCCTTCCAGTTCAGACATGATACAATTCTTCAAAATGTCCTTCTAGTACCCTCATTTTATTTAATTTGATCTCCACTCACAAATTACTCACTCAGCTTTAATGTTATGCAGTTCTCACTATTTTTGCTTGCTTTCTATTGGGACCTTCTTTGAAGAGGCCATCAGAGATTGGTAAAGTTGTCAATTATCTGTACTTTCTGCATCAGGACTATTATATCACTACTAGCACTGCTCCACCTGCTGCCTTGGACAACTTTGCATCCTTTACTTCTAGTAGTGCATCTAATATTGTTTGTCATCCTATTTTTTCTATTTCTACATTTTCTTCACATAATGAATCTTGTAATGTTTCCATGATTAATTTAGTTAATTCACCTTTCAAATCAAATGCTTCTACCTATGTTGATAATAAATTGTATATCTTATGGCACCAAAGATTAAGTCATGTTCCTTTTCATAAAACGCATTCCATTAATACCTTACCAGATAAATTGTCTAGCAAGCAACATTTTATTTGTTCTGTGTGCCCCATGGTAAGACAACAAAGAATTTCTTTCCCCAGTAGCTCTATTCATTCCACTGTCCCATTCTAACTAGCACACATAAAAACATGGAGACCCTATAATACCCAAATCTATAATCACTATAAATATTTTATTACCTTAGTTGATAACTTCACCAAAATCACATGGAAACACTTGCTTTCATGCAAAAGTAATGCCTTAACAGTCTTGAAGGCATTTGTGTCCATGGTGAAAACATATTTTAATCTTCCTGTTCTGACATTCAAATTATATAATGACCTTGAGCTAGGGGGAGTTTACCTTGTCAATAACTTTTTTCCTGGCAATGGAATACTTTATCAAACAAAAATACCTCCTACTCCTCAACAAAATGGGGTTGTGATCTTTTGGCTGCCTTTGTTATGCCTCTTCTATCAAACCTGGGAGGTATAAGTTTCAATCTAGATCTCTTCCAACCATTTTCCTTGGTTATCCCTGTGGAAAAAAGGCATACAATCTCCTTAACCCTTTTCTCACTCTATTTTTTATTTTAGGGATGTCATTTTCCATAAACTTGTTTTTTCTTGTTTTCTCCTTCCTCCTTTCCTGCTCCTCCTCCTCTTGATCCTTTTGTTGACATTCTTATTGCTTCAACTGATGCTCCTTCTATCCCTGTAGTTTCCATGCCTAGCTCACCACCTACAGTATCTCTACTTACTCTTATCCTACCTATTCCAACTGTCCTTCCCACACAACCTACTCTACCCACTCTTCTCCCACTTGTTCCTAGTAGAAAATCTTCTAGATCTATGCACAAGCCTTTTTACCTTACAAACTATGTCTGTAATTCTGTTCTTCCCTCTAACCCTTCTAACTCTATTGAGCACATCCATGATCCGTAGTTTTACCACCAGGCTGCCTCTCATCCTGCCTGGTAAGAGGCTATGTTGAAGGAATTTCAGACTCTTGACTCTAATAACACTTGGGACATTGTTCCCCTTCCTCCAAATAAAAAGGTCTTTCCTTATAAATGGGTCTATAAGGTTAAGTAGAAATCTGATGGCTTTATAGAGACGTTCACAGCTAGACTTATCATTTGGGGTGATACTCAAAGAGAGGGTATTGATTACACTGAAACCTTCTCCCCTATTGTCAAGCTCACTGCTATTAAATATCTTCTAACAGTGGCTGTCAAAAGGGGTTAGACTGTTTTCCAACTAGATGTGAATAACACTTTTCTTTGTGGCTTATTGGATGAGGAAGTTTACATGAAAATTCCCCTTGGCCTTACTATTTTTGCTTCTTTACCTTCTTCCTCTAATTAGAAGGTGTGTAAGCTTAAGAAGTCACTTTATGGCCTTAAACAAGATTCTAGACAGTGGTTTTCACGGCTGTCTGAGGTTCTATTATCTTAGGGTTTTATTCCCAGCAAGAATAACTATTCCTTATTCACTAAACCTATCTCTGGTTCACTCATTATGATTGTTGTATATGTTGATGATATTCTCTTAGTTGGAGATGATCTTATTGAATTTACTGCTTTGAAGGAATTTTCGGATGACCACTTTTGTATCAAAGATTTGGGTCATGTCCACTATTTTTTGGGTTTGGAAATTACTGCCACATTAATAGGTTATACTATCAGCCAATGTAAATATACTTCTAAACTTCTTCAAAAGTTTCATTGTGGCAATTATACTCCTCTTAGTACTCCTCTTGATTCTTCTATTAAATTGTTGGTAGACATGGGTGCCCCTCATACTGATGTTACACTTTATAGGCGTATTATTAGAAAAGTCAATTTTTCACAACACACTCCACCTAATATTGCTTTCTATATAAAGCATCTAATTCAGTTCTTGAATGCACCTCGGGTGCCCCATATGTTAGCACGTTTGCATGGGTTCCATTATCTCCTTAATGCCCCTGGTCAGGGCATTGTCCTTTCCAACTTTGATAGTTTCTCTCTTACCGCCTAGTCAGACTTGAATTGGGCTACATGTGCTAATTCTCATAGATACATTACTGGTTTCTATAGTACTCTTGGTGATTCTCCCATCTCTTGGAAAAGTAAGAAGCAGCTACCATTTCTTTATATTTTGCTGAAACTGAATACAGAGCTCTCCAAAAAGTTATTGCTGAACTTTGTTGGCTACGTCGGCTATTGGGTGATCTTGCTGTTCCCATCACTTCTTCTATTCTAATTTTTTGTGATAGCTATGAGGCTGTCCATATTGCCAAGAATTCAGTCTTTCACAAGCGCACGAAACAAATTGATGTTGATTGCCATTTTGTGCATAATTATTTATCTGATGGTCTTATTTCTCTTCATTATCTTCGTTCTACTGACTAGCTTGCTGACATTATGACTAACCCTCTTTCAGGTGTACTTCATCATTAATTGCTCTCTAAGTTATCTGTGTCATCCCTTTCTAGCTAGAAGGAGGTGTTAACATGATGATTAGGCCTTGTACTATCTTAGGCCCAAGTGGGTTTCCGGACTAAATGGCCCACTTCAGTGTAGATTATTTTCTTAAATGTATTTCCCTTTTATGCATTGTATATAATTCTAGATATTTTCAAGTTGTAGACAACAAGTTAACATATAATAAATGCAACTTTTCCTTTCCTCTTTTCTTTCTTATTTTCTCTCTCTTTCATCTAGGGTTTGGTACAATAAATCCAAGGCGATCTATTAATTGTGTGATCTAATATCTTTCCCACTGAACTTAGTTTCTTTGTCAAAATGGTTGGAAACTTGAAACCAGGAGGCCGAATTTGATTGAAATTTGTTCAACTTACAAGCCATGTAGTATCTAAATCGCAGCAAAGCAAATCTAGTTTTTAGAGCTTTAGTTGTCTTGACTCTCTTGCAACTTTTAGTTCAGGAATCAGACGTTCTACATATTCAGCAATACCAAATTTGGATCATCTATATCCCTTATGCGATCCATATCATCCTTAATCTTAAAGACATCTAAGGATTGAGATCTAGAAATAAGGTGCTCGAGAGATCCATCATATGTCAACATAGGGTGATATGATAGATCTAAAGATTTTAGATTTTGACATTCAATAACATCCAATCTTTTTAGTGAAGAACTAGAGTAAGAAAAGTGTTCAAAAGTTGGTGCTGGGATATTAACAAGCTGGTTTCTTGTTGTACAAATGGAAACTGACTTGATCTTTTGAAGATTTAGCGGCTCAATATTTTTCCACTTCCAATAACAATGCTCAATTATGAAAGACATTCAAGGGAAATCTATTAAATAGAGTCTGAAGCATGTTATCATCTAAACATACATAATATATAAAAAGCTTTCTCAAAGAATGACAGTTCACCACACCGCTAGATAATGAGGTACGCGTTAGATCACAATGATTCCGAACCAATTTTCTTAATGGTTTTGCTTCCAAAATTTTGAAAATATGCAAGCAGTACCATTCTAAGCTAAAAACTCTTAAGACCAAATCTTTTACGCCATTTTGAAGTGCAACGTCAAGCCATTTATCAATGAGAGGGAAAACTCTATTGGAAATAGTAATAGAGTACAATTCAAACTTTTCTATAGGGGTTTACCGTCCTATATCTCTCCATGATATAATCCACTATTTTCATATTGTCTTTGGGATAACATCTCTTAAATCCAAGTTGGGATGAGTCGACCATGCTTGCAGCCATTTTTTTGGAGAGAATACTCATTTGGTATTTTTTTAAAAAGCTAAGGTAATCTAGTATTTTTCAAACAATACATTCATGCAATCTATTAGTTGTTGAGGTCATAGATTATTCTTGAATTATTCTTCTTACTTTCCATCCATATCTTAAGAACCATTTTTAACTCTGATGCCGTAAAACTCGTTAATTAGCTCTTCATCTTGCTTTTTTCATGTGTTTTTTTTTAATCCTTAAATATGCATTTTTACTTGATAAAAATCTGCACAAAAAATGATAAAAAATCTGCACAAAACTGCACTTTTTTAGATAAAAATCTGCTCAAAAATGCAATTTTACTTTATAAAAATCTGCATAAAAGTCTTGCTAGTAAAACAATTAAGAAAGCAAGATCTCCAAACAATTTGTTCTGTCTCAAATATTCTGTCACAATTTTTCAATTTCCTTGCTGTGGCAATTTATGTACTATTCCCTTTTACTGTCTCATTGGTGATATATTACTTTTCCCTGTCTCTTGATTGTGTTTTTTTAGAGTCATGTGATCATTTACAATTAGATCTTTGTTTCTAAATATACAAATTTTGGGAGGGAAGGAAGGGTGTGAAGTGAAAAGAATATGAATTAGGGTTCCTCGACTCTAAATTTTTCTAGGGGTGAAGAAAATCAAGAACAATGTTTGGGAAATTTTCTTGTTGTATTTCTCTGTACAGAATACCTGTATTTATACAAGCTCTAGAAATTAAAATAATGATAAAGAATATTCTAAATACAACTATGTAATGACCCTCCTGGTCATTTTCTACTTCTCCACATTATTTTCACGTTTAGAGAATTCTCATAGCTGGACCAAGTCATTTATGACTTGCTGGAACAGACAGTTCGGTTACCGAGCAGTTCGTTTGGATTTTAGAGCCATTTCCCTATTTTGAAATCGTCGCTTTTCAAATTTGGCAAATGGGCCTAAACATTAGGTAGATGACCTCGTATACCAATTCTGACAGTTCCATCAACTTTGGGACATTGATTTTAGGCTAGGGGGACCTTTGATTTGGGTCGCGAGGCTTCCAGACTCATTTTGGGCTATTGGATGGAAATTGGTTAAAATGGCCATTTGAGTGTGGAACCCACATTTCATCAAAATGACCCCGGATGGAAATTTTGATTGTGTCGTTAAGTTTGAAATGTTGAATTTGATAGGGTAGCATAGTTTTTTTACATTCATGGGGTTCCGAACGAATCCCGAGGTCCTGTTGGAAACTTGGCAAAATATTGCCAAGTGCTAATGTTGCTTCAGCTGGTGCAACCGCTTAAGAAAATTGTGCACCGCTTCAGCGGCTGAGGCCTTGGACCCACCTATCCATTTAATCAGAGGCTTGTCCACTTTAGCAGAAGTCCACCCCGGGTCATGGAATGCGGGAGGGGGCACTTTAGAGGTGACTGCTTAAGCGGCACCTTCAGGGCATTTAATCCCCTTTTCACCCATTTTCTCTCATTTTTCTCTAAGTGTTGGAGCATTAAAGCTCTAGGGAGATAGTGGGAGAGAAGATATGATTCTTGGGTATTCAAAAGGGGCTTGGAGAGTTCGTTAACATCATTTTCCTCGTCTAAATCCTTGTAAGTTCCATCTAATTTCTTGGTAAATTCTCCGTTTAGACCCAAAACCCTAGCTAGCTTTGTGGGTTGATTTTAGGTGTTGTAATGCTTAGAATTCACCCATTATTGAGGGTAAATTACCCTTGAGCCTTGAGGGACATTTTGACGATTTCGATTTGTGAATTCGTAAGCGGGCCACACATGGGATTTTTGACTCAATTTTGGACCCAAAGCATTTATATGCAATATGGGTATTGTTATTCTTGTGTTTATGAGTAGAGTGTTATTTTGATAGCTTGGCATCGTGCGAAGGCTTCTCGAAAGGGAAAGCCCCGCTGTAGCGGACTTTATTGAGCTTCCTTCGGTGTCTAGGTATGCTAGGCTTTTCCTACTTATAAATTGAGATTAGTATATGATATTATGCTAGTTTTGGGTTGGAATTTATGATTGGTTGCTTAGTTAGTAAAAGTTGGTTTATTTGGCTGTTTTGTGGGCCCTTTCGGAGGTAGAATTGATCCAATTACCTATTCCTTAAGTAAATTGATGCTTTGGGGCTATAATATCACACTTAGCTCCTTGGAGACTTAGGAGGCCTTCTTTAACAACTTTATCCTAAATCTTGAGCCTTAAACTACATAGCATATACCTTGTTCAGGGCTAGGTTAATGATCTTGAGCTTATTTAAAGACCGGTTTGAGTCTGGCACATTCTATTGATTTATGGCATTTAAAGACCGGTTCAAGTCCGGTACATTCTATTGATTTATGGCATTTAAAAACTGGTTCGATTCCGACACATTCTATTGATTTATGGCATTTAATGACCGATTTGAGTCTGATACATTCTATTTATTTATTGAATTTAAAGACCGGTTTGAGTCCAGTACATTCTATTAATTTATGGCCTTTAAAGACCTATTCAAGTCTGACATATTCTACCTAATTATGGAACTGATGCTAAAGTTATGAGGAGGTAAATTTGGTTCAAGTACAGTGTTTATGGGTTATTTCATGGCATCATGGTATCGGTTCGAGTTCGGTGAGTTGTGGTACGAAAGGGTTCATAAGCATGGTAGTAGTATATTTCCTTTATTGCATCCATTGGGTTTATGGGGGTTCGTTTGGATTAGTCCTCTCTTGTTTGCACCTTCTGGCCTTATGGGGGTCTAATTAGGTTATAAATAGTTTACCTAAAGTTTGGTATCATATATTTCGTTATTTATTTCTATATGTCGGAGCATGATCTGAAGGTTGCCCATTTTCCCTTGACTTTAGCTTACTTTCTCATATTTTATTATGCTTTTATTATGATTTAGCTCAGTCGACTGATGATGTCTATTGAGTACTCATTGTTTTGGTACTTATACTACTCTTCTGCATCTTTTCTGGTGTAGATCCGAGTACTTTCCACCACCGTTAATATTCTAGCCAGCTATCTATAGGTCTCAAAAATAGGGCGAGCTTTCAGAGCCTGAGTTGATCCCCTCTCCTTCCCCTAATTTTGGATGGTCTTTCATTTTGAGATTACATGTGTATATTATTAGTACTCTTATTCTTTTGCTAGTGGCTCTTATACTAGCCTTACAAGGTCGTGGGATTCCTTTTGTTCTTATCCTTCCTTTATTTAGCCCTACATTCTCGTACTTATATTTATGGGCATGATTTGTATTATTTTTGTATCCTTCTGCCATTGCGCCATTACTTGTCCTTGCGGTCTAAGGCTTAGCTTACCTACTAGTGGGACATAGTAGGTTCCATCATGACTCAGAAATTGGGTTGTGACAAATTGGTATCAGAGAACCTAGGTTCATTGGTATTGTTGGTACAAAAGCAAGAATCTAGTAGAGTCCCGGGAATCAAAATGATGACGTACGTATCGTATCTTCGAGAGGCTACAGGACATTCTTAGGATGACTTTAGTTTTCTCATTCATTTTGTGTGTTGAGTAAAAGTTGGTTTCTAAGGTTCTCATTGTTTCACTCTTTCACAGATGGCTAGGATGCGAGCTACGACGACGGGTGACGGAGACGACCCCGAGCCCGCTTCTCACCTGCTAGAGGGTCGGACAGGGTAGAGCAACAGCCCCAACTAGGGGGCTGAATAGAGAGACTTCGCCAGATCCAATTATTGCTCCACAGGTTCAACCACCCCAGCCATTGGTGGGCCAGGAGGCAGCCCAGGCTCCACTGGGGTTTATTTTTTCGTCGTTGCTTAGAGATGTCTTGGTCCAGTTGTTGGGATTAGTTCGTGATGCGCCATCTGATGGTGCACAGTCTATAGATCAGAGTGGTACAGATGTAGGGATGCAGCCTGTAACTGCGACACCCAGAGTTCAGGTTCCCCCAGCGCTGGTAGTTGCTTAGCCTGTGGTAGTCCAGCCTGCTATGTCTGTTGAGGAGCAGAAGGTATTGGGTATATTTCTGACAATGACTCCTTCTAGGTTTACAAGGGCTCCAGGAGAGGATGTATTTGAGTTCCTGGCTGCTTGCTGATGTTCCATGGTTACATGGCACTTTCGATGCTTAAAACAAAGAAAATATGCAATAACTTGGGTATGTTTGGTGGGTATGATGTGTTTTCTGTTCTATATTGATGGAGAATAGGTTTTTGGAGGCAAAATGATCAATAATAAAGAATCATGCTTGAAAATAGAGTATCTGAAGATGAAAGAACCAGGTCCTGTACCAGAGGAGTGACTCACGACAGGACTCACGTGTCGTGAGTCCAGCCACGTAACGTGAGTGGGTGCCATAAGTCAACTTCTGAGGATGTACAATGTTGCCTGATTTCCATGGAACTGATCTACGTGGCGTGACTTGTTCCACCACACCAAGTCACAATACTGTGGAAAGTTGCCGACTTTGTTTTCCTGTTTTATTTAGGTTAGGATTCATCTTGTATTTATAAATAACCCTGTATTGTCCTATGTTCAGGAGTTAGTCAGTACATTATTTTGAGACATATTTCCAGTAGTTTGATGCATTATTCAAAGTTCTCTTCATTATCATGAGTTTAAAATTATGTTTTCAGCTTCGAATTCTTCTGGTGTTCTTGCAATAATGAGCAGCTAAACCCATTAACTAGGGTTGAGTGAACCATGAGAAATTAACAAAACAGGTTACGTGCAAAGCAAATTTGAACTGGTGTGACTGCATGTATTGTTATTACCTTCATTATAATTGATCTTCTAACGGTTGCAAACATTAGAAATTCGCTTGGATTCTAGACTTGCTCGAGAGAGAGGTAAAGATTGCGAAAAGGGAATAACAACAGAGATTTGAAGCTATCAACCTTCATCTAATAACTTGAGTCATAACAGGGATAGTTATTTGAGATCCAGGACAAGGGTTAGTAGTGCGACACTCAGAGATCGAGAGTAGAAGAGTGAAATTCATCTAACCAAGGTCGAGAGACATTTAGATGAACATATCTTGTTAGATTTTGCATGCAACGCAGCGGGACAGTTTTGCCAAGCACAAATAACCGGTGAAGTTAAGGAATCATTGGGGATCATAGTCCGAGTGTATTCCTCATATTGTTAAAAAATCCAAAAATCAGCAATTGTTATTATTACCATTTATTCACAAAACCCCCCCAGTTTCACGTATTTTCCAATTACTCAGACTATCATTCTCCATAATTTCATACTATTCCCTATAGTATCGACCCCAACCTAGTTGGGTTCTATATTTGATACAACGACCTCATTATACTTTTCTGAAGGTATATTTTGGGCGATATCAAATTTTGGTGCCATTGCCAGGGAATATGATTATGGAGTTGAGTATTTTGCTTGTAGGAGTTGATTAGTTTTCTTTCATTATACTTTTAAGGGCACATGCCAGTGTATGCCCAATACTAGGAGTCAAGGCAATCCCCTGATTCCACTTGATCCTGAAATAGAAAGAACTTTGAGAGCTAATCGAAGAATAGTGAATACCGATGGAGTTTAGGATCCCGCAGTCGCGGGAGACATTTATAACCATCCAATTCAGCCAGTTGTTCATGAAACAGCGGACCAAACTACGGCTCGATTTACACAGGAAGAGAAAGCTAGGCAAGCTGCTCTTAGGTAAGCAGATAGAGATAATCGAGCTATGCAAGAAGCAACATAACATTTGGCTGATGCTTAAGAAAGACAAAGAAGACTGAGGGCATACCAAAAACCTCAAAGACCACATGTACCAGTTTTTGATGATCAAGAAGAAGAGGATGTGGCTTATTTTGTGCCGGTAGAGAATGGTGTCATTATTCCACCAGAATTACCTCAGGGCACTAAGTTCGATATTATAAGTGCTATGATCCACCTGCTTAACTTGAAAGGCGTATTCGCCGGTCTTTCTACAGATGATCCAAACTTGCATGTGATGAACTTTGTGGGGGTCTGCACTTCATATAATTTGCCTGGAGTGGACCAAGAGGCTATTCGGTTAAGATTGTTTCCGTTCTCTTTAACAGGAGAAGCGACTTTGTGGTTGGCCAAATTACCACAAGGCTCCATTACTACTTGGCAAGAGCTGAGAAATTACTTTCTAGAGAGATTTTTTCCACCCTACAAGATGTTGCAGTTGAAGGATGAGATTTACAACTTCAGACAACTACATTCTGAAGCACTTTATTAGACATGGCTAAGATTTAAGAAGAAGCTGCAGAATGTTCCAAATCATAGAATGAGTGGTAGGAGTTTACTGGAAATCTTCTACAGGGCTTTAAACGCAAATACCAAGGCTGTTGCAGATGCTATTACTGGTAGATCATTTATGAGTCTGAGGTGGGAATAAGCTTCAGAGATTTTAGATCGTATCACTAAGACCAACCAAGGATGGCACACTCGGGAGGCAGATACATCTGCTTGGTCATACGCTATTAGAGCATCTGCAGCACAACTGGCTTTGGATGAATTTATAGCTCAAGAGGTTGCACAACTGAGAATAGAAATTGGTTTGCTAGTCAAACAGATAACGGGCAGAGATCTTGAAAAGGTGTATGCCATAGGTCCACAAGGCAAAACACCTAAGCATGACGAGTATGAATCTGATGTGGAAGCTATGTATTTGGATTGAGAAGTGACAGGTTTTTGAGCCAAGGGCCAAGGGTCTAATCAAGACTCTTGGAACTTGAGGTAAGGGAATCAAGGTCAGAACTATTATGGAGAAAATTACAACAGGTCAGGATATAGAGACAGAGAGAAAGAGATCGTGATGGAGAATGGAGAAGAAAAGAGGATTATAAAGAGAAGAGTGGCGTATATGTTCCACCGGGAAACCGTAATGATAAGTTTAGAAATTTGAGGATTGAAGCCCTTCTTAATAAACTTGTTACAAGGTCAGAGAACCAAGAAAACTGTCTAAAAGATATTAGGGCAGTCATCTCGAGAATAAGTCAAAAGGTAGAATCTCACTCGACTGCGACAAAACAACTGGATCAATAATTCGGGCAGATATCTATAGCATTGAATCAGCATCAACAAGGTACACTTTTGAGCAACACCATCCAAAACCTGAGAAATGATACTTATTGTATGGCTATCACAACGAGAAGTGGGAAGACTCTCATTGAGGTATCCAAACAAGTTGAGTGTGTTCATGCTACACTGGAAGAGCAAACGAATACCACGAAAGAGGTAAAGGAAGCTCTAAAGAAGTATGTTCCATTTCCAAAACTTTCTCCACCTTTCCCTCAATGTCTAAAGAAAAAGGTGGATGAAAATAAAATTGTTAGTGGGGAGATCATGAAAGAAAGTGAAGAGCCTCAGACTGATGAAAACAAGGTGAAAGCTGAAAATGAGAAAGAAAAGGAAGCCCCACAAATGCTAAACCCCATTCCTAAGCCACCACCTCCATTTCCTCAGCGCTTGAAGAAGAAGAAGGAGGATGGAAAATTTCATAAGTTCATGTCCATATTGAAATAATTTTCTATAAACATCCTATTGGTGAAGGTGCTGGAACAAATGCCAGAATATGCAAAGTTCATGAAAGAGTTGGTCACGAAGAAGAGAACTGTCAGTTATGAGTCTGTTAGTGATTTCCACCATTGTAGTATAATTGCATCCCATTCTCTTGTGCAAAAGAAAGATGATCCCGGTGCCTTCACAATTCCATGTATAATTGGGTCAGTTAACTTTGCCAGAGTTTTGTGTGACCTAGGTGCAAGCATTAACTTGATGCCGCTAGCAGTATTCGATAAATTAGGCTTGGGATCCCCCAAACCAATAAGGATGTAGTTATTAATGGCGGATCGTACGATCAAGAAGCCTGTAGGCATATTATTTGATGTTTTGGTCAAAGTTGAAAACTTTATTTTTCCTGTTGACTTTGTTGTCTTGGACTGTGACGTCGATTTTGATATGTCCATAATTTTGGGGAGACTATATTTAGCCACTGGTAGAGCATTGGTCATTATGGAGCGGGGTGAGCTGAAATTCAGGTTGAATAATAAGGAAGTCAGTTCAATGTTTGCAGAGCTATGAAGCAGCCAAAGGACATGAGGTTGGTTTCAAAAATAAATATTATAGATGACCCTAGAGGCCAACCCAAGGGATATCTTGATGAAGTCTGAGTAATCAAGACACCCGCCTCGTGCCACGACGTTAAATCAGGCGCTGCTTGGGAAGCAACCCAAGGAGTTTTGCTATTTCTACATTTGCTTTGATTTTTGTTATTTTGATCGACATTAGACCCACGCACCTAGGGTGCCCCAGGTATGTTCCTAACTCTCTTGTTTTACTTCGATCTAATGCATTGGGGACAATGCATACTTATTTGGTAGGGGCAGAGGTACTTGTGGGTCTATGGCCTGTTGGGGTTTTTTGATGCTGTGTTTCTTTTCCCTCAAGTGTGATATCATAGTAGAACCAACATGTTTAGGTCGTTATTTCTAGTATTTATGTGTTTTCATGATTAATTAGGAGAAAAATAGGGGAACTTTAGTGCAGCCCAATTTTGAACGTATTTTGAATGATAAGGATTTTTTTTTTATTGTTTAAAGGACACCCCTCCTGAGAATTTTGTTTTGAAATGTGTGTGTAGTATGTTAGTTTATGACAACTATTGGATCTTGTTATGGCATTAGTATTATAGGCAACATGACTGTAGCTAGCAATGTATGAACTGGGTAGGTAGTAGTTGATAGTGTAACTCTGTGCTATGTGTGTGTGAGGTCATTACCAAGTTCACTTTGTGTGTGCGATCCAGAACTTTCCCGATTAGTGTTGCCTAGGTTATAGGATAGTGGTTAGGAAAGGATCATAGGCCATTTTTGAATAAGTCCACTTTTAGCCTAAATTCCTGACCAAATGAATTAAGTATCCCTTGATCCCGAGTTTGAGCCTTAATTAAACTATTTCTTTCGTTAGCCTACTCACCTTCCTATTTTGACTTACAATGAACCTGTCTTGGCTCTGGTCCCTCCTTGGACATTGTGTACCTCAACTCAATCAACTCGCCTAAGTTGAGGGTGCTATCATAGGGGTGCATAGTTTGACTTGGGTATGAAGAACGGGTTAGTAAAAGAAAAAAAGAATAAATTTGGGTGTGAAAAAATGATGAGTAAAACTAATAGAAATTTCAAAAAGAAAAAAAAAAGAGTTGTGTTTTGAAAGAATGAAGAAAATCACACCCGAAAATCTGAAAATAAATGAAGGAGAATAAGGGAGAATAAATAAGCATGGTTGAAAAGAGGAGCCAAAAATAGTGTAGTGTCAAGGAGGGTTGAGTCACTATATCCATATGTACCACACCCGTCCTTAAGACTACATTACAAGCTGATGAAAGTCCTATAGTGATCCTAGTCCTACGGTCTGAGAAACTAAGGCATAGAAAATAAGGGCAAGCCTATGGCATTTCACGCACATTGTTTGAACTTCTTTGTAAGAGAGAGTGTTTAGACCCAGTCCCTGCTTTGATATCCATTAGTATACTGTGAGTGTATGGGACTTCTTTGTTGTGAGAGTACATTAGGTTGCATTGATAGCTGTTATTTGTTCGGATAATGTAATTTGCATATATGCTATGTTGTTTGTTCATAATCTGATGCCATCATTTGATCCCTTCTGTGTCATGATAATATGTTGTATGTATACACATTGTGGTTTAATGTTGCCGTGAGTCCACCCACGTGACGTGAGTGGATGTCGTGAGTCAACTTCTGAGGATGTCCAATGTTGCTTGATTTCCACGGAACTCACCTACGTGGCATGACTTAGTTCCATGACACCAAGTCACGATACCGTGGAAAGTTGCCGACTCTATTTTCCTGTTTTGTTTAGGATAGGATTCATCTTGTATCTATAAATACCCCTGTATTGTCCTATGTTCAGGAGTTAGTCAGTAAATTATTTTTAGACATATTTCCAGTATTTTGTCGCATTATAGATTTTGTAATCTTGGATTACTAGTTCTAGCATTTCTATTAATATTAAGATTTCAGAGTTTTCTTCATTATCGTGAGTTTAGAATTATGTTTTCCGCTTTGAATTCTTTTGGTGTTCTTGCAATAATGAGCAGCTAAACCCATTAACTAGGGTTATGTGAACCATGAGGAATTAACGAAATAGGTTACGTGCAAAGCAAATTCTAAACCGGTGTGATTGCATGTATTGTTATTACTTTCGTTATAATTGATCTTCTAACGATTGCAAACATTAGAAATTCGCCTGGATTCCAGACTTGCTCGAGAAAGAGGTAAAGATTGGGAAAAGGGAATAACAACAGAGATTTGAAGCTATCAACCTTCATCTAATAACTTGAGCTGTAACAGGGATAGTTATCTGAGATCACAGACAAGGGTTAGTAGTGCGACACTCAAAGACCGAGAGGCCAAGAGTGAAATTCATCTAACCAAGGTCGAGAGATGTTTATATGAACATATCTTGTTAGATTTTACATGCAATGCAGTGGGACAGTTTTGCCAAGCACAAATAATTGGTAAAGTTAAGGAATCATTGGGGATCATAGTCCGAGTGTATTTCTCATATTGTTTACAAAACCAAAAATCAACGATTGTTATTGTTACCATTTGTTCAGAAACCCCCCCAGTTTCACGTATTTGCCAATTACTCAGACTAGCATTCTACATAATTTTGTCTTATTCCCTGTGGGATCGACCCCAACCTAGTTGGGTTATATATTTGATACAACAATTACATTATACTTTTCTGAAGGTATATTTTGGACGACATCACTTGTGAGGTTAGGCTTCATAATTTGGGCCTAGTTAAGGCTCGTGGGGTCGATTACACTACTTTTCAGTTGGACTTAGCTGCTAGACATTAATGGAGATGTTTTCTTGATTCCAGACCAGCTGGATCGCCCCCTTTGACCTGGACTCAATTCTCCGATATCTTTTTGGAGAAGTATATGCCTCATAGTATTTGTGAGCGCTTGAGAGATTAGTTCACAGGGTTACAGTAGGATTATATGATAGTTCTCAAGTACGAGGTAAGATTTCACGAGTTGGCCAGACATGCTACTGAAATCTTGCCTACCGAGTGAGAGAGGATTCGGTGTTATGTTAGGGGACTGAGACTTTCTCTTTGCATGGCTACTCAGAGTTTGGTTACTGTTGGTCGGTCTTTTATTGAGATTTCTGATTATGCCCAAAATATGGAGGAGATGCATTGCGAGGCCCAATGGGGCAGCAATAAGAGACCACGTCATCAGGGCAGTTTCAGTGGGAGCCATAAAGGCTCACAATTTAGAGGTAGAGGTTCTCAGAGTAGGTACCCTCCATGTCAGTCATATAGGCACCAGGGTTAGTCCAGTAGGCCTGTTCAGGCTGCACTTCAGATTTCTAACAGAGATCAGTCCAGTTTTAGTATTTTTACGGCCAAAGCAGTGGCCAGTATCCGAGTGGTGCACCTTCTGGATCTTCTAGTTGTGTGGCTATTTTGGGTCAGTTGGATATTTTGGACCAAGTGGTATTCCGGGGCCTTTCTATACTTGTGAAGTGTTTGGCCATTTCTCCAGCGAGTGTCCCCAACATGAGATGATTCATTCAGCAGTATAGCGTGTTCCACCGATCAGATCAGTGCCGCCTCCAGTTAGGGGTGGTGCTCAAGGTCGCAGGGGTGGTCCTCATAGTTCTCGAGGAGGTTCTCAGGTAGGTAGGATGGATGGTAGGTTAGACGCACAGCCTGGTGGCGGGGGATGTCATTTATATGTTGTACCTGGTAAACTGAAGGAAGTGTCTTCAGATACTGCGATTAAAGGTAAAATTTCAATGTGTTGGCAGCCAGCTATTGTTTCGTTTGATCTAGGATCCACTTAGTCTTATGTTTTTGCTTATTATGCACCACGATCAGAGTTGTCTTGGGAGCCTTTATCTGTGCCATTATGTGTATCTACTCTCATGAGTGATTCTTTAGTAGTGGATCAGATTTATAGATCATGTATGGTGACCATTCAAGAGTTTGATACTCGAGACGATCTTATTGTATTAGATATGGTGGACTTTGATGTGATTCTGGGCATGGACTGGTTATCCCTTTATCATACGGTCTTAGATTACTTTGCCAAGACAGTTACCTTAGCCATGCCTAGCATACCCTCGATTGTGTGGCATGGTTCTTTTAGCCATGCACCGACGGGGGTTATTTCTTATGTTCGGGCTAGCAGATTGGTGTAAAGGGGTTGCGAGTCTTATCTTGCTTATGTTCGTGATGTTAGTACTGAGAGTTCCTCACTTGATTCCATTCCTATTGTCTGTGAGTTCTCAGATATTTTCCCTACCGACCTGCCTGGCCTTGCCCCTGAGCGTGATATTGAGTTTGCTATTGATCTCGAGTCGGGCACCCGACCTATTTCTATGGCACCTTACCATATGGCTCCTGCAGAGCTTAAGGAGTTGAATGCTTAGCTTTAGGAACTTTTGGGTAAGGGTTTTATTTGGCCTAGTGTATCACCTTGGGGTGCTTCTATCTTGCTCGTGAAGAAAAAAGATGGCTATATGCGTATGTGTATTGATTATAGGATGCTGAATAAGGTTATAGTGAAGAATAAGTATCATATGCCTTACATTGATGATTTATTTGACCAGCTTCAGGGTGAGGCAGTGTTTACTAAGATTAACTTGAGATCGGGTTACCATCAATTGAGGATTCGGGTTTAGGACATCCCTAAGACAACCTTCAGGACTCGGTATGGCCATTATGAGTTCCTGGTGATGTCTTTTGGGTTGACTAATGCCCCAACAACGTTTATGGATTTGATGAATCGAGTTTTCAGGCCCTATTTGGACTCCTTTTTTATTGTCTTCATTGATGACATTTTTGTATATTCGAGGAACGGGGAGGAGCACGAGCAGTATTTGAGAATTTTGCTCCAAACTTTGAGAGATCATAGGCTTTATGCCAAATTCTCAAAGTGTGAGTTCTGGATAGATTCTGTTATATTCCTAGGGCACGTGGTGTCTAAGGATGGGATTATGGTGGATCCAGTAAAGTTTAAGGCTATTCGTGATTGGGCCAGACCTATATCTCTGACTGAGGTTCGTAGCTTTATTGTTTTGTAAGGTTACTACAGGCGATTTGTTGAGGGTTTTTCTTCTATTGCCTCGCTTATGAACAGACTGACTAGGAAGAAAGTTTCATTTTAGTGGTCTGAGGATTGTGAGTTGAGCTTTCTGAAGCTCAAGAGCTTACTCACTTCAGCTCCGATATTGACCCTTCCTATTGAGGGCGAGGGGTTTACAATTTATTATGATGCTTTTGGTGTTGGTGGGAGTTGTGTTATGATGCAGCAGGGCTAAGTTATTGCTTATGCATTGAGGCAACTTAAGATTCCCGAGTGCAACTACCCCACTCATGATTTGGAGTTGGCGGTGGTGGTTTTTGCGCTTAAGATTTGGTGGCACTACTTGTATGGTGTTCATTGTGAGATCTACATCGACCATCGTAGTTTTCAACACCTTATGACTCAAAGAGAGCTTAATTTTATACAACGTAGGTGAATTAAGTTACTGAAGGACTATGATATCTTTATCCTATACCATCCGGTCAAGGTGAACGTAGTAGCGGACACCTTAAGCTGAAAGGCTGTGAGCATGGGTAGTTTGGCTTCAATTTCAGCTTCAGAGCGGCCGTTGGTATTGGACGTTCAGTTCTTAGCCAACTTTTTATTTTGCCTCAGTATTTTAGACTCCATGAGGATCCTTGCGAGTGTTGAGGCTAGGTCTACCTTATTTGAGCAGATTCAGAGTCGCCATTTTGAGGATAGTAGACTTTGTGACATTCGTGATAAGGTGGCTAGCGGTGAGTCCAGTCAGGTTACCCTAGATTTAGAGGGTATTCTGAAGTTTAATAGTTGCATCTGTGTTCTGAAGGTTGGAGACTTAATTCAGTTGATATTGTGAGAGATGCATAGCTCTAGATATTCTATTCACCCTGGGACAACAAAGATGTATAGATATTTGAGGCAACATTACTAGTGGAGTGGCATAAAAAGAGATGTTGCAGACTTTATAGCTTGTTGCCTTTGTTGTCAGTAGGTAAAGGCCGAGCATCAGTCACCAGGTGGATTGCTTCAGAGGCTACCCATTCCTGAGTAGAAGTGGGAGCAGATTACTATAGACTTCGTGACCTGTTTAGCTCGTTCCTCGCGTGGTTTTGACAGTATTTGGGTCATCATGGATACTGACCAAGTCGGCTTATTTTATCCCGATTCAGATCTTCTTCAGGGCCGAGAGGTTAGCCCGTATCTATATTTGAGAGATAGTTTGCCTTCATGGAGTACCTATATCCATTCTTTCTGATAGAGGCTCAGTGTTTAATTTTAGCTTTTAGAGGACTTGTCAGGAGGAGTTGGGTACTCAGGTTGATCTTAGCAACGCATTCCATCCTCAGACCGATGGTCAATTAGAGCACTATTTAGGTTTTCGAGGATATGCTTTGTACGTGCGTGATGGACTTTGGAGGTCAGTGGGAGCAGCACTTAACTTTGGCAGAGTTTGCTTATTATAATAACTACCATTTGAGCATTGAGATGGCACTATTTGAGGCATTATATAGTAGGCATTGTCGATCTCCGATTGGCTAGTTTGAGACTTCAAGGATTAGACCCCGTGGCACTGACTTGCTTCGTGAGTCCTTTGATAGGGTGCGGTGATTCAGGATAGGCTAAGAGCAGCTCCGAGTAGGCAGAAGAGTTACACTGATCGTAGACTTTGTGCCTTGAAGTTTGGAGTTAGTGATCGGGTTTTCCTCAGTGGATCACCCATGAAGGGTGTGATGAGGTTCGGGAGGAAGGGTAAGCTCAGCCCCAGGTATATTGGTCCATTCGAGATACTTCGGACAGCTGGAGAGGTAGCTTTAGTTGATCTTGCTCCCAGATTTCTTAGCTGTTCATCCAGTTTTTCATGTCTTTATGTTGCAGCGCTATATCCCAGATGAGTCTTATTGCTTCAGTGGGACTCGATTCAGTTGGACGAGAGGTTGACATTCGTAGAGGAGCCAGTCCTCATTTTAGCTAGGAATGTTAGGCTGAGGTCCAGTGGTGGCACTGTTTAGTTGAGGAGGCTGCAGACCCAGTATCCCTACCTGTTCAAGCTTTTAGGTACTTCTTAATCTTTTACTTTCGTGGACGAAAGACTTTTTAGTAGTGGATGTTGTAATGATCCTCCTAGTCATTTACTATTTCTCCATATTATTTCAACATTTAGAGCTTTCTTATAGATGCCTCGAGTCATTTATGACTTGTTAGAACTGACAGTTTGATTACTGGGCCTAAACATCAGATAGACGGCCTCGTATGCCAATTCTGATAGTTCCATCAGCTCCAGAACATTAATTTTAAGCTAGAGGGACCTTTTGTTAGGGTCCTGAGGCTTCTAGACTCATTTTGGGCTATTGGGTGGAAATGGTTAAAACGGCCATTTGGGTGTGGGACCTACATTTCATTGAAACGACCCAGGATGGAAATTTTGATTGCCCTGTTGAGTTGAAATGTCGAATTTGATAGGGTAGCATAGTTTGTTTGCATTCACGGGTTTCCAAACGAATCCCGATGGCCCATTGGAAACTTGGCAAAATATTAGCAAGTGTTGATGCTGCTTCAGCTAGTGCAACCGCTTAAGCGGAAGCTGCTTTAGCGGCTTGGGCACCGCTTTAATGGCTGGGGCCTTGGACTCACCTGTCCGCTTAAACGGAGGCTTGTCCGTTTTAGCGGTAGTCTACCCCGAGTCATGGAGCGCTTAAGCGCTGGTGGAGGCGCTTTAGTGGTGACCGCTTAAGCGGTCAAGTGGGCACTTAGGCAGCACCTGCAGGGTGTTTAATCCCTTTTTCACCCATTTTCTCTCATTTATCTCTAAGTGTTGGAGCATTAAAGCTCTAGAGAGAAAGTGAGAGAGAAGAGGTGATTCTTGGGTATTCAAGGGTGTCTTGGAGAGTTCTTTAACGTCATTTTCCTCATCTAAATCCTTGTAAGTTCCTTCTAATTTCTTGGTAAATTCTCCGTTTAGACCCAAAACTCTAGCTAGCTTTGTGGGTTGATTTTGGGTGTTGTAATGCTCAGAATTCACCCATTATTGAGGGTAAATGATCCTTGAGCCTTGAGGGATGTTTTGACGATTTTAATTTGTGAATTTGTAAGTGGGTCCCATATGGGATTTTTGGCTCGATTTTGGACCTGATGTATTTATATGCAATATGGGTATTGTTGTTCTTGTATTGATGAGTAGAGTGTTATTTTGATAGCGTGGCATCGTACGGAGGCTTCTCGAAAGGAAAATGCCCCACTGTAGCCGACTTTATTGAGCTTTCTTCGGCGTCCAGGTAGGCTAGGCTTACCCTACTTATATATTGACCTTAATTATGATATTATGCTAGTTTTGGGTTGGAATTTACAGTTGGTTTCTTAGTTAGTAAAAGTTGGTTTATTTGGCCAATTTGTTGGCCGTTTCGGAGGAGAATTGATCCAATTACCTATCCCGTAAGTAAATTTATGCTTTGGGGTTATAATATCGCACTTAGCTCTTTGTACACTTTAGAGGCCTTCTTTTATAACTTTATCCTAAATCTTAAGCCTTAAACTACATAGCATATGCCTAGTTTGGGGCTAGGTTAATGATCTTAAGCTCATTTAAAGACCAATTCGAGTCCGATACATTTTATTGATTTATGGCATTTAAAGACTGGTTCGAGTCTGGCACATTCTATTGATTTATGGCATTTTATGACCGATTTGAGTTCGGCACATTCTATTAATTTATGGCATTTAAAGACTTGTTCGAGTTTGAAACATTCTATTGATTTATTGGATTTAAAGACTAGTTCGAGTCCGGCACATTCTATTGATTTATGGCCTTTAAAGACCGGTTCAAGTCTAGCATATTCTATCTAATTATGGCACTGATGGTGAAATTATGAGGGGGTAAATCCAGTTCAAGTTCGTTGTTTATGGGTTATTACATGACATCATGGTACTGGTTCGAGTCTGGTGAGTTGTGGTACAAAAGGGTTCATAAGCATGGTAGTAGTATATTTTCTTGATTGCATCCATCGGGATTATGGGGGTCCTTTTGGATTAGTCCTCTCCTATTTTGCAACTTCTGGGCCTATGGGGTCCTAGTTAGGTTATAAATAGTTTACCTAAAGTTCGGTATCGTGTATTTCGTTAGTTATTTCTATATGTCGGAGCATGATCTCAGGGTTGCCCCCCCTTTTCCCTTGACATTAGCTTACTTTCTCGCATTTTATTATGCTTTTATTATGATTTAGCTCAGTTGGCTGATGATGTCTACTAAGTACCCATTGTTTTGGTACTCATACTACACTTCTGCATCTTTTCTGGTGCAGATCTGAGTACTAGCCGCTGCCGTTGATATTCTAGTTAGCTATCTACAGGTCTCAGAGATAGGGTGAGCTTTCAGAGCCGGAGCTGATCCCCTCTCCTTCCCTTATTTTTGGATAGTCTTTCATTTCGAGAGTACATGTGTATTGATATTATTAGTACTCTTATTCTTTTTGTAGTGGCTCTTGTAATTAGCCCTACATTTTGGTACTTATAATTATGGGCTTGATTTGTATGATTTTTGGTATCCTTCCTCCATTGTGCCCATTACTTGTCGTTCCGGGATAAAGCTTGGCTTACCTACTGGTGGGACTTAGTGCGTGCCATCATGACTCAGAAATTGGGTCATGACAAACTATTTGTCTAATTCCTATTAGTTGTGTATATAACTACCCAACAGAAAATTATTTCTTTCTATGCTAACATGTGCCTCTCACGTGCCTGTGAGGAAAGTTTTAGACTGCTTTTGAGGTGGATGGCCCAGATAAAATCTCTTAGACACTGGATGCTTAGGATTATATCTCGTAGACACAGTGGCTTGATGATTGCCATGTATCTGTTGACTTAACAAAGACCGACCAAGATCATCGAAGTCTTCAGTTGCTGAGAAATATTCTTCTTAATTCGTCTTTGGGAATAAAATTTAGCTATTGATGTTGATGAGTTTGATCTTGAAGCTTCTTTATTCTCAACAAAAATCTTAATCCTTGATGTGTGTGAAGTTATGGAGTCCCGTACTTATTTCTACTCCATGATCCTCCTTCCTTGCTCCCTTCTCTCTCTAAGATTTTATTTAAGTTTATGTATTAGAGAATCACAGTTATCTATAGTATTTACTATGCTGCTTAATATTTTTTTTCCTAGGTTTCATTTTATTCTTCTCAAACTAAACAAAGTTTTTTCTTTCAAAGTGAGCACGAATGTTGTTTTCAAAGGTTTCAGGTTCTATGGCATTTGATTTGGTTTTAACCTGTTCTTATAATCATTGTCATGATCATGATTAGCATCTCACCCATAGATTTTCATGGTGTGTACTCTAAAAATGGTATAATCCCCTGCCCCCGCCCCCGCCCCCTGCCCCGTGCTCTACCCCCACTCAGTTATTTTTTATGTTTAGACTTGATTCAGAAAGTCTTCTAGTTATCGAAATATTTTTGTGTGATAATCTTTATTGCTGTTTTCTTGTTTTAGATTTGACTTTTGAATGTGTGTAACCTGTTCTTGGAGAGTCACCTCCTACAACAATGTCTCACCACCTGTTGATGGATTTTTATATGCTTAGGCAAAGGTGGGTTTCTGACTTTTGATTTTGCTGGATCTCCATGCTGTTACTCGATTGTATTCACATTTGGGTATGTTAATATCTCTTATTTCATGAGTATATGATAAAGAGTATTTGTCAATGTAAACCTTCCTACATTCTTTCTCTTGATTGTGTCATCATTCTTAATTATAATTAGATCCTTGTTTCTTAATATACAAATTTTCGAAGGAGGAAAGAAAGGATGTGTAACACCCAGCACT
The DNA here is from genome assembly GCA_031232105.1 of Capsicum rhomboideum. Taxonomy (NCBI): domain Eukaryota; kingdom Viridiplantae; phylum Streptophyta; class Magnoliopsida; order Solanales; family Solanaceae; genus Capsicum; species Capsicum rhomboideum. The sequence continues at coordinate 117,265,812 of CP124711.1, forward strand.
TTCGGGCTAGAACTTGAACCATTCTTCGTACACTTAGAGGCCCGATCCCAAAGATTTCTAGTTGAATATAAGTGTTTAGATCAATTCTCTAGTGTTTTAAGTTTGTTAGATGTGAATTAAGGCCATAAGAAATCTATAGCACAAAGTCGAGTTGAATGTCTTACAACCGTTTAAGGTTTATAAGTTTATAGTAGAGTTAACATTAAATGATAACTCCTCCTAGAATATAAAGAGTTACAAGACCCAATACCTGCCAAATTAAAGATCTTTGAGTCTTCTTTTCAACTCCACCGACCATTCATTAATTTGAGTATGGAGTAAAAAGTTATGATCGTTTTAATAAAAGGTGGCAGAGCAGCTACGCATCCAGACAGACCTATGTAGGTCACGTAGGCTGCGTGGACAATTTCAGAATGTGTCCAGAAACATGCCTAGACTTATGTGGGTCAGATAGGGGGGGCTACATGGGTCACGTAGGTGAGCCACGTAGCTAAAACCAAAGTTTTAAAAAAACCAGCTGAAACCAAAGTTTAAAAAAAAACCTCCTTAAAGGGTTAATTTCATCCCAACCTTTTTCCCTACCCCTTACATCATTAAAAACACCTATTCTCATCAATTATCAAATGCTTTCCATCACCCAAAACCCTCTTATTCTTCACAATCCTCAACTATCAAGTCTCAATAGAAATCAATACTAGTGTTCTTCTTCAAAGGTATTCTTCCCCATTTCTCTTCTCAAGGGATGCAGAACTACTCTTCTACAGATGGGTTTCAGTAAATCATAGTTCTTTAATTTATTCTATCTCTCAAGTGATGATTTTTAAAGTTAAAGATTTGGTCTTTATGTGTCAAAATAGAAGATTTCTACTCTTTATCATAATTTGTATTATGGGCTAATGTTTTGCCTCTAAATTCATACTTAGGACCGAGAAATAGAGCGATTATGTTAAGAAGTGTTGTATTGAAGAAATTCCCTTTTCTTGTTGCAAAGTTCCACATCATTTGAGAACGAATATGATTTCAAAAGGTTATTCTATTGGAAATTTTTCCTTCAAGGTATGTAGAACAACCCTTTTTCGAAATCTCTTTTCAAAGACATGATCTTTAATACTTGTTTATGTATACATAATTCAAATCTTGATATAGGATTGTAAACTATACTTTGAAATTACAAGATAAGCACAACTTGGGGCAGAAATCTTTATTTAGGGTTCCTTTGACTATTTGATGAATCAAATTAGGGGGAGGTCACTTTAATTATTTACTCACCTCCTCACAATTTATTGCAATGTTTTTGGGTCAACAATCCTTACTACTTGGTAAAGATTATGGTATTTCAACATTATGACGAAACATGAATAAATTAACCCACACTATATTGTTTACATATGATTTTGAGAAATTATGACTCTAATTGGTTAACGGATTTTTATGAATAAATTTGATTGATATCCAAGGATCAATTTATACATGATGGACATAAGAAATTAATGACATACCTTATGGTTTAATGAACGATGAAACAGATGACTTGCAAGTCTTGATATGATAATACCAATTATGGTCTATCCCCTTACGAAAATGAAATGGTTTCTAATGATGTTTGATGATATGAAAATATAGTCTTAAAGAGATTTAGATGGTTAACTGACAAGATGTGAGTCCAAATGGCTTAACACCCAAAACCTATATTTTATCGACATAGAGATGGTTCAATCCTTAATTGGACGACCTTATCTTTTTCTCTATGAGGATGATTGTGCTGGGCTAAATGATTGAATCTCGATCCATGCAGCAAACATAGATTCGGGATTAGCCGATCGAGCGTTGATCGGACCCATATAGCCCGTGGTGAACTAATGAAAGTTAGTGATACCATTTAGTTTAGAATTAAAGAAAAGAATGTTTACAATTTAACTTTGGAGTCACTACTTATATATTCCTTTTTATGTCCCAGTTTTAGATTTATGATTATTTTATATGAAGCTGTAATGACCCTCCAAGTTATTTCCTGTGTTTTCATGCTTTTTGATATTTAGAGCCTTCCCACAGTTTCACTAAGTCATTTATGACTTGCTGGGACTGACAGTTCGATCACCGGGCAGTTTATTTGGCTTTTAGAGCCAATTATCTCTTTTGGAACTTTCACTGTTAAGGAATGGGTATCCGACCTAAACTTCAGGTAGACGGTCCCAAATGCAAATTTTGACAGTTTTATTATATCTTAAATATCAATTTTAGGCTAGGGGACACTTGGTTTGGGTCCCAAGGCTTCCGAACTCATTTTGGGCTATTGAGTGGATTTTGGTTTAAATGGCCCTTTGGGAGTGGGACCCATTTTTAATTGAAATGACCTTGGATGAAAATTTTGAGGTTCCATTGAGTCCAAAATGTTGAATTTGGTAGGTAGCATAATTTGTTTGCATTCACGGGATACTGAACGAATCCCGAGGGTCCGATTGGAAACTTGGCACTTAGCCAAGTTTGATGGTACAATTATATTTTAGCCTTCGCATTCGCAAGGCCTTGGTTTCATTAGCAAAGGCCAAGGTTATTGGCCATCGCATTCGTGAGCAGGTCTTCGTATTCACAAAAAGTCAGTTGACGATCGATCCAAACTTTCTCCTTTGTAATCGCAGTGGACCGGGCCATATTCATGAAGGGTTAGACAAGTTAGAGGTCGCGTTCATGAAGGGGGTCCTGCGGTCTCGATGAAGGGACCCCTGGCAGAATTTGAAGTTGTGGAACCCGACCTTTCCTCATTTATTTTAAGTCCCAACTTCATTAAACCCTAGGAAGCTTAGAAAATTATGGGAGATCAATCTTTGGGTGTTGGGGGTGACTTGGAGACGTTGTTGGGGTCATTTCCTCATCCTTATTTTGTAAGTTTTCGCTTAATATCTTGTTTAACTATCTGTTTTAACTTTAAATCCCTAGTTTACTTTGCAGGCTGATTTGGGGCTTAATGGTGCTCGAACTTCACCCATATTTTAGGATAAATGATGCTTGAGCTTAGAGGGACATATTGATGGTTTTAATTTTAGGATTCCACAAGCGGCCCCCACATGGGATTTTTAGTTTGACTTTTGACCCGAAGTATTTATATTACATATGGGTATCAATGTTCTTGTTTTAATGCGTAGATTATTATTTTGATAGCATGACAACGTTTGGAAGTTTCTCGAAAAGGAAAAGCTCTGGAGTAGTGGACTTTACAAACTTTCGGTGGTGTCCAGGTAGGCTAGGCTTACTTTTCTCATAGATTGGGATTTACTATGGTATTAGTGTAGTATTATGCTAGATATGGGTGGGTAATTACGACTTGGTTAGTAGTTTAGTATTTTATTTGTTAAGGTTAGCCGATTTGGGGGTCTCTTTGTTAGAATTTGACCCTATTTCCCCTCATAATAGTAATAATAATGCTTTAGGACTAGTTTTTGCTCACTTAAGACCTTGGGACGGAATTGTAAAGCCTTAGTCTAGGTTTGGGTAGGTGCTTGACTAAGTATGGATTTTTAGGACTAGTGGCAGGCCCCATCGACCCTTCTTTTGGTCAATTACCTTAATTAGCTCCTTATAGATCTAAGGGGCCTTTATTCATCACATTAGCCTAAACCTTAAACCTTAGGATGACTTAGAAATTTCCATGAACATCGGTTGGCCTTACTACTTTGGATGAAGTAACTTTTCGGCCCTTAGAACCGTATAATTAGATTGTGTGATTAATATTGCACCCCTAATTGACTTGACTATATTACTTGGAAATTTGAATGCTAATTAGATGTTAAGGAAAGTTGTGATCTTGGAACATTTGGACACTTAGCTTATTTATCAAGTTCTGGTTCAAGTCCGACGATTAGTAGCTCTCTTGTTGTTTATTTTATTAAGCTCATCTATGGCATACTTACTACTTGGCACTTAATTACTAGTTCCGGTTTAAGTCTGGCATTCCTGATCTATTTATTATAATTTATTATGATGATACTATTCTTAGTTCTGGTTCAGGTCTGACATCTATGGTTTGAAGGGAATTCTAGGTATGTTATCACATGTGGGCACACTTTGAGCTTCTTATTGTCATGTCTTTCCTCCTCGTTTGCATCCATCGGGCTTATGGGGGCTTGGTTGGGTTATTCCTTTTCTGTTTGTACCTTCTGGGCTTATGGGGGTCCAGTTAGGTTGTAGTTAGATTGCATTTACTTTTAAATTACTTATTCTGCATATTTATCACTTCATCCCAGTTTAGAGTATTATTTCAAATTTAGCCCCTATCCTTGACGTTGGTTTACATTCTCGCATTTTACTATACTTTTATTGTGATTTAGCTCAGTCGGTCAATGATGCCTACTGTGTATCGGTTGTTTTTGGCACTCTTACTACACTTTTGCATCTTTTTCTAATGCAGATCCGAGTACTAGTTACAGTCATTAATGCTTCATTCAGGCTTGCTTTGGGGATTCAGAGATAGGGTGAGCTTTTAGAGCCGGAGTTGATCCTCTCTCCTTCTGCTATTTTGGATAGTTTTTACTTTTCCAAGACTATTTGTATATTTGATGTTGTTTAATACTCTGCTTTTGATTAGTGGCTCTTGTACCAACTTACTAGGTCATGGAATACTCTTTTACACATTTCTCTCCTCTTTCCTTGGTGTTCAATATTATTGTATTTATATATATATATATATATATATATATATATATCCCTGCTTAGTGTTTCTATTGCATGTATAATTCTGTAGTCTTTAACTTTCCATCATTTAGCCCATTACTCGTTGTTTCGGGCTATGGTTTGGCTAATCTACTTGTGGGTTAGAGTAGGTACCATCATAACTCGAGAAATTGGGTCACGATAAATAAAGCTTATCATATCACTTTACTTGTTCTGCAAACCAATACATTCCACGTATTAACCGTCATTGGGTGCTACATCATTTTATGATGTAGATTCAGAAATACCTTCTCGTGGTTCTGTGAAGTGTTAGATTATGAGGACAGATTTAGATTGGGTGAACCCTCCATCCTTCGGAAGGCAGATCTTATTTAGACTCTCTAGTTATTTTCATTCATGCTATTACAGGGGCCTTGTCCAAGTTTAGAAAATAGTTTATGTTTAGAGACTTTGCAGACTAATGTTGATGCTGAATAGAATTTTTAGTATGTTCGTATCATTTCCTTTGAGATTATTAGGTTGGCTTTAATGGGTTTTAAGCATATTATTATATTCTCTCTTACATACATTTTTTGTAAATTTGATAGAACGCTCATGATGAATGCTAAGAGGTCCTCTCAAGCCTTAAGAGGTTCCAGGTGCCTGTTACATCCAGGCCCTAGTCTTGGGTCGTGAAAAACTTGGTATCATAGCCAGGTTTCATATGTCCTTGGGTGTCTATGAAGTTGTGTCTAGTAGAGTCTTGCTTATGGGTGTGTTGTGCACCACATTTATAATCAAGAGGCTACTGGGCATTTTAGGAGATATTTCTCATTCTTTCATACTCCAAATCGTGCAATAGAGTTGTCCAGAAGAAACTTATCCAGATTCATGCTTTGCTCTAATTCCATTAGCTTCGTCTCACTTCGAGGTGATAGAACTGTTAAAGCTTAGATTCCTAACGATGTGATTCTCTCAGATAGAATGGTCAAAAGGTTAACGGACACAAGGGCTTGAGAGAAGTCCATTAGTGCATCCAAAAATCTATTGATTCAAAGCGTATAGCTCTACCTACATGAATCATGTGTTTGAGCTAGAATAAGATGTATATTCAGACCTTTTAAAAACATTATTGCAGATGACATGCCTAAGGGGGAAGGTATGTATCTGAATATTGGGGTAAAGTTGCCAACTGAGGAATAGTGTAAATTAGGGTGTTATAAGCTACGAACAGTAGAGTGATCCCAGAGACGAAATATGAAGCCAGAAGTGTAGTAGACTAATAGTGGAGGTACTAAATTAATCAAAGTATGTAGTTAGAGTTATGCACTTATTAAGTGGGTAATGGGGGTGGCATGCTTTTATGGTTGTGGCTACGGTGTAGCAGGATTGTATGGATTTTATGAAAGTTAGTAGAGAAAGAGTGATCAGTTAAGATAATTTAGAATATATTTGAACTAGGAAAGGAGCTCGCGATGGCTTGTCATTATGGTAGTAAAGATCAAGTGTAGGTTAACAATGAAGGATAGATTGGTTAAGAATTTATCTATTTAAGCTTTAATTTATGGATCTTGGAGAAGGAGATTCATGTTCTTTTAGAACTAAGAAGGTAGTTTAAATGTATGTATGGATAAGTAGTTGTGATATGTGAGAATAGAATATGCTAATAGACTGTAATTAGGTAGACAATAAGTTTTAGTTCGACTATTTTATCATGAGAATTAGTGGGCTGGTGATCCTCGATTTTTATCTAGTAGTTGTAAGCCAGTATAGTATGTGAGTAAATGCGTAATGAATATTAAGTTGTAGTAGTAATGTTGTGAATAAGATGTACTTGTAAGCCACAATAAGTGGAAGTAGAAATTAAGATCGATTATTTTGCCAAAAAATTTAGTGGGCTAGCATTTTCTGAGTTTTATCTAGTAGCTATAGGCTAGTATAGTATGTAAGATATTTCTTTAGAAATCCATGTTTGGTATTAGATGCTAAGTTTGAACTTTAGGTGTTAACTATTGTGAAAAGAATGATAGCTTAAGGATGGTAGCACAGGCTTTGTGGAAATAGATTTATTAGGCTAGATGTGGTTTGTGGAATAGTTTAAGTTGGTATCTCTTGGAAAGTTTGAATATGTGAACATGATTTATATAAGGACTAGTGTTGAAATAGTGAATTGTGGCTAAGTCTATAGATGGATAAGAGCCTTAAGTTGGTAAGAACAAGGTGTACTCGACTTTAAGTTTATAAGTGTTATGGGTACCTAGTTAGTAATCTTGAGTTTCTTCGTATGGAAGAGGATAGGTAGTTATTATTTGGTGTTCATTGGAATTGAATTGAGGGAATTATAGATTTAAATAGACATTGTTGAGACTATTGGTATAGGTTTAAATTCCTTTGAAATAGAAAGATATCAGATTAGAGGGGTGATGCTAGTAGGCTAACAAGAGGAGGCTAGATTGTTAAATGTTAGAGAAAGTGGATATTTATACCCATGAAAATGTAAGTTATATGATGATAACTTTGGAGGCTAGAGGAAGTTTAGACTAGTACCCCTGGAAGGAATGTCATAGCAAAAAGTAGTATTTTTTTCCTATAATAGTTTATTAGGGCAAATTTAGCATGCATTTACATAGTGATACCCCATCTTGCTGAGTGTTGTGCATATAACTCTATTTAGAGAATAGGTCCACAAACCTAGGATAACGGCCTTTGAGCTAAGTGGGAGATGATGAGGTGATGAATCAGGGCAAGTCTTGATATTTCTAGTGATGATGTGTTTCAGAAAAGAGTTATGATGTGTGCCTTAGCTATCCATTCTTATCTAGTGTATTCATCGCATTTCAGCCTAAGACGACCCCCTATCCATGTATTAGGCCTTCTAGCCATTCTTATGTCTGAGATTCAAATTCTCTATGTGAATTCATGTCCATGTTTTGTTCCTTGAAATAAAATTAATACCATATCTCAACGATCCAATTTTTTTTTTTAAGATTCTAGGGATCTAGGTTCTATGTTATGATGCACATGATCTATGAACCTATATCTCACGTTATGCCCATTCCTAAGAAACTATACCCTGTAATATGTTACCAGCCCAAAATAGCTCTATAATCGTGCTTTACGTGACGGATATATGAAGAGTTTCATACCTTATTTATCAAGCCCTAGTTAATCATCAAGGTTGTGATAAGTATAGGTCATGATGGCACCATAGTCCTCTTATTTCAGATCCTCATACTCTGATTTTTTTAGTAATCGTTCTTATGACACGATAGTGGTATTGAAAGTTGTTGTATAATGGTTTAGATAAGAGAGAGTAGATGTTTCTTGGTGTTAAAATGGTGGTGTAAACTACTTTAGCCAAAGTTATAAGTGAAAAGGGAAGAGCGAGATGAATTTTCATTATGTGAAATGGTTAGAAAGTGGACATATAGCGTAAATCCTTGTGAAAGTGATGGAAGTTGCTGATTTTAGGTGCAGAGATCTATAAAGTGGGTGTAGTAATGATAGGCCTAAAAGTTGTGATTGATAGATATGCAGACCATTTTATTATGTGGCTAGTACTCCTTGATAATACAAGAGATTGGTTGATTAAAGTGATAGGAAGGAGTAATGTCATTGGGGATGAAAAGTTTCTAGAGAGGTATATGGTATAGAATTATGTAATTTATACTAGTATGATCGCATTATATGTAGAACCTTGTGCCTCCAAGTTAGGCTTGATCATGGGAATAACATGCATTTAGATTCAAACTCTACTAGTTATTTGTACCCTTGTAAGCATCATAGGTTGCAAAAACATAAGGTGTGTATTCGGAAGAAATAGTGTACTTAAGAAGTGTTTCTAAGCTTAAAAGTTATTAGTTGTGTTGTTTAAGATGAAACTACTCCTATTCCTATGTTCACCACGACTGTATTTCATGTTATGTATCCATCTTAAACTATGCTTATGATTCCCTGAAATTCATTCCTTGTGTTGTTAAGATCAGTTTTTGTAGAAATAATGTCCTCAATCATGTTTATATCAAATCTCATGTATCTCATAATTTATGCTTAAACGACTTGCTTGGTGTTGTCATAAAGATCCTCTTGATGTCTTTGCATGTTGTATTGACAGAGAATTCTTTATATGAATAATAACCTTTATTCCATACTTGTAATGCTTTAATAATTCCATATCCATCATTCGAGGACGAATGAGCCCAAGGGGGAGATATTGAAACACCATACACTTTTGGGCTAGAATTTGAACTATTCTTCATACACGTATCGGCCTGATGTCGCCCAAATTACACCTCGTAATGAGATATAAAGTGGTTATTGAATAAAATATAGAACCCAATCAAGGTTGGGGTTGATCCCACGAGGAATATGGTTAAGACCTCAATCAATGTAGTTATTTTAGCTATTAGTCGTTTATTCCCAATGGGGGGATTCTAGTGAACAAGTAACAACTTGTAAATTGTTTAATGAGTAACAGAGTATCAATTTAGTTGGTTTGTTATCAATGAGAATGGTGAACTAGGATTATGCTCCCCATGATTTCATAACTTAATAGACATGTCGTACTAGTGTTCTATGCTAGTGCTTAGCATGCAAGATCAGTAAGTTAGGTTCATCTAAATGGATGGTTGCCTATAATGATGACTATCCTCAATTACCGGTTAGGTCTCATGAGCTTTGCATATTAACCCTTACCTTTGATTCCAGATTAGCTGTCTCTTGTTAAGGTCAAGCTATTAGATGAGGGTTGGTAGCCTCAAATCTCCATTATTACTTCCTTTTTCCTATTCTCTACTTCTATGGTTAAGCAAGTAAAGACTTAAGGCGAGTTCTAACGTGTGCACTCGCTAAAAATCAATCAATACGAAGGGAAGACCAATACATGCATAAACACCATTCAAGAAACCCTAAGTACTTTGCCAACTTTGTTAATTCATCATGGTTCTCATAACTCTAGTTGCGGGATTTAGCTACTTGTGCTTGAAGGATCATAATTATAAAATGAAGATGAAATCATAATTGTAAACTTACGAGTTTGAGTAGATGAAAACCCATAAACTTGAATTCTCCGAGAAAACATAAAAACAAATAATCAATGGATGAATTTAATCCTTTAAAATCCCAAGAACAAGTCAGTGTTATTGTTTCTAAGAAATCACAAGTAGTAATAGTGTGTAACCCAAAACATAAAACCTAATAGGAGTATTTATAGATACAAAATAAATCATGTCCTAAAAAAAATTAGAAAACTGAGTCGGCAGTGGCAATGGAAGTGGAAACGGGTTATATAGACTAGCTACGCCTCATCGCATACATACGTAGCCTGGTGGCTTGTTTTCTTGCTTGCTGGTAACGACTAAGTGGTGGCACCTCGTAGGGACTCCTGACGGCTCATTGGGTGATCGTTGCCCCTGAAGCCTATTTGTACACTTTCAAGACTTTAGCATCTTCTTTCTTAGAATGAGTCATGCAATGACTCATCTCCACTCCTGACGGGTCGTAGGGATCACTCATAGCCACTGACATGAGTTTGCACCTCTGCAGAACTTTTGGAGTTTTTCTTCAGGATGAGTCAGGTGACGACTTGTCGCCTGTTTCGATGACTCGTAGGGTGAAATCGTAGCCAACACTTCATCTTCACCTCTTCAGGATAGTGCCACTGTATCCAGGATGACTTAGGCCATGACTCATAGCGTGACCCAATAAATCGTGGTCATGTACAAGATGCCACACTTAGTCAATTTTAGTTCTTTTTTCGTCCATTTACCACCAAGACCTGTTTTCCTGCAAAACACCTAAACAAACACATCATATCCATAAATACACCTAAGTTCTTGCATATTTTCTTTGTTTTAAGCGTTGAAAGTGCCATAAAACCATGGCATATCAACACCCTCAACTTAGAATGTTTGCATCTCCTCAGGCAAACAAAACAAACAAACACCTACCATACTTAACTAAGAGAACCTTAGGAGACCTAGGGTAGTCAATTCATTGCTTTTAGCACAAAATTTTCAACCCCCTCCTATACAAGAATCAAAAACCACCGTATGTATACATACAACCCATTACCATGACACAAAGGGATCAAGAGATAGAATCATATTATGAATAAGAAACTAAGCACATACGCAAATGACATTACCCAAACAAATAGAAATTAACAATGCAACCCGTGTGTCCTTAAAATAAAATTTGAGTTTAATCCATGTTCATTCGAGTTGAAGTAAGTTGGACTTTAAAATTAAATTAGTCCATTTTATTATTCTCAAGCCCAAAGCCAATTTTATCTTGAGTCCTGACACGTGTCAAGTGACATGACATCCCAGTCAAATTTAAGGCCAATGAGATAATACCACACATTCAAATGATGTGACAATTGATGTCACCCAAATTGCACCTCGCAATAAGATATAAAGTGGTCATTGAATCAAATAGAACTCAACAAAGGTTGGGGTCGATCCCACGGGGAATAGCCTAGAAGCTTGGCCGATGCAGTTATCTAAGCTATTAGTAAATTATTTTCAAAAATTGGAGGGTTTTGAAAGTATTTTTGGAAAATAGTTTGTGAACAAGTAACAATTGTGAATTTCATCAAGTTGTATTCAATAATGGAGACATACTAGGAATGTGTTCCCCATGACTTCATAACTCCATAGGTTCTTCATACTGGTGATCTCTCCTAGTGTTTAGCATGTAAAATTGATAAATTAAGTTCACCTAAACAATCGTCCAACCCCTATTAGATGACTATTCTCAATCACTCATCCAAGTCTCATGAGTTTTATAATCTAACCCTTATCATGGATCCTATATTAGCTTTCCCGTGTCCATGGCTTAAGCTATTAAGTGAAGATTGGTAGCTCCAAGTCTCTGTTATTTATTCCCTTTTCCCATCCATTACCCCTTCATCTAAAGAAAGTAAGACTAAGGTGAGTTCTAACGTTTGCAACTGTTAGAAAGTAATCAAAGCAAAGAGAACAACATACATGCACAAATACTAGTCTAGAATCATCGTGTACTTCGAACCTTACTTCGTTATTTCATCATGGTTCCCACAACCCTAGTTGTGGGGTTTATCAGAACACTATAATATTTCTTAGAACAAAACATAATTATGCAGTTACAAGAAGAAGAATAAAACCAGAAATCTCAGCTATGAATTAATCTCTTAAAGAATGTTTTACAATTCTTAAGAACAAGTATATGGAATCAAAATATGTAAGAGTACATAAACTAAAACATAAAACCTAATAGGAGTATTTATAGATACAAAGGAAATCCTATCCTAAACAAAATAGGAAAACTAAGTCAGCAGTGGCAACAAAAGTGGCAATTGGTCGTAGGGACTGGCTACGCCTCATTGCATGCATCCATAGCCTATTGGGTTGTTTTCTACTAGCTGATGATGATTTCTGGTGATGACTCATAGCGACTCCTAATGGATCGTGGGGTGATCCATTGCCATTGAGGCATACTTTGTTAACTTTTAGAACTTGAGGTAAATCTGCTCAGGACGAGTCTGGAAATGACTCGTAGCCTCTCCTTATGTATCATAGGGAAGTCTCGTAGCCACTAACAAGGATTTTCACCTCTATGGAACTTTGGGAATTTTTCTTCAGGACGAGTAAGGTGACGACTCTTCGCTTATTCCGACAACTCATAGTTTGCAATCGTAGCCAACACCTTATTTTCACATCTTCAGGATCTTGAACACTTTCTTTAGGATGACTCTATCCATGACTCGTAGCATGAATAACGAGTCATGTACAGGAACTAAATTCCAACACTTAGCAAATTTTAGTTCTTTTTCATCCATTTACTACCAAGACTTGTTTTCCTGCAAAACGCATAACCAAAAACACCATAGCCACAAATACACCTAAGTTCTTACATATTTTCATTATTTTAAGCATCGTAAGTGTCTTGAAGCCATGGAACATCAACACCCTTAACTTAGAATATTTGGATTTCCTTAGGCAAACAAAACAAAACAAACGCCTACGACGCTTAACTAAGAGAAATCTAGGAGACCTGCATTTATATCATTGCTTTTTAGCAAAAAATCTTTAACCCCCTCCTATACATGAATCAACTACTATTGTGTGTACACATACAACTCATTTCCATGACACAAAGGGATCAATAAATGGCATCACATTATGAATAAACAATCAAGCACATACGCAAATGACATTTCCCAAACAAATAACAACTAATAATACAACTCGTGTACCCTTACAACAAAGAAGTCTCATAAGCTCATAGGATAAAGGTGAAAATATAAACAGGGACTGAATCATGACATTCATTCTCACAAAGAAGTTCTAACAGTGTGCATGAAATACCATAGGCTTGCCCTTATTTTCTATGTCTTTGTTTTTGGGACGGTTGGACTAGGATTACTATAGGACTTTTTTTGGCTTGTAATGTAGACTTGGGGATAGGTATGGTAGATATGGATAGAATGACTCAACCCTCCTTGGCACTACACTAATTTTGGCTCCACTACTCAACCTCTTTTATTTTCTTTTCCCTTATTCTTCCTTTGTTTTTCTTTGGATTTTGGAGATGGTTTTTTTTTACACTTTCTCTTTTTTCAAACGTTTATTCATCATTTTTTCCATTTATTTTTCTTTACTTTTTCTTACCACACCCGAATCCCTTTTATTTTTTTTTACGAACTTCTTCTTCATACCCACTTCACACTGTACACCCCTATGATAACCACCCTTAACTTAGGCAATTTGCCTAAGTTGAGGTACACAATGTCCAAGGAGGGACCAGAGATAAAACAGATTCATTAAAATTAGAAATGGGAAGGTGAATAGGTTAATGAAAGAAATAGGTCCATTAAGGCTCAAACTCGGGATCAAGGGATATTTATTCTATTTGGTAGGGCATTTAGGCTAAAAGTGGAAAATTCAAGAACGGCCTATGATTCTTTCCTAACCAGTTATCCTACAACCTAGGCATGATGAATCAAGCAAGTTCTAGATTGCACACATACAACTGAAATAAGTAAGTACCTCACATGCAAATAGCACAAGGTTACACTATCAACTACTACCTATCTCATTATGGGATTCTTTTATTTGTTTTTCTTTATTTCTATTTATGTTGGTGTTAGGATAACCTATCCAGGGTTGGTATGGGGTAGGTGCCATCATGACCTAAATTTCTAGGTCATGACAAATTGGTATAAGAGTACTAGGCTCACTGGTTTCATGAATAAAAGAGAAGGATATCTAATAGAGTCTTGCGGATTGATACGTTGATGTTTGTATCTATATTTGAGAGGCTCTATGATATCTTTAAGAAAACATCTCTAATTTGATTTCTTTATCGTACGTGTTGTTCATACCCAATATTCTAAACTTGTATTCCATTCTTTTATACACAGATGTTGAGGACTAGATCCAGATTTATTGCGGATTATAAGGCAGCACCAACTATTAGAGCCCCAGTCAGGGGGTGAGGCAGGAGGCATGACCGATCCAGAGGTAGAGGTCAGGCACGAGGAGCTGTTCTTGCTAGAGAATAAGCTAGACCGGCATCTTTCGAGCTTGAGATTTATTATGATAAGGAGGATTATTAAATAGAGGATGTGAGACCAACTCAGGACCCTCAGAGTTTTGTTACTACCCTAGTGTTACTGGATTTATTAATTCATCTTTTAGGCTATCTGGATGGCATTCCTCCGATAGGTATTCTACTGGGTGAACCAAGTGGTTCTCAAACTACAAGAGGTATAAGCTATCATGGCAGGCTCCTAGTTATGGTTTTTTAACTCGTGGGGTACATCCAGCTATTATGATACCCCATGTGTTACTTCTGGTCCTATGATATCTTCTGATGATCAAAAGAGATTTGATAGATTTATTCGGTTGTCTCCTCCAAAGTTTAGTGATACTATTAGTGAGGACATTTATGAGTTTCTACACGTTTTCTAGGAGAGGTTACATAACCTTGGATCCCTAGAATCCTATGGTGTTGCCTATACAACCTACCAGTTGACTGACGTGGCTATGTAGTGGTGGAGTTCTCTTGCTAGTTATTGACCATTCGGTTCTCCTGCTATGACATGGACTCAGTATTCTAAGGCTTTTTTGGAGAGGTTTGTGCCCTACAGTTTGAGGGATCAAATGAGAGATGAGTTCAATTACTTGGAGCAGGGCTTTATGACTATTTCAGAGTATGAGGCACGTTTTCATACACTATCCATATATATCACTACCAGTATCTCCACGGATCTTGAGAGGATTAGGAAGTTTGTTAAGGATTTAGTAGGATATTATTAGTTGGCGACAGTTCAGCTTGTGGTTTCGATTGGTTCCTTCCATAGTATCATGGAGCATGCTAATTTGATTGAGTTTATTTGCTAGGGCACTTAGAGTGGTGGTGCCAAGAGGATCCACCGACAGGGTGAGTTCAGTGGCCATGCATCTCGAGGCAAGGATTTTGCTGACAGAGGTTCTCATGGTTACCATGGCAGGTAATTTCAGGCAGCTTTACAGAGTTTGAGTAGTAGTTCTATGATTTCTGAGGCTTCAGGTAGCCAGAGCTTAGGTCATACGGGTAGAGGTTCCCTTTTTGGTTCTTCAGGGTATAGAGGGTGTTCTGGTACTTCTGGGCCCTCTCGACATGATTCAGGTAGTAGGGAGTGTTTTTTATATCATGATCCTAGTCATTATGCGAGGGAGTTCCCTCAGCGTGCATTAGGTCATGCCCAGCAAAGTGCTTCAGCTTTATCCTACTTATATATCTGTAGTTAGAGGTGGTTCACAAGGAAGCACATATGGTTTTTGAGGTGCTCTAGGTAGACCTCAAGAGCTCATGGTAGTGGATGTGGAGTTACTCAATCAAATAGCAAACATGGTCAGTGCTATACTATACTTGGGAGATCCAAAACAGAGGCCTCTGATGCAGTTATCACAGGTATCATCCTGATTTGCCATCATCATGCTACCGTGATATTTGACCCTGGGGGTATATATTCTCCTATGTGTCTACATATTTTACTACTAGTTTTGATGTTATTTATGAGTCCCTTGCTATGGCTATTCATGTTTCTACCCTCGTAGTTGATTTTTTAGTGGTAGATTGGGTATACCGATCATGTGTAGTGACCTTTGCGGGACGTAAGACCTGGGTAAACTTGATTATCCTAAATATGATTGATTTTGATGTTATCTTGGGTATGGATTGGTTAGCCCCTTATCCTATAATTTTGGATTATTTTTCCAAGTCTGTGACTTTAGCTACTTTGAGTGTGACAAGATTAGCATGAAAAGGTAATCCTAGTTTGTGTTCGAAGGAGGTTATATCTTTACTATGTGCTCGGTGCATGGTAGAAAAGGGGTGCCTTTCCTATTTGGCCTATGTACGCGATACTAGTGTTGCATCACTGTCTCCCTTGGATTTTGTTTAAGTTATTAGAGAGTTAAAATATTTTTTTCCTATGGACTTACTTGGTATGCCTCCATACCAAGATATTGATTTTTCCATTAATATTGATCCGGCCCATTTCCATTCGTCTTTATAGGATGGACCTGACTGAGCTGAAGGAATTGAAAGAGTAATTGCAAGATATGTTGGGTAAGGTTTCATTAAACCTAGTGTGTCTCCTTGGGGTGCTCCTATATTATTTGTGAATAAGAAGGATAGATCTATGCGCATGTGTATTGACTATCGGCAATTGAACAAAATGATGGTTAAGAAAAAGTATCCTCTTCCTTGTATTGATGATTTATTTGATCAGCTTCATAGTGCCTCTGTGTTTTCTAATATTGACTTGAGATTCGGTTACCATCATTTGAGGATTAGAGCTTTGGATGTTTCGAAGATAGCTTCTCGGATGCGGTATGGTCATTATGAGTTCTTGGTCAGGTTTTTTGGGTTGACTGAGTTCTTGGTCAGGTATATCAGGAGTTGGTGGTTGGGTTAGACTGATCTTGGAGGAGGCTCATGGTTTAAGGTATTCTATCCATCCAAGAGCAGCTAAGATGTACCATGACTTAAAGAAACATTATTGGTGGGGTGGTATGAAGAAATATACTATGGAGTTCGTGGCCAAGTGTTTGAATTACCAGAAAATGAAGTATGAGCATCAGCGACCGTGTGGTATGATGCAGAGAATGACTATTCCCGAGTGGAAGTGGGAGGGAATCACCATGGATTTTATAGTTGGGCTACCCCCAACTTTGGGGAAGTTTGATTCTCTTTGGGTGATTGGGGATAGATTGACCAAATCAACACATTTTGTACCTGTGAGGGAAAATTATAATGCGGAATAGTCGGCCAAAGATCTACATTAGAGAGGTTGTTTGATTGCATGGTGTGCCTATCTCCATTATTTCTGATAGAGCTACTCAGTTTACCTCAAATTTTTGGATTTCTATGCAGAGTGAGTTGGGTACTCAGCTTGAGTTGAGCATAACTTTTCATCCTCAGGCAGATAGTTAGTCTGAGAGGACCATTCAGGTGCTAGGGGACATACTTTGAGCGAGTTTTATGGATTTTGGTGGTCATTGGACCAATACTTGCCCTTAGCAGAGTTTGCCTACAACAACAGCTACCATTCCAGCATTCATAAAATGCCTTTTGAGTCTTTGTATGGGCGGAAGTGTATATCCCCCTTAGGATGGTTTGATTCATTTGAGGTGAGACCTTGGGGCATAAATTTGTTGAGCAATTTTATAGATCGAGTGAGACTGATCTAGTAGAGGCTAGTGGCTACCCAGAGTAGGTAGAAGAGTTATGCCGATCGTCAAGTCCGTGATGTTGCATTCATGGTTGGAGAGCGGTTTTTGTTGAAGATTTCACCCATGAAGGGTGTGATGACGTTTGGGAAGAAAGGGAATCTTAGTCCAAGGTTGCCTCTATATTCCATGTTTCCATGTTGAAGAGATAGTATTCAAACAATTCATATGTGATCCAGTAGGATTCTGTTGCATTGGAGCATCACTTGTCATTTGAGGAGAATCCCATTGCCATCCTAGATAGGTAGATTAGGATGAGGTCTAAGCATATTAATTCAGTGAAGGTCCAATAGAGACATAGCCCGATATAGGAGGCTACGTGGGAGGTTGAATTAGATATGAGGCATAGATACCCCCAGTTTTTTAGCGCTTTAGGTACTTTATTTGTTTTTTAGTTCGAGGATGAACTTGTAGTTTAGTGGTGGATAATGTAGCAACCGTAGTTGTGATTTTTAGCTTTTGTTATGTTTTGACCCTTTTTCCCTTCCCCATAGTTGTTATATGTTGTTTATGAGTCGTGGGGTTGGTTGGCAGGGTCCCTGAAATGTTCAGGAGTGATTTGAGTGAGTTTGAGGTCCTTAGAGGCTTTAAAAGTGGTTAGTTTGACTTCGGTCAACATTTTGTTATCTGAGCATTGGATGGTGATTTGGTCAGTTCCATTAGATTCGAAATGTCAATTTTGGGTTATTAGCATAGTTAATTTGGGTCCTATCATGATCCAATTTCTCAGGTCATGATGGCACCTACCATAACCCACCAGTAAGTAAGCCAAACCATAATTTGGAACAACAAGTAATGAACTATCAAGAGAAAAGAAGAAAGCAACGAAAAAGGAATCCAATAAAGAGAGAGAAATAACCCCAAAACCTGATAAAGTCAGCACAAGAGCTTCTAACAAAACAAGAGTACAGGTAAGCATAGAGCTTTAAAACTGGAGAAGTCAGTACAAGAACTTTCAGCATGTGGTCCCCAGAAAGAGAAATCCATAAAGGACTCAGGATATCTGTATATACTTCCTGGTCCCGAACCAAGACTTCCAAAAACCATCATTACAAATCTACTATATCCAGTACTGGAGAGAAATAAGACTATAATAAGGTGCTCGGACTCGAACCGATGTTAAATAAGTAGATATCCATAAAATCTGATGCCCAAGATCCAATCTTGGGCTAAAATGGTGTAATAATGTAAAAAGGATCGAAATCTCCCTCGACCGAAGTAAGTCAATAGTGAAGAAGGAGTAGATCAAAAATGAATTAGAATCAACCTCAGTCTAAGTTTCCAAAGTAGTAACTCTAGCTCAAAAGACCATAAATCGACAGTAGGGGTGCTACGAATTACATTTAAAGAATCAGTTTCAAAGGTGAAAAAGTGAGAATAAATCCCTTTTCAAAAAACAGTAGTCAAACCAAGGTATTTAGTTGAAATCTTACCACTAAATAAGATGAACGCGACTAAATGTATGCATGCCACCACCAATATCCATGTAATAGAAAAGTAAGTGTGTAAGCATCTATAGGCTATACCACCAACCTTACATGGCTTAGAGAACTAACTTGGTATCCAACTGATATCATAACCAAGGTCTTGGACCCAATAATATACAATCTATAATGATATCAACATTATAACTTGAAAAACTAAGGTAAATCACGAGCATCAAGCTATTGGGAGGACCTAATTGCGGGATATCACCCAAATCACTAAGTGAAATAGTAAATCGTATACTAAGGGGTCCTTAACGTCAACCTAAGGTCAAACAAGTATAATCAAGCTCAATAGAATCCTACAACTATAGCGGGTATTCTAGACTAAGGCTCAATTCACATTTCAATTCAATATTCCCTAAACATACCAATTCAGTATATACTATCTATAAACCTATCTTATAACCCCCACCTAGCATGTAATCTATACAATACACCATCTCGTGGAGAAGAGTAGACTGTAGCCTACCACATTGCCAAACTGTAGTCTCGAATCATCCATGAGCTACTCGGCTCCACTCCACAATCTTTGAATGATGTCGCGCTATCAAAGACATAATCTAGATGCTAATACGAGTAAAACGATACCCATATTGACTATATTTTTGATTTTGGTCCAAAAATAGTTTGAAAATTGGCTCAAATCCAAAAAGGGGAAATCTGGAATTTTATTTAAGAATCATGTTCCTCATATAAAGAGGCATATAAATCTAAAAGCCCACCTAACTACGGATTGAAATCAGACATGAAATCAAAAGAAAACATGATTTCCCCTTTACCGGGTAAACCCCTAAATTTTTATATTTAAAATCAATGATTTGTAGATGAAAACATAAATTAATCAATGGAAAATAATGAAATACTAGTTTAGAAGCTCACCAAAAGTTCCAATCTTGAAGACCCACTTTAAAAGTCTAAAAAATGAGCTTGGAAGCTTTGAAAATGGTGGGATGGGTTTTTAAATCTCAACTTTGCATAGAAATCATGAAAAATGGAATGGGAATTCTTTGAAAATGAGAAATATGAAGTTCTAATCACATAGACAATGATTATACAAGAAAAATGCATTGAGAATCACCTAAAATGGAGCTTCCTAGCTCCTAAAATGTCAAAAATAAGAAATGGGTTCGGTTTTGTCTTAAACTTAACGATTGCCTCTTAAGCAGCATGCTCAAAGGGTCAAACTACCGCTAAAGCAGTCAAATGGCCACTAAAGCAGCTCGTTCAAATGGTCAATGGACACTAAAGTTGTCAACCAACCGTTAAAGCGGCCACACCAGCAACAAAAACTTCCAAAACTTGGTTTTGACCCTCGAAACTTATCTGGAACCCTATAAACATGAACTAATAGTGTAAATTGATCATAAAACACGTTTCGGATCCAATGAAATCATCGAATTTATGAAAATAGGTCATTTACAAAAAAATTAACCCCCAGGATCCCTTTTAGGCTATTTTAACTAATTTTCATCTAAACACTGAAAATGAAATATAAAGGCTCGGGACCCAAACTAACTATGCTACTAACCTAAAATCAACAGTCCAGATCTAATAGAACTAACCAAATCACCATACAAGGTCATCTACTTGAGGTTTTGGTCCAAGACCAATTTTTTAACTTCAAAAACTCTAAAACACGGGCTTAAAACCCAAACGAACTGCCAAAAACCAAACCGACAAACCCAAAAAGTCATAAATAACCTGTAGCTGCAATGGGAAGGCTTGAAATGCCAAAAACAAGCAAAAACGAAAAAAATGACCTGGAGGGTCATTACAATAACCACTACACAAAGGACTTTTATCCTCGAAAGTCAATGGATAGAAAGAGCCCAAAAGCTTGAAAGGATGAGGTACTGGGCCCACATACCCCGTGCAACCCTCCCCAGATAACCTCTAAGACCAACCAATGCTTCCATGGGAATTCATTAAAGGTATCCCTTTTTCATTCACAACCTTACTTCACTTTCCAAGTAACCAAAAACTCATCCTCAACAACCAACTGTCGTCCAACTGAACCGAGCTCGACTGAAGCGTGCAAACCCAAACCACAGCGTACTGACATCACTATGATACAAGCATAACCAAGCAGATACTCAACCAAGATAAAGACAACCAAGGCAAAAATCATACAGCCAACTCCAAATTCCAAATCTAACATTCTCTTGCCATTCCAAACCTATTGCCCACTCTGAACTACATAGAATCTCTCCAGCATCATCCGAGTCCTGCCCGTATAATCACACCACATTAAACTCGAAAGGTTGAAACTGATCCACAAAAAATCCATACGGGCTAACATATGGTCAATGCTCCATAAGGTCCTACCTAAACTCAAATGGTGGTGACCAAAGTCTGTGATCTCCACTAAGGCCACTAACTGGTCCCGATGACCCTAGAAACCAAAAGTCATGAGTTCAAAGAATACTCTCTCAAAACCTAATGATCCACTTTAGAATGCATGTTGTGACCCAGCTATACACGCAAGTGTACGTGATCGTTCAAGTAATAAAATGGCTCCTTTAACAGAGCCGAATATCGAACCCAAGGGACTTTCATCAACAGAAATCAATTCTGAACGTCAAACTATAATTAAAAACTAGTGTTGCGAAAATGACAAGAGATTTGGTGCTGAAAATTAAATGATTGCGGACTATGAACTCCTATCTTCACTACTGTAACTTTGGTGTTCGCAAATACACTTGAAAAAACAATAAAAAGTAAATTCCCAGGGCTAAGGCATTCCGAATGTCATCTCTTTAGCATAATTGTTATTGGTTTAAGCACTTTGAGTTGCTTATCGTGATTATTGATCCTGAGATTAATTTTATAACTATATTCGTCTTCAAAATATAATCTTCTACTAGAACTTAGAAACCTACCTACATCAGTGAGTGGTGATAAGCTTAACCAATTCTAGAGCATTTAAGTTTTCTTCTCGTAATTGACCAAGTGTGGTGGATTAGATACCTCTCGGTCCTAACCACATGTCAATCCCATAGAACTCCTTCCCTGAGAAAGACCACACTTCATATATTCACGTTCTATCTCTTAGTTTCTCTCTCGAGCTCACTTCAAGACAAGGAATATATTCCAATGGTGATCAAGCATCAAAATAATGAAATTTAGAATATATGAATAACCAATTTATGATAAACTCAAGCAAAAACCAATAAACTTAACCCAAGAGATTCATGTTCTTGGCCTTAACCCCAAGAATAAGGGATTTTAGCCCCTCATAATGTCAATCAACATCCAAAAGTCAATAAATACCATAAAAATACTTTAAAACTGAAAAGAATAGGAATGGAACCTAATTAAGATGCCCAAAAACGCCCAAAATATTCTAAGGATGATGGAATCCCTATACAATAACCAAAAGGCCCTATTTATAGACCCAAAGTTGAGGCAAAATTGGCCAAAAAGCGGCCCGGCACGCCCTTGGGCGCGCCTGGCACTTAGGCAGATTTTGCCTAAGCAAAAGGGTGCTCCCAGGCGGCGGGGCGCGCCCCAAGTCTGCCTGGGCAAGTGAAAAATTAGCCAAAAGCGGCCTGGCATGCTCTTTGACGCGCCAGACCCTTAATTTGTGATTTTTTTGCTTTCTTCAACTTCTCTTCGCGGATTTGGTTGGGTTCTTCAAGTTCAACTCTTTGGCTTGCCTCTTATCTTCAATATTGTTCACTTGTAGCTCCTCCAAGCTTCACTTTCCACGCCAAAAATGCTCCAAAAAGTAGCAAATTCCACCTACAAGGGTCTAATCATATTGGTTAGCACAATATCACATATTCCATCAAAAACTTATAGAATACACCAGTATTGTTCTCAAAACTAAGGTAATCATGGGTTAAAGTCGCTACTAAGGCATATAAATACGCCTTAGATCACCACCCCACACTTGAACCTTTGTTTGTCCTCAAACAATAACCACACTCAAATTCGGGCAACTTTAGACAATTGACACCAAATAGGCATTCTTGCATAGCTTACACAACCACATTTATCAACTTATGCATCAACATACTAGGATATCAAACAAATAAATAACAAATTGAAACAACCTATCCTCACAAAACAACTTAACTAGTTGCACATTCACGCGTGACACGTTATTAGTAGATCACCACACTTCACTAAACATGTGCCCTCACCACAAGAGAATCACTCCACACTCCTACACAGTAATTACTAACTGGGTGCATGAATGAAAGTCACTCACTCTCAAAAAGAATTCACATGCAACACAAGATGAACCATAGGCTTGCCCTTAGTGTAATACTCCACTAATGTTAAAATGTTAAAGCTCAAGATCAAGTAGGACTTTTAGGGGTTGTAATTTAGGCTTAGGAACGGGTAGGAACCATTTGGTCAAGAATAGTGACCATCTTTCCTAAGCGTTTTAATACACTACAAATTACATTTAGACCACCTTCAACCGACCTATTTTTCACCACTTTTATCTTCCCAACTTTCCTTTGTTTTTCCCCATCACTTTAAGCTAGCTTAAGCATATTGGATAAGGAATAACTGCTATCACCCATTGATTACAAAAAAATTTATATATTATTTTGTTTTTTTTCTTTTTTTTTCTTTTCTTTCTTTAACCATATTCCCTACCAATATACACAAACTTTTTCACACACCCATAGGAAATATGCTTGGGGATTTAACTTAACTCTTTCCTTCTTCCAAACTTTTTCACTCCTTCACCTCTTGATTTCCTAATTAAAGCGCTTAGGAGTTTTGGATCAAATTCTTATTCATTGAAAGAAGAGGATTAAGCTACATGTAAAGCTACCAAGGAAAAGGCTAAAGGCTCAACGGGGCTAACTAAGATCATGCAAAGAGGGTAGATAAAGTAGGTCTAAAACATGGCTATCAAAGAAATGGCTATATCATCTCCTAAACTTAACACCTTTTATTTCGCTTTGCAAACATACCAGGCAAGTTCTAGACATCAATATGCACATGGAAATTGTTCAAAAACTTTACTCACACATGGCACATGTTCAGCTCAGCAGGTTCACCATAAAACCTACGAAATCATGCATAAATTCAACAGTAAGCAACTTAGCTAGTCAACTAAGTGAGAATTAGGCGTCTCAACACTTGCTATTGTATATCCTAGCCTGTTTCACACGTGTATGCACCATTGTATAGCAAGCAAGAACACCCCGACACTACACTACATGACTAATTTGCTCTTAAGACAGTCGTCATCCATCCATCATATAGCAAATACCTTAGTCCTACGACTAAGGCGACTCAAAAGTAGTACACACCAAAAACAACATAAAACAAAAAAATAAAACAAAAAATTAACCCAACATCAAAAATCCAAGGAATTTTTTTTTTTTTTTTTGTACGGTTCAAAGGGACTCTCCTTAGTAAAAGAACCGAAAACAAATTCTAAGGAACCCAAAAAATAAAAGCATACAGCAGTACACATATACATACATACAAGGGAATCCCATCACACCCCACCCCAAACTTAAAAGATTAGCACTGTCCCCAATGCTACAAAAATAAACAAAGCAAGAGTAGGGTGTAAGGAGCTCCCTGGTCAATCGAGGTAGTCATCGTCCTCCGTCCCACGAACCTCGAGCGGTAGGTCATCCGCCTCAGCCTCCTCATCCTCAGAATCGCTCTGGAGGTCATTTTCATCTGTGGGGACATCATCATCCACAGGCTCAACAAAATCTGGACCAATTCTCAATAAGGCCATGGCATGCTCGTTAAGAGGATAATCCCTCTCTACCTGGCTCAGCTCATCTGGCGTGGAAGGCCTACCCCCAGTCCTGTGTCGCAGCATCTCCAACCCATACATACGGGCTAAAATCCCGTCATCTAGAGCATGACGCTCTGCTAATGTCAAAGTGGGGCCGACTGAATCCGACGCCTTAGTTTGGGTGACATCCACAGGCGTCGTCACCAAAGGAGGATGATAGTCAAAATTTTCTTCGGGCACTTCGAATGCTCTCATTAATTTCGTCAATAGTCCACCGAAAGCATATCGAAGACCTCCTTGGAGGCGAGCTCGGCGCATAGCCGACAACAACACCGAACCTACATCAATCTCCCCATCAGTCATGAGAGCATACACCAAACAGACACGATCCCTTGTAACCTCAGTCATGTGGCTCCCCGGAATTAAACAACAACACATAATCTTTAGCCAAATCCTTGCCTCCTTGTTTAAGTGGGCAAAAGGTAGACTCTTGTGATACCCTTTTTTGTGATGGCGCAGCCACCGCACTGTTGAACGTGGGCAGCACAGATTGTGTCGAATTTCAGCATATGGAGGCCTAGCATTTAGCCTGAGTAGGTCTTGGGGACTAGCTCGAGTGGAAACTCCCAATAATCCAGTCAAACTCAAGGAATCAAGTATCACATCCGAACCTCGTACCACTACCGAGCAGGTAGGTGCGTTCGGGTTCCAATTTGCATACAATTCCCTTACCAGATGGAGGTTGCAATCTGTAGGTCTGTCGAAGACAAAGCCCATACCGACTTGCTCAATCCGAGCCAATATTCTTGGGTAAGCCCGAGCCAGACTTGCCCTATCAATACTCTCATCTGAAAAATATTTATCTTTCGGGTGGCTTTTGTACCAACTCTTCCCTGCACTGGAGACCGCGTGTATTCCATACTTTCGTTTTTGCCCTTTTGAGACTGGGGGAGCTGCGGGGACCTTATTACCCGACCGACGTCTCTTGTGAGAACTGGAGGCAGCTACATTAGAATCAGACATTGTACCTATAGCAAAGTTCCACAAACAAGTCAATTACCCATGTAAAAATAGCTAACCAACTTAATGCGCGGTGACGTTTAGGGCCACCCCACACTTAGTTGCTTAGCACCAAGTCAAAATATATATGGGCGGAGGGTACTCAGACTTCCCCTCATCACTAAATGCCCAAATACCAAGTCCCAACAATAGATAAATGCACATTCCCACACAAGGTCATCAATCTCATCAATAGCATTAGAATGACATGCTTGTTTTACTCAAGAATTCAAACAATAGTCATACATATTCAACACAGATGAGTTGTATTAAGTGATTTCAACCACCAATTTGCTCAATTATCACCAATAAAGATAAACCCACTTCCAATTATTCCAACTAAAATAAGACTATTAAACACAAGTTCACATGCCTTCCAAGATCATTGTAATGACACCCCATAAACAACAAACCAAGAACATATTTGGGCATAACAACCAAAATCCAAGAATACCCCAAAATCGCATCATCCTCATAGCAATCTAGAGAGATAGAGTTAAGGAAACATACCTTGAGAGCTTTGAATGGAGACTTGGACACAATCCCAAGATGAGAAGGCAAGAATTCGAGCAATGTGTGGGCAAGAGTAGAGAAATAGAAGAGAAAATTGTTGAAGTTTGTGGGAGTAAAATCGGGTCCTTGGTGTTTGAGTTTGGAAAACATGTGAAAATTAGGTATTTAAAGGAGAAGGGGTGGGGTGGGTCGGATATGGATCCCCTTGTCTTTTTAAAATTTTTTTGTGTTGAACACTTAAGGGGGTAGCGGCGTGGCACGCTGCCTAGCGTGCTACCCCACTGCCCACATGAACGGGCACAGGCGGCATGGTACGCTGGCCAGCACGCCTGCCCACTGCCCCTGCGTGCAAAATTTTTGGGGAAGGCAGCGTGGCACGCTGGCCAGCGCGCCTCCCCACTGCCTAAAAAAAAATTTTCTTAGCAATTTCATCCTGGCATGCTAGGTAGCGCGCCCAACACTTAACCTCATACCTGAGCAATTTTTCATATTTTTCGCCTAATCTTGGGGTTTTTACAAGTCCTAAGACTCAAAGCTTGGCTCCAAAACATGTTCTACCTGCCCGGCACCTTCAAATAATCATCCATCCGCCAATTTTACCTTTTCCTTGTGGATTCCCATGTCAACATGCTTCGTGCCTCCGCATAAACACAAGATCTTAGCACTCAGTTAGACAACAAAAATTTTAAAAGAGATGGGTCGCCTCCCATCAAGCGCCTTAGTTTTGGTCGGGGCACGACTCTTCTTTTTGTATTTTTACTTTATGAATCCTAACTATTACAACACATTCGTGGTTTGCCTCCCATGTAGCGCCTGGTTTAATATCGCGGCTCGACCATACTTAGCTCATCTATCATCAAGGTGAAGCACGTCCTCCTTCTGCTTCTCTTCTTCACCAAAATAATGCTTCAATCTCTGGCCATTTACCATAAATCTTGTACCATCCGCTTTGTTCAAAATTTCCACCGCACCGTGAGGTGTCGTGCTACTTACCTCAAAAGGCCCACTCCACTTAGATCTTAGCTTGCCCGGAAACAACCTAAGTCTTGAGTTAAACAAAAGTACCAACTGGCCTGGCTCGAAAGTGCGGGGGAGAATATGCTTGTCATGCCATCGCTTCATTTTCTCCTTGTAGATCTTAGTATTTTCATACGCATGGGTACGAAGTTCTTTCAACTCATGGAGTTGTAACAACCTCCTGTTACCAGCCAACCCCGGATCTAGATTCAACTTCTTTACCGCCCAATATGCTCGGTGCTCAAGCTCAACTGGGAGGTGACTGTTGCGACCCAGATATACACGCAAGTGTACGTGATCGTTAAACTAATAAAGTGGCTCCTTTAACAGAGCCGGATATCTAACCCAAGGGACTTTCGTCAACAGAAATTAATTCTGGACGCCAAACTATAATTAAAAACTAGTGTTGCAAAAACGACAAGAGATTTTGTGCTGAAAATTAAATGATTGCGGACTATGAACTCCTATCTTCGCTACCGTAACTTTGGTTTTTGCAAATACGCTTGAAAAATCAATAAAAAGTAAATTCCCAGGGCTAAGGCATTCCGAACGTCATCTCTTTAGCATAATTGTTATTGGGTTAAGCACTTTGAGTTGTTTATCGTGGTTATTGATCCCGAGGTTAATTTTATAACTATATTCGTCTCCAAAATATAATCTTCTACTAGAACTTAAAAACCTACCTACATCCGTGAGTGGGGATAAGCTTAACCAATTCTAGAGCAATTAGGTTTTCTTCTCGTAATTGACCAAGTGTGGTGGATTAGGTACCTCTCAGTCCTAACCACATGTCAATCCCTTAGAATTCCTTCCCCGAGAAAGACCACACTTCATATATTCACGTTCTATCTCTTAGTTGCTCTCTCGAGCTCACTTCAAGACAAGGAATATATTCCAATGGTGATCAAGCACCAAAATAATGAAATTTAGAATATATGAATAACCAATTTTTGATAAACTCCAGTAAAAACCAATAAAATTAACCCAAGAGATTCATGTTCTTGGCCTTAACCCCAAGAATGAGGGATTTTAGCCCCTCATAATGTCAATCAACATCCAAAAGTCAATAATTACCATAAAAATACTTAAAAACTTAAAAGAAGAGGAATGGAACCTAATTAAGATGCCCAAAAACGCCCAAAATATTTTAAGAATGATGGAATGTGATACAATAACTCAAAAAACCTATTTATAGAGTAAATTTCGAGGCAAAAATTATCCAAAAAGCGGCCCGGCACGCCCTTGGGCACCCCTGGCACTTAGGCTAATTTTGCCTCTGCAAAGGAGTGCTCCAGGCGACCTGGCACGCCATGAAACGCGCCCCACTGCTGCCTCCCAAAACCAAAATTTGCACAAAAGCGGCCTGGCACGCCATTAAACGCGCTAGGCCCTTAATTTTTTATTTTCTTCTTTCGTCGACTTTTCTTTGCGGATTTGGCATGATTCTTCAAGACCAACTCTTCAGCTTGTCTCTTATCATCAATATCCGTTGCTCGTAGCTTCTCCAAGCCTCGCTTTCCATGCCAAAAATGCTCCAAATAGTCGTAACTTCCACCTGCAAGGGTCTAATCATATTGGTTGGCACAATCATCACATAATACATCAAAACCATACAAAACATATACGTATTGTTCTCAAAACTACGGTAAACATGGGTTAAAGTCGCTACTAAGGCCTATAAATACGCCTTAGATCACCACCCCACACTCGAACCTTTGTTTGTCCTCGAATAATAACCACACTCAAATTCGGGCGACTTTAGACAACTGACACACAATAGGCATTCATAGCTACACAACCCCATTTATCAACTTATGCACTAACATACTAGGATCACAAACCAATAAATAACAAATTGAAACAACCTATCCTCACAAAACAATTTAACTAGTTGGTAATTTATGCGTGACACCTTACTAACAGATCACCACACTTCACTAAACATGCGCCCTCACCACAAGAGAATCACCCCACACTTTAACTGGGTGCATGAATGAAAGTCACTCACTCTCAAAAAGAATTCACATGCAACACAAGATGAACCATAAGCTTGCCCTTAGTGTAATACTCCACTAATGTTAAAATGTTAAAGCTCAAGATCAAGTAGGACTTTTAGGGGTTGTAATGTAGGCTCAGGGACGGGTAGGAACCATTTGGTCAAGAATAGTGACTATCTTTCCTAAGCGCTTTATTACACTACAATTTACATTCAGACCACCTTCAACCGACCTATTTTTCACCACTTTTATCTTCCCAACTTTCCTTTGTTTTGCCCCATCACTTTAAGCTAGCTTAAGAATATTGGATAAGGAATAACTGCTATCACCCATTGATTACAAAAAAGAAATTTATATATTATTTTTTTTTTTTATTTTTTTTTTCTTCTTTAACATATTCCCTACCAACATACACAAACTTTTTCACACATCCATAGAAAATATGCTTGGGGCTTTAACTTAACTCTTTCCTTCTTCCAAACTTTTGCATTCCTTCACCTCTTGATTTCTTAATTAAAGCGCTTAGGAGTTTGGATCAAATTCTAGTTCATTGAAAGAAGAGGATTAAGTTACATGTAAATCTACCAAGGAAAGGCTAAAGGCTAAACGGGGCTAACTAAGATCATGCAAAGAGGGTAGATAAAGTAGGTCTAAAACATGGCTATCAAAGAAATGCCTATATCATCTCCTAAACTTAACACCTTTTATTTCTCTTTGCAAACACACCGGGCAAGTTCTAGACATCATTATGAACATGGAATATCACAAAAAAAAAAAACTTACTCACACATGGCACATGTTCAGCTCAGCAGGTTCACCATAAAACCTCTGAAATCATGCATAAATTCAACAGTAAGCAACTTAGCTAGTCAACTAAGTGAGAATTAGGCGTCTCAACACTTGCTATTGTATATCCTAGCATGTTTCACACCTGTATGCACAATTGTATAGCAAGCAAGAATACCCGACACTACATGACTAATTCGCTCTTAAGACGGTCATCATCCATCCATGATAGAGCAAATCCCTTAGTCCTATGACTAAGGCAACTCAAAAGTAGTAAACACCAAAAACAACAACATAAAAAAAAACTGAAAAATCTTTTTGTGGTTTTCGACGGTTCAAAGGGACTCTCCTTAGTAAAAGAACCGAAAACAATGGCTAAGGAACCCAAAAATAAAAGCACACAGCAGCACACATATACATACATGCAAGGGAATCCCATCACACCCCACCCCACACTTAAAAGATTAGCACTGTCCCCAATGCTACAAAAATAAATAATGCAAGAGTAGGGTATAAGGAGCTCCCTGGTCAGTCAAGGAAGTCATTGTCCTCCGGCCCATGGACCTCTAGCGGAGTATCATCTACCTCCACCACGTCATCAGAATTGGTCTGGTGGTCATTTTCATCTGTAAGGACATCATCATCCACAGGCTCGACAAAATTAGGACCAATTCTCAATAAGGCCATGGCATACTCGTTAAGAGGATAATCCCTCTCAACCTGGCACAGCTCGTCCGCCGTAGATTACCCCCAGTCCTGTGGCGGAGCATCTCCAACCCATACATACGGGCTAAAATCCCGTCATCTCGAGCGTGACGCTCGGCTAAGGTAAGAGTGGGGCCGAGTGCATCTGGTGCCCTGGTTTGGGTAACATTTACAGGAGTCTGCACCAAAGGAGGATGATAATCAAATGCCTCCTCGGGAACTTTGAATGCTCGCATCAATTTAGTCAACAACCCCCCAAAAGCATAACGAAGACCTCCTTTCACCCGAGCTCGGCGCATAGCCGACAGCACTACAGACCCTGCATTAATCTCTACATTAGTCATGAGGGCATACACCAGGTAGACACGATCCTGCGTAACCTCCGTTATGTGGATCCCCGGAATCAAGCAACAACACACAATCTTCAACCATATTCGCACCTCCTTATTCAAATGAGCATAGGGTAGACTCAAATGGTGCCCTCTCTGGTGATGGCGCAACCATTTAACTGTTGAGCGTTGGCCGCAAAGAGTGTGTCTAATATCAGCATAAGGGGGCTTAGCATTTAGCTGGATGAGGTCGAGGGGACTAGCCCGAGTTTGGACTCCCAATAAGCCTGTAAGGCCCAAGGAATCAAGGATCACATCTGCCCCTCGTACAACCATAGAGCTCGTTGGTGCATCTGGGTTCCAGTTTGCATATAATTCCCTCACCAAGTGGAGGTTACAATCTGTAGGTCTGTCGAAGATAAACTCTATTCCCAATTGCACAATCCGGGCCAATATCCTAGGGTAAGTCCGAGCTAGACTTGCCCTATCAATACATTCATCGGCAAAGTATTTGGCTTCAGTGTGGCTTTTGTACCAACTCTTGCCAGCACTAGATACAGCATGAATTCCATACTTACATTTCTGACCCTTTGGGACTGGGGGAGCTGCGGGGACCTTACTTCCTGACCGACGTCTCTTGTGAGAGCTAGAGGCAGCCA
Source organism: Capsicum rhomboideum (assembly GCA_031232105.1). NCBI lineage: Eukaryota > Viridiplantae > Streptophyta > Magnoliopsida > Solanales > Solanaceae > Capsicum > Capsicum rhomboideum. Next base: position 117,297,494 of record CP124711.1, read on the forward strand.
CATTAGCATCCGACATTGTACCTGTAGCAAAGATCCACAAACAGGTCAATTTCCCACGTAAAGAGAGCCAAACAACTCAATGGGTGTGGACTTAAAGGGCCACCCCACACCTAGTTGCTTAGCGCTAGTCAAAATATATGGGTCTAGGGGTACTCAGACTTCCCCTTACCACTTAAATCCAAATTACCCAGTCCAAACCATAGACAAATATCACATACTCAAGAATTTCACTAATTTCAAGTTCAATAAGCCCATACATATTAGAATGATGTACTTTCTTTACTCAAGAATTCAAACAAGACGCATACATATCAACACCATATATGTTATATCCAGTCATAGCACTACTCACATGCTCCATTGTCACCCATAAGGATAAACCCACTTTCAATTATTCCCACAAGATTAGTCAACCCAATTTCACATGCCTTCCAAGTTCATTATAATAACCCCTCATAACTCCAACCACATCATAAGAAGCAAGTCAACATACCAAGAATATATTATACATAACAAACGAAATCCAAGAATACCAAAAATTGCATAATCTTCATGGCAATTGAGAGAGAGAAAAAAACAACAAAGGAAACATACCTGGATAGCTTGAAAGGAGTCTCGTAAACTTAATCCCAAGATTAGGAAGCAACAAATCAAGCAACATGAGGGCAAGAGGAGAGAAAAAGAAGAGAGAATTTGTGAAGCTTTGGGGAGAAAATCGTGAGTTTGGGTGTGGAGTGTTGGAATATTTGTGAAGAATGAGGGAATTTGGGGATTTAAAGGAGAAGGGGTGGGGGTGGGTCGGGTCTATTTAGAGAAAAGAACTAAAAAAAATTTTCCAAAATTTATAAGGGGGTAGCGGCCTGGCACGCTTCCTAGCGCGCTACCCCGCTGTCTCTTGCAATTAAAAAATGGACACAGGCGGCCTGGCACGCCGTGTGTCGCGCCTGGCCACTGCCAGGCCATGAAAAATTTTCGACACAAGCGGCCCGGCACGCCGTGTGTCGCGCCAAACCCTTAACATTACACCTGAGCAATTTTTCCCATTTTTCACATAATCTTGGGGCTTTTACAAGTCCCAAGATTCAAAACTTTGCTCCAACACATGTCTTACCTGCCCGGCACCTTCAAATAATCATCCATCCGCCAACTTTACCTTTTTCTTGTGGATTTCCATGTCAACATGGTCCGTGCCTCTGCATAAACACAAGATCCTAGCACTAAGTTAGAAAACAAACATTCTAAAAGAGATGGGTTGCCTCCCATCAAACGCCTTAGTTTTGGTCAGGGCACGACTCGTCTTTTTATATTTTTACTTTATAAAACCTAACTATTACAACACATTCATGGGTTGCCTCCCAAGTAGCGCCTGGTTTAATATCGCGGCTCGACCATACTTAGCTCAGTTATCATCCAGGTGAAGCACGTCCTCCTTCTGTTTCTCTTCTTCACCAAAATAATGCTTCAATCTCTGGCCATTTACCATAAATCTTGTACCATCCGCTTTGTTCAAAATTTCCACCGCACCATGAGGTGTTGTGCGACTAACCTCAAAAGGCCCGCTCCACTTAGATCTTAACTTGCCCGGAAACAACCTAAGTCTTGAGTTAAACAAAAGTACCAACTGGCCTGGCTCAAAAGTGCGGGGGAGAATATGCTTGTCATGTCATCACTTCATTTTATCCTTGTAGATCTTAGCATTTTCATACGTATGTGAACGAAATTCCTCCAACTCGTGGAGTTGTAACAATCTCCTGTTACCAGCCAAACCCGGATCTAAATTCAACTTCTTTACAGCCCAATATGCTCGGTGTTCAAGCTCAACGGGAAGGTGACAAGCTTTCCCAAAGACCAAATGATAGGGAGACGTCCCTATAGGAGTCTTATACGTCGTTCGATAAGCCCAAAGAGCATCATCCAGCTTGAGTGACCAGTCTTTCCTCTGGGTATTCACCGTTTTTTGCAAGATTTGCTTTATCTCGCGATAAGACACTTCCACTTGGACACTTGTTTGGGGATGATAAGTTGTTAACTCCTTGTGTCTCACCCCATACTTTGCCAACAGACTTTTCACCCAATAATTAATGAAGTGTGAACCTCCATCGCTAATAATAGCTCTTGGAGTTCCGAATCTTGTGAAGATGTGCTTTTGAAGGAACTTTACCACAAACTTGGAGTCATTCGTAGGGAGAGCTGCAGCCTCTACCCATTTCGACACATAATCCACTGCTACAAGTATGTATAGATTGCCATTCGATTTTGGGAAAGGGCCCATAAAATCAATCCCCCATACATCAAAGATTTCAACTTCTAGGATGTTGTTAAGATGCATCTCGTGTCGCTTGGCAATCGTCCCCATACGTTGACATTGATCATAATTCTTCACAACGGCATGAGCATCTTTAAATATAGAAGGCCAGAAGAAACTTGATTGCAATATTTTTTGGGTTGTGCGTTCACCACCATGATGTCAACCATAAGGTGATGCGTGGCATCTCTCTAACACTTGCTTCACTTCCGCATCCGGGATACATCTTCATACTATTTGATCAGGCCCTTGCTTGAATAAATAAGGCTCATCCCATATATAAGAGCGTGCCTCATACCAATAAATAAGGCTCATCCCAGTTTCTTCTTCTGTTGAGGACTCGAATCAGGAGGAAATAACCCACTTACCAATAGATTCACAATATCTGCATACCATGGAGACTCATCGACATCCAATACCAACAACTGCTCGTCTGAAAATTCCTCACAAATACGCCCATCATCCACTACATGTGTTGAGCTCTCAAGTCTAGAAAGATGGTCAGCAATTTGATTTTCTGTCCCCTTTCTATCTTTAATCTCTAAGACAAACTCCTGTAGCAATAAGATCCATCTAATCAAACGCGGCTTAGCATCCTTTTTTATTGAACAAATACCGTATTGCCACATGATCCGTGTATACAATGACGCTCATGCCCACCAAGTATGATCTGAATTTATCAAATGCATACACCAAAGCTAACATCTCTTTTTCAGTCGCCGTGTAATTCACTTGGGCTGCATCAAGGGTCTTGCTTGCATAATAAATAGAGTGAAATACCTTATTCTTCCGTTGACCAAGAACCGCACCCACTGCAATATCACTTGCGTCACACATAAGCTCAAATGGCAAAGCCCTGTTAGGAGCAATAAGGATAGGTGCCTCTACCAACTTCTTTTTCAAAACCTCGAATGCCTTCACACATGATTCACAAAATACAAATTTCACATCTTTTTCCAAGAGTGCACACATGGGGCATGCAATTTTGGAAAAATCTTGAATAAACCTTCTGTAAAATCCAGCATGACCCAAAAAACTTCGCACCCCTTTTACCGATACAGGTGGAGGGAGTTTTTCAATAACTTCAATCTTTGCCCTATCAACTTCCATCCCCTGCTTTGACACTTTATGCCCAAGAACTATACCTTCCGTCACAAGGAAATGGCACTTCTCCCAATTGAGAACAAGATTAGTTTCTTCACACCGAGCAAGAACTTTATCAAGGTTTTGCAAACATACCTCGAAAGAGTTACCAAACACTGAAAAATCATCCATAAAAATCTCTACGAACTCCTCCACCATGTCGTAGAAAATAGACATCATGCAACGCTGAAAGGTAGCCGGTGCATTACACAATCCAAATGGCATACGCTTGAAAGCGTATGTGCCGTAAGGACATGTGAATGTAGTCTTCTCCTGATCTTGAGGATCTATAGCAATTTGATTGTATCCGAAATACCCATCAAGAAAGCAATAATACTCCTGCCCGGCTAACCGATCCAACATCTGACCAATAAAAGGGATTGGATAATGGTCTTTTCTCGTAGCATCATTGAGTTTCCGGTAATCCATGCAAATACGCCATCCAGTTACAGTTCTTGTAGGAATCAATTCATTATTATCATTTGTGATCACCGTCATATCACCCTTTTTTGGAACACATTATACTTACTATTAGAGATAGGGTAAACAATGCCAGAATCTAACCACTTAATTACCTCCTTCCTTACTACTTCTTTCATTACCAGATTCAAGCGTCGTTGGTGTTGCACACTCGGCTTATGCCCTTCTTCCATGTAAATTTTATGCATGCATAAGCCCGGATTAATACCATGGATGTCAGACATCTGCTAACCAATAGCCTTCTTTCTTCGTTTTAGTATCAACAATGCCGCATCAACTTGTTCCTGGGACAAATTTGCTGCCAGAATAATAGGAAGAGTCTCATTGTCACCTAGAAAAGCATATTGAAGGTGAGATGGAAGTTCCTTCAATTCAAGCTTCGGTGCCTCCTCAATTGAGGGCTTAGTTGGAGGACCGAGTGGGCTATTTAAAGGTTCCCATCTACCCTCTTTAGCATAGATACCCATAAGATCAAGAACTTGCACCATTTCTCTAGCTTCTGTATCCCCAAAAACATCTTGCCCCATCAAAACTTTTTCCAATAGATCTGTAGACAAAGTGTGGATGCTTTCAACCTCCAAATCTACAGCTGTAATAGCCGATAAGTTCTCATAAATTTCTGGAAGCTTCAAAGCCCTATATACATCAAAGACTTCAACCTTATCATGAGCTCGCATAGTAAGTTTCCTGGCTGCTACATCAATGATCGCCCCTCCAGTGGCCAGAAATGGACGCCCTAAAATAAATGGGACTTTCGGGTCAGGCTCAAAATTCAGCACCACAAAATCAACCGGAAAGATCAACGAACCCACTTGAACCAGAACATCCTCAACAATGCCATCAGGTCTAGTCACGGATCGGTCTGCAAGTTATAGAATAATAGTAGTAGGCTTAGGACAACCCAAACCCAACTCCTTGAAAACTGAAGTGGGCATCAGATTTATATTAGCCCCCAAATCACACAATCCACGAGCGCTGACCCGATCTCCCAGAGTAATCTTCACAGTAAAGATTCCAGGATCCTTCAGCTTAGTAGGTAACTGGTTTTGAATGCGAGAACTACGGTCCTCAGTCAATGCAACTGTGGCATACTCTGTCAATCTACTCTTGTTTGCTACAATATATTTCACGAACTTGGCATACTTTGGAATACCCTGCAAGATATCCACAAGAGGCAAATTAATGTGCATTTGTTTAAGTAGTTCAATGAACTTACCAAAGCATTCATCCTCCTTCTTCTTCTTAAACTTCTGTGGGAAAGGGGGAGGCAACTTCACACTATGTATCACTTTATCATCTTTGGAGCTTTTGGTAGACTCCACTTGTTCTTCTTCAACCACCACTACTTTCGGCTCTAATTCTTTCGCTGGTGCAATCGTATCCTCTAACTGCTTACCACTACGGGTAACTATAGCATTTACCTGCTTAGGATTTTGCTCAGTATCACCTGGAAGACCTCCTTGGGGCTTTGTATTCTGTGTCTGTTTCTCCAAATTCTGCGTAGACAACTGATTGTTCCTCACATCTTCTGCCAGCTTAGCTTGCTCAGCCATAATCTATTTTAACATATCCTCCACGCTCACATCTCTAGGCTTATCACCCACTAGATTTCCTTGACCTTGCTGTTGGTTGTACTGTGGTGCATATCCTTGCGACCTATATTGATTTTGATTTCCTCCCCAAGATAAGTTCGGGTGGTTTTTCCACCCAGCATTATAAGTATTTCCGTAGTTTTGGGCTCCACCTCCCCTTTGGGCATTACCAACAAAATTTACGGAGTCCGAATTAGCACTGCACAAATCGCTGGTATGATCCCCATTTCCACATACACTACACATCACAGAAACCTGTTGTTGTACTGCATTCACGGGAGCTGGTTGCTACCCCAAATTTAAACTACTAAAGTGATTGTTCATCATGTTTTGCATAGCTGAAATTTGGGCAGATAATGCTGTGACTGCATCCATATCTAGTTTCCCAGCAACCTTCTTTGTAGAATTCCTCGAGTTATTACTATGCCAGCCTGGATTTCCCTATGAAATATGATTCAACAAAGCATATAATTCATCATAAGTCTTCTCTAAAGCTTGTCCACCTACAGCTGAATCAAGTAGAATTTTCGTATTGGGGTCGAGAGCCTCAATGAAAGTATGCACCATCACTTCATTAGCTTGGTGGTGATGAGGACAATCTCGCAGCATGGATTTGAATCGGTTCCAAGCTTGGTACAAATTCTCATCATCTCTCTATCTGAAACTCAGTATCTCACTCTTCAGTTTTGCTGTCTTTCCAAACTGATAGAACCTTATCAAGAATTTCCGAGCAAGATCATCCCAAGTAGTGATAGAATTAGCCGGCTCTGCATCTAACCACCTCCTTGCTTCCCCCAACAGAGAATAGGGAAACAAAGTAAGTCTCACATAATTTGAAGACACACCCGCAGGAATATATGTGTCACTGATCTCCAGAAAATTATGGATATGCCTCTGCGGGTCCCCATGAGCAAGACCTGTAAACTGTCCACTTGAGTGCAAGAGTTGCACTATATTTTGTTTAAGTTCAAATCTGCCTCTAGCCGCCGGTTTGAGAATACTGGACGTCACATTAGTGGCGAGTGGGATTGCTACATCGCAAAATGCTCTAGCTGCCATTACCTTCGGCTCACGTCTCTCTGCACCTGGTTCTTCAATTCTTACGGGATTACCCCGTATTCCTTCGCCAGCCAGTTCGACTTGTGGGATTGGGTAGTCTGCAGCCTGTCTCCTCAATCTATTGAAATATCTTTCAGGTTCAGACTGTGGGGTTACCAAATCTTTGTTCCTTGCCAGTGTTCCGATGAAATAAGCCTGCAAAATAGAACAACTAAGATCAAGTTGTCAACACGTAGCTGAAAATTAAAGTACAAACGTCAATAATCGAAATCTATCTATTTGAAAGTCCCCGGCAACGGCGCCAAAAACTTGTTGCGACCCAGCTATACACGCAAGTGTACGTGATCGTTAAACTAATAAAGTGGCTCCTTTAACAGAGCCGGATATCAAACCCAAGGGACTTTCGTCAACAGAAATTAATTCTAAACGTCAAACTATAATTAAAAACTAGTGTTGCGAAAACGACAAGAGATTTGGTGATGAAAATTAAATGATTGCGGACTATGAATTCCTGTCTTCGTTACCGTAACTTTGGTGTTCGCAAATACGCTTGAAAAATCAATAAAATGTAAATTCACAGGGCTAAGGCATTCCGAACGTCATGTCTTTGGCATAATTGTTATTGGTTTAAGCACTTTGAGTTGGTTATCGTGATTATTGATCCCGAGGTTAATTTTATAACTATATTCATCTCCAAAATATAATCTTCTACTAGAACTTAGAAACCTACCTACATCAGCGAGTGGTGATAAGCTTAACCAATTCTAGAGCATTTAAGTTTTCTTCTCGTAATTGACCCAGTGTGGTGGATTAGGTACCTCTCGGTCCTAACCACATGTCAATCCCTTAGAACTCCTTCCCTGAGAAAGACCACACTTCATATATTCACGTTCTATCTCTTAGTTTCTCTTTCGAGCTCACTTCAAGACAAGGAATATATTCCAATGGTGATCAAGCATCAAAATAATGAAATTTAGAATATATGAATAACCAATTTCTGATAAACTCCAGCAAAACCAATAAACTTAACCCAAGAGATTCATGTTCTTGGCCTTAACCCCAAGAATAAGGGATTTTAGCCCCTCATAATGTCAATCAACATCCAAAAGTCAATAAATACCATAAAAATACTTTAAAACTGAAAAGAAGAAGAATGGAACCTAATTGAGATGCCCAAAAACGCCCAAAATATTCTAAGGATGATGGAATCCCTATACAATAACCAAAAGGCCCTATTTATAGACCCAAAGTCGAGGCAAAATTGGCCAAAAAGCGGCCCGACACGCCCTTGGACGCGCCTGGCACTTAGGCAGATTTTGCCTCAGCAAAAGGGTGCTCCCAAGCGGCGTGGCACGCCCATGGGCGCGCCCAAAGTCTGCCTGGGCAAGTGAAAAATTAGCCAAAAGCTGCCTGGCGCGCCAGGCCCTTAATTTGTGATTTTTTTGCTTTCGTCAACTTTTCTTCGCGGATTTGGTTGGATTCTTCAAGTTCAACTCTTTGGCTTGCCTCTTATCTTCAATATTCTTCACTTGTAGCTCCTCCAAGCGTCACTTTCCACGCCAAAAATGCTCTAAAAAGTCGCAAATTCCACCTACAAGGGTCTAATCATATTGGTTAGCACAATATCATATATTCCATCAAAAACTTATAGAATACACAAGTATTGTTCTCAAAACTAAGGTAATCATGGGTTAAAGTCGCTACTAATGCATATAAATACGCCTTAGATCAATGCACCACCGACTGTGGGTGAAACCATACTAAGCCCAACTCGAGTACACTTCTCCCACTGAGTAGACTTCCAAAAGTCCAAAAATTGAGAACCTAGGTTAAAAATAGTAGAAACCAAGACCATGTGCCAATGGACCATCTTTCCATTTCTATCTAATACAATCACCCTGAACTGAAGAAAATTGAGTTGATAGGTAGTGAGCAGGCCTAGTCAACTTATCAACAAAGGCTCACTGAGTCAAACCTCAAAATGGGGATGCAACTACACAATCCATAGCTATAATCTCAACACCGGAGCTGAACCACTCGGCCTCAACTATCCAAACAAATCATGTTGATGAGTAAGCATCCACATACCAAAATCTATCACAACTCTCAAGTCATTAATTAAAAGGGTCAAAAATCATAATTGGAGCCAACAAGTCACTAATTCAAAATACACAGACGATTCTCGCAAGGGCAAAAACTGAAATGTTACCAAATAACATAACCACAGCTGAGGTAAACCATAGGCCAACGACACGAGGGATAAAATCCACATCTGCATCAAGGTATAACTAAGAACTTACTGGGACTGCAAAAAGTACTAATGATAGCCAAATCTTGAACAACTTAGAAAATACGATCGAAGCTTGATTCTGGTCAAAATCATGCTCAATTCATGGCAACGAATACTTGCACCCAAAAGAAACCCATTTTGGTTACCAACAACTGATACCCAAGAACATACCACTAAACGGAAGCATACCACGAGGTCTTATTAGGTCGAACGAGTCCCGAAATGAGAATTTCTGAATTTACCCATTTAACCTCCCCCCAGCTCAACTGAACCACAAATGATATTAAAGAAAGAACGGAGTACCCATCTCAACACCAACACCAAGATCAAGACTACTACCAGGTGATGAACCAACCAAACCGAAAGAACAACCTCAACTTACCAATTTTAGAATGGGACATAGAATAAGGGTCGCCACTGCTAGAATCACAACCAAACCATGTAAGGCCAAATATTCCTTCCCACAACCCTCTCAATAATTGATCTAACCTTGCTGACAGCAGGGAAAACCAACCAACCAAGGTTTTAAGCCAAACGGACAAGAATCGTAAGAAGGGATACTAACCAGATAATGTTAATCTAGCCGTCTATCAAGCACGGATAAATTAAAGTTAAAACAATAACCATAATAACAATAGTATAAAGTGAAGGTGGCACAAAATGAAAAACAAACAGTGCCACTCTAAGATCACATTAAAGGCAATATGTTAAAGGAAATGGGATTTACCCAAGCACTACACCCTAAATCAAACACAATACCGATCTACTCAATCCACTACTAAAAGAAAATATCAATGGGGGTAGTCATACTTGCATAAGCCTAAAAAAAAGGCTTACAACAATCAATGTAGTAATATCAAAGCATAAAAACACCAATGGGTATGAAAACCCCAATTCAATTCAAATAGAAACTAAAAGATAGTAAATCAAAATCACACCTATAACGACGAAATCTGAAGCCATGGTCCCTGACCTTCCCAAATAAGTATAAATCTGAATGCGTTCAACCTTGAGCTGAGCATCTAATGACCAGCTGAAATACCAAGGGCACCACCTCTAACCGAAGGTGCCACAACCCTATGAGACTAATCTGACTGTATTGACTGACAAACAATCCCTCATTAGAGATATTCTTTAGGTTAACGATTAGGTCTCTTTGTAGTTGTAACAAACCCCTAAAGCTCTAACCTAGCAAGAAACACAAGTTGACCCACCCCAAATGGCTGACTAACTTATGCCTAGGGCACTCCCTATACCAATGACCAATCTCCCTACAATCAAAGCATGCCCCTAGAAATCTCTGATGCAATGTACCTGCTGATCTAGAACGGCCACCACGGCCTAAAAACATAGATCAAAACCCTTGTAATGCCTATCCGGAACTCCACCCACTGTGACCACCACGACCTATCTGAGAGCCATCTATAATTTAAGGTGCTACCTAAACTAACCTGATAGACTGCAAGTGATACTGACCTCTACTAGAAATATCCCTATCTCCAGACGAGATACCACTAACACTATACTGCTGATATAGCCTCTTACCGCTACCTCTATTTGTCTCAAGACATGCCCTCTCTATAGTCCTCACATGATAAACAGCATAAATAAAAGTAGACCCAGCTGCTATCAAATGCTCTGACTCCAAACAAAGTGTTAAAGTCAATCTTTTGATAAATACACACACCATCTCATGCTCTATAGAAAATAACATAGGAGTATGTCTGGACCACTCAAGAAACTAAATCTCATACTCTGAAACTGATAAAGAGCCTTGCTACAAGCCAAAAAACCCAACTCTATCCTGAGAATCACTCGATGTACCAGGCACCACCACTGATTGTGAAGTATCCACGAAAAGACTCAGAATCCCTAACATGATATCCTAAAAAGCTGAGGCTGTCACAAACTCTGCAGAAGTCTGGGCTAGTCCTAGACCCACTGGCTGACACTGAAGATTCTCAATACCAATCTCAAACTCCCTAGCCTGACTCTAAGCTAAAACTTTGGAAGCACGCGCAGAAGTCCCATCTGTATCTATCGACAACATCGTGTTATCCATCTGAGAAGGAGTGGATTCAAAAGAAGTGCTTAGAGGTTTATAAAAGTATGGACACATGATAAAGAGTCAAGAATTGGGATTTCCTAAGAATGCCTTGTAGCCTCCCGAAGATAAGATACAAACGTCTCCATACCAATCAGCAGGACTCTACTAGGCACTTTGCTTTTGTACCAACCACATCGGTGAACTTATTCTCCGATACCAATTTGTCATGAACTAATTTCTTAGGTCGTGATGGAACCTAACATAACCCACCAGTAGGTAAGACAACCTATAATCTGGAGCAACGAGTAATGGACTATCAAGAGAAAAGAAAAAAGCAATGAAAAATGAATCCAATAAAGAGACCAATATAGAGAAATAACCCCAAATCCCAGTGAAGTCAGTACAAGAATTTCTAACAAAACAAGAATACAAAGTAATCATAATGCATATATATAGAACTATCTTCAAAATACAAAATAAAGATCAGTCCAACAACTGAGGAAGAGCAGGATCAACTCCAGACGTCAGGAGCTCATGCCAAATCTCTGATCCATGGCAGCTCCACACAATACATACTTTCATGGTGAGAACTCGTACTATGATCTGCAGGGAGCAAAAGTATAATATGAGTACCAAACTCGAGGTACTCAGTAGGCATCGGTTGACTGACCTCCAAAGATAATACAAGTATAAATAACATGTAAAGCAAGAATATAAACTACAGGCAACTATTTAAGAAATGAACATAATAATGCCAATGAAGAAGCAAGGGTAACTATCAGATACTATATGTAATAAGGGACGCAAGCACAATACTATAAGTGACTAGTCAATATATGATAGTAGGGTAAAGAAAGAGATATACAATATATAATAGTAGTAGAAAGGAAGGAAATGACATACAAGAATAGCTAGAGAGGAATGGATATACAACCGCGCTATACAAACCACCCAACATGAGGGTACCACCCTAAGGGAGCTAGTCTAACATCATAAGGATCATAAACAATGAGGGAGCTAACTCTAGGATAATCAGGGTCTCTAACCGAAATGTGAATAAGCATAAGATAATCTAACAATAATAAATCTTACTATAATAAGGAGTAAAGAAACTCGTAGCGTACCTAAAACCTCAAATATCAATCCATAACAAGCCTGCCATGAACTATACAATAATAACCAAATAATAATGGACAAACAATAACCTAACCGGTTCCTCATAAGCCCAGAAGGCATAAGCAACAATCAGTAAATAGCAACCATAACCTGTACCTATACAGACCCCCATAAGACCGATAGATACAAGCACCAAACAATTATACTCATGATAAGAAATGCGCATGAACGAATAAGTGCAATATAAACCAATACTACTATAACGACTAAGTGCCAAACTGTACCAAGTATATACACCTTCTTTGGCTCATCGGCTAGCAAGGCAGGACCTATAGATATCACCTCTTCTAGCATGTGGTCCCCAGACAAAGGAATCCATAGAGGACTTAGAATATCAGTACATACTACCAGGTTCTGAACCAGGACTTCAAATAACCATCATAAAAAATCTACTCCATCTAGTACCAGAGAGAAATAAGAATATAATAAGGTGCTCAGACTCGAACAGATGCTAAATAAGTAGATGTAAAATTTGATGCCCAAGATCCAATCTTGGACTAAAATAGTGTAATAAAGAAGAAAGGGTCAAAATCTCCCTCGACTGAAATAAGTCAATAGTGAAGAAAGGGTAGATCAGAAATAGACTGGAAAAAGCCTTGGTATAAGTTTCCAAAGTAGTAACTTTAGCTCAAAAGACCATAAATTAACAGCAGAGGTGGTGCGACTTCCATATAAAGAATCAGCTTCAAAAGTGAAAAGTAGTAATAAATCCCTTTTTAGAAAATAGTAGTAAAACCAAGGTTTTTAGTTGAGATCTTACCACTAAATAAGCATGAATGCATCTATTTGAATGAATGCCATCACTACTATCCAAGAAATAGAAAAGTAAGCGCCTAAGTATCTATAGGCTATACCACTAATCTTACAAGGCTTAAAGAGCTAACCTGGTATCCAACTCGTATCATAACTAAGACCTCGGCCTAATAATATACAATCTATAATGATATCAACATTATAACTCAAAAAACTAAGGTAAATCACGGGCATCAAGCTACTGGGAGGACCTAATCGGGGGATATCACCCAAATTACTAAGTGATACTGTAAATCCTATACTAAGGGGTCCTTTAACATCAACCTAAGGTCAAACAAGTATAATCAGTCTCAATAGAATCCTACAACTATAGCGGGTATTCTAGGCTAAGGCTCAATTCATATTTCTATTCAAAATTCCCTAAATATGCCAATTCAGGATATACTAGATATAAGCCTCTCATATAACCCCCACCTAGCATGTAATCTATACAATACACTATCTCATAGAGAAGAGTAGACCGTAGCCTACCTCATCGCCAAACCGTAGTCTCAAACCGTCCACGAGCTGCTCGCCTCCACTCCATAATATTTGAATGATGTCGCTCTGTAAAAGACAGAATCTAGATATTAATACGAGCAAAATGATGCCCGTATTGACTATATTTGTTTCAAGTCCAAAAATAGTTTAAAAATCAACTCAAATCCAATAAGGGAAAATCTGGAATTTTATTTAAGAATAATGTTCCTCATATTAAGAGGAGTCTAAATCTAAAATCCCAACTAAATACGGGTTGAAATCGGATATGAAATCAAAAGAAAACATGATTTCCCCTTTACCGGGGAAAATCCTAAATAATAAAAATCAATGATTTATATATGAAAACATAAATTAATCAATGGGAAATAGTAAAATACTAGTTTAGAAGCTCAGCTAAAGTTCTAATCTTAAAGAACCAGTTTAAAACTCTCAAAAATGAGCTTTGACGCTTTGAAAATGGTGAAATGAGGTTTTTGAATCTCAACTTTGCATAGAAATCATAAAAAACAGAATGGATATTCTTGGAAAATGAGAAATATGAAGTTATAATCACATCACCAATGATTATATCCGAAAAAAGCATCAAGAATCGCCTAAAACAAAGCTTTTTAGCTCCTAAAATGTCAAAAATATGAAATGGGTGCGGTTTGGTCGTAAACTCAGCGATTGCTGCTTAAGCGGCATTTTGTATGCTTAAGAACCCTGGTAAAAGGGTCAAACTACCACTAAAGTATTCAAATGGCCACTAAAGTAGATCATTCAAACGGTCAATGGCCACTTAAGCAGTCAACTAGCTACTAAAGCCGCTACACCAGCAACATCAACTTCCAAAACTTTGTTTTGACCCTCGAAACTCATCTGGAACCCTATAAACATAAGCTTACAGTGGAAATTGATCATAAAACACGTTTTGGATCCAATGAAATCATTGGACTAGTGAAAAGAGGTTGTTTACAACAAATTAACCCCCGGGACCCCTTTTAGATAATTTTAACTAATTTTTGTCTAAACACTCAAAATGAAATATAAAGATTCGAGACCCGAACTAACTATGCTACAACCCAAAATCGACAATCTGGATCTAATGAAACTGACCAAATCACCATCCAAGGTTTTCTAGTAAAATTTTGGTCTAAGACCAATTTCTCAACTTTAAAAGCTCCAAAATAGGGAAATGGGCTTAAAACCCAAATGTACTGTCTGAAAACCAAACCGATGGTCCCAAAAAGTCATAAACAACTTGTAGCTACTATGGGAAGGTTTGAAATGCTAAAAATAAGAATAAATAGAAAAAATGACTTGGCGGGTCATTACATGTCCCCGTAGATATTGTCTTTTGAGTATTTAGACGAAAACTAGTAAAATAAACTTAAAAGGGGTCTCAGGGTATAATTCATTATAAATGATATATTTTTATAAATCTAGTGGTTCCATTGAGTTTGTAACATCAAAATTAGCCAAGTATCATTATAAGTTTATTTTTGTGGGGTTCCGAATGAATTTTGAGAGTTCAATTGAAACTATTTTTCAAGTCCTAATAGCTGAGCTGCTATTTCTGGTGCAAAGATGAACCCTTCTTTGCTTTTACATGCCCCTGGTCTCGATCGTGGAGAAGGAAAATATTCTTCATCGCAAATGCGATGGTGGGATAGCATTCGCAAAGGTTGCCTTGTTTGTTCATCGCGTTCGTGGGTTAGGGACTGCATTTATGAAGGGTATTTGGTCCAGGTCTGATTCAGCCTTCACCACAATCACGATGGAACGACCACTATCGCGGGACTCGGGTCGGATTGTTCTTTGCTTTTGTGGCCTTGGGCTTGCTTTTTTGAGGAGTATTCTTACACCTGGACAGATTTAAAACTTTTTGCCATCCAAAACTCCATTTTCACCATTATTAGACTTTGGGAGCTCAGTTTTTGATGATTTCAAATGGGTTTTGCATCAATATTGCATGGGCAATAACTAAACTCCTATTTTCATAATTTCCATTGATTTCATCTTCAAAACAACTTCTAAACTTTGATTTGAAACTTGGATTTTAGGGTTTTTATCTGGTACTCATTTTCAGTTGGGTTTTTAGATTTATAGTCCTCTTGATATGGGGAACATGATTCTTAAATAAAATTCCAGATTTACCCTTTTTGATTTCTGAGCTAATTTTTAAAGTATTTTTTTACCCAAAATAAATATAGCCAATTTGGGTATCGTTGGACTCCTTTTGACGTATAGATTATATTTTTGGTATATTAAGTCCATTTCAAAACCGCTCGTAAAGGAAAGGCTCCATGTTTCTATGCATGAATTTTGGCTTTTCAAGATATGTAATGGTTTAACTTTCTTTAGACTGGGCTGGGTAGTAAACTTCTCATGTAAATCATGCTATGGGTTGGGGATTTTATCATGAGATCATGTTTTGAGATGGTGCCGAGTGGATGGGCCGTCGTTCAATGGATAAAAGTTACTCTAGGGATAACAGGTTGATCTTCCCCAAGAGCTCACATTGATGGGAAGGTTTGGCACCTCGATGTCGGCTTATCGCTACTCGGGATGTAATTTGTTCCAAGGGTTGGGAACCAGATGGCCGCGGAAATGGAATCTGGAATGGAGGACTTGTAGTATCTCTCTAGAACTGGCAAAAGTGAAAGTATTATCATATTACCCGTACCGGGGTTATCGTATTACCCGTACTGGGGCTTATGCAAATATTATTGTTGACTTGGGAGAATATATTTGTTGTGATGCCCGTGTAGGAGCTTTACTTGATATTATAGACCTTATTATTCATTTATTTATCTTATTATTATAGTGACGCCTGAGAGGATGGATTAGATTGATATTATAGACCTTATTTGAGCACTATATGCCTCTATCATTATAGTGATGCTCAAGAGAGAGGCTTGGATTATTATTATTGATGTCTTAAATGAATATTTATTCTAGTGGTGCCATGATTTCGCCCAAAATATGCCTCCTGAGAAGTATAAAGTGGTCGCTGAATCAAATATAGAACCCAACTAGGTTGGGGTCGATCCCACAGGGAATAGGACGGAGGTAGGTTGAGTTCTTGTTCGAGTAGTTGGAAAATAAGTAAAAAGGGGGAAATATTTGTAACTAGTAGTGATCGTAACAAGTTTTGATTCTTTGAAGCTGTTTTCAATATGAGAAATACACTAGGACTGTGATCCCTAATGATTCCTTAACTCTACCAGTTATTGGTGCTGGCAAAACTGTCCCGCTGCACTGCATGCAAAATCAGACAAGATATGCTCGTCTAAACATCTCTCAGCCTTAGTTAGACAAATTTCACTCTTCTCCTCTCAGTTTTCGAGCGTCGCACTACCAACCCTTGTCTTGGATCTCAGATAACTATTCCCGCTAAGGCTTAAGCTATTAGATAAAGGTTGATAGCTTCAAATCTCTATTGTTATTTCCTTTTCCCAATCTCTACCTCTCTCTCGAGCAAGTCTAGAATACAGGTGAGTTTTTAACGTTTGCAACCGTTAGAAGATCAATCACAATGAAGAAAATAACAATACATGCATTCACACCGGTTCAGAATTGCTTTGCACTTGATCCGTTCGTTAATTCCTCATGGTTCACACAACCCTAGTTAATGAGTTTAGTTACTCATGTTTGCAAGAGCACAATAACAATTTGAAGATGAAGACATAATTTTAAGCTCACAATAATGAAGAAAAACTGAAATCTCAATGATGAACAAAACTCTAGAGTCAATATCCCAAGATTACAAAACCAATAATGTGTTTTTGAACTCAAAATAATGAAAAATTATCTCAAAACAATGTACTGACTAACTCCTGAACATAGGACAATACAGGGGTATTTATAGATACAAGACTAATCCTATCCTAATCACAACAGGAGAACAGAGTCGACAATTTTGCACGGTGTCGTGACTTGGTGTCGTGGAACCAAGTCATGCCAAGTAGGTGAGTGTCATAGAAATCAGGCTCAAATAGACATCTTTAGAATTTGACTCACGCCACCCTGTCACGCCACGTGACTGCATGTCGTGGAAATCATACGACATTGCATCCTCTGAAGTTGACTTCACGGCAGGCACTCACATCACGTGAGTGGACTTCACGATACGTGAGTCCTGTCATGAGTCACTCTCTGGTGCAGATCCTTGTTCTTTCATCTTTAGATACTTCGTTCTCGGGCATGATCCTTCCTTCTTGATCATTTTGCTTCAAAACCTGTTTTCCTGCAATGTAAGACAGAAAACACATCATACCAACAAATACACCCAAGTTATTGCATATTTTCCTTGTTTTAAGCATCGAAAGTGCCATGTAACCATGGCTCATCAACACCCTCAAATTAGAACGTTTGTATGTCCTCAGGCTAACAAAACAACGCAAACATATATGATGCTTAATTAAGAGAAACCTAAGGGACCTACGGCAGTCAACTTATTGCTTTTGGCAAAACTTTTCTAACCCCTCCTTCTTGCAAATCCAAAAACCACAGTATGTATCCTTGCAACATATTATCATGACATAGAAGGGATCAAGTGATGGCAAAAGATTATGAAAAAACAACTAAGCTTACATGAAAATGACATTATTCGAACAAATAGCAGCTAACAATACAACCCATGTACTCTCACAGCAAAGAAGTCCCATACACTCATAGTATACTAATGAATCTCAAACTAGGGAGTCGATCAAAACACTCTCTCTCACAAAGGAGTTCAAACAGTATGCATGAAATACCACAGGCTTGCCCTTATTTTCTATGCCTTAGCTTTACGGACAGTTGGACTAGGATCACTATAGTACTTTCATCGGCTTGTAATGTAGTCTTGGGGATGGGGATGGTACATATGGGTATGGTGACTCAACCCTCCTTGACACTACACTATTTTTTTGACTCCAATTTCCAACCATTCTTATTTTTATTCTCCTGGTGGGAATACACTGGGTATGATGATGATGATGATTTTTTTTCTATTCATTTCACTTTTTTTTTTCTCTTTTTCTTCACACCCAAATCTATTTTCTCTCTTTTTCTTTTTTTTTTTCTAACCCCTTCTTCATACCCAAATCAATCTACGCACCCCTATAATAGTCACCCTCAACTTAGGCAATTTTCCTAAGTTGAGGTACACAATGTCCAAGGAGGGACCAGGGCCAATATAGGTTCATTATAAGTCAAAATGGGAAGGTGAACAGGCTAATGAAAGAAACAGGTCAATTAAGGCTCAAAATCGGGATCAAGGGATATTGAATTCATTTGGTCAGGCATTTAGGCTAAATGTTGACTTAATCAAAAATGGCCTATGATCCTTTCCTAATCACTATCCTTTAACCTAGGCAAGACTAACCGGGCAAGTTCTGGATCTCACACACAAAGTGAACTAAGTAATGACCTCACACACAGAGTACAGGGTTACATTATCAACTACTACCTATTTGGGTTCATACAATGCTAGCTATAGTTATTTTGTCTATAATTCTCATGCCATAACAAGATCCAACAGCTATCACAAACTAACATACTACACACATAATTCAAAACAAATATTTTCAGGAGAGGTATCCTTTAGACAATCACAAAGCATCCTTAATATTCAAAATATGTTCAAAATTGGACTGCACTTGGGTTCCTCTATTTTTCTCCTAATTAAACACAAAAACACATAATAGTATAAATAACAACCTAAACATGTCAGTTCTACTATGATAGCACACTTGGGGGAAAAGAAACACGGCAACAAAAACCCCCAAGTGGTGGTACACCTCCACCCCCAACTAACAATGGTGCACTGCCCTCAGTGCACAGCTATCAATAGAATCAATGCAAGGGAGTGAAGACATACCTGTAGTGCCCTAAGCACTGAAAGTGGGCCCACCCATAGCTGGATCATCAGTCTTTCCTCTAGGCTATCTGCTATGTGCATCCGCTAGAGGGGGTGCCTGACTGGAGGATGCACCGCGTGCCCTTTGCTCCTCTGTTATCTGGCTAGTGTGGTACTCCATCCTAGAGGCCTTAACCGCTCTCTAGAGATCACCCTCAAACTCATCACCACTATCCACCTGCTCCTTCGGACTGCATGGACTTTTGCCTCTATCAATGGGAGGCTCCTCATCCGCAAACAAATCCACCTCAATGGCCGGCCTCATCGGAGCTGAAACATGCATAGGTGGAATAACAGGGGCGCTGCTCGGTTCCAAAGGTCGAACCTCCTACCTCAATGCATCTACCTCCTGTGTCAATGCTTTCACACTAGGACCTTGTGCGGGACCTATCCGAGTGGCCATCCGTTCCTCAAAACTGTCAATCCACCCATGCAGCTCGATTATAAACCGATCCATAGCTGCAGTCATACGGGCCTCTACTCTAGCCTATGAAGCCTCTATAGTGGTCCGAACCCATGGCTTAAGTTGGGATACCAACTTAGCCATCTGGGCCTCGGTGTGCGCCTGCCACTCAAACATCTCAGTCTGCCGATCAACTAGCTATTGCAGGAAGTCCCTAGAAACTAAAACCATACCAGAGGGAGGGGTGGTACTGTAGAGTCGGGTACCTCATCATCAATAGGGACATTATCCCCAGCCGGTACATGAATAGTCTCTGGTACCCGAATCAGTACTGGAATAGGCATAGGTTTACTAACCGGCTCATCTCTATCTCCAAGCCTTTCAAAAAGGGCTACTCTTGACGACCTAGAAGGCTGAGACCTCTGTGAAACACTAGGGATAGATCCCCGCTGCTATATCAAACTAATGTCTGCTATGTGTGTTACCTCGATAAAGTGATCGACGGTAGGTAGCGCAACCACACCAGCACTATTACACAGGCCCTGAATCAAGCAGGGGAAAAGGATACTGGTATAGTCACGAAAAGCACGCTTATGGATCTCTCTAACAATATACCTCGCAATATGAATATCATAACCGGCAATGATGCTAGCAACCACAACAGCTCAGTCTAAGGTGAGTGAATTATCCTCATTAGTAGGCCCCAACCAATGCCTAACAACTGACCACCAGAATTTGCCAGCAAAATGGAGTGTGGACTTCTGTATATCCACCTTCCCAGTCACCCAACTAGCATCAACCCCATCCTCCGCTATATAACCAACTATCCACCGCAGCAACTCCAACTTC
Source organism: Capsicum rhomboideum (assembly GCA_031232105.1). NCBI lineage: Eukaryota > Viridiplantae > Streptophyta > Magnoliopsida > Solanales > Solanaceae > Capsicum > Capsicum rhomboideum. Next base: position 117,318,015 of record CP124711.1, read on the forward strand.
TAATTAGCATGCCACATTTTAATCCAAATTTTGACAGTCTCCATACGGTGATCAAACTCAGCAGTCGTGGCTGGCAAAGGACGGTCTGTACTAAATAAGAATCGGTGGATGGTCTGCTCAGATATATCCACTCGGATTCCTCGAACCAAAATGTGAGTCAATAAAGGTTGGTCCCGGTACCGCTGCCCAATAGGTGTACTCAAATCAACAGACACAGCATATGATGCATAAAATTCTCAGACCAATTCTAAGCTATAGCGACACCAGAAGGCTCGGCCATCCATCTAAACCCATACTGCTCAAACACAGGCCAAATATCAGGCAATACCTTTAACTCCTCTAGACTATATCGGGGATCCTCCATAATACCCCTCCGACACACACCCCGCTCAGTCAGCTCAGCATCCCTGTCATAAAAATCCTGCATGCCCTGAACACACCAGCGCTGGATGTCCTTGCTCTGCGAAGGAGTCGGGGCACTCTGTTCACCAGGGCCCAAAACAGATGTTGTAGCCTCTGCCACTGAAGTATCCTATCCTGTTGTATTATCCACAGAGCCTGAAACTGAATTATCCTCTCCCTCTTCAGACTGGGGGGCAGACTCGGAAGAATGATCAAGAACAGCCGGTTGGACAGGTTGTGGAATGGGCTGCAGTGCGGCCCAGAAAGCAGCTTGTACCCGAGTCTATAACCTCATGGTATGAGGCACTAGTGCAGTATCATCAGCGCCAATAGCAAAAACCTCCTCGAACCCACTTTTTTTTTATTCAGTCGGTTCATCACATAAATGAGTCAGAAATTTCAAATTTTTGGTTCGAATTCGTGACGAGGAATCAAGGTGGTCACTTTTGGGGTTTGATTTGGGAGGTATGGTATCGGGTTTGGGTCAGATTTTGGGTATTTAGGTCGGGTTGGGGTCGAATTTTGGGTATTTGGGTCGGGTTGGGGTTGGATTTTTGGATATGGTTTGAATTTTGGGGTGGGTTGAATGTGTAGGTGGGTTTGGATTCATGGGTTTTGTGGAATTTAGATGATGGGGGTTTGTAGGAGATTGAATTTGGTCTTTGGGAATGTAGAGAATTTTGAATTTAAGGTATGCTTAATTGAGTTAATTGATGGAATTAGGGTTTATGTTTAAGAGTTAAAGTGGAGAAGGATGAATTAGAAGTGAAGTGGGATAGGGTTTTTGTTTAGGGTGTACCGATATAAATTTCAATTTGGATCGAGTCGGTTCAGGTCTCGAGTTACCTGTATATTTCTGTATTCACGGTACAACCCACGTGACGTGGGTTGACCTACGTCGCATGGGTCCTCTGTCGTAGGTGAGATTCTGACACCTAAATTTTGCTTCTGATTTTCACAGCATCTCCCACATGACGTGGGTTGACCTACATCACGTGGGTCAACTGTCGTGGGTGTGAATCTGCAACATGAAATTTTTGCTCTGATTTTCACGGCACTACCCATATGGCGTAGGTGTGCCTACGTCACGTAGGTACCTGGCATGGGTAGTACTAAACCTGTTCAGGTAAATCTTGTGAATTTTAGCTAATTGATCCTCCAATGCTCAGATCACTCCATCCTCAGATAGTGGGTTGCCTCCTATGTAGCGCCTGATTTAATGTCGCGGCACGATATGGCTAACTTGGATACTCAGACTTCACCAATTAGCCCATGGGTTGCCTCCCATGAAGCGCCTGATTTAACATCGTGGCATGACATGGCTAGCTTGACAACTTAGACTTCATCAAGCTCAAGCTTCTCACATGTCCTTATTTCTTTCGTGATTCCCACATAACACTTGACACGCTGCCCATTGACCTTGAATAGAACATTATAAGCTCCTTTTAGCTCAATTGCTCCATGTGGGAATACCCTGACTACCGTGAATGGTCCGAACCATTTGGACTTTAACTTTCCAGCAAACAAGCAAAGCTTGGAGTTATAAAGTAGCACCAAATCTCCCGGTGAAACATTCGTTTCTCAATGCATCGATCATGATACAATTTCATTTTCTCTTTATATATTTCTGAACTTTCATAAGCCCAAAGACAAAATTCATCCATCTCATTCATCTGCTCAAGTCTCAATTTAGCCGCTTCACTCCAGTCTAAATTCAACCTTTTCAGAGCCCATAAAACCTTATGTTCAAGTTCGACAGGCAAATGGCAAGACTTTCTAAAAACTAACTGATATGTTGATGCACCAATTGGCGTCTTGAAAGCAGTTCGATACGCCCATAATGCATCATCCAATCTTTGAGCCCAATCAGTCCTGTTGGCATTCACTATTTTTGCCAAAATAGACTTGATCTCACGATTTGACACCTCAACTTGCCCGCTTGTCTGAGGATGGTAAGGTGTTGCCACCTTATGTTTAACACTATATTTTTCAAGTAGGGTCTTGAATAGACGATTGCAGAAGTAGGATCCTCCATCACTAATGACTAACTTGGGGTGTACCAAATCATGAAAATATGTTCTTTTTCAAAAATGTCGTGACACTTCTTCCTTCGTTATTGGGAAGCGCAATTGCCTCCACCCACTTAGAAACATAGTCAACAGCTACCAAAATGTATTTCATTCCATGTGAGCTCACGAAAGGGCAAGGGCCCATAAAGTCAATTCTCCACACGTCAAACAATTCAAGCTCAAGTATAGTTATCATGGGAAGTTCGTGTCTGCGTGAGATATTCCCTTGCCTTTGAAATTGGTCACAAGCACGAGCATAATCATGAGTATCTTTGTAAATACTAGGCCAGTAGTACCCACATTGCAAGATTTTATGGGCAGTCCGCGCACCTCCATGATGACCCCCAACTGGAGATGAATGATATGCTTCCAAAATACTCATTATCTCGATCTCTAGAATACATCTTCGAATCATGCCATCTGTACATACCCTAAATAAATATGGCTCATCCTAGAAGAATTTTCACACCTCATGCATGAATTTCTTTCTCTGCTGATACGACATATCCTCTGCAACTAAATCACTTGCCAAAAAGTTGGCAAAATTAGCAAACCAAGGGAGTAAGTCTTGCGATGCTGCCAATACCTGCTCATCTGGAAAAGTATCATCAATCTCATGATCATCCCTTAATTTAAGCATGGCCTCCTCCTCAAGGCATGATAGATAGTCAGCGACCTGATTCTCGGTTCCCTTACGATCCTTGACTTCAAAGTCAAATTCTTGCAGTAGGAGCACCCAACGAATCAATCTTGGCTTAGCATCCTTTTTTGACATAAGATACCGAAGAGTTGCATGGTATGTAAACACAATCACCTTCATACCAATCAAGTAAGATCTAAATTTCTCAAAAGCAAAGTCCACAGCCAACAATTCCTGTTCAGTCACAGTATAATTCTTTTGAGCTGGATTAAGCACTTTGCTAGCATAGGAAATCGAATGTAAAGTCTTCTCACGTCTTTGGCCAAGGACTGCACCGAACGCCACTCCGCTAGCATCACACATAACCTCAAAAGGCATCATCCAATCTGGTGACACAATAATAGGGTCTGAAACCAACTGCTCTTTCAGACACTCAAATGCTTTTATACATGCCTCATCAAACATGAATTTCACCTCTTTCTCCAAAATTTTGCATAAAGGATGTGCAATCTTAGAGAAATCCTTGATGAATCTTCTATAAAAGCCAGCATGACCTAAGAAACTTCGAATACCTTTCATGGAGATAGGTAGAGGTAACTTTTCAATCACCTCAATCTTTGCCTTATCAACTGCAATACCCTTCTTTGAAATCTGATGCCCCAATACGATACCCTCGTTGACCATAAAGTGGCATTTTTCCCAATTTAGTACTAAGTTGCACTCCTCGCATCTTTGCAGCACATTAGAAAGGTGTGCCAAGAAATCATCAAATGAGTCTACCACAACAGAAAAATCATCCATAAAAACCTCAATAGTGTCTTCCACCATGTCGGAGAAAATAGACATCATGCAACATTGGAAAGTGGTCGGTGCATTACATAGACCGAAGGGCATCCTTTTAAATGCGAATGTCCCATATGGACAAGTGAAAGTGGTCTTCTCTTGGTCTTTGGGAGCAATGAAAATTTTATTATACCCCAAATAGCCATCGATAAAAAAATACCATCCTCTACCGGCAAGACGGTCTAACATCTGATCCATGAAGGGCATAGGAAAATGATCTTTTTCTGTCCAAGAATTCAGCTTTCGATAGTCCATGCAAACTCTCTATCCAGTAACCGGCCTCATTGGTATTAACTCATTCTTGTCATTTGGAACCACAGTGATTCCTCCCTTCTTTGGCATACACTGAACTGGGCTCACCCATTTGCTATCAGCAATGGGGTAAACCATTCCTGCATCTAACCACTTGATGATCTCTTTTTTCACAACCTATTGCATAGGTGAGTTTAGACAACGTTGATGCTCAATGCTCGATATACACTCGGAGTAAGTTGAATTTTGTGAGTGCAGATACCAGGTGGAATTCCTATAATATCAGCAATGGACCACCCAATGGCCCTCTTAAATCTTCTCAATACTGAAACCAGAGCCTCTACTTGCCATTCCACCAATTTAGCAGAAATAATCACAAGCAAGGTGTTGTTGGCTCCCAAAAATGGGTAGCGAAGGTAAGCTGAAAGAGCCTTAAGCTCTAAAACTGGAGGCTCATCAATAGATGGACGACCTGGTGGGGTCACCCTATTCTTCAAATTGAGATCAAGTTTCTTTGGAGCATAAGTGTATGCTCCCTTACTAGTGAGTTCACCAACCATCTCATCGTATTCCTCAATACCGTTGCTATCAAAATTCATAATCACGGCTGTGAGATCTTCTACCCCCAACCTTTCTTTAAGAGGCACGACAACATCATTATCTTCAACCGCATCTATTATCGAAATCACCCGCATATCTTTTGGTTGCTTCATGGAACGACAAACATTGAAAGTGACTTGTTCATCATTTAACCTGAATTTCATCTGCCCTATTTCCATGTCTACCAATGCACGACCAGTGGCAGGAAATGGTCTTCCCAATATGATGGGAACCTCGAAATCAACTTCACAATCGAGGATCACAAAGTTAGCCGAAAATATGAAAGATGCAACTTTTACCAAAACATCATACAAAATGCCCACTGGCTTTTTCACAGTCCTATCCTCCATGAGAAGTCTCATAGAGGTTGGTTTTGGTGCTCCCAACCCCAACTGCTTGAAAACGGCTAATGGCATTAAGTTAATGCTAGCACCCAAATCACAAAGTGCTCTAGCAAAGTTGTAGGACCTGTTAGTACAAGGAATTGTGAAATCTCCTGGATACTCCTTCTTTTTAACCAGGGAACGCGAAGCAACTGCACTACAATGATGTAAGTTATCTGCCGGCTCAAAACTGACAGTTCTCTTCTTTGTCACCAAGTCTTTCATGAACTTCACATAGCCTGGCATCTGCTCCAATGCCTCAACAAGAGGTATGTTTACCGATATCTCTTTCAACATTGTAATAAACTTTTGATATTTGCCTTCCTCAGCCTTCTTTTTCAACCTTTGAGGAAAAGAGGGAGGAGGTCGTGGTATAGTCTTCAACTTTTATGGGACCTCCTTTTCCTGCCTCTTCTCAGACTTCACCTTTTCACTAGTATCCTGAGGATTTGGAACTATTTTGACCTTTGAATTATCTAGCTCTATCTTAGTTTCTACGTCAACAACCATCGGCTTAGTGGTCTTACAACTATCCACAGGTATAGATGGATCTGTGGTGCATTTCCCGCTTCTAGTAGCAATGGCCAGACAATGGCCGTCATTTTTTAGATTCTGGATGGTGTTGCTTAGAAGGGTTCCTGGCTGACGTTGGCTCAATGCTACCGATATCTGCCCGAATTGTTGCTCCAACTATTTGATAGCAGTCGAATGGGATTCTACTTTCTGACTTATTCCTGAGATGTCCGATCTAATCTCCTTCAGGCATTGTTCATGACTTTCTGACCCTTTCACCAGTTTATTAAGAAGGTATTTCATTCTTGAATTTCTTGATTCAGCATCGCAGTTTCCAGGTGGAACATATACACCACTCTTCTCTCTATAATCATCCTTCCTCCTCCAATCACCGTCACGATCTCGTTCTTTATCTCTATATCCTGACTTGTTGTAACTGTCCCCATAGTAGTTCTGACCTTGATTCCCTTGCCTCGAGTTCCAGGAGTCTTGGTTAGACCCTTGGCCCTTGGCTCAGAAACCCGTAACTTCTTGATCTCGATACTTGGCCTCTTCATCAGATTCATAATCTTCATGTCTAGACATTTTACCTTGTGCACTACAGCATGCACCTTTTCAGCATCTCTAGCCATAATTTGTTTAGCCAGAAGACCAATTTCTATCCTCAACTGAGCGAACTTCTGAGCTACAGATTCATCCAAAGCTTGTTATTCTGCTGAGGCTCCAATAGTATATGTGTCAGCCGGCGTATCTGCTTCCTGAGTATGCCATCCTCGGTTGGTCTTAGTGATACGATCTAATATTTCTAAAACTTGTTCCCACCTCAGACTCATAAATGCTCCACCAGTGATAGTATCTGCTATAGCCTTAGTATTGACGTTTAAAGCCCTGTAGAAGATTTCAAGTAAATTTCTACCACTCATCCTATGATTTGGCACATTCTGTAGCTTTTTCTTGAACCTTATCCATGTCTCATAAAGTGCATCAGAATGTAGTTGTCTGAAGTTGTAGATCTCATCCTTCAACTGTAGCATCTTGGAAGGTGGGAAAAACCTCTCCAGAAATTAATTTCTCAATTCTTTCCAAGTAGTGATGGATCCTTGTGGTAATTCTGCCAACCACAAAGTCACCTCTCCTGTTAGAGATAATGGAAACAATCTCAATCGAATAGCCTCTTGGTCAACTCCGGGAAAATTATATGAGGTGCAGAGCCCCACAAAATTCATCACATGCATGTTTGGATCATCAGTAGGAATATCGGTAAACACACCCTTCAAGTTTAGCAGGTGAATCATGGCACTGGTAATGTCAAACTTAGTGCCCGGAGATAACTCAGGTGGAATAATGGCACCAGTCTCTATTGGCTCGAAGTAGGCCACGTCTTCTTCCTCAGGATCAGTATAAACTGGCACATGCGGTCTTTGAAGTGGTTGTTGAGCTCTCAATCTTCTTTGTCTCTTTTTAGCCTCAGCCAGTCACTGAGCTACCTCTTGCATAGCTTGATTATCTCTCTCTGCTTGCCTAAGAGAAGCTTATCTAGAATGCTCTTCTCGTGTCCATCGAGCAGTATTTTGATCTGCTGTTTCATGACCAACCGACTGAATTAGTTGATTATGAATGTCTCCCATGGCGGCAGGATCCTGAACTTCGTCGGTATTCACCATTCTTCGATTAGCTCTCAGAGTCTTTTCTATTTCAAGATCAAGTGGAATCAGGGGATTGCCTTGACTCCTAGTATTGGGCATACACCAGCGTGTGCCCTTAAAAGTATAGAAAAACAATACCAATCAACTCCGACATATAAACTAATCAACTCCGTAACCATATTCCCCGGCAACGGCGCCAAAATTTGATGTCGCCCAAAATATGCCTCCTGAGAAGTATAAAGCGGTCGCTGAATCAAATATAGAACCCAACTAGGTTGGGGTCGATCCCACATGTAACACCCCGTACATTTCTAAAATTATTTGACTACCTTAACATTTATGAAATTATTTAAACTTGAGATAGTTGGTGTATTACCCACTAAATTTATTGGGTTGAATAAATATTATGTTTATGGACCTAATTGAGGCCTAAAATTAAGTAAAAAGATATGGTCCCAAAAAGGAAATGATCCATTAAAAATGGACCAAGTTTACTTGGACTTTTTGACCAAATAATTGGCTAAGGATGACCAAAGGAGAGGCTGTTTGGAGGGCCTTTATAAGGCTGAAATTCAGCTTATTTTCCACATATCTCACTTGCAAAAAATCAGATTTTCAATCAACATTTCTCCTCTCTCAAACCCTAGCCACCCTACTTTTCTCTAAGGATTTTTGGACAAATCTTCCACTTGCAAGCCTTGGTAAGTGTTTACCCTTGTAGATTAATATATTATATGCATACTAGGTTGTGTAAATCATGTTGGTTATGTTTAAAAAGTGTTGAGTAGTGTACTTTATTTGTAGAAGTCCACTTTTGCTAAATCGGTAAAGGATTTGCCTTCTATGTGGTTTAAATTTGAAAGGGGACTTATTTTCTTGAAGGAATTGAATTAGATGGATGAAATTTCAGTATATTTAAGTGTGGTGTTGTACCTAATTTGTTACTCCTTGTGTATGACTTGTGGAAATGTTTATACGTAATTGTGCATGGAACGTTTGGCGTAGTGAAAGGAGAATACTTACTTATTATGTTAAAGTGAATTCTGAAACTGTGTGGACTATTTTTGGTATATTGTTGTGGAAGGTATTTATGTGACTTGATGGAATAAAAATATGGAGTTGTATTGAGGTAAAAATGTGAAGTATGCACTTGGTGGGAAATCTTGTTGGTTTGTGACGTCTATGTTGATGTGTGGACTGTTTTGGTATTGTTGGTGTTGTGGGGCAGTAAATTGTATTGTAGGAGGGTGGAATGAAGTTATATGGAAGTATAAAGGAAGGTGGAATGATATACCATGTGTTTGGGATGTTGGATAGTTTTTACTTCCCGGTAAGTTACTAATTACCGTCTTGCAACTGGTAATATAGCTAGCTTTTAATGTTCGCTTCGTTACGTACTTTTGTTATAGAGTAATGCTTTAAGGAAGAGCTGAATTTTTATATTCACGTGTTGGAAATATAAGGTATGTAAGGTTACTCTTTTTCGTATCCTTTGGTCGCACATATTGTTCACATCGTTACCGAACTTGTTTCCATTCCGAAATATTTTAAAGTATCTCATTTCAAGTTTGTTAGAAATTGTTATTCACGTGTATCTTATTTTTTTACTATTGTTCCAAAGCTCCAATAATGTTACGACCACCGATGTAACAATCTCACAAAAATTAAAGAAGTGAAGTAATGCATATTTGGTTGAGTACGGGTGGTAGCTCTGGGGGCGAAATCCTAGCTCGAGCCGATCCAGATTGATTATTGGATGAAGGGGGTAGCTCTGGGGGTGAAAACCTAGCTCAAGACGAACCTGATTTATTGATTTATGGGTGGTAGCTCTGGGGGCATAAGCCTAGCTCGAGCCGATCCCAATGTTATTTACCACTGATCAGTTGGTCTCGGGCATTGTATGATGTATATTGCTATAAAGGTAAAAGAAAAGAAATGAATGTAATGTCCATGGTTCCACATATACAGTACAGTGGTATGTCAGTGTTATCTATTCACTTGTATGTGATTCCATTGAGTTCCTATATTTCATACAGTTACTTATAGCCTTACATCCTTAGTACATTCTTTCGTACTGACGTCCCTTGGGGGACCTACCTTACCTACTGAAGGCACAGGAGCTAGTTGACCTTCACAGTAGGGTATGGGTCATATGCAGGCTATTGGTGAGCTCCAGGTTGATTCGGGGCTTTCCGAGTCATTTGTATGTATTTTTGGTACTTTGTAGTAGTTGTATAAGGCAGGGACTTGTCCGGACCTTAGTCATGGTTATATATATATTTTAGAGACTTTGTAGACCTTGTAAAGTCAAACATAGAAGTGTCTTACCTTTTAGATGTTGTGTCCCCAACGGCCAAGTCTCCTATCTATTTTGAACATCTTTACATGACTTCCGTCCTTAATATATTATATCTGCAAATGGAAGAATTTTTGTTCACTTAATGGCATGCATATGAATGTACATGATCATAGGTTGGTTCTCTCGGGCCTTACGGCTACGGGTACCTGTCCGCCCCAATAGGATTTGAGGCGTGACACCACAGGGAATAGGACGGAGGTAGGTTGAGTTTTTGTTCGAGTAGCTGGAAAATAAGTAAAAAGGGGGAAATATTTGTAACTAGTAGTGATCGTAACAAGTGTTGATTCTTTGAAGTTGTTTTCAATATGAGAAATACACTAGGACTGTGATCCCCAATGATTCCTTAACTCTACAGATTATTGGTGTTGGCAAAACTGTCCCACTGCACTGCATGCAAAATCTGACAAGATATGTTCGTCTAAACGTTTCTCGAACTTGGTTAGAAAAATTTCACTCTTCTCCTCTCAGTTTCAGAGCGTCGCACTACTAACCCTTGTCCTGGATCTCAGATGACTATTCCCGCTAAGGCTCAAGTTATTAGATGAAGGTTGATAGCTTCAAATCTCTATTGTTATTTCCTTTTCCCAATCTCTACCTCTCTCTCGAGAAAGTCTAAAAAACATGCGAGTTTCTAACATTTGCAACCGTTAGAAGATCAATCACAATGAAAAAAATAACAATACATGCATTCACACTGATTCAGAATTGCTTTGCACTTAACCCGTTTCGTTAATTCCTCATGGTTCACACAACCCTAGTTAATAAGTTTAGCTACTCATGTTTGCAAGAGCACAATAAGAATTTGAAGATGAAGATATAATTGTAAACTCACAATAATGAAGAAAAACTGAAATCTCAATGATGAATAAAACTCTAGAGTCAATATCCCAAGATTACAAAACCAATAATGTGTTTCTGAACTCAAAATAATGAAAAACTATCTCAAAATAATGTACTGACTAACTCCTGAACATAGGACAATACAGGGGTATTTATAGATACAAGACTAATCCTATCCTAATCACAACAGGAGAACAGAGTCGGCAATTTTCCATGGTGTCAAGACTTGGTGTCGTGGAACCAAGTCACACCAAGTAGGTGAGTGTCGTGGAAATCAGGCTCAAATAGACATCTTCAGAAGTTGACTCACGCCACCCTATCACGCCACGTGAGTGTAGTCATGCCACGTGACTGCATGTTGTGGAAATCATACAGCATTGCATCCTCTGAAGTTGACTTCACGGCAGGCACTCACATCACGTGAGTGGACTTCACGATACGTGAGTCCTGTCATGAGTCACTCTCTGGTGCAGATCCTTGTTCTTTCATCTTTAGATACTTCGTTCTCGGGCATAATCCTTCCTTCTTGATCATTTTGCTTCAAAACCTGTTTTCCTGCAATGTAAGACAGAAAACACATCATACCAACGAAATACACCCAAGTTATTGCATATTTTCCTTATTTTAAGCATCGAAAGTGCCATGTAACCATGGCTCATCATGCCATGAGATGGCTTATGTCATAAAATATTAACATATTGAGTAGATTTTGAGCTCATTTATACCATTGTTGAATTGATTTTTATTTTTATATTGATTTGGTTATAAGCATACATCCTCATTCATTCATTCATATTCATAAGATTGGTGCCATTGAGGAACACTGATTTTGAAAGAAAATGAAATACTTTATAAACCCTTGGCCGAGGTCTTTGTTGGTAAAGTTAATTGAGACACTTTATAAAACCCTTGACCGAGGTATTTGCTGGCAAGGTTGATTGAGATTATGAAAGTATATGGGTTGCGAACTCTCCATGGGTCCTGTCTTGGAAGCTTTAGCTTGGAAGGTATATACGGGGTCGTGCGAGGGCTGCCATGAGATATCTTATATCATTATCATCCCACCATCATCCTATTTCATTGCATCATTTGTATTATACCTACGTGTATTGTTATCGTGTGTTTAGCTCTTCTTACATATTCATGTGTAGTTATTCTTATAAAGTTATTATACTTGTTGAATTGTTAGGAGATACAATGCAAGCTATCATTTGGGTACTTTTCAATATATAGGTGGAAGCATGCTCATAATATTCTTTATATGTTTTATTTTTTTCTTAGCTCAGTCATCCTATGATACCTACCGAGTACAAGTAAACCATACTCACTCCTACTTCTGTTCCCTTTCGGTACAGATAGCAGTATGAGTGCCACCTGTGGTGGCTAATTTGTGTTGTTAGAGACTGATTCAGAGTACTAGTGAGCCCCATCATTCAGAGCATATTCCAGACTCCCTCCTATCTTATCTTGTCTTTATTTTCTTATCAAAGACATATTCATGTATTTTAAATTTCTATGTCTGTATTAGTGCTCTTTACTCATGACACTAGATTCTCGAATTGGAGTTGTATTATTTTAGTTTCATATTCTATTCTATCTTTATATATATATATATATATATATATATGGCTTGACTTTATTGTAAAGTTTCATCGTGGGATTCTTTTATGTCTTTTACTGCATTTTTATTTCTGTTGGTGTTGGGCTTACCTACCTAGAATTGGAATGGGGTAGGTGCCATCATGACCTCAATTTCTGGTTCGTGATAGTGTAGAGAAAGGAAAGAGAGTTTCTTGCTAAAATATGATTGACTTCCAAGCAAGTTACATGGAAATTTATTAACTAAGTCTATTAATTAACAATAACTCAATACCGGTACAAGTAACTATAGATGTATTTAACATATATCCTTATGACACATGACAGTTCTTTCCATATGGTAGTGAGGAATAATTTTCATAAAAGAACTATAATTCAAAACCAGTACGCAAGTAACTATAGAAATGTATTTAGAATCCTTGTGAATTATGATAGTTAATAAAATTGTAACTAGAAAAGACATAAAATCCCCCCTAAACTTGTCTTCTAAACTTATCTTAACCTTTAAACTTTGCGGACAATTATTTAGCCCTCTTATCTTGTTTGAAGTGGAATAAATGTCACCCCTAATGCTAACGTGGCTTTAAAAAAAAAGAAAATAAATAAAAGCACATATTTTTTTAAAAAAGAAAATAAATAAAAGCACCCTCCCCCTTCTTCTTCAACCCCCTCCCCCCACAACAACCCAACCCCCCAACCCTACACACACACACACCCTACCCATCCCCTTTCTCCCACTTCTAACCTACCACTCCCACTTTTATACACTTCGTCAATTTCTTCAAGAAAAGAAAAAAAAAAGTGTATGAAGAAACTACGAATTTTTTTCATAAACCCCATTGTTGAGAAGAAGAAGAGAAATAACCATTTTTTTCTTCTAATACCTAATTTAATTTTTCACACGTAGAACAATTTTTTTAGTTTTTACAATTTTCAAAGCTTAATAGCCTAATACCTATTTTTTGCTCTGAAAATGCTCAAAAAATTTCTCTTTGGAATTGTTGTAGTTGTGTTTCTTCAAATATGACATCGTTCTTGTTTGCTTTGTTTATGGTTGCATCTAATCTATAAATCTATCTGTTGACTATTTTTTTTTCAAATCATTGGATTGTAAGTTGTGCTTGCTAGATTTTTTTAATTCTTTGGATTGTTAATATGGGGTTCCGTAGAAGGAGAAAGGGGTGGCGGGAGGGGGCTTGAAAGAGGAGAAAGATATTGGAGGTTTTGCAGAAAAAGAAAAAGGGTGGTGGGGGTAGAAGAAGAAAGGGGTGGGGTGGGTTAGGGGTATTTTATTTTCTTTTTTATTTTTATGATTTACTAATATACAAATTTTTGGGGTCAACTTCTTTGTAAAATAATTTTTGTTGTGGCTCTGACGTGTTGATGATGTGGCGCTGATGTGGCGATGATATGACACGTGTGTAATGCTCTCTATTATGAGACTGGTACTGTATTTTTAAGGTGGTATTTATTCACTTCAAACAAGATAAGGAGGGTAAATAATTGCCTGCAAAGTTAAAGGATTAAAGTAAGCTTAGCAAACAATTCATGGGTGATTTTATGTTTTTTCTCAATTGTAACTTTGAAACTGTTTGTTATAGTCTCGTTACTTCTAAAAAGCTTGACCTGATTGGTTATAACATTATCGAATTGACTTTTATTTTATTGGTTTCTATCATGACCCAACTAATTGGATCGTGCTGGACCCTACTCTAATCCATCTAGATAGGAGAACCCTTACCACCCAATTAAAATACATGTGAAAATCAATAAGAAACAATAAGATCTTTTTATTCATTACAACTGATTTTACAAACTTGAAGTACAACAGTAAATACTTTACCCAAGGACCTAGTCTAAACAAGTACAAGAGCTACTATGAGAAAGTGAAGAATGGTACACATGACCCAGCTTCCACCATAAGAAACAAGGATAGAAGCTGTTGGTGATCTTTACCGCATCAAGTATGAAATATCTACTGTTCCTGCAATCAGATTATACCCCAGAAAAGGGTATAGCAAAAGTAGTACTAGTACAAACAACATGCACTGGTAAGCATCATCGATTGACCTGAATTAAATCATATAAATATCCAAAAAGAAACATGTAACTTAAGAGTTAATTTGGTCAAGACGCTCCGTTATTAATTCTTTACCTCCCTTGTCTTTTCTTATTCATACTATCTGTAAGTCAACTCCCACACCAGGTTCAACTCTAATGCACTAAATTTCCACCATATTATCAAGTCAAGCCTTAACACCCCTTCAATTATGAACTCTACCATGCCTAACTTTAATGGTTCCCAACCTTAACAGCTTGCTTAATTAGAGATTCAAGCAAGCTAAGGGAAATTGAATAACCAGACAGCAACACTCTGGCTAACCAATCTCAATAATGTCAATCAGTAGAACAATGACATAACCATACTATGAGCACAATCATAAACACCTTTCACGTAACTCGTATTCATTAAGAACAATCAGTCATTTTAAAAAACCACAGAGTTTAATCAAGTACTAATTAGATAGGCAACAACTCAAGTCATACCATGACTACCACAAGAATCCAAGTTAGCAAACCATAACCCAACAACACAATGCTACTCCTTATCTCAAATACATAAGTACATAGACAATATAAGGATTTGTCAATCAATCGTAATTTAGCCCATACCTCTCAAGGATCCAATCCAAAAGGTGGTTTATTATCATTAATCATAAATATTGATTCAATCAAGGAACCAAATCCAATCAAACAGTTTATTTATTATCATCAATCATAAATCCCAGTCCAATCAAGGAACCAAATCCAATCCAATAATTTGTTTAGTATCATTAATCATAAATCCCAGTTTAATCAAGGAACAAAATCCAATCCAATAGTTTGTTTATTATCATTAATCATAAATCCTGGTTCAATCAAGAAATCAAATATAAGAAGGTAGTACATAAACCCGGTTCACTCAAGAAACCAAATATATCAAGTCAACACATAAACCCAGTTCACTCAAAGAACCAAATATATCAAGTCAACACATAAACCTGGTTCACTCAAGAAACCAAATATATCAATTAAACAAATAAACCTAGTTCACTCAAGAAACCGTCTCACTCACATGTACCTTGTACATACATGCTAATGGTCTTATGGTCGCCCACTAGCCTTGATCTGCAGGAGATGAACTCTTGTCCATGTACCAAATCCCAAACATCTAGTTCCTGCCAATCTTATATCACCAAATCTTATGAAGATGTCCAATTACCGATATATCCCACAATAATAAATGAGAATCCCATAAAGATGTCCCAATACCGGTACATCCCACAATAATAACATATATCACAACAATCACAACCATAATGAGAATAAGCAATCCTACTTGCACAGTCAACAAGCCTTAATATAACCTAATCATTCAACAGACACCTTTCTTAAGCATGCATTGAAAAAGCAGACAAACACTCCAAACACTTGGTCAATACTCAAGTTAATTAGGCATTTTTAGGGTTCTATACCATTTTTGGGTGCAAAACCATTTTTAAGCATTCAAGAGTAATCAACATTAATAACAATGCTTATTAATTAGAAGATAGCTTCAATAACACAAGTAGCATCAAACTTCCATTCAATAACCGAATTTTACCATTAATCCATTCCAACACCGTGCCCGCAGGTCTAAGCATGAAACCTCCCATCAATATACATCATGCCTATGCTTTATAACCTAGGTCTAAACTACTCAGTTAAACCTAGCCTACCTGGATGCCAAGCATCTGCTATGTAGGCATGAACGTGTGCTCTTGACTCCGTGCTAGTAATTTCTGATGTGAAATTCAAGAGAAAACTATGGGGTTTACCTCATTCGAGCATAATCCCTCCTCTTCATTGCCCTAAGGCCATGAGGAAACCCTAGAGGGGGTTTTAAAGCCTCATTCATCCTGTTTTTGCAACTGAGGAGGAGAAAGGATTTTTAATAAAATGGGGTCTAGTTTCTGCCTTCAGCATACCGCTATAGCAGTCGATCAGCTGCTACTACGGTGCTGCTATAGTAGGATGACATCAACCAAAATCAAAATTTCAAATTATAATTTTTTTTGGCTAAGTCCATTAATACAAGTTTGGGATCGTATTTTCAAAAATGCCCGTACCCCATTCCCATAGATGAGGCACCTTTAGTAACAACAAAATAGGTCATTACAATAGATACCAATTTATTCATCGTTTATCTCCGAACGATCATGGTAGGAAGATGATGGAATGAATCTCATTTGGACATTAATGTCTCCTTATCGATTACATAAGCACACCTTTTACCGGGGTCGCTGAGTCTATTACAACTGACGTAATAAGTTTTTTGAGCTTCACTTTATTACAAGTTCACTCCTTCATGTACAAGTTGTACGAGACTACTTGGAGAAAAAATGTTTTTGAGTACCCAAAGTATCCGGGTCCTGGCCAATATATTGGAAGAAAGGGAATTCAAACACAACAGATAAAAAAATTTCCATACCACCAGAGCAAATAGATTTAAGGGGTGAGAAATGGGTTTCATGCGTATTTCTCATTCTTTCACTCAAAAACTCCCCTCCCTCCCCGATCACTTCACTCCCTATGTTAGAAATAAGGTATTTATCATTAAAATTCAACTCTTTACTTCCTTACTCACATTTTTGCATGATATACACTTGAATTCATAGAAATAGAATAGGTTTTGGGGTTGGTTTTTGAATTTTGAAATTGGGATTGATTTGGGCAAATTGTTGAAGCATGGTTGCTTCTATTACGTTTACAACGCTTCCATAGCATTTTGGGCATAAGAATTATGGGATTCATATCCCAATGGGGCTTAAAATAGTAAGGAATATGAAAGGTTATTCTTGGTTTTATTTTGACAATTTAGGCATGTTTTAGGAGTTATCATGCCTGAATTTTTGTATAAACTAGTTCTAGGATACTTCCCTTACACTGATCTGGGGTTGGAATGACAAAAATGGGACTTTTCTCCAAGGGCCACCATTGACGCACCCCTTGGAGCTCAAGGATGATGAAGTCCACTATAGCGGCCTCATCCTGCTATAGCGGGAAAATTCCCGTGGTAGCAGGATACAGCCCGCTAAAGTCGGCAACCTACTATAGCGGGAGGCTGCATATAGTAGCCTTCCAATCAAAACTCAAAATTGGTATTTTTCTAAAATTTGATTTCCTTGATACTTTTATGAGTTCTAACTTATTTTCTTACAATGATTTGCAGATTTACTACCCCCATGGCTGGAAACCAAGAAAATTCTCCCGCCATCATGGGATTGCCCGATAAAAACTGTCAGGAGAGATTTTTGGACTACTGGAGGACGGGATTCTGCTATGAGTGAGGTTTTGTGATGAAAGGGGTAGCGACCAAGGTGCCTGAATTCTACAACTGGCTCCAGGAATTTGACTGGATGCCATTGGTGGAGGCTCCTCCATCTAGGGTCTCAGGCTGGCTTAGGAAGTTCTATGCCATACTCCCTACCATGCATTGGGATGAACCCAACCCCACCATCTATATTCATAGATGCTGCTACTATAATGAGGTGCTCGGGGTGCCAAACATCTCTAATATCGGGTACATGGCTAAGGCATGGGAGATGGAGATAAATTAACTGTGGGACATTCTGATTGTGGAGGATGAGAGGGACCATATTTATTGGCCCACTACTAAGTGGATTAGGAGCACGTATATTATAGTTGATGCTAGGAGGTGGCTGAACCTGGTGTTCCAAAGGGTTCATCCGTCGGGTAACACTTCTGAAGTGACCAACCTTTGGGCTCTAATAGTAGTCCGTACCATACGAGGTATACATTTGAATAGTGCATCCAACTACACATGAAAGTGTACGTGGTCGTACAAGTAATAAAGTGGCTCTCACGAGCCGGATGTCGAACCCACAGGGACTTGTCATTTAACTATTCACTTAGACTAAACTAGTTCTTGTTATTTATTCAAGCGATAGAACCAAAGATGTATGAAGTTTAGATGATAAAACTATGCAGTAAACTATACTAAAAATGATAAACTTGGGGTTGAAACAATATCAAGGAGGATTCTAGGGTTAAGACATACTCACAATCATGTATAACTATGATTTCTAGCCGATTAAGTTGTTTATCGTGATTATTGACTTACGAGGTTGATAATTTAACTCGAGGATGGTCACCCTCTAAGAAATATACCCAAATTAGTCTCACAACTACATCGTTGAGTGGGTATGTGAGTCTCTAATTCAAATGCACTAAGTTATCTTTTTGTTTCATTGACCAAGTGGGGCGTTTAGGTATATTTCTATCCTAACAGCAAATCATCCTTTAACAATTAGGCCCTAACTGATTAAAGATATGATCCACACTCCCTACATCCATAGTTATTCCCTTCAACTCCTGTGGTCAATTCGTTTTAAGACTAGGATTTATCCTAAAGTTTGTAATTTTTTAGAATAGTTAAACAAGAACACAAGAACAACCACATGACTTGATAAACATATAAACCAACTATAAAACCATAATTAAGCAATCATGATGTAGCATAAAACCTATAAATAGGGTGTTTATCTACTCATAGTCATACAAATAATCACCATAGATGAGTTCATATAGTAAAACTACAAGAAAGTAAAGTTAAAGAACAAAGAACCCTAGTTTTAGCTCTTTGATGGCTTGCCTCCTCTCCCAATCGTGTATGTTGTCAAAGAATGTGTGTAAATGTGTCTAAGTACTCCTTTTATTTCCCTAAATGATCAAACGCACACGAAAATCTAAATATTTACCCCTTTGCCCTCACTTAAAATAGGTAGAAAACCAAATCCTAGTCGGTTTAGGAGTGTGTGTGTGTTAATTTCGTGTTATGGACTAACCTCACTTGTTAAATACTCCTTTTCAGCATTTTAAAATGTTTATATATCCCCAAAAGTCGTCCAAACCAAGTACCATAAGGATTAGGAACATGTCCCACATGTTTCCAACTCAAACTAGGACTTTGGGGCCGACTTTGCCCGCTTCTAGGAGTTGTGCGTCGCATGGCCATCGCATTCCCATTATAGTATCCATAATCCATGGGGGATGTGAGTAAGGCCTTATATTATGCCTTGTGAGTTTCGTCACATGGACCCCTCCCTTGCTTTGGGAGGTGTAGCGCATGGCCCCCTCCAAAGTGAGAGGGTGTGCTCGTTTCTTCTTCATCTCTTCTCGTGCACTTGTCCCTTGTTTCCATACTTCTTATGGCTTTTTTGTAGGCTTAATTTAGCTTCTATATCTCCTAAATCTACAAAATCTCATAAACAAACATTAGTCCATACAACATAATAGAACTCATCAAAGTACACTAGAACAAGCAAAGCTTAAGCTAGCGACACTAGTTTTCTCTGCTAAGTTCTATTTGATCCTTTTGACTCTAGACTTGTTTCAACTGCACCTTAAACACCATAAACATATAATTTAACAAAAAAATACATGTATAAACACTTTATACTCAAAAATCACATCAAGTTATCCTCAAAACTAAGCTAAACACACATAGATAATTACACTTAGAAGTATAAATACGCCTAAGATCACTGAACAAAGGGTCACAAATAGTGATGGAGTGAAAGAACTTCTTATGAGTCAATAAAAAGGGCCTCTACCTTATTTATTCCCTAGTGTTTTTTGAGCCTATATCTCAAATTTCATGCGATTTGGAGGTGTAGAAATGGAGTTTCCATTGAAGGATTTGAAGCTTTTGAAATTTGATCAATTTTGAAAAGTGAGTTTATTTTTTACTTAGTTTTGAAGGCTAAGAATTAGTGGGGGAGTTTTGTGGTATTGAAAGTAGTTCATGGGCGAAAATTTCATTGAATTTAGAGTAAAAACAAAGGAGTTATGAACACTTGAAGATTGAGGTTTTTTCTTGTGTTCTTCAACATCTTCATCTTGTCCTTGAAGAAGAAGGTAAAAAATACACTTTGATTCAAAAATTTAAGGTCAAAGTTGGTCAAGGTGTTAGAGTTTCCATTTGTGTAAATTTGAGAAAAAAAAATTAAATTGATTTTCCACATGGCGCTATGTCAGCAGCCAAGTCAGAGCAATCAGCAGTCAACTCTAGTCAACAGCTGCCACATCAACAAAAAAAATTCAGTGTCATAGGAAGGGCCAGACGCTTGTTGTGTCACCTAAACCATCAAGCTTCTAAAGCTCAGTGCCCTAGGAAGGGCTAGACGCTTGCTGGAACGGCCAAACTAGTAAGCTTCCACAAATTCTTCTAAGTGTCCAAACTTCGTGGTTCTTTTCACTGCACTTTCTTCCTTCGATTTATCAACTATTTAACAAGTAATTAACATCTTTAATCACTTTTTAACTAGTTTTAAACATCAAATCATCTCTTTGATTCATCAAATTAAGCAACACTAGTAATTTTTCTACTTTTGTTACTTAGTTTTTTTTGAGTCCATTTTATTGCGTGCCTCTTTTCTTCTACTTTTAACATCTTAATTCATAGATAAAACTCTTGATTCAAGTCCTTTTAGCTTCAATTGAGTCTTCCTTCTTCTAAGATTCATAAAGCTCCATTCCTCCACAAGGATAGATAACCTTGAATTGATTGAGCAAAGCCAGTAACACTATCAATTTGGGAAAGAAGCCGTAGAAGGTGAGTTGAGAGCTCATATATGAGTGATGTGAGGCTTTTATTACTAACTTGTTTTCTAATTTTTTAGGTACAAAAGGTGATATAAGATAGAATGCCATCCATAGGTTCGAATTATTGTGGAGATGACATTAGTGACTATGCTTATGGCGACATGAGCTATGAGTATAGTGATGATGAGCAACATGAGGGTTCTTTGAGTGCCTGTGAGCAAAGTAATGAAGATCATGTATATGATGGTGAATTCTATAAAGTATATGATGGTCCAAGAGATTATGATCGACATGGTGATAAGAATTACTACACCGGAGATAAATATGAGATGTATGGAGCTTATGACTCTTATGATGAACATGAAGGAGTAGAAGTATCTTATGATGAATATAATAGTGAAGATGAAGGGTATGGATGTTTTCATATTACACACCATGGTGATGAAGATGATGTGAGGTATGACTCTTTCTCTCATATGTCTTATGAACTCTGGAGGATTGTGATAGAAAGGGAAGTTGTAAAGATGAATTACCCTCCTCATCTTGTGATACTTACTATCCTATTCGACGGGGTATATATGTGTGGGAGAAACCAATTCAAAGACGCCGTGTAGACCATAGGTGAAGAACATTCTTTACTTCTTATGGTGCAAGAACTTGTATTTCTTATGCTTATTTCAATGTGACTAGTTACGCTTATGGTAATGATGTTGAAGTTAGGATGGAAAGATCAATGAGCTATAAAAGTAGAGGGAATTCCTTGTCTCAAGATGTGTATGATGGGGAGAGGAAGATTCTTGAAACAAAAGTTACAAATAAACCACTCACAATTGAGGATCCTATTACTTTGAGGATGAACAAATTGTTTGCTTCCATGCTAATAACTCTTGACAAGATCTCTCAAATGGTCTCCAAGGAGTCAAAATAAAAACAAGCTACTCCTTGTGGAAATGTGCTTGAAGAGGATCCAATGAGTGAAATGAAAGCTACTCCTAGCAACGCAAAGTGGAAGTTAGATGTGAAGGGATCTCCAAACCCTTCCCAAGAAATTCTTGGCACTTGTCCTAACTCCAATAAAATTGAGAGACAAAAGATTGAGAGGAGTAAGAGTATGATATGTGACATCTCTAGAGTGGAAAAAGGAGAGGTTGTGAGGAGTGATGTGAGAGGGTTGTCGCAATCTTATACTAACTTTTGTAACCTCTCTTCCTTTTCTAGTAGTCTTGATTCTTGTGTAGGTATCCTTGGGAGAAAGCCTAGTGAGGCACCTCGATCAATGAAGAATCATGAGGCACTAAAAAACTTCCCAAAAGAACATTTATGCTTTGATGTTAAAAATCAAGGTGAAGACAATCATTACTATGATCTACAAGGTAAAAACGCTAAACCTTACACTTTGTTGAAAGTAAAAGATCGTTTTGTGGCTAGTAGCCAATTGAGTGTAAGTGATAGCTTGTTTTCATGTGAGCTTAATGATTCTTTGCCACATAGTGATAATGTATTTATTAAGAGTGTTCATACACTAGTTGATCCTATTGATGACCGAATTGGTTCTTCTTGTAAGAACAATTTTTGTCCACCTAGTGTTGACACTTATGCATAGAATGGTAGTACATTGTCATGTGAATTTTTGCCATGTTTTGATAATGTGCATGTTGAATATGTGGATACACTAGTTGATCCTATTGATGACCAAATTGATTCTTATAGTTGATCCTATTGATGACCAAATTGATTCTTCTAGTAAGATCAATTTATGTTCATCTAGTGTTGATACATGTGCTTTGAATGTTAGTTCATTATCAAATGATATTGGTGTTGATCAACTTTGTAATGATGGCCAACTAAATGAGGAGTTTTGTGATGAACTTAAGAGACCACAATTTAGTGATGGCATTGATATAGTTGGTCATGTAGCTCATGTGAAGTCATTGTACCTAAATAATAAATCCTTGAATTGTGATCCCATTCCTTGTTCTTCTCATGAGGATTGTGAGGTGGGATGTGTTTTTAAGGATAATCCCGTGTTTGAGGTTGACATGACTAATGAAGGTGAAATGCATAGTAGTGTGTCTTGGCATGATATAAGTGTATCCCCTCTTCAAGGCTACCAAGTGATTGAGAATCCACTATGGTATGATGACACACTTTTCGAAGATGAAACTCTTTTCTTGGAAGATGATAGTACATCTATTGGAGGGGTTAGTGGTCAAAAAGAAGTGGGTGTATGTTCTCCAATGACCCCTTCATTCTTGTGTGATCCCATGCTTGATCAAGGCGTTAATGCTTGTGGATCAAAAGATCATTCTATATGTGGGCACATCTTGGATGAAGTTTATTTAAGTAACACCTTTCTATACTATTTGTTTGCATATGATGATACTCTTGCCTTTGAGTAGAGTATATTGTGTGAGTGTAAAAATTCCAATGGGGAAAATAGGTGTATGCTTGATCCATGTTTATGGATTTCCTTTTCCTTTAACCTCGATAATGATTTGAATAATGGCATTTGTGATAAAAAGTTTTGTCCAAATGACAAGCAAGTTGTGAGTGAGGTTGTTGACTTGTATGGTGATAAGTATAGTAGTAACATTTCTTTTATCTCATGTGATTATTTCTTGGTGTTATTATTTGATCTTATAAGTTTGAATAAGATATATTTGCCAACTTGTGTGGGAAATACCTTTGTATTTGACCCCGATGATGAATTGGGAGTAATCCCATTCTTGAAGATAGCTAGTGCATTGCGTGGAATCTTAATATGGGATGACCTTATTTATGGCATGACACTTAGATATGTGGGCTATCATGTGTTACTTGACTTAAGGGTGATTTGTGTTTTTTTAAATGTAGAACCATTGAGGATTTGCATGTTTGGTTGCCTAAATACCATGGTTCTTTTGATTTACCCCTTTGTCAATGTTTCCTATGTAGCCAACTATCTCTTGTTTTTTTGGGTTACAAATCATTTGTGGCTTATTTGAATGCTTGGTTATATATTAAATGTGTGCAACCTTGGCATGGTGATAGATTTGTTATTGCTAACTCTTGTGCTAACCCTCATACAATGAGGATATGTTTGTTGTTTGTCCTTCTCATATTTTTGCAAGGTTCGGATTCGAGAACGAATCCTTTTGAAGAAGGGGAGGATGATACGAGCAAGGTTAGCATGGGGAATATTAGGATGGGCTTCTATATATGGATGATAGCTTGGATCCTGGAGGAAGGGATGAAGAAACAAATGCAAAAGGTCATGGGCAATCAAGATGGTATTTGGGCAATCAAGAAGGTCCTTTGTTGGTTATTTACTATATAGTCACTTTTGGGCTAGTTTTGTAATAGGCTATTTGTAAAGGGGCAAGGACTATAAATAGTTGCCTTAGCCATTTTCTTTACTTAGATTTTGGATGATTAAATTATCTTGAATAGAACAATTATTTGGTTACTCTAGGTTAGGGCAGTGATTGGGTTCAATTTCAATTATTAGCTTAAATCGATTGATTTGGGTGGATTCCTGAATTGCTTGTGTTTTCTTCTTCGCTTGATTGATCATCGAGTTATAATATAATGGATTCAATTGGGTTTCTCGTGCATTTGATTGAGTTCACTTTCTCCCTTGGTTTAATTGTTGTTCAATTGAGCCTTTCTTTATTCACTTCTCATCACTTATTTCTCAACTATCCTTTAATTTTGTTGTTTAATTCCGCATTTTGATATCGACTCTTGTTTCCCGATTAGGATCATTATCAACAACCACCCATTATAACAATACTACCAGGTCCACGACTACCATTCCTCTAGTTACCACTCTAGATTCTTCGGAATCCACCAACACTAACCACCCTTAATTAGGCATTTATAGGGTTCTATACCATTTTTGGGTGCAAAACCATTTTTAAGCATTCAAGAGTAATCAACATTAATAACAATGCTCATTAATTAGAAGACAATTTCAATAACACAAGTAGCACCAAACATTCATTCAAATAACTAGATTTTACCATTTTTATCCATCCTAACACCGTGCCCGCAGGCCTAAGCATGAAACCTCCCTTCAATCTACGTCATGCCTATGCTTTCTAACCCAGGTCTAAACTACTCAGTTAAACCTAGCCTACCTGGATGCCAAGCATTAGCTACGGAGGCATGAACGCGAGCTTTTGACTCCATGCTAGTGATTTACGGCACTACAACATAATGCATATGTAACTACAGAATACTTCGTAGCTAAATATGAAAATAGCTATGGCCAAACACTTTAGCCACAACTTTTTTTTTCGCAGCATTCGTACCTAGATGTAGCTTGGCTAATAGTTAGCTACAGACTTTACATGGTGCATGGCTAAGGCTAATACTTATAGCTATGGAATGTTTTTGTGTTGTAGATGTTATAGTAAAAATTTCTTGCCACGAACAATACACTTATAGCAAGGGATTTTATTCTTTTGTCATGACAAACAAAATTTATAGCTATCTTCATAATGTAGCCACAAGGTGTTGTATTTGTAGCTAAGTGCTTTCCATACAAATTCAAATTTTGTGGCTATTTCTATAGTTTATTTCCGTCGCAATACTTATATTTAGCTACAAATTAAAAAGTTCATAGTTGCCAATTGAGATATTTGCTAGGCAAAATTGAACTGTAGCTATGCTTTTAAAAGCATATTCGAATTTTCATAGCGATAAGCAACACAATAATCGAAGTTAAATTTTTATTAAATTGCAATTTGGTAAAAAAGAAATTCAATATGCTAGTAATGATGAAAGTCTCCGCCACAAATTTTGAAAATTTTCAAATATTCAAGCACATTATATTGAAAACTAGAAACATAATAAGATATAAAAATAAATTATTCCATTCAAATTGATATCCACAATTTTCCAAAATAAATTCCAAATACAAAAAAATTGTACAGCTAAAATAGCATCCGCATTACACAACACTATTCTACAAAAAAGACAATAAAATTGGAAGGACCAACAAGCTAACATGAAGTTGAAGACGAGGTGGTCCAATGCATATCCAATAACACATTTCTAGGTAAATAAGCTCTCACATGGAGAAAGTATTACCTATGATATGTTGAGAGCCAATAGTAGATTGTCTCGAAAGAATGAATATATTGAAATTATTGTTGAGGGGAAGATCTAACGCGATGGATTCTGTATCTTTCAGACAGCCTGCAAGTACAAATACCACAAACAAGGTGAAATCCAAAAGTTTACAAATACCACAAAAGACCATACCCTTACCTTGGGAGGTAAAGAGGTTGTTTCCGATAGAACCTCAGCTCAAGAAAAAATATATCAAAGCAGAAACTAAGAAAGCATGAGAAAGAAAAAACTACAATAAAATATTGCGATAATTGAAGTACAAGACAATGTAGCAATCAGATCTTTAACATCAAACCAGAAAATTATTCTAACACGTCATGTATGCAAGATCTTTAAGATAAATTTGAAAAGACATCATGAGGATGATTTTTAGCCAACCTTATCAAAAGTTTACTCAGCTTTTAGTACATATTTTGCAAACAGAACGCTTGAGCAAAATGAATTCCAGAACTTTAGAGCAAGGCTACAGGTCAATATCATAACCTAAGCAGAGACCAAAACCATCTGAATCAATGTAATTAACAGGTTGTACTGAATCTAAATAAACTAGAATTAGAACAATTTTCAAACTAGTAATCATAGAATGTCCCAATCAGATGACCAAATATAAGAGAAACATTGACATGCAAGTGAAGTCACGTAATCTGCCTTTAACCCTCAAAGGACTACTTTCGCGTGTAGAATTAGGTACAAACAAGAAGAGGGAAACAGAATAAATTCTAAGGGAAAATGCCATTAGATACTCAATTCTTTCCTTTTTAATAGGAGTTCAAACTCGAAATAAATTTAACAGTAAATAGATCCCAACGTAGACTCATGTTGCGTACTGAAAACAGAGCTCTCATTCAATTTACCAAGTTTTAGCTAATCAAGAAAATGTCTCAATAGAAGTGAGTAACAGCTACTAAAATTGTGACTTAATTCAAGCGTATATCAAGGACTGATTCACATGAAAGAACAAATATGGAAACTGCAAACACACTCTTTACATTTATATGAAATCACTACATAGGTGGATGGTTATATTCACAAAATAATTAAGCTTTTAAATAGGATAGCACAAACTTAAAAACGAAAGGCTACATCAGCAGGAGACACTTTAGAAATGAACTTTGAATCTAAAGTATGCTAGCATATATGAAAGATAGGGATTATAATAGAAAGGATGAGCTACTTCAACTGCCGAAATCAACGATAAGCTAATTTAACAAACAAATTAGATGATATTATCATTCTAATATAGAATCTAACAGGCCAACCAAACAGTATCAAATGCATAATCTGAGCCAAACAAAATCACAGAATACAAACAGGTAATAACAAAATTAACTTCTAGTACATAAATGAAATAGACAATTAAAATTATAGCTAAGATGAGCAAGAATTATAGCTAAACCGAAGAGAAATGTTGACTACTCAAACAACAAATTTAGGCCCCGTTTGGCCATGAAAATCATAATTTTCCTGAGTTAGAGTTGGAGTTGGAGTTGAAGTTGGAGTTGTGTTTGGCCATGAATATAAATTGGAGTTGTTTTTAAAATTTTGTGAGAGAATTAGGAGTGAAAAAAGTGAAAACAAGTAGAACTTGCTTTTACTTTTCCAAATACAATTTCAAATTGTATTTGGAATTCTTATGGCCAAACCATACTATTTTCACTAAAGTGAAATAATTTTTCTGAAAAAAATTAAAAAATTCTCATGGCTATGCTAAAATTGTATGAAAGGGGAGGGAATATTACCCTTTTTCGGGCAGCGAAATGAGACGACGATTTGAAGAACGCTTTCCACACCTCGACTCTACCTTGATTTCATCGAAACGAAAATAGAGGAAAAGAGTTAAATTTTCAGGTCAGACCATTCAAGGGTCCAGTTCTAAAGCACTGTTTGCACATTCAAATCCTACTCCAATCCTTGGCTTGTCAATTTTCAAACATTGAATAAGGATTGGGTGTGTTGGAAATGGTACAATTTCGTACGGAAACTGAAAGAAGAAATGAAAAAATAAAATAGGAAAAAGGAGAGGATAATCACCGTGATTATTCCTGGAAGCTTTGCTTATACGAATGTCCATGCAAGGCACGTTCTGGGTGTACGAAATCGGATGATAAAGTGAAAAATCAAGGCGACATCTGGGCGGCGCCGCTTTGAGATTTGAAGGAAGAGTATAGGTCTGGGTGTGTTATTGTGGGGTTGGCGGGGTCAGGAGTATATTTGGGCCAAAATTGGCTGAGTTTGGCTTTAAGAGATGGCCAAGATATTAAAGCATAGCTAAATTTAGATAATTAAATTAACTCTATAATTAATCACTCAAGCTTCTTAACTTTACAATGTAAAATAATTACTTAGAAGTAATAGACTAATTTTAACCAACTTTGTAACTTACTAATTTAAACAATAAACAACAAAACTAAAATACAAATTGAATTTAGACGCTCCTCTTATAGATTGGTTTGCCAAATTTTTTTTTTTTTAAAAGTGCTTATTTTTTAAAAAGTGAAGTGTTTGATCAAGTTTTTAGGGGAAAATACTTATGGAGAGTAGTAGAAACTGTATTCAAAAGCTAAAAAAGTAGTTTTTTTTCTAAAAGCACTTTTGAGAAAAATACACTTAAAAACACTTTTAAAAAATTTAGTCAAATATTAATTGCTATTCCAAAGTATTTTTTAAATTTATTGGTCAAACGCAAACTATTTCTCACTGGAAGTACTTTTTTGAAAAGTATTTTTGAGAAAAGCACTTTTAAAAATAATCTGGTTTTACAAGCTTGGCTAAACAGGCTATTAATACTGAATGATTTCCCAAATAAAAATAAAAACTATGCATAATATTTTTTATATATAACAAAATTGCCTTGAAAATGTATTTAATTTTGGTAAAATAATTATTTCAATTTATTGAAATTGAAGAAATTTTTATTATCAAATAAAATTGTGAAGGAGCAAAATTAAGTGTCAACACAAGCTCCAAATGATAACTATAACTTGTACAAAGTTCACAAACATGAAATTGAGCATTTTAATTAAAATTAATGGCCGAGTTGTTACACATACCATCACAAATCATCATCGGTCATTATTGCCAGCCACCGTCGTTACTAATTATTAACATCATCATCACTAACAACTACAAATCATAACCCGCAACCCTCACTATTACTATTAAAACCACCTTCCATCTTATAAATTTACTTAAATACTTGTTTAAAATAGTATTAAATGAATTAATATTTTAATTTAATTTTATATCTATTACTTTTAATAAAGAAAATTTTATATGTTCAAATATTGAGAAAACTAATGGTCTTAATTATTTAGTATTTAAATTTCAGCAAAACATCTTAATATTCAGATATTTATTAAATGTATATATATTATTTTGATAGAACATCTTCAAGTCAAATAACAATTTTCAAAGCACCTGGTCACGATGAAGTTTGAATTAGTGAAGTTGTTTGTTAAATTTGATATAATTAATTAATCAACGTTAATTATATATAATGTAACCTCTTATCTATTTACACTAAAATTGAATCACATAAAAAAATGAATATTTCTAATTACACTAATTTGGTAAAGGTATTATTCAATCGAAGATGTCGAAGTCATGGGAAAGCGTATATTAGTTGTTTCTCTTGTTGTGTAGTTTTAACATAAAGTTTGTCTATTTAATTTACTTTCTACATTTGTTTTATGAATTTGTCTATTTAGATAATAATAAGTAATTTACAAGTATTATGATACCATGTTACTTGTTTATGCAAGCTATTATACCTATCAGAATGTAGAAATTCCTAGAAAGTACATATACATGTATAATTTTATAAATATTCATCTAACTATAAAATTTTGTTACAAATTGTTTATTTGTAATTATATTACTACTATTTTTATAATAACTTTAATTGTGCGAAAAAATATTTAATGTGACTAAAATATTATTATTGCACAATAGATTTCAACTCGTAAAGTTGTTGGTAAAGTGCTATCATGTGACCAGGAGGTCACGGGTTCAAGCCTTGGAAACAGTCTCTGACAGAAATGCAAGGTAAGGCTGCGTACAATACACCCTTGTGGTGGGGCCCTTCCCCAGACACCGCGCATAGAGGTAGCTTTAGTGCACAGGGCTGTCCTTTTTTTTAGATTTCAACTCATGATAAAAAGGTATAATGATTAGCTGCAAATCTTACCACAATAACAAATCTATGGCTATATCATTTTGTCATGACAAATAATGTACACTATTAATTCAATTATAGCCACTATTTTTTTTATAATTTGAAGAAAAAATATTTATTTAGCTTCAACATTTATTATGGCTAAAAGGTTGATATTGCTACAGTAAATTTTAACTTGTGGCAAAAAACAGTAATTAGCTACGAATTCTATTATAACAAATTATTTGTGGCTATATCATTTAACTATTGCCACAACTTTTTTATAACTTGAAGCAAAAATATTTTTTTAGCTACAACATTTTGTTTCAAACAATTTATCATGGCTCAAAGGTTACTATTGCTACAATAAATTTAACTCGTAGCTAAATTTAATAATTAGCTATAAAATTTTACTATAGCAAAAAAATATGTGGCTAAATCATTTAACTATTGCCACAATTTTTTATGCCTTGTAGCAAAATATTTATATAGCTACAATAGTTTGTTTCAAATAATTTATTGTGGCTAAAAAGTTACTATTGCTACAGTAATTTTTATCGCGTGGCAAAAATATATGATCAGCTACAAAATTTTATCGTAGCAATAAAGTTGTAGCTATTTAAGTAGTTATTGCCACGATTGTTGGCAATTATAGCAATAATGAATAATCACAACAACAACAACAGAAAACCCAGTATATTCCCACAAAGCGGGGTCTAGGGAGGGTAAGTGTACGCAGTCCATACCACTACCTCAGAAGTGAGATAGAGAGGCTATTTCCGATAAACCCCTGGCTCAAAACAAAAGCAATCCAAAAAAAATAAAGGGAACAAGAAACAATAGGTATTAACACACCAAATGATAACATAAACAAGACTATCACTAAGTAATACAACAAACGATACCACACTCTGAAACAAACCTAGCACTACGACCCCTAGAACGGATAACAAAACAATGTCCTCATACGTACTAGAAAGGACACACTCCTTTCTACTACCCTTCTACCCTAATCCACCTCCTCCACACCTTTCTATCTAGGGTCATGTCCTTGGTAAGCTGAAGTTGCTCGATGTCATGCCTAATCACCTCCCTCGAATATTTCTTTGGTCTACCTCTACCTCGCTTGAAACCATCCCTAGCCAACCTTTCACACCTCCGCATTAGGGCATTTGTGCACCTCCTCATCACATGTTCGAACCATCTCAACCTCCCTTTCCGCATCTTGACTTTCACCGAAGCCACTCCTACGTTATCTCGAATAACCTCATTTCTAATCCTATCTTTTTCGAGTAAACCCACACATCCATCGTAACATTCTCATCTCCACCACTTTTATCTTTGGTATGTGATAGGTCTTGACTGGCCTACACTCTGCCCCATAAAATATAGCTGGTCTAACCACCACTCTGTAGAACTTGCCTTTGAGTTTAGGATGCACCTTCTTATCACACAAGATTCCAGAAGTGAGCCTCCATTTCATCCACCCTGCCCTAATATGATGAGTGACATCCTCGTCAATCTCTCCATTCCCATGGATCATAGAACCAAGATACTTGAAACTGTCTCTTTTTTGGATGGCCTGAGTAACAAGCTGTACAACCACATCAACCTCATACATCACCTCGTTGAACTTGCACTCTAAATACTCTGTCTTCGACCTACTCAACCTAAACCCTTTAGACTCTAGTGTTTGTCTCCAAACCTCCAACTTAGCATTTACTCCACCACGGGTCTCATCAATCAGTACTATATCATCTATAAATATCATACATCATGGTAACTTACCTTGAATTTGCCATGTCAACACATTTATCACCAGGGCAAATAAAAATGGGCTAAGGGTCGATCCCTGGTGTAACCCCATCAAGACAGGAAAGTTCTCTGAGTCCCCTCCCATAGTCCTAACATGAGTCTTGGCTCCTTCGTACGTATCCTTAATCTCCCTAGTATACCCCACAGGTACACCTCTAGTCTCTAAGCACCTCCAGAGAACCTCCCTTGGGACTCTATCATACGATTTTTCTAAGTCAACAAACACCATGTTCAAGTCCTTCTTCCTC
This sequence comes from Capsicum rhomboideum, assembly GCA_031232105.1. Lineage (NCBI taxonomy): Eukaryota > Viridiplantae > Streptophyta > Magnoliopsida > Solanales > Solanaceae > Capsicum > Capsicum rhomboideum. The sequence goes on from CP124711.1 coordinate 117,350,138, forward strand.
TCCCTATACTGCTCCACCATTCTCCTCACGAGAAGGATGGCCTCAGTAATAGAGCGTCCTGGCATGAATCTGAACTGATTCTCAGAAATAGTCACAACCCTTCTTAACCTCAACTCAACTACCCTCTCCCAAACCTTCATAGTGTGTCTTAAAAACTTGATACCCCTATAATTATTGCAATCCTGAATGTCATCCTTGCTCTTATACAATGGAGTCATCGTACTCCATCTCCAAGCTTTAGACATCTTCATTGTCTTGAAAATGATGTTAAACAACCCAGTCAGCCACTCCATACCTGCCCCTCCTACGCACTTCCAAAAATTCACCGGAATCTTATCCGGCCCAGTAGATCTACCCCTATGCATCCTATGAATAGAGCCCTTAACCTCCTAAAACTTAATACAGCTACAAAAACCATAGTCACGAAGACTCTCAGAGTGGTCCAAATCCCCCAACACAATAATAGTATCCTTTCCTCCATTCAAGAGTTTATGAAAGTAGGACTGCCATCTCCTTCTAATAAGAACCTCATCCACCACAACTTTATCGTTCGTATCCTTTATTCACTTCACTTGGTCAATATCTCGAGCCCGTCTCTCTCTAACCTTGGTTAGACTGTACAACTTCTTATCTCCCACTTTACCCTCTAGTGATGAGTACAAGCTTTCAAAAGTTGCATCCTTAGCCGCCGTAACTGCCAACTTAGCCTCTTTCCTAATAGTCTTATACTCCTCCCTATTCTTTTAATTCTCCTCCTCATCCATACTCTCGGCCCACTTCACGTAAGCCCCCTTCTTAGCCTCCACCTTTTCTTTGACCTCCGCATTCGACCACCAGTCCCCTTGGTGCTTGCCAGAGTGGCTTCTTGATACACCCAACACCTCCCTAGGCGTCTTCCTGATGCAACTGGCAGTCACATCCCACATACTATCTGTTTCCCCACTACTCGCCTAAGCCCTCATAGCCATCAACTTCTCCCCTATCATGAGCGAACTTGCCATAGTCAGACTACCCCATTTAATCCTCGGCCAGTCAACCAACCCCTCTTCTTCCTCTCCTTCTTGATCTCCAAGTCCATTACCAAAAGTCTATGCTGGGTCAAAAGATTCTCACTAGGTAAAACCTTTTAATCTCTACCTAAAAATATCCCTATCACCCTTCCTATGGAGCAAAAAGTCAATCTGAGTCTTGGCCAAAAAAAATGAATAATTATCTTTGTTAATTTAAGTTTCGTAGCTGAGAAATTTTATGAATTTGTAGATAGCTATGAAATTTGAAATTTTATGGCTATTACTAGGTAATATCCATGAATTTTGAATTCATCGCTTAAATTTTGTAGCTAGAGATACATTTTGCTGTAGTGGCATGTAATTCAAGAGAAAATCATGGGTTTTACCCCATTCGAGCGCAATCCCTCCTCTCCATTTCTCTAAGGTCATGAGGCAACCCTAGGGTGGTTTTGAAGCCTCATTCATCCTTTTTGCAATTAAAGAGGAGAAAGGATTTTTAATAAAATAGAGTCTGGTTTCTGCAGTGTATGTTTCTACACATCAACAAAAATCTGATCTATTGACTAAAGATTTGGGACATGCTCAACTTACACACTTGCTAGGCAAGCTTGGTGTGCTTAATATTCTACACCCTGCAGCTTGAGGGGATGTGTTCAAATGTGAATTCCAGATATTTGTTTTTACTGTTTTCTCTTTTCACTGTTTCATTCAAATAGTTAGTTAGTTACTATGCATTTAGTTAGGATAAGTTGGCTTAGCTGCTAAGTTGTACATGAGCTGGCAATTAGCCGGTTAGTGGAGAAGATATTTTGGAGGTGTAGGTGTAGTCTATATAAGTACTAGTAGCTTACAATTGAAGCTTGTACATGTTGCAATTCTCTACACAGAAATAGAGTTTCTTTCTTCTTCTCTGTTTTTCTCTTCCTTCCTTAACTTTTCTGCTATGGAGTTTAAAACTTCTTAGCTCAATTAGCTTGAATTTTAGCAAGAAAGCTCGTCACAGATTTCCTCCTCACTTTGGATTTAACTCAAAACTAAGGCTAAAACTTTTCTTCTTCTCTTTTTTAGTCGGTATGGTGTTCAATGAGTATTTTGCTCCTATATTCACCTATTTGCTAATTTTGAATAAATCAAGAGGGTGATATGTAATTTAATAAAATGGGTTGGCGCCCATATACCTTCAGGAAGGGTGAAGTAGGTTATGGAGAGTATAAGAGGAAATACAGGCTACAATTCAAGAAGAAACTAATTGCATCTATATTGTAAGCAGACATTTATCATACATAGAATGGAAGGAATTGGAGATTTTATAGAGGGACTAGAGTAAGCACTGATACAATAATAACGCAGATAAAGCAAGAATTTTTTCATAGAATAGATATACTTAGATTGTCTATACAAACTCAAAGGAGCATTATTAGAGGACTGTTGGAGGCTTACTTTTCTTAAGCACTCTTCAGGCATATTAGTTTTGTTTGTTAATGGTAATTTACATTGCTTTCAAAAAATACAAAAAATTATGATATATTAAAATGTTTGTCTTGGGCCTAGGATGGTTAAAACTACAAGGGATAATTACATAAATATATAATATAAATGTATTATTATCCGAACTACTAGAAAATGGACCTACGGAAACAGATACGCTAGTAACAATTTTCAAACCGTTGCTAAAAATAATCTATTGCAACGGTTATGACTGTTGCCAAAAATTTTGGTAGCTATTTACACAGCTTAGTCATATGACCGTTGCCATTGAAAGATAATTGTTACAATAGGCCTATCTATAGCAATGGTTCAGTGAACCATTACGGTAAAGCCATCTATTGTAACGGTTGTTTGAAAATTATTATTTATTGGAACGGTTTATTAATCCACTATATTTTTCCTCCACATTTTTCCTCAATAATTTTTATCACCTGCAAATAGTAATATTTTTCTTTATTTCTTAAAACACATTTTAGAAACAAGGTATATAGAAACGTACCTCATTTTGACAACTTCACTCATCAGACAAACAAATATTACTCTCTCATCTTTCTAACCTCTCTTAGGTCAAGTCAAACTTATCTCTTCTCTAACCCTAGCTTCGCTGCAAATCTGAGCTAATGTTCTTAGATTTGTGATAATCTCTACTTGCATTTGACTATTAGGAGCAAAACTCTGCCAACCCCTCTCATCTTTTTGATGGTTTGTGTGATTTTAGTTCTATTTTGGTGATTTTAATTGGAGCTGGAGCTGACTTTAGCTAAATATCTCAGATTTTAGCTAAATCTATTTGTGACTGGAGTTGGACCTGATAAATCTTGGATTTCTTCAACACGTTCAATCTAATAGGGTATTTTTCTTTAATCCCTTATTTTTTCTTTAAGTTTTAATCTATGGGGTTAGTGAAATTGTCGGATTTTGTTGTTGCATGTGTTGTTAGGTTGTCACTGTGAGTGGATCTTACTTTGCTTGCTTTAGGGTTAGTGAAATTGATAGATTTTTCTGTGGGAATTTAGTTGTTGCTATGTGTTGGTGTTAATTTGATGTTGTTAGGTGTGGTAAAATTGTTGGATTTTTCTGTTGCATGTACGATTTAGTTGTTGTTGTGTGTAGGTGTTAATTTGTTGTTGTTAGGTCAAAACCTTTTGAGGTTTTCTTCTTCATTTGCTGAAGATTTACTTGTCTAATCTTTGAAATTTAAGCTGAAGAAACAAAGTGTTAACAAATACTTGTTTCTCCGACCTCGAACCACGGTTCTCTGTGCCAGTTTTGAGAAGCCTTACCAATTCTACCTTCGATTTATGTACTCCTGTTCAGGCTTCCACAATACCCTTAATCTGCAACTATAAGGATGTCACTGTCGATGCCACCACTGGATCTGATAAAACTCATGTTCAGGCTGCCACAATACCCTTAATCTGCAGCTATAAGGATGTCATTGTCGATGTTGTCACTGGCTATGGTAATGTAACACCCCGTACCTTCCTAACCCTATGTGACGACGTTGAATAATGTTTACTTAGGTGTCAAGAGCTATAAGTTTGTATTTGGTAATGATAATGATGAGAAAATTGAAATTTGGCCTTGTACATGTGATCAACCCTTCATAAAAGGTGTTTTGTGATTTTTGTGGAGCGTTTGTGGGGTTCAAAATGAGGCTAAGAGGACCTCCAAACAAAGGATATGAAGGTTAAGAAGTAAGTTAAAGAATAGAACTTGAAGTATCTAACCAAACCCGCGAAGAAAAGTCAAAAAATGAAATTTCAAAAAATTAAGGTTGGGGCGCGCCAGAGGGAGTGCCACGCCACTCTGGGCTAAAATTTTTTGTCCAGAGGCAGCAAGCTGGCGCGCCCAAGGGCGTGCCACGCTGGTTTTGGCCACTTTTCAAGGTTGGAATTTTTCTTAAGTTCCAAGGGTGCTCGGGGACGTATTGAGCCGATTTTTGCCACGTGTCTTCTACAACCATGAGAATATACATGAAATGAGTAAAGTATTATATTGGTATGATAAAATTACTCGAGAACGAATTTGGCATCAAAATAACAGTTTTGCCCTTATGGTCAAAATGGGCCCTACGTGGCTAGAATCACTTGTTTTTGGGATTGAGGCTACGGATATGAATAGAATGAGTGGGAATATTGTTGTAACACGTATAAGATGACTTAAACATGAGAAATTATTGATTTTATTGGGTTAAGTAAATTGGGCTCAAAAAGGGCCCAAAATGAGAAAGAAAACATGGGCCAAGAATGGGTCAAATGACCCATTCTCCCATTGACTAAGGCACACACATGTAATATTGGATAAGCATGGATTCAAGGCTTATAAAAGGGACCAACAAATCAGATTTTATTCATTGGAAACTCTCATGCTTTCTAGATATTTCTCATCTATTTTTCTCTCAAACCCTAAGAACTCAAAGCCCACTTTTGGAGCAAGATCATCATTTTTCAAGCTTGGGTAAGTGATTATTGTTATGGATTAATATATTATATGCATGGAAGAGTATTTAAATCATGTTGGCTATGCTTGGAAGTGTTGAACATGGTACTTTGTGTTTTTATATAAGATTTGTGATCCATGAGATTCAAGCTTGAATTATGACTTGTGACTTTGATGAAAGAGCATGGTATGGATAAAATATGAACATGTATGGTGTGATTTTGTTATTAAACTTGTTATTTTTCTATAAGAGTAAATTATGGGATTTTGGCCGATATGTGCTATGAAGTGTATTAAGGTGAATTGATGGATTATTTGTGATATGGTGTGGATAAGAAAGGGTAAAGGAGAAGTGTTGTGGTGAAATGTATTGATTATCATGTATTGGTCAATGTTGGGAATATTGTGGGATTTTTGGAATAATAATTTCATCAATGGTTTTGTCAAGGGGAAATGGCATGTTTAAAGGCAAACATGTAACTCATTGACCTTACATGCAGTTGTAAGGTAGTTGGTGGTTAATGTGAATTTCATTATGTATTTGTGTTGTAGAGTGATACATAAAGAAGGAGAGGGACTATTGTATACGCGTCTAAGATTGTGTATTCGTATTAAGAATACAAGGTATGTAAGGTTACTCTTTCCGTATCCTTCTACAACATATTGTTCCTATTGACATTGGGCTTGTTTCAATTCCAAGAGGCTTGAAGTATATCAATTCAGGGTGACGTATATTGTTATTCATATGTGCCCTATTCTTAGATGAATTATGATTCACTTATCTCTTATTCATTGATTGAAGTTCCAAAGATGTCATGATGTTGTAATTCCTAAAAGAATTATCTCAAGAGGGTAATAATGTAAGAGAATCTATTTATTCTTGAAAAGCATTTTCCAATCATGTCATGTTCCAAAGCTTTATAGTATGATGATTATCCTTGTACCAATATTTCATATGTAGAAGTACCAATCTCATAAGAGTAATAAGAGAGGTGATATGAAAGCTAGTATAATTAGTCCTCATAAGTAAGGATGTCAAACTCATGAAGTAAAGGAGTGAAGTGAGATGTGTATATAAGTGTGTGCTTTAATGCCATGATCTTTAGCGTGTCATTCTCATAACTAAGTAGAGGGTATAAGATTGTAAAGAGGTAATGCTCATGGTTGCTATATGTTTCATTGAGTATGGATGACATTCTAGAGGGTATAAGTTCAATATGGAATAATCCCAATATTATGCTTTGTTATCTATTATAGCCCACCAAAGGTGGAGGCCCGGTATCATATACCTACTTATATAAGATCTCATAAGAATAGTGAAGGAGGTAAAGTACGAGCTAATATATCTATCCCTCATAAGTTAAGGTGTTAATCTCATGAAGTATAAGAGTAAGATAAAGCATATTTGTGTGTTTCAATTAGTGTCATGATCCTTAATGTGTTAATGTCTCATAAGTTGATATATCAATTTCCCCCACCATAGAGTGGATGTATGTTCTCCCACCATAGAGTGGATGTATGTTCTCCCACCATAGAGTGGATGTATGATCTCCCACCATAGAGTGGATGTATGTTCTCCCACCATGAGAGGGGATGTAGGTTAAACCACCAATAGAGTGGATGTACGTTAATAGAGTGGATGTACGTTATATTATTAATTCCCTACCCCACCACTAGAGTGGATGTATGTGGATGAATGTTATTCTTTTACAACCTACTAACTAAGTAGATGAACAATAGTGGTAATGAACATAGAAGTAAGAAATAATCTCTTGGGTATAGAAGAATCTATTGGAGGAAAGTCTCTTGAGTGAAGGTAATTTCCTTTGAAGGAGAATAGTTATAAAAGATATTATATAAAATGATGGTTTATACACATTGACTATTCTCTCATATTTTATTCTATTGACATTCTCATGTATGATGCTATTTCTTATGAGCCTTACATACTCAGTACATTCTTCGTACTGACCCCCTCGGGGGACTTACCTTAGATGTTGCAGGTGCAGGCACTAGTAGATTTGTAAAAAGACAGTAAGTTGATAGTTAGTTGCGGATCTTTGGTGAGCCCCAGTTGCTTCGGGACTTATCACAGTTGTACATTTGTTTTGATGTTGTAAAGATAAAGCGGGGACTTGTCCCGACTTTTAGATGGTATTGTAAATGCATCGGTTAGAGGCTTTTGTAGACGTATGTGGGTATATGAAAGCAAGAGATGTATGATCATTTTGACTTAATGGCCCTAACGGCCAAGTTTCGTATGTAGATATGATATATGTTTCCATGTTCATGACTTATGCTTAGTTGCATGAGAAATAATAAGATTTAATAAGATTCATACGAGGATATGCATATGGGTAGACATAAGCAAAGATTGGTTCTCTTGGGCCATATCGACTTCGGGTGCCAATCACGCCTCGTTGGAAGTCGGGGCGTGACAGGTAAAACCCTTGCCTTCATCTTACCTCTTGTTGAGATACTTCATCGCTCCTGATACAATCCAAAGCAGCGTCAACCTTTTTGGGATTGTGTTTCCAGGACAACAATAAGGGACCCAAACCACAAAGAGCTCAAGACCACATGGATATGGTTGGAAGGTCCATTTTGCACTCCAAGTAGGGCAATATAGCGTATGGAAGATAGCTTGGAGTCAAGGGAATCATTGGAGGGGCGTTGGAGAGTCGAAAGGAGCTCAACGACACACTGGAGTGGGATGCGCCCTCACCTATGCCCGCAGGTGCCACCTGCGCCCACCACCTGCGCCAGCAGATGGTCACCTGCGTGGGCATTTGGGCCTAAGCGGCCAGCTTGCCCATTTTTGTTAAATGGGTCATTGTTTGGCCCATAAAATGTAATAAGAAGCCCTCAACTATAAATACTAATTCTTCTTTTCATTTTAGTTAGTTTTTAGATGACATTGAATGTGTGAGACTCCTATGGAGCATTGTAGCTTGGAAAAGCTAATGTTGATGGTTCCCTAGAAACGGGGTCGCGAGGGAGGTACGATTCCCTCAAGGTCTTCGTAAGAATAGGGTGCTTAGTGTAGGATTGTTCAATTGGAGTTTTAGGGTTTAATATACCCTTTGGTTTCATTGATTTCCTCATTTTGTGTCTTGTTATCCATTTTATCTCTATCCTTTATTTTTGCATTTTTATATCTTTATTCATTTTTTCTCGTGTTCTCGTGGTTATTTACGATTCTGTAGTTTGTACGCTATCATTTAGTATCAGATCCGAGCTTGAATTCGTTCCCATGAATTCAATCTTAGGTGTGTTATCATTTGAAAAATCAAAAATTAAAAAAAAAAAAATGAGAATTTTCGTTTTTGAAAATTCCCCAAAATTTCATCTTTTGTTTTTGAGTGTTCCTGTTGTTTCAACACTAGATTTGTTTTTCCTAGTGTTATTTGAGTCGGAATCTTGAGATTTGGATGTGTTTTGAGGTGATTGAAAGAAAAACCCCATTGTTGTTCTTGAAGGTTGAAGAAAAATGGAAAAATGGGTTTTTTAGATCTTGCTGATGTGGTGTGGAATTTGAAATATAAGAATTGTTGAAAAGCGTTCCTCACATAGAAGGGAACCCAGATCTGAAAGTTCGTCAAATTCCGAGATCGTTTAAGTGAGGCTCAAGTTTTGGAGTTCTTGGTGTTCAGGAAGAGTATTCATATCTTTAAGTGAGAAGATACCAAAAAGGGTCTTGTTTGATCTTTGCAAGACCAATAATCCAAGAGAGAGAGTGGAAAAGGACCCATAGAAACTCAAAAATCGGAGTTGCCAGAGAATTGGCAGGGGCATCTGCGCCCACCACCTGAGGCCGCATGTGGCAGCGCAGGTGACATTTCCAGCAAGTTGTTTGTCACCTGCGTTCAGGCATCTGCGTGGGCAGGTCATGACCTGCGTCCGCACCTCACCCTGACGCACCTCAAAGGTTCAAAATCCAATTTTACTCAAGCTCCATTATCTTAGTTTCATTTCTTGATTCTTTAATTCATTTCTTGATTCCTAAACTAGTTATAAATGGGTAATCTTCCTTACTTAGTTGATTGATTAGTCGTAGAGTCCGTTCTTTATTAGTCCATTTTTTTTTTGTGATTTTCTAGTTTAGCTTCGTAGTTAACTTCTTGTTTCAAGTCCTTTTGTTTATAATCGAGTCGTTCTTATTTCTTTAAACAAGAATCTATTCCGGCCGAGAGTAGCAATCGACATCTTGTGTACTACCGAAGTAAAGGCAATCTTCAACACTAGCCGCTCTAATTGTGAGGCAATCAAAGGTGTGAAAACACGAGTGATTGTGAGCTCATTTTGCTAACGCTAACGTTGCTTATTGTCTTTGTTGAGTGTCTTAATTGCTAGGTACAAATGGCTTCAGAGAAAGAAACTCAAATTCCCATGAGTAGTGACACGTTGAAATCTATATGGGAAAAGATTTAGTACATGAACCATACAATGGGAGCGATGGAAGGTCGTTTAGGCTCCATGGTTGGTATTATGTCAAGCATGGTTTGTGAAATGACGAACATAAAGGAGTCCTTAGATTCCATGGATCCTACCTTCCAAACCAACTCACAAGAATCACCAAGTGAACTAGTCCAAAGTTCCCCAACCCAAAGATGTAATTTGGTGATCTTGGAAAGGGATGGTAAGCCAAGTAGTTGCTTGAAAGACGCGGGAAAGGAACACTTAATTGTGGGACTTGTCAACACACATCCCTTGCTACCTACTAATCATGATGCTAGCATTTTACCTAGTATCACCCCTTCTCTTGTGCAGGTTCATGAGCTTCCAACGGAGGATCCAAGGAGAGTTCCTTGCGATCATATGTTTGAAGACCTCACGGAGTTCTTGGATAAGAATTTCAACTTTGAGAAGAGTGACGAGGACCTCCCAAAGGAGCAAAAGAGCTCCCACATTGAACACCAAGGTGAAGACCATACTTTGTATGAGCTACAAGGTAACAACGCTAACCCTTGCACTCCTCTAAACTTGAAATATCTTGATCTGGCTAGTAGCCAAGTGAGTGTAATTGGTGGCTTGTCCAATGTAGAGTCTCATGAGTCTTCCCTTTGTGATACTCTTGTTAATGCTAAGTTGCATGAAGATCAAGTTCTTGTTGTGAGTTTGCAAACACTAGTTGATCCTATAGATGACCGAATTGACTCTTCTAGTAAGATCAGTTTGTGTCCACCTAGTGCTAGCACTTATAACTTGAATAAGGTCCCATTTTCATGTAATGAGAGTATTCACACACTAGTTGACCCTTGTGAAAATCAAGGTGAGTCTGTGCGGGCATATGAATTACCTATAACTAGTGAAGGTGTGTGTGATGATCAAAATATTTGTGAATCAAATCCGCTACTTGAGGATGTTTGTGATGTGATTATTGAACCTCAAGTTAGTGACGATGTTGATAATATTGATCATTTGAATAGGAGTGACCCCTTGAGCCTGTCTTTTAATGAAAATTCTATTACTTGTTTTGCTCATAGGGATGATCATGCGATGGAAACTTCTTCCAAATTGGATAATTGTCTTTTTGAGAGTGATCCTACATGTTCCAATCCTTCTTCTTGGATTGATCCTTCTCTCTTTAAGCACAATTTCTTATTTGAAGACGATGAAATCACTCTGTAACACCTCGTATCTACCAAACCCTACTTGACGACGTTGAACAATGGTTACTCAAGTGTCGAGAGTTAAAAGTTTGTATTTTGTAATGTTATTGATGAGATAATTGATATTGGGCCTAGTACATGGGATTAGACCTTTGTAGGAGGTGCAATACTCCGTATGTTGTCGAACCTATATGACTACGTATACAGTTATGGAATTAGTGAAACATGAGAAATTTGATGAATTATACATTAATTTGTTGGGCATTAATGAGTCATGAGCCATTGGGCTTAAATGAGGCCCAAAATCACATGGAAAACTTGGCCCAATGGGGCAAAATGATCCAATCTTCCATTTGACCAAATCAACCATGCATTTAATGTCAAGAATGGGATAAGAGAGACTTTAGGGACCTATATATATGAGAAAAATCAGATTTTAATTCATTTGGACACCCATGCCTTTTCTAGAATTTTCTCTAACTTTTCCTTATCTCATACAAACCCTAGACCTTCATCCTTTGGACCAAGATCATTATCTTGCAAGACTTGGTAAGTGTATATTATTATGTTTTAATATATTTTATGCATGGAATATGATTTATATCATGTTGGTTATGTTGGTGAAGTGTGAGAAGTTCACTATGTGTAAAACAATTTGTGTTTGCTAAATCGGAGGATGATTCTGTCTTGTAAACTTGAACATGGACTTGTGATCTTGAAGGAAATGAACTTGATGGATTCAATATTGACATGATAGATGTGATTATAGTCTTGCCTTTTTTTATCCTTGTGTATAATGTTTGGAATTGTTGTTGTAAATTTGGTTATGGATTTGGTGACGGATTGAAAAGAAAGTGAGGTTTTGGTGATGTTTATGTGTGTTGTGAGACCATGGCTGATTGTTGGCATATAAGATGATCAAAAATATGTTAAAATAAGTTTAGCTATGATCATGGACCATTCATTGCATAAAAAGACCCAAAAGAGACCAATTTGGCCGAAAAGGGGCACCCGCCCTCGCAGGTGAGGCACCTGCGCGATGCCCCTGGCTACTGCCAAAGGGAACCTGCAGATGCAGGTCAGCCACCTGCGGGCATAGGTGGCTTTGCAGGTCACTTCCAGAACCCCGTTTTGCATGTTTTTGTCCCCCTTTAACCCCCGAAGGCCCCTATACCCTTTATGGATATAATTAGCAACTTGTGATACCATTTTAATGACTTTAAAGTGTCGTATGGAGGAATGTTGGACTGTATTAAGTATGGATTGTTGTTCATATGTTGTTATGAGTCAAGTTGATAGGAGAAATTCTGACGGAATGCTAATGCGAAACATAAAGGGTAAGTGTGATGTGAAATGCTATTGATGTAAGATATTTTGGTCAATGCGTGCAACGTTATGGTGTTGTTGGTATGAGAATGAAGTGGATTGTATTGTAAGGTGTGACATGACGTTATACGGCAGTCATATAGTTCATTATCGTCTTGTACGCCTATATAGTAACTAGTTGCTAATGTAAACTCCGATATGTGCGTGTATTGTAGAGTAAGATGTAAGGAAGAAGATGGACTGTTGTGTTCATATATAGACTCGTGTACTCATACTTGGAAGTGAAGTTATGTAAGGTTACTCTTCTATATCCTTCTGCAACATATGGTGTTCACATTGTCATAGTACTTATTCGATTCCGAAATGCTCTAAGGTATTCCATATCTGGTAGTTGACTAGTGTTACTCACATGTTCCTTACTCATTGGTCAATGGTGAATCATATAACTCATGTACATTGTTTGACTCATGCTCATTAGCTAATATGTCAAAAGTTCCAAAATGTTCTAAGGTATCGCATCTCAGGTTGATGAACAGTCGATATCCACATGTGTCTTATTCAGCGATCATTATTCTAAGGCTCCAAAAGTGTTACATTCCATGGGGGTTCTATAGTGTTCCAACTAAGATTTACATATATTTCTATTCACATGTGTCCTACTCTTAGATGAATTATGATTCACTTATCTCTTATTTATTGACTGAAGTTCGTAAGCTGTCATGATGTTGTAAATTATAAGAGAACTATCTCAACGAAAGTAATGAGGTAAAGAGAGCTTGTTTAGTTTGAATAGCATTGTTCCAATCATGTTGTGTTCCCAATCATGTGTGTTCCAAAGCCTAATAATATTATTATTATCTTAGCACCAGTCTCTCACAAGTAAAAAGTACCAATCTCATAAAGTAATGAAGGAAGTAATGTGCAAGCTAATGTATCTATCCCTCACAAGTAAAGGTATCAATCTTACAAGAGAAAAGACGTGAAGTAATGTATGTATGTGTTCCAAGTCGCAAGGTATCGCTAAGCAATGAAAGTAAGAATAATAAGAGAAAGAAGTAATGTATATTAATGAGTATTCATGGGTGGTATCCCAGGGGTTAAAATACCTAGCATGGGTCGATCCCAATAACACGGGTGGTATCCCAGGGGCGACATAAAAGCCTAGCATGGGTCGATCCCGATACATCCCAGGGGCGATATAAAAGCCTAGCATGGGTTAATAACATCCCAGGGGCGACACGAAAGCCTAGCATGGGTTATTATGACATCCCAGGGGTCAAAGTACCTAGCATGGGTTAATCTCATCCCAGGGGCGACAGAACAGCCTAGCATGGGTAGAACAATAAAGATGAATAAGTATGAAGACAAGAGAAGTAAAGAATGTAAAGTACATGGGTTCCCACATAAAGAAAGAGAGTTTATTCATATTGACTATATTCTCATATATTGACTCCATTGTTGTTTGTTATTATGTATGATGTAATTTTTATGGCCTTACATACTCAGTATATTATTCGTACTGACCCCTCTTGAGGGATTTACCTTACTTGTTGCAGGCGCAGGTACTAGTAGACCTCCTCAGTAGGCTACGGACCATAAACAGATCTTTGGTGAGCTCCAGTTGCTTCGGGGCTTCCCAAGTCACATGTGTACTCTAGGTTTTGGGTATTATGTAAATATTGTATAGACATGGTCATGTATCTGTAGAGGTTTTTTAGACGATTGTGGGAAGACAAATGTAAGAGATGTATGTCCATGTTGACTTAATGGCCCTGTCAGCCAAGTTTCATATATGTATATATTTATCACATGTTTCATGAATTCCGTTATTAGCATGATAAGTTCTTACGTGATAATGGTATTTCTTATGGCATGCATATGAACGAACATAAGCAAAGATTGGTTCTCTCGGGCCTTATCGGCTTCGGGTGCCAATCATGCCTCGTTGGAAGTCGGGGCGTGACACACTCTTAGTATATTACCTAGTGGTGTGGATCATGTTAATGATATAGCTCTTCTTGAGGGCTACACTCTATATAACAACCCACTATGGTGTGATAACGTTAATCTCTTCTTGGAAGATGAGAGTACTCTTTTAGGAACGAAATGTGAAGAAATGGAAGGTGTTATTTGTTTAAAAAGTGCTTTTACTTCCTCTTTGTGTGCTTCCTTTATTGAGCATACTCATGGTGAAGATCTCATATCTAATAATGAGTACATGCATGGGAACATCTTAGTTGAAGTTAACTTATGTGACACCTTTCTCTACCCTCTCTTTGCTTATAATACTATCAACTAGAGTATAAAGGGTATATCTATTTGTGAGGTCGACACCTCTAGGGAAAATGGGTATTGTCCCAACCCATGTTCTTGGATACTTCTCCCATTTGACCCTGTTGACCTCTTGGAATGTGGTGACTCTTGTACACCCAACTCGGTGCTTAGTCAAGATGACAAGCAAAGTTTGAATGCGGTTATTGGTAGTCTTACCTATGATGAAAGGTCTTTCTTGGGGATTAACAATCCACTTGGTAGACTCAAGTTGTGCATGGGAGACATGTCCAACAAAGTTGAGTGTTCTTTAAAGAAGGGGAATAATGAAATGATGCAAAAGAATTCTCTATGGTGTATTTCCATTCATGACCAAGGCTTTATTGCTTGTAGGCCAAAGAGTGAGTCTTCCCTTGAAAACACTTTGGGTGAATTCAACTCATGTGATACCCTTCTTTACTACTTGTTTGCCCTTGAAGACCCCTTGCTCAAAGGTGGTATCATTCTTGAGAACCATAAGGCAAACGTGTCATTGCCTCTTTTGGGTTTTGCTTATATACTTGCATCCTTCTTTGACACACTTGTGCTTAAGTTGTGTGGACCACAACTTGTGGATGCTAAGTTGGTTGCTTTTTTTTTTTGGGAGAGTCCATGGTTGTTAAGGACTTCTTTCCACCTTCATAAGGTTGGGCAATTTGAAGTGTCCAGCGGGACTCTTGGAAGCATGCTTATCATCAAAAGAGGGAATCAAATTTCTTGGGAGAACCACTTGTCGTGGAGTCATTTGTTGTATAAAAGGTTCTCCATTGTCCCTAGTAGCATGATTCCATTGTTGAACTCCTTTCCTTTGGGAAGTTGTTTGGAAAAGAGAGGTTTTATGTGCTTGAAATGTCTCTTTCTCTCCTTGTGTGTTCCTACACAAGAGCACACCTTGGATGAGATTGGTGTCCTTAGCATTTTTCTTTATTACCTTTTTGCATATGATATTATTCATAACCATATCGAATCAATATTTTATGTAGGCTTGAATTACATAGAAAGGAAAAGTGTTGGGTGCCTCAATGATTTGAATCCATCCTTGAGTGTATTAGTTTCTAAATCTCTTGAGCCATGTGGCATTCTTGTAGATAGTAATACCCCGGATGAGATTTCTATGCTTGATTCCTTTCTATATTACCTCTTAGCTTATGATGATGTCCATGCTAGTTATGGAATTATCTTATTTGGAGGTAGTATTTCCTTTGGTTGGTCCACTTGTTTGAGTAATGATGCAATGTGGGTCTCTCATATCTTTGACCCCGAAAAAACTCTTGTGGACTTTTGAACCATTGGTGGCACCACCTTTGGTGCGGTCTTTTGGAGAGATACTGAAACAATTGTGTCTTATGGCTCCTAAAATAAACGTGATCTTGCCTCCTTGGTTTGTTGACGCCATTATGACCTTTGTAGTTTACATATTGTCACGCCCCGAATCCCATCGAGACATGATTGGCACCCGTAGCTGATAAGGCCCAAGAGAACCAACCTCTGCCTATGTTCAATCATATGCATATCATAATCATAACCACCATTGCGTAAGAACATGAAAGACGAATAAAGGAAAACATGGGACATATTTATACATACATATGAAACTTGGTTGTTGAGGCCATCCAGTCAAAACAACATATGTCTTTTACACTGATACACCCACATCCGTCTACAAAAGCCTCTAGCAAGAGCATTGACCAAAATGAACCATAAGTCGGGACAAGACCCCGCTTTACACAATATGTATATCACCAAAACATATATACACTCGGACTCGGAGAAGCCCCAAATTAGCTGGAGCTCACCAAAGAACCGCTAACACTGGCAATCTACTGGGGAGGCCTACTGGTAGCTGCACCTGCAGCAAGTAAGGTAAATTCCCCGAGAGGAGTCAGTATGAAATAAGTACTGAGTATGTAAGGCTCAAATGAAACTTTGTAACACATGAACATACCAATGAACTCAATACAAATGACTAGACAATGTGAGTAAGTCACCATTTTGCATTTTGGGAACCATGTGAATTGCTTTCATTACTTCCATTACGTTCCTTTATATTCAATGCTTGCTTGTCAATACATGTGTCACAATGTACCCGGGCCCCTACTGATCAGTGGGTCTTTCCATGACTTATCGTCATGTTGGGATCGGGTCGAGCTAGCTCTTATGCCCCTAAGACCTGCCACCCATAAAGCACTGCATCGGGATCGAGTCGAGCTAGGCTTATGCCCCTAGACTTTCCACCCAAAAATTAATACATCGGGATCGAGTCGAGCTAGGCTTGTGCCCCTAGACTTGCCACCCATAAATCAACACATCGGGATCGAGTCGAGCTAGGCTTATGCCCCTAGACTTGCCACCCATACTTGATCATTGACCACATTTGCATTACTTTGATCTTTACTTTGAGATTGATATTTGATAGTCATAACATCACTTGAACTTTGGAACACAACATTGTTGGAAACTTTGAACCATTAACCAATGAGTGAGAGACATGTGAATGACTTGGCAACATAACATTATTAGAATCATAACACCATGGGAACTATGGGACAATAATCTATGAACAAGAGGCATAAGTAATATCACTAGTGGAACATTGGAACATAACCTTATTTGAGCTTTTGGAACATTAACCATGATTATGAGACATGAGATTCACAAATGATCCATGAGTAGGAAATATATGACAAGGACTATTGATAAACGGATATAGGATACCTTAGCACATTTCGGGATAGGACTAGTGAAATAGCAATGTGGATACTATTTGCCGCAGAAAGATACGGACAAAGTAACCTTACATACCTTGTACTCTCAATACAGATATACAATCCTAGATGTGCATACAATAGTCCCGCTCCTTCTTTATGTGTCACTCTATAACACAAATACATAACGGAATTCACATTAACCACAACTACTTCACAAATGCATATAACATCAATGGGGTACATGTTTGCTTTGAAACATGTCATTTCCCCTTGACAAAACCATTGATAGCATCATTATTCCAAAAATTCTCCAATATTCCCAACATTTACCAATACATAATAATCATTGCATTTCACCACAACACTCCTCCTTTACACTTTCTTATCCACACCACATCACAAATAATCCATCAATTCACCTTAATACACTTCATAGCACATATCGGCCAAAATTCCACAATTTACACTTATAAACAAGAACAAGTTGAACAACAAAAATAACACCATAGACGTTCATATTTTATCCATACCATGATCTTTCATCAAAGGCACAAGTCCTAATTCAAGTTCAAATCCCATGGATCACAAATCTTATACAAAAGCACAAAGGACCATGTCCAACATTTCCAAGCACAACCAACATGATTTACATACTCTTTCATGCATATAATATATTAATCCATGAGAATAAATACTTACCAAGGCTTGGAATAGGATGATCTTCACCAAAGAGTCCAAAGGAAATATTGGCTTTAGGGTTTTGGAACTAGAGAAAATGCTTGAGAAAATAACTAAAAGGCATGAGACTTTGAAGCAATAAAAATCAGTTTTATTTCCCTTTATATAGGCCCCCAATTCCATCCTTATCCACTCTTTATCATTTAATTATAGGTTCTACAAGGTCCAAGCAAGAATGGGTCTTTTGACCCATTTTTGGGCCATGTATTCTTTTCATTTTGGGCCCAATTCACTTAACCCGATAAAATCAATAATTTCTCGTGTTTAAGTCATCTTATATGTATTACAATAATATTCCCACTCATGCTATTCATATCCGTAGCCTCAATCCCGAAAACAAGTGATTCTAGCCACTTTTGGCTTATTTTGACCTTAAGGGCAAAACTGTCATTTTGACCCCAATTTTGTTCTCGAGTAATTTTATCATACCAATGTAATATTTCATTCATTTCATGTATATACTCTTGGTTGTAGAAGAAACGTAGCAAAAATCGGCTCGGTACGTCCCCGGATACCCTTAGGACTTAGAAATTTCCAACTTTCGAAAAAGTGGAAAACCCAAGGTGGCACACCCCTGGGCGCACCAACCTACTTCCTCTGGGCTAAAAATTTTAGCCCAGATCAGCGTGGCACGGTCCCAAAATCGTCCCTCCTTAAAATTTTCGAAAATTCCATTTTTTCGACTTCTCTTCGCGGGTTTGGTTAGATACTTCAAGTCCTATTCTTTAACTCACTTCTTAACCTTATTATACTTTGTTTAGAGGTCTTATTAGCCTCATTTTTAACCCCACAAATGTGCAATGAAAATTGCAAAACACCTTCCATGCAAGTTTAACCACATAACAAGAGCCAAATTCAATTATCTCACCAATAGCCTTACCAAAGGCATACTTATAGCTCTCGATACCTACGTACATATTATTTAATGTCATCAAGTAGGGTTGGGAATGTACGGGGTGTTACACTTATCTCTTAGTATTTTTCATAGCCGGTTCCTTTGTACCCTTTTCAATAAACTTCTTGGGTCAAACACAAAGGATCCTTGGTTATATGTTAAGTGTGAGCAACCTTGGCATGATGATAAGATTGATTTTTCTAACACTAACCCTCATGTCATGAGGAAATTGTTGTTGTTTGTTTTCCCTATGATTTTGCAAGGTTCGGATTCAAGATCGAATCCTTTTTCAAGAAGGGGAGGATGATACAATCCAAATCGGCGTCAACCTTTTTGGGCTTGTGTTTCCAGGGCAACAACAAGGGACCCAAACCACAAAGATCTCAAGACCACATGGATATGGTTGGAAGGTCCATTTTGCACTCCAAGTAGGGCAATATAGCGTATGGAAGATATCTTGGAGTCAAGGGAATCATTAGAGGGGCGTTGGAGAGTCGAAAGGAGCTCAACGACTCACTGGAGTGGGTTGCGCCCGCAGGTGAGTGACCTGCGCCCGCAGGTGCCTCCTGCGCCCACCACCTGCGCCAGCAGATGGTCACCTGCATGGACCTTTGAGCCTAAGCGGTCAGCTTGCCCATTTTTGTTAAATGGCTCATTGTTTGGCCCATAAAATGTAATAAGAAGCCCTCAACTATAAATACTAATTCTTCTTTTCATTTTAGTTAGTTTTTAGATGACATTGAATGTGTGAGACTCCTATGGAGCATTGTAGCTTGGAAAAGCTAATGTTGATGTTTGCCTAGAAACGGGGTCGCGAGGGAGGTATGATGCCCTCAAGGTCTTCGTAAGAATAGGGTGCTTAGTGTAGGATTGTTCAATTGGAGTTTTAGGGTTATATATACCCTTTGGTTTCATTGATTTCCGCATTATGTGTCTTGTTATCCATTTTATCTCTATCCTTTATTTTTCGCATTTTTATATCTTTATTCATTTTTTTGTCATGTTCTCGTGGTTATTTACGATTTCGTAGTTTGTACGCTATCAGCTCCTCCTCTAATCCCAAACCCCACAAGGTAACCTTCCTTCTTCTTTGTACTATGCAACTACAAGGATACCAACTATTTGTACTCCTTTTTTCTGTTTTACTAGTTGGTTTTATATCTTAATGAGACTAGATGTCTAAGTACTTGAAATGCTTCATAATTTATAGATACATACCTGTGTAACATAGGCCCTTTTAATTGCACAAAACCAGATGAAAGGGAAATCCTTTTATCTTCCAGACCAATTGACATGTAATCCTTAATTTTCCATTTTTGAAGTCATGTAGGGATCGCATTCTTTATAATGTCTTAATAATGACACAAAATTAGAACTTAGAAAGTAGTCCTAGGAACATATTATTGTCTTGAATCAGTATGGGTGAATAATTTGATCAAGTCTTTTAAGGGATGATTAGTTTGACGGAAAAGGAATGAGTGAAGTTGTTTAGTGCAAAATGAAGTAGGCTCAAGTGGTCACTTACAAGATCTTTGCAGGTTAGGTGAACAATCTTGTACTCAGGTGGTAATTGGATTGTAAACAAATTTGTACCCAGTGGTAATTGACATATATTATAAACAAATTTGCATTGTTAATGAATAAAGTCAAAAGACACATCTTTAATAGCAGATTAGGGTGTGAAGATAGACAACAAGGTATCTTCGGTGAAAACTTAACTTTGATTTTTCTGTTTAAATATCAGGATTTTGTCTACCGCAGGGCTCGAATACATGACGTGCGCCTAAACCACATTTCACATGTTGTGCTCTTTCCACTAGTCCTCATATATTTCTTGGTTATTAAAGAAAATTACACCTAAATTTATGACCGTATAATAGTCTTTTGCCTTTGGATAGAGTTTATATCATAAGACTGAGGGTTGATTGTACTGTAGAATAGTTTGATCTTATCTAAAGTGCAAATGAAAACTCACTATGACTGGTTGAAGTTCTAATTTGTTAAACATAGTTAAGATAATGGACCTACAAGGAGATAATAACTCATTTCCTTAGACAATGTGAGTCACTTTTAACACCCCATGTACTCCAAAAATTATTCAACTTTAGTGTGGTAACATAAGAAGAGGCTCAACATTAGGAAACACAATAATAGGGATGAGTCTGACTCTAATACTATGTTAGAAAATACACTTTGAGCTTAGTATGGTTAGTGCAGATTAACATGTGTGCACTACTCTTGGATATTCATCAAGCACAGCCTTTGAACTCATTGGTAAGAATCCTTCATTTATTTAGTTCTTATTAAAGGAGAGAAGTTATTATCAATTACTGTTCTTCTTGTTGTTTTTAGGCACAGAATCAATGGTAACAAATTTGTAGCATTTTTTCATGCAGATATAGTATGTAATCTCTCTTGGAGTTAACTTTACTAGATTAAATTGGAAATGTCAATTTTTTTTGTGCATTGAATATATGGCAGACAAAAAGGATCCACTCAAAGGAATTACGGCTAAACTGTCTAACAGAGGTGCGAAGATCAACTGTTCACTTTCTGTGTCTATTGTATGTGATACAAATGGAGTTAAAGTAAGGGCTTGTTTCCTTTGAATATCAGCATTACTTTTCTCCAGCGACATTTCATCGAAATTCAGCCAATGATTTTATTTTCCATTCCTTTAACAGGGTCCTCAGACACTTGAATTAGTTGGGACTTGTGATTAAGTAAGTACTTTGAATCTCCATGTTTCAATCTCATTATGCAGTACTTTGTGTCACCCATAGAAGTACTTGATGTCATTACATTAAGAAAAGGATCTTGTTATAAAATACATAAAATGAGTTTTTTTCAACAGGCAATAAAGTACAGGACTTGGTATAGACAGCCACATTATGATAACATCTTCTAGAAGTTGGAACAAGTAAGTAACTGTTGCTCTACAAATGGAATAACCTTGTGCTTATTTCTATTGTCCTATCTTCAGAATTTCCCTGCTTTTGTTTTTCAAGATAAAGTGTAGGTACCATCAGTGTAACACCCCGTATTCTATAGACACTACTCTTACTTATATGGAAAATGGTACAGACTTATGGCAATAGGTGATGGAATAACTAGTTCTTTGATTCAAGTACAACACTTCGTACATTTTCAAAACTTGTGCGACTAACCTAACATGGATAAAAGTATTTAAACTTGAGATAATAAGGACATACTTAAGTGTAAAATTAAAGTTAAGTGGTGAATTAAGGTAGAAGGATTAAGACGTTGGAAAACAGGGAGAACATAAGTGAGGTGCTTCCGTGACTTAATTAAGATAGTAGGTGTATCACCTATTTAACCTATTGGGTTGCATTTGGACCTATGTTAATGGACTGAATTGAGGTCCAAACTAAGTACATAAAATAGGGAAGATGACCAGCCCAACACCTAAATATCACTAAGGCCCAACATGCTATGATCTAACTAGAATTAGCCCAAGTAAGTGGACTGTTTTGGACAGCTTATATAGCCAAGTAGGTGCATCACCTACTTGGACTATTTTTGACCAAAAATTGGATAAGAATGAGATAAAAGAGGTGGATAAGAGGGCTTATAAAGAGCTGTAATTCATCTCATTTATCCATTCATTTCATTTTCCAAAAACAGAAAATTAAAACACTCTCTCCTCTCTCAAACCCCAAACAGCCGCCCTAGTTTTCCTTTAGGGTTCTTGGACTAATATCCCATTTTGCAAGCCTTGGTAAGTGTTTACCCTTATAGATTAATGTTATATATGTATAATAGGTTGTGTAAAACATGTTGGTGGTGTTTAAAATGTATAGGGCAGTCCCTTAATTAAGTTGGCAGTCCACTTGTGTTGGTTTTGATGAATTTGTCTTCCTTGTGGCTTGGACTTGTATAGGGGCTTAGGGTGTTGAAGAAATTAAGTTATGATGTTGAAATTCCAGTATATTAAAGTGTGGTTCTGCCTCTGAATCGTTCCTTTTATGTATGGCTTGATGGAAATGTTTATATGTGTTGGTAAATGGAACGGTTGTTGTAGTGAAAAGAGAACACTCTTTTGTTATGTTAATCTGAATTTTGGAACTGTTGTGGAATGATTTTGGTATGCTACTGTGGAAGGCAGTATGGTTACCTTATGGTGTGAATATATGGAGTTTCATTGGAGTGGAAATGTAAAGGATAAACTAGGTAGGTAATCCTACCGGTTTGTAACGGTTATGTTTGTTTGTGGACTGTTTTGGTGGTGTGTGGACTGATTTGGTGTTGTTGTTTTGCAAAAGCAGTAAGTGTTAGGGTAATGTGGTTGAATACTGTTATCTGGTAGTATAATGAAAGGGGGAGTGATGCAAAATGTGTTTTGGAGGTTGGACGGTTTCTACTTTCTGTTAAGCACCTACTTACCGTCTTGTGAACTTATAATGTAGCTAGCCGTTAATGTTTGCTCCATTATGTACTTGTGTTGTAGAGTAACACATAAGGAAGGAGCTGAATCATTGTAGTTACATATTGAGAAGATAAGGTATGTAAGGTTATTCTTTTCCGCATTCTTCTGCAGCATCTAGTATTCATATTATCATAACACTTGTCCTATCCCCAAAGGGTTGTACAATATCTCATTTCAGAATTAGTAGCACTGTTATAAATGTATCGCTCTTATAAATAAAGAATGAAGTAATGTGAGTAATTGTGAAATGGTTAACGTTGAAAATGGGTGGTATCTCATGGAGTGAAAGAAACACTCGCATGAATGTCGATCCCATTATTACGGGTGGTATCCCATGGGATAAAAGGAACATCCGCATGGATGGTGATCCTGATTATTATGTTATTTTCCACTGATCAGTTGGGCCCGGGCATGACATGATTGATGATTGATGATGTACAGTAAAGTAAAGTAAAGTACAGTAAAGTAAAGAAAGCAATGTACATGATTCCACATGTATACCATATGGTAGTTATTTATATCGTTCGTTCACTTGTACTTAATTCCATTGAAGTGCTTATATTTCATACAGTTACTTATAGCCTTACATACTCAGTACATTCTTTCGTACTGACGTCCCTTGGGGGACTTACCTTACGTGCTGTAGGTACAGGTACTAGTAGACCTCCTCAGTAGGCTACGGGTCATCTACAGAATATTGGTGAGCTCCAGTTCGGTTCGGGGCTTTCCGAGTCATATGTATATGTGGTTTTGGTGCTGCATAAGCATTGTATATAAAGTGGGAAATTATACCGACTATATTTTGGGTTTTGTAGCTGTTAGAGGCTTTGTAGACGTTATACAGTTGAAGGAGGGAATGTTGTGTGTTTTTTTCTCAACCATATGGCTCCAACGGCCATGTCTCATGTTTATATAAATGTTCTTATTAGATTTATATTATTGATATATTGTGTCCATAAGTGATTGAATGCTAGCCTATTGACAACAAGTATGCGAATGTATAGAATGGTTCTCTCGGGCCTTAACGGCTTCGGGTGCCATGTCCGCCCCAATGGGATTTGAGGCATGACAATCAGAGTTCCAGAAAGGTCACTGAAGTGGAAAAATCTCCATGTTCATGAATTGGTTGATATTTCTGGTTCTTTCTCTCACTATCTCCTAGTTGATATATTTTTTCACAGTTCAGTGGGTTAATTCAGGAGCTTCACTAATTTGATACTCAATAGCGTGTAAGACCTACTCGTAGTTTTCAAGTATTCAATCCCAACTTTTCTGAGTTCTTGCTAAATGAACAACAACAGCAATAACAATGTACCCGGTGTAATCCCACACAGTGGGGTCTGGGGAGGATAGAGTGTACACAAACCATACCTCTATCTTAGATCTGTAGTAGAAAGGTTGTTTCTGGTAGACCTTTGTCTCAAGACAAAAAAAGTCTAGAAAATGACGTAATGAAAGTAGAAGAGACAATAGAATTAATAAAAGTAACCTATCGTACAGTTGGGTATTTTCAAACTGCGTCATGGACTATGTGCAGGCCTTGGACTTTACACATGTCAACTTAAGTCTTGCAAATTCTCACTACTCACTGGTTTCTCTTCACCTTTTAGATGCTGATAAAGATCATTTGAATTGAGCTCTAATCAAGTTTCCTATTTTGATGAATTTAGGATTATTTTTGTTTGCTAACTCATATTTGATCTCTAACTAAATCTTCTTCATATTTGATGAACTTAAGTCAGTTCTGAATTATCAATTCATACAACTTTTAGGTTGTTGAAGGTTTTTATCATAGAAATAATATGCCTTTAAACTCCATGTATAGACGAGCTGAAGGTACATTATGTAATATTAACACTTATTTTTTTATCTCAATGTTTGTTCATGTGAATTCTGGTGTTGATTTACTCTATCATGCTAATCGTAGAACCTTATTTAATTCATTTTGCATAATAGACAATGTTATTGACTTGGAGTCAAAATTCCATTACCATGTGCAGTTTTTACACTTTATGTGTGTGTAAATAGAGCTATGGAAGCATGTCTGGATTGGGTGTTCACTGGGTTGCAAGTCAATCTGGAGAAAGATTTGAACCTGATATTCTCCAAGCTTCAGTTTTTCTGTTAGGTATGCAACAATTTCTTATGATGTTTGTCAAAATTTTATACTAGCTTCATTACACAGATCTGAAACTCAGTTGTGAATAAGTTGACTATTGGAGTCAACAAATACACGATGTTGTAGAGTTTGTTTAAAGCATGCAGGTATTGCCAATGTAATTCGGTTGAAATTTGTGGTAGTTCTCTCTTCTTTTGGGTATTTCTAATTAGATTTTCAATATACATATTTGTATATGCATCTGAATTGTATATTAATGCAGCGAAGGGGCTTGTAATATGCCTAAAGTACAAAATACCTTCTTTTAACAAAAGAAAAAAATTTCACAGATGCTTGACAACTTGAATTTGATTGTTCCAGTGCGGTGAATTGGGTTTTATTATTTCAATTAATTGAGATAAGATTGTGGAGAAGTTATTGAATTCACGCTCACCTTTTTTTTGGTTGATTTGGCTCATGAATAATTTTAGGTATCATGGGTCTTTTGTCTTAGATGTAAATAAGATTACAGTGTAGCATTTGGTTTTAATGGTGGCTAAGGAACTCACAAGAATGTGAGGTTTATGATTATGTGAGGTAATCCCTCTTTCTTCATGATTATCTTGTTTCTCTAATTTTATTTCAATTTAAGACAATCTTTGTCATTTATAGGGCTCATCAACTTTGCTTTGAAGAATGAAGCTTACATGATCGTCATCCTTCAAGTTTTCAGTTTCTTTTTTTGATGAATTCCACAGCCAACTCCCCAAGGAGCTCAAGGGAAATTCTGCTATTCACAACCGGTCAAGTTGGTACATTCACTATCACAATTTCTTCACGGGTTCATCAATCCTTTCTTTTTCTTATTCAAGATGTTTTTGTAGATCTGAGTCAATTTTTAAATTTATGAATAACTTGTGCATCCAACCAATGAAGAACCATATTTGTGATAATTTCTTCCCTTTTCTTCTAGCTATTTTGCAAGGATTCCAAGGATGATTGAAGCTCAAGATCAATTGTCTTTTCAACTCTGTAAAGTACAACAATTGATTTATCTTCATCTAAGTAAATATAGTGGACTATAATCTAGAAACAATGACATTTTTGTATTGTTTACTAAAATACATAAAATTTACTTGCTTGTACTATTTTCTTGGATCAGTTGCTTTTACTTTGTTCGTTAGAGTTTACAGATATCAACATCATGACACTAAAAATTGTTTTGACTCTTAAGTATGGTTATTTATATGCGAGTGTTGTCTAATTTGTTATCTAAATTAGAGATTACTGATTCATACATGAGTAGTTCTGAAATATAGTAATGCATTTATTGCTGGTAAACATAGTGTGTTGTGAAGTAGCTTAATGCATGTATAGGTAAACATACAACTATTTTGCTGTGTATAGACAAGTTAAGTAAGAGAAGTGGATCTCATATAGTACTTCAAAAGAGTAAACATATATGCTAGTATTTCAGCTTCAGTTAGGATTTTGCCCATAATTTTCTTATCCAGTTCATTAAAGCTAACAATCCTTAGTGTAGTTAGTTATATATAATTTAACTCTTTATTTTGATTCATAACTCTTATTTGTCGTTTTTTGTAGGTGGAACAGATAAAGGTGATGATAAAAGCATTGAAGATGTTATTTGAGATAATTGGTTGAAAGATGTAAAGACATCAAATGCTCTAGCTCAACTCTTTTGTTTTCTATCTAGTTGAAACTTTTGCTAACTGTTGAAGAAACTTTTTTTGTATATTTTGTCTATTCGGATCATATTACAATGACTGGAATATTTTGAATAACGATTGATTCTGCTTAGTAATTATAATCTTTCATGCTTTATAGAATTTTTTGTGTATGATATCTTATTTAATGGGTAAATATTTATATTTGCAGTCCAGGTTATAAATTATTATTTATATAATGCTAAAAAATATATAAGAACTGTTCCAATAAGATAGATTGATATAAACAGTGGGAACGAATAATAATCGTTGCAATAAAAAATTGAATTGTTGCTATTAATGTGTAAAACCCATTGCAATAAAAGTAATAGAGTAAAAAAAATTGTTGCAATATAGAGAATAACCATTGCAAAAAATCAATTGCAATGGTTGTTAACCGTTCCTACTGATATTATATAATTGTCGCTATAGTTGGAGGAATAACCGTTGCAATAGAGGTACTTCTAGCAATGATTTCAAGAACCGTCACACAAACCGTTGCAATAGATCTATGGTAACGCGAGCTGGTGCGATGGGTCTTTTAACCGTTGCCTAGTATAATAGCAACGGTTTAAGGTCGTACTGTAATGATTTTTATACTGTTGACGTAGGCCCAATTTCTAGTAGTCCTAAATGATTCTACTTTTATTTTATTATGGACTATAGCCTATTTTTATTAATAGATAATTAGTCTTCTTCACTATCTCACTTTCCTCCTCACTGTCGGCCGACGAAGCTCCGATCTCCGGTGAAGGTTCGAGCTCCAGCGAAACTCCGTTCTGACCAGAAAATCTCTGGTGGCAATCCTTTTGTTGTGGACACAAACAAGAACCAACCATCCCCTCCCCTTTTCTCTATTTTCTGGCAAAAAAAATCAAATCGTTGCTTTCAATTTTGGCCAAATTTGGTGGCCACGGAGCTCGTTGCTTTCGATTTGGGCCATATCCGATGGCAGTAGATTTCGTTTCTTTCAATTCCGGCCAGATCTTGTAGCGTTGGGCTCGTTGGCTTGCTGGTGATATTGTTTGGTGGCTGGCTCACCAGGAAAAATGGAAAAAGAGAGGTGATGGGTCTATTGGCGGTGGTGGTGCAGTGCAGTGGTGGTGACTATGGTGTTTTGATGTGGATATTAGCCGGAAAAAATGGTGATTGCTTTTTTTTTTTTTTTGCAGAAGCTCGGAGCTCCGTTTCTTTCGCCGGAAAAAATGGCGGGTGGTTGTTTGGTGGTGGTACGGTTGGTGATTCACCGGAAAAAGAGGTAAAAATTTTAAAAGTTGTATTAAAATTGTATCAAACATACACATCGTTGTAATACAATTCGAATTCAATTTTATATATTGTTATGAATTCGATAGTTGTTTTATAACAAATATAACACACTTCTAACAACGTAAACTAATTTAAATTGTAATGAAATATTTGAAATTCACAATAATACTTATAATATATTTATATTAAAAATATTTTTGTTATATATATTTACCACGCATATTGAAAATACGTCTATAATACATATAATATATTGAATTCAAATTGTATTACAATTGTAGTTTATTTTTTTCCTCTTATTAATGATGTTAAAAACGTATTATATCTGAATTTCAACTATTTAAATAGTATTTAAATTAATTTTTGTGTTATTACAGTAAAACTGTATTAGAATTGTATTATATATAGATTTGGATATATTTGGTAACAAAAGTTAGGCTATAATCTGTAAAATAAAAGATATACTATAATTCGTAAATAAGGCTATATATTATATCATTTATGTAAATTGACCAAACGACTATAGGCCAATAGGTAATTAACACTCAAAGCCCGACTCCGAAACCTATTATGCTACTTATATTGAAACTAAATTAGTTATAGCATCTTGAATAGTACCTAGTAAGATACAAGATATTTCAATGATCTTAAATAGCAAGCGACAATGTATTTGATATATTTCCTCTCATATGATCTAAATTTCTCTTATTGGATACTTAATCTTAGTAGAAATAATTCTTTGAGTCTCAACTTGATTAATTTATTTTCACTCGTATGACCTAATTGTTTTGTATTTTCTTAACTTTATTTAAACAATTGTAAAATAATGGGATAAAACTCTATCTTTATCATCTTTCATGTTCCCTTGATATATCGCCATCTAAAAGTAAAAATGTTTAGAGAATTGTACCGAACTCCTACAAAGTATGCATAATATTGTGTTCTAACTTATACGGAAAGTTAGACATATGCATTTTTTTAATGATAATTAAAAAAGTTACAACTACTTTCTAAGAATAACATAAATACAACTTTTTAAATTTTTAGCTTTAAAATTTCATTGTTGTAAAAATTTGTATAGTGATTTTTGGATTTTTATGTGTTTTAGGGGTGTTTGGATGGACCATTTTTAAGTGACTTACTTTTGGCTTTTGGCTTTTGGCTTTTGGCTTTTGGCTTTTGACTTTTATTTGTACTTTTTAAGCCTAAAGTGAAGTTCTTAAAAGTACTTTCTGTCTTTGCCAAATACCACCAAAAATAAAAAAGTGCTTAAAAGCCAAAAGCACCTAAAAATAAGTCAATCCAAACACCCTCTTAACCATTTTATCCCTTCCCATAGTTGTATTTTGATATTGTGAATTGTGGGAATGGGTAGCTTGGTTCCCAAGGTGTTTGGGTGGGTTTAATGAAAGTTTTTGCTTTTGGAAGATTTTGAAGTTGGTAGAATCGACTTTGGTCAACATGTTGTGTTTTAGATATTGTATAAGAATTTTGTCAGTTCTGTTATCTCTGAAATGTCATTTTTGGATTAGTAGCATTGTTGGTTTGGGTCCCGAGGCATTCTGATGCATTTTGAGTAGTTAGTTGGAAAGTTACAAAGTTTTGGTATAGAGTTGGCTTTGGTCAAAATTCATTGATAATGACTTCCGTAGGTGAATTTGGTGATTTAATTGAGTCTGAAATGTCGATTTAGTCTAATAGGATTGTAGATTTGTTTTCACAGAGTTTTGAATGATTTTTGAGAGTCCATTTGAAGTATTTTTAGAATTGAGTTTTTGCTGGTTTTTGTTGTTTCTGGTGTATGTGGAAACCATATTTGCATTTGGGATGAATCCCTTACAGTTGCAAAGAAGGGAATCGTTGGGTCATCATGATCGGGTGGTGGGCATCGCGATCGAGAAGGGATTTTGGGTCTAGATAGGTTAGGATCGTTCTTTGTATTTGTAAAGTGAATTGTCGCAATCATGACTCTCTGGATCAGTCCATCCTCACGATCGTGAGGGTATGG
Source organism: Capsicum rhomboideum (assembly GCA_031232105.1). Classification (NCBI taxonomy): domain Eukaryota; kingdom Viridiplantae; phylum Streptophyta; class Magnoliopsida; order Solanales; family Solanaceae; genus Capsicum; species Capsicum rhomboideum. Next base: position 117,380,216 of record CP124711.1, read on the forward strand.
CCATGATCACAAAGAGGAAAATTCACCTAGACAGATTAAAACCCCATTTTCGAACATAAACCCCATAACTCAATTTTTAGAGCTTTGAAACTCATTTTGGGGAAAATCAAAAGGGGGATTTTCGAGGTTTCCTCATTAAGTAAGTTTATAAGTCATTAATTGAACATTCTCTAATGATTATTTCATGATGTCACCTTCATATGTTAGATTTTAACTAAAGAATTTTGGAGTGTCCCCGGTAAAGTTAAAGAATGATATTTCAATGATTCCAACTCGATTTTAACTTCGTTTTAGACAAAAATTTGGATTTGAAATTCTTAAGCTATGGGTAAATTGATTTTCTAATAAAATTCTAGTTATTTTTCTTGGTGACTTGGAGTTGACTTTTTAAATCCAGATTAGAACCTTAGCAATATGGGTATCGTTGGACTCACATTTACGTGTAGAATCTATTTTTGATATATTGGACACATATTGAAGCTGTTCAGAAAGGGAAGGCTCTTTTGTGATTGTCGAAGAACTACGGTTCAGCTTTGAGGTAGGTTATGTCTTAAATTCTTGTAAACTTTTCTTGGATGAAGACTTATCGTATAAAGCATGTTATGGGTTGGGTGAACTGCGGATTTGAGTATCAAATGAGATGAAATATTATTGTGATGTCCCAATTTGGGGCTTATACTATTTTTAGTGATATTGGACATGGATTTGTGTCTTGATATTAAGGCTTGTAGCCCGTGTTTATGATTTCAGGGTTATCTTGAAATTCTAGATATGTTCTTGTATCTTATTAAATTTTATTATCGTGATTATGCATATTCATTCATCTTTGGATCACTGGAATGTACTATTAGAAGTACTAATTTTTGAAAGAAAATAAACCATACTATAATGACTTAGTCTGATGCAGGATTCCAGACATAGTTGTATAATATTTTATCAATCTTCGTCCGAGAAAGGATTTTGGGTAGGGTATATAGATCTCACAAGTCTCCAATGGGTCCCACCTTCTAGTAAAGACTGGGAAGGGGGTGTATACCGGTAGATATAGCATGTCATGACCCATCTTCGGAGTCATGATGGCACCTACCATAACCCGCCAGTAGGTAAGCCAAATCATAGCCCGGAATGATAAGTAATGGGCTAAATGGCGGAATATAGGATAAATACTAGAAAATAAGCATACAATAAGATTGTAGGCAATATAGATATAAATAAGACCATAAAATGTCAAATGGAAAAGAGGAAGAACAAAAGAAACATCCCTCTACCTAGTAAGGCCGGTACAAGTGCCACTAATCAAAAGAATAAGAGTACTAGTAGTATCAATATACAGATAGTCTCGAATATAAAGACTATCCAAAATCAAGAAAGGAGAGGGGATCAGCTCCGTCTCTGAAAGCTCACCCTATCTCCGGATCCTGTGAGCAAGCTGGATGAAATATCAGCGACGGCAGCTAGTACTCGGATCTGCATCAGAAAAGAATACAGAAGTGTAGTATGAGTACCAAAACAACGGGTACTCAGTAAGCATCACCGGCCGACTGAGCTAAATCATAATAAAATGCGAGAATGTAAGCTAAGTCAAGGAATAAGGGGAAAACCTAAGATAACGCTCCAGCTGACAGATGATAAATACCAGTATACATAATATAGAAGGAAAGCAATCTAACTGCAGCCTAACTGGGCCCCAATAAACCCAGAAGGCCCAAACAAGAGAAGACTAACCCAACGAGCCCCCATAAGCTCGATGGATACAATCAAGAAGAGATCTATAGACACTAAGAATAAAGTAACCAACCATTGATCCCATATCCGTAAAACCATTTGTACTATGCAATACTGAACTCAAACCGAATTAGCAATATCATAAGTGAACCATAAAGTGTCGTACTCGAACCCAATTCTTAACACCATAACCATATCATAGATGCCAAACTCGAACCAGTAAGGTAGTTTCATAAGTGACTAATAAATGTCAGACTTGAACCGGTCTTTAAAGTAATTACACACTACCAAGTCTAGCCACAAATTAGGGAAATGCCCAAATCATCCAAAGGCTCAAGGATATAAGTAAAGTTACAAGAGAAGGCCTACAAGTTCTAGAAAGAGCTAATTAGGATATTCGATGCAAAGAAGGGCCGACAGGGCCTGCTACTACCCCGACTGTCCGTTCTAAGGTAATTACTACCCAAAACTAGACTAAGGCCTCTAAGTTACCTTACAAGGTGTCAATGGTGTCTAAATAGACCCTAAGTCAACAACTAAATTCAAGGAAACAGTGAACATGTCAATTTCTACATATAACAGCTTTCTAATCGGCTAATTATTCCAAATTCTACTAAACATGAAACCAAGCCATAAATTTCAACCCAAATCAAGCTTAATAGTATACTAATATCATAATAAAGCTCAATCTATGAGGAAAGTAAGCCTAGCCTACCTGGATGTCGAAGAATGCCTGAGAAAGTCTGCTAAATTGGAGATTTTCCCTTCCGAGAAGCCTCCATATGATGCCATGCTATCAAAATAATGATCAACACATTAATACGAGAATAACAATACCCATATTGCTTACAAATGCTCCGGGTCCAACGTCAAGCTAAAAATCCCATATGGGGCCTGCTTGTGGAATCACCATTTTGAAATCGTCAAAACATCCCTCTAGGCTCAAGGACTATTTACCCTCAAGAATGAGTGAAATATGATCACGAACAAACCCCCAAATTATCCCAACAAGGATTAGCAATTTGAATTTAAAGCAGAGAATTAATCAAGAATTAAATAGAAACTTACAAAATAAACAACGGGAAAATGACTACAACAAGTTCTCAAATTCACTCCCATTATCCAATGATCAAGCTCCATAATTCTCTAAGTTTTCTAGGTTTTTGTGGAGTTGGAAATAAAAATAATGAGCCAAAATTGGGTTTTCCCCATTAATAGCAGTAGTAGTCGCTTAAGCGATCAAGTGTCGTTTAAACGACTATTAACCAAATTTTAGCCTTTACTTAAGCAGTCAAGTGTCTCTTAAGTGACCTCTGATAAAGAAATGAGGCCTCCACTAAAGAGACTAGGAGGGAACCAAGGTTGGTCGCTAAAGCGATCCCCTGGTCGCTTAAGCGACCAAAGGTCCGCTTATGTAACGACCCTCCAGGTCATTCCCAGTGCTTACGTATGTTTACGATGTATATAGCCTTTCCATGACTACCCAAGGTCCTGTATGACTTGCTGGGACTGGTAGTACAATTTTCTAGTAGTTTATTTGACTTTTAGAGTCACTTTCCTATGATGAATTTTCTGGTAGTCAGGTGTGGCTCCCGGGCCTAAACCCCTATTAAACGTCCTAGGATGCCATTACTGACAGTCTCATTAGATCTAGAATGTCAACTTTAGGTTAGGTAGACCTTTGGTTTGGGTCTTGAGGTTCCCGGACTTGTTTTGGGAGATAGGCCGACTATTGGCTAAGTCGAATCAGCCCTTGGGGAGTGGGACCCAGTTTTAGTTGGAACAACCTCTAATGGAAATTTTGACAACCCTATTGATTCTGGAGTTTCAAAATTATTTAGGTAGCATAGTTTATTTGCGTGTACGGGACTCCAGATCGATCCAAGACACATAGTCGAAATTGCCCGGACTTAGCCATTTTCGGCATTGGTCATACGCTTAAGCAGCCATAGGCATGACTTAGTTCTAGGTGCTTAAGAATCCCAAGGTTCACTTTAGCGTCCAAGGCGCTTTAGTGGCCAAGGGCATGGCTAAAGTGGCCATAGGTGCTTAAGAGACCCTTGGCTCCGCTTTAGAGGCCAAGCGGTGGAAGCGGTGGAGGGCTTAAGCGACCATTTATATCGCTTTAGCACTAGGTGCTTAAACGGCCATAAGGGTGCTTTCACCTTCTCTCTCATGTTTAAACGCACAAATTACATAGAAACAGTGTTTTCAGAGCTTTAAGCTCTTATATAAGCTTGTGTAGCAAGGTCCTAGCTTGGACACTTACATATTTAAGTTTGTGGCTTCGTTCTCGACATCTCTATGGTACATTTTATGATCGTTTACGTTTTCATTGGATTTTTTGGTGTTGTTATTGGTATTTGAGTTGTGTATTCAGCTCAGATGATAAGATAGAGTTATGACTAATGATCACAGTGAGAGTTAGGATGCTGTGACGATTTTGATTTGGTGAATTTCATAAGTAGGCCCCACGTGAGTTGTCCAGTCATTTTTCAACTTAGTGACATATGGGTATCATTGGTGATGTTTTAACATCTAATTTACCATTTTAATAGCGTGGCAGTGATTAAAGTCTTCTCGAAAGAGGAAGACTCCAGCTTAGCAGGTTCTTTGGTAGGCTTACGACGGCGTCCAGGTAGGCTAGGTTTACGTTCCCTTGCATATAGATTGGGTTTATATGTGATGTATATAAGTTGTTGTGCTTATATTGGGAAAGTATTGTATTTATGGTGTCTATTTGCTATATTTAGGCTTTTGTGCTGGATTATGCCACCCGGACATGTTCCCGATCTGATATCCTCGCAGTACACCACAGGTGACCCATTTGGGGTTAGTAGGTAGTTTACTATTGTTGGCTGGGGAATTATGAAATTATGGTTCAGACTTGGCTATACTTAGTCAAATCTAGGCGGATGTTACCAAACTTGGTTTTGGGACCTATAGTAGGCCCCACTATCATTGTGAGTAGTATATTTAGTCTTCAAGATTTTAGACCTAGTTAATCCTGAGATGGCCCATTGATGTTGATATTAAACAAACATGCTCCAGTTATGTTGGTTTAGCCTAGTTGACTTTATTAGTACCTAATAGCGCTTACCTTTTATCGGTGTGACTAGCCGCAACGTAGAGTTAGGACCCGCTTTGCCAGGACTTGTTTTAGATACTCAGGGACTTATGAATATCTTTCCTGAGTAACTTGAGGACCCCGGGACAGCTTTATAGCATATTATGAGCTAATTTCCCTACTTATATTTTGGGCCTGGTTTGGGCTTGTGTGCTCGTTTATCTGTGTTTAGGCGTAGGTTCTGGCACTACATGTATGATGCTTTGAGATACAAGTTATTATGAGCTCTAGTTAAAGTTCGGCTACTGATTTAGGTATGATGATGTCGATTATTGACTATTGGGTGTCCCAGTTCGAGTTTGACCCCGGATTATGGTGCACTATGAGTTCTGGTACTAGTCACCGCGATTATGATATTGTTGTTCTCTGAGTTCTAGTTTGAGTTTGGTAGATATGATATATATGTGGCCTATTGTTATTACTCATCGTGTCCGGTTCAATTTCGGTGTCTAGCCTCTTGTTATTAACCATTGGTGCAGATTCAAGCCCGGTGCGCCTCATTGGTTTTTGTGATTACTGGATCCTGGTACATCTTTGAGACACTGGTGACTATGTATTTACTATTCTTATGTGTCCCATCGGTTTATGGGGGCTAGGCTGGGCATTATATTCTTTCGTGTGCCCAGCGGGCCTATGGGGGCCCAGTTGGGTTATGTTTGACTTATGTGTTCAGTGCGCAATTATTTACTTATTATTCAGTATCGTATTTACTTATCAGTTATACACAGAATCAGCATGCACCCCCGTACTTCAGCTTGTTTATATTACATTGAGCTCAGACGGCCGATGATGCTTACTGAGTACCCATTGCCCCGGTACTCATACTAAACTTTTGCATATTTTCCCGATGCAGATCCAGGCACTAGCCGATGGCCATAACGTGAATCTTTTCTCAGCATTGATTCTGAATCAGGGAAAGCTTACTGACGTCCGAGGCATATCCCACTCCATCTCTAATATATAGTCTTTTGCATTCGAGACTGTTGTATATATGTTGTGTATATTTGGTTTCTGTCTTGTATTCTGGATATGTCTAGTAGTGGCTCGTGTACTAACCTTACCAGGTCTTGGAAGGTGTTTTAGAGTTATATACTATCCTCTTCCTTTTTTTCCCGATATGTATACCTCATTTGTCTTTACATTCGTACCATATTGACAGTAGTAGTTTTGCTTCATCTCATTTCTTATACGATCCCGCTTATTGGACCGTCGTTTGTGGCCTCGGGCTAGGTCCTGTCTTGCCTATTGATGGTTTTTGGTAGGCTCCATCATGACTCAAAAATTGGGTCATGACAGCTTGGTATCAAACCATAGATTTTATAGATAGTGTCAGTACATGAGCCGATGTGTAGTAAGGTTCCACGGATCAGTATGGGGATTCTTGTATCCTATCTTTCAGAGACTACGAAGTATATTTAGGGGATAGTTTCATTCCTTGATTCACTTCTATGCGATAGAGTCAGTGTTGGTTTCTGATCCTTGTTTGGTTCACTCTTTCTGCAGATGGCTAGGACTCATGGCATGAGAGCTAGGTAGCAGGACCCCCTAAGCCCACAGCGAGAGCTCTATTCAGGGGCCGAGTTTGGCCTAGAGGTTGGGGGCAGGATCGAGCAGCAGCTGCAGGTCGAGATCAGACCATGGATCCATTACTCAATCCCGTTGTAGCCCCAGATGCTCCTCCATCACAGCAGTCGGTGGGCCAGGGGCGGCCCAGGCTCCACTTGGATTTGTTGATGCTTTAGTGCTCTGAGGTACGTTGGTACAGTTGTTGGGATTAGTTGGAGGTCCACTTGTTGTGGGGGTATAGCCAGTCCCACAGGGAGTTGGTGTTGGAGCGCAGCCTGCAGCTGCGGCACCCAGATTTGAGATTCCACCTGTACCAGTAGCAGTCCAACCAGTTATATCTACCAAGGAGTAGAAGATGTTGAGCTATTTTCTTAGATTAGCCCCGCCCAGATTTGTGGGTACTCCAAGAGAGGACTCTTATGAGTTCTTATCCAGCTGTTAGGAGAAGCTGAGGAATTTAGGATTAATGGAGTCGCGCGGGGTAGATTTTATTACTTATCAGTTTGATCCAGTTGCAAGGAGATAGTGGAGAGGTTATCTTGACTCCAGGCAAGCTGGATCTCCACCCGTTACTTGGGTACAGTTCTCCGGAGTGTTGTTGGGAAGTATATGCCGCAGCCTGCGTGAGCGTCTTCAAGATGAGTTTTCCAGGTTGAGGCAGGGGTCTATGATAGTAGCAGAGTATGAGGTTAGATTACATGACTTAGCCAGGCATGCTACGATTATCCTACCTGACGAGTATAAGAGGATCAGATATTTTGTCTGGGGATTGCGGTTATCACTTCGCAGAGCTATAAAGAGTTTAGTGACTTCAGGGAAGTTATTTACTAAGATAGATAAGCATGTGTATTCAATCAAAGAGATGGATCACGAGGCCCAAGGGGCAGCGATAAGAGACCCTTATTCCAAGGTATTTACAGTGGCATTTACAGCAGCTCGCAGTTTAGATGTTGTGGTTTTCAGGGTAGGTACCCTCAGTAGCAGCAGTAGTCTTTTTAGTGACAGGGTCAGCCTATAAGGCTGGTAGAGTCAGCCTTACAGATTTTTGATAGGGGTCAGCCTGCCTATAGTGGTTTTAGTAGTCACCCTCAAGGACAAGATCAGTCCAGTTCATCAACTAGAGGAGGTCATACTGGATCAGATGGATCTTTTAGGTCGAGCAAAGAGCCAGGAGCATGTTATACGTATGGGGTTGTCAGTTATTTTTCACGGGAGTGTCCTCAGAACAGGGCGATTGAGCCTTTAGTTCAGATGGCATAGCTTATCAGATCTATACCGCCAGCAGGCAGAGGTGGTGCACAGGGTCGTTCGGGTGGTCCCTAAGGTTCCTGGGGTAGAGGACAGGGAATTCGGACTGGTGGTCAGGTCGATGCTCAGACTAGTGGTAACCAGCATCAGTTGTATGTTGTGCCAGCTAGGTTAAAGGCTAAGGCTTCGGATGCGGTGATTACAGGCACGATTTTCATATGCAATCAGTTAAATTCTTATTATTTGATCCCGGATCCACATTTTTTTATGTATCTACTTATTATGCACCACGGTTAGGTTTATGTTTCGAGTTATTATTTGTCACCTTACGTGTATCTAACCCTGTTGGTGATTTCTTAGTAGTGGATCGGGTATATAGATCTTGTCTAGTGAATTTTTGGGAGTTTGAGACTCAAGTTGATTTTATTGTGTTGGCCATGGTAGACTTTGATGTGACTTTGGGCATGGACTGGTTGTCTTTTCATCATGGAGTCTTGGATTGCATTACCAAGATCGTTACCTTAGCCATGCCTATTATACCTCCGGTGGAGTGGCAGGATTCTATTAGCTGCACACCGACGGGGATTATTTCTTACGTTCAGGCTCATAGATTGATGTCGAGGGGATGTGATTCAATTCTTGCTTATGTTTGGGATGCTAGTATTAAGAGTCTGTTGTTTGAATCCGTCCCTGTTGTTCGTGAGTTTCCTGATGTACTCCCAACTGACCTACCTAGCCTTCCTCCTGAGTGTGATATAGAGTTTATTATTGACCATGAGTCGGACACCCGACCTGTTTCTATAGCTCCTTATAATATGGCTCCAGCTGAGTTGAGTGAGTTAAGTAGTCAGCTCCAGGACCTTCTGAGGAAGGGTTTTATCAGGCTGAGTGTGTCATCGTGGGGTACTCCCATTCTGTTCATAAAGAAGAAAGATGGGTCTATGCATATGTGTATCGATTACAGGCAGTTGAACAAGGTGACAGTAAAGAATAAGTATCATATGCCTCATATCAATGATTTGTTTGATCAGCTTCATAGCTCAGCTGTATTCTCTAAAATAGATCTGAGATCTGGTTACCATCAGTTGTGAGTTAGGGCTGCTGCAGATATCACTAAGATAGCCTTTAGGTCTCTTTATGACCACTATGAGTTCTTGTGATTTCTTTTGGATTGACTAAAACCCCAGCAGCCTTGATGGACTTGATAAATCGTGTATTCAGGTCGTACTTGAACTCTTTTGTGATTGTGTTCATCGATGACATTTTGGTTTGCACAAGGAGTAGTGAGGAGCACGAGCAGCATTTGAGGATTGTGCTCCACACATTGAGAGATCATCGGTTTAATGTCAAGTTCTCAAAGTGTGAGTTCTGGCTGGAACGTGTAGCTTTCTTAGGGCATGTTGTATCCAGAAACGATATCTTGGTAAACCCAGCTAAGATTGAGGCTATTCGAGGTTGGGCTAGGCCCACGTCGCCCATTGAAGTTTGTAGTTTTGTTCGGTTGGTAGGGTATTATAGAAGATTTGTTAAGGGTTTCTAATCTATTACAGCTCCTATGACTAGATTGAACAGGAAGGAGGTTCCATTTCAGTGGTCTCAAGGTTGTGAGATGAGCTTCCTAAAGCTCAAGGACTGGCCTACTTCCACTCCTGTGTTGATTTTTCCAGTTGAGGGTGAGGGTTTCACTGTCTACTGTAATGTTTCTGGTGTCAGCTTGGATTGTGTTCTGATGCAGCAAGGTCACCTGATTGCTTATACGTTGAGACAGCTAAAGGTGCACGAGCGTAATTACCCTACTCATTACTTAGAGTTGGCTGCGGTAGTATTTGCTCTTAGAAATTAGAGGCATTATCTATACAAGGTTCATTGTGAAATTATACTGATCACTGTAGTCTTTAGCATCTTATGACTCAGAGGGATCTTAATTCGAGGCAGCGTCGATGGATAGAATTGCTGAAGGACTATGACATCTCTATTCTCTATCATCTGGGAAAGGTGAATGTAGTTGCGGATGCCTTGAACCGAAAGGCAGTGGGTATAGGTAGCTTAGCCTTTATTCCAGTCTCTCAACGGTCATCGGTTTTGGACATTCAGTCCTTAGCTAATTCGATGGTGCGTTTGGATATCTCTGATCCCAAGAGGATTATTGCTTATGGTGGAGTAAAGTCTAGTTTGTTAGAGTAGATTCAGAGATGACAGTTTGATGATAGTAAACTTCGTGGTCTTCGTGAGCGGGTAGTAAGAGGTGAGTCCCAGAGGGCTACTTTGGGTTCTGATGGTGTACTGAGATATGATGGTCGTATGTGTGTGTGTTCCTGGGCTTGGAGACTTGATTCCTTTGGTTTTGAACGAGGCGCACAGTTTCAAATATTCTATTCACCCCAGGACAGCTTAGATGTATCGAGATCTGAGGAAGCACTACTGGTGGAGTGGTATGCGGTGAAATATTTTTGAGTTAGTGGCTCGATACCTGTGTTGTCAGCAAGTAAAGGCCGACCACCAGAGACCTAGTGGGTTGCTTTACCAGTTGCCCATTCCTGAGTGGAAGTGGGAGCGAGTCACTATGGATTTCGTTGGTGGATTACCTCGCACATCCCATGGTTTTGATAGTATCTGGGATGTTGTAGACCGATTGACTAAGACGGTGCATTTTATCCCTATTTAAATTTCCTATTTAATATCTCAGACCGAGGATCTCAGTTTACCTCCAATTTTTTATGGACTTTCTAGGATGAGTTGGGTACTCAAGTGGACCTCAATACTGCGTTTTATCCTCAAATAGATGGACATTTAAATAGGACCATTCAGGTATTACAGGATATGTTTCTTGCTTATGTGTTAGATTTTGGAGGTCACTAGGATCAGATATTGCATTTAACACAGTTCGTGTATAATAATAGCTTCCACTCCAACATTCAGATTGCTCCGTTTGAGGCTTTATATGGTAGACGGTGTCGATCTCCAGTTGGTTGGTTTGAAACTTCGAAGATCAGTCCTCATGGCATAGATTTACGCCGTGAATCTTTGGACCGAGTTCGGGTGAATCAGGATAGGCTACGGACAGTTCAAAGTAGACAGAGGAGTTATGCTGACTGTAGACGTCATCCGTTGAGATTCAGAGTTGGTGATAGTGTCTTCTTAAGAGTATCGCCTATGAAGGGCGTGATGCGATTCGGTAGAAGTGGCAAGTTTAGCCCCATGGACCCCTTTGAGATTCTGCGGACAGATAGAGAGGTAGCATATATGTTAGCTTTGACTCCAGCATTTTCAGATATTCACCCAGTGTTTTATGTTTCTATGCTACCATTCTAGATAAGTCGCATGTGCTACAGTGGGACTCAGTTCAGTTAGACGTGAAGTTAGCATTTGTAGAGGATCCTGTGTCTATTTTGGCGAGAAATGTCAGATGATTGCGCTCCGGGGACATTCCAGTGGTTAAGGTACAGTGGGTTCACCGTCCGGTTGAGGAGGCCACTTAGGAGCTTGAGCGTGATATGTGAGCCCAGAGTCCCTACTTGTTCACGTTTTTAGGTATACGCTTATTCTTAACTTTCGCGGACGAAAGTCCCATCCCTTTTAGTAGTGGATACTGTAATGACCGTCCAGGTCATTCCCAGTGCTTACGTGTGTTTATGATGTATAGAGCCTTTCCATGACTACCCCAGGTCGTGTATGACTTGCTGGGACTGGTAGTACTGTTACCTGGCAGTTCGTTTGACTTTTAGAATCACTTTTCTATGTTGAATTTTCTGATAATCAGGCGTGGCTCCTGGGCCTAAACCCTTGTTAAATGGCCTCAGATTCCATTATTGCCCATTTCATCGGATTTGAAATGTTGACTTTAGGTTAGGTATACCTTTGGTTTGGGCCTTGAGGTTCCCGAACTTGTTTTGGGTAATAGGCCGACTATTAGCTAAGTCGAGTCAGCCCTTAGGACATGGGCCCCAATTTTAGTCAGAATACCTCTGATGAAAATTCTAACATCGCTATTGAGTCTGGAGCATCGAAATTAGTTAGGTAGCATAGTTCATTTGCGTGTTACAGGCTAGGCCAAGGCGCTTTAGCGACCAAAGGCATGGCTAAAGAGGCCATATATGCGTAAGCGACCATTGGCTCCACTTTAGCGGTGGAAGCGGTGGAGCGCTTAAGGGGCCACTTATGGCGCTTTAACGCAAGGCGCTTAAGCGGCCATAAGGCCGTTTTAGTGCTACCTTCCTTGGCTATATATAAACATTTCACCTTTTCTCTCATGTTTAAATGCACAAACCCCATAGAAACACATATTTCTACGGTGTTTGTGCGTTTAAGTTCTAAGCTTGGAAACTTACATATTTAAGTTCATGTCTTCGTTCTCGATATTTCTACGGTACGTTTTCCCGATTTTATGGTCTTTTACATTTTTGTTGTATTTGTTGGTATTGTTATTGGTATTTGAGTTGTTTATTGAGTTCAGATGATAAGATAGATGTTATGACTAATGATCACGGTGAGATTTAGGATATTGTGACAGTTTTAATTTGGCAAATTCAGCAAGTGGGCCCCATGTGAGTTTTCCAGTCATTTTTTGACCTAGTGACATATGGGTATCATTAGTTATGTTTTAACATCTAGTTTACCATTTTGATAGCGTGGTAGTGATTAGAGGCCTCTAGGAAAGGGAAGGCTCTAGCTTAGTGGGTTCTTTGGCAGGCTTATGACGGCGTCCAAGTAGGCTAGGCTTACCTTCCCTTGCACCTAGATTGGGTTTATATGTGATGTATCTATGTTGTTGTGTTGGTATTGGGCTGGTATTGTAGTTATGGTGTTGGCTTGCTGTATTTAGGCTTTTGAGCAGGATTATGCCACTCGGACACATTCCCGGTCCGATATCCTCGCAGTACGCCACAGGTGACATGTTTGGTTAGTAGGTAGTATACTATTGTTGGATGGGGAATTATGAGATTATGGTTCATACTTGGCCAGACTTAGTCAGATCTGGACGGATGTTGCCAGACTTGGTTTCGAGACCCATAACGGGCCCCACTATCATTCTTGGTCGGCATATTTAGTCTTCGAGATTGGTAAACCTAGTTAAGCCTAAGATGGACCATTGGTGTTGATATGAAATAAACTTGCTCCAGTTATGTTGGTTTAGCCTAGTTGACCTTATTAGTCCCAGATAATTCTTACCTTTTACCAGTGTGACTAGTCGCGATGTAGAGTTGGGACCCGCCTTTCCAGGACTTGTTTTAGATACTCAAAGGCTTATGAATATCTTGCCTGACTATAGGCTAGTAACTTGAGGACCCCGGGACAGCTTTATAGCATATCATGACCTAGTTTCCCTACTTATATTTTGGGCCTGGTTTGGGCTTGTGTGCTCGTTTATCTGTGTTTAGGCATGGGTTCTGGCACTACAGGTATGATGCTTTGAGATACTGGTTATTATGAGTTCCAGTTAAAGTCCGGCTACTGATTTAGGTATGATGATGTCGATTATTATTGGGTGTCCCAGTTCGAGTCCAACCCCGAATTATGGTGCACTATGAGTTCTGGTACTGGGCACCGTGATTATGATACTGTTTTTCTCTGAGTTCTAGTTTGAGTTTGGTAGATATGATATATATGTGGCCTATTGTTATTACCCACCGTGTCCAGTTCAATTTCGGTGTCTGGCCTCTTGTTATTAACCATTGGTGCAGATTCAAGCCCGGTGCGCCCCATTGGGTATTGTGATTATTGGATACTGGCACATCTTCGAGACACTGGTGACTATGCATTTACTATTCTTGTGTGTCCTGCCGGTTTATGGGGGTCAGGCTGGGTATTGTATTCTTCTGTGTGCCCAGCGGGCTTATGGGGGCCTAGTTGGGTTATGTTTTACTTATGTGTTCAGTGCGCAGTCACTTACTTATTATTCTTTATCGCATTTACTTATCAGTTATACCTGGACTTAGCATGCACCCCCGTACTTCAGCTTGTTTATGTTACATTGAGCTCAATTGGCCGATGATGCCTACTGAGTACCTGTTGCCCGGATACTCAAACTGCACTTCTGCATCTTTTGTCGATGCAGATTCAGGCACTAGCCGACGGCCATGACTTGACTCTTTTCTCATCACTGATTTCGGAGCAAGGAAAGCTTACTAACGTCCTAGGCAGATCCCACTCCATCATTGAGGTATAGTCTTTTGGATTCGAGACTATCGTATATATGTTGTGTATATTTGGTTTTTGTCTTGTATTTTTGATATGTCTAGTAGTGGCTGGTGTACTGACCTCACCAGGTCTTGGGAGGGGTTTTAAAGTTATATACTGTCCTCTTCCTTTTTGTCCCGGTATGTAGACCTCCTTTGTATTTACATTCGTAGCATATTGACGGTAGTAGTTTTGCTTCATCTCCTTTCTTATGAGATCCCGCCTATTGGCCCGTCGCTTGTTGCCCCGGACTAGGGTATGGCTTTCCTATTGGTGGTTTTCGGTAGGCACCATCATGACTCAAAAATCAGGTCGTGACAGCTTGAACGGTTGCACCAGTTGATGCATGGCACCAGCAAACTTGGCAATTTGCCAACTTTTCGATCGGACCCTCGGGACTCGTTTGGAACCCCATAAATGCAAACGGACTATACTACCCTACCAAATTCAACCTGTTGGACTCAACAACTCCATTGAAATTCTCATCCGAAGCTGTTTCGATGAAAAGTGGGTCCCACACCCAATGGTCGTTTTAACTAAAATCCACCCAATAGCCCAAAACAAGTTTGAAAGACTCGGGACCTAAAATAAAGGTCACCCTAGCCTAAAGTCGACATCTTAGATCTAACAAAACTATCAGAATTGGCATACGAGGTCGTTTACCTGAAGTTTAGGTTCGATACCCAAATCTAAACAGTGAAGACTTCAAAATAGGGAATTGGCTCTAAAAAACAAACGAACTGCCCAACAACCGAACTGTCAGCTCCAGCAAGTCATAATGACTTGAGGCAGCTATAGGAAATCTCTAAACACCAAAATAGCATGAAAATATAGAAAATGACTTGGAGGGTCATTACATAGCCATTGCATAGCATTTTATAATATTACATTGAATCATTTGTTCGAATTATCATTGTATTTGAGATAGACTACGATATTATTGATATTGAACTTCTGGTACTTTTCTGTATGTAGGGTTATTTTAGTATTTTTTTTTATTCGATATAGTCTTGCTTAAGCTGAGTTTGACTATGATACCTACTGAGTATAAATGGACTATGTTCACTCATACTTTTCCCTATTTGAGTGGACCATGTGGCTAGTGATATTGTATTGTTGAGGTTTTCGAGGTTATGGTGAACTCTCCTAATCTAATATTATCTCATTTTCTTCTATGTTAGTTCTGTCTTGTGTTGGTTTTTCAGACGGTTGTGTATTTTCTGGATTTCTAGACATTCTGTATTAGAGTCGCTCTCGTACTTATGACTTTTGAGTCTTAGGTTTTCGTATATACTTTGTTCTATTCTATTGAGAAAGTCTTGTATTATTACTATTACTTTCAGCTGAATGCCTGAAGTTGTTGTTATAGCCTTTATTCTTTATAATTGAGTAGTCGAATCAGGATTACCTATCACAGTTGAGTTGGGGTAGGTGCCATCACAACCTATGATATTTTGGATCGTGGCAAGTTAGTATCAGAGTGCTAGATTTATCTATCTCATGAGTACAAGAGCAAGTGTCTAGTAGAGTTTTGCGGATCAGTATGATGACTTTGGTACCTATCTTTGGGAGGCTATGAAACATTCTTACGAAGGATTCTACTCTTTAATTTCTTATCGTACAGATTTATTCATCCCTGGAATTCTTATCTTTTCCTTTCATTCTCTCAACAGATGGTGAGGACGAGATCAACTGCTACTGAGGATGATGCGCTTGCACCTGCTGCTGGGGCCCCAACTAGAGGACGTGGTAGGGGTCAAGGCTGCTCATGAGGTATAATACCAGCTAAGGGACGTGCCAGTGAGACATCTCCTAAGCCAAATGTTGAGTTCGATGGTGTGGCTTATCAGATAGAGGGAGTAGGACCAGCCCAAGTTTCATAGGGTTTCATAGTCACCCCTATTGCATGATACTATGGCCCGACTCTTGAGTTTTTTGGAGGGTATGGCTTAGACAGGAGTTCTACCTCTCATTCTGTATGAATCTCAGACTAGAGATGGAGTTCAGGCGCCAGAGCAGGTATCGGTTCATGGTTTTCAGACTCCTGGGGCATAGTCAGCTATTATTGTGGCTCTACGTATTGATGATTTTTAAGTCAAACTTGTTGCACCATTGATTGTGCCTAGGTCAGTGATGATTGTTGACACCTAATTTTGTCCCTCCTTTCTTTCAAGTCATCTCTTTGCGGTTTTAATTTTGATAATTTAAGAATGCATATAAGTTATTATAATTAGGAATTCGTGTAAGTATTGTCACCCTCTATCTTTTAAACTAAGAAATATTGGTATTATCATTATCATTATTATTATTATTATTATTATTATTATTATTATTATTATTATTATTATTATTTACAGAAAAGAAACTGTAGTCAACATAGATAATTTAATCATGGATATGGGAGAAGAATCTCATACAAAAAATGATCGACTGGAAGAGGTCGAAGTACCTCAAAATCTCGATTTATTAAATCGCTGGACTATTCCAGAAATAAAAATAAAGAAAATTTATGATTATGGTTTCTTTGACAGGATTTCGTCAGCCCAGTTGATAAAAACAACTGAAAAATCTCTTGCTCTTAACTCTTCTGAACAAACTATTCGTTTGTTAAACAAAAGAGATATTGATGTGTATAAGGATAAATATAATTTTATGCATATAGGCATGATTCAGATCGCATTTAAGCCTTTGACCCTTAAAGGGTTACCGAAAACATTTCTAGCAGCACTGCGTGATGCCAGAAATTTAAATTTTTGAAAAAGTCTTATGGGATCGATAGAATCAACAGTAGCCTACGGTCCTGTATATTTTAACACACAGCCTAATTTACAGCTGTCTTTATCTGATGTAAACATATTAGATGCATTAACATTAAATGTTAAAACTCATGGTTATAATTATGCTCCAGGATCTGAACTTATATGTTTATCCTATCGCATTTATTATAAATTATTGACATCTTTGAATCCTAGATGTAAATTGGCTGATACTGCTGATCAAACTATTTTGTTTGAAACAAATTTTTTAAAATCAAAAATTACTACTCGCCGACCTATTCGGTGGGAAGAAATTAATTTTCCCAATACTTGGGTTTTGAATTCTATAATTCCTCAGCATCAATTAGCTGATAGAGTTACTAATGAAGATTTTTCTCATATCACTCAGACCCCGGATGGTCAGATCTGTATTCAATTCGAAGATAAGACTTCGGTATATAACCGTCAGTCTTTTTCTGGTAGTAGCAGATTATCATCTGCACCATCTTTGATTGCTCCAGTAGAACCAACATATGGTCCTGCTAGAATAAATAAACTTGCTTCTTTACATACTATTCCTTCAACCTCTAGTACGTCTAAAATAAAAATAGACCCCCGTACTAATATAGTACAAGGTTGTGATGATAGTTCGGATAAGGATATTCCTTCCGCATCCGAAATGGATTTTAACCCAAATACTATTTAATGATTCCACACCTTATTGATTTTAGTCCAGGATCACTGGCAAGAAAACATAGTCAAAAAGAATTTTTTGGATCAAAATGGGAAAAATTCCGAGAATGGTTTTTCTCAAATTATGGTCCAATAGACCAGAATAATATTTCTCAAGAGTTCTATGAAACTTGTTCTTTACATAATCAGATTATGTCTTTCGTGCCTTGGTTTATGGCCACTTATTTGCCCTTATATGTAAAGGTTCTTGAACGTTCTTATAGAGACGCTAGTGGAAAACTAATTAATTCGCAATTTCCTCCACAGTCTCCGTTTGTCATGCCAAACAATACTGGTATTACCTTTAGTGCCTTTCAACAATTCATTGATAATGAAGTCGGTACTATTACTATTGCTGAAATTAAAAAATTAATTTCCCAAAACAATTATTTAGGTCTATATGTTAAAGTCCTAGGAGAACATATTGTTTCTCTCGATAAAAAACTTGATGATTTAACTACTTCGGTTCGTTTTATCAATCAAGTTAAACTCGATAAGATCTGTTCTAAGCTTGATGAGCTAAAGGGTAAAGATAAAGGAGAAAAAGAAAAGATTTCCAAAATTGGAAGTTCCTCTCAATCTCCAATCCCGACAACCATTCCTAGAATTATTACTAGTTCCATTAAACGTCCGGCAGAAATCATGGATTTTCATATTCCAACTTATGATGATTTAGAAACTCTTTTAGAAAAGAAGTTTGCCGATTTAAACATCAAGCCTTTAGATCTATCTGCTCAATTTGCAGAAGATTTAGAGCATACTCCTGACATAAGGGAACAAGTTGTTTCCGAATTCAATAAACTTCATTACAGAAGTAAACAACCAAAATATACAAGGAAACCGGTTATGCAAACCGTTTATTATCCTCGCCCAACTCCCCATGATGTTCTCATAGAAGAACGAGCGGATTGGAATTTACAAAGTGCCTCATTTGAAGGAAACGCCATCTATGAATGGAATATTGATGGTCTTACTGATCGCCAAATGTCTATTCAAATACATCGAATGATGATGTATGCAACTATTTGCAGAACTTCTAAGAATTCAGATGGTACCCCAAAAAATTCTGATAAAACCATCTGTAAGATGATTGTTGCAGGATTTAACGGACAACTTCGAGGCTGGTGGGATAATTTCCTCACCTCGGAAGATAAGCAAACTATTATTGACATGGTTAATATGGAACCAGGCACCGATAATTTAGGTCATAAATTAGAGGCTGGCAGAGAAGATGCAGTCTATACTTTGATTATGACTATTCTCGAACATTTTGGGGGTAGATTTACCAATAATTATGAGTCTGTTCGAACTCTCTTGAATGGTTTAAGATGTAAGCATTTAGGAGAATTTAGATGGTATAAAGATACCTTCCTAAGTAGGGTTCTAGAATTACCAGCAGATGATCATGGTGATCATTGGAAAGCCAAATTTGTAGACGGCCTTCCTCCCTTATTTGCGGAGAGAATTCGACGAACTCTTCGTGGAAATGGTAGTACTATTCCTTATGGAAATCATACTTATGGTTCTATTATCTCCATTTGTACACAAGAAGGATTAAACTTGTGTAATGACTTAAAATTAAATCATCAGCTCAAAATGGAAAAGCTGAAAGAAAAAACCCAATTAGGCGACTTCTGTACTCAATTCGGCATGCCTCAACCCTCTAGCAGTAAGAGCAAACGATCTAAGGATTATGGTCCTGAAAAAAGCTATAGGAGAAAGCATAGACGATCTCCATATAGGTCTCAAAAATATAAGGATGAGCATGCTGCCAAAAGAGCTCATCAAAAATCCACCCGATTTACCAAAAATAGATCCAAACGAGATTTAGCAAAAATTAAGTGCTATCGTTGTGGAAATTATGGACATATTGCTCCAAATTGTAAATTGGAAAAATTAAAAGCCTTAGAAGATATTGAGCTTCGTGACAACATATATACTATGCTATATACGTCCGGATCTGATGATGACTATGACAATCCTCCTTCAGATAGTGACAATGAGGAAGAAGAATTAGTTGATTTTTCCGATAGTGAAAATCACGAAACTTCCAATAATATTGGTTGTGCTACCTGCCCAGGAAATAACTGCGTTTGTGATAACAATATATTTTATCAATTGCAGTCCCAATTTCAAGATTTGAATGTCCAAACTATTTCTTCTGACAATGTCATAGAACTACTTAAAGAAGTTACTGATAGTAACTTACGTGAAAAGATTATTAGTCTTTCAGTAGGAAGCTCTGCTTCTACCTCCAACTCTGGTTTAAAACCAACCAAACCAAATAATAGTACTATGGACATCAAAAATCTCAGTCCATATACAATTACCGAAGTTCAGAGAAGACTGTTACATAAACAGACTCCTTCTCGCAACTCTTCTCTTGACGATTTAAAGATCGAAATTAAGAATTTAAAAAATGAAATCAAAATTCTCAAACAAAATCAGATGATATCTGATCATCGAATTACTCAAATAGAAGAAGTAATTCAAGATCCTCATGGAAAACGAAAAATCGGTGATTCTTCACTACCCATAGAGGACGATGATCCCCGACTTTCTGAAGACACACCTCTCCCGAAAGAAGATTATTTTTTGGGATTAATGCAAATTGTCACTGCTCACAAATGGTATATAAATTGTACCATACTAATTGATAACCAATATACTATTTCTAATATTGCTATGATTGATAGTGGTGCCGATGTAAGTTGCATTCAAGAAGGCTTAATACCTTCAAAGTATTTTCATAAAACCACTCACATGGTTAAATCCGCATCAGGACATGCTTTAGATATTGCATATAAATTGCCAAATGCGCATATTTGCCAGAATAAAGTTTGTATTCCTCATTTCTTCTTTTTAGTTAAGAATCAGCTTAACCCTCCAATTATACTTGGAACTCCTTTTATCAATGCCATTTATCCATACACTCATATAGATGCACAAGGATTTCGTGCTACGTATGCTCATAAACCAATTAGCTATGAATTTGTTACTGAGCCTATTTCTAGAGATATAAATACTCTAATTAACATGAAACAAAAGCATGTTGATTCTCTTCAATTAGAAATATTTAGTTTGCATATAGAAAACATATTACAAACTCCTAAAGTTCAGGAAAAGATTAAATTAATCTCTGAACAATTTGCTGTTGATATTTGTGCTGACCATCCCAGTGCTTTCTGGAGCAGGAAAAAGCATGTGATTACTCTTCCTTATGAAGACAACTTTTCTGAGGATAATATTCCTACAAAGTCTCGACCCTGTCAAATGAATACAGAGTTAGTAGATTATTGTAAAAAGGAAATTGAAAATTTGTTACAAAAGGGTTTAATTAAACCTTCCAAGTCCCCATGGTCTTGCACCGCCTTTTATGTCAATAATGCCGCTGAAAAAGAAGAGGTATACCTAGACTAGTTATTAACTATAAACCTCTTAATAAAGTTTTAAAATGGATTCGGTATCCGATTCCGAATAAAAAGGATCTTTTATCAAGACTTTATGATGCAAATCTATTTTCTAAATTTGATTTAAAGTCAGGATATTGGCAAATTCAAGTTTTGAAAGAACATACTTATCGCACTGCTTTCAATGTCCCATTTGGACAGTACGAATGGAATGTTATGCCTTTTGGATTAAAAAATGCACCTTCCGAATTTCAGAAAATAATGAATGACATTTTTAATCCTTATATGGATTTTATAATTGTCTATATCGATGACATCTTAGTATTTTCCAAAACTTTGGATTTACACATAAAACATCTTGATATTTTTAAGAAAATTATTATTCAAAATGGTTTGGTGATTTCAAAACCTAAAATGAGTCTTTTCCAAACTAATGTCAGATTTTTAGGACATACTATATGTCAAGGAAAAATTACTCCTATTCAACGAGCAATTATATTTGCTGATAAATTTCCTGATATTATCACTGATCGAACTCAGCTTCAAAGATTTTTGGGAAGTCTTAATTATATTGCACCATTTTATAAGAATTTGTCCAGGGATGTTGCCCCTTTATATGATCGATTAAAAAAGAATCATAACCAACCGTGGAATGATGAACTCACGACTATAGTTCAAAATGTTAAAAAATGGGTTAAAGCTCTACCAATTTTAACTCTTGCTAACCCTGGTTGGCAAAAAATGTTGAGACCGATGCGTCTAATATTGGTTTTGGTGGGATATTGAAACAAATCAATCCCAATGATAAAAATGAATATCTGATCCGATATTATTCAGGTAAATGGACCGAAGCCCAAAAGAAATATGCTACTGTGGCCCATGAAATGCTTACTATTGTGAAATGTGTTTTAAAATTTCAGGATGATTTATATAATCAAAAATTTTTAATTCAAACTGATGCTCAATCAGTATAGTATATGTTTAATAAAGATTTCAAGGATGATGCTTCAAAATTAATATTTTCTCGATGGCAAGCCCAATTGGCTCCATTCGACTTTGAAATAAAATATAAAAAAGGAATTGATAATTCCCTGCCTGACTTTTTGTCTCGAGAATATTAACAGGATGGCTGAGTCCTCTTGGACTCATATTACCCGAGGCCGAGGCCGTGAAAGAGGTCGAGGCAGAGGAAGAGGGAGATTACCCCTTTTTCAAACCAGGACTTATAGTCAAGAAGCATCATCTTCAAACTCACCAGTCATACAACTGGGAAAAAAGACGTTGATAAACGCCAAAATTACACAAGAGAGTTCCTCTGGAGCCTCAATCCATCTGAATGGTATTCCAGAAGGACATCCGCTCTATGAGCAAATGAAGGCATATTTAGCCTCTCAACAGCAAACAGATTCGTTTGCTTCAGTCACAAAGGAAAGAGACGATGTTCTCCGACCTTATGAAAAGGTACCGAAAAAAGAGATGATATTCATCCTTGACAACTCTGAGATATTGCGGAGTCGCTTACCTTGGCAAATTTTTGAAAGGTATTTAATACAGGGATTATATTTTCCCGGCGAATCCTATAAGACTCGCTCATATTATGAAACTATTTTAACTCAAACGGAATGTGCAGAGATTTCTCACTTTCCTGTTGGACAAAAAGAACATGGATATTCCAAAATAATTATTAAACGGATTATATCTGTTGAAGAGTGGGGAATTTCCACCATGAGAGAACGACAAATTATTGTCAATAACATTTCTATGAATGTTACTTTTTGGGACTATGTCCAAGCATTTTCTAAAGTGCTTTATTATAATAATGCCAGACAAAAACATACTTGGTTCATTAAAATTTGTACCAAAGTTTTTGAGGGAATAATTCTCAATTGGTTTTTAGACTGGTGGTCATACCACGGTCCTACGGTAAAAATTTTGCCAGATAACTATTTTCAATTATATCAAAAATGGAAAATAGTTTCTCCTGATTTGGAAAATCTCTATAAAGCAGATCATTTATGCTACCCTGATCAGATTGATCAAATATATTTCTTTTTGGAGTTCTCTATTCCATGGATTCATAAATGGATCCCCGAATTCGGCTATACTAACAACCAGATACCATGTCTCTATTATTATTATTATTATTATTATTGCCGATGTGGATGGACGTCGGCCCCAGGACATTGGACTCGTCACTAGAATTGCACTTAACGGCCCAAAAAACCTCTAATGGCGACACGTCTCCATGCGTTGGCGTGTTATTATTATTATTATTGTTATTGTTATTGTTGTTATTATTGTTATTATTATTATTATTACTATTGTTGTTGTTATTACTATTACTATTATTGTTGTTATTACTATTACTATTGTTGTTGTTACTATTATTATTATTATAATTATGATTATTATTATTAGTATAATTACTATTATTATTATATTTATTTTTATTATTATAATTATTGTTATTATTATTTTCGTTATATTTTAAATTATCATTGCATTTCCTTTAAACTTTCACAAAAGGCAATATATTTACTTTTATTGAATCGAATGAAGTATTTTCTTTAATTTTATACTTTATAAATACTACCATTTTGTCACGCCCCCAAACCCATTGAGGCGTGATTGGCACCCGAAGTCGATATGGCCTGAGAGAACCAATCTTTGCTTATGAACACTCGCATGCGTCTCCTCATATGGACCTTATGAAACCCCCATGCAACTATGCAAAAGTCATGGATAGGGAAACGGATATGGAAACATATGCCATACATGGATATATATATTGTCAACTTGGCCGGTGGGGCCATCAAACCCAAAATGAGCATACATATCTTACATTTTGTTCCCACATAAGTCTACAAAGCCTCTAGAGATACATGACTATGACAAACCTAGAGTCGGGACAACACCCCACTCTATACGCATATACAGTACCAAAATGAATGTACATAGCACCTCAGAAAGCCCCGAACTAATGGAGCTCACCAACAGTCCGCAAAAAGATCTGCAACCTACAGTGGAGACTTACTAGTACCTGCACCTGCAGCAAGTAAGGTAAATCCCCCAAGAGGGGTCAGTACGGAGAATGCACTGAGTATGTAAGGCCATATGAAACTGTCATAACTACATCAATAGAATCAAAAGTTAGTAGGATAAGCAACATGAACAACTCATTGATTTGCATATGGAACCGTGTAGCTTACATAGATTAAGTTCTTCTCTTTGTTGTTTATTCCTCCTCACTCATATCATAACGTGACCGGGCCCCGATTGATCAGTGGGTCTTTTCATGACATATCGTCATGTTGGGATCGGGTCGAGCTAGGCTTATGTCCCTAGACCTGCCACCCAGGGATCGGGTCGAGCTAGGCTTATGCCCCTAGACCTACCACCCATAAATCATACATCGGGATCGAGTCGAGCTAGGCTTATGCCCCTAGACTTGACACCCATACTTGATCATAACCACACGTGCATTACTTTGTCTTTACTTTTGAGAGTTGATACTTTTCCTTATGAGAGATGTATACATTCACTTGTGTGAGATTGGTACGTTCAGTTATGAGAGATTAATACATTCAATGATGAGAGGTTAACGTATATATACATAGCCACAACATTATTGGAACTCAAGGACACAACATGATTGGGACTTTCGGAACATATCCATAATGATGAAATTTATGAACAACAACGACTAATGAATACGGACTATATCACA
Organism: Capsicum rhomboideum; assembly: GCA_031232105.1. Classification (NCBI taxonomy): domain Eukaryota; kingdom Viridiplantae; phylum Streptophyta; class Magnoliopsida; order Solanales; family Solanaceae; genus Capsicum; species Capsicum rhomboideum. The sequence goes on from CP124711.1 coordinate 117,404,684, forward strand.
TAAGAATGAATAGATTCTCCTTATGTCATCACTTCCCTTAAAACAGTTTCTTTTTGGTAGTCACAACACTTTTGGAACTTGGAACCATATTTGTAATTATGTAAGCCATGAATGTCAATAGGCCAAGAGTAACGTATAGAGGATTAACTACGGAGGATAACCCGAAATGAGGTACCTTAGAACAATTCAAAATTGAATAAGTACCCTACCAAGATGTTCGTCATATGTCGTAGGAAGATACGGAAAGAGTAACCTTACATACCTTCACTTTAGTCCATCTTCTTCCTTACGTCTTACTCTACAATACAAGTCCACACCGGAACCTACATTAGCAACTCGTCACTATAGAAGCATACAAGACGACAATGAACTATGTGGCTACAATATAATGTCATGTCACCCCCTTACAATACAATCCAATGTATTTCCATATCAACAACACCATCACATGACACACATTGACCAAAATATCATACAATAGCATTTCACACCACACGTACCCTTCTACGCTTTTCCCTTTATCATTCCGTCGCAATTATGTCTTTATAACAACATATACACAACCATCCATACTTAACATAGTCCAAAACACCTCCATACGACACTTCAAAGTCATTAAAACGACACCACAAGTTGATAATTATATCCATAAAGGGTATCGGGGCCTTCGGGGATCAACTAGGGACGAAAACACACAAAACCAAAATCTGGACTGACCTGCGCTGCCACCTGCGCACGCAGGTGGATGAGGTGCGCACGCAGGTGCCCTATGGCAGCAGCCAGAGGCATCTGCGTTGGCATCTGCACCCGCAGGTGCCTCCGTCTGCGGGGGCGGATGCCCGTTTGGTCCGAAATGGCTCCGTTTTGGGTCTTTTAATGCCATGAATGGTCCATGATCATAATCAAACTTATTTCAACATATTTTTGAGAATATTAGATGCCAACAACCATCCATGGTCTCACAACACACATAACATCACCAAAACGACATTTTCCTTACATTTCGCCATCATTTCCATGCTAACTTTTGCAATTACAATTCCAAACATTATACACAAGAATAAAGCAAGTCAAGGCTGGATTCACATCTCACATATGAATATTGAATCCATCAAATTCATTTCCTTTAAGGTCACAAGTCCCCAGTCAAGTTGACAAGGCAAAACCATCCTCCACTTTAGCAAACACATACACTTAGCACATAGTGAATTCTCAATACATCACCAACATAACCAACATCATATAAACCATCTACCATACATAAAATATATTAAACCATAATAATAAACACTTACCACTACTCACCAAGTGATGATCTTTGGCCAAAAGGATAAAAGCTTAGGGTTTGTGGAAATATTGAGAAAATTCTAGAAAAGGCATGGGTGTCCAAAATGATATAAAAATCTGATTTCTCTCATATATATAGGCCCCCTTTAAGTCTCCCTTATCCAATTTTGGCATTTAATACATGGTTGATTAGTCACAATGGAAGAATGGGTCAAGTTTTCATGTTGGGCCATGCCTTCTTGTCAATTTCACCTATTTTTGGGCTTCATTGTTGGGCCCATTGACACAAGACTTTTTAATTCCCACAAGTTAATGTATAATTCACCTAATCTCCCATGTTTCATTATGTCCATAAAGTCGTATAGGTTTGACAACATACGGGATGTTACACCTCCCACGAGGGTCTAATCCCTCGTACTAGGCCCAATGTCAATTACCTCATCAATTAACCTTACAATTGACATACTTTTGGCTCTCGACACTTAAGTAAACATTGTTCTACATTGTCAAGTAAGGTTTTGCAGGTACGGGGTGTTACACATTTAGTTCCCATTTTTATTATGCAACTATATTTAAGCATTAGTAATTATTTTTCCAACATCGAGTAATTTTCGTTTATTTGAATACTTTTTAATAGAATTTACTAAGAGTGTCTTTTACATTGATGTAGAAGTCCAAAGAATAAAAGAAAGAAGGCATTTTAAATTATCCCATTTTATAATTATTGACCCTTGATTCATGCAATTTTGGACCAAATTAAAGCCTGATCTGCAAAGCCCACTCTATGCTCTCTCCTCTTCCACCTCAGTACCACGTGGATGCCACGTTTGGCCACATAAGGTACCAAACAATCATGGCACGCACCTCACACTTCTCCCATACCCTAGCACACACTCAGCACCTCTCTCGCCACGTGTCATGTCCGAATTAGCTGGTCAAATCCAATTTAAAACCCTAGGATCCTATTTTACCATGAACTACCCTAAATACCCTCACTTTACTTGCTCAAAATACCTAAAATAACCTTGAAGCCCTAGAATGTTGCAAGAATTTCATCAGTCGCACTTTATTCTTGCTCTTTCTCGTCTCTATCTTCCTCCTGCTATGGCAGAGGAGATTTTATCATTTTAATTCTATTTTGGGGCAAATTTTGAACTCTAAATCTTCATCATCAGTGCCCTATTTTGAGCAAACGACTATCCCTCTCTACCTTTTTCTCATCATTGGTGTAGACAACTTTCTTTATCATTTTGCTTCAAATCTCCTTGTATCAGTATGAGTCGCACCATTTAGGAAAACTTGAATTCCAACCTTGGCCAAACAAGAAAGGTTTCAATCAAGGCAACAAAAATCAGAAAACAAAATCGTGTAAGTTGGATTCCATCTCTCCAACGTTCAAAATTCAAAATGGCGCCTAAAATCCTGCCCAAAGACCTAGCAAACCCTAGCTAAGTCTATAAATACCAAAGGGGTTGGAAGGGTTTTGAAATAGTTCTTAGACACCATTATACAGCCAAAAACTTCTCTTTTCTCAAAATATCTAATCTCTTCATCTATCTTTTGGGTTTCTAATTTCTTTGTGCTTTAAATTGGAATCCGTCAAGTTTCAAGTGTAGATCCGAGGTCGAAGCACCCCCGTTCACTGCCCGCAACAGGTATAACCGCCCCCCTTTCATTCTTTTCCTCTCTGTTTTCAGTCCTGTCATGTTCGTCTTCAGGGAAATTATTTGTCATGGATAAATTCTTCCTAGTCTAGCTACAATATAAGTGATGATTTTAAAAGTGTATTTGGGTTTTAAAACTTATACATGCCTATAACCAATTTTGTCTAACGTTCTGGACTTTATCAATTTAAAGGATGGTTTTTGTCTATGATTAGAATATTCTCAACAATTTTTTTTTTAAGTTTATCGTTTGTTTCGGATAAGAAACTTGTAGCTCATCTATTCCTATGAAGAATTACTTCTAATAAAAAATAGATTTTGACCTCGCTTAGTTTAAAATTATGGCGCATTCTATATGCTTTCTCTACTAAATATCGTAAAGCTTATTAGTGCAAATATACTGCTCCCTTAGACACTAAACTTCATATTATGGGCAGTAGATTTATGTATTTGAATTCCTATCACCTAAAATCCAGAGAAGTGTGTTCCAAAAGAGTGCTTTTATGATATAAGGTCTATTTGTGTAAAATTGGTGTTTCAATTAAAGAACCTTTAAACTCTCGTACTCTGATTTTAATTTCTTTTTAGACGTTATATTGAACGTGTAGCTTTACTCAATTTGTATTCTTGTAAATGGGAAGAAAACTTTATACTTTTGAATGATAATACTTTGTCGGGAAATCAGAATGTGATTTTTAAAGTGTTGGTATATTTTCATAATAGTAGTGAGGTATAAAATATGGACTTTGCATGACTTTAGATGTTTTAATGGTGATTTGCTCTTATTTTCTATTTATTTAAATTAGATATCATTTTTCTAATGTTGTCTTTTCTTTTTGTTTCACATGACTTGCCGGAGTTGCGAGGAGTCTCGAATGAGACTCAACAATCGCTACAGATCGATCTTAATTGCATATTTGCCCTACGAGCATGTCTCTCATCCTTTGGTTATATATTCAAGCAAGTGAATAAGGGAGAAGAAAAGAAGGACCTGAAATGTTACATTCCTCTTTATTCATTTTCTCCGCTCCAACCCATCCGCAAAAAGTGATATAGGAGCAGGGATACCGCTCTCATTTTTCCCCTCTTTACTTGTTATTGATTCTATTATGATTTTTACTGCATTTATTTATTTGTGTTCTTATTTTAATCTCATTTGGTTTTCTCGACAAGGAACTAGGCCTAGAACACTTGAACCTTAAAAAGGGTAGTTTGCCATATTATAGTTAGAAGCCTGTAGCTAATCTTTTCTCCTATATACATATGGTGTTATATGTCTGCAATATATTTGAAATTTGGAAGAAACAAGTTTACATATATAGTTTTTTTTTAATCACAAGTGGCTTTGCGAAAAATGAAGAGAACTCCGTTTTGATTTTTTTTTTAAATCTACCGCTAGTCGCCCCTTGTTCCCTTTTAAAAGTATTCTGTTAACGTAAGTGAGTCATTTTCTTAATCAAGTAGTAAAATATCAAAGGATTGAACAATTTTGGCTTTCTTTTGTGTTGACAACTTGTAATTTAAGTTTTTGACGCTATTTCTTAAATGTGGAATTGGGCTTTGAGCAAAACACAACTTTCAGTGAGTTTATAAGGTGCAAAGTTTGGTCTTACAAATGCAGATTTTGAGGTTGTATTGCAGTTGTTTTAAGAATTTAAAATTACATGTTTTTGTGCAAAATTGTAACCTTTATTCACTTTCAAAATGCAAATTTTTCAACAACAAAAATAGCTTTCGAGATGATCAAAAGTATATTCTTGAGAAAAGCAAAACCAATGTTTTACGTAGTTGAAACTCTTCCCATTCGTTTTTTTTTAGAAATGTATTTATTAATAACAACACTATTTATCCCACGTTGTGGGAATACACTTTTTCCACGTTGTGGGAATACACTGGGTATATTGTTGTTGTAGTATTTATTAATAAAAAGGTTTTAAATATCTCTGCCAATTACTCCTTTTTCAAAGAAATTTCAAACACGTCATAATGTTCTCATCTTTACTCCTATAATATATTTTACATATCTCATGCACACTTTGTCTCAATTGTACCTTCTTCTTTTTTTCCTATTTCATCTTTTTTTCAAAAAAAAAAACATAATTCTTTCTTTAAAACAAGTACCTCTTTTTTACTGACCTAAGTTTGACCAGTTAACCTTAGTTAGTGGATCTTATAGGATGCTTAATCCCTTTCCTTTAGGATAATTACAATCCTTATCTAGAACTTAAGTTAAGTAGACTTTAAAATGAAGTCTTTATTTATTTTTATCACTTAGTTTATAATAGGTGTCTTAATTCACCGTAGAACTAATTAGGTGACGACTTCCTTAATTTTATTTAGAACTTTTCAATATGTTGCTTAAAATTGACTCACGTTAAAATGGGGTATAACAATGACAGTTGATGAGCAGAAGATGTTCAACAGATTTGTAAGATTGGGTCCTTCCAAATTCACTAGTGCGTGTGAGAAGGATGTGTATGACTTTCTGGTCAGTTATCATGAGAGGTTGTATAACCTCGATTTGGAGGAGTCTCATGGTGTGGATTATACTACTTTTCAGATGGTAGGGGAAACAAAGAAATGGTGGAGATCTTATCTTAGTTGTAGGCTAGTGGGTTATCCTCCTATGACATGAACGTAGTTTTATAAGGCTTTTCTTGTGAAGTATGTACCTCGCAGCATAAGAGAAACACTGAGAGATAAGTTTGATGATTTAAGGCAGGGTACCATGACTGTTACCGAGTACGAGGCAAGATTTTATGCCCTATATAGGCATGCTTTGATGAGTATTTTGACAGAGGAAGAGTGATTAGAAAGTTTTTGAAGGGACTGATTCCCTTTTTTCGGTTGGCTACATCACAGTTACTAACTATTGGGGTAACTTTTCAGCAGATAGTGTACCATGATGTAACATCCCATACCTTCCCAACCCTACTTGATGACATTGAATAATGTTTACTTAGGTGTCGAGAGCTATAAGTATGAATTTGGTAATGCTAACGACGAGAAAATTGAATTTGCCCACGTACATGCAATTAGACTTTCATAGGAAGGGTTTTGTGATTTCATGGAGCATTTGGGTAATACCCCGTACGCATTCCAACCTCATTTGGTGACTTGGAGTCATGTTTACTTGATGATTAAGATCACTAAGTAAGTATTTTGTAGTGTTTTGATAAGGTATTGGACGATATGCAAGTATTGAAGAAGTGGCCAAAAAATTCAGCAAGGTATGAAAACTTGCGCCACTACCCTGTTTCGGGGGGGGTGGCGCAAGCCCCTGATTCCGAGGGCAAGGAAAACTTGCGTCACTGCCTTGCTTTGCAGCAGTGGCGCAAGGCACAAAGGTTTTGCCTTCCCAGACTCGTTTCGCAACGCAATTCTATGACGATTCTTAGATGGTTTCTTTTGGTTCTTGGGAGTTCTTTGAGCATTGTTAAAGCTTAAAATACTTCAATACACTCCTACATACTCCTACATGATCAAATCATGAAATATAAATAAGTATCCAAAATGTTCAATGAAGCCATGGACGACTAGAATTCCTATTTTTGCGATCGAGACGACGAATGAGAATCTCGTAAGAGAATATTGTCGTGACATTATGGAATTATTTAAACATGAGATATATGGTGAATTATACATGAAAGTTGATAGGTTAAATGGATATGTGTTATTGGGCCCAAATTTAGGCCCAAAAATGGAGTAAAAGACTTGGCCCAAATGGGTCAAATGACCCATTCTTGCCATGACTACTCAATTATTGCTCCCAAATGGCTAAGGATGACTTCAAGGGCCTATAAAAGGCACCAAAAATCAGATTTTTATTCTTCAGCACACACAACACATTTTGAGAATTACAAGACATTTTCTTTTTGGTTCTCTCAAACCCTAAAGAACCCTAAGCCTTTTCTTTGGTGAAGATCAACCTGTTCCAAGACTTGGTAAGTATTTATTTTCATGGATTCACATATTATATGCATGGGAGATTATGTAGATCATGATAGTTATGTTGGCAAGGTGGTGAATAGGGTATTTTTGCTTTTGGTGAAAGATGTGCTATCTTGGTGATTTGAACTTGAAAAGAGACTTGATGTCTTAATGAAAGAGCATGGTATGGATAAAATATGAACATGTATGGTGTGATTTTGTTATTAAACTTGTTATTTTTCTAAAAGTGTAAATTGTGGAATTTTGGCCGATATGTGCTATGAGGTGTATTAAGGTAATTTGATTGATTATTTGTGATGTGATATGGATAAGAAAGTGTAAAGGAGAAGTATTGTGGTGAAATGTATTGATTCTCATGTATTGGTCAATATATGGAATATTGGGGGATTTTTGGAATAATAATTTCATCAATGGTTTTGTCAAGGGGAAATGGCATGTTTAAAAGCAAACATGTAACTCATTGTTATTATATGCACTTGTAAAGTAATTGATGGTATAATTATGATGTTGTGATGGTGGAGAGTGGAAAGTATGAACTTGGTGTAACATACTAGTGGTTTATGATACTTTGGTCAATGTTGGGCATGTTGTGGTATTATTGATATGACCATGCCATAAATGGTATTGTAGAGAAAGAAATAACATGTTAAAGCCAAACATGTGACTTATTGTTATTGTATGCATTTGTAAGGTAGTTGGTGGTTAATGTGAATCTCGTTATGTACTTGTGTTGTAGAGTGAAACATAAGGAAGGAGCGGTACTATTGTATACGTGTCTAAGATTATGTATTCGTATTGAGAATACAAGGTATGTAAGGTTACTCTTTCTGTATCCTTCTACAAGATATTGTTCTTATTGACATTGGGCTTGTTTCAATTCCGAGAGGCTTGAAGTATATCAATTCAGGGTGACGTCTATTGTTATTCATATGTGTCCTATTCTTAGATGAATTATGATTCACTTCTCTTATTCATTGATTGAAGTTCCAAAGATGTCATGACGTTGTAATTCCTAAAAGAACTATCTCAACGAGAGTAATGAGGTAAAGAGAGCTTGTTTAGTTTGAATAGCATTATTCCGATCATGTATTGTTCCAAAGTCCTATAGTATGATGATTATCCTTGTGCCAATTGTTCATAAGTAAGAGTACCAATCTCATAAGAGTAATAAGAGAGGTGATGTGCAAGTTAGTATAATTATTCCTCATAAGTGAAATTGTCAATCTCATGAGGTACAGGAGTGAAGTGAGATGTGCATATAAGTGTGTGCTTAGTTAAGGTGTTAATCTCATGAAGTATAAGAGTAAGGTAAAGCATATTGGTGTGTTTCAATTAGTGTCATGATCCAAAGCTCCAATAGAAGTTATACATATGTCTCTTATGCATTGACTATTGTTCCAATGGTTCCAAGATGTTGTGTTTAAATAATGTTATGACAAGTGAATATATCAATCTCTCACAAGTGAATGAATCAATCTCTCACAAGTAATGAAAGAAGTAATGTGCAAGTTAATGTATCTATCCCTCACAAGTAAAGATACCAATCTTACAAGAGTAAATATGTGAAGGAATGTATATTTGTGTTTCAAATTTCAAGAATGTTTCTATCATCAAGGTTCCACTCATAGTATGAAAGAAAGAGAAATTAAGTAAAGAATAATGAAAGAAAAGGAAGCAATGTTATGTTATGTTAACCCTACCCATGGAGTAGATGTATGTTAACCCTACCCATGGAGTAGATGTATGTTATTGACCCACCAAAGAGTGGATGTATGTTGACCCACCAAAGAGTGGATGTATGTTGACCCACCAAAGAGTGGATGTATGCTAACCCACCAAAGAGTGGATGTATGTTGAGAATCTCTCGAAAAGAAGGAATCATTTGTATAGAGGAAGCTCGTGAATAAAGTCAATCTCTTGGAAGTAATTCTCTTGAATGAAAGAAATTATGAAAGATATTATATGAATGATAAGGATATGATTGATTGATCGAAAATAACAATGACAAAAGAAGAGTACATGGTTCCGCATATAAGATGATGTTTATCCATATAAAGTATTCTCTTATAATTATTTCCATTGAAGTTCTCATGTATTAATGCAGTTTTTCTTATGGCCTTACATCTACAATGTGGGTATGGGAATGCAAGAGACGTATGTTCATGTTGACTTGATGGCTCTAACGGCCATAGTTTCATATTGTACATGTTTTCCATGACTTTCGTCATTGACATTTGATATGATATCGGTTACATGAGATTGTACGATGTTCATACGAGGATATGCATATGTACATGAGCAAAGATTGGTTCTCTCGGGCCATATCGGCTTCGGGTGCCAATCACGCCTCGATTGGAAGTCGGGGCGTGACACATGATAACAGTATTGTAGGCATACGTCGCGATTCCTATGGAGGTAGTGATAATAAGGTTCACAGACAGGTGGTTTTATTGGTTCATCATCTCGAGGTAGAGACTTCTTAGGTAAGGTTCAGCATTATCAGTCTAGTAGGCTATTTCAGGTAGCATTATAAACCTTTAATGGTGGTTATTTCTAGTTCTGGTATTTCGAGTGGTCACATTTCTGGTCAGATGTCTAGAGGTTCTTATTTTGGGTTTTTAGGTCATGACAGTTATTCTAGTTCTTTTGAGCAGACCCAGCATTTCTTTCTAGGAAAAGGTGTCATAATTGTGGTGATTTGGGTCATATCATGAGGGATTTCCCCAGACATAGGTAGGGATGTCCACAATAGAGTTCTCAAATTCAGACTTATTAAGCACCGGCACCACCAGCTAGAGGAGGTACACAGAGTGGTAGAGGTGGTTCTTGTGGTGCTCGGGGTAGAGCTCAAATATCTTATGGTGGTGGTCGTAGAGTCTCTCAGTCCAAGCGTAGACGTAGATAATGTTATGCATTCCTGGGTATACCCGAGGCAAAGGCCTCCGATTATAGGTATCGTTCTATTTTTCCATCAACCAACTTTAGTATTATTTGATCCTGGATCTACTTTCTCATATGTGTCTACGTATTTTGCTTTGGATATTGATATAATGTATGCGACGCTTGCCATGCCTATTTTTGTTTCTACCCCAATAGGTGGTTCATGTGGATTGGGTGTACCGATCCTGTATTGTTACTATGTTAGGATATGACACTTGGGTGGATTTAATTATACTAGATATAGTAGATTTCGATATTATTTTAGGTATGGATTGGCTCTCTCCATACCATGTTATCTTAGATTTCCATGCCAAGGCAGTTACCTTAGTTATGTCGGGTGTGCTGAGGTTAGAGTGGAAAGTTACTTCAGGTTCGTATCCTAAGCGGGTTATATCCTTTTTTTCAGGCTCAGTGGATGGTGCAGAAGAGGTGTCATTCTTACTTGGCGTATGTGTATGATACTAGTATTGACACACCTTATTTAGAGTCAGTACGTGTAGTTAGGAAGTTTATGGATGTGTTTCCTTTTGATTTACCGGGTGTTTCTCCAGCTAGAGACATTGATTTTGCTATTGACTTAGAGTCGGGGATAAGTCCATCTTTATTCTTCCTTACAGGATGGCTCCGGTGGAGTTGAAGGAATTAAAAGACCAGCTTCAGGATTTGTTGAGTAGGAGATTCATTAGGCCTAGTGTTGTTACGCCCCGTATCCCAACAGGGCGAACTGGTACCCGAAGCCGATAAGGCCCGAGAGAACCAATCTTTACTCATGTCCGTTCATATGCATGTCTCTTTATAAATAGCATACTATCTCGTGTAACTTATAAAATATAAAATGCCAATGACGGAAGTCATGGAACATATGATACATACATACGTGAAACTTGGCCGTTAGGGCCATCAAGTCAAGATAGACATACGTCACTTACATTTATATACCCACATATATCTATAAAAGCCTCTAACAGACGATGCATCTACAAGACCAACTTAAAATCGGGACAAGTCCCCGCTTTATACAACCTTTACAATATCAAAACAAATGTACAACTGTGACTCAAAAAGCCCCGAACCAACTGGAGCTCACCAAAGATCTGCAAATGGTCCCCCAACCTACTGAGGAGGTCTACTAGCACCTACGTCTGCAGAAAGTAAGGTAAGTCCCCCAAGGGGGTCAATACGAAGAATGTACTGAGTATGTAAGGCCATAAGAACTTCATAATACATAATAACAACAATGGGGTCAATATAAGAGAAATAGTCAATGTGAATAAACCATCTTTCTGTATGTGAGGAACCATGAACATTACATTCTTTACTTCTTTTGCCTTCACATTTATTCATCTTTATTGTTCTACCCATGCTAGGCTGTTCTGTCGCCCCTGGGATGAGATTAACCCATGCTAGGTACTTTGACCCCTGGGATGTTATATTAACTTATGCTAGGCTTTCTTATCGCTCCTGGGATGTCATTATGATAGATTGGGATCGACCCATGCTAGGTGTTTCTTCCACCCCTGGGATACCACTCAAGAATACTCATCAATTAAACATTACTTCTTTCTTTCATTACTCTTTCTTTCATTCTAAAAGTGATAACTTGGTGATTGAAACATTCTTGAAACTTGAAACACATACATACATTACTTCACGTCTTTACTCTTGTAAGATTGGTACCTTTATTTGTGAGGGATAGATACATTAGCTTGCACATTACTTCCTTCATTACTTTTGTGAGATTGGTACTTTTACTTGTGATAGATTGGTACAAAGATAATCATAATATTATTTGACTTTGGAACATGACATGATTGGAAAAAATGTTATTCAAAATAATAGATTCTCTTTACATCATTACTCTCTTTGAGATAGTTCTTTTAGAAATTACAACATTATGACAGCTTTGGAACTTCAGTCAATGAATAAGAGATAAACGAATCATAATTAATCTAAGAATAGGACACATGTGAATAACAATAGATGTCAACCTGAATTGATATACTTCAAAACCCCTCAGAATAGAACAAACCCAATGTCAATATGAACAATATGCTGCAGAAGGATACAGAAAGAGTAACCTTACATATCTTATCTCCTCAATATGACTATATAGTCCTATACGTGAACACAAAAGTCGAGCTCCTTCCTTACGTTTCACTCTACAACACAATTACATACCGGAGCTTACATTATTAACCAGTTACCATACAAGTGTACAAGAATGACAATGAGCTATATGACTGCCGTATAATGTCATTTCACCCTTTAAAATACCATTTACGACATTGTCATATCAACAATACCACAACATTCCCAACATTAACCAAAATATCACAATCCAATAGCATTTCATACCAAGTTCGTTCTTTACATTTCTTCATTACCACGACGTCACAATTACTCCATCAAATCACCTCAATACACCTCACAACAACATATCGGCCAAAATTCCGTAATTTACACTTATAGAAAAATAACAAGTTTAGGATCATAATCACACCATACATATTAATATCTCATCCATACCATTCACTTTTATTTAAACCTCAAGTCCTTTTTCAAGTTTAAATAACAAGAATGGCACATCTTTATCAAAAGCAAAAGTTCACTATTCAACACCTTTAGGCATAACCACCATGATCTACATACTCTCCCATGCATATAGTATATTAAAGTGCAATAATAATTACTTACCCAAGCTTGAGAAATGATGATCTTGTCCAAGAGATGACTTAGGGTTTGAAGAGCCAAAAGGAATTGTCTTGAAAATTCTAGAAATGTTATGTGTGTCTTTTGGAATAAAAATCTGATTTTGGGGCCTTTATATAGTACTCAAGTCATCCTTAGCCACACTTGGCATTTAATACTATGTTTACTTGGTCAAATATGGAAGAATGGGTCATTTGCCCTTTGGGCCCATGTATTTTGGCTTCATTTTGGGCCTCAAATTGAGCCCAATTGCACATATTATCTTAACCCACCAAATTCAATGTATAATCCACCATATATCTCATGTTAAAATAATTCCATATATGTCTCGATAATATTCACACACGGATTCCATGTTCGTAGCCTTAATTTCAAAAATAAGGAATTCTAGCCGCTCATAGCTTAATTGAACATAATTTGATAAAATAATTACGACGATGAATTAACCCCAACTTGGATGCTAAACTCACTCAAGAGTAGCCCTACTATGATGGAATAATGATACCATAACCGAAGAGTCCTATTTATAGACTATTGGTCGAAGAAAAATTTTGGCAAAAACCAGCCTGGCGCGCCCCTTTACTGCCTGGGTCAGAAAAATTCTGGCCAAAAGCGGCCTGGCACGCCACCTGCAGCGCCCTACCTTAAAAATTCATTTTCGACTTTTCTTTGCCGATTTAGTTGGATCCTTCAAGTCCAAATCTTTTGCTTGCCTCTTAGCTTTAATATCCTTTGCTTGGAAGTCCTCCAAACCTCACTTTTCACGCCACAAATGCTCCACAAAGTCACAAACACCTCCTACAAAGGTCTTGTCGCATGTACTAGCACACTATCAAATTTTTCCATCAATAACAATATGAAATACGTACTTAATGCTCTCGAACCTAGGGTAAACATGGTTCAAGGTTGTCAAGTAGGGTCGGTAAGGTACGGGGTGTTACAAGTGTTTCACTCTGGGGTGCTCTAGTATTATTCGTAAAGTAAAAGAATAGGTCTATGCACATGTATATTGACTACCGGTAAGTGAATAAGGTAACTATCAAGAATAAGTATCCTCTACCACACACTGATGACTTATTCGATCAGCTTCAGGATGCTTCAGTGTTTTTGAAGATTGATTTGAGATCGGGTTACCATCAGTTGGAGATTAGGACTTAGATATTTGCAAGACAGCTTTTTGAATGCAATATGGTCATTATGAGTTCTTGGTGCTGTCATTTGGGCTGACTAATGCCCCAGCGACATTTATAGAGTTGATGAATAGAGTGTTTCATTCTTACCTTGATTCCTTTGTGATAGTGTTCATTGATGATATCTTGGTGTATTCTAAGAGTGAGGTAGACCACGTGAAGCATTTAAGGATTATACTTCAGAGGTTGAAGGATGAGAAGTTGTATGCCAAGTTCTCAAAGTGTGAGTTTTAGTTGAGTTTTGTATCATACTTAGGGCATATGGTGACAAAGGATGGTATTATGGTTAAGGCGGTCTGGGGTTGGTCTAGGCCTACTTCTCCTATCGAGATTCGTAGTTTTATTAGGTTGGCTTGCAATTATAGATGGTTCGTGCAGGGCTTCTCTGTGACTGCGGCACCTTTGACTAGATTGACTCAGAAGAATGTTGTTTTTCAGTGGTCTAATAAGTGTCAAGAGAGCTTTCAAAAGTTCAAGACCTTGTTGACTTCAGCACCTATCTTGACTTTACCTATGGAAGGCGAAGGTTTTACTATATATTTTGACACTTCAGGAGTGGACCTTGGCTTGGTGTTAATGCAAAAGGGTAAGGTGATAGTCTATGCTTCAAGGCAGTTGAAGACCTATGAGAAGAACTACCATACTCATGACTTGGAGTTAGCGGCGGTAGTATTTGTTTTGAAGTAATGGCCACAGTACTTATATGGAGTTTATTGTGAGGTATTCACTGATCATCGTAACCTTAGTATTTTTTCTGCCAGAAGGATTTGAATTTGAGACAACGCAGGTGGTTGGAGTTATTGAAGAATTATGACTTGAGTACTCTCTATTATCCGGGTAACGCCAATGTAGTGGCAGATGCCTTGAGTAGAAAGTTGGTGAGCATGGATAGTCTCACCTTAGTAGTGGCCGAGGAGTGACCTTTGGCCATGGATGTTCAGAGTTTGGCCAATAGTTTCGTTACACTGGAAATTTGGGAGCTAGGTAGAGTTCTTACTTGTGTTGAGGAACGGTTATTATTATTGGGGCATATTAAGGATAGACAGTTTGAAGATGGTAATTTGTGCAGTATTCGAGATAAGGTGTTGAGTGGTGAAGATAATAAGGCAATTCTTGATCTTGAGGGTGTTTTGAGAATTAAGGGTCGAATTTGTGTTCCTAGAGTGGATGACTTGACTTATTAAGGAGGAGGCTCACAGTTTGAGGTATTACATTCATCCAGATGCAGTGAAGATGTACCATGATCTAAAGTGTCATTATTGGTGATGCGGGATGAAGATATACATCGTAGAGTTCGTAGTTAAGTGTTTGAATTGTGAACAAGTGAAGTATGAGCATCATAGACAAGGTGGCTTGACTCAGAAGATGCTTATACCAGAGTGGAAATAGGAGCGCATCACTATGGACTTCGTGGCTGGTTTACCTTAGACTTTGGGAAAGTATGATTCTATTTGTGTGGTTGTGGATAGATTGACTAAATTTGCTCATTTCGTTCCAGTGAAGGTGAACTAAAATGCGGAGAAGTTAGTGAAGATCTACATTCGAGAGATTGTTCAATTTCATGGTGTGCCTATTTCCATCATTTGAGACAAAGGTACTCAGTTTACTTACCACTTTTGGAGTTCTATGCACCGTGAGTTAGGTAATCAGTTTGAAATAAGCATGGCTTTTCACCCACAGACAGACGGCCAGTTGGAGCAGACTATTCAGATTTTAGAGGATATTCTTCAAGATTGCGTAATTGACTTTGGTGGCCATTAAGACTAGTTTTTACCTTTGGTGAAGTTTGCTTAGAACAATAGCTATCATTTTAGTATTCTGATAGCACCATCAGAGGTTTAGTAGCCCAGAGTAGGCAAAAGAATTATGCATACCAGAGGGTTCATGACTTGGTGTTTGTGGTTAGTAAGCGATCTTTGTTGAAGATATCACCTATGAAAGGGGTGATGAGGTTTGGAAAGAGTGGCAATCTTAACCCGAGATTTATTAATCCTTTTGAGATCCTTTATCATATTAAGAATGTGGCCTATGAGTTGGCTTTACCTCTGAGTCTTTCAGTTGTACATCCAGTTTTCCATATTTCAATATTGAAGAAGTATCATTATGATGGTTCACATGTGATTCAGTGGGACTCAGTTTATTTGGATCAGAATCTGACTTTCAAGGAGGAGCCTATAGCTATTTTGGATAGATAGACTAAGAAATTAAGGTCCAAGAGCATTGATTCAGTAAAGGTTCAGTAGAAACATTGAGGATACTTAGGATATACATTTATACATGCGGAGTAGATATCCCAAGCTTTTCGACGGTTCAGGTACCTTCCTTACTTTATGTTCAAGGATGAACATGTGTTTTAGTGATGGATGATGTAACAACCTATATTAGTAATTTTTGAATTTTTATGTGTTTTGACCATTTTATCTCTCTTCATAGTTTTATTATGATATTTGTGAGTTGTTGGAGTGGGTGGCTTAGTTCCTGAGGTATTTGGTTTGCTTTTATGTAAGTTTTTGATTTTGGAAGGTTTTGAAGTTGATAGACTTGACTTTGGTCAGCATTTGATGTTTTAGGCATCATATGAGAATTTAGTGAAATGTCATTTTTAGGTTAGTAGTATTATTGGTTTGGGTCTCGAGTCATTCTGATGCATTTTAAGTAGTTGATTGGAAAGTTAAAAAGTTTTGGCATAGAGTTGACTTCGGTTTCACGGAGTTCCGAACAATTTCTGAGGGTCCGTTTGGAGTATTTTTGGACTTGAGTTGTTGTGGGGTTTTGTTGTTTCTGGAGCAAGTGGAAACCTTTTTCGTGTTCATGATGAAGCCCTTGCAAGCACAAAAAAGGGAGTCGTTGGGTCATTGCGATCGCATGGTGGGCACCGCAAGCGAGAAGGAGATTCCATTGACTCCAAAATGTCAATTTTAGTCTAGTAGCATAGTCGATTTATTTTTACAAAGTTTTGGATGATTTCTGGGGGTTTGTTTGGAGTATTTTTGGACTTAAAATGCTGTTGGTTTTTAGTGTTTTTGGTGCAGGTGGAAACCTTCTTCATGTTCGCTGTGAGGCCCTCGCGATCGCGAAGAAGGGAGTTATTGGGTCATCATGATCGCGTGGTGGGAATCGTAATCGCAAAAAGAGTAAAAATATGGGTAGGTTTGGGTCATTCTTTGCATTCATGAGGTGAAGTGTCGCAATCGCGACTCTCCGAATCGGGCCATCCTCTCAATCGCGAGGGTCTGGCCGCGATCTCGAAGAGGAAAAGTCACCTGGACAGACTAAAATTCGATTTTCAAACATAAACCACATAACTCAATTTTTGGAGCTTTGAAACTCATTTTGGGTAGGATCAAAAGGGGGTTTTCAAGGTTTTCTCATTGGATAAGTTTATAAATCATTATTTTAATATTTTTCAATTATTATTTCATGATTTTACCTTCAAATAGGATTTTTCAACTTGAAATTTTGGGGTTTCCCTGATAAAGTTAAAGAATTATATTTTGATGATTCCAAGCTTGATTTTTAACTCCATTTCGACGAAATTCAGGGTTGAACTCCTTAAGTTATGGGTAAATTGATTTTCTAATAAAATTTAGTTTTTCTCTTAGGGACTCGAGGTTGACTTTTTAGATCGGGATTAAAACCTTAGCAATATGGATATCATTGGACTCGTGTTTATATGTAAAACCTATTTTTGATAGAATGGGTGTGTTCTGAAGCCGTTTGAAAAGAGATGGCTCTTTTGTGATTGTCAGAGAACTGTGGTTCGACTTTGAGGTAGGTTATGGCTTAGCTTCTTTTAAACTTATCTTGGTGCAAACTTATCGTGTAAAGCATGTTATAGATTGGGTGAATTGCGGATTTGAGTATCAAATAAGATGAAATATTATTGTGATGCTCGAACTTAGGGCTTATACTTTTTAGTGATATGAGACTTGGATTCTTGTCTTGATGTTGAGTCTTGTAGTCCATGTTTATAAGTTGAGGGTTATCTTGATATTCTATAAATGCCTGTTATATCTGGTTTCATCTTATTACCGTGATCATGCATATTCATTCATCTCATAGATCACTGGATTTTACCAGTAGAACTACTGATTTTTGAATGAAAATAAATCATACATTCAGTCCGATGCAGGATTTCGGGCACAGTTATATAATATTTTATTGATCTTCGTTCGAGGCAGGATTTCAGGAGGGGTAGATGGACCTCACGAGTCCCTCATAGATCCCACCTTCCAGTAAAGACTAATGAGGAGTATATACCGGTAGACACGACCGTTGCATAGCATTTTATAACATTGCATTTTATCGTTTATTCGAATTATCATTGTATTTGAGATAGACTGATATTTTCGATATTTGTTGGGACTTTTCTCCGTGTAAGGTTATTTTAGTATTCTTTATTCGATATAATTCTGCTTAAGCTCAGTCGACCTATGATGCCTATTGAGTACAAGTGGACCATACTCACTTCTACTTTTCTGCATCATAAGGATGCAGATCCCTGTTCGAATGGACCCCGTGGCTAGTGATTGTGCATTCTTGAGGTCTTTCAGGTTGTGGTGAGTTCCCCTGATCAGAGATTATCTCGGTTTCATCTATGTTAGTTTTGTCTTGTGTTGATTCTTCAGACAGATGTGTATTTTCTGAATCATAGACATTAAGTATTAGAGTCGCTCTTGTACTTATGACTTTTGAGTCTTGAGTTTTCGTATATACTTTGTTATGTTCTGTTGAGGAAGTTTTGAATTATTATTATTACTTTCAGTTGAATGCTTGAAGTTGTTGTTATTGCCTTTATTATTTATAATTGAGTTGTCGAATCAGGCTTACCTACCATGATTGAGTTGTGGTAGGTGCGATCACAACTCACGAAATTTGGGGTCATGACAATTGTGTATAATTTTGATATTCCTAAAATCTCTATCTTAATAAAGAAAATATTACTATATGACCTAAGATAATTGGCACGCAAATGCCCAAAATCTCAAGAATTCCTCTCTTCTCCATTTTAGTTTTTCCAAAAACTCCCAGAATCGCTCTCTCTTCTCCATATTATTTTCCAAAAATCTCATTAATCTCTTCTTTGTTTCCGAATATATTTTATGCATATGACCAATAATATATGAATTAATAATTAAATAATGCAATAATACAAAGTATACTTGACATAAAACTATATAATATATACTAAGTATATTTTTAATTTTTTGTTGAAGACTATCCACATCATTCTCATATTCATCCTCCACAATTTTTCTTTAAATTCAGCCTTTCATACATAAATAGTATGAATATAATATATATTGAACATAATGTACTATATATTATATTATGCATATATGTGTATCGATATACAATATAATTTAAGTTAAGCATATATGTAAAGCGATATACTATGTACTATATTATGCATATATGTGTATCGATGTACTAACTACTATAGGAGTATAATTTAAGTTAAGCATATATGCTAGTTGATGGAGTGTAAGAGCAAATTGTAGCGTCTGAGTATTTATATTATTGATAATGAACTATTTGTAGGATTTGATATTAATATGTCCTTATTAAAAAGTAGGAATAGAGAATATCTAGGGATTCATTAAAGATTGCTCATATTTAGTCTACTTAAGTTAAAGAAGAAATATAACTAGTTAGCTTCATAGGAAAATATCATATATATCTAAAGTATTTGTTCTTTACTCATTTATAAGGTACATATTGTAGATTATGTAATTATAAAAAATAGTTGTAGATTATGAAAAAAAATACTTATTTGCTACTATTTATGTATATTCCTTAACTTCTCGTCTTCTACTTGTTATTCTTACATGATGCTTTAAAAGAAATATCAAAAATTAAGCAAAGTATATCATATTGAAGAGAAACTGAGATGATGTAAGTTTTCTGAAAAATCAAATTTTAACTACATAAAGTAAAATAATCAAAAACTTCATATAATATAAATTTTATAAAATAACTGATCGAACCATGCCATTTACACCCCTATAGCTTAGTCACAATAATTTAATAACATAAAAGCAAAGATTGATTTTATTTTGTTTCTCTTGCAAAATAGTAGAAGGCCAAAAATCTTAGAAACCTCAACTTTGCCAATCCAGCGTAAACATTTGGAATAATTGCGGAAAAAAGTACAATCCACAATACTACATTGCATCTAGGCAGTTAAATTTTTAAGTTTTTAGTTGCATAGTCTACTATTTTCTTATAGCAATGGTTAAAAAACTCAGCATACAACATGATACACCCGATATACATCTATACAACTTTATTTTTTTCTTTTACAACATATTTAAAAACTCGATATACAATATACATCCAATACAATAAAATATTATATAAAATTATAAGAGGTGTTTGTACACTCATATACACTACTATACAATGTTATACACTGTTATACCAAAACAGATTTCGTCTTCTTTCTTGAATCCAAGCTCCAAATCAATCCAAAACACCTCAAAAACTACACCCAATCACCCTAAATTTCATAATTAGGCTCCTCAATACGTACTCGATCTTTTATAATAATACTCACTCAAAACAAAGTTTATTTGTGGAAATTTGATTTTCAAACTTTGAAGTTTCGAGCTTCAACAACGGCCGCTTATGGATTTCTGCTTCCTGTTCACATTTTCAGCCTTATATCGATGATAACCATGTTTTTCAACTTTAAACAACATTCTCCAATAGATTCTATTCTACAAATTCATTCTCAAACAGTTGCAAACTAGTCTTGAATGAACCAAATCTTCAGATTTGGAAACTTTTTGGACTACTATCAACTAATCTCAACAGTACCCATTCGGATTTGAGCATGATTCGTTCCAAAAAAAAAAAAAAAAAAAAAATACATGCTACATCTGTGAAGTCTAGATATCACTGTCTTGACTACATACGTTGAAAGTTTTGAGTTAATCCCGGTTGAAAGGATGAGTTTTAAAAGGTTGTTGGGTTAAGGGATGAAAAAGTAAGTTTCCATTTATATAAAAGCTGGACCAAACTATGCAAGAAGCTAAAATATGGGCTATTTTGATAGCATTGTTGCCTGAACTAATATAACATAATTTCTCTAAACATTTTAATGTATCAATCAAATGAAGAAGTACTTAGGATGTTTTTGGTAGGAAGGAAAATATTTTTCATACAATGTTTTTCCGTTTTTTCATGTTTGATTGATCAAAAAATTTAGGAAAATATTTTTTTATAGGAAAATAAGTTCCTTAAAAATCAGAAAAATAACTTAGAGAAAACAAGTTTCATTAATTAGTGACATTTCAAGTTCATTATCTCGTCTCGACCCACCTAATGCACCAACCCCCAACCCTTGACCACCCCATCCCCGCCACCCTGAACCCTTACTCCCTACGTCATCCCACCCCCATAGTCTTTTGCTAGATTGCATATAAATGCTCTTGAGCTAATATTTTTTTACTTACTTATCAAATACTAAAAAATCCACTTATTTCCTAAAAAAGATATTTTTATATTTTTCATGAAAAATATTTCTTTCATACCAAACATACCATCGCAAGCAACTCAAATTGGGAGGAGGAACATTAAAGGGATAATTTCAAATATGTACAAAAAAGTAAATAATTTACAATAAAAATAGCCAAGTTTTTATTTACAACAAAAATAGCCATTAGGCCATTTTCTTTTCATTTTTCAGCAGTTTTTAAAAAAAAAAAAAAAAAAAACTATTTTCTTTGTTGTTGTTTTTTGCTGCGTTTTTCTTTATTAAAAAAAACTTTTTTCATTTTTTTTTAAAACTTTTTTCGTACAAATTTTTTTCATGTATCAATATTGTATAAATGGTGTATAAACATGTATATATGATGTACAAATAGTTATGTAGTGTATATGTAATGTAACGATATTGTATAAATAGTTATGTAGTATATATTTAATGTATCGATATTGTATGAATAATGTATAAAAGTGTATCGATATTGTATTAATGGAGTATAAACATGTATATATGATGTACAAATAGTTATGTAGTGTATATGTAATATATCAATATTGTATAAATGTGTATAAACGTATATCGATATTGTATAAATAGTTATTTAATGTATCGACACTGTATAAATGGTGTACAAGCGTGTATTAATATTGTATAAATAGTATATAGACGTGTATCGATATTGTATAAATAGGTATGTAATATATTGACATTGCATGAATGGTGTATAATCGTGTATCGATATTATATAAACAATCATGTAATGTATCGATATCGATATTTATTTGACTATCATGCGTTCCCACCTTAATAAATAAAAGTATAAATAAAAAATAATAAAATAATATAAATATTCATTTTTTCCGCAAAAGAAGTGAAACAATTAGAAAAGAAAAAACAATTAAAAAAAAGAGAAATAAAAAAAAATTAAACAACGAAAAAAGTTTTTTTTTTAAAAAAAAAAAAAGCACATCAAAAAATATCAAAACATTTTTTAAAAAAAAATTAGAAAGAAAAAAAAGAGATTTTATTAGTACTTAATATTAGAAGAGGAAAAAAAGAAAATCAAAATCAGTGGGCTTTAGATATTGAATAAAATGGGCTCCAAAAGGTGCACTAACTATGGCCCAATGGCCATTTTCAGCTACAATGTGGGCTAAAAGGCTATTTTTTATAATAAAAAGATAAATGGGCTATTTTTTATGTAAAAATTTATCTCAATGGCTATTTTGTATAATTATCTCAACATT
The DNA here is from genome assembly GCA_031232105.1 of Capsicum rhomboideum. NCBI lineage: Eukaryota > Viridiplantae > Streptophyta > Magnoliopsida > Solanales > Solanaceae > Capsicum > Capsicum rhomboideum. The sequence goes on from CP124711.1 coordinate 117,427,161, forward strand.
AAACCGATAAAGCTTATCCGCGCACCTGTTGCTTATACATTTCGTGCATACGTTGTTATTATAATCATAATTAATTAGTACTAACAGTATTATTACACAAACTTCATAGCTTAACCCGCATACAAACAAATGTATTTTGGTGTATGTTGGGTTTTTTCCTTCACCATTTTGTTAAATTTTGACCATCTCATGAAAAACAGGCCTCATGAGTCATGACCTACTCACTAAGCATTAGGGAAAAAAAGTAAATCAATGCTAATCTATTAGCTAGTTAGGTGGTCATTGAAGGCATAAAAACATGATGCTTGATTAGGTTGATCTTTGAGGACGTGATTGTGTTTTTCAAGTAATTTTGAAGAGGAAATACCATCTACCACTTTTTTTCCACTCATGTCTGATATTTGTATTGGAGTCCGACTATCATCGCACTGGAAAGTCCCATATTGGATGGCAAAACAACTCTCTAATAAAGGCGACTCCGTACTCAATATGATTTAAACTCGATACCTCTAGCTAATTAAGAACTAAAGAATTCTTACCGGACCACAAATTATTTCTGAGAGATAGTTTTACATGGATTACTTCCCAATCACACTTCGTAAAAAGGCTAAGTTTTTTCTCCTAATTACTACAACAACATACCTAGTATATTCCCAAAAAGTGTGGTCTGGGGAGGGTGAGTGTACGCAGTCCATGCCACTATCTCAGAGGTGAGATAGGGAGGCTGTTTCCGATAGACCCCCGGCTCAAGAAAAAATACGCTAGAAAAGAATTAGTAAAGGAACAAAAAACAATAGGTATTAACACACCAAATAATAACATAAACAAGATTATCTGCAAATAATACGAAAAGCGATTACTCACTCCGAAACAAGACTAGTCCTATGACTACTAGCACAAATAACAAAACAAAGTCCTCCTACCTACTCTGTCCTACCTTCTACCCTAATTCGCCTCCTCCACTCCTTTCTATCTAGGGTCATGTCCTCGGTAATCTGAAGCTGCTCCATGTCATGTCGAATCACCTCCCTCCAATATTTCTTCGGTCTTCCTCTACCTCGCATGAATTCATCCCTGGCCAACCTCTCACACCCCCGCACTGAGGCATCCGTGCACCTCCTCATTATATGCCTGAACCATCTCAACCTCGCTTCCCGCATCTTGACTTCCACCGAAGTCACTCCACCTTATCTCGAATAACCTCATTTCTAATCCTATCTTTCCTAGTAAACCCATACATCCATCGTAGCATTCTCATCTCAGCCACATTCATCTTTTGGATGTGAGAGTTCTTGAATGGCTAACACTCCGCCTTATACAACAAAGCTAGTCTAACCACCACTCTGTAGAATTTACCCTTGAGTTTAGGAGGCACTTTTTTATCACACAAAATTTCGGAAGCGAGCCTCCATTTCTCCTAATTACTTAAAAAAAAATGCAACATTCTTTTTCCGTCGAAAAAAAAAAAAAGACGAGAAAGCGTACATAATGTAAGGTGATCTCTTATTGTAGAGTTACTATCTTGTACTCCTCCTGTCCTAATTTTATGGGATAGAGTTTGTCAAGTCATTTAATTTTGACTATGAATTTATTTTTAAAAAAAACAAAGGAATTAGGGATAGGGAAAGGAAAAATAGAGGAGTAAATTAGGGAATAGAACTCTTTTTTGAATATAGATTCTTTAAATTTTTAAGAAAAATAAAGTCTACATGTTTGAAAACTATATAAAAAGTACTAGAGTCAACATAGCTAATGATTTTTAAAAAAAAAAAAAAAACTAAATAGTTTGAGAAAAACATAGCCAAAGCAAAAATTGTTTTAACTCATCAATAAGTAACACTTCACATAAAATGGGACTAAGGAAGTATATTATAAAGGGGTAATTACACAAAAGTACAACTAGCAAATATACTTTATATTTAAGTAGTCAAAAGTATACTTTACACTTTATATCTCAAAATTTAATTTGGTCATTCACTGTAAACTAACTTTTCTTTCTAGTTTTATAGGGAATAACACTTCTCATACCAAATTCTCAGTTTCTTCTTTATTATTTTCACTCCAATTCTTTCCCAAAAAACTTCAAACAAATTAGTGAAAAATTCAGCATTGTTTCGAGTTTTTTTCTACAATTCGAGGTTCTAATATTTTTTTAAATAAGCTTTATTTCGAGTGGGTATAATTATAAAAGATCGGTTATGTATTGAAGAGCCCAAATCTGAAATTGTGGATGATTAGGTGTAGTTTTGAGGTGTTTTTGGATGAATTTGATGCTTGGATTCTAGGAAGAAGATGAAGTCTGTTTTTTTGTACAACAATATATATATTTGTATATTGTTGTAAATACAATATAGTCTTTTATTATATTGCATAATGTTATATATATAATTATTCAATAATATACATAATTATACAAATATATACATATTTATATATAATGTTTAAATATTGTATCTGCATTGTATAAGTGTGTATAAAGTGAAGAGGAACAATAAAATTAGCAAAATAAAAAGACTGTATTGTATATAAAATAATATACAATACAGTATACAAATATATACAAAAAAAAAGGACTTCGTCGTCTTCCACAAATTCAAGCACCAAATTCATCCAAAAAAACCTCAAAACTACACCAAAATCATCCAAAACTTCAGATTTAGGCTCCGCAATAAATAACTGATCTTTTACAATCATACTCACTCGGAAACAGAGCTTATTTACGAAAATTCAATTTTCAAATTTTGAAGCTTGGAACTTCAACTCTTCAGTTTAGCGGCTTCAATCAGCATGATTCTCAGGTTCAATTTTAGTTTTTCCTGTTGGATTTAGTTTCCCAGTTCAGGTCATTAATTCATACTCTGTTTTCGTGTCCTCTCACTTTGTGGGCATCTTTTGACATCTAATTCTCCTTATGTATATCTGCAGGAGGTCTTAGCTTTTCTATTGGACGGACTCCACGAAGATTTGAACCGCATCAAGAATAAACTTTATGTTGAAGCTAAGGATGGAGATGATCGTTCAGATGAAGAGATAGCTGATGAATACTAGAACTATAAGAGAGAGTAATAATTTGGCTAAGGATGTAAAGTGGCTTTCTTTTTCTATACAATTGGATCATATTTGGTAATGCAACATAGAGTGGACTATATTTTGTAATGTAACATTACTAGTTACATTTTTTTTGTAATTTTTCCTATTATGGATAAATGCAAGAATCGTTTCACATATACATGGGAAATCATCATATATATTTTTTTAGATTTTATTGCAGTAATGGCACCCGTTTTTGACAATTTGTACGAAGTTAGTATAAATATGTTATTTAAGTAACTTTTAACTACATATATATTGTTGAAACCAAAAATAATGAGTGAAAATTCTAATATGACATTGCCTAGCATCTAGGCAATATTGTTCTTTTTTCATATTCCTTAGCTTGAATAAGGATGAAATGGAAAATCCCCTTTTAAAAATTTAGATACCAAAAGAAAGAATAAACCAAGAATATATTATATATCTTGAAAACCTTCCTTACGAATATGAGCATTGTGCATATTTTTGTAGCATCATTCTCAAGATAATTAGTATTTCAAGAAAACTTTTACACTTTTTTGGCCTAAGAATAATATGTTCTTTTTTCCAGTTTATCATTCATGCCATTTGTACCTCTTCCATCTTTTAAATTTATACTAAATCGAGAATATTTGGTCAAATTAATGCGAATATTCCCCTTGTTTGGTAGCAGTCAGGATTATTTGACAATCAAATCTTTTCTTTTCTTTTTAAATTTCAAACTTATAATATTATAAATCTTTAGAGTGATCTTAGATTTTTATTTTTTATTTTCAAAAATCATTTCTTTATAACTGTTCAGTAATGTTCACATAACAGTTTATCCCTGCCCTCGATCTTAGTATAACTCCAACCTAAAGTATAACAAATGGTTATTGTAAACTATAATAGTACTCGGGTAGAGAAGTAATCTATGCTATAAATGTATTACCATATATAGTGAATGCCTATTTCTAGAAAAGTTAGAAACCCTAACTTTGGGACAAAGTCAGTTTTCTCCTATAAATAAAGGATTTTTTCCTTTATGTAATTCATCCTTAACCCCTCAAGAAATTCTATAAGAAGTCTCCTCTCCTTCTCTCCCTTACTCTTCTTGCTCTTGTATATTATTTCATAACACGTTATCAGCATGAGACTTTGCTATGAGTTTGATTTTCTAGATCAGGCGTAATTCCTGATGTTACACGAGTTAAAGATAAGTGTTTGATCGTTTTTCAATTAGAAATTTTCGCTGCCTACTTCTTTTGGTAAACAAGGCACGATGTTTCAAGGTATGGTATGCTAATTTAAGAATTTTTATTTGTTCTTAATATACCGTGACGAAACACTTTGATAAAATAATTAAGAATCACATCTGGCCGAAACAAGATGCAAATCAGTAGTTGAGAACATTAAACATATAAGGAACTGCATATATATTATCATTATTGTATGTTTTTTAATTGATGTCCTTAATATTATATTTCATGGATTTTGGTGTAATTTAATTTGTTAACCATTAAAAATGGTTAAATTTACAATGCATCATAGCTTCTAAAGCAGCAATTGTATTGAAGCCCGGTACTTTGAAAGATGTATTAAAGTTGACATCTCTATATCATATCTATGCCTCGATTTGCTCCTGAAGTAGCAATACCTTAAAAGAGGCTATAGGCTATCATAATTTAATATGCTCAAGACATGATTATATTCCATTCCTGGAGAATGCGAATTTTGATTATTATAATTACAGATCTATACCCTGATGTGAATGTGATTGTATATACATTCAAACGTGTTCTTAGTTGTGAAGATATCACAATCCACCCCCAGAAGAGGTAAAATAATTGGAAGATTGAATATCTCCAAGTTACTATGGTAAGAAACACGAATGTGAAAAGTTACCCAAACATGATGAGATCACATGCCATAACAAACTAAGAGTTTATTGTTTATTGATACGAAATGCATGTCATAGTAAACAAGAAGTTTACTAAAGTAAAAGGCACATGTCATGGTGAACTTGGAGTTTACTAGTATAAAAGTTTATAAGTTGACATGAACAATTGCGACATCCCAAATATGTGCATATTGAGTATTAAACATATATTGAAGAACTAGAAAATTCTTCATGAACTTTTAATGTTGCTTGTTCTCATGATAAGTTGGTTGGACCAAATAATGTTGGGGTTGAATCCCCTAAATTCTGAAAAGTATTAAAGGTGAATAAGGGCCCGTTCACCTATCATGTGATATGTTGAAAAGATGCATCAATGAGATGATAACATATACATTTATTGTCAACCTGCAGTTCGACATTCATAAAGTTGCTTGCTCAATAAAATTGAGTTAAGAGCATAATTTTCAGATTGTGTAATCAAGATAATTCCTCTTGATAATGCTGGTTTGGCGTTGAATGCCTCTGATAAGCAGCTGAACCATTGCTTATGAGAACAAAGCTTCATGTATTGGTCTGAAATATGATATATTGCATACAATAGCACTTGTATGTATTGGATCAATAAACTATGACTATTCTTTCCTCTCAATTAGTTCAAGGTCAGGAACTAAATATTCCATCTAGTAGTTTCTGATGTGCGGTATACGATTAGTGGATCTACCATGAGGCACAAAGATGGATTCTCTAAAGTAAATTGAGATGTATGTTAGTTTTCCTAACATAAGGGGGAGATAATAAGCAACTAAGAAATATGTTGCGAATTATCATCAATATGGTCCTCATTCAAAAGATAAGTCAAGTTCAAATGCTAGGAGCATTTGCTGACCCAAAATTGATCTCATATTTAGCTGTAAATGCTCCAATTGGATGTCCCTGAAGGACAAAGTCTACTGCATACATGAAGCATGGTAGACCAATCGGTTTCAAATGCAATAATCCTAGAAAAGGATAAGGAGCAAATGATCATAATAAGAAGGCAATGTGCTCTTGAAGAGCCTACGACATAACACTTCACAAAATCTCATGAGAGGTTTAGATACCTGAAAATAATGAAGTGATGAGATCTCAAAATATTATGTCACATTGTGAATCGATACAAAATGATATAATATCGACAATATCTTTATTACAATATGGCGCAATATTGTAAAAGATTATGAGAATCTGAATTCTACGTTTATTTAAGCATGCTGACGTAGAAATATTTATCAAGTGACATGAGAGGATGCATCTTGGTAAGCATAAAACTTATTTGATTTGCAGTCCAGACACTAGAAGATGTCATACATGAAATGCTAAATATTGTCACTTGACAAAATCTATATGAAAATCCGCGAAGAATTCAAAATGTCTGAAGCGTATAAAAGTTTATGATAAACTTATTTATAATCCTTATAAGGGATAATTGATGATTTGAACATTATTGAAACTCTTGAAAAGTTTTCAAAAGCAATAAATTATTTGCTTAAATGAGAAACATGCAGAATTAGATTGGATCCTGAAGTACCATATCCTGTGCAATTGATGCATTTATACATCTTGCTATAACTATGAGCATGATATAATTTTACTCCTACATGTGGATATAGTGAAGTTGACCATTTGCATATTGCAATTGAAAGCCCTTGCATGAATGTATTTATTCTAACGAATATTGTCAAGTTTTTTAATCTACAGGATATCCATATGATTGACATAAAAGTTCGATACAAACATATTATTTATTGTCATGAAGGATTTCTTTCATAACATGTTGTTTTGCATGACAATCAAATCGGGCTGAGATAATGCCTATTCACAAAGCAAGTCGAGAATGTATGTGACTGAGGTCAATGATACATCTAAAAAATGTGGTTTGAAATACCCATTTATATAAAGATGTCGCACAACTAATGGGAGGATTCATAAAAGAAGATAGAACGAAGTACATTTCGCCAAAGCTTTTCTACATTCACGAGCTCCAAAATAATAGTGATATCAACGTGCAATAAATTCATTCGAGTGATCATATGACTAATATATTCACAAAGTCTCCATCAACTACAACTTTTGAGAAGATGATGCACAAGATTGGAATGTGAAGAATCAAGATTCGAAATTGATGTTTTCATCAGGGGGAGCCAATACGCGTTGTACTCTTTTTCCCTTTCAAGATTTTGTCCCACTGGATTTTCCTTGTAAGGTTTTTAATGAGGCAGCCGAAATGCGTATTATCAGAGATGTGTACTCTTTTTCCTTCACTAGATTTTTTCCCAATGGATTTTTTCTAGTAAGGTTTTAATGAGACACATTATCAAGAACAAGAAGAATAAGGGAGAGAAGGAGAGGAGACTTCTTATTTCTTGTATTGAGGGATGAGGGGTTAATTACAATGAAGGAAAAAACCCTTTATTTATAGGGAAAAACTGACTTTTTCCCAAAGTTAGGGACATTCAAGGGGGAGTGTTATAAATGTATTACCATATATAGTGAATGTCTATTTCTAGAAAAGTTAGAAACCCTAACTTCGGGACAAAGTCAGTTTTTCCCTATAAATAAAGGGTTTTTTCCTTTATTGTAATTCATCCTTAACCCCTCAAGAATTTCTCAAGAGAAATAAATAAGTTCCTCTCTTCTCTACTCTTCTTGTTCTTATTTCTTATTGTTTCATAACAATCTAGACGTTCTTTCGATATATTTTGACATTTGGAGTGTATAAGGAAAATGTTTTACATGGAAAATATTTTTTAAGAAAACATTTTCTTGGATAATAAGTGATTTCTTAATTTTCTTGTGTTTGGTATGCAAGTAAAAAATATTATCTTAAAAACACTTGTATATATCTAAGACAAAATTATGAAGACGTGGTGGAGGGATGCAGGTGGATGATTGTGAGGGTGGAGAGGAGATATACGACTTACTTTTCCTACTTGTATTATAAAAGTCATTTTGTCAAGGAGTTTGTTTTCCTCGCCATACCGAACACACACACATACAGATTTGGCTCTTCTCCATTTTCCTTCTCTCCATTTTCCCCAAATTTCCATTTAGATGTGTGACACCTATGTTACTTAAATGCCAAAGGTCTAGATTAATTACTTTTCTTAACTAAAGAAGTATAACTAATTAACCATGATTAAAAGAAGAAATGTTTGTATTAAAATTTTCAATTTTGGTAAGAAAATATCCATTTCCCAAAATTTTTACTTCAATTAAATAGCATTAAACTTTTGATATAAAATGAGTTCTACCATCATTTTACAACAATGAATTACGGTTAAGATTTGGAAACATTTTATTTTAAAAAAAAAAGATTTTATCTATTTTTTGAAAAAGTTTATCTAACAAGAAAATCATTTTATATTTCTTTGATAATTTATGGTAAAGTAATTTTCAATACTTCTTATTTAATAGTTAAATGTTGAAAATTCTTTTTTATGATTTACAATGTTTTTTCTTCATAAAATTAACTTATTTAAATGTTGATTTTGAATTGGAAGAAATTTAGTCTATGAAGAAATTAAAAAAAAATTATGAATGGAAAACCAAGTTTTGTATAAATAACGAAAATGATTTACTGTGGACTGTGGTGCAAAAAAATTGTAAGATGTTTTTTTTTAAAAAAAAAAAAAAGAAAGCTAAAATTGGATAGACTTTAAATGGTACTCCCTCCATTCCATATTAAATGAATTGTTAAGACTTTTTTTATAGTGCAAAATAAGTGAATTATTCAAAGTTCAAGAAAATTGTTTGGACCTCTTTCCGTATTTATCCTTTCTTTTGATGATGTTCTTAACTACTTTACATTTTTTTTCTAGGAAAATAGTTTGGATAATCAAAAGGGTAATCGTGAAAAGTAGTCTTAAAGCATTACCTCAACAATTCAATTGTTTTGGACTAGAGGGAGTAATATTTATCCTTTTAACCATAATTAAGGCACTTAATTACGTAAAAAAAATTATACCATTGATATTTAAATAAAACAAATGTCATCCATCTAAGAAGAAATTTGGGAAAAAGGAAAAGGAAAATGGAGAGGAGCCGGATTCCACTTATACCCATCTAGCTGCATTTCTATTAAAATTAAAAGGCAAGAATAAATACATGACGATTTATTTAGTATAACAATGGTATAATGACACATAAGCGCCACTTCAGTGGAATCAAGAAGTCTTATTTGTAAGCCAACTACCATGGGTGCATTATTCATAATTGAGGGTGGAGTTTGATTTTTAAAGTAAAGTTGGGGATGTAAATGGCTTATTTATGCACCAACTACCATGGGTGCATTATTCATAATTGAAGAAGGAGTTTGATTTTTAAAGCAAAGTTGGGATGTAAATGGCTCATCTATGTCATCTGTTATAAGTTTGGCTCATTTATGTCACTGTCATCAAAAGTTTGGCTCATCTATGTCAGTGCAATTACAGAAAGGTTCATTCGTGTCATTATTTTGTAACGGTAACTTTTGCAAAATCATTTTTGTCATGTGCCTCTTATTAGAGGTCCACATTACCAAATCTAAATCAACCAATATTACTTAAAATTAAAAATTAAAAATTTGTCCCATTAAAATAAAATTTGATCTACAGAGTTAGAATAAAAATTAGACTTATTAAAATAAAAATCAAAACCATTAATTGTGTCGGATTTTATGTCACGACCCGAAATCCCATTCTAGCCGGACTGGCACCCGAAGCCGATATGGCCCGAGAGAACCAATTTTTGCTCATGAACCTTCATATATGTATCCTCGTATGAATCTTATTATACCTCATGCAACTATGCGGAAGACATGAATCATGGAAACATATGCTCTACATATACATTTAGGAAACTTGGTCGTTGGGGCCATCAAGTCAAAACGGACATTCATCTTTTACATATTCGTATCTTACATCCATATACCCATATATGTCTACAAAAGCCTCTACCAAATGCATCTACAAGACCAACTTAAAGTCGGGACAAGTCCCCGCTTTATACAACATTTACAATATCAAAATAAATATACAATTATGACTCACAAAGCTCCGAACCAAGTGGAGCTCACCAAAACTCTGCAAATGATCCACATTCTACTGAGGAGGTCTACTAATGCCTGCACCTGCAACATGTAAGGTAAATTCCCCCGAGGGGGTCAGTACGAAGAATGTACTGAGTATGTAAGGCTCATAAGAAATAGCATCATACATGAGAATGTCAATAGAATAAAATATGAGAGAATAGTCAAGGTGGATAAACCATCATTTTATATAATACCTTTTATAATTACTCTCCTTCAAAGGAAAATTACCTTCACTCAAGAGACTTACCTTTAATAGATTCTTCTATACTCAAGAGATTCCTTCTTGCTTCTATGTTCATTACCACTATTGTTCATCTACTTGGTTAGTAGGTTGTAAAAGAATAACATTCATCCACATACATCCACTCTAGTGGTGGGGTAACAATATAACATACATCTACTCTACATCTACTCTATTGGGGGTTAATAATATAACGTACATCCACTCTATTAACGTACATCTACTCTATTGGTGGTTTAACCTACATCCACTCTCATGGTGGGTTAGCATACATCCACTCTATTAACGTACATCCACTCTATTGGTGGTTTAACCTACATCCACTCTCATGGTGGGTTAGCATACATCCACTCTCATGGTGGGTTAACATACATCCACTCTCATGGTGGGTTAACATACATCCACTCTCATGGTGGGTTACCATACATCCACACTCATGGTGGGTTAACATGCATCCACTCTCATGGTCGGTTACCATACATCCACACTCATGGTGGGTTACCATACATCCACACTCATGGTGGGTTACCATACTTGGGAGAGCTTGATATATTGAAGATCATGACACTATTTGAAACACACAAATATGCTTTACCTCACTCTTATACTTCATGAGATTGACATCTTCACTTATGAGGAATAATTATACTAACTTGCACATCACCTCTCTTATTACTCTTATGAGATTGGTACTTTTATTTATGAAAGATTGGTACAAGGATAATCATCATACTATAGGACTTTGGAACATGACATGATTGGAAAATGCTTTTCAAGAATAAATAGATTCTCTTTATATCTTACTCTTTTTGAGATAGTCCTTTTAGAATTTACAACGTTAAGGCATCTTTGGAACTTCAGTCAATGAATAAGAGATAAATGAATCATCATTCATATAAGAATATGACACATATGAATAACAATATACGTCAATCTGAATTGATATACTTCAAGCCTCTCAAAATTGAAACAAGTCCAATGTCAATGTGAACAATATGTTGTAGAAGGATACGGAAAGAATAACCTTACATACCTTGTATTCTCAATACGATTCTACAATCTTAAGTGTGCGTACAATAGTCCCGCTCCGTCCTTATGTTTCACTCTACAACACAAGTACATAACGGAACCAACATTAACCACCAACTACCTTACAAATGCATATGACGTCAATGAATTACATGTTTGCATGTAAAATTGTCATTTCCCCCTTGACAATGTCATTGATGAAATTATCATACCAACAATACCACAACATTCCCAACATTGACCAAAATATCATAAACCATGAACATGTCACACCAAGTTCATACTTTCCACTCTCCATCATCACAACATCACAATTATGCCATCAATTTAATTCAATACACCTCACAACAACAAATCGGCCAAAATTTCATAATTTACACTTATAGAAAAATAACAATTTTAGGACCATAATCACACCATACATGTTGATATTTCATCCATACCATGCTCTTTCATCAAAACCACAAGTCATATTTCAAGTTTAAATTCCATAGATGGCACATCTTTTTCAAAAACACAAAGTGTCATATTCAACACTTCCAAGCATAACCAACATGATTTACATAATCTCCCATGCATATAATATATTAATCCATAAGAATAATCACTTATCTAAGCTTGGAAGATGATGATCTTGCTCCAAAGATGACTTAGGGTTTGAAGAGCAAAAGAGGTGTTTTCTTGAAAAGTCTAGAAAAAGATAGAAAAACATGTGTGTTCTTGTGGGTTAAAAATTTGATTTTTCCTCCCTTTTATATACCCTTGAAGTCCTTGCTCAATTATTGATGAGTCAAAAGAATAATGGGTCATTTGACCCATGTTTGGCCCATATCTTTTTTCTTCATTTTGGCTTTATTGAGTCCAAACCACTTAACCCAACCAAATCAATAATTTCTCATGTTTACATCGTTTCATACGTGTTACGACGATATTCCCACTCACGGGATTCATATTCCTAGCGTCGATCCCAAAAACAAATGATTCTAGCCACGTATGGCTTATTTTGACCACAAGGGTAAAATCGTCATTTTGATGCCAAATTCGTTCACGAGTAATTTTATCGTACCAATATAATATTTCAATCATTCCATGTATATTCTTATGGTTGTAGAAGAAACGTGGCAAAAATCGGCCCGGTACGTCCCCGGGTACCCTTGGGACTTAGAAAAATTCCAACTTTTGAAAAATGGGCAAAAACACCCTGGCACACCCTTGGGGGCGCCAGCTTGCTGCCTTTGGGCTAAAAAATTTAGCCCAGAGCGTCCTGGCACGCCCTTTAGCGTGCCCCACACTTAATTTTTTTGAAAATTTCATTTTTCGACTTTTCTTCGCGGGTTTGGTTATATACTTCAATTCCTATTCTTTAACTTACTTCTTACCCTTAATATCCTTTGTTTGTAGGTCCTCTTAGCCTCATTTTGAACCCCACAAATGCTCCACGAAAATCACAAAATACTTCCTACGAAGGGCTAATCACATGTACGAGGCCAAATTTTAATTTTTCTCATCACTAACATTACCAAATACATACTCATGACATCTCGACACCTAGGTAACCATTGTTCCACGTCGTCACATAGGGTTGGGAGTATACGGGGTGTTACATTTTATTTTAATGGGTATTATTTTTTATTTTGATTTAAGTAATATTGGTTGATTTTAGATTTGGTAACGTGGACTTCTAATAAGAGGTCATGTGGCAAAAATAGTTTTGTAAAATCACCGTTGCAAAATAATGGCACAAATGAACTCTTTGTTGGAAACTAGTACGGAGCGGAAGCATTCCAGAATCATACTACTTACATGAATTATAGATAACAAACATAAACACGTAGTTCACACAAAGCGTGCTTAAAATTAACCAAGAATTACCTCTTGAAGCGTGAAAAGATATCTTGAAGCAAGTCCGGCTTCGAATCTGCGGTCTTCTATAGTGATCCCAAATTTACAGCCAAACTCTCTCAATACTTGAATGGGCAAATATTGAATAGAAAACTGAATTCTTTTTCTAGGCTAGGAGAATTCCTATTTATAGAGATACTCTCCCAGTCCAAAAAGGATAAGACAAAAAAAACACATTTGTTTCTTGTTCCAAGAAGCACACGCCTGTTTCCCTTTTCCCTTAGAAAATAGGATTCCAAGTTCTAGTTTAATATGGGCACTGTAGAGACCACGAAATTATTACTGAGGCTCCCTATTATGAAAATAATTCAAAATACTAATTTGAATTATTCTTACCATAATAAATTACAAATCATTCCACTAAAAATTCGTAATTGCACTCCTATATTTTATTTCAAAATTCTCCATTAAACACTTATGTAATTCCCCATGCTAATATTACAGATACTAATCAATAAATTAAATTACTGATGAATTTAATATAATGATTAATTTCCTTTAGAGCAATGCTTAACTTATTTCATACGTCGGATTCATAAAGCCACCGATCGGGTTTACACATGAAAACTTATAAGCTTCTCATAAAAGGCGTATTATCAATCTCTATACCGAGACATGGATTCCATCAACTAACTTATTATTTCACCAATACATATTATTATCATCCAATCTATCAGGAATATTGACTCATCTCAGAATCTCACATTTTAATAAATCAAAACGATAAATAATATATACATATCATAATAGTTATATCAAGATTGAGAATATAAGTACATTTAACAGTTTAGAGGATATGTTTTTATCAGTCAGTCTAAAACAACTATCTCTACTCGGTCTTGTTCAATACATACAAAATGCACTAGCACGAGAAGTTAGAACTATACCATTCTCGTAATCAAGATAAATTACATTTAATCTCGTGCAACAATTATTCTGATGGTTTGTCCAAATTTCCATCTAGGATTTGTGAACTATAACTTATAAGAACCGATGATTTAATCTTCTGTATATAAGCTTAAACTCTATACACCAAATCATCTACTATATAAGTTGAGGACACATATATGACAATGATCTATTTAATATAACAATTTATTGAATTGAATAAATAAATAAACAACCATTCAATAAATATATCAAAACGCATGGTTTATAGTATATTCTAACATTTTTCTGTAACGGCAATGGCATAGATGAGCCAAACTTTTAAAGGCGGTGGTCTAAATGAGCCAAACTTATAACGAATGACATAAATAAGTCATTTTTAATAATTCAATGACATATTTAAGTTTTTTCCCTATATACTATATCATGGCTCCGCACACATGACGCATAAGCTAATTAAATATTAAGATATTTTGTAGAATAAAAAGGTAAATCTGGGCCTTTGATTTCTTCTCAAGTAAAATGTCAAGCTAGTAATTCTGCTTGCTTAGCATATATTGGTAGCGTTTACGTAACATAGAAGTTAGAACTTACACTTAAATCCACCCACCACTCACCAAGTGCCAAATAACATGAGAATGTTTGATCAAAATTCAAATTAATGTGAATGTTCTCTTATGTGGGGTAACATTCGGAATTATTTATAAATATTTGATAGTAAATTCAATTACAAGTATATTATTAATTAAATTCATTATAAGAATTCATAAATCTTAAATTTTAAATTATTCTGATTAACATTAAGATGGATTTGGAGAGAAGCTTGTTGGTGATGAGATTACAACTGTGGCCACTTCACTTTTCTCTCTTCTTTGGAAACTCTTGTTTGGATTAAGAACATAGCAATAGCAATAAAAATACTCTGATTATCATATACATTATCTTTTCCTCAAAAGCTTCATCAGGGAATCGTCAGCAGAAAGGAAAAGTAGATCTTCACCATTAATAAATTCATAGAAAGTTAAAAAGTGAAACCAATAAATGGCTTGATTAGTGAGTAATATGGTAAAAGATCATTAATTGTTAATTGTGTGTGCTTAGGAAAAGGATATTCTTTAGTACGTAACAAAAAGTTCCTGGTCGGTACGTCACCTTTAAAATGTTATTGTGAAATGTTAAGACATAGTAGTATACTAGTATCAGTATCTGCGCGATGCGCAGTTGATAATAAATGAAATTAGTCATAGAAAATTATTGTTTTATTTGTTTGATATAATAAAAATTTTAGGGCAACTTTCATAAATCCCAACTGTTTAGTATCTAATTACACTTTATCCCCACTCTTTTGATAATTACATAAAATCCTAGAATATTTTAATTTTTGCGATACATTACTGAGGCTCGGATACATAATATTCCTGATACATAAGTACCGATACATAACTCTTATGTATTAATATCACAGAGATACTTTCAGATAGATAAGTCTTATATATCAGAAGCACAAAAAGCATTTCGATACATGATTTTTGTGAGATTTTCAACCAAAAACATCTTTCTTATGTATCTGTAACCTAATATTCAGTAAGATACATAGTTTTTGTACATTTGGTAAAGGATCGTGTGATGTATCTTCTTGTCCTTTTCAACCAAATGCATCATTCTTATGTATCTCCGGACTCCCTTAACATAGACATCATTCTTATGTATCACTATTAACATTATCATCTTCAACCTCCATTGACGAATCTCTGAACTCCTTCTGCACTCCACCCCCAACTCCCTCAATCTAATCTGTCTTAGGCTAACGTCGCTAGTAAACCCTGATCAGCGAGCCACCAAATAGACCCCAATTCAGTCTCTTACACCGCACATTTATAATCTCACCTTGCTCTGTCCAGTGTCGCATCATCGACGAAATTTCGTCGAAAAACACTCTCTCCGATCAGAAAATAATCACAATTCAAACTGCCATCTGTGGCAAACCCACTCGTAACCGCCATTGAAACACAATTTTTGGATTTGTAACAATAGCGGTTATGGCAAGAGGACTCTGAAACCCAGATTTGTCATTGAGATTTAGGAACAGGTGACAGAATGAAATTTGTGTGTTGATGGGTTTGGTATCAACAAAATTGTTGAATGAAAATGAATTGGATTTGAGATTTGGGGATAGATGTGATATATCAAACGATTTAGAGAGATAAAGTAAAATCCTGAATTTTTGTAATTATTTTAAGGGGTTGAAATTTTAGATAATAATGATAAGTTAAGGTGGTATTATGTAATTTGTCTAAAATTTTATTCTACATCATTGACACATTTGAATTAATAAATTTACACAATATTAAAAATAACTATTAACATGCTGAACTTAATATCATTAATAACATAAAACTTAAATATTTCTTTTTGAAAGTTAGTAACCGCGTGCAAATAATATTATATTATAATATAATTAAGCGCATAAGATAATATTGTGATCTATAATATGTAAAAAAAAATTAAAAAAAATCAGACTATCATTACAAAAGAAAAATTATATTTGACATAATTATTCTTTCTTCTTAACTTACTTCTAAATGTGAATTAAGCACATAAGATAATATTGAGATCTATATTGATCTATAATATGTAAAAAAAAAAAAAAAAAAAAAATCAGACTATCATTACAAAAGAAAAAGTATATTTGACATAATTATTCTTTCTTCTTAACTTACTTCTAAATGTGGTTAGAAAAACAAAGAACTAATAAATGATATGCTTTAGAGTTTAAATATGAGCTTTTTTTTATAAAATATTTAATTTGAAACTTAAATTTTTTTATATTTAATATTTTAATTTGCACCCTCCTATCAAGGGGAAGAAAGGAGTTTGCCCTTCTCTTTATTGTCTTAATAGATTTTTTCTTTCAAAATAGATTTGTATTTCTTTACATGATCTTAGTCATAATATATTTTGTATTATAATATAATTTAACATATATTTTGCTTCAAGGCAAATATTTTGAGGTAAAGTCTCAACAGTAACCAATTTTAATTTTCCTTTCTTATTTTTATTATTATTTTTTAATAAATAACTTATAACATTATCTAAGTCCCTAATCTATTTGCATGATCTCACAATGTTCACTTAATCTCTTACGATAATGGACCAACAAGTATTAATCAATTTTATTGTATATTATTTTTCAAATAAATGGTGCAAGTCTTTTATACGTTTGAATATTCATTCTTCAACTCTATTTTCCATCAACCCTATCATGCTTTCTCGATTTACTCAATTTAATTACATTAATACAATATGCTACGTAAAAATACAATAGTATTTGCAATAAGAATTTAAATATAATGAACTTATAAAAAAATTAATAATTATAATTATTTGATATATTGAATTTTGAGCATTGCTCGTTGGGTATCAGCCACGGAATACTCACCCAAATTATGGTTCTTGAGATGTAGCTTTTGAGATAGTAGCCCTAATATCGGGTAAATTTCATAGATAATTATATAACTATCATTTTTTTTCACAAAGGTCACTTAACTATTATTCCTACTACAACATCAATAAACTTTGACAATACTACTAAAATCGCACAATATAATATACAAATTAATTTCTAGTCATAACATGTAGAAATATCAAATATAGTATATTAGTAATTTAGTATAGACAAATCAATTGATGATCCTAACATATAAAAATATAACGGATGAGCAATTTAGTATCATACATTTTGTAATCATAAATAACTCGTGAGTCTTAAGTAAAATTTGTGTTATTAATTTTTGTAATCATAAACATACACTGTTCTTGATGATCCAAATCCCACTTGTCGAATTCAATATTTCAAACCCTATTTATGAAATTACAAAACCCATTACATAAGGTAATGCTATTGTTACAGCTCTCGATGATATGACATTATCTAATGATGCAACGCTTAACTATCAGAAAATGAAACATTATCTCCCTAATATTTTGCAAAGGAAAAAATTAACCATCTAATATCAATATTAGTTTCTCCATATTTAATGTATAACATGTAAAATTTTATGTTATTGGTCAAACTCTCATTGCATATTTCAATTCCAAGATTAATTTTATAAGTCTTTCAAAACATATGATATGTTAAAAGACCATTAACTTGAATCTTCAAAGAGTACATATTATATTTTTTATGAAACATAAATTACATGAATAACGGCTCACAAAAGTTTCACCAAATATATAGAAAATAAAATGAATATGCAACATAACCTGTATATTTAGCTGACTCTATAAATCAAGAAAAATCTATATTAGATCTAAAACAATGCTCAAAGTAAATTGCGATTCTTGTTAGAACGTTCGCACATATTCTTGAATAATCTATCTTCTCCAACATGTGATGGTAGAAATTAATAAACTTTTACTGAGTGTAGCCTCCTTATATAGTAGTAAATTGCTATGGCATTAGAATTTCTATATTAGTTGACAATTGATACAATATTCTTTTATATAGTAATTGTTAATTGATTATTCATTTTCTATTTATATTTCTCAATCAACCATGTCATGCTTCCTTAATTGACTTAAATTGAATGAAATCATGAAGTATCTTTTTCAAATTTGATTGTTTTAAAATCCAGAATTATTCTTACAATGCATGTATAAGGTTATATAATTGGTCAATTAAGAAAATATTTTTTATAAGGTAAAATTTTATTTTATTTGACATCTTAATATTAATTAGGACTATGTAATTTTTAGATGACTCTTAATCATGATATTCTTTTCTATATATGTTGTTTAATTTGTAGTTATTTTCAATAAACATTATGCAATCTTTTTGTGTAGTAATATTAATTTTTTTTTTAAAAATCAATATACAATTGATTTTCAATCTACTCTCTTTTAAATTCAAGACTATCATTTATTCATTTCCTAATATAGAATGATAGTATAATTACTTATTTATAATCATCCTTAATTATGAAAATTCTTTCATTAAATATGAATGCATATTTTTTTAAATATAGATTACTTGAAATATACTGAATGAAATCCTTTCAATAAATATGAATGCATATTTTAAAAAATAAAAATTACTTAAAATATACTGAAATAAATTCATTTGTTTTGTAGTCCAAACTTACCATTTGAATTTTTTTCATTGATTAATTTTTTTGAAAGGATTTTCTTATCACTACTAATTCAATATTTTTATTTAAGCCTTAACATACTCGATATTAATACAACTAATATTAAATACTTATTTAATATAATCTTTACATAATTTTCATCCAATAATATGGAACTTAAAATAGAAATTAATTAGAATTTACACAAAAATAAATATATCATAATTATATTTACTTAGATATCTAAGACTTCCTATTTAAAATCAAATTGCCATAGTAATATGTGCTTTGTACCCACGCCACTAATTATGTGAAAGTAAGTCAATGCGTTAAGTCTGATTTTGGATAGAATAAAATAGTATAATTTAAAAAAAAATATGAAATAAAATGATTTAATTATATACTAATTTTAATATGAAATAATTGAATGATTATAATAGTGTTTATTCAATAAGAGTCAAATTTAATTATCTTTTACCACAATATGAAATAATATTAAATAATTAAATAATCAACAAAATAATTTTTTGTTGTAAAATGATAGTTCTTTGTTGTAAAATGTCAAGTGGCTAGTTTTCAAGATGCCACTTGGCTTAATTTTAGGATAATTACTCTTCTTTATTAAATATATATAGATATGAAATAATATTAAATAATTAAATAATCAACAAAATAATTTTTTGTTGTAAAATGCCAAGTGGCTAGTTCTCAAGATGCCACTTGACTTAATTTTAGGCTAATTACTCTCCTTTATTTTTTATATATATATATTATTAAATTAGATACAAGAGCTCGTGCTTATATGCTACTTTCTCCATCTTAATTTATGTGATGGAGATGGAATTTGAGAGTCAATTAAATTTTCTGTATAATTTTAAATATTTTAAATTATTGATTATTGTGATTTGTAATACTTTTTACATAATTTTCAGATAATATATGTCACTCTCTTTATCCCAGTTTATGTCACACTGATGGAATTTGGGAGAGTCAACTAAGTTTTTATATAGGTTTTAGATATTTGATGTTGTTAAGTAATGTGATTTAAAGTACTTTCTACGTAATTTTCAAATAATCTATGTTATTCCCGCTGCTCCAATTTATGCGGCATAGATAGAATTTCGAGAGTCAACCAAACTTTGTTATATGTCTTTCAAATATTTTAAGTTGCATTATGATTTATAATATTTCTTTTACATAACGAAATAAGTACGAAAATTATAAAAATTAAAAGGTAGATTTAAATAAAGTTGATATTATGAATCATGTACACTTGTCTTTCCACTACTTTTAATGTACAATTAAAGTTGCTTTGTGTAGAAATATTTCTTTTATTTCAATTTATGTGGCACTGATAGAATTTCGAGAGACAATCAAATTTTTGTATGTCTTTGAAATACTTTAAGTTGTATTGTGATTTATAGTATTATTTTACGTAAATTTCAAATATATAACAAATTATAAAATATAAGACAAATAGATTAAAACTAAAGAAGTACGAAAATTATAGAAATTAAAAGGTAAAACTAAATAAAGTTAATCATATGACTAATAAAGTTAATATTTCTTTGTCTAGAAATATGATTGGTTGGGTGTTCGTCCCTCTTCGGCATGCTTTGTGTAGAAATATGATTGGTTGGGTGTTCGTACCTCTTCCTCGTTTATATATAGTAGGATATATTAATTAAAGTGTTTCCTTCTAGTAACTTTTTATTGAAAAAATTACATCACAACATTAATTATCTTATCATACCTATATAATATCACATATCTTTTATTTAATTACATCTCATCCCATATTTTAAGTAGTGATCTGAGATAGTAATATATCTGAAGACAATATGTATTTCGAAGAAAATTAAGTAATGTATCCGAGACAATATGTATCATGAATTAATTATGGTCATGATACTTAACAACCAACCTACTAACGCAATGTATCGGGACCAACGCAATATATTCGAGATTTAATAATGTATCCGCAATTTCAGATTTTCAAGCAACACAATATATCGGGACCAAAGCAATGTATTCGAGATTTCAAATTTTCCAAAATTTTTAGTAATATTGAAAAGAGTTGGGATAGGAAGTAATTAGCTCCAATTAAGGGTAAACAACATACATCCCACCACTTTTGGAGCTAATTATTCTCTATCTCAATTCTTTTCAATATTACTAAAAAATTTGAAATAACTCTACACGGATACATTATTGTCATCCGGATACATTGTGAATCCGATACATTGCCAACTAATTCATTCATTTTAAAAGGAAAGTAACGGCAATCTCTTTAATTGGGGAGTAAATCACGCATTAACGGATTATGAGGCTTCTGGATTATCTCAAATATTACGAAATATTTTCAAAATTTAAATTAAATTCTTGTAGTGCTCTTCCTTATCTTGAGAACATACTTTATCCCCTCCATTTCAAAGGTAAGACATAGTGAAGGAGTTGCCACAGATGGAATTAGAGAATATGGTGAAATGCTAGTCACCGGAAAAGCCTTAGTCAGAGAATGAACCAGTGAAGTTGATGGGCTAACTTTAGGAGCCGATGATAAAGATACTAGAGATTTGGGAGGAGATCTTGCCGGAGACGAAATCGGTGCTTGAGATTTTACCACCGATGATTTTGATAGAGAAGATATCAAAGATTGAGAATGTCCTATTTGAAAGATACACTAGGCGGATATTTAGACGATAGAGATGGAGACTAATCCAGTGAAGTTGATGTATCCATGTAGTTTAGAGAGAGAAAATAAAATAAGGGATGAGATGTAATTAAATAAAAAGATTGGGATTTTATGTAGATATGATAAGTTAAGTAATGTTTTAATGTATTTTTTCCTTTATATTAAGCACCCGTTTAACACCCAATTATATCAACGAATTATAGTTAAGTGATTCAATAGTTAAATAATAAAAATCTATACTCAAATCATATCATACGTTATTTTTTAAAAATATAAACATCATAAGCAGATAAAACTTTTACGTACCATACATACACTATAACACATTTGTTTGGCTTAATTAATCTTTATTTATAAAAATAAACAACATAAATGGTCCTTGTCTTATGAAAAAAGCTGTCTTCCATTATGTGAATAATTAATGGGTAGCAGATAAAGAGTTGAACAAATTTTAGTTCCATTGAAGAGTATAGACAATTATGTAGGGTAGGTGATTATTGTCTATTTACTTTTTAAAACGAGTCATCCGTAATTGCTTTATGAAGATCTTTTTACGTTAAGGACAAACAAAGATTCAGCCTTTAATATGTTACAGATATTGGTTAATTGAAATTCTATCACATCAATATTCAGTGAATGTAATCATTTATCCGTTGAAATGGAAAAATTTGACAAAAGGAATGAATTGAAAGTGTGAAAAATGTGACGAGATTGTGTAGGTGTTTGACCATGAAAATAAAATATTTTGGAATTGAAATTGGAATTGGAGTTGAAATTGGAGTTGGAGTTGGAGTTGGAGTTGGAGTTGAAATTGGAGTTGGAGTTGAAATTGGAGTTGGAGTTGAAATTGGAGTTGGAGTTGTGTTTGGCCATGAAAATAAATAGTATTCTTTTTGACTTTTTGTGAGAGAAGTAAAAGTAAAAAAAGTGAAAACAAGAAAATGTTGTTTTCACTTTTTTGAAAATTTAGTTCACTTTAGTGAAATATATTTCATGGCCAAACACCACTACATTTCACTTTTTTCACTAAAGTGAAATTTATTTCTGAAAAAAAGTGAAAAAAATTCATGACCAAACGGGCCCAATTTTAAAGTTTAAAGTTTAAACTATGCAGAGATTTTTGGTCGTTTAAATTGATATCAATATTCTGTGAATTGAAGGTCGTTTTTGGCATTTTAAAAATATATACAATAATCTACTCTCGTTGTTTCTAAATAAGTGCTCCTTTTACCTTTTGATTCTAATCCTAAATAAGTGTATGTTTAAGCCTCCAAGAATAAATTGGTCATAGTCTTTCAAATTTGTAGTTTGTCTATAAAAAAAGTAATCTTTTTTTTTATCAACTAGATAAAAAGTAATCAATGTCAACTTGAAAATAGATACATTTAATTAGGGGTAAATTGGTAATGTTATCTTTTATTTTCTAGGAGTTAGTAATTTGTTAAAGGGTGTGGTCAACCCAAAAAGAGCACTTATTTAAGAATAGAGGGAGTATTTTATTTCTAGTCATTACTCTCTCCGTTAGCTTTTACTGATCACTTATTTTCTAATTGGATTTCCATTTTTATTTATCATTTTTGATATATCAAGAAAATATAAAAAAAAAATCTATTTTATCATTAGCATTAATTGCTTATTCTCCAAACTAATTTCATCAAAACACAATAGTAAATATCAATTAATAAGAACATTATGATAAAATAGTTATGTTAATAATTATTTTTTTAATAGATATACCAAGTCAAATATGACAAGTAAAAAACGAACGGAGAAAGGGAGTAATTTAAAATCAATGAAATTTATTGTCCCAATTAAAATGCGGAGAAGGTATTCTTTTTCCAAATCCAAAATATTAAAAGGATAAAGTAAGCTTTACTCAAAGATTTATGTCGAAGTTAAATGATCCAACACATCCAATCAAAGGACACCTACAACCAATCAATTTAATATGTCAAGAAGGATTTGTTAAAGCGGTAAGATATATACTAAGGACCCATTTGACCATAAAAATAAAAAATCTATTCATTTATTTGGTATTTTTTATGTTGAAAATATAATTGGAGTTATGTTTGACCATAGTATTTTTAAAAATATTTTAGACTTTGGATGCGCTTTTTTATAAAGTGATAGGAAAAAATGAGTGCAAAAAAAGTGAAAGTGTTTTTCAAAAAATCAAAAATTGTGAAAATGTATTCCGGAATACGTTTTTGATTTTCATGACCAAAAAAGTATTCCCGAATAAAGCAAAAACATATTCCGAAATATCGTGAATAATATTTATAGATTAGGTGTTAAGCTTATGAAAATCCTATAACCTAATAACCTCCTTAAAGTAGATAGGGTAATTTATTAATACGTGTTATTTATTGGTAAGAGTGGCTGAGTTGGTGCAACATGTGGTATCTTATAAAAGATCATGGATCGATTCATTCTGTCAACGCTTATACTCAATCGAGCTCATCGCATTGAGCTTGTCTAGTTCGATTTATATCTCATGTATAATTTACTAGCTATTACATAAAAGCAAATTTATCCCATGCGCGTTTAAAGAACAACTTACCGATTTCTTGAGGTTCCAAAAGAAAATTGTGTTACCTAAAATATGAAATGATTTTATCTAATTATGAAAAATCTCCTATTGTAGGTAATCGTAAATTTCATTGCGTCAATTGTATATGTCATTGTGCATCACACTAAGATCAAACGAAATCTAATCAATTGTATCATTTTATTACAAAAGTAGTCTCTATGTTTTATTTTATATAACACTTTTTTCTTTTGAATCTATCTATAAAATAATGATATCATTTTGTATTTAGAAAAAATATAAATTAATAAATTCTTGATTTTACACTTAAAAACATACTCTTATAATCACACAAACGGCAAATCATTTTGAAACTATATATAAAATTATAATGTCAAACACATTCATATTCATACAAAAATAAAAGAGAAAAAATATTTTAGTTGAATAGACAAATATCAACATCTTGAACACGTGCCTCGTCTTCTTTGGCATATTTGGCATTTAAATGGATAACGAAAGGGACTTCACACTCCACACCACACCTGTAATAATGGCACTAATAAACTTGCATCAAACTTTTTCCTATTTCTTTTAATTTCTTGTCAAACCTCTTGGTTGGTTTTAAATATCAAAATCAGTGAATTAAATAATAGATTAGGTCTGAAATAATGAAGAGAAATATTAAAGTATAGAGAAATGATTTAATTTGCTGTACTTTTATCGAGGGTCTTTTGAAAATAATCTTTTTATCTCCATGAGGTAGTGATAAAGTATGCGTACACTATATCCTCTCCATACCTCACTTGTGGAATTTCACTGGTATGTTGTTAAATTATTAAAGTATAGAGAAAAGAAAGTTTTTTTTTGTCTTTCAAGAGTTGTCCAGTACCCACATTGAAGTCTGACTAATTCGAATTCGCAATAGGAAGTCCCAATATGGGGGCAAAGCGCTTCCAATCAAAGGCGACTCCATATCAAGGACTAGAAGCCGAGACCTTTAATTATGGATGAGGAGTATTTATCACTCCACCACAATTTTTGATGGTGAAAAGAAAGTTTTTGGAACGCAGGAAAGGGATTCTACATAAAAATTACAAAACCACACATTTATATATTTCGAGCTAAAAGCATAATATTACAAAAATAATAACAAACTCAGGTTAATTTCATAAGTGAAGTATGGGAGGAGGAATGCACAGAGACCTTATACGCTTTATCGGATAAAAATGTTGTTTCCGATAGATCAAAACTTAAACAATTGCAGTATTAGACTATTAGCCAATCAACTTATTCATTAAGAACAAATATAATCGATGTTATTGTATGAGTGTTTACTTTAAGAATATTATAAATTTTTGGGTAAAATAATTCATTGATAATTGGATGTACTGAATATCGCCTTGGATGTAAAATAAATTTAGATTCTCTAAAAGCATTTTGATATGTGAAATTCACACAATTCAAACTTTAAAGTTATCTTAAAAGCAAAAATAGGACGATTTACTAGTACCAAAAGTATAAATTGCCTCAAAGTGTAATAGAAAATATTAAAATAAATTTAAATATTTCATACATGAAAAGATAAGTTTTTGTCAATTTGAATGATCAATCTTAAGAAACATGCAATAACTAAGAAGTGAATTTCATTTAGGGGTGTTCAGAATGGAGAAAAATATTTCTACGAAAATAAGTGAATTTCTTTTTTTTGTGTGTGTGTGTGTTTGCTATGTAAATAAAAAATATTATTCTAAAAATATTTATATACAATCTAAGTAAATACTATGAGTGAGGAGGGTGGGGTAGGTGATAGAGATGTGGGATTGAGGCAATGGGGTTGGGGGTTGGAGGTGAAGATGTTGTGTGTTGGATGATGAAAAATACATAATCAATGTGAATGTTACTTGCAGAATTTGTTCTTCCTACTTCTATTGAAAAATAAATTTTCCTTATTTTTTAAAAACTTATTTTCATTTTCTAAAATATTTTATCAACTGAACATAAAAAATCAAAAAATATTTTTCTCCGAGCCAAACACAACCCACACCCTTAATCATCACTTTGTTAAACGCCAAAATTTCCTAGTGAACAACTGATGCAAATGATTCATTGATTTTAACGTTATGCGTGGCTAAACGAATCACGTGGTTTCATTCCAAAACACAATTATTTATTATTTTTTTTGAAAATGACAACATTCAAATTACAATAATCAAAATAAATCCATTCTGGATAACAGAGGATTACTGAAAGGAAACATATGATTTTTTAAATTAATTATTTTCTTAGGTTTTGTATTTCTTGTTCAATATTCATATTAAATTTGATTAACTTTGAATTCATGCTAAAAAATTCCACATTAAAGAATAAAAACTTTCTAATAAAAATAATTTCATACAGAGTATTTTAAACTCAAACTCAAAAGCTTCATTAAAAATAAAGAAATAATTATCACTATACTGCAACTTTACTGGTTAATTAATTTAATTGTGACACGAAAAACAGGGGTCACAACACTACACTAGGCGTTGCAGCGATCAGCAACAGTAGTGATAGGAAAAGATAAGTAGTAGTGATAATATACAATCAAAGCTATGAAAATTACTGAAAGGGGAATCACATCTTTGAAAATATATTTTCAGCAAAGGTGTTGGATGATATTTAATTAAAATTTGAAAAAGAGTATCTAAAGTTAAAAATTATTTAAAAGTAATCGTGTATGAATGAATTTTACTAAAAAATGAAAGCTAAAATTTCGTAAGTAAAATTATTATTTTACTTGAAATACTTTTAAAATTATTTTTCCAAATACCAAATTGACATTAAAATTGTTTACCCCTAAAAAAGATACAACACTAATAGGGGTGTGTATCGGTCGGTTCGGTTCGATTTTGTGTATCATCGATTCGATTTATCGATTTTTGGTTTGTAAACATGTTAAACCGATAACTAAACCAATAAGAGATTTGTTATCGGTTTTTGATTTATCGATTTTCGATCCTTAACGGTTCAGTTTTCGATTTAACCGATAAGAAAATGCTCCTCTAATTTTTTTGTTTTCTTTTTTTTTTTTATTCTCATGTGCTCATATATACACTACCTTCATACATAAAAGTCTACACAAATTACAAATAGAAGGGAGGCTAAATACATTATTAGTAAAACAAACTTATTTTCTTTTTCGTTAAATAGCAAATTTCAATGTGATAGCAATGATAGTATCTCTTAAAAAGAAAAGCAATGTTGGTTTATAGCTTATATAAATGGGTAACACTCCAACAAGCCAACAACTTTAGGAAGAAAACAACAATACTAAGACAACAACTATAAAATGCGAAAAATAATAGGGTATGTATTTAAAATCTAAAGTCATTATTATATAATTAGGGATAAAAATATAATTTTAGTATAATCTTATTGGATTATCGGTTTAACCATTAACTAAAACCTTAAAATCGAAAATTAAACCGATAGCAATAAAAAATTTTACAAAACCTTTTAAAAATCGTTAACTCAATAACCTGATACAGATAAACCAATAATATTTTTGTCGATTCGATTTGTCGGTTAAACTGATTTTTGCACACCCCTAAGCACTAGGCGTTGCAGCGATCAGCAATAGTAGTGATAGGAAAAGATAAGTAGTAGTGGTAATATATAATCAAAGCTAGGAAAATTACTGAAAGGGGAATCACATCTTTGAAAATATATTTTCAGCAAAGGTGTTTGGATGATATTTAATTAAAATTTGAAAAAGAGTATCTAAAGTTCAAAATTATTTAAAAGTAATTGTGTATGAATGAATTTTACTAAAAAAATAAAAGCTAAAATTTCATAAGTAAAATTATTATTTTACTTGAAATATTTTTTAAATTATTTTTTCAAATACCAAATTGACATTAAAATTGTTTACCCCTAAAAAGATACAACTGAATTTAAAAGCGAGATTTAAAGGATAAGAGGTATTACTCTGATTGGGTGAGAAGAAAAACTTAAGCAAGTGATAATTAAATTAATAAAAGATCAAATATGTAAAGCAAATAAAGGATTAGAATAACCTGAATTGGCATGATTCCAGTGATATAATCGCCGAAGGTATCCTCGAACAAGTTTAGGTGATGCTACAAGTTTAATCGAACAAGTAATGAAGCTGCTAAACAATAGTAATATTCAGTATATTCGCGGTTGATCATTTACAAGGTGATGATCGTACAACTCTTATAAGGGTCATTTCTCAGGAGTTGATTGCCCCTAATTAATTCTTATAACTCATCGGTGTAATTTTTTAATTTTTTGGCCATTATTCACGTGTCCTTACCTGATTGGAGCACATGTTTTTTCTGGCTATGCCTTGCGTAACTTATGGTGATCTCCACGTCTCATGATTCAACCCGTAAAAGTTGTACTTACCTGTAACTTATGGAGAAATTAAGAGAAGACAAGAACAACTTACCCTCGCAGCGTAATGGGCAGCATCGTTTATTAAGTACTCGGTAGAGACACCTTTTATCTTGCTACAATCCTTCGAGGACATGATATCATTAAACTAATTGGCTTTCCCAACCGAGCTAAAAAACGAGGCTCGTCTCATTCAGGATAACCAAGGTTGTCGTACGATGGCAAGAGGCAATGTAGTCAGGGGAAGTATTGAAGCTTGCAAGACGCCGAGATAGACTTGCGTAGGATGATGGGGGATCCGAAACTTGGAGATTTGAGCCTTCAAGAGCTAGCGAGGCAATTACTTTCGATGGGATTCCAGTGCGGGTCGCGTGATTGATTCTATGAGGAGCAGGCCTGGTCGAAGAAAGGGGGACGCGAGGCAGTCCACTCATCATGGCTTCATTTTCCATAAGATGAAATAGTCTGACCTCCTCGGACTCGGAGGGGTTGGGTGACCTCACTTTTTGGCCCAAGGATTCGCTGTGCAAGCCATCGAAATTCCTAGATAAAACCGCTCTCTCCGAAGTCTTTTCTCTTTCCCTAACCATAGAAGTATCGATGTTTCCTTTACTTTTTGGAGGTATGGGGATAGCAAGAGAGTCGTCAGGCAAGAGATCTAGGATAGCACTGGCCGGAGAGCAGAGATGACCGTAGGAGCCTAACAGACGAGACTAAGAGTAACCACGAAAGAATGGAGAATTACAGAGTCCGGCTTCAATCTTGTAACAGGGAAAATCCATGAAAGTAAATCCTAGAACAAACAAAAAGAGAAGGAATCGCTAAGGAAAAATGAATTTTCACCATGATTTCTCGTTTTCCACTCGTATCGGTTAGATAGACACGACCAGGTGCGGTCGAATGCGAAAATAGACTCAAGGATGTGCGCCCCCTAATGATGGAGTATCTGGGTTTGGTTCAAGAGTTTATTGCCTGAAGGCGGATACCACCTAGGAGATGCACGAGATGTATGACGGAGTGAGATGCAATTGGGACGCAAAATAGAAAAAAAAAATGTATATAGGCACTTATCGTGGGTGTTCTAGAAAAATGTCGCAGGAGCAATGTGGAGGACCTCAAGGGATATAACTACGAAGCGATCGGTCCATCCTCGATCCTGGGGATCGTACACGCTGCTTATGATTGATTCTCTGCCCCGATAAAATAGCTGATCAATTATTCTCCCCCGTAGCATGCGAAGAGAATAAAGCAGACGAAGATGGGTCAAGGTAAAATTGACATCCGACATAGAGGCTAGTGCGTGAAGACAAGCAATGATTCGTCACACTCTCGAATTTAGCTGGCTGAGGGATAGCCGAAAGATGTTGGAAAATGAGGTGATCACCTCGTCAATCGTGCTACTAAGGCCTCACCCTCATTTCACTGAGGAAGTAAACATTGAGCCGAGGAAACTAGAGTGGAGAGGATTTTTTGACTTCCGAAATAGAGGCTAAAAGAAGGAACAAAGGGAATTAAATAAGGACCAAAACCAGTTGGTAGAGTTTATCTAACGAAAAATGCAAGTTAAAGCAACGACTCAGAAAAAATGCTTTCTCTGGATCTTGACGTACGACGAAGTAGGCCGTACTAAAGGGTGGCCTAATCTCGAGTGAACACATGGCGAGATCGGATGAAATGTCAATCTGCCCAATTTTTAGTTTCGTGTTATTTTCACCTTTCACCCACAATAAGAGTATTGCACCCGAAAGACGGAGGGACTATCTGTAGAGGGTAAAATAGGAATAGCAAACATGTAACATCGCGGGTATAAGTTGAAAGTCGCATGATAGGGTCGCCCCAGGAACGACCGATGAGACAAGAAATGGAGGAGACCGCCCTCCCGTTCTAGCCATAAAAGTATGGAACCGCTATTCTTGATAATGATGCACTAAAGGACAAGCAGGGACTAATGTGTCAGGATGTTCAGGTTCACGGACTATCCTTGATAGACCTATGCCAAATAAGGAGTATTAGGTTGGCACTCTCCAACGTCTCCAGCACGTAACACTCGCTTATTAGTTTCAGTACTATAGGGATCGAGTGGCATTCTCTTATTGGTCACAAGTCAACCTTGTACTCTATAAATAGTTGTTCCCCTACATTTGTAAACGCATTTGATTTTGCCTATTTCTGCTGCTAAGCAATAAAATATCTAGTTATCTTTACCTCTAAGTTTTCTCTGCTTTTGTATCTCTGTTTAGCGCCAGCCGAGGACAAATTACTTCTTGTTTGTTTTCATTTATACGACCTGCGCTATGACTCAAATTTGCACTCAAACTTAAGCTTATTGATTTTTTTAGTTTTCCTTAGTTCATATACCTAGTGTCTTGCAAACTTTCGTTACTAACATGAAGCTAAGCCGTAACACATGCTCTTGACCCACCTACAAATTTAAACGTCCCAAATTGACAGTAAACAAAATATACATCTCATAATCTAATAGAAATATCACAATATAATTTTTAAAATACTATTACTAATATAAAAGCTTGACTGTAATAATATCATGAATTTGATTGAAAACATCAAATAGCTTAAAAATACTTTACAAATTCCAAAATGTGATTTTGAAAAAGTATTCATCATACACAAAATTTAGAAGGAGTTTGTAAAAAAAATATCATTTTATTTCAAGTTTTTGAATTTTAGATAAAAATTAAATTCTTTTGTCTGATTAAAGAATTGGTAAAAAAGCTATTTTATATCCAAACTCTTTTCCCAATTACAAAACAGACTTAATATTCAGCAGAAAAGATTACAACTTATCATAAACACATTTTCAATTTTCACAAACTTCTTTTTTCCCCTAAAAATATATGATCAAATTTTTTTTTGCTAGTGTTGTCCAAAATCCAAAAGCTTCTATGATGATCCGCATTTTGAAAAATCTGTATTTTTAATTCCTCAACTTTATTTTTGCTACTTTTGATTTCCATTTTAGTAGTTTAATGGTAAACAATTAAGCATAGTATAAGGATTAACGAATACTCCCATAATGTGTTGTACCTTGTTACTCCACTCCCACCCCAATGCTGCTCCTATTGCATTACACTCAACTCACTTTGTAATCTATAAATATTTTGCTTCATCATAATGAAACAACCCCAAAAAAGAAAGCGAAAATTGGGAAAAAAGAAAGAAATTTGTAGAGGAATTGCTCCTCTTCAATGAATTAATTGGAGAGAAAAGGAAGAGGAAAACTACTTTTCTTCTTCTTCACTTCTCAAAAACTATCACTAAACATCAGGATTATAAGTATTTATGCTGAATTCCAAGCCTTCTAGAATTGGTGGGAAAAGCAATTAATAACTATTTTCCGGAATGAATAGTGGACTATTTAACAACTTTCCAGAAATGCCTAACTACCTTAACTACCTGCCAACTCAGCTAAAATTCTAATGAAACGGGACAATTATCAATTAGTAAAATAATAAAAATAGCAAGTAAAGCAACTACAATTTTAAGATCACAATAATGCCCTCCCTTAAGAATCCTTGTCCTCAAGGATTAGAATCTGGAAACCTCAGCTGGAAATCTTGCAGATCTTCCCAAGTGTTATCTTCAACTGGTGCGTTGAACCACTTGACCAAAACTTGTGTAATAGCTACACCTTTCTTAGGAGCCATTCTCCTATCTGAAATAGCCTCAGGAGCAAGAATCACATGGCCAGAATCTGTGAGAACCACAGGTAGTTGAGTGGAAGCAGAATGGGAACCAACTTTTTTTTTTAGTTGGGAGATATGAAAAGTGGGATGAATCTTGGAGTGTGGTGGTAGTTCAAGTGTATAAGCAACAACTCCAACTTTAACAGAGATCCTAAAAGGGCTATAGAACTTTGCAGCAAGCTTTTGAAATGAGTGATCTTTGAGAGACAACTGCCTATAAGGCTGCAATTTCACATAAACTATGTCACCAACATCATAAGACCTGTCAATCCTCTTTTTATCAACCTGAATCTTCATTCTGCACTGACCATTCTCCGAGTGAAACTTCAAAGCTCTAAGAGTTGCCTCCCTATCTTGCAGGCTTCTATCAATTGTGTCAAGAGCTGAGTCAAAAAGCATATAAGGCAGTAGAGGTGGGGAATTTTGACCATAAACTACCTCATAAGGTGTGAGTTGAGTGGAGTTATGAAACGTGGTGTTGTACCACCACTCAACAAGAGGAAACCACGGAGGCCATAGTTTAGGTTTCTCAAATGTCTTGAACCTTGGATAACACTCAAGACATCTATTGCCTACCTCTATTTGGCCATCAATTTAAGGGTGGTATGCTGTGGAAGTGAGGAGTGAGACCTTCTGCAATTTGAAAAATTCCTTCCAAAACCTACTTGTGAACACTACATCTCTGTCAGATACTCTATGAAAATCTGAGCTACTTCCACAGCAGTGTAGGGGTGTTTTAGAGCCATAAAATGAGTTGCCTTGCTCAGTCTATCCACCACCACAAAGATTACCTCATTTCCTTCAGCTTTAGGAATGCTCTTAATGAAATCCATTGAGATATCCTGCCAAACTTTATCAAAGATGGGAAGGGGCCTCAACAACCCCAAGGGAGCCACATTATCAGACTTGCATCTTTGACAGGTATCACACTCTCTAACAAAGGTGTAAACATCTTGCTTAATCTTTTTCCAGAAAAAATCTTGTTTAAGTCATTGTAGAGTAGCCTTTATCCTAGAATGACCCCCTGCAGCACTCTCATGGTAGTAAGCAATAAGCTGTTTCCTAATGTCTGCATCTTGCCCCACCATCATCTTGCCTTTTCTACTTAAAATACTACCCTAAAACCTGTAATGAGGCTTATGAGCAGACCCCCTTTGTATGTCCTGCAATAGCTTCTGTAAGGATGGATCTTGTGACCTTGTAAGCTTGACCTCATATAATAGTGGGACATGCACACCCGAAATGCTGCACAACTCAACTGGATTGTCCCTTCTAGACAAAGCATCTGCAACAATATTTTTCTTGCCCTT
The DNA here is from genome assembly GCA_031232105.1 of Capsicum rhomboideum. Taxonomy (NCBI): domain Eukaryota; kingdom Viridiplantae; phylum Streptophyta; class Magnoliopsida; order Solanales; family Solanaceae; genus Capsicum; species Capsicum rhomboideum. The sequence goes on from CP124711.1 coordinate 117,461,039, forward strand.
TTTGTAGTTGATTTCATAATCATATCCCATCAGTTTCACTAGCCACTTCTGTTGACTAGGAGTAGTGATTCTCTGCTCAAGTAGAAACTTGAGGCTGTGATGATCAATTTTGATGGTAAAGTGTCTGCCTAGCAAGTAAGGCCTCCATTTTTGTACAACAGTAACCAAAGCTAGGAGTTCCTTTTCATATACAGACATAACCAGATTATTACCTGATAATCCCTAACTAAAGAAGGCTATAGGTCTGTTTCTTGGAGTAAAACAACATTAATTCCCTCATCTGATGCATTAGTCTCAACTACAAAATCCTTGGAAAAATCAAGTAAAGCTAGTACAGAAGCAGAAGTGACAGCTTGTTTCAAGTGTTCAAAAACAGTAGAGGCTGCAACATTCCACTGAAAATTCTTTTTCTTCAATAGATCAGTTAAAGGCTTAGCCGACTCCCATACCCCTTGATGAACCTCCTATAATAACAAGTGAGACCCAAGAACCCTCTGAGGCCCTTGATAGTTGTTGGTTGAGGCCAGCTCAACATAGCTGATACCTTGTGTTCCTCCATAGCTACACCATTAGCAGAAATGACATGACCTAAGTAATCTATTTGTGAGACACTAAAGGTACACTTGCACTTCTTAACCAAAAGTTGATTGGATCTCAACAATTTAAAAGCTTCTTCCAGGTGAAGTAGATGTTCATCCCAACTAGAACTATAACTAAGTATATCATCAAATAAGACAAAAACGAATTTCCTAAGATAAGGATGGAAAACCTAATTCATTAGGCTCTGAAAAGTGGATCGAGCATTAGTCAATCCAAAAGGCATGACTAGGATTTCATAGTGGCCAAAGTGAGTTCTGAATGCAGTCTTAGGTATGTCATCTTCACACATCCTGATCTGATGATAACAAATCTTAAGTCTAGTTTAGAGAAAAAAGTAGCTTCATGGAGTTCATCCAGTAGTTTCTCTATAACAGGTATAGGAAATTTATCTTTGATGGTGCAGTTGTTCAACTACCTATAGTCTATACATATCCTCCGACTACCATCTTTCTTCTTGACCATGATAATATGATAAGAGTATGGGCTAGTGTTGTGTCTAATCACTCTAGAAATCACGAGTTCATCTACCATTTCTCCACCTTATTCTTCTGAATCACAGGGTATCTATAAAGCCTAATATTGACAGGAGAAGATCCTTCCTTCAAAATAATTTTGTGGTCATGAGACCTGGAAGGAGGCAAAACTTTTGGAGCCTCAAACAACTCTTCATATCCATCCAACACCTTCTGCAAATCAGCAGGGTGCTGAAATGCATTCTCATTTCCTTCCACAGCTAGAAAAGTGGCACTTTCTTCCTGAATAGTTTCTCTCAACATACCTACTGAGATCATGCAAAGGCTAGCTGGTTGGGCTAGCATTTTGTCCATCTTTCCTGGTTAAACCATCTTAATAAGAGGAGGCTGCAAACCCTTCAATAACACCCTTCTCAATTGTTTGAAATTCCACAGAATATCTCTAAGAGTGATAAACCACTAAATTCCTAGTACCCTGTTACATCCACCAATAGGAAGTATCAACATGTTGGATTCAAATAAGACACCTTGCATCTTCCAAGTCAAGCCTTCACAAACATGATTGTAATCTACTCTATTGCCATCAGCCATAGACACAGAAAAAGAATTGATATATGATAAACAACACCCTAACCTCTTGGCTATGTTATGATTCAAGAAATTAGATGTGTTGTCTGTATCAATTAGAACCTGTATGACTTTCCCTTTAACATAAGCAGTGACCCTCATAGTTCTAAAATCATGAGTGCCATTCATGGCATGAACTGAAACATGAGGCATAATTACTCTCTCAGCATCAATGGCTAAACCCTGAGCCATTAAGGAGAACATCTCAGCAGAGTCTAAAATACTCTTTTCACCTTTTTTGTTTTGTTCTACAAGCTCTTCTAACTCCAGAGAAAACAACCGTCTCTTATTCTTGCACACATGAGCAACACTAAATTTCTCATCACAATTAAAACATAAGCCATTAGCTCTCCTTTCCTCCATCTTTGCAAGCTTAAAAAATTTGGACTTAAAGCCTTTGGAATTGGGGGGTGGTGATTTTGGTTGAACAAGTTTAGGAATGGAATAGCTTGGAGTATGCTGAGATAAGCTTGGTGGTTTGGAGCTATTTTTTTTGTGTAGAGGATAAAGAATAAGAAGGGGTAGAATGACCTTTGGTCTGTTGCTGATTAAGGAGAAGAGTTTGTTCTTGAATTTTAGCCAAACTAATGGCTCTTTGCAGGGATCTTGGGGCAAACATCTTAATAGGTAACCTAATTTCTGGTTTCAAACCCCTTATGAAACAACTTACTACATATTCATCAGCTAATTCTACCTTAGTTATCAATTCATCAAATGCATCAACATACTCTTGGACAGTTCCAGTTTGCCTTAAAAGTCCCCCATTGGATCATCATACAATTCAGTACTGAATTTAGAGTATAAACAACTTACATATTCACCCTAACTAGGCCATTCCTTTGAAAGCTTGTTCTTCATGTAAGTCTGATGCCACTACAGTGCCTTACCCTCTAATCTACATGGTGCCAGTTTAACCCTAGCAGTTGGTGGTGTCTCATCTACATCAAAGAACTACTCACTCTTGTAAATTCATTCCCTCAACTCAGAACTATTTAACCTTAGAAACTCAATTGGGTAATTTTGCATGGGCAATTGATAGCCCTCATCCCTTGCATTACCATGTCTTACACCTGCATTTCCAGCTTCTGCATCTCTTGGATTCTGATCTCTCCCCTTACCTGGGAATTCGCGTGGTGCGTTCCCAATTTGCTTTTCACCATCCACCATGGTAGCTATCATTTTCTTAATATCGTTCATGGCATCTGCCACCTTAGCATCCACCATTCTACTCAATTCCGACATCGAATCCACTACCCTTTCATCGAACCCTTCAAGGCATCGATCTCCTTTAGCAATTTATGCATCCTAGTGTTGTGATCACCCATTCGTACAGGTCAGAGGAGCCCTGGCTCTGATACCAATGATACAATCCCCCAAAAGAAAGGGAAAATTGGGAAAAAGGAAAGAAATTTGTAGAGAAATTGCTCTTCTTCAATGAATTAATTGGAGAGAAAAGGATAAGGAAAACTACTTTTTTTCCTTCTTTACTTCTCAAAAACTGTCACTAAACATCACGATTACAAGTATTTATGCTGAATTCCAAGCATTTTATAATTGGAGGGAAAAGCGGTTAATAACTGTTTTTCGAAATGAACAGTGGACTGTTTAACAACTTTACGAAAATGCCTAACTACCTACCAGCTCAGCTGAAATTCTAATGAAATGGGACAATTATCAATTACTAAAACAATGAAAATAACAAGGAAAACAACTATAATTTTAAGATCACAACAATCATATATTTCGAATTTGAGTTTTGAGCATGAAAAAAGATTCAGTTGAGAGAGCCGGCTGTAAAATGGGCTTTGTAATACGTATTCCGAATATAACATGTCCAATATGTACGGAACACCCATTGAGAAAAAAAAAAAAACTCCCATAATGTGCTGTAACCCACTACCCCCACCCCACCGGCTGCTCCTATCTCATTCCACTCAACTCACTTTCTACCTATAAATATTCCGCTTCAGCTTCACTCTCCTCTTCCAAAAAAGACATTTGTCTCTCTAGTCTCTTATATATACACTCTCTACTATTCCACTAGGGTCTAGCAGTTTTTGTACAAATCGAGAGCAAAAATGGATGCATATACGGTTCATCTAGCGATGGCGGCTCTTGTTGGAGCATCTGTGGTAGCGGTATCGGCTTACTATATGCACCGAAAAACCCTAAATCAGTTACTCGAGTTTGCGAAAACGATAGATAAGGATAGGGACCCTGATGACGTGGCAGCGGCTGAGGACGGTGGTTATTCGCCGCAGCAGGTGAGGAAGTACGTTGCTGCTGCCGCGGATAAGTTGCGGAATCGTAGTCGGAGTAATGGATATTATCGCCGTTCTTCCGCTTCGTTTCCCGATGTGACGACGGCGAATTCTGGCGAGGTTGAGGAAAGGAGGAATGGTCCTATACATGTCGATTCTATTCCAGCCGGTTTGCCCAGGCTTCATACGCTTCCTGAAGGTATTTTGTGTACTGGATATATGTTTGCTGTGGTATTTCTAGGCCAGTGTAGTAACTTGTGTTTGTTTGCGGAAACTGATCGTCTTGTTTGGAGTAACTGGTAAAGTTGCTGACATGTGACCTCCATACAATAGATTATAGACCCTTGTGGTCGGGCGATTACAAACCCTTGTGGTCGGGCTCTTCCCCGAACCCGTGCATAGCGGGAGATTTAGCGTACGGGCTGCCCTTTTTGGATTATGATACAGTGGAGGAAAAATTTGTTGGTCAATATTCAAATGAGAAATGATTTGATTACCTGTAAATATAATACTGATAAAATAAGGCCTGGCTTGATTTGAAGAATTTACATGCTTGAAACAGACTTTTCATTGGATTAATAATAATTGGTGCCAATTGGCTGGCCTATTATAAGTTCGGAAGTTTTAAATAATAGGTGGAATTAGCAAGTTGGTGTCTTTATAGTCCTGATGTTTGGTGCTGGATATTTTGATACTCTTTTCTTTAAAAAGGACAAGGCATCTTTTGGTTTCCTTTTGAATTGCTGAGATACTTCATTTTCCCAATTAAAAGCTGAACCCTCTTTTTTCATTTACATAGAATAAACAACATAATACCCAATTTAATCCCACAAGTGGAGTCTGGGAAGGGTGGTGTGTATGCAGCTTACCACCCCTACCTTGTGAAGGTAGAGAGACTTTTCGATAGACCCTTGGCTCAAGTAAGGCATATCAAAATCAGTAAGAGAAGGAAACACACTAGTGAAGAAACCGTATAGAAAATAATGGAGAAAAGAACAGTATCAACAAAAAATAGTATGATAATCGAAGCAGAGGAAGCAATAAGTATTAATAAAGTCTAACAATAAGGTAGTAGGAGAGTACTAATAATACTGATAAGAGAGAAGTAAATTTTGATGTGGCTGCTGGGCTTCAACCCCAGGTGTCCATGGCCACAACGTGGAATTCTTACCAACCACTAAACTACAACCACATGTTTCATTTGCATAGAATGATGGTGCATTATTATGTCAGGATAAAGAAAAGAATCTTTTTTTTTTAATAATATGTAAATATAATAGAGCGGAAGGGTTGTAGAGATGTAGCTGACCTGTACTGATTTGGCATGAACGTAAATGTCATATGTTGATTGATGGTAAATTTCTTCTTTAGTCACATTTAGCACATTTATGTGGTAGTTACGTATAGAGTTGTACAAAATGTAGCCTTCTGTATTGATAAGAGAGAATAGCTTAAGAGGAAGTTCTCTCAACCTCTAATTGTGAAGTTGTGGGTTTGAGTCACTAATGGGGCAAAGTTAAGAACACAATTGACTCGTGAAGATTTCGGGGTGAGCAGATCTAGGTTACTATATTATAAAATCATTAGTTGTGGAGAAAATCAAGGAAATTATCCATGTCTTGTAAAACATTTAGTTTATACCAAATAGAGAAGAATCAAAACATATTTAGACTATGCAAAGATATCACACTCCTTCCATTTCGGAGAGAGGATGACACTATTTTCTTATCAGCCTCTTAAGAAAAGAACGACACGTTTTAGATTTGAAAATAATTTCACTTGAAATTTCCATTTTAACCTTAATGACAAGCTTTAATAGCAAGCAAATGTTATGCCATGTTTAAGAGCGTACACTTCGGAAGTCTTATAGCCACACGCATGTTATCACATATTTAAGATCATGAGTTTCATAGTCTTTCTTACTTTTTTAAATTCTATACTCAGTCAAATTATGCCATATAAATTGAAACAGAAGAATTACATCCTTCAAAGTAGCAATTGTTCTTTTCTCTAGATCTTTTTTTTTTTTTTTTTTGATTTTGAAGTTCTTTTCTGTATAAAAGACCAGTTTAATGTACAAAGGAATAATGTTTTAAGTTTTCCTGCTATCTGGATTTTGCTTCCTTTCCCATTGCAAAAAAGTTGCCTCAAGGCATTAGGGTTTCAGTTGTTTTTATTAAGATTTAGAAGTCTATATCTAAATTTATATTTGAATATTAAGATATTGTATCTAGATCCAGCCATTGAATATTCACGTTTTTTTTAAGCTTTTGAATGTAGATTAAATATCTTTTTCTAAACAGTAATAAAATAGAGTTCAAGTTTTTCTTACAAATAATATATCCATAAAATTTTAGTGTAAAATATTAATTTAACGGTGTCAAATAAGTTGTTTCTTTGATGAATCATATTTAAGCAAATGTCTTTGTACAAGATTTGAATAGTTGAGATCTATTAAGAGCTAATAAGTGGTTGTGAAAGAATAAAAATGCCCTTAATATACTTGACAGCTAATTAATTCATATTCAGACATCTATTAAGTGCAAACAATTAGGGTTTAGGTGTCACCCGCTTAACTTCAAAGTGTTTTAAGTATATGTCGTAACTCTGTTGCTATAGGATAATGCAGAAATAAGTTGTTGATCTTTACAACATTTTTTTTTTCATGCAAAGCATTGACTATGGATATGAATCCCCTGGTCTACAAATTACCTTGGGTAAGACAGGCTTCATATAAAGCAATTAAGCGAAAACATTCAACTCTTTGTGAGCCTTGATTTTTAAAGCATTTGTCATAGCAAAACCCTCCTGTTTTTATTGGACAGAGTTTAGCCTGATTTCACTATGCGGAGCCCTCTGTTAGCCCTTGACCATCTCAAACTATCAGCTTCCATCTAGTTTACTAAATACCAAGATTAGCATAATTTCTTAAGCTTCGTACTTCCTTCCTAAGGCTTAAGTGAAAAAGCAAGAGCTATACATGTAATTGCGACCTGCATATTGTGCAAAGTCTCAAATACTAGGTGTTCCAGAGTGATTGGTATAGAATGATGTTGTTAAGATTAGTTAGCGACTTCTAACATATCGAGGCTGTGGGATGTAAAAATGATGCATTGTCATCCTAGAGTGTGGCCTATAACTGTTAATAAGGGTGAAACGGACCATGGCCAATGTTCAAACTCCAACAGAGCCAAAAAGAGTTAGATGATTTCTTCCCGTCAATCTAAGTAGGCGTTCGGCCAGGAGAACCAAAAAATCTTGGAGTTGGAGTTGTGTTTGGCCATATCTTTTTGGAAAAACTTTTTCAGACTTTTGGAAAGACAAAAAGTAAAATAGTAAGATGGGGAAAAGTGAAAACAAGTTGATGGTTGTTTTCACTTTTCCAAATACTTGAAGTTGTATTTGGAATTTTCATGGCCAAACATCACTTTTTGGGTAAAATGAAATAATGTACAGGAGAAAAGTGAATATTTCTCATGGCCAAATGGGGCCTAAGTGTTAGTGCGTAGAGTTATTCCATACATATGTTGGTGGGAGATTAGTACTCAATGGGTTTGTCAAGGTGCTCAAAAACTAACCATGACACTACCGTTAAAAAAAAATGTAAAATCAATGCAAGGGCACTTATCCAAAAAAACCAAAAAGAGAAAAAAGAAAAAAAATCAAAACAATGTACTTGCCTTTTGATCTAGCTGAATAATTCTTTTATGACCCTGCTATAGAAGGCATTATGCTTGTAAAATAGTAATTGATTTGAAACATCTTACTACCTTTTCTCCAAAAAAAAAAAAAGAAACTTTCTTTGAACATATTTTTTGGATATGCGGTGTCACCACACAAGGCAGCTATTTGGCTTTGGACATGCTACAAACTTTCAAAGTTAAAATGCAACCTTTCCGAGCTGAGGCGTGTCATATACTGTTGGTAAAGAGGAGATTGAAAAACCCAAATTGAGTTGCTAGTGACAATTCTGTTTAGTGTGCAATCTGCAATGACAAGGAAATTGTCCTTTTTTACTATGAAGGATCTTCAGTAGCACAAACATCTTATGGTCAAGTGAAATGCCAATAGCCCAACTTTGTATTCGTGTGCAGTGGCTTTTTTACATGGCTACAATTGCCAGATATATGGAAAATGCTCAGGTATATCTAGTTGTCTGTAGTTTCTCCACGTCCCAGTACTTTTGAATACTGTGACTACAGTAGTGCTAATAATGTCTTGCCATGTGCTTACTCCATTATACTAATTCCTAGGTTCTTGAATAGGAAGCTATGATAAAACAAATGAGGCCATTGATTATCCCTGATTTGAACTGATTTGAATTCAATCAAGCATTATAAAAGTAATTTAGACAGTGGCCTAACACCCATAGTCATGATCTGAAGTTTGACAGTACTGGAATCAGTTTCAAACAGAATCTGAGGAAGGGAGAAATTTGCCTTGACTATGCTGTGCCTTGGTTATCGTTGAACGTGTGTATCATCGCACTTCATAGAGTAGATGGCTGTTGCAAACTTGTTTTGGCTGCTTTTGGTTTCACATCTATCCTAGATGCTCTGTTATTCTTTGTGGTGATGCTATGTCACTCGGAAGAGGCATGGAAGATCTTGTTCCACTATTAGTGCATGTTTTTGTGTTTTGACTCTTTTTCATGTGTTCTGATTCAGAACCTTACAAGATTTGCCACTTTGTTGTCTCTCTTGTTTGATTAGAACTGATCTCTATACGTGAAGTTAAAGTGTTCCACTATATGGCATGTTCACCTTTTTTATTTTTGAAGGGAAATCAAGATCTGCACATTCTCTTAGACCTACTTCTCCGAAGTCTCCAGTTGCAAGCGCAAGTGCATTTGAAAGTATAGAAGGATCAGATGAGGAAGACATAATTATTGACACTGCTAAACTTGACACTGCATATCTACATACTAATGGGGATGCGGTACTGGAATTTTTGGACCTCCTCCATTTTTTTCACTCTACTAATCTCCCCCCTCCCCCCCCCTCTCTTTTATGACGCACACACAAAAAGACCCTCATACATTGTGCTTTCTGAATCCAAGTATATTACTTAACATAGAAAAATATATTTTAAGGTGTCATAATGATTGCAAGGACAATTTTGCTATGTTCTTCATGAACATATCATTATTTTGATAACTTCTAACTATTTGCTAAATTGTTAAGCAGGGTGCAGATGTTAACGGGGAACAAATAGCTATGGCTTCACCAAGTATGATTCGTTCGCACAGTGTATCAGGTGACTTGCACGGTGTTCAACCTGATCCAATAGCTGCAGATATTCTACGGAAAGAGCCAGAGCAAGAAACATTTGTACGACTGAAGATATCCCCTGGTGGTAATTTTCATATCCCCTGGTGGTAATTTTCCCTTCTGTATCCGTTCCATGGCATGCTATTGAATGTTCTTAAACAACTATGTTATTTGAATATCGGAAACTCAACATAGAATTTTTGTATTCAAAGAAAGCAAAATAACAACGAGTTAATACCTCAATGTGCATCATTTCAGCTTGTTCATCTGTAGCCTAAAGTATGGCCGGAGTCACTGGAAGCATTGTTCAAAGAAAGTTTTTATTCGTCTTTCCTCTATGTTACCCTGAAACAAGAGTATAAGTAAATCAGATAGGTACAGAAATGCGTTCTGTAGAAACCTATGGCCCAATTCCGCTTATACCAGGTGAACCAGTGATCATAACTGAATGTGGGAAAAACAGGAAGAGAGGGAACCAACTTTTATTGCCATGACACACTTTTCTAAAAAGACATAAAAAGCTTCCTTGTGCATCATCCCAATACAATATATCAAAGGGCAGGATGAGCATTCTTTGACTAGTATCTTTTCTCTCCTCTCTATAGTAGCTGATCTGTATTGGCTGTTTATTTTCCTTTCTTGGAGCTCAAAGTATGCCCTTGCATAATCTGAAGAAACTGGAAAATCACCATGTTCATCTACTTTGTCATTTCATTTTTGTGCTTTGTATTGGACAAGTTATGTTGCCGTTGTCTTATTGGAAATGAGCATTGAATTAGTGTACAATTTGCTACTTAAAACTTAATGACTGGCTGGCCAATTTGGAGTGTTTATGCTGGTATTAAGAGTACTATATTGTTAAGTCTTGATGAAAATATGTTCTCATTGTGTCATTTTTCAAAATTTGGATCTTGTTACCTAGGATGCAGAAAACTCTCTGCCCCCCTCCCCTCTCATCCTCCCTCCAAAAAAAAAAAAGAAAGGAAAAACGAACTCCCTGTAAGAAGGAAGTATACTTTCTGTACTCTAGCTATTTCTAAGCAGTAAAAAAAAAGAGTAGTGATTTATCTTACTTGTGTTAAAGGTTCCAGCATATTTTAAATTTTTTTTAATGCAATTTCTAGAGACACCATCTGCCGATGAAGCGGAGGTCTACCGAAACTTGCAAGTTTGTCTTGAAATGAGACAGAGTTATGTATTCAAGGAGGCTATTGCTCCTTGGGTGAAGGAAGTAATTTCTGATCCATGCACCCCAAAGCCAAATCCAAATCCATTTGAATTCACTCCTGAAGGAAAATCTGATGTAAGTTTTTATGTGCAAGAAACACAACCATCACTATCATTAATGCTAGATTTGTGGGTATGGTACATGTTGCTACTTCTATTTTATTTTCTGGAATAGATATATGTGTCCTATTACTCGTGATTTCTACGGATTAACTTCTTTATCACTTCTACAGCATTATTTTCAGATGGAAGATGGAGTTGTTCATGTTTATGCAAATAAAGATTGTAAGCTTGGAAGCTCTTGTACTTCTTTATTTTTGACCTTTTTAAGTTCATAAGGACCATCTAATTCCTTGTCTATTCACTCTTACTGTCTGCCGCTTCCCCTTGCACTTGGACCAGCTAAGGAGAAACTTTTTCCTGTTGCTGATGCTACAACCTTTTTCACTGACTTCCATCACATCCTTAAAGTAATAGCAGCTGGGAACATCCGAACTTTATGCCACCATCGCCTAGTGCTTCTGGAACAAGTATAGACCTCACCTGTTCGCGTTTCTTTCAGATAATATGACATGTTAATTTGGTTATGACGCTCAAGTTTTATCCAGAAATTCAATCTGCATTTGATGCTTAATGCGGATCGAGAGTTCCTCGCTCAGAAAAGTGCACCTCATCGTGACTTCTACAATGTGAGGAAGGTTGATACACATGTTCATCACTCAGCATGCATGAACCAGAAACATTTGCTGAGATTCATTAAGTCAAAGTTGAGGAAGGAGCCAGATGAGGTAATTTTTTGTTTGCATTTCTTTGCTGATGTGTGCTTCAGTTCTCTGATTCTCTGGGCATCTAAATCCCCTGATTTTCTTCAGGTTGTGATATTCCGCGATGGAACTTATATGACCTTAAAGGAAGTTTTTGAAAGCTTAGATTTGACTGGGTAAGAAAATAGTTTCTGGGAGTTTTGTGTTTGAAAGAGCATGCGATTTGACCTAGGTATTAACATGATCTCATGGTTTTTCTCTCTTTGAAAAGGTATGATCTCAATGTTGACCTATTAGATGTTCATGCCGACAAGAGCACCTTTCATCGTTTTGACAAATTTAATCTGAAGTACAATCCCTGCGGTCAAAGTAGGCTGAGGGAAATTTTCCTTAAGCAGGATAATCTTATACAAGGTATTCTTGTCATATCTTTCAAATGCTCTTTCTAGTTGGTCTTATCATCACTTTGTATTCATCTTCTATAAAATGAAGTACAAGTTGTAATGTGGTATCAAAGTTATCAAGTGTCGATCCTATCTTACCTGAACCTGGATATGGGTAAGTATCTGAATGTGTATGACTGAGTTTCTGGTATAGGTATGTTTAACTTTAGCAAATCCAACTTTTTTCTTGAAGGATGTGCACTAAATATGCATAACACATACCATGCCATACAAGATTCAACTCAGGTAATTTAGGGAAAACAAGAAGTCCGTTTTATATTGGTAACTCAGATCGTCTTATCCCAATAAACTAATTGAGCTGACTTCCAATTTTATGAAGTTATTTAATCATGTTTAAGGAAAATAAGAAGTCCGTCTGATAGTGGGTACCTCAGATTGTCTTGTCCCAATAAACTAATTGAACTGTCTTCCAATTTTATGAAGTTATTTAATCTTGTTTTGTGATTTCTGTTGCAGGCCGTTTTCTTGCTGAGCTGACTAAACAAGTATTTTCTGATCTTTCTGCGAGCAAATATCAAGTAAGTTCATTAACGTAACAAATAACTTTACCCCCTAAACCCCCCCCCCCCCCCCCCCCCCCCCCACACACACACACACACACACACATTTTTTCCTGACATGTTTCATTACACAATCCTACTGTCACAAAATACTGGTGTCGCTGATAACTTCTGCTAAATGAATCTGAAAGTTCTTTGTGGGCTTGGGCTGACTATTGTTATGCCTTTGTCCAAATTGCATTGCATAAGTTTACAGTACTTGCAATACAATGTTTTTCTCTATTGTTATTAAAAAATGACCAGAACGATGTTGTATCTAAAGGTACATTTATTTTCAGAAAAAGATTTCCCATGTTCGAGCCTTGTCCTGTCCTGTGCACAAAAAGTGGCAAGGTCCATGGGGCTTGAAGAGAAAAGCAACAATTGAAGCGCGCACTTCTTTGAAGTAAAACGGATGCAAAAATTGCGATATTAGAAAAAAACCCTAATGTTTGTAATGATCATATTTTAGTATCTGTTATACAATAATCTTGATATTAATTCTACTCCTCAAAGGTGAGATTCAGAGAACTGACTGCTTCTGATGGGATCACTTCTCGCCTTATTGTTTGAGCACATACTTTTATGAAGTGTGTGGCTTCATCCATGAAGTGATAACTCCTTGTGTCACATTGCTTTAAGCTACAAAGCGATGTCTTTTAATAACACTTGTTGTCTGTCCTTTTCAGTTGGCTTCTCTTAATCTTTGTCCACTTTGTTGTAGATGGCAGAATACAGGATATCATTATATGGCCGAAAGATGAGCGAGTGGGACCAACTTGCTAGCTGGATAGTGAACAATGAACTGTACAGTGAGAATGTTGTCTGGTTGATTCAGGTATGATGAAATACATATGCTATTGCTGGTTATTTGTATGCATTTTGATTGTCACATCTTAACTAGTTGCGACTTTGAATTAGAGCTGGCAGAGTTCTGATGATTTATGTCGCTCTTTCTCTGGTTACTTTTTTAGGATAATGAAAAAGAATATGGGTTCCTTGTGTCAATTCCAATTAGTTTAGGTGATATATGTACAATTTCAAGGAGTTGTGTGATTGAGCTGACATCTTTAAGCGGTTGATGGGGATACTCTTACAGTAGGCACTCTGGACTAGAAGATGAAATTTCTGAGTCGACTTCGAGAACTTTAGATGTTAATGCTACAGTGTACCATTTCAGGGAAATATCAAAAGTAGGTCTAAGTTAGTGTTAGAAAATAGACATGAATAGAATCAAATCTTGCAGAGTTGTCACTTTGATCTTATGACCAAATTATTTGTTTTTGAAGTTGACTTTTGGTCATAGATTACTTGATATTCAAAAAAAAAAAACCAGCTCTAAATAATCTTATAAATCAGTAAGACCATGAAAGCTGTCTAATGTAATCTTAACCTTCAATCTTAATCTGACTAAACTAAGATTCCTAAGATTGTAAATTAAGATCACAAAATCTTAAGATTCAATCTGGGGAAGCTTGGATTAGGAGATTACCTTCAAAATAGCACTTCAATGATCTTACACTAGTTCGTCTTAATCCTTTTAGTGGCTTAATTTTATTTTTGTTAATGGTGACCATTTGGCTTTAGTTTGTACGAAGGAGGGATGAGAGGGATTGCCCCTTTTTTTTGTTCTTATTCTATGCTTTCTTTGTCTGCAGCTTCCGAGACTGTACAACATATATAAAGAAATGGGGATTGTGACATCATTTCAAAATATCCTCGACAACATCTTTCTGCCCTTGTTTGAGGTTACTGTTGACCCAGATTCACATCCCCACCTGCATATCTTCTTGAAGCAGGTATGATTAACTCACATTTGAATTATCTTCCTTTTGTATTCTAATGGGACATTCTTGGCCCACCTTCGGTTGAGGACTAAGGATTTTGGTTGTCAAGTTTGAGCCAGACTTGTGATGGGAATTTTAGGAATATAAGACTCTTCCTATGCCTAGTATGTGTTGGGATCAAGTTGGATATGATCCAGCTTTGTTGTATTTCCTATTTACTTCTCCCATCCCTCCATTCTGTGATATGGGGGCACACATCTACATTGGTGAATGCAAAGATCTTGGTAAAGTAGATGACGTAAAAGATAATTGAGAAGGAAAAAAGGAGAATGATGTGGTAACTGTGCCAGCACGTTTGGATTATTTTCAGCAATCATCCGCTTCTTTCTATCCTTTAATCACCATATGTTCTTCTTACTTTCGCGTCTTGTTCTGTCATCTAAAAGGTTGTTGGATTGGATTTGGTGGATGATGAAAGCAAACCAGAAAGAAGGCCTACCAAACACATGCCTACACCTGCTCAGTGGACTAACGTGTTCAATCCTGCATTCTCATACTATGTCTACTATTGTTATGCTAATCTCTACACCCTGAACAAGGTTCGTAAGTTATCATTTCTATTTCTTCTTTCCCCTTTGTTTCCTGTCATCAATCACTTCTCTGACTGGAAACAGACTATAGTGCTGCAACCTTTTCATGATGATCTCGCGTTTGTGATTAATTTGGGGATAGATTGGTGGAATGGATAGAGGGATAATTAATTAGAATGGACCAGAATGTATGAAGCAATATCTTGTTTGCTAAAATGAACCTAGCTAAGTTATTATAAACCGGTTTGAGTTTGCTCTGATTAAAAGTAGTTGATAAGCATCAGGTGTTGTAAAATACTTATTTAGTGCCGAAGCTGGTTTTATGAGTAAGCAGTAATGTATTTGGATAGAAGTGTGTTGAAACTGATAAATACACAGTTAGTGTGTTTGATAGAAGGTATTTTTAAAATGACTGAAATATCCTTAATGCTATTTAAAAAATATAAATTTAAAAATTCCTCAATCTCTACGGGCTTATTAACTAAATGGCAATTGGTACATACAAAACACTGAGTCACACTCTTATTTTTACATAAAAACGAATGACGGAAATAGAAAGAATAGAGGGATCAAACTGGAAAAGGTTTGGTCAAACCAAAAGTGTTTATAAGCTGTAAAACCATAAGTTAGGAGTGACCAACTTATGGATTTTGGCTGATTTGGCTTATAAACTCTTGACGTATAAGCACTTTTGGTGTTACCAAATGTGTAGATACGCCAAAAAGTGCTTAAAAGCTAATTTGATGAACTTATTAGCTTAGCCAAACACCCTCTGTGTTTTCTGCATAAATGTATCCTTACCACAACACAACAACATACCCAGTGTAGTGTGTACGCAGACCTTAGCCCTACAAGGTAGAGAGCCTTTTTTCGATAGACCCTCAGCCCAAGTAAAAGCATCACAAAGCATTATGGTCTGTATACAAGAAGTATACCAAATAGTCGAAGCCTACAAAAAGATATGGTTTTACGCAAACGAAACCTCATTTCCCTAGCTACATGGACTTCATGCTTCAAAAGGAAATAAGATACAAGGCTGCTCCTCAACCATACACAATTCATCCTTTTCTAAAGTATTTCTTTCACCAGACAGCCCACACAAGTGCTAGTGGAGCAACATTCCAAACCTATTGCCTTCTCCTGTCTACCACAATTTTAGCTAGACAATAGCACTTCCAATGTCTGGCATCACTCAATACTCTAAACCATGTCGGTATTTCTCATAAAATGCGGTCGGTACTTGGTGCAGCATATTTGTGAGGGGCTTCTAACTGATTGGCTGAGAAAGATGGTGAAAAACTCATATTTTAAGACCATTAAGGTAAAAGGAAGGTTGTTTAGAGTCTAGAGATGGTTTCTCTCAGCTATACTTTGAGATAACATTCTATTTCTTTGTTGGTCCTTTTCTTTGATTTTTTGGTGTATTGGGTAGGGTTAGGGAAAAAACTCAATTGTCATATTTGCAGTTCTGTTTTATTGGTTGTTAAAAGGAAGTTGGGTTGGTTTCATATTACCTCATTAGTAAATCCATTTTCAGACTTGAGAGCTTTGGTCCTAGTCTACTATGAATGTATTACAAGTTCAGGATCACAGCTGTAGGTCTGTCTACCACAATATTGATAGAGAAATGATCTCTCTACCACACAAATATCTTGTTGATATTTCTGCTCAAAACACTTTTCATATGTTGAGTTCTGACCCTTGCAAAATAACATCTCAGTTGCGCGAGTCAAAAGGCATGACGACCATCAAATTCCGGCCACATTCTGGGGAGGTAGTCACTCAGGCATATTATTTATATTGTTAATTTATGAGTTACTTTTGTTTGCTGATTAGATGTTTTACTGTCTACAGGCTGGAGATATTGACCACCTTGCAGCAACATTTTTAACATCCCATAATATTGCTCATGGTATCAATTTGAGGAAGTCTCCAGTTCTTCAATACTTGTACTACTTGGCCCAGGTAAATAAAGATATTGAAGTGAATCTTTTGTGGTCATGTGGAAAACGTTTTTCTTGATCTGAGGGTCTATCGGAAACAACCTCTCTACCCTACAAAGGTAGGGGTAAGGTCTGCGTACTAGCCACCCTCCCCAGATCCCACTTGTGGGAATATACTGGTCATGTTGTTGATGATGTGTGTTTTCTGATTATCAATCATGACCTGTTTTTGTCAGATTGGATTGGCGATGTCTCCTCTGAGTAACAACTCTTTATTTTTGGACTACCATCGGAATCCTTTTCCCATGTTCTTCTTGAGGGGCCTGAATGTTTCTCTTTCAACGGATGATCCCTTGCAAATTCACTTAACAAAAGAAGCCCTGGTTGAAGAGTACAGTATAGCTGCTTCAGTGAGTGTTCTTTGTAATTGACTAGAACACTTGATGGTGACACTTTGTCAAGGGGTTTAATGGTTTTCGCCATGCAGGTTTGGAAGTTGAGTGCATGTGATTTATGTGAGATCGCCCGCAATTCAGTATACCAGTCTGGCTTCTCCCATGCGCTAAAGGTTTGTGTATCTCCTAAAAAATTTAATTGCTAATAACATGGTACTCTGCTCCCATCTCTCAATGTTCAGCAAGCTTGTGCCTTTTCCCAATTGCTACCAATCTCCACTTTCACCAATTTTCATTAATGATTAAATGCACAAAACCAAAATTTGTAGATCCCCATGGATCCCTCGAAGTGGAATGCATCAAACTGAAATGTAAATCCGATTACATCTATATCTAGTATATCTATGTTTTTGTAGACCACATTGGTAGTAGACAGTTTCATTAGGGGTTCCCTATTCTTGTCAGTTGCTATGCCATTTTCTGTTTCTTGTTGTTAGGATGAGTACATGGAACATGGAGGTTCAGTGCAAAATTTGTAATTGCTTAATTGTGAGCATGTTTCAATTTTCCTTGTTTCCTTTTTGGGTTTGGGAGTTTGTTGGGTTTGGGGGTTCATTTGACTGTCAAGGCCTTACTTTCCACATCAGTGGCATCGGCAATAACATCCAGCTCTCTGGCTTTGGAATTAACGACACTTTCTGCATATTTTACTTGGTTTGTCTTCTGTTGCTCATCTTACCTAAATGGCTGGCGTGTGCTAATCCCCTGGTTGGCAATTTTGATGCTTGTGTTATGTGGTTTTTCCTGACATATGCCACTTCTATGCTTAGTCCCACTGGATTGGAAAGGAGTATTACAAGAGGGGACCAGATGGAAATGATATTCATAGGACAAATGTGCCTCATATCAGGCTTGAATTCCGCGATATGGTAAGTACTTATTTCTATAGTATATAATGTTCCTGAATTTAGATTTTACCTCTTTGCAAAAAAAAACTTCCTGTATTTAGATCCTCTAAGTGGAGAATTGTATTGGAATTCTGCCTGTAAAAACCTCATTCAGACATCCATTGGGCCTTACTGAATGTGGGTATTATTAGTGCTCCAGAGTAGCAGCGCTTTGAAGATTTTGTGTTTCTCTTTGACTAGAATTTTGCATCTTTTGGTGTTGACAGAGGAGTCATCTTTGTTCTTGTTATTCTTTTTTTAGTTGAAAATTATAAAACAGAATTTTCATAATGTGATGTTTCTTAATTTCACTGGGTATGTTATTGTTGATGTTTCTTTATTTGATATTTGTTTTTTAACATGATACTCTCCGTTGACATGAATCTTCATCTTTTAAATGAGTCAAACCCTGTGTTTAACCTATAGAACTTCATTGTTCCTAGATATGGAGGGAGGAGATGCAACAGGTTTATCTGGGCAAGGCTGTTTTTCCTTCAGTTGTTGATCAATGATCTGCATTACTAATGCATTATATCACGGTCAAGAGTATTGGTTCAGAATATCTGGAGGTAAGGAACAATTGGAAGTCCCTCTCACCCAATCATCACAGCTTTAAGTATCAAATTAGTCAAATTTTCAATTTCTTCAGGGCTGGAAATCCAGTGACTCAAGAAAGTTTCTACAGCATGAGATATCTGGAATTCGGAAGCTGAAGGGAGAATAAGGTTTGGTGAATGCTATAACTTACTATTCGATGATGTGAAAGCACATTCGATAAGAGTAATCTATCTATGAAGACTGGTAATTCAGGAGGCAACTGGAGCTAGAGCATATAGCACAACTGCAAAGCAATCCACTATCTGAATAAGGAATTATGTATAATATCCGAGTCTCGGTGGGTTAAGAAACTTCAGATGCATCGTAAGATGAATTCTGGCTGTTGCATGGTTCCGTTGTAGCATATTGACATGTTAGCTAAATAAAAATTGTAGCATATTGACATGTTAGCTAAATAAAAAGAGTAATTCCGCCCAATTTTCTCCTCTTTCTTTCGGGTGGAGTTGTTGGGGGGGTTAATGGGAATGAGGTACAGTTGGATTTTGATCTGTTGTATATTGACGTGTTTTGAGCAGTGTTGAGTTATATTATTTCTTAGCTGTGTGTTCAAGTTATTATGGACAATTTTTAAGAAATAGCGATAGTTTGGATAATTACTAAATGTTGCAACAGTTTTTGAAATTCACTCTGTACCAGTAAAACAGTTTTTGAAATTTCACGTGTCAATGATACAATAAGAGATTAAGCGAATTGATACATGCTGTATCCCAGGGAGTTTCAGAAATTATTGTATCATTGATACAGGGGATTTTAGAAATTGTTGTATCATTAGTTCAGGGCGAAATTTTAAAATTATCGCCATGTTTGGTAAATGTAATGTATAAGTTTGTCCAGTTAGGTAACTATCCCTATTGGATACTTATATTTGAAGGGACAAGGTCATGGCGCTTTACGGGTAATTTTGTATCACTGATGCAAGCGAATTTTAGTAACGGTTGTATCATTGGTACAAGGTGAATTTTAGAAATTTTCGCTGTTTTGGTAATGTTTAAGCTTGTACCTATTGTATACTTATATTTGAAGGGACAGGGTCATGTGGCCATTTAGGAAGTAGTAATTATGTGTTCTATGAATTTAGGGCGGTGGATTCACTTTGCCTTGGGGATGTCTATAGTGTTCTTGTTCATCTAAAGCACCCCTGATAACCCTTTCTTGTTCTTGTTCATCTAAAGTACCCTTGATAACCCTTTCTTCTTCTTCTATTTACAATTCGAAGGCTACTTCTGTGACAACTTATGTATGAAACATCTTTTGCTTGATAAATATTTTAAATGGTAAATGAAGAACTAGAGTTTGTGGATGGAGAGTTAGATAAAGGCTTAATACATGCTTTTCGTAGGATTCTTAACGTGTTACGTAATTCTTGACACAGTTCATTGAAATATTTTACAAGCTAAATCTTTTTCCAACAGTGCTTATCCTCTTCTAGCACATCCTTGGTGTTTATCACTTTTCCCAAAGTCGTAATACATGTCATTAACTTAAAAAGAACATTGAAACCATCTCGTTTCATCTCCCAAAAGCCACTATGGCTGCTACCACTCTCTGTGTGTGTGGGGTGGGGGGAGGGGTTTCACAATTCGACTTGGACCGGTTTTCCTAGTAAAGAAATCAAATCAATTTAGTTGATTTTAAGTCAAGTTTTTTCATCACTTCAGTTTTGTTGGGTTTTTTGGTTAATTCATTTTTTTATCGTTATTCTTTTTAAGTATGACTGTTTACTTTCAAGCACATTAGATTGAATATATTCTAGCATAACACTATCAAATCAATTACACTTTAAGAATAAAAGAAACTATATATATAATCAAGTTAGGAAAAATCGTAGACACTGTCCTAACAATTTAATCATTTTCAGGAAACGTAATGGAACTTCTAACCCTGAGTTTTTTTGGTGCAAAAAGTAAAAAATTTACCCTTTTTTAATCTTAAAATGAGGCATTTCATGCAAGAAGTGCTCTGTAGATTAGTCAAAGTAGGCACCTGGCTAATTTGAATTTCTACCTTAGAAGTAGTCAATGTACTGATTAGTTATTTTGAGGTAATGGTAATTAGATGGTGGAAGTTTTGGGCTATTATGTCACTGACTTAGACTTCCACTAAGCATTTCGTGCGACACTTGAAGAAATATACAAAAGAATTGCTAAAGAAAACTTTTGTATTGCTCAAGAGTAAGAAGATTTTGTTTGATAATTTTACAAATGAATGTCCGTTTATTTATACTATTCACCTAGGGGCTAATGTGCAAACAATAATTATTATACAAGTTCCACATATTTACAAATAAGCGCTTTTTCTTTAATAATCTACATGCCTAGAATATTTTACAGACTTACTATGAAAATCCATAAAATTCAAGTCTTCCATAGAAAATTCTCACATTTCTCTAGAAAAGTCCACTAAGGAGTCGTTTGGTGGGAGGGATTAGGGATAATTAATTCCGAGATTAATTTTAAGAAGAGCTTTTCCCATGTTTGGTTGGGATAAAATGCATGGGATAACTCATCCAGGGATTAGTTATCCCAGAATTGTAGTGTTATTTTTATCCCTTTTTGAGGGTTGGATAACTAATTCCGGGATAGATAATCCCGGGATAATTAATTCCTAGATAACTTGTTTCCAACCAAACGACCCCTTAAGGGCTATTCTTCTTTTTATGTAAGACTTCCACATGGGCAACTTTGTGTCATGTGGCGCCTACGTGGCACGATGACATGGAGGGTCATAACACTTAATGTCCAATTCTCCCGGTCTAATTGCTTTGTACACACTATTTTGTAAGTAAAATGTTTAATCACAAAAAAATAAAAATGAATTAGATTACTGTCAGAGGCAGAGTTAGGATTTGAAGTTTGTGGGTTCTGAAACTTGAAGAGTGAAAAACTATAACATTGTTGCTAGTGGGTTTTGAACCCACAATCACAGGGGCTGAGAGCTCTCTGTGAGCACGTGCGCATCGCTGGGCCACCTACTTTTTTTTTAATGTGGGTTCGCAGACATTGTTTATATATTTGTCTTCTTGTTTTTTTTAAGTACAGATATAAGATCTACGCGAAAGCTACTAGGTTCACTCGAACCCTACTATAACACTGTAGCTTCGCCTGTGATTATTATAATGCAAAGAATTAGATTACTATAAAGGCACAATGATTCAAGTATGCATAGGATTAATGTGCAAAAATTCTAAAAAATATTATATAAAAATATAAACATATATATATATGTTCAATTATAAGTTTTTATTTATATAATCAATTTGTTTCGAATATTTCAATCATTTTTTGCAATCAAGTATTAGTGATTTTACAAATTAAAAACTAAAATCATATGAAGGATATGTTGGTTTTTTCTTCAGTTTTTCAGTTTGGTTCTATTTTTTGATTTTCTGTACACCTCTAGCTATCCCCATAAGTTGTCCAACTAGACGATTTATGTAGGATGAGACTGGATGGGGATAGAACATTAGGGGATTTGGGGGTGGAGAGTGAGGGGCAGGCCTTAGTTGAGACGAGATATGGGAGGTGAAAAGTTAGGCCCGTCCCATCCCACTATCCTTATGTTGTTTTGTGGGCATTTTAATATTAAAATAATATTTTTTATTGTCCTATTACTGTGACAGTAAGTGGCCATAACATTGTTGTTATTTCTTTGAGGAGTTAGTGACTTTTAAGTTACAATTTAGCATGCAAATATCTTTACTCCTCATCTGTTTATGTACTGCCTCTTAAGTGCAACAATATTACTCCCTTCATTGTTGGGCATTACATGCCAATAACTCTTGTTGAGTAAATGACCTTTTAAGGTAAAGGGACGTGCATGTTATTTGCTGCACATAATGCCATTATGTAGCCTTTGACTCTTGGTTAATGGTGGCTCAATTTGGCCACCATTTTCCTTCAAGTTCATGTAATCACCCACTATTTATTCATCATTATTCCTTATAACTCTTGTTACGTCTAGGCCATTCATCTACCACATTAATCTTTCCATTTATTCCTCATATTCATTGCATGGAAGATTTCCTCACCTATAAATAGTGATGGTCTTGCATAATTTTTGAAGTACAAAAATAATAGAGTGTTTACAAAAGTTAGTAAAAAAGAGAGTTTATTAGTTGAAGGGAGGTGTTTCTTTTTGTGGAGCTTTGAACTCAACTCTTGTCCAGAGTTTGTTGAGTTGTACTTTGTGAGAAGGCTGTTGTATCCTGGAGGGGACAAGTCAAGAAGTTTACTGCTGGACCGGTGAAAACATTTGCTGTAGTGGGCTTGAATCTCCTTAAAGAGAGCGAGATATCCGCGCCTCAGCCAAGAAGAAGATTATTGTATTTTTCTTCATTTCTTTTGTATTTTTCAATTGTAATTTTCTGTAATTTCACCAACAATTTTAAGGAGATTCAATGGCAACAATTGAAAAATCCGCGGATGTCAAGATGGGAGATCTAAACAAGCCATTCCGATTCAATGGTACTCATTTCAAGAGGTGGAAGGGTAAAGTACTTTTCTACTTAAGCCTTCTCAATGTTTCTTATGTGTTAACTGAGAAGAATCCAAACAAAGTAGATAACTCTTCCATGAATGATGATGAACTTGTTTCTCTTCAAGAGAAAGTTGAAAAGTACGATGTTGACTCCTACAAGTGTCGGTATTTTTTACTTAATTGTCTATCTGATAATTTTTATGATTATTATGATAGAACTTACTCTAGTGCAAAGAAAATTTGGAAAGCATTGCAGAGTAAGTATGATACCGAGGAGGCAGGAGCGAAAAAATATGCCGCTAGCAGATTTTTTCGTTTTCAAATGGTGGACAAAAAATCAGCAGTAGACCAGGCTCAAGACTTTATAATGATTGTTGGAGAGCTTAGGTCTGAGGAGGTCAAAATTGGAGATAATCTTATTGTTTGTGGCATAGTGGATAAACTTCCTCCTTCATGGAAGGAATTTCAAAAAACCATGCGCCACAAACAAAAGGAAACTTCTCTTGAGACGTTGATAATGAAAATCCGCATGGAAGAAGAGGCAAGGGGCCAAGATGCACTTTTACAAACAGAAGAGAACAACATCACACCGAAGGTAAATTTAACTACTTCAAATAATGCTACTCCTGATACTAACAAAAATACTTCTTTGAAGCCTAAGAAGAAAAAATTCAAGAAAAATAATGGTAGACATCCCAAGGACAATAATGGTGGGAATAACCAAGCAAAAAATCAACATGTTCAAGAAAAGGGACCGTGCTTTGTCTGTGGCAAGAGTGGGCATATTGCTCGATTTTGCAAATTTTGGAAACGTGGGCCTATACCTCAGGAAAACGTTACCGAAGAACTATTTGTGGCGGTGATAACAGACATAAACATGGTGGAGAATGTTGATGGATGGTGGGCTGACTCTGGTGCAAACCGTCATGTCTGCTATGACAAAGACTGGTTTAAAAAATATACTCCTTTTGAGGAGCCCAAAACCATCATGCATGGAGATTCTCATACCACTCAAGTGCTTGGAACATGAGATGTCGAGTTGAGTTTTAATTCTGGAAGGATATTAATTTTAAAAGATGTACTTTATACTCCTTCCATGAGAAAAAATTTGATGTCTAGTTTTCTTCTTAATAAAGCAGGCTTCAAACAGATTATTGAATCTGACCAATATGTAATTGTGAAAAATAGTATTTTTGTGGGTAAGGGATATGCATGTGATGGGATGTTCAAGTTGAATGTTGAAATGAATAAAACTTCTACTTCTGTTTATATGCTTTCTTCTACTAATTTTTGGCATGCTCGTTTGTGTCATATTAATGATCGTTATGTGGGAATCATGAGTAGTTTAGGATTAATTCCAATGATCAAAAAGAATTTTGAAAAATGTGAGGCTTGTAGTAAAGCCAAAATCACAAAAAGACCTCATTATCAAGTTGAAAGAAAAACTGATTTATTAGAATTAGTTCATACTGATATTTGTGAACTTGGAGAAATTTTAACTCGTGGAGGAAATAGATATTTTATCACTTTTATTGATGATTTTTCTAAGTTTACATATGTTTACTTAATGAAAAATAAAAGTGATGCTTTTGAGAATTTTAAAACTTTTCTCCATGAAGTTGAAAATCAGTTTAATAGAAAAATAAAAAGAATAAGAAGTGATAGAGGTCGTGAATACCAGTCAAATGAATTTAATTCTTTTGTTAGATCATTGGGTATAATTCATGAAACTATTCCTCCTTATTCGGCTGCATCTAACGGTGTAGCGGAAAGGAAAAATAGAACTTTGGTTGAGTTAACTAATGCCATGTTAATTGAGTCTAGTGCACCTTTAAATTTTTGGGGTGAAGCTCTTTTGACTGCTTGTTATGTGTTAAATCGTGTGCCTCATAAAAAAAATAAATTGACACCTTTTGAGTTGTGGAAAGGTCATAAGCCAAATTTGGGATATTTAAGAGTTTGGGGTTGCTTAGCCTATGTGAGGTTGATGGATCCTAAAATCTCTAAGTTGGGTAAAAAAGTTACTACTTGTGCTTTCCTTGGTTATGCTTCAAATAGTACAGCCTATAAATTTTTTAATCTTGAAGATAGTATTATAATAGAATCTGGTGATGCTATTTTTCATGAAAATAAATTCCCTTTTGATTCTAAAAATAGTGGGGGTCAAAGGATTCAAGAAAATATTTTGCAACTACCTAGTTCTTCTACTTCTATTTTGAAAAATAAAGAAAATGATGATTTTGAGTTAAGAAGAAGTAAAAGAGCTAGAGTAGAAAAAGATTTTGGTCCTGACTATTATGTTTTTAATATTGGAGATGACCCTCTCACTTTAAAAGAAGCTTTATCTTCACATGATGCTATTTTTTGGAAAGAGGCTGTAAATGATGAAATGGAATCACTAATTTCCAATAAAACTTGGAAGCTAGTTGATTTACCACCGGGTTGTAAAACAATTAGATGTAAATGGGTCTTATGAAAAAAGTTAAAACCGGATGGATCCGTTGATAAATATAAGGCTAGACTAGTGGCTAAAGGTTTTAAGCAACTAGAAGGCCTAGAATTTTTTGATACTTTTTCTTCGGTAACTAGAATTACATCCATTAGACTTTTAATTGCTATTGCTGCAATTTTTGATTTGCAAATTCATCAAATGGATGTAAAAACTGCTTTTTTAAATGGAGACCTAAATGAGGAGATTTACATGGAAAAAAAGTGTTTTGTTGAAGCTGGCCAAGAAAGCAAAGTGTGTAAACTTACTAAATCCCTATATGGCTTGAAACAAGCACCTAAGCAATGGCATGAAAAGTTTGATTCCTGCATGATTGATAATGATTTTAAAACAAATGAGTGTGATAAGTGCATATATCATAAGTCTTGGAATAATTCACATGTTATTATTTGCCTATATGTTGATGACTTGTTGATCTTTGGCTCTAACATGAATGTTATTAGAGAGACTAAAAATATTCTTAGAAGCCATTTTGATATGAAAGATCTTGGTGAGGCAAATATAATTCTAGGAATAAAAATTACTAGAACATGTGATGGAATTTTTCTTGACCAGTCACATTATGTTGAGAAAATTTTGAAAAAATATAATTTTCTTGATTGCAAGCATGTTGTAACTCCTTTTGATTCTAGTGTTCAACTGTTTTCTGTTGAAAGTGAAAATGATGTTATAAATCAAAAGGAATATGCTAGCATAATCGGAAGTTTGAGATATGTGACTGATTGCACTAGGCCTGATGTTGCGTATGCAGTAGGAGTACTTAGCAGGTTTACTAGCAAGCCAGGTAATGAACATTGGCATGCTATAACGAGAATAATGAGATATTTAATAGGAACAAAAAATTGTGGTTTGTTCTATAAAAAATATCCTGCTGTACTTGAAGGCTTTTGTGACGCGGATTGGAACACTTTATCAGGTGATTCCTTATCTACTACTGGTTATATATTTACTTTGGGTGGTGGTGCTATTTGTTGGAAATCTAAAAAACAAACAATTATTGCTAACTCTACCATGGAGGCTGAACTAATTGCTTTAGCTTCAGCTAGTGAGGAAGCGAATTGGTTGAGAGATTTGTTATTTCAAATACCTTATTTTGAAAAACCAATTCCTCCTATTTTAATTCATTGTGATAGCACCATTGCAATTTGTAGAGTTCAAAACCTTTATTACAACGGTAAATCCAGACCTATAAGGAGAAAACATAGTAATGTGAGATCATATTTGACAAATGGTATCATTAATGTTGATTATGTCAAATCTTGTGATAATCTTGCAGATCCATTGACTAAGGCCTTAGCAAGAGAAAAGGTCTGGAGCACATCGAGGGGGATGGGATTGAAGCCTACAAATTCCTAAGTCATATGTGAGGAAACCCAACCTGGGGACTAGAGATCCTATAACCAGGTTCAATGGGAAAAACGAATCACTTGATGACTTCTTGTGAAAAAATGCACTATTTTTTCCCTCCCTATGATGTGAGTGCATTTACCTGTAATGATTTGTGAGGTTGAGTTTAAAAAACTCTTAATGAAAATCTGTAGCTCGTATGAGTGGGGTGCTAACATTACAGGAGCACTCTCGACAGATTTCACCTATGTGAGTGTGGAAGTAGGCCGCTTCCTATGAGAATTAGGCTCCTTCTCAAAGACACTTATGAAACCGGGATAGCACAAGGCCATAATGTGCTGGCTATAAAGCTCATGTCAACACCTTGACTATTATGTGTAAGCAGTGATATTTTATTTCCCTTAAGCAGTCATAGTTCAAGTCTGAGACCACTATGACTCTGGAGTAAAAATTACTGTCTTACTAAATGGAGGTTCAATGCAGAGCACACCTTCATTATGCATCATAGTCTTCCTTCAGCTAGTAGACTCTCTTGTCTTTAATATTATAATGAGTGGGGGACTGTTGTTTTGTGGGCATTTTATTATTAAAATAATATTTTTTATTGTCCTATTACTGTGACAGTAAGTGGCCATAACGTTGTTGTTATTTCTTTGAGGAGTTAGCGACTTTTAAGTTACAATTTTAGCATGCAAATATCTTTACTCCTCATCCGTTTGTGTACTGCCTCTTAAGTGCAGCAATATTACTCCCTTCATTGTTGGGCATTACATGCCAATAACTCTTGTTGAGTAAATGGCCTTTTAAGGCAAAGGGACGTGCATGTTATTTGCTGCACACAATTCCATTATGTAGCCTTTGACTCTTGGTTAATGGTGGCTCAATTTGGTCACCATTTTCCTTCAAGTTCATGTAATCACCCACTATTTATTCATCATTATTCCTTATAACTCTTGTTACTTCTAGGCCATTCATCTACCACATTAATCTTTCCATTTATTCCTCATATTCATTGCATGGAAGATTTCCTCACCTATAAATAGTGATGGTCTTGCATAATTTTTGAAGTACAAAAATAATAGAGTGTTTACAAAAGTTAGTAAAAAAGAAAGTTTATTAGTTGAAGCGAGGTGTTTCTTTTTGTGGAGCTTTGAACTCAACTCTTGTCCAGAGTTTGTTGAGTTGTACTTTGTGAGAAGGCTGTTGTATCCTGGAGGGGACAAGTCAAGAAGTTTACTGCTGGACCGATGAAAACATTTGCCGCAGTGGGCTTGAATCTCCTTAAAGAGAGCGAGATATCCGCGCCTCAGCCAAGAAGAAGATTATTGTATTTTTCTTCATTTCTTTTGTATTTTTCAATTGTAATTTTCTGTAATTTCACCAACACCTTACAAGACAGGATAGGGGGACCTTAGGCCTCATTTGTTTGCACTTAATGGAGGTTTGAATGTGAAAGGTTCAGACTTCAGCCCATTAAGTGCATTTGTTTTTTTATTTTTTATGTTTTAACATCTCTTAATGGGTCTGAATATGTCTGAATGAATCAGATCTGTGACAGAGTATTAATCATTCAAACCTTATAAGTATGCTACTTTTATTCGGGAAAACTCAAGCTTTCTTTTGCAAACAAAATTAATGCGCTCTCTCTCTCGTGTCTAACTATCAACTAGTTCCAAATTATTTTTTGGTAACTGGTAAGATTTTAAAAAAGGGTTACAAGTATTTTGTTTATTAATTTGTGAGATTCATAATATGCTGCTTGCTTCACTAAAGTGCAACTTTTTTTTTTTTTTTAATAATAAATATGTATTGTCGAATGTTTACTTGAAACCTTATGTACATGCTATATAATTACTAATTCATGATTATTACTCTTCATACTCATAATTTGCACTAACGACGAGTGCATACCCACAGAAAATTTTTAGCTTATCTCGTTAGTCCAAGGCCAAGCTGTAGCTATACTCATAATTACTATAGCTCTCGTATAATTTAGGTAATATTTACTATGTTATACTATGAAAAAAAATTATTTGAATTTTTTATTTTCTTATATACTAGTATGAGGTATAATTATTTGAAATTTATATATTTAAATATTTTATTTTCTTATCAAATAATAATTTTTACTTTGTTTATATTAAGTTTTTCTAATACTTTATTAATAGAATATTTCTTATTATTTTATTTAGATTTTATATTTATTGTATTTATATATAAATAACTTATACATATTCAGATGCTTAAAAAACAAACAATCTTAATCATTCAGTGTTCAGATATAGAAATAACATCTTAATCATTTAGATGTGCATTCAGATTCAGATGTCTTAATCTTAATAAAAACAAATGAAGCGTTAGTAAAAAATTTTCTTTTAAAGTTGTACTAATCTAAATATTTAAGCACTACATTTTTTTAATAAAATTGTAGTGTGACACAATACTACGAAAACGACAATCCTTTAAAATTTACTTTTTTTTTTTTTTTTGATAATCGTGGTGTCTGGGTCAGCTTGCGCACACCTCGATTAATTCTGCGGGATACCTGCCACCTCCCACCAGCAACAGGTAGCAGGTAACTCTGTCCACCAAGGCTAGGACAGTGAGAAAAAAATCACCTATTGTTTGTCTCTGTTGGGAATTGAACATGAGACCTCGTGGTGCTCAACCCAACTTCATTAAATCACTAGGTCACACCTTTGGGTGCAAAGCCTTTAAGTTTATTAATAGTCTGTTTGGCCAAACTTATTTTTTCTCAAAAGTGCTTATTTCTAAAAAGTGAGTTGTTTGACCAAGTTTTTGAGAGAAAATAAGTATTTCTAGAGACTAGTAGAGGCTATTTTCCATAAGCTAAAAAAAAGTAGCTTCTTCTTAGAAGCATTTACTTTGAAAAACACTTTTGAAAAAATACACTTAAAAGCATTTCTAAAAGTTTGGCCAAACATTAATTGTTGCTCAAAAGTGCTTTTTATTATTTATTGATCAAATACAAATTGTTTCTCACAAAAAGTGTTTATTTAAAAAAATACTTTTAAAATAAGTAATTTTCAAAATAAGTTGATTTTAGAAGCTTGGCCAAACAAGCTATATAAGTAAAACTTTGAAATTTTACCGAAGTTGTACAATTGGAAGTTTTTTTTTTTTTTTTTTTAAACTTCTTATTTCCGAACTTGCAATTTACATGTAGTATATTATAACAATTTTGTACAAATATAATAGTTATCATCCTAATATTAGGTTCAATATTAGGTTCTTTGTATTTTGCACCCTTAATGTTTGTCATCTTCTGTAGTTTGCACTATATATTGTTATTTTTAATGATTTGCGCCCTAATCTTAGCTTCTTGTTTCTTTGCAAAAACATAAAAAAGGTATAATTCATCTTCGCTTCTTGTTTCTTTGCAAAAACATAAAAAAAAAAGAAGGTATAATTCTTCATAATTATGAGGGTAAAAAAGACATTTACAACTAATATTTTCCTACAGGTTGCGGTGGCCGGTGGATGCTAATTATTTTTTACAATATACATATGTGCGTATGAGATAGACTTGAGCAAAATCACAAGTATCTTCTAAAAAAAAATGAAACAGATCGTCCAAACTCCAGAATTGCATAAAGAACTTAGTTTTACACACTCCTAAGTTTAACAGACGATCAATGCCGGGAAAGTTTTCTCTTGATTATAAATAGAAATAAGGGCGGAACTCCCACATTATCTTAGGGTGTGTTCGGTATGGAGGAAGAAAATATTTTCTAGAAAAATAAGTTGTTTCTTACTTATTTTTTTTTGTTCATTATGCAAGTAGGAAAATATTTTCTAAAATATTTGTATATATTTAACACAAAATAATAAAAAAGAATAGAGTAAGTGGGGTGGGGAATTTTTTTTTTTCTTTTTTTGAAATTCTTTTAAAAAGCAAATTTAAAAAGTTTAATTTTTTTGGGGTAGTAGGGGTCGGGGTAGGGGTAGGGTGTGTGTGGTCGGGGTAGGAATAGGGGTGGCGTAAGAAAAAAGTTGATTTTTTTTTAAAAAATAATAATTTTTTTTGGTGGTGTGTGTGTGTGTGGGGGGGGGGGGTAGGCATGGGGGTAAGTGAATTTTTTTAAAAATAAATTAAAAAAAATTCAATTTTCTTTGTTGTGGGGGGGGGGGGGGAAGGGGGGAAGGAGGGGTGGGGGTCGCGTAGCGGGTGGGACAGGCGTAAGAAAAGAATTTGAAATTTTTAATTTTTTTTTTTTTTTTTTTTTTAAGGTTATTTTTTGGGGAGAGGGGTCTGGTAGGGGGTGGGGATGGAAGTCCGGGTAAGAAAAAAATTGATTTTTTTAATAAAAAATTTTAAAAAAAATTTAGAAAAACATTTTTTGGAGGGGGAGGGGGGTGGGGGTGGCTGGTAGGGGTGGTCGGTCGGGATAGGAGGTAGGGTGAGAAAAAAATTAGAGGGGAGTAGGGGTCGGGGTAGGGTTGGGTAAGAATTTTTTATTTTGGGGTGGGAGTGAGTGATTTGGAGAGTGGTATATGTTAGACTTTATAAATACATATGCATATAAACAATTATATACATATTAAATGCAGCGGAATTTAGGATTACCTCTAGCCATGATGATCAAATGCAGAGAGCATGATTATTTTCGTAAGCTTGAAACACCAAAAGGAGAGGAACAGTAATGAGAGTTTTCAAGACTGTTTCTGGTATTTCTTTTTCTGAAATAGTCTGGTATGATAAAAACACAGGCTTTTATAACCAGCCAGTCTTGGAACCCCACTGTTAGTAGAAGTCTAATCCTTCCCATCAAAGGATAAGTCTCCTAAGAGTCCATCCTTATCTAGAACTTTCCCCAATCATTATCACCAAATATAATTAATAAAAAAATTATATATTTAATATATGTAAATATAAAATCAACTAGTAAATGTGTGGCCCACACTTAATGAAAATCTAACATTCTCCCATTTGGGCCACAATTACTAGTCTAGGTGATAACAAATTAAAATTCCAATGAGTCAACACAAAATATTATCATGCAAGAATCATGACGGTCCTATCCATTATGAGTCGAGTGCTTCCTTCCATGTATCACATGCACAATTCTACCTTGTGACTTAAGTGAGAAAATTATTTCTCTAGCTTCCAATAAACTTCCATCAACAATACGATGGATGTTGATCCTTGTGGGTTCAACCTTATATATCCCCATGAATACTGAATATGAAAACTGAATGCACAATTAAGATAATTTTATATCCGTTCACAACAGTCGATATAAATCAAGTAAACATACTTTATAGGGCTAACAATCATACATACTTCCAACGTGATCCATACACTGAAGTGCTAGCAAGTTAAGGATCAATAACCAAATGAGATGTACGATGTATTCAACTTAAATTTCATCTGCCCTCATTTTTGCTTAAGTGTAAGCACTTTGTGCCAAGTGTTTCCTTGACTTCTTATCATTCTTCATGATGAAAACAAAATTAGGCCTTAGTAATAAAGTCGATTATCAATAGTCCAAATCAAATAGTTCGTGTACAATCTCATAGTACACAATAATTTTACTTTCAAGATAGATAGGTCTGAAATGAACTATTAAACGCTCATTTACGGACAACCACATGTATCGAGATTAAAATCTGTAATAGTTCACTTTATTATTCCTCAAAATAACTGTATGAGGAACTCCCACTAATCCATGAATCCTTAAAAAATTATAAGGACTCAATAATCTATCATAGTATTCTCTATCCTTGTTAGATCACATGATCTACATCTTTATCTTCTTTGCTTTTTTAATTCAACATCAAATGTCTTGAAAACACAAGGTGTTTTAGACCCTTGTGAAAGCAAATAGAGATATACATATCTGAAGTGGTCATTACTTAATGAGATAGAATATCTCTAACCATTAAAGATGGATATGAGTGTATGATTCATGTGTATAATCTTTAAGTCCTTGTATCGCTTCTTCAGGTATCCTTAATGAACTTGTTGGTCTGCTTATCCATATGCAGATTATACAAGTCTCAATATCTGAAAAATCAGGAGTTTTATAACTCTATCTCTTTGTAACTTCTTTATTTTCTTAATGGAGATAGATCCAAATCTCCTATACATAGAAGAAGAAGGATACATTCAAATCACTAATCACTTTCCTTTATGTCAGTACCAATGCACATGGTTAGGAGCTTGCCTTCCAAATGTATCACTTAAATTATGTATCATTTAAATTTAAACTATGTATCAGTTAAATTTTCACCACTAAAATAACTTTATTTTCAAAATTTAACTATCAAAATTCACAAAGAGAAATTTATAAAATGGATTCTCTAAAATCAAAACTGAAATATCAAAATTGGTGGAACTTGGAGTACTTTTTCAAGAATATAATTGAAAACTCAAGTTTCAAAAACAGCTTAAAAGATCCCCAAGCTTCACTTTAAGGCAAGTCCTTTTCTCAAATTAGAGGTTCTCTTTATTTTTTTATGACTTTCTTAAACTTACAAAAATATATTTGATATCTCCCACATAGATTGAGAAAATAGAGTTAATTCACTAAAATTAGAGAGACCATCTACTATAAGTGGTTTCGACATATAAACTTTGAGGATTGACATTTCTTTTCAAATCATACTTCTACTTGTAGTACTCCTTTTGTATGCCCATTTTCTGACAGAAGAAGTAATACCTTACGATTTTTCAGATGAAGGGCTTTCCATATTCTTTTGCTTAAGAGCATTCTTTCCTTTCTTATTAATGAAAGTGTTACTAAACAAAAAGGAGAAACCAAATCAATATAAGTGGGATAAAACTAAAAAATTCAACGTTACTTTTGTGCTATAAGATAAATGAACTTGACGCTAGTAGATTCCAACATCACCTTTGAGCAGAAGTTTGCAAACCTCATGGAATTTACTAACTATAAAACTGAAATAATATAAATACAAGAAACTTTCAAACTTTACCGTACCTTTGGGCGACTGGAAAAATTCATTCTTGATATTTAGATGTTTCATTCTACCCCAATCAATTCCCTCATATTAACCGTATCTTTGGGTGACCGGCTAATTACGTAATGAATTGATTGCAATATTAACACCATACCTTTACAAGGTTGACACATCTTTCCTGTCAAATTTTAGATGCTTTGGCTACTCTCAAATTTGTGTACATGTAACCTTTAGTAGTAATGATTTACTTTTAATGTCATACTCTATATGATCCTTTCAAAAATCTAATACCTTATAGTTCTAGGATGCGTTAACAATCCTAAAATCTTAGACTTAAGAAAATCTTATGACATTAATCCTTCACTTCAATGTTACTTTCCAAATGAAATTGTTCACAATCTAA
The DNA here is from genome assembly GCA_031232105.1 of Capsicum rhomboideum. Taxonomy (NCBI): domain Eukaryota; kingdom Viridiplantae; phylum Streptophyta; class Magnoliopsida; order Solanales; family Solanaceae; genus Capsicum; species Capsicum rhomboideum. The sequence goes on from CP124711.1 coordinate 117,495,224, forward strand.
TACCTTATGATCTTACGATGCGTTTGCAATTCCTAAAATTTTAGATTTAATATAAAAATATCTTAACATTTATACTTTAACTTTCAATGTCATATTCCATATGAAATTTTCTAGACTTAATACTTTATGGTCTTAGGGTGTTTTGGCTACTCCTAAAATCTTATAAGATCTAAAAAGTTTCTATGACATTAAATTATCCTTCATTTTACAATTTATTTTGATTAAATCAGAAGAATTAATCTCAAAATCTCCAAATAGAGATCTATAACTCTAAACCAAATCAAACACTTAAAGACACACACTAGGAGGACTAAATTGTATGACCAAATTGCACTATTGCATAATACAGGAATCAAGTCACAATTGTGAACCTTAAACTAAATTGGGCTAATCAATACTTTAGATATGCAAAATAGTATTTTTTTTTAGTGCCGCCTTAAGAGAAATCCAAACGATTTATGAATGGGCAATATTATCAAATACAGTGTACAGAATTAATTGTTGGTTTCTTGGCTAAACTTATACCAAATTGAGCTAGATAAATGAGACTTATATCTCCTTTAATTTCCCAACCAAAATCAATTTCTTTCCTTTTTGTCACAAATGTCTATTTGTGACTTAGTTTAATTAAGTTTTTAATTATCAGTTTAGTCCCTTAAGTTTGTAGTGAGTCAAGTTATGTATTTATTTTAGTCCCTGATGTCAGTTTACTTAATTGTCATTTAGTCCCAATTTATGTTATTAGAAGTAACATGTGTCTCTCTATCATTGTAAGGAATTATGCTTATTCGTTAATGAATTGCAATGAAAGGATATGCCAAAATATTGAACAGAATTCTCTTTCTCACTCTCTCTCTTTCACTTTCTCTATTATTCTCCCCAAAGTAACAAAAATTTCATCTTGTTACAAATGATATCAGAGCAGCAGGTTGATTCGCTGCCGACAATGGCTTCTTCGTCGGAGTTTCAAGCCCTACAAGACGATGTAAGAGTTGTGAGAGGACAACTTGCTGTTTTCGTTGACGATGTGAGCAAAAGGTTCAAAACTGTGGAGACGAATCAAGAATAATTCCAACACCAGCTAACAGAAATTCGTGAAACTAACAAGAAATTGGAGATAATTATTTTGAATTTTGGGCTACAAGCGATGCCCTCCTCTCCGAGCTCAACTCCAGTGGTTTCAACACCACAAACTACACCTGAAAGCTCCCATGGGTCACAAGGCAAACATGAAGCGGGTCAATCTTCCAACTCGAAGTCTCCAATGGTAGGATCTCGGACCCTGTATTCTCCTTCTGTATTTGAAGTGGGTAGGGGTTTTACGTTTCCACCAGATCCTTTATTTTCAAGCCCCCTTATATTCAGAAACCCAACTTATTCCTCCTCACCCTCATTACTCCCCACTCCCACTAATCCCATCGTCCACACCTCCAAAAATGCTAACAACCCTAGAGTCATGAAACCCAAAATTAACTTCCCTGAGTTCGACGGGGTCAATCCGCGAAGCTGGCTAAGAAAATATGAGAAATTCTTTGAATTGTACAGTGTACCGGAGCATGAAAAGCTCAGTTATGCATCTGTGCATTTGGGAGATAGGGTAGATGTATGGTTTGATAGTTATATGGTAAACCACATGGGAAGGGTTACTTGGCCAAAATTCTGCATAGAGCTTTGTAGAAGGTTTGGCAATATTAGGCCACAAGACATTGTGGATGAGTTCAATAAACTCATCCAAACTGGTTTAGTAGATCAATACCAAGAAAAATTTGAGAAGTTGGTAGGCTATATAACCATAGTTAACCCTTTATTGACTGAATCCCACTATGTAGCAAGCTTTATTAGTGGACTCAAGTTGAAATTGAAACCATTGGTCAAGTTAGCTAATCCCTCTACATTAATGGATGCTTATGAAACAGCCATACTATATGAAGAATTATTTAAAGCCCTCATGCCCTTGATGTCCAAATCACAGCAAACCTTTGCCCAAAAATAATCACCCAACTCTTATATCAAGAACACATAAATTCATACCAATAGACCACTTGTTAGATCACCAAATCAGCAAAACCAGTAGCCCTTAAGAATCACTTATCCTAATCCAAAGCCACCAGTCAGAACCCGATTCAAATCAAACAACTTACCACCCAATCTAGAGGCATTGAGAGAACAAGGTCTTTGCTACATGTGTAAAGAAAGATATTACCCTGGCTATCAGTGCAAACAAAGAACCCTGGATAATATAGAAAGGGTTGAAGGTGAACCAGATATGGAACAAGGAGAAAAATTTGTGGATGTGCCTGATAATTTAGAGAAAGAAGGAGAAGATCAGGATGAGGTATCACTAACTACATTATTGGGATTGAGTTCTCATTATGGAACCAGCTCCACTATCAAAATTATAGGTTATGCATGTAAATTACCCATGACAGTACTAATTGATAGTGGCTCAACTAATTCTTTTATTGATCCCTATATTGTGAAGATGTTGAGGTTACCAATTCAACCTATGAGAGTGGTGGTAGCCAATGGTCAAGTCATGCACTGTCAATCTGAGAGCCCCTTTTTTGGATGAAAAATGCAAGATGAGCAGTTTAATTTCAAGTTGAGGCTAATGAAAGTGGGAGGTTGTGACATGATATTGGGCATGGACTGGATTGATATGGTTGCTCCAGTTGTATTGCATACCAGGCCCTTTAGTCTAAGTTTCATGACTGATGGAAGGATGATTACACTACATGGCATTACTGATTAAGCAGAAGTAACTACTGTGGATACTGATGAACTTAAGAGGATGATACAATGTGGAACATGTGAAGTGATGGCTGAACTTTCCATGGTAAAGGCTGAGGTAGTGCCTTCAACAAAGAAAAGAGTGAATGCACACATAGACAAGTTACTGGAGAAGCATGCAAGAGTGTTTCAAGAACCCAAAGACCTACCACCCAAGAGGGACTGTGATCATGTAATCAACCTGATCCCTGGTGCTCAGCCCTTCAACATGAGGCCCTACAGGTATTCTTTTGATCAAAAGAATATGCATATTTAATAATGTTCTCTTTTAGATATTTTCAGATTAAAGATAACTAAGCAGTCCAATTTTTTTTTTTTTTTTTTTTTAAAGGAATAAGTGGCCTTATTTTCTAAAATTTTGAGATTTTTTTTTTTTCATGTTAAAATTTCAAAATTGTATATACCATCTAATACAATTATTTCAACATATTCATATTCTATGGCTTTTATGTGTTATGTTATTACATATATCATATCTATATCTATATCTATATCTATACTATTCTAAAGTTGGGAAGCCATAATGTTAAAAGTTAGATTACCATAATACCCATAAAATATTGAACGACTTTTTTTGCCCTTCACTTAATACCACTCATGATATTTTTTGTGCCAAAAAGTAAAAGTATCTTAGGATCTTCTTCCAAAAAAAAAAATAAGAAAAAAAATTCTACATCAATAAATGAATAAAACTGCGGTGTTATTCATTCATGTGAGTCTCTTCCAATTCTTTTCAAGCATAACAGTGGTAGCATTCATGTGCCTGAAGCTTGTGAGTCTCTTATCAGAACTCAACATTTATTTCCACATAAACTTATCAGAATAAAATTGCATGAACATTAATTTACTTGTTCAAATAGTGGACATTTTATGTTGATAAAGCAGAGAAAGGTATGAACATTTTACTTGTGTATGCGTTTTCAATTTTAGTTTTTGTTTTTTTAATGCTTTCTTTGTCTATTATCCATTGCATTCATGAGCATATTTTATTTTATCTCTATCTCTATCTCTATCTCTAATCTCTAATATATTAAAAGTTTGAACCCTTAGAAAGTGATTTGAACTTTTTGTACTTCATTAAAAAACTACACTTTAAACAAAATCGTCTTTTCACTATTTTTTTTTTTATTTAATTTATTAGATTCATGTGATTTAATTTTCCTTCTATATTAATATTTTTTGTGCAAATTTCTTACCGTGTGAACTTTCTCTGTTTTGACATGTCCTATTGCACTTGGGATATAAATCCCATCAACTGTAGAAGTCCAATTAGAAAATACTCATGGCTTAAATATTTCTTTATATAAGGATTTTGTCAGAAATTTTAAAGAAAATACCATGATCATTTTTTCCCCACAACTTAAGCCAACTACGTAGATGTCCTTTAATTTAGGTAAAAGTTTTCTTAACAATTAATGACAAATTTATTTGTGATTTGAGGTAAGTTCTCTAAAATTTTAGTACGTTTTTAAAGTTTACAATAATAACGTTATTATGTATTCTTAATAGACAATTACTACTTGAGAAAATTTTTGTGAAATTTTGATGGTATTTGTGGTTGAAGAGACACAATTTTGATGAAGATGAAAAATACGATGACTTGCTAATGACAAGAACAAAAGATATTCTGCCTAGAGTATTATATGATTTGCTGCAAAAAGAAGTAATTGCTTTGAGGAAAGTTGGTCATGAGAAGGATTAAAGTCTTAACGACAAGGATGATGCTATTGCGGTTAGATTGATTGCTGATTGGTTGGTACCATGACTATCTTAATTCACTCTGATTTTATGCTATGCTTATGGTAGTCTTGTGGTTCAGATGTTAGCAAAGTCAATATTCCACATCTTTTATCATAAACTTTTGATAATATCTAATAATGGATATTCATGTATTTTTAATAGACAATTGATAATTAAATCGTTGTTTGTGAGTTTTATTTATCATGTCTTAGATACAGTTATTAATCCAAAGTTGATGTAGTTACAAACACTATTAAAATCATCCTACTTTCTACTTATACTAGTGAATTAGGCTGCGCTTCGCGCTGTAACAAAATAATTAAATAATAATTCTCTAATATACAAATATTTAAAAATTAGTCTTCAAGTTCAAATAGTTTGGTTTCGAGTTTAATAATTTTCTCTAATTTTCATCACTCTCCGATTGTTAATTTATGTACATATATAATTTTTTTCTTTTAATTAATCAATTATTAATACTTTGTTAATTTTTCTTGATTTAAATCTAAAAGGTAGGTATATTATAAAAATAACATTCGCCCTAACTTTTGCAAAAATTTAAATTATACAACTAATTTTGCACAATACATATTATTATGTACTTGTAAAAAGAGTATCTCATGCTATAACACCGGACATCCCAAAATTTATTTGTTCTCCTTAAATTTCATCGAAGGGGGAAAATCTAGGTTGAATTTATCTTTTTCTTCTGTTTCTTTTTTGTCTTTTTCTCTTCCTCCCATTTTCATCTTTCCTTTCTCATCACTTCTCTTACTTTTGCCTCGATTATTCTCTTCCCCTTCCCTTTCTTTTTCATTCTTTTTTTTATTTTTTATTCTACCCTTTTATTTTCAACAAAACAAAACAAACGAATCAAAAATAAATTTTGGAAAATTTTAATAGCTCTGTTTAATAATACATAATTCTATCCTGATTAAGCACAAAATAATTGTAAAAAAACTAAATAATATATTTAAACAACTTACCGTGCATACTGTACATAGAAAAGTTTGTGCAATTAGACCTTTAGGCATAACCGGACAACCTGCAAATTGAAGCAACACATTGACAAATGAATTGACAATATAAAGAGAAACAATGAATGTGAAAGAATATACATAAGAATAGACACTGAATGTATTAATTGCTCAATTTAATTAGAGATGCAATAATATGAATTTCCTGCCTTCCTATATAGAAATCTTGAAGAATTGTAAAAGATATAGTAATAAAAAATATATTGAAATGACAATTACGAACTCTTGCAAGCAAATGACTGAATTATACCTCCATTTGCAGTTTACCTTACAATGAATAATAATGGTTGCATGGCTGCACTTGAAACGGGAGTTCATTTTTTTTCCCTGGTATTTGAACGTATAGTAATTGCTCATTAGTTATAGGGCTTTAGGGAGTTTTCTTTGAAAGAATTTTAAGAGAATTAATTATTACTCATGATAGAACTTTAAGACAAATAAATGCCATGAAGAAGAAACTTCCGTATTAAACAAATTTGATCATTCATTGTCCTTTAAAATTTTTCTTTGTCTTTTTTAATTTACAATAATAAATCAAAATATGAATAAAAATGTCAAAAAAAGAGAAAAAAGATAAATATAAATGGAGGCCATATAGAGGTGCCACATCACCTTATCTATGACTCTCCTTTATATTATATATAGATATATAGATTTAGGCTTTTGTCAAATCTGGACGAATTCATTCAAGTGCAAATTGTTATACAATTCTGTAAGTTATTACGTAATTCATACGTCGTCTTCTTTATTTATGATTTGTGGAGTACATAATTTTAATTGTGGATCTCTTGAAAGGCAACGCTCCAAAAACAAAGTTCTTAATACTACTTTTTACTTTTTATTTTTATATTCCTCTGAGTCCATGTTTTGCAGCTTTATATCACATTCATTTTTCAATTTTACAAAGCAAATGTATTTATCACAAGTTAGTAGAATGACAATATATAGCTCAATAAGTTACAATTATATATATATATTTTAAAATTATCGGATCTATCACCTTTGGGCAGAGCAAATTAAGTTTAATTCTACTTATAGTTTTGAAACATTCATAAATTTAAGTATGTCAAAATTTCATCAAACGTCATAGTACTTATATATCTTATCGATATTGAGAATTTTATTTGGTTAACTTAAATGTGTAATTGATGTTTGAAAATACGAAAAAAAAACTCAAAAATGTCTAATAGAAATATTTTATCAAGCGTTCAACTGAAATATGTCATAGTTTGAGTGCCCAACTGAAAATTTTAGGGACAGTCAATGTATTCCACCTAACATATATGTATTTTAATATAATAAAATATTTATAATGTTAGTAATTTTTTTTTTTCGTGTAATTTTTTTTTCGTGTTTACGTGAAAAGGAAATCCAAAAGTATATTATAAGAGAAAAGAAGAAATACATTGGTAGGTTCAATAGAAAACCTTATAACCCAACAATAGTTGCGGTAAATTAAACAAAACGTGATCCTTCAGATAGAGGGATCGAATAGGTGGTTATGTGTGGTTATGAAACTTTAACCCCATTTTTATAAGACACAATACTTTAAGGAATTCGAAGTTTGAAGATATCACAAGTTCATGGCTTCATGCAAATTTGTACAAGCTAAGGTAGAAGATTTATATTAATGATTTTGATTATAGTTTTCGTGCGATGCCAAGCGCAACATTGAGGAACAACCTCCAAGACCGCCATTTGGGGTAAAAGTCGTGATTTAATTGTTCGTATATCTTCATCATGCATGTTTTGAATGCAATAATTTTTTAATCTATTATTAAAGTAAATCCCCCCTTCCCCCCAAATATTCACTTCACTTTTCTTTACGTCCGGAGAGTATTACCAGTGACGTTTATATTAAAGACGGAAACCACCACAAACGAAGAAAGTTTAGGGACATCTCTATTTGTTTATTGTTGTACCTGTATATATATTTATGAGAATTTTGTTTTTTGTAGAGTCTTTTGATAAAGGATAAAAATTCAATCATCATTTTTGAAAAATCTTCATACCTTTAATATAGTATAAATCGACACAATACATACGTATAATACACGTATCTCAACTAATTTGAGTATCAGAACTTTGTATTTTTTAGTAGAATTCTCGGAGGTAGTGTTTACTCTTCGTAAGTTCAAACATGTGTCCTGAAGTTAATTTTGGAGTTCAAACTTGAGGACACATTTTGCTTTATCAATCTCAAAACATATTTCCTCAAAGCTATTGCTAAAGCTTGGTATCAAATGAACACGTAATTATTTCTTCAAGTTATATTTTAGTTATTATCTTTATCAAATCACTAATTATGTTTATTACTCTTTAAAATTTTACCCATAATATAACGTACACATAATTATTTATCTTTTCATATACATTTATTATTAATTAACTTGATATACACGTGCAAAGCATGTAGAAAGTCTTAACATCTACTTTATATAAATTAAAATATCAATTACCTCAAATAAATTATGTTCTCGTGTGAACGATGTCACATAATTTTGTAGCTAATAATTTAAACATTACAAAAATAAATATATGTAATTTTCTTCTTTAATATTAAACACACGTGCAACGCACGTACCCTAAACTAGTTTATGCAAATCTAAATAAACTGAAAAAGACATGTGTTTCATTGCAGTGGGCAATTGGGTGCTTCTCCAAGGCCTCTGAATTGTTGAATATAGAGAATTTGTCCTTCGGTATCCTTGGATCTAGACAGACGAAGTAGGTGATGATGATGACTGCTCGTTGATTATTCGAGAACCAAAACATGTGTCGTATGAAAAGAGATCTCAAGAACTTCCTACTAGAAAAGAGTAGTAGTATAAAGCCAAGAAAGGAGTTTCATTTCCTCAAGTGATCCTCTCCATATTTATGGGCTCTCAAGTCTAGGAGCTTTTTAGCATATTAATAGTTTTATTTCTTAGATTTTCATTTTTTTATTATGTTTTTCCTATTTTTCTCTCTTGAAGTACTCACTTGATTCAAATTTCAACTTATACTGCTCCAAACTTCACGAAGGTAATATCATTAATTCTCCAAAACAGTCATATGATGAAGAAAGTCACTATGATAATTATTGTTTCAAGTTTCAGCCTACTCGATTATCAATATTGCAATGTTTCTTGGTGGTAGATATGCTGGTTACGGGCAGGGGTGGATCTAGGGGTCAGGAGGATGTTACATTCAAACTCTTTCAGTAAAAAAATTACATTATATATATTTAAGGTTATAATTTTTATGTACATATATTGATCTTGAATCCCCTAAACACTAGAGGGTTGGCTCAATGGGACTCTAAGTTGTTGGGTTTGGTTAATAAGAAGTGAATGGAAAATGGAGGTAAAAATATGGAGGAAAAAAAATGAAGAGAAAGTCTTCACTTTAAAGAAGTGAACTTCTCCCACATTGGTGGGAGAAAGAAACTTTCTTATGTGTATATTGGAATACACTTCTTCATGTGGATAGTGAGGCAAGAACAAGACAAGCCTCACGCCGTCGTCTTCGCTCGCTCGACTTGGATTTGGATTTGGCAAATGATTGATCGAGAGACTATCTTTTTGGACAAAGTTTATTTGAAACTTGAGAATATTCTCATATGCGGACGCATATGAACCGATACGGACGTATGTCACAACGCACCTCGAAGGGACGCGACCCTTCGAGGCAAGGGACACACTGTTTCGACGCGGAGAAGACGACCTGCGGACGCAGGTGAAGCTACGCAGATGGACAGAACTGTTCTGGCAAATTACGTGACCTGCGGCCTCTAATGACCTTCCCGGTCATTTCCCTCATTTTTGTACGTTCTCGGTGTTTAGAGCTTTTCTATAACCGCCCCAATTTATTTATGACTTGCTGGGACTGACAGTTCGGTTCCCAGGCAGTTCGTTTGAGCATATTATTTAGGCCGAGCACGTTGTAAAATATTTAATTAAATTGGAATTTGGTAAAGAGATATGGTTAATTGCCTTTCGAAAATATTTTTGCAATTTATAAAATTCTTTAGTTATATCAGATATATCTATACTACTTTATAATATTTATAACCTATTAATAATTTAAGCGGAGATAGTGAATCTAAATATGTTAAAATATTATTATTATCTGATAGAGGCTTTATTAGAAATAATTTTCTATTAATTATGATATATTCAAAATATGATATTTATTTTACCACGAACCTACGCAATACCCGAGTACATACATAGTGAGAATAACCACGTGGAATAATGAGTGCAACTAGTAAGCACTAGGTTAGCTAATTAGATGACACTTGTCAAAACAAGTGATGACACTTGTCAAAACAAGTGATGACACTTGTCAAAACAAGTGTCAAAATACTTAGAAAGGACCATAGTGTGGACGGTTCATACATAGATATACATATATTTATGTAATTAAGTGGTAAGTTAATTTAATTAGCATGAGAATTGCATATATATTCATTTCTATATTTTCTTCTTCCTTAAAAATTTATATCTGCTAGTTTGTTTATAAATTCTATGTATTCCATTCCCTTGAATTGGATAAATATTATTACGTTGAGGGAATTTGACGGGAAAAATTATGTTTGACGCTACATTTGATCCCCAAAAGAAAAGAAAAATAAATTATCTACGTCAAGTTATTCAAGCTCGGGGATCACGTGGTTGATGGTATATCGTCCTTATATCGTAAGTTTTCCGATAAATTTTAGCTTAAAGTCGCGTATTTGAACCGTTTTTTGGTGGTATTGTTGTTGATGCTTATTTAGAGCTTAATATGAGCTTGGATTGGATAGCATCTGTTGTCACTATTGGTCACAGAGTTATTTGGGACGCTGTGACTGTTTCGGTTTTGCGATTCCGCAAGTGGGCCCCACGTGGGATTTTTGGACATTTTTTGAACCAAGGCAATATGGGTATCAATGGTCATAATTTGACATGTAGTTTATTATTTTGGTAGCTTGGCAGCAGTCAGAGGCCTCTCAAAAGGGGAAGACTCCTATTTAGCTGGCTTTAGCAGGCGTTCAACGGCGTCCAGGTAGGTTAGGTTTACCTTCCTTTATTCTTAGATTAAGCTTATGTGTGATATATGTATGTTATTGTGCTGGTGTTGTGGGCTAGTATTAAAAACTTGGTGGTGGTGTTTTGCTGTGATTTAGGCCTTCTAGGCCGGATAGGGCTATTCGGATACATTCCAGGCCCGTTATCCTCGAGGTACACCACAGATGACCTATTTGGGGTCGGATAGTATTGTTGTGTTGATTTCTGGTTGGGGAATGTTATTGTTGGACCTTAGTCCAGGCTTAGGCAGACTTAGCCCAAACATAGACAGGTATAACTAGACTTGGTTTTCGGGACCCATTAGTGGGCCCCGTTACCCTTTTGGTCGACTTGTCAGAACTTTGACATCTTTGGGTTTAGTTAAGCCCTCTCTGACCTGTTAGGGTTGTGACGGGATTGATTCACCCCGATTATACCCGGTTGTCCTGTTTAACCTTGTTAGTCCCTGATAGCACCGTATAAGACCGGGGTCGGCTAGTTTGACTTAGAACGCTGATCCGCCCTTCCATGACTTATAATGTATACCCAGACTTGTATATACATATTGTTTATAGTAGATAGTGACCTAGAAGGACCCCGAGATTGACTTGTAGCATGTTGTGGATTTAACTTCTGTACCTATATACTAGTATTGACTTGGGACTAGGGCGTTCCCCGTTTATTTGATATGATATGACATTTGATTCTGTTCTAGTTACTGGCTATGATGAGTTTCGGTTCGAGTCCGGCTACTGATTTCGATATGATGATTTTGATTATTGACTATTAGGTGTTTCGGTTCGAGTCCGACCCCGGATTGAGGTACACTATGAGCTCAGGTACTGGGTACCGTGATTATGATACTGTTGTTCTCTGAATTTCGATTCGAGTTCGGCAGATATGATATATATGTGGCCTATTGTTATTACCCACTGTGCCCGGTTCGACTACGGCATCTGGCCTCTTGTTATTACCCATTGGTGTCGGTTCAGGCCCGGTGCACCCTTGTTGGTTATTGTGGTTACTGGATACTGATACAACTTCGAGACACTAGTGACTATGCATTTACTATTCTTGTGTGTCCCGCCGGTTTATGGGGGCCAGGCTGGGTTATTGTTTTCTTTCGTGTGCCTATCGGGTTTATGGGGGCCCAGATAGGTTATGTTTGACTTGTGTGTTTACTTACGCATTTATTTACTCAGTTATTTGGTATCACATTTATTTATTTCCTGAGCATATCTATACGCTTCGGCAGTTACTTATGTACTTATTATTTATACCCCGGACCTAGCATGTACGCTCGCATTTTAGCTTGCTTATATTGCTTTAAGCTCAGTTGGCCGATGATGCCTTCTGAGTACCCATTGCCCCGGTACTCACACTGCACTTTTGCATCTTTTTTTTGATGTAGATCCTGGCACTAGCCGACAGTTTTGATGTGACGCTCTTCTCAGTACTGACTCCGGAGCAGGGTGAGCTTACTGACATTCGAGGCAGATCCTACTCTATCTCTACTATATAGTCTTTTGCACTCAAGACTGTTGTACTTGTTATATATATTTGGTTTCTGTTTTGTATTCTGGACACATCTAGTAGTGGCTCTTGTACCGACCTAACCAGGTCTTGGGAGAGGTTCTTGACTATATATATATTGTCCTCTTTCTTCTCAGTCTCGGTATGGGTTTATTTTTGTTCTATTTGTCTTTATATTTCTAGTATGTTTATGAGTATGATTACTTCCACTTCATCTCTAGTTTTTGAGATTCCGCCCGTTAGCCTGTTGCTTGTCGCTCCGGGCTAGAGTTTGGTTTGTCTATTGGTGGGTTATGGTAGGCGCCATCATGACTCAAATATTGGGTCGTGACACGGCCGCAGGTCATCTATTTGCGGCCGCAGGTCATAACGCCGCTTCAGAAAGTTGTGTCTTTTCTTAATCATTGCTTCTCTTCTGAAGCACCACCTCTTAGGCTATAAATATTTATGTTTTCCTCAGATGAAGGATATACAAAATTATTATTTTCACAACTTAAAAGCTTTATTCTTTACAAAAGAAATCAAAGTAAGTGTGATTTACTCTATTAGTTGAGTTCGACGAAGTTCAACAAATTCCATTGCCGATTTTGCTGAATAGTGTTCTATTCTATCCTGGGAGTAATCAATTCAAACCTTGGGCAATTGTGAGGGGATTATATTCTTTAAGAAACACAGTTTAACTGTGGGCTTAGAACTATCATTTTGTTCAATTTTCTGGTTTTTACGGGTGAAGGAAACAACAACCTTAAAGAATATAATTTGTATTTTGTTTACATTTTTCTGCTTCATCTCTATTTCTGTTTGTGGTTAGAGATTAAAGTTAAAGACTTTCTACTCTATTTTTTAACTCGGTTCGAAGAACATAAAAACTTCATCGAGTTAATAAAGTTATTTCTATCGATTTGAAGAATATAAAAACTTCATCGACTGAATAAAACCATATTGATTGTTAACCAGTTATTGAATTTTGTTTGTGTGTGATCAAACATAAATGGAAGAATCAACTAATGGTATGATGGCTTCTGCATCAGTGGCAACGAATGCTAGTTCGTCAAGCCGTGTTACTCCCGCTATGTCTGCATCGAAAAAGCCCAGAAAGTTTTTTGAAAGTGATTTCAAAAGGTGGAAACAGAAGATGCTGTTCTATCTGACCACTTTAAGCTTACAAAAATTTATTGCGGAAAATATTCCAACTCTACCGGATGAGACTCCGGAGAAAGAACGATTTATGGTGACCGAGGCATGAAATCACTCTAATTTTTAGTGCAAGAACTATATCCTAAATGGATTGGAATACGGTCTATACAATATTTATTGTGTTTGCAAAAATTCAAAGGAACTTTGGGACGCTTTAGACCACAAATATAAGACAGAAGATGCCGGACTGAAGAAGTTTGTAACATCCAAGTTTCTTGAGTTCAAGATGGTTGACAACAAATCCGTCATGAATCAAGTTCAAGAATTACAAGTGATCATACATGATTTACTTGCGGAAGGAATGGTTATCAACGAAGCTTTTCAAGTAGCAGCTTTCATTGAAAAGTTGCCTTCCTTGTGGAGGGACTTTAAGAACTATTTGAAACATAAGCCGAAAGAAATGACTTTAGAGGATTTGATTGTTCGTTTGCGAATTGAAGAAGACAACAAAAATGCAGAAAAGAGAGCAAATGCAAAGTCTTCAATCGCAGGAGCAAACAATGTTGAAACTTCTCAAAACTAGAAAAAGAGGAAGAAGTCGGATGATGAGAAGGAAGCATTCAAGAAGAAAAAGTTCAAAGGAAATTGCTACAATTGTGGCAAAGTTGGTCATATGGCTTCTATTTGTCGAGCTCCAAAGAAAGATAAAAAGAAAGAGCAAGCAAACTTGAATGAAGAAGCAGTCAACCTTTGTGCAATTCTATCTGAATGCAACTTGGTGGGAAATCCAAATGAATGGTGGTTTGACTCAGATGCAACCCGCCATGTGTGTTCCAACAAGGAATTGTTTTCATCTTATACTTCTTCTGAAAAAGGCGAGACCATTTGTATGGCAGATTCACTAACCACAAAGATAGAAGGAACGGGCAAGGTTGGCTTGAAGATGACTTAGGGCAAGATAGTGACCCTCAATAATGTCCTTCATGTTCCCGAAATACGGAAGAATTTGGTCTCAACATCACTTCTAGTAAAAAATGGTTTTAAGTGTGTGTTTGTATCTGATAAGATTGTAATCAGTAAGAATGACATGTATGTAGGAAAATTTTACCTCACCGAGGGCCTCTTCAAACTAAATGTAATCTCTATTGCTATGAATAAGATTTCTGCTTCTTCTTACTTGCTTTGTCAAGTATGTGTGGAATCAAAGTATGCAAAGCATCCTTATAAGTCTATTGAAAGGAATTCAAATCCTTTAGACTTAATCCATACAGACATTTGTGATATGGAGTCTATACCATCTCGTGGTTGAAAAAGATACTTCATAACTTTCATTGATGATAACACTCAATATTGCTATGTGTATCTGCTTAATAGCAAAGATGAGGCAATTGATGCTTTCAACCAATACAAGAATGAAGTTGAAACACAACTTAACAAGAAAATCAAAATGATTAGAAGTGATAGGGGTGGTGAATATGAATCTCCTTTTGTTGAAATATGTTTGGAATATGAAATTATTCATCAAACAACTGTTCCATACACTCCACAATCCAATGGGGTTACGAAAATAAAAAAAAAAACATTAAATGAATGACTGCTTTGTTGATAAGTTCTGGTTTACCACAAAACTTATGGGGGGAAGCTATTCTAACAGCTAGTCGGATACTCAATCGTATTACCCATAGCAAAACAAAGTCCATTCCATATGAATAATGGAAAAGAAGGAAACCCAGCTTGAAATATTTCAAAGTGTGGGGGTGTTTGCCTAAAATGCAAGTTCCTAAACCCAAAAGGGTTGAGATAGGACCACAAATAATTGATTGTGTTTTCATTGGTTATGCAACCAATAGCAAAGAATATCGGTTTCTAGTTCATAAATCAGAAAATTCCGACATTCATGTGAATACGGTAATTGAATCAGATAATGCTGAATTTTTTGAAAACATTTATCCGTATAAAAATGAATATGAGTCATCTAGTGAAAAATCTAAACGACCTCGGGAAGTGTCAAAGGGAAGTACACCTAATGAGGAAAGTCCAAGACATAGCAAACGTCAAAAGACTTCAACTTCCTTTGGTCCTGATTTCTTGACATTTTTAGTCAAGAATGAGCCTCTAACGTTCAAAGAAGCTGTAACACCCCATACATATTCGAACCTATGTTATTACCGTAACATTTATGGAATTATTTAAACATGATATAGTTGGTATCTTATTAATGGAAGCTATTGGGCTAAACAAATCTTGTGCAAATGGGCTCAATTTAAAGGTAAAAGACATGGCCCAACAAGAAGGAAATGACCCATTCATCTTTTGACCAAGTCAACATCATATTTATTGATGAAAAGTGGATAAGGAAGACCATTAAGGGGCTATAAAAGGAACCAAAATCAGATTATATTCCACAAAAGACACATGCCAAAATCTAGAATTTTCCACAACATTCTCTCATCTCACAAACCCTAAGGCAACTATCTCCTTGGACAAGATCACTCCTTTGCAAGTTTGGGTAAGTGTTTACTATTATGGTTCAATATATTATATGCTTAATATGGTATATGAATCACGTTGGTTATGTTTGCAAAGTGTTGGATAGTTCACTATGTGTAAAATAGTGTACTTTTACTTAATCGGTAAACGATTTTGCCTTGTAAACTTGGAAGTAGACTTGTGGTCTCGAAGGAAGTGACTTGATGGATTAAACATCAACATGTAAGATGTGTTTATGTCCTTAAATTACTTTCTCTTTGTGTGTAACATTTGGAATTGTTGTTGTGAAATTGTACACAGAACCGGTGGCATATTGAAAGAAAAATGTAGTTTTGGTGAGTTTGTGTGCGTTGTGAAACCATGGATGCTCATTGGCATATAATATGATCTAAAATATGTTAAGAGAAGCTTATTTATGATCATGGACCATTCATTGCGAAAAAGGACCCTAAATGACCCCGGAGGCTGAAACGGGTATCCGCCCTCACGGGTGGGGCACCTGCGGGCGCAGATGCCAACGCAGGTGACCCTGTACCATGAAAATGGTCACTTGTGGATGTAGGTGGCTTCTCAGGTCAGCCCAGAAGTTCGTTTTGCATGTTTTTGCATCTCTTTGACCCCCCAAAGCCCCTATACCCTTTATGGTGCAATTATCAACTTATGGTACCTTTTGAATGACTTTAAAGGAGTGTCCCGGAGGTATTTTGAGTGGTATCAATTATGGATTGTCTTTAATATGTTGTTGTGAAAGGTGTTTACGTGACGTAGTGAGGTAAATGTGACACAGTGTTGAAGGGGAAGTGTAAAGCACAAACTTGGTGTGAAATGCTATTGATTTATGATGTCTTGGTCAATGTGTGGAATGTTATGAGGTTGTTGGTATGTTAATGCAGTGAATTGTATCATAAGGGACGAAGTGATGCTATATAGCATTCACGTAGGTCATTATCATTTGGTGCACTTATAATGTAGTTAGTTGTTAACGTGAGCTCCGTTATGAACTTGTGTTGTAGAGTAACACGTAAGGAAGGAGCTGGATTATCGTAATCACATGTAGGACTGTGTATTCATTTTGGGAAGATAAGGTATGTAAGGTTACTCTTTTTGAATCCTTCTGCAGCGCATATTGTTCACATTGTCATTGTACTTGTTCTATTCCGACATATTCAAAGGTAAATCATTTCAGGTTGTCATCTATTGTTATTCACATGTTCCTTATTCATTGACCAATTGTCATTCATGTATCACATAAGTATGGACATTACTCCCAAGTTCCAATAATGTTATGTTCTAAAGTTCCAATAATGTCATGATCCCCAATGTATCAATCTCACAAAAGTAAAGGAAAGAAGTAATGCATATATGGTTACTCTATGGTTAATTTATGGTTACTTAATGATTATTGAGTACGGGTGACAACCCAAAGGGGCGAAAGCCTAACTGGGGCGATCCCGATATTCGTGGATCAGGGGGAAAGCTCAGTGGGGTAAAAGCCAAACTTGATGCCGAATGTTGCGACCTAGCTATACACGCAAGTGTACGTGATCGTGCAAGTAATAAAGTGGCTCCTTTTAAAGAGCCGGATATCGAACCCAAGGGACTTTCATCAACAGAAATCACTCTGGACGTCAAACTATAATTAAAAACTAGTGTTGCGAAAACGACAAGTGATTGGGTGCTAAAAATTAAATGATTGCGAACTAAGAACTCCTATCTTCGCTACCGTGACTTTGGTTTTCGCAAATATGCTTTAAAAATCAATAAAAAGTGAATTCCCAGGGCTAAGGCACCTTGAACATCATCTCTCGAGCATAATTGTTATTGGTTTAAGCATTTTGAGTAGTTTATCATGGTTATCGATCCCAAGGTTAATTTTACAACTATATTCGTCTCCAAATTATAATTGTCTCCTAGAACTTAGAAACCTACCTACATCTGTGAGTGGTGAGAAGCTTAACCAAGTCTAGAGCATTCAAGCTTTCTTCTTGTAATTTATCAAGTGTGGGTGGTTAGGTACCTCTCGGTCCTAACCACAGGTCAATCCCTTAGAATTACGTCTCCGAGACAGACCACACTTCATATATTCAAGTTCTATCTCTCCGTTTCTCTCTCGAGCTCACTTCAAGACAAGAAATATATTCCAATGGTGATCAAACATCAAAATACTGAATTTTAGAATATATGAATAACCACTTTATAATAAACTCCAGCAAAAACCAATACAATTAGCCCAAAAGGTTCATGTTCTTGGCCTTAACCCCAAGAATGAGGGGTTTTAGCCACTCATAATGTGTATCAACAACCAAAAGTAAATAAATACCATAAAAGTACTTAAAAACTGAAAAGAAGAGGATTGGAACCTAATTAAGATGCCCCAAAACGCCCAAAATATTCTAGGGAGGATCCAATATGATACAATAACTCAAAAGCCATATTTATAGACTCAAGTCGAGGCAAAAATCGGCCAAAAAGCGGCCCGGCACGCCATTGGGCGCGCCTAGCACTTAGGCAGATTCTGCCTCAGCAAAAAGGGTTCGCCCAGGCGGCGTGGCACGCTGGCCAGCGCGCCTGGGCACTGCCTGGACAGATCACATTTTCGCCAAAAGCGGCCTGGCACGCTGCCTAGCGCGCCAGGACCTTTTTATTGTACTATTCTAGCTTTCGTTGACTTCTCGTCACGGATTTGGATGTATTCTTCAATATAAACTCTTTGGCTTGTCTCCTATCTTCAATATTCTTCACTCGGCGCTCATCCAAGCTTCACTTTCCATGCCAAACATGCTCCAAAAAGTCGCAAATTCCACCTACAAGAGTCTAATCATATTGGTTAGCACATTATCTCATTTTCCATCAAAAACTTATATAATACACAAGTATTCTTCTCAAAACTAGGGTAATCATGGGTTAGCGTCGCTACTAAGGCATATAAATATGCCTCAGATCACCACCCCACACTTGAACCTTTGTTTGTCCTCGAACAATTAACCATACTCAACTCAGGGCGACTTTTAAACAATAGACACAAAATGAGCATTCTTGCACCGCACAACCATACTTATCACTTATGCACCACATACTAGGATATTACTCAATTAAATAACAAGTTGAAACAACCTACCCTCACAAAACAACTTACTAGTTGCAAATTTATGCGTGATACATTATTAATAGTTTACCAAACTTCACTAACCATGTGCCCTCACAACAAGAGAATCACCCCTCAATTCCACAACGTAATTACTAAACGGGTGCATGAATGAAAGTCACTCACTCTCAGAAAGAGTTCATATGCAACACAAAGATGAACTATAGGCTTGCCCTTAGTGTAATACTCCACTAATGTTAAGATGTTAAAGCTCAGGATCAAGTAGGACTTTGTAGGGGTTGTAATGTGGGCACAAGGACGGGTAGGAACTATTTGGTCAAGCATAGTGACTATCTTTCCTGAGCGCTTTATTACACTACAAAGTACATTCAGAGCACCTTCAACCAACGTATTTTCCACTACTTTTCTCTTCCCAACTTTTCTTTGTTTCGCCCCATAACTTTAAACTAGCGTCCGCACATCGGATAAGGAATATGTTATCAACCATTGATTCAAAAACCAGATTATTTTTATTATTATTTTTTTTTTCTTTTTCTTTTTCTTTTTGAATATCTTCCCCACCAACATGCACAAATTTTCTCACACACCTATCAGAGATATGCTTTAGGCTTTAACTTAACTCTTTCCTTCTTCCCAACTCCGGTACTCCTTCACCTCTTAATTTCCTAATTAAAGCGCTTAGGAGTTATTGGATCAAATTCTGGTTCACTGAAAGAAGAGGATTGAGCTACATGTAAAGCTAACAAGGAAAAGGCTAAAGGCTCAACGGGGCTGACTAGGATTATGCGCAGAGGGTAGGTAAAGTGGGTCTAAAATATGGCTATCAAAGAAATGCTTATATCATCTCCTAAACTTAACATCTCTTATTTCGCTTTGCAAACACCCCGGGCAAGTTCTAGACATCATCATGCACATGGCATATCATAACAAAACCTTACTCACACATGGCACATGTTCAGCTCAGCAGGTTCACCATAAAAAACTCCAAAATCATGCATCAATTCAATATTAAGCAACTTAGCAAGTCAACTAAGTGAGAATTAGGCATCTCCACACTTGCTATTATATATCCAGGCATGTTTCACACGTGTAAGAACAACTGTATAGCAAGCAAGAACACCTGACACGACACTACATGACTAATTTGCTCTTAAGACGGTCGTCATCCATCCATCATAGAGCAAATCCCTTAGTCCTATGACTAAGGCGACCCAGAAGTAATAAACCCCCAAAACAACACAAAATAACATCAAAACTCTAAAATTTTAACACAATGTTTTTTTTTTGTACGGTTCAAAGGGACTCTCCTTAGTAAAAGAACCGAAAACAAACGCTAAGGAACCCAAAATAAAAGCATACAGCAGCACACGTATACATACATACAAGGGAAGTCCATCACACCCCACCCCACACTTAAAATATTAGCACTGTCCCCAATGCTACCAAAATAAACAAAGCAAGAGTAGGGTGTAAGGAGCTCCCTGGTCAGTCGAGGTAGTCGTCATCCTCCGGTCCACGGACATCTAACGGTGGATCATCTGCCTCAGCTTCCTCATCCTCAGAACCACTCTGGAGGTCCTCCTCATCTGTGGGGACATCATCATCCACCGGATCCACAAAGTCAGGACCAATCCTCAATAAGGCCATGGCATGCTCATTGAGAGGATAATCTCTCTCTACCTGACTCAGCTCATCTGCCGTGGAGGGTCGACCCCCAGTTCTGTGTCGCAGTATCTCCAATCCATACATACGAGCTAGAATCCCGTCATCTCGAGCATGTCGCTCTGCTAATGTCAAAGTGGGGCCGAGTGAATCTGGCGCCTTAGTCTGGGTGACATCCACAGGCGTTGTCGTCAAAGGAGGATGATAATCAAAATTTTCTTCGGGCACGTCGAATGCTCGCATTTATTTGGTCAATAGTCCACCGAAAGCATATCGAAGACCTCCATGAAGACGAGCTCACCGCATTGCTGACAACAAAACAGACCCAACATTAATCTCCGCATCAGTCATGAGAGCATATACCAAACAGACGCGATCTCTTGTAACTTCAGTCATGTGGCTCCCCGGAATTAAACAACAACACACAATCTTAAGCCAAATCCTAGCCTCTTTGTTGAGATGGGCAAAGGGTAGACTCTTGTGGTACCCTCGTTGGTGATGGCGAAGCCACCTCACAGTTGAACGTGGGCCGCACAGAGTGTGTCGAATTTCAGCATATGGAGGCCTGGCATTTAGCCTGAGTATGTCTTCAGGACTTGCCCGTATGGGAACCCCCAATAATCCATTTAAGCTCAAGGTGTCAAGTATCACATCCGCACCTCGTACCACCACCGAGCATGTAGGTGCGTCAGGGTTCCAATTTGCGTACAATTCCCTCACCAAGTGGAGGTTGCAATCTATAGGTCTGTTGAAAACAAAGCCCATCCCTACTTGCTCAAGCCGAGCCAAAATTCTTGGGTAAGCCCGAGCAAGGCTTGACCTATCAATACACTCATCGGAGAAATATTTAGCCTCCGGATGGCTTTTGTACCAATTTTTCCCCGCACTGGAGACTGCATTAATCCCATGCTTCCGTTTTTGCCCTTTTGGTACTGGGGGAGCTGCAGGCACCTTATTACCTGACCGACGTCTCTTGTGAGAGCTAGAGGCTGCTATATTAGAATCAGACATAGTACCTGTAGCAGATATCCACAAACAAGTCAATAAACCTTGTAAAAATAGCTAACCAACTTGATGTGCGGTGACGTTGAGGGCCACCCCACACCTAGTCGCTTGGCACCAATTCAAAATAATTATGGGCGGAGGGTACTCAGACTTCCCCTCATCACTTAATGCCCCAAATCCAAGTTCCCACCATAGATAAATGTACATTATTAATAAAGAAATCCAACAATAATCACATAGATTCCACCCATTTGAGTTATATTCAGTGAGTTCCGCCACTAATTTGCTCAATTTTCACCAATAAAGATAAACCCACTTCCACTTTGTTGCACCACAATAAGATTAGTAACCACAAGTGAACAGGCCTACCACGTTCACTGTAATGCCCCCAATCATATGATATGATGCCAAGTCAACAAACCATGAAAATATTATGTCCATAAACAAAACCAAGAATACCCAAAATCGCATAATCCATGGCAATTTGTAGAAAGAGAGAGTGAAGGAGACATACCTTGAGAGCTTTGATGTGTGACTTGAACACAATCCCAAAGTGAGAAAGCAAAGAGTCGAACTTTGTGTGGGCAAGAAGAGAAAAATAATAGAGATTTTTTTTTCTTTTAGATGGGGGAGAAAATCGTGAGTTTGGGTGTGGGGTTGTGAAATATTTGTGAAGAATGAAGTAATTGGGGGATTTAAAAGAGGAGGGGTGGGGGTGGGTCGTTTCTAGAACCCAAAAAAAAACTACCCAAATATCGTGCACAGGCGGCGTGGCACGCTGCCTAGCGCGCCTGTGCACTGCCCTTGTTGACAAAATTTTCTGCACAGGCGGCGTGGCACACTGCCTAGCGCGCCTGTGCACTGCCGTCCTTAGCAAAATTTTCTGCACAGGTGGCGTGGCACGCTGCCTAGCGCGCCTGTGCACTGCCCCAACAATTTATTTTCTTAGCTTTTTCATCCTGGCACGCTAGGTAGCGCACCCCATACTTATCCTCATACCTGAGCCATTTTTTCACCGTCTTTTCATGATCTTGGGGCTTTTACAAGTCCCAAGACTTGAAGCTTTGATCAAAAACATGTCTTGCCTGTCCGGCATCTTCAAATAATCATCCATCCGCCTAATTTGCCTTTGTCTTGTGGATTCTCATACCAAACTACTCCGTGCCTCTGCATAAACACAAGATCCTAGCACTATGTTAGAAAACAAAAACTGAAAAAAAAAGAGATGGGTTGCCTCCCATCAAGCGCCTTAGTTTTGGTCGGGGCACGACTCTTCTTTTTGTATTTTTACTTTATAAATCTAACTATTACAACACATGCATGGGTTGCCTCCCATGTAGCGCCTGGTTTAATGTCGCGGCTCGACCAATTAGAAGAGCTTAGTTATCATCAAGGCGAAGCACGTCCTCCGTCTGCTTTTCTTCCTCACCGAAATAATGCTTCAATCTCTGGCCATTTACCATAAACCTTGTACCATCCGCCTTGTTCAAAAGTTCCACCGCACCATGAGGTGTCGTGCGACTTACCTCAAAGGGCCCACTCCACTTGGATCTTAGCTTGCCCGGAAACAACCTAAGTCTTGAGTTAAACAAGAGTACCAACTGGCCTATCTCAAAAGTACGGGGAAGAATATGGTTGTCATGCCATCGCTTCATTTTCTCCTTGTAGATCTTAGCATTTTCATATGCATGTGCACGAAATTCTTCCAACTCATGGAGTTGTAACAACCTCTTATTACCTGCCAACCCCGGATCTAGATTCAACTTCTTTACCGCCCAATATGCTCGATGCTCAAGCTCAACTGGGAGGTGACAAGCTTTCCCAAAGACCAAATGATAGGGAGAAGTCCCTATAGGAGTCTTATACGCCGTTCGGTAGGCCCAAAGAGCATCATCCAGCTTAAGTAACCAGTCTTTCCTTTGAGTATTTACCGTCTTTTGCAAGATTTGCTTTATCTCACGATTAGACACTTCCACTTGGCCACTTGTTTGGGGATGATACGCTGTTGCAACCTTGTGTTTCACTCCATACTTTGCCAATACATTCTTCACCAAATAATTAATGAAGTGTGATCCTCCATCGCTAATAATAGCTCTTGGAGTTCCGAACCTCGTGAAGATGTGCTTTTGCAGAAACTTTACCACAACTTTAGAGTCGTTAGTAGGAAGAGCTGCGGCCTCTACCCATTTGGATACATAATCCACTGCAACGAGTATGTATAGATTTCCATTCGACTGTGGAAAAGGGCCCATGAAATCAATCCCCCATACATCGAAAATTTCTAATTCTAGGATGTTGTTAAGAGGCATCTCATGTCTCTTGGCAATAGTCCCCATACGTTGACATTGATCACAATTTTTCACAAAGGCATGAGCATCTTTAAATATCGAAGGCCAGAAGAAACCTGATTGCAATATTTTTTGGGCTGTTCGTTCACCACCATGATGTCCACCATAAGGTGAGGAGTGGCATTTCTCTAACACTTGCTTAACTTCAGCATCCGGAATACATCTTCGTATTAATTGATCAGGCCCTTGCTTGAATAAATACGGCTCATCCCATATATAAAAACGTACCTCATATGCCAGTCTCTTCTTCTGTTGAGGACTCGAATCAGGAGGAAATAATCCACTTAACAATAGGTTCACAATGTCTGCATACCATGGCAACTCCTCGACCTCTAATACCAACAACTGCTCATCTGGAAATTCCTCACAAATATGCCCATCATCCTCTATATGTGTCGAATTCTCAAGTCTAGACAGATGGTCGGCAATTTGATTTTCTGTCCCCTTTCTGTCTTTAACCTCTAAGTCAAACTCCTGTAGCAATAGGATCCATCTAATCAAGCGCGGTTTAGCATCCTTTTTATTGAACAAATATCGTATCGCTGCATGGTCCGTGTATACAATAACACTTGTGCCGACTAAATACGATCTGAATTTATCAAATGCATATACCAAAGCTAGCATCTCTTTTTCCGTCACCGTGTAATTCATCTGGGCTGCATCAAGGGTCTTGCTCGCATAATAAATAGAGTGAAATACCTTATTCTTCCATTGACCTAGAACCGCCCCTATTGCCACATCACTTGCGTCACACATGAGCTCAAATGGCAAAGCCCAGTTAGGAGCAATGAGAATAGGTGCCTCTACCAACTTCTTTTTCAACACCTCGAATGCCTTCACACATGATTCACAGAATACAAACTTCACATCTTTCTCCAGGAGTGCACACATGGGACGTGCAATTTTGGAAAAATCTTGAATAAACCTTCTGTAAAATCCCGCATGACCCAAAAAACTTCGCACCCCTTTAACCGATACAGGTGGAGGAAGTTTCTCAATAGCTTCCATCTTTGCCCTATCAACTTCCAACCCCTGCTTTGACACTTTATGCCCAAGAACTATACCTTCTGTCACAAGGAAATGGCACTTCTCCCAATTTAGAACAAGATTAGTTTCTTCACACCGAGCAAGGACTTTATCCAGGTTGTGCAAACATACCTCGAAAGAGTTACCAAAGACTGAGAAATCATCCATAAAAATCTCTACAAACTCCTCCACCATGTCGTAGAAAATAGCCATCATGCAACGCTGAAAGGTAGCTGGTGCATTACATAATCCAAATGGCATACGCTTGAAAGCATATGTGCCGTAAGGACATGTGAATGTAGTCTTCTCTTGATCTTGGGGATCTATAGCAATTTGATTGTAACCGAAATACCCATCAAGAAAACAATAATATTCCTGCCCGGCTAAACGATCCAGCATCTGATCAATAAAAGGGATTGGATAATGATCCTTCCTCGTAGCATCATTAAGTTTCCGGTAATCCATGCAAATACGCCATCCTGTCGCAGTTCTTGTAGGAATCAGTTCATTATTGTCATTTGTGATCACCGTCATACCACCCTTTTTTGGAACACATTGTACTGGGCTCACCCACGTACTATCAGAGATAGGGTAAACAATGCCAGAATCCAGCCACTTAATTACCTCCTTCCTTACTACTTCTTTCATTACCGAATTTAAGCATCGTTGGTGTTGCACACTTGGCTTGTGCCCTTCTTCCATGTATATTTTATGCATGCATAAGCCCGGATTAATCCCATGGATGTCAGACATCTGCCAACCAATAGCCTTCTTTCTTCGTTTTAGAATCAACAAAGCTGCATCAACTTGTTTTTGTGACAAATCTGCTGCCAGAATAATAGGAAGAGTCTTGTTTTCAACTAGGAAAGCATATCTAAGATGAGATGGAAGTTCCTTCAATTCAAGCTTCGGTGCTTCCTCAATTGAGGGCTTAGTTGTAGGACCGAGTGGACTATTCAATGGCTCCCATCTACCCTCTTTAGCATAGATACCCATAAGATCAAGAACTTGCACCATCTCACTAGCTTCTGCATCACCAAACACATCTTGCCCCATCAAAACTTTTTCCAGCGGATCTGTAGTCAAAGTGTAGGTGCTTTCAACCGCCGAATCTATAGCTGTGATAGCCGCTAAGTTCTCATAAATCTCTGGAAGCTTCAAAGCCCTATATACATCAAAGACTTCAACCTTATCATGAGCTCGCATAGTAAGTTTCCCTGCTGCTACATCAATGATTGCACCTCCTGTAGCCAGGAACGGACGCCCCAAAATAAATGGGACTTCCGGGTCAGGTTCAAAATTCAACACCACAAAATCAACGGGAAAGATCAATGACCCCACTTGTACCAGGACATCCTCAACAATACCATCAGTTCTAGTCACAGATCGGTCTGCCAGCTGCAAAATAATAGTAGTAGGCTTCGGACGACCCAAACCCAATTCCTTGAAAACCAAAGTGGGCATCAGATTTATACTGGCCCCCAAATCACACAATCCACGAGCGCAAACACGATCTCCCAGAGTAATCTTCACAGTGAAACTTCCAGGATCTTTCAGCTTAGTAGGTAACCGGTTCTGAATGCGAGAACTAACCTCCTCAGTCAAAGCCACTGTGGCATACTCTGTCAATCTACTCTTGTTTGCTACAATGTCTTTCACGAACTTGGCATACTTTGGAATACCCTGCAAGATATCCACAAGAGGCAAATTAATGTGCACCTGTTTAAGTAATTTAATGAACTTACCAAAGCATTCATCCTCCTTCTTCTTTTTGAACTTCTGAGGGAACGGAGGAGGCAATTTCACACTAAGTCTCACTTTATCATCTTTGGAGCTTTTGGTAGATTCCACTTGTTCGTCTTCTATCACCACTACTTTCGGCTCCAATTCTTTTGCTGGTGCAACGGTATCCTCTAACTGCTTACCACTACGGGTGACTATAGCATTCACCTGCTTGGGATTTGGCTCTGTATCTCCTGGAAGACGTCCTTGGGGCCTTGTATTCTGTGCATTAGCTAACTGGCCAATCTGCTTTTCCAAATTCTGAGTAGCCAACTGATTGTTCCTCACATCTGCTGCTAGCTTCGCTTGTTCAGCCATAATCTGTTTTAACATATCCTCCACACTCATATCTCCCGTCTTAAAACCCACTTGATTTCCTTGACCTTGCTGTTGGTTGCACTGAGGGGCATATCCTTGAGGCCTATATTGATTTTGATTTCCTCCCCATGAGAAGTTCGGATGGTTTTTCCACCCGCATTATAAGTGTTACCGTAGTTCTGAGCTCCACCTCCCCTTTGGGTATTACCAATAAAATTTACTGAATCCGGATTAGCACTACACAATTCGCTGGTATGATCACCATTTCCACATACGCTACACATCACAGAAACCTGTTGCTGTACTGCATTCACGAGAGCTGGTTGTTGCCCCAAATTCAAACTACTAAAGTGATTGTTCATCATGTTTTGCATAGCTGAAATTTGGGCAGATAATGCTGTGACTGCATCCACATCTAGTTTCCCAGCAACCTTCTTTGTAGAATTCCTCGAATTATCACTATGCCAGTCTGGATTTCCCTGCGATATATGATTCAACAGAGTATATAATTCATCATACGTCTTCTCTAAAGCCTGTCCATCTGCAGCTGAATCAAGTAAAATTTTAGTGTTGAGGTCGAGAGCCTCTATAAACGTATGCACCAACACTTCATTAGCTTGGTGGTGGTGAGGGCAATCCCTCAACATGGATTTGAATATGTTCCAAGCTTGGTACAAATTCTCATCATCTTTCTGTCTGAAACTTAGTATCTCACTCCTTAGCTTTGCTGTCTTTCCAGACGGAAAGAACCTTATCAAGAATTTCAGAGCAAGATCATCCCAAGTAGTGATAGAATTAGTCGGCTCTGCATCTAACCACCTTCTTGCTTCCCCCAACAGAGAGAAGGGAAACAAAGTAAGTCTCACATAATCTGAAGACACCCCTGCAGGAATATATGTGTCGCTTATCTCTAGAAAATTTCGAATATGCCTCTGCGGGTCTTCATGAGCAAGACCAGTAAACTGTCCACTTGAGTGCAAGAGTTGCACCATGTTCTGTTTAAGCTCAAATCTACCTCCAGCTGCCGGTTTGAGAATACTGGAGGTCACATTAGTGGCGAGTGGGATTGCCACATCGCGGACTGTTCTAGCTGCCATCACTTTCGGTTCACGTCTCTCTGCACCTGGTTCTTCAATTCTCACGGGATTACCCCGTATTCCTTTGTCAGCCAGTTCGACTTGTGGGATTGGATGGTCTGCAGCCTGTCTCCTCAATCTATTGAAATATCTTTCAGGTTCAGACTGCGGGGCTACCAAATCCTTGTTCCTTGCCAGTGTTCCGATGAAGTAAGCCTGCAAAATAGAACAGCTAAGATCAAGTTGTCAACACGTAGCTGAAAATTAAAGTACAACGTCAATAATTGAAATTTATCTATTTGAAAGTCCCCGGCAACGGCGCCAAAAACTTATTGCGACCCAGCTATACACGCAAGTGTACGTGATCGTGCAAGTAATAAAGTGGCTCCTTTTAAAGAGCCGGCTATCGAACCCAAGGGACTTTCATCAACAGAAATCACTCTGGACGTCAAACTATAATTAAAAACTAGTGTTGCGAAAACGACAAGTGATTGGGTGCTAAAAATTAAATGATTGCGAACTAAGAACTCCTATCTTCGCTACCGTGACTTTGGTTTTCGCAAATATGCTTTAAAAATCAATAAAAAGTGAATTCCCAGGGCTAAGGCACCTTGAACATCATCTCTCGAGCATAATTGTTGTTGGTTTAAGCATTTTGAGTAGTTTATCATGGTTATCGATCCCAAGGTTAATTTTACAACTATATTCGTCTCCAAATTATAATTGTCTCCTAGAACTTAGAAACCTACCTACATCTGTGAGTGGTGAGAAGCTTAACCAAGTCTAGAGCATTCAAGCTTTCTTCTTGTAATTTATCAAGTGTGGGTGGTTAGGTACCTCTCGGTCCTAACCACAGGTCAATCCCTTAGAATTACGTCTCCGAGACAGACCACACTTCATATATTCAAGTTCTATCTCTCCGTTTCTCTCTCGAGCTCACTTCAAGACAAGAAATATATTCCAATGGTGATCAAACATCAAAATACTGAATTTTAGAATATATGAATAACCACTTTATAATAAACTCCAGCAAAAACCAATACAATTAGCCCAAAAGGTTCATGTTCTTGGCCTTAACCCCAAGAATGAGGGGTTTTAGCCACTCATAATGTGTATCAACAACCAAAAGTAAATAAATACCATAAAAGTACTTAAAAACTGAAAAGAAGAGGATTGGAACCTAATTAAGATGCCCCAAAACGCCCAAAATATTCTAGGGAGGATCCAATATGATACAATAACTCAAAAGCCATATTTATAGACTCAAGTCGAGGCAAAAATCGGCCAAAAAGCGGCCCGGCACGCCATTGGGCGCGCCTAGCACTTAGGCAGATTCTGCCTCAGCAAAAAGGGTTCGCCCAGGCGGCGTGGCACGCTGGCCAGCGCGCCTGGGCACTGCCTGGACAGATCACATTTTCGCCAAAAGCGGCCTGGCACGCTGCCTAGCGCGCCAGGACCTTTTTATTGTACTATTCTAGCTTTCGTTGACTTCTCGTCACGGATTTGGATGTATTCTTCAATATAAACTCTTTGGCTTGTCTCCTATCTTCAATATTCTTCACTCGGCGCTCATCCAAGCTTCACTTTCCATGCCAAACATGCTCCAAAAAGTCGCAAATTCCACCTACAAGAGTCTAATCATATTGGTTAGCACATTATCTCATTTTCCATCAAAAACTTATATAATACACAAGCATTGTTCTCAAAACTAGGGTAATCATGGGTTAGCGTCGCTACTAAGGCATATAAATATGCCTCAGATCACCGAACCTGCTTCATTGATTTCCGGGTGATAGCAGGGGGGAAGCTCAGTGGGGAAAAAGCCTAGCTTATGCCGAACCTGACAGGGGGTAGCCCAAAGGACCGAACCTGCTTTATTTATTTATGGTATATTATATTATTCTCCCACTGATCATTTGGGCCCGGGTTATATTGACGGTATTATATATTGATGGTATTATAAATTGACGGTTATATATATTATATTGATGATTATAAATATTGACGGTAATGTACATAAAGGCAAAGAAGGTAATGGATATAAGGTACATGCTCCCATACATACAGAACGATGGTTTATCCATATTGACTATTCTCTTATTTTGATCTCATTGAAGTTTGTATCTTTTATGCAGTTGCTCATAGCCTTGCATACTCAATACATTCTTCGTACTGACCCCCTTGGGGGATTTACCTTACTTGCTGCAGGCACATGTACTAGTAGACCACCACCGTAGGCTACGAGTTATCTGCGGATCATTGGTGAGCTCCAGTTGGTTCGGGGCTTTCCGAGTCACATGTGTACATTGTTTTGGTATTGTAATTGTTGTATAAAGTGGGGACTCATCCCGACTGTAGGTTGGTTATGTACATGTATCTTTTAGAGGCTTTGTAGACGTATCTGGGAAGATGAATATAAGAGATGTATGTCCACTTTGACTTGATGACCCTAACGGCCAAGTTTCATATATTGTATATGTTTTTCATGGCTTCCGCCTTTTGTATTTATTAGTTAAATGGGATAGAATGATATTCATACGGAAACATGCATATGAGTGTACATGGATAACGATTGGTTCTCTCGGGCCTTAACGGCTTCGGGTGCCAGTCCGCCCTATTGGAATTCAAGGAGTGACAGAAGCAATGTCTTCTTCAGAAGCACAATATTAGAAATAGGCAATCAATAGTGAAATAGAATCCATATTGAACAATCATACATGGGAATTGGTTGATCTTCCTCCAGGAAACAAACCATTGGGTTCTAAATGGATCTTCAAAAAAAAAATAAAAATGAAAGATGATGGCACTATTGATAAATATAAGGCAAGATTAGTTGTCAAAGGTTTCAGACAATGAGAAGGTCTTGATTATTTAGACACATACTCACCGGTAACAAGAATCACATCTATTCGAATGTTGATAGCGTTAGCCGCCGTGTATGATCTTCAAATTCATCAAATGGATATGAAGACAAGCTTCTTAAATGGAGAATTGGAGGAAGAAATATATATGAAACAACCTGAAGGGTTTGTAAGTCCAGGAAAAGAAAAGAAGGTGTGTCGACTTGTTAAGTCGCTTTATGGACTAAAACAAGCGCCCAAGAAATGGCATGCACAATTTGATCAAACCATGTTGTCAAATGGATTTAAAATCAATGAATGTGATAAATGTGTCTACATCAAGAACATTCCAAATCACATTGTCATTGTTTGTTTGTATGTGGATGATATGTTGATAATGAGTAAGGACATTTCCGACATAAATGCTACTAAGCGTATGCTTGCTAAAAAGTTTGATATGAAAGACTAAGGAGTTGCAGATGTGATCTTAAGAATTAAAATTCTAAGGACTTCTCAAGGTCTAGCTTTGTCTCAAACTCATTACATCAACATGATACTTGAAAAATACAAGTATTTGGACTTCAAAGTTGCCAAAACTCCAATTGATGTGAATCTTGCTCTCACAAAGATCCAAGGTCAAAGCAAGTCATAATTGGACTATGTATGAGTGTTGGAAAGTTTGATGTATATCATGAATTGTACGCGACCAGATATAGCATGTGCTATTAGCAAATTAAGTCGGTACACAAGTAATTCTGATCAAACTCATTGGATGGCAATGAAAAGAGTTTTGGGATATCTAAAACATACTCAAGACTATTCTTTCCATTACAACAAATATCCAACGATAATTGAAGGATATAATAATGCAAATTGGATCACCGGGTCAAATGAAGTAAAATCCACAAGTAGATATGTGTTTACTCTTGGTGGAAGAGCAGTCTCTTGGAAATCATCCAAACATACGTGTATTGCTCGCTCTATAATGGAATCTGAGTTTATTGCCTTAGACAAGGCCGGTGAAGAAGCAGAATGGCTACGGAACGTTTTAGAAGATATTCCTTTGTGTCCAAAACCAGTGGCTCCTATATGCATACATTGTGATAGTCAAGCGGCAATAAGAAGAGCTGGAAATGTTATGTATAACGAAAAGTCTTATCACATATGATGAAGGCATAATACCGTTAGACAATTACTCTCTAGTGGAATTATCACAGTTGACTATGTAAAGTCAAAGGATAATGTGTCGGATCCACTTACAAAAGGCCTAACTAGAGAGGCAGTTGATAAATCATCGAAGGAAATGGGTTTATGGCCTAGACAAGTCATTGTAATGATAACTCTACCTAGTTAAATGGAGATCCCAAGGTCTAGGTTCAAGGAGATCAAACAAAGTTACGAATGACAATTCAACATTTTCACTAAAAGTATATCCATTTCCATGATATGACAATGTTCAAGAAACAAGGATAAAGCTTAAGGTTTGAAGTTTTTTAATGGTTTGTAAGTTTGGCAGGAATGACCAAATAGTTAGTCTATTGGATAAAACGGTTAGGAATCACCTATGTGAGTGTGAAGTGGAAGCCGCTTCAAGGAGAATAAGAGCAAGACCAGTTCTCTACGCACTCATGAAACTAGGACGTGTTCATGGCTGAAACGAACAAAACAATGATAACCAAGAATGGTTAAGGGTTGATTGTGTGGCATATGTTGTCTAGGTATTCATAAAAGCTCGACGGTTCAAAGATATCAAATCTACCGATTGACCAAGGATACCCGACGTATGTTCACTATGGAAAGTTCAAAGGGAAACCTACTTACCCAGATGCGATTAATCCTTATTTGTAGATCACAAAAGTTTTTATATAAAATAGTAATTCCCATTCATGTAGGGGATTGTTAGGTTTGGTTGATAAGAAGTGAATGGAAAATAGAGGTAAAAACATGGAGAAAAAAATTGAAGAGAAAGTCTTCACTTTAAAGAAGTGAACTTCTCCCACATTAGTAGGAGAAAGAAACTTTCTTGTGTGTATATTGGAATAAACTCCTTCATGTGGATAGTGAGGCAAGAACAAGACAAGCCTTGCGCCGTCGTCATCGTCGCTCGCTCGGCTCGGCTTCGGCTTCGGATTTGGCAAATGATCGATCGAGAGACTATCTTTTTGGACAAAGTTTATTTGAAACTTGAGAATAATTGATAGTTTAGTCCAAAAAAAATCGATAGGAAAACATTTCTCCATATGCGAACGCACATGAACGGATGCGGACGCATGTCACAACACACCTAAAAGGGACGTGACCCTTCGAGGCAAGGGACACACTGTTTCGACGCGGAAAAGACGACCTGCGGGCGCAGGTCATCACCTGCGGACGCAGGTGAAGCTACGCAGATGGACATAACTTTCTATTCTGGCAAATTACGCGACCTGCGGACGCAGGTCATCCATCTGCGGCCGCAAGTCATGACACCGCTTCAGAAAGTTGTGTCTTTTCTTCAACCATTGCTTCTTTTCTGAAGCACTACCTCTTAGGCTATAAATATTTATGTTTTCCTCAGATGAAGGATATACGAAATTATTATTTTCACAAGTTAAAAGCTTTATTCTTTACAAAAGAAATAAAGTAAGTGTGATTTACTCCATTAGTTGAGTTCGACGAAGTTCAACAAATTCCACTGCCGGTTTTGCTGAATAGTGTTCTATTCTATCCTGGGAGGAATTAATCCAAACCTTGGGCAATTGTGAGGGGATTGTATTCTTTAAGGAAACACAGTTTAACTGTGGGCTTAGAATTATCATTTTGTTCAATTTTCTGGTTTTTACGGGTGAAGGAAACAACATAAGTTCAAGGCTCGAGTACTATATTTTTATTTTTTGAGCCCTCTTCAATAAATTTTTTGGATCCGCTACTAATTGCAGGGTAGCTTTATCCAAATACTGCTTTTAGGAGACATTGACATATGCTTTCTTTATGTTATTATTGAATACATCTTTGATTTTTTAATGATGGAAACATAAAAGTATATCTATTTGGTAGTTTTACAATTAAATAAATAGATATTCGATATGAATAAAACCCAAGTGTTCAAATGATAATTAACAATCATATTACTTTTAACAGATCAACCAATATAGCTTGTATTTTCTCCAAATATAGTGTAAGTAATTACAAACATATTCTATTTTCATGATTGTGTATTTCTATAGAGTTTGTACTGTTAGCTTGGAATACGCAGAAACTAGTTATACTAAAAATGAGAAGCTCCCATCTTCAAAGTTAAATTAGCATTTTACCCCTCTTTATTAAATCAAAATGTATTATAAAAAAATACCTACTTAATTAAATATTACTAATTTAATAATTAATATTATTCATCTACATATTTATGTCATTCTCATGGGTGAAAATCATTTACCCTCCCCAACTTTGGTTTAAAAATCAAACTCCCCCCTTAACTTTGAATAATAGTCATTCTCCCCCCTTTATCCTATTTATCTTTTTTAAATGCCTACTTTACCCTCTATTACTAATATTTATTTTTCTTTACTTCTTTAAAATCATGATTTTTTTTTTATAATGTATATAGTAAATTTTATTTAGATAAAATAAATATTAGTTTTAGACAAAAAAAGAAAGTGAAAAGCATTAATTTAGCATATAAGCTAATGACGTTCTAAATAAAATAAATGAGCATAATAATAGCAACAACATACCCAGTGTATTCCCACACAGTGGGGTCTAGGGAGGGTAGAGTGTACGCAGTCCGTACCACTACCTCCGAGGTGAGATAGAGAAGCTGTTTCCAATAGACTCGGCTCAAGATAAAATACAGTTCAGAAATAGATGCAAAAGAGGATAAAAGATAATAAGGAACAACACAATGATATATAGTAACAAATCAATACTACCACAAGATAATACTACAAGTGATCTACCCAAAACAACATATATCAATAAGAATCTAAGAACAGAAAATTACAAGCATAGCACTACAAGTACTAATAAGGACAACACTCATATCTACTAGCATGAACTTACTCCAACCTTCTAACTTTCTACCCTAATTCGTATTCGCCACATCTTCCTGATAATCAAATGACAGATAATAATAACTTTATAAATATATTCCGATGCATGCAATATAAAAATAAGTAATAAAAATGGAGATATATTTTATAACAAGTTAATTCCTAAAATTTACTTATATTGTAAGTAAATTTTAATTTATAATTTAGAGCATCTCATTAATGTCAATCAAAACTCATTTATCTATATAAAAAATAGAAAATACAGTACAAATAAAACTTAAATATACACACACATACATATATAATACTTAATGCACGTAATAAAATAACATTCATAAAAAATAGTTTAGCTTTTGTGACAAATTTATAAAAGGATTATTCTACTTATAACATTAATGAATTTAAATAAAATAAATAAAGAACTGAGTAAAATAAATAAATAATATATAATATTATTATAAAAATATAGTATATGGATGGAGATTACAAATGGCAAGGGCAATATAGACATTGTATAGGAAAAGGGGGGGAAGGGGGGGGGGGGGGACGGGAGAATGTCTATTGTTTATAGTTGAGGGGGGAGTTTGATTTTTAAAGTAAAATTGAGGGGTGTAAACGATTTTCACCCTATTCTCATCAACTTTTCAATATGTAATAATTAATATTAATTTTCTTTAATGTAAGAATTCAAAGAATTCAACGTATATACTTAAAATACAGACCAAATATATCCAATCAATACGCTGCAAAGTCAAGAGTCTCATGTTATGATTTACATATATTTATATCATTCTCATTAAATTTTCTTTAATAATGAAATCAATCACCAAGGTTTGTGGCTCGTGCAGATAATACTCCCAATTAAATGATTTTCCAAGATTGTAACTGTTAGGAATTAAAAGTTCTTATGCTTTAAAACTTGAAAGAAACAAACCTCTGAACTTCCTCAAAATGTAACAAATACTTTAATATTTCTAATATTCTTAGGTTATAAATATAGGTATTTCACAATCACTTTATAAACAGATGTAGATCGATCTTCATAATTTGATTATGTGAATTACTTAATATAGGTATTTCATTTGTTTTGTTTTCATTGTCTTGATGTAGATTGCTAAAGAATTTGTAGGGTAAACTACATAAATAGCCCCTATAGTGGGTGACTTTGCTTTTTTGTCCTCCATAACAAAAGTCTTACAAAACTAGTCTTCCTTCTTTTTTATGTATGGAACAAATACATATTTGCCCTTCTATATATCAAATATTTTCAAACAACTCTCCATGCTCATTTATCTTTCAACTTCAATTTTTTTTCTCTGTTTTATTTTACTTTGATTTTTTATTTTTATTCATTTATTTTTTTTAAATTTTTTTCAACCTTTACCTTTTTCCTTTTTTCCTTTTCTCCTTTCAACTTATATTTTTTTTTTCTCTTTTTAATTTTTCTTTGGTTTTTATTTTTTCTTTTCTTCTTTTTTCTCAACCTTTATTTTTCTTTTATTTTTTCTTTTGACTTTTTTTCTTTATATTTTTATTTTTTTCTCAACCTTTCTTTTTTTTTTTCTTTTTCTTCTCTCAACTTCTATTTTTTTTTAATTTTTTTTTCAATTTCTTTGATTTTTTTTAATTTTAACAACCTTATTTTTCTTTTATTTTTTACTTTTTCTTTATTTTTTTTATTTTTTCGTAACCTTTATTTTTTTTTCTTTTCTTCGATTCCTTCCAAACAACAAGTCACGCCCCATAGGCAAGAGTTAAGATTATCACATTGTCTTTTGATTTATGAGATGTTCTATTACTCTTGCCTTAGAGGCAAGACTTAACCTAAGGACATTCAAACAACAAGTTACATCCCATGGGCAAGAGTTGACACTACCACATTATGTTTTGACTTATGAAATGCTCTATAACTCTTGCCTTAGAGGCAAGACTTAGCCCAATGACTTTTCAAACAACAAGTTATGCCCCATGGACAAGAGTTGACACTACCACATTGTGTTTTGATTTATGAGATGCTCTATAACTCTTGCCTTAGAGGCAAGACTTAGACCAAGGACTTTCAAACAACAAGTTATGCACAATGGGCAAAAGCTGACACTACCATATTGTGTTTTTATTTATGAGATGTTCTATAACTCTTGCCTT
This sequence comes from Capsicum rhomboideum, assembly GCA_031232105.1. Lineage (NCBI taxonomy): Eukaryota > Viridiplantae > Streptophyta > Magnoliopsida > Solanales > Solanaceae > Capsicum > Capsicum rhomboideum. Next base: position 117,532,317 of record CP124711.1, read on the forward strand.
AGAGGCAAGACTTAGCCTAAGGACTTTCAAACAACAAGTTATGCCCCATGGGCAATAGTTGACACTACCACGTTGTGTCTTGATTTATGAAATGCTCTATAACTCTTGCCTTAGAGGCAAGACTTAGCCCAAGGACTTTCAAACAGCAAGTTACGCCCCAAGGGCAAGAGTTGTCACTGCCACATTATGTTTTGACTTATGAAATGCTCTATAACTCTTGCCTTAGAGGCAAGACTTAGCCCAATGACTTTTCAAACAACAAGTTATGCCCCATGGGCAAGAGTTGACACTACCACATTGTGTCTTGATTTATGAGATGCTCTATAACTCTTGTCTTAAGGGCAAGACTTAGACCAAGGGCTTTCAAAAAAAAGTTACGCCCCATGGGCAAGAGTTGACACTACTACATTGTGTTTTTATTTATGAGATGTCCTATAAACTTTGGTTAAGTGACAAGACTTAACCCAAGTACTTTCAAGCAACAAGTTATGCCTCATGGGCAAGAGTTGACACTACCACATTGAGTCTTGATTTATGAGATGCTCTATAACTCTTGCCTTAGAGGCAATACTTAGCCCAAGGACTTTCAAACAATAAGTTATGCCCCATGGGCAAGAGTTGACATTACCACATTGTGTCTTGATTTATGAGATGCTTTCTAACTCTTGTCTTAGAGGCAAGATTTAGCCCAAGGACTTTCAAACAGCAAGTTACGCCCATGGGCAAGAGTTGACACTACCACATTATGTTTTGACTTATGAAATTCTCTATAAATCTTGCCTTAGAGGCAAGACTTAGCCCAATGACTTTAAAACAACAAGTTATGCCCCATGAGCAAGAGTTGGCACTACCACATTGTGTCTTGATTTATGAGATTCTCTATAACTCTTGCCTTAGAGGCAAGACTTAGACCAAGGGCTTTCAAACATCAAGTTACGCACCATGGGCAAGAGTTGACACTACCATATTGTGTTTTTATTTATGAGATGTTCTATAACTCTTGCCTTAGAGGCAAGACTTAGACCAAGGGCTTTCAAACATCAAGTTACGCACCATGGGCAAGATTTGACACTACCATATTGTGTTTTTATTTATAAGATGTTCTATAACTCTTGCCTTAGAGGCAAGACTTAGTCCAAGGACTTTCAAATAACAAGTTATGCCCTTGGGCAAGAGTTGACACTACCACATTAAGTCTTGATTTATAAGATACTCTATAACTTGACCTTAGAGGCAAGACTTAGCCCAAGGACTTTCAAACAACAAGTTACACCCCATAGGCAAGAGTTGACACCACCACATTGTGTTTTGACTTATTAGATGCTCTATAGCTTTTGCCTTAGAGGTGAGACTTAGCCCAATGACTTTGAAACAACAAGTTATGCCCCATGGGCAAGAATTGGCACCACCACACTGTGTCTTGATTTATGAGATGCTATATAACTCTTGCCTTAGAGGCAAGACTTAGACCAAGGGCTTTCAAACAACAAGTTACGCCCCATGGGCAAGAGTTGATACTACCATATTATGTTTTTATTTATGAGATGTTCTATAACTCTTGCCTTAGAGGTAAGGCTTAGCTCAAGGTCTTTCAAACAACAAGTTATGTCCCATGGGCAAGAGTTGAAATTACCACATTGTGTCTTGATTTATGAGATGCTCTATAACTCTTTCCTTAGAGGCAAGACTTAGCCCAAAGACTTTCAAAAAACAAGTTATACTCCCCCATGGGCAAAAGTTAGCACTACCACATTGTGTCTTTAATTTATGAGATGCTCTATAAGTCTTGCCTCTTAAACTAGACTTAGCCCAAGAATCTCCCAAAGAAACAAATTACTCCCCATGGGCAAGAGTTAACACTATTTCATTATGACTTAATTTATGATATACTATATAACTCTTGCCCTAGAGTCAAGACTTAGTTCAAGGATTTACAAACAACAAGTTAATGTTCTATAACTCTTTCCTTAGAGGCAAGACTTATCCCAAAGGACTTCCAAACGACAAGTCACGCCCTTAAGTTTACTTTTCTATCAAAGAAAGAATATCCTTTTTGTGGATTATCCAACTTTCTGTTCATTAGCAAAATATAATAGAAGCTGAGGAAAAAGAAAAAAGAAAAAAGAGAAAGAAAAAAATAAAGATTGAGAAAAAAAAAAAGAGAAGAAAAAGATAAAGGTTAAGAAAATAGGAAAAAGAGAAAAATAAAAAAATAAAAAAATAAAAGTTGAGAAAAAAATAAAATAAAAATAAAGTTTGAGAAAAATTAAAAAAAAATTGAAAAGGAAAAAATAAAAAAATAAAGGTTGAGACAATTAATTAAAAAAAGAGAAATGAAAAATAAATAATGTTTTAGAAATAAATGAAAAAAAAGAAGAAAAAAATAAAAAAATAAAGGTTGAGACAAATGAATTAAAACAAGAAAAAAAAGAAAAAAAATAAAAATCAAGTAACAGTAAAAAAGAGAGAAAAAAAAAAGAAAAAAAAAGTTGAGAGATAAATGAGTATGGAAAGAGTAAAACATTTGAGGTGTAGAGGGACAAAAATGTATTTGTTGTATGCAAAAAAATGAAGGAACGCTAGTCTTTAAAGACTTTTCTTATGGGGAATAAAAATACAAAATCACCCACTATAGGGGACATTCCATGTAATTTCCTGGAATTTGTAGGAGTTCACATCGAAACAAGCGAAGAGTTCAAACATATATTGGATTATAAAAGGTTTGGTTGACTTTTAGATATTTCTTCTTTACGCACAAGATAAGAATTTTTTTCTTCTATGTTTAATCTTAAGTTTTAAATTGTTGCTCATTTGTTTCTTTTTTAATATTGAAGAATGGAACAGGAACACAAGCCAATTAATTTTGTTGCCGGAGGAGAACAAAAATTGCCAAGAAGTGAGAGAGTGAGAGCTGCTATTAGGATATCTAAGGTTGAAAATATGGTTCTCCATGCGGCAAAAGTATATGCATATGAAGAGTGTTACGGTGGACGTCATAGCATCCATACTAAACACTTTTTTTTGTTCTCTCACTCACATGTTATGATTTACATATAGTTAGGGAAATTCAAACCATTGATTATGTGTTTATAGTTTTACATATGTATTTGATATCCACCATCACAAAAATATATGTGAAGTTGTGGTAAGCTTCAAAGTGCAAAGTTGGATTATCATTTTATCTCTAAACTAAATTAAAATAACCTCAACAATATTTTTTAAATTATATTCTCTCAATTACCCATTTCTTCATCACTTTAGAAAGCTCGAAAGTCATTGTGACTAATTTAATAATTTGATGATCATTTATAGGCATTGCAGGGTTATTATAGTTAATTTTCTTTACGTCCTTGCAGGAAATTAGCTAATGAAACGATTGTAACTATTTCTTAAATGGTTCGTTCATTTATTTCCCCTCCTCCGTGTAAGTATATACATATTCCAAATTATGGGTACATTAAAGGCCAAACACATCACCAGACTCTTAAACTTGACACGAACTTTCATTTTGACATCTAAACTAGACGTTGTTCATTTTAAACACCTCAAGCAGCAGTCTGCTGTGTTATTTTGACACTTTTTGTAGAGCTGATAGCTCGCGTGTTTTTTACTAACCTAAGGCGCGTAGAAGGGCTTTTTTCATCTGATGTGGCATCTGACTTGGACTTAATAGTAATATTCACCCACCCCCATTTATTTATACATTCTTTATTTCTAACACTTCAATTTTGCCCTAATTTTATCAAGATCAATTTTTTTTTATTATATTCACCCACCGCCACTAAAAATATTTTGTTTCTCCTTCTTCCTCACTCTTTCTCCCTCCACCTCCACAAATTTTCGAAAAAACTTATAGAATGTTGCTGGGTTACACCACCATCTCTCAAAAAACAAGTGCATCATCTCAATTTTCTTTCAAGGTGCAACAAAAAATCAACAAAAAGGAGGATAAATCTCTAAAATGAGAAAAGGGGAAGATAGGTTCGTCTATAATTCAAAATTGGATCAATTGGATTTTTATTTTTCCGCCTCATCATCTTCTTTTCACTTCATACTTATGTCCATAATTATTTCTATATATTCATTAGAGGTGGAATGAATAATTGTTAAAAATTGTAGATTTTTTTTAATTTCTAAATTTAAAATTAGCCTCCTTCGCAATTAGAGTGGAGGTGGATGTACAAAGAAAGAGAAATGAATGAAATGAAAGAAAGAAAGTGATGAGGTAAATAAAATGGAAATTCGACTGTGGATGTTCATCGGATTCCGGCACGAATATGGTGGTTGTTCTTGTGGTAAATGAGAAAAGAGGAAAAATGAATCATTGCGGTAGTTGTTTGTCGAATTCGGGTATGAATTTTGTGGGTAATTGGAAAGTTGGAAAATGGCAGGGGAAAGAAGAAAGAAGAAAGGGGGTGGGGTTAGATATTATGGAAGAAAAAAAAAAGTAAAAGTGATTTTTTTTTAAAAATAAAAAATTACACGTATCACATTCGAATTCGTTTACTTTTCTACGTAGATGACGTTTGACAACACAAGCGTTGACTGGTTTTGAGACTATGAAAAAGGTGTCAAAATGACACATTTGGAGACTGGTTTAGTTGTTTAAAATGAACAACGTCTAGTTTAGGTGCCAAAATGAAAGATCGTGCCAAGTTTAGAAGTCTGACAATGTGCTTGACCTACATTAAATAACATGTAAATGAGTGATATAATCCCCTCCTCTATGTAGATTTGCACATATTTCAAATATTTATACTAAGTATCAATTACCATCAATGTGTTAGTCTTCAACATTCATGTAAGCATTTGTTCATTTAGCATTTGCATTTACGCATAAACTTCACAAAGGTAAGAATATATATGATAGGATCTAATCTTTTTTTCCTCTCTCAATTCATACATACTCCTTTTATTTTCTTCTTCACATATATATATTTTTTATTTTGACTTTAAATTCTTTATACCTTCCTCGATTTTTGCTGTTTTTCTATTTGACTTTTCAAATAGTATTGTAAATTTATAGATGAAGGTGTTGTTTGAAGAAAAATAAATACAACTTTGGATGATGAGCAGAAAGGCTTATCCAAATTTTGGATCTTCATCTGGAAGTCAAGCTACATGATATATATAGCTTTGAAATGTTCTTTATGTTGTGTTACGGGTTTGGTAAAATCTGTATTTTCCAACAATAATTTCAATACATGTTTAAACTAAATAAGAACAATTCCATGAAGTTGTAACTTTGTATTTTGCAACTTTAAACCTCAAAATAGGTTCAACCCAACTTATGAACATCAACTTTACGTTCAAGAACAAGTTCAAGAACAACAAAGAGGTTCAACAACTTCAAACACAAGTTCAAAAACTATGAACTATCAAAATGAAGTTTCTATTATTTTCTGAAAAATAGCAAAACCGTAAAAAAAGATGAAGACAGAAATGGAGAATCAAGTCCACCGAATTCACGATGTGTCCTTAAGGAATTTATTCCCCTCAAGTATACGAGGTTATGAAATCTTTCCTCCCAGGATAAAATGATTCACTTCAGTAGAATAGTGGTACCTCAACTTCTGCCGAACAACGAACTCACTCAACGATTTGATGATCACACTTGAGTTTTTCAAGAAGAAGATAGTGTTTTTCTTTCATTAAATTTGTCATATACTTGAGAAAAAATTCAGGTATTTATAGCCAAAAGGTAGTGCTTCAGAAAGGAAGCAATAGTTCTAAAACGGATGCACTGTTTCGGACCGTCGGGACCACCTGCGTCCGCAGGTGCCATTTCGGCACAAAACAGAAAGTTTACAGTGACCTACGTTGGGTCATCTGCGTCCGTAGACGCTTACCTGCGTACGCAGGTCACTCTCCGTTCTTTCAAACAGTGCCTCGAAAGATCACGTCCCTTAAAGGTGCGTTGTGACATGCGTCCGCACTTCCTCATGTGCGTCCGTAATGAAGAAATTTCAGATTGAATTCTTAGATCATTAAATCTCAAGTTTCAAATGAATTTTGTCCAAAAATATAATCTCTCGATCGATCATTTGACAAATCCAAATCCAAATTCAAATTCGAAGTAGAAGCCGAAGCCGAAGCCGAGCCGAACGAGCGACGACAACGACGGTGCGAGGCTTGTCTTGTTCTTTCCTCACTATCCACATGAAGGAGTTCATCTCAATATATGCACAACAAAGTTCCTTTGTCCCACCAATGTGGGAGAAACACTCTTCTTTAAAGTGAAAACACAATTCACTTTTTCCCTCCATTTTCCATTCACATTTCACTTACAACCCAACAATCTCCCACATGAATGGGGAATGGCTATTTCATTTAAAAATATTCGGACGAGTGTGTGATCAACAAGCAAATACTAATTGCATCTGGATAAGTAGGTTTCCCTTCGAACTATTCGTAGTGAACTTGCATCGGATGCACTCGGTCAATCGGTAGATGTGATATCTTTGAACCGTCAAACTTTAATGTACGCCTAGACAACACAAGTCACACAACCAGCCTTTTACCATTTATGGTTCTCACAGTTTTGTTCGTTTCAGCCATGAACACTACCTGGTTTCATGAGAGCGTAGAGAATATGCCTTTACTATCATTCTCCTTGAAGCGGATTCCACTTCACCCTCACATAGGTGATTCGTAAACATTTAATCCTATAGATCAAACTATTTGATCAAATCTGCCAAACTTAGAAACCATTAAAAGAATTTCAACCATAAGTCTTATCCTTGTTTCCTGAACATTGTCTTCATCATGAGAATGGGTTGAGTTTATTGACAATGTTGAACCATCAGTCACAACTTTATTTGATCTCTTTGAACCTAGCTCTTAGGATATCCAGTCCGCTAGGTAGAGTGACCGCCGTGATAACATGTCCTAGGTTATAAACCCATTCTCTTCGATGATCTCTCAACTCCCTCTCTAGATAGGCCTTTTGTAAGTGGATACGTACATTATCCTTTGACCTTACATAGTCAATCGTGATAATTCCACTAGAGAGTAGTTGTCTAACAGTATTATGTCTCCGTCTCATATGACGAGATTTATCGTTATACATCATGCTCCCTGCCCTACCTATCGCAACTTGAATATCACAATATATGCATACTAGTGCCAAAGATTTGGGTCAATAAGGAATATCTTCCAAGAAATTTTGGAGCTATTCAGCCTCTTCTTCGGCTTTATCTAATGCGATAAATTCAGATTCCATTGTAGAGCGGGCAATACATATCTGTTTGGATGATTTCCAAGAGACTGCTCCTCCACCTAAAGTAAATACATATCCACTCGTGGATTTTACTTCATTCGATACCCCAAAACTCTTTTCATTGCCATCTAATGAGTTTGATTGAGATTACTCGTGTATCGACTCAATTTACTAATAGCGCATGCTATATCTGATCGCGTACAATTCATGATGTACATCAAACTTCCCAACACTCTTGCATACTCCAATTGTGAGTAACTTTCACTTTCATTCTTTCAAAGTACATAACTCACATCCAATGGAGTCTTGGCAATATTGAAATCCAAATACTTGAACTTGTCAAGTACCTTTTCAATGTAATGAGACTGTGACAATGCTAACCGTTGTAGAGTTCTATGAATTCTTATCCCTAAGATCACATCCGTAACTCCAAGGTCTTTCATATCAAACTTGCTCTCAAGTATTCAGTTTGTAGCATTTATGTCAGAAATATCTTTACCGATGATCAACATGTCATCCACATACAAACAAACAATAACTTTATGATTTGGAGTGTATTTAATACAAACACATTTGTAACATTCATTTATCATGAATCTGTTTGCCAACATGGTTTGGTCAAACTTTGCATGCCACTGTTTGGGTTCTTGTTTTAGTCTATAAAGTGACTTAACAAGTTTGCACACTTTCTTTTCTTTACTAAGAACCACAAAACCCTCGGGTTGTTCCATGTAAATTTCTTTCTCAAATTCTCCATTTAAGAATGCAGTTTTCACATCCATTTGATGGATTTCAAGATCATATACCGCAGCTAATGGAACCAACATTCGAATGGACATTATCCTTGTTACTGGCGAGTATGTTTCAAAATAATCAAGACCTTCTTTTTGTCTAAAGCCTTTCACAACAAGGCTTGCCTTGTATTTGTCAATAGTACCATCAACTTTCATTTTCCTTTTGAAGATTCATTTAGAACCTAAAGGTTTATTTCCTAGAGTAAGAGCAACCAACTCCCAAGTATGGTTGCTTAAGATTGAATTAATTTCACTATTGACAGCCTCTTTCCAAAAGGATGAGTCCACAGACGACATCATTTCTTTAAATGTTAGAGGTTCTTTTTCAAGAAGAAATGTTACAAAATCTGATCCGAAGGAAGTCGACGTTCTTTGTATCTTACTACGCCTTGGATTCTCTTCATTAAGTACATTCTCCCTTGGTTCATCCCTAGGTCGTTTAGACCCTTAACTAGACAACTCATGTCTATTCTTATATGGATAAATGTATTCAAAGAACTCAACATTATCTGATTCAATTATTGTATTATCATGAATATCTGAATGTTCGGATTTATGAACCAAAAATCGACATGCTTTACTATTTATAGCATATCCAATGAAAGCACATTCCACAGTCTTTGGTCCTTTTTTCACCCTTTTGGATATAGGAACTTGGACTTTTTCTAGATACCCCCACACTTTGAAATATTTCAAGTTGAGTTTCCTTCTTTTCCATTTCTCATATGGAATAGATTGTGTGTTTCTATGGGGCACTCTATTAAGTATTCGATTAGCTGTAAGGATAGCTTTCCCCCACAAGTTTTGCTATAAATCTAAACTTATAACTAAGGCATTCATCATTTCCTTAGACGTTCGATTCTTCCTTTCCGCAATCCCATTTGATTGAGGTGAGTACGGGACCGTAGTTTGATGTACAATTCTATTTTCCAAACATATCTCTACAAAAAGAGATTCATATTCTCCACCCCTATCACTTCTTATCATTTTGATTCTTTTATCCAACTGATTTTCAGCTTCACTTTTATATTGCCTAAATGCATCTATTGCCTCATCCTTACTATTCACAAATACATAACAGTATCTAGTGCAGTCGTCAATAAAAGTTATGAAATACTTTTTTCCACCACGAGATGGTGTCGTCTTTATATCACAAATGTTTGTGTGAATTAAGTCTCAGGGATTGGAATTTCTTTCAACAGACTTATACGGATGCTTAGCATACTTCGATTCAACACATGTTTGACGCTTTGATTTACTGCACTCAAAGTTAGGCAAAACTTCCAAGTTAATCAGTTTTTGCAAGGTTTTGTAATTGACATGTCCCAAACATTCATGCCATAATTCATTTGACTCAAGCAAGTAAGAAGAAGCCTCAACTTTATTCTTTTCAACAGCCATTGCATGAAGTTTGAAAAGGCCCTCATTGAGGTATCCCTTTCCTACATACATTTGATTCTTGCTTATTTCAACTTTCTCCAAAACAAACACACGTTTAAACCCGTTTTTAAACAGTAGTGTTATCGACAATAATTTTTCCTAATTGTAGGAACATGGAGAACATTGTTGAGAGTCAACTCCTTGCCGGAAGTCATTTTTAGGAATATCGCTGTTACATTATTTCCCGTAAAGATCACTTCTTTGGGACCAGCGGTATCATAAGTAGTAAAAACTTTTTTTTCCGCACAAACATGTCTAATGGCTCCTGAATCTAACCACCATTCATTTGGATTTCCAACTAGATTGTATTCTATGATCATTGCACACAGATTTTCAATCTTTCCAGTTGCTTCCAATATGTTTATCTTATTTCTTTTCTTGTTTCTTTTCAAAAATTTCTCCAGGTGGCCCACCTACATCCGCAGGTTCATTTTAGTACAAAATAGAAAGTTTGCAGTGACCTGCGTTGGGTCATCTACGTCCACAGAAGCTGACCTGAGCGCTCAGGTCACTCTTCGTTCTTTCAAACAATGCCTTAAAGGATCACGTCCCTTCGAGGTGCGTTGTGATATGCGTCCGCACTTCCTCATGTGCGTCCGTAATGGAGAAATTTCAGATTGAATTTTTGGATTATTAACTCTCAAGTTTCAAATAAATTTTGTCCAAAAAGATAATCTCTCGATCGATCATTTTCCAAATCCAAATCCGAAGTTGAGCCGAGTGAGCGATGACGACGACGGTGCGAGGCTTGTCTTGTTCTTGCCTCACTATCCACATGAAGGAGTGCATCTCAATATATGCACAAGCAAGTTCCTTTCTCCCACCTAAGTGGGAGAAACACTCTTCTTTAAAGTGAAAACAAATTCACTTTTTCCTTCCATTTGTTCCTTCCATTTTCCATTCACATTTCTCTTAGAACCCAACACTTTATGCAGTATATAATTAACTATTTTGTTGTCAATTCATTTGGATTATAAAATTTATAGGTACTATAATTTTAGCGAATGAATAATATACATTCTTTTTTGTTACTGTGATAAAATTTCAATCTCATTTTATGCTTTTTGTCATTTATTTCTTTTATTCTGCTTCAAATTTTATAATAATGATAAGAGACAAACGTGCAACACACGTTTCCAGAAACTAGGATAATAATAATTGAGAAAGAAGCAAGAACTTTAGCTTCAACCCTGCCATCTTTACTTAGCGCAAATGACGGTGAAAGATCAAAATAATCTTTAAATTTTTAAATCTCTAACATAATAATATCCATCATTTCTAAATCTTATTTTTTTTAATTTAATTTCATGTGACATTTAAAATTTAGTACTCATTGATAAAAGATACACACAAAACACTCATATTAAGAGATTAATAGTTAGTGAAAGGAGAATTAGCAAAAAAATAATAATCAAGAACTAATCAAAAGCAAAAAAGAGTCAATTTAGATTAATAAAAAGAAGTAAGAAAAGAATTAATGAAAAACAAAAACAAATGATAAAGTGGAGCCCAACTCTTTGGATTAATAAAAAGACGTAAAATAAGAATTAATGAAAAATAAAAATAAAAAATAGATTTTTTTTCCAAGTAAAAAATAAAATAGATAAAACTGATGCCCTTTGCAAAGCAAGTCGAAAATTCGTGCCAGCATAGGATTCAAACCCTCATCAGCTGGGCAATAGTCCCAGCCTTTGACACTGGCACATTTCACTCTTATGGTATTTAGGGAAGCAAAATTATTATATATTGTATTTCTTACATATATACACACACATTTATATACAAAGTTTCAATTGAGATGTTCAGGTGCCGTGACATCCCAACCATATGCATAGATCCGCTCTTGATGGGGTTCATGTGAACCCAGGAACCCTTGGATACACCCCTGTTAATGCACACCATTTTCAGTGCTAGCTTTCACCTCATCTTACTTGAAGCCAATCTTTCTTCCATTTAATGTATCTCTTGTAGTGTTTCTTCCCTTTGTGCTTGTTGTTTTCTCAGCTAATTTCTATGGTATTTCTTCTAGAATTCAAACTTCACATTCCCTTTTTCCTACCCAGACGATGAACTTTGAAGTGCTGAATTTTAGGGATTTTTTTACAGCTAATTTTGACATGCATTTGAGAAAGTTGTACTATTGAGCCAGATGTACGGTAGTTGTTCATAAGATTGAAGCTAGAGGAGCATCAAAACTATTACATGCAAGGTTTGAGTCAGCGACTCCATTGTAATGTGCTTGTACGCCATTAATGTTACAAACCAAAGTTTGTCTATCATTAGTAGTTCCTAGGATGTCTGCCCAAAATACATCATTAACAAACACCAGAGAAACTACATTGTCATGACCCGAGACTACTTTCTAATCGTAACATGGTTCTTAGAGACACAAGTGACTCCAAGCTAACCCATGGTCTGACATGATACTAAGAATGCTGTATAAAACTGATGTTCACAGAGCGAAAGCTAAATCTAAATGATATAAGTAAATCTAAAATAAAGCTTAATAGTCAAAGCAGAAATCCTTTGAACAATACCATAAAGTTGAAAACTACTGTCTGTCTATCTAAAAGCCTTTACTAAGATGAGGTGCTGGGATAAGTCCCCAGCTAACTCTAACTATTGGAAGATTGAATGACTAAAATAAAGAAAGTAAACATAAGTCTTGTCCTCGAAGGATGAGGACTCACCAAACTTTGCTGCTGAGATGATATGGAATTGTACTAGCCACAAGATGATGTGGTCAGTACTTTGGATGTACTGAGCATGTGAGATATGCACCATAATATATAACTAAACATGCTGATTATAAACTATTTAAATCAAAAGCAATACTGATGTATACTATGATGCAAGGACCCGTCTGGATAAGCATAAATACTAAAATGCTTGAATATTCTGAGATAACTGAAATACTGTGATCTAGACTTAACTGAGGGTCATGCAAATTCTGAAGAAGAAAAATTGTGGGAGATACTATTAACTGATATATAACTATGTGAGCTAAGCATGGAGTACAATGTATAATCCCCATCGAAAAGGGACCAATATACCTTGCCAGGGTATAAAGGCTGAACTGATCTGAGATGATACAACTAAACTGAAAGAATATGCCTAATGAGAGGGCTAAATAAATTTACAGTGGCACGTAGTTCTGTGACTTAGGGACTTCTACTAAAGGTCTCAGCCTAACGGACGAGTGAGCCTTCATCCCTGCATCCGCTCGGTGCTAAGTACTACTTTCAACTAAATATGACTGATAGCTCCTGAGAATACTGATGGTGATATATCTGGATGTCAAATTGTCCATAATCAAGGATGCCATACCTAATTGCCATACTACTAGTGAACTTCGATCTTATAAGAAAACTGATCCACGATCATTGATGGCGTTCCGGGTACCAACTAATCATTAAGCTTAATTTTGGAGAAAAGTATTCAAAAGCATTGATGGCGTATCTGGATGTCATGCATGTCATGCACCTTACTGTTATGAGCCAAAACTCCTGATTATGATATGAGTACGCCTATATGAATCATGTTTTTCTGAATAGTAAGACTTATAAGTTCATGGGAGACATGAGACGGCTAGAGTAAAAATGAATAAAAGAAACATATAAGGATTGAGATTTGAAAGGAATCTATAAGACTGGACCTGAACCCTAAATCCTGATTTATGAAGATACTAATAGTCTAATTGTATGTATTATCTAAAAATACTGTTTAGAATGTGCTTTATCTGAAAATACTCTGTAGGTCTACATAACTGAAAATACTGATAAATTGAGTAGGTTAATAATACTGATGTCTGAGACTGAGTGATATACACTTCTGAAAGCTTCCTAAGATATGTGACACTGAGGACTGAACATTCAAATATCAATGCATAAGAAACTAAGTCATCGGCTATTCATAACCCGCCATCTCTGAAGAATGCAACTATTCATGACAGTTTTATAATCTGAATGGAATATGAAATTACGTACCACAAGTCCAAAATTATAAATTTATCAATATACTAAGGGTTCATAATTATAAATATGTAAAGATACTGAAATTCATGGAAAAATATGTATTCATGGCTTAATCACAATAAGGAACTGAAACATAAGGGAATTCATACTTTTCATGGAAATCCTAAGCTCTGAAGAATGAATTAATTGAAAAATTTGGGTTTACTTAGGGACTCAATGGGTGAAAGAATGCCCATTTATGAAATCCCACATACCTGAGAGTGGAAACCTTTCCAAAATTTTTGAATTTGAGCCTGGAGATGATGAACCCTAGTTCTTGCCTTGGAGAGAAAATAATCGCCTGTCTGCTCAGAAATTTCTTAGTGTCGACTAAATTTAGAGGTAATGAGGGTTTTGGGGTATTTAAATCAACTTATCCCTCTTTTCACAAGTGAAACAACATAGTTTTGGTGGTAAAAGAATGGGAAAAGACCAAAAAACCCTTTTAAAATCATCTGAAAAGCTGCTGTTACTAGTCCTGATGACTCACGTGATGATTCGTAGGGTCTGGAAATAAGTTGTTGCCTGATTCATCACCTAGGACTCAATTTGAACTTCCCTATGCCATCCCAAAGATTCAGGATATGTCCCATAGGGTCACCTGACTACTCATAGGGTCTAAGTCATCACCACTGACTGCTTTGATAGTGTTTCAGTAAAATGGCCATAACTTTTTACTCTAATACCAGATTTATGAACGGTCGGTGGCATTGAAAATATAATTCAAATACATTTAATATAGTGGGTATTAGGCCACCTAAATCTCCATATACTAGGAGAAATGGCCATTTGAAGTTGACCCAAGAAGAATCTGACACTACAACTTAGCCGGAAAAAGAGTTTTCAATTAAACTTTGGGTTAGGGACTCCTTATGATGTTAAATATCATCTAATACTCATGTCATTCTTATATAATAGATATTGGTACTTGAAATGTTATGGAATTTAGGAATAAACTATTTTTAAATAATTACTGGACTGAATAGGTTCCATATGAGTCACACGACGACTCGTAGGTGAATGCCACAACTCGTGGCCTCCACTTGTTGCCACTGGGAGGAATTCCAATCTTTAGGATTTTTGACTAACACTCAGGACGGCTCACCTAATGAGTTGTAGCTCTGATGATGACTTGTTATTTGAGTCATTCTATGAAGAATTTTTTCAGTAGATAACTGATTTTCTATGCTATATCTGAAATAGAGTCTTAGGAACTTTTGAGTTGTTACATACATGCATCTATAGAGCACCAAAATGAGTTTTATTTTCTCTTTACCTAACTATCTTGTCCACTACCTTATTATTTCTCTGAAGGTATGCTCCATTACTGGATTCCCCAACACGTTAATTAATTCCCAGCATTCATAAACAAGAGTGTCATAAGATATAGAGCCATGTAAAAACATTCAGATTACCTTTGTTGAGTCAATTGAAATTTCTAGTGGTTTGAGGTTTAGATCCCTAACAATTCATAGTCCCATAATAAGAGCTAAAAGTTTTGCACAAGTGGTAGTGGTATGTTGTATACTTCCTATGAAACCTATCACCTAATCCCCTTTTAGAAGGTTTCAACCACAAATGTAACATACCGATTCAGGTGTTTATTATTATTTCCAATAATGTGGTAGTTTTCCTGTGCCTTAGATATGGTGTTGGCATAGTTGATGGGATCTTTGCTATTATTAAAGAATTTTTTTTTTAGGCCATATATGACAAAAACAAAAAGGCATGAGGACATACAAGTGAGGTTATTGTTAAATTTCTTGTGCTATATGGATTCCTGAGTGGAGGCCTAGCTGTGAGTGGTAAAAAAGGAGGCATAAATGAAGTTCTAGACTGAGCTGGTCTCAATAATGTTCTTCCAAAAAACAATTACAATAAGGCATTCAAAGAAAATATGGGTGATGGTTTTACTTTGGGCATTGCAGTAGTGGTAGGTAGGGTTTATGTTGAGTCCCACTTTATGTAGATGATAGTTTGTGGCTAACTTACCATGGGTGAAAATCCAAAGGAAAAATTTGATTTTGTTGGTGACTTTTAACTTCTAAATTCAATTGAAGTTATAGTTAGTGGTTTTAGTGGGGGCTCCTTGATCTGCAATGGTATAAACAATTTTTGTTAAGAACAAATCATTAGGGGTGAGGCCTCAGATGACTTTTTCCTCCTTGGAGCTAGAGTTGGGTATGGAAATGCTGGATAAAGCATCCAAGATGTAAGGTGGTAACGACATTGAAAGGAGGGTAGCTTTCTAACTGCCATTGCTGTGGATATCAGCTACCTTTAAGGTGGTATCATTGGCAATTAGGGGGCCATGGATCATTTTTCTAATAGGGGATGATGAGGAATCCAATTTTCATTGATTAATTTGACTATATTTCCTTTCTTGACCACCCACTTGATGGCATAGTTATAAATGCCCAAGCCTTGCACAATACACTGCCAGGTTTTGGATGTAAGCTTGGGGGTGTTGGTTTGTTTTTTTCTACGATTTTTTGATATGAGGACCTTAGCCCATAAGTGATAAGGATTATGAAATAGTCTCCAAGCTAGTCATGCATGTAAGGTCTTATTCCTAATCTCAATTTTGAAAGTCTCAATCCCCCTTGGTTCTTAATTTTAGTCACTGTGTTGCAACCTATCAGGTACATTTTCTTTTTCTCAATTGTGGGTCCCTAAATTAAATTCTTATAGATTTTATTAACGCCTTTAAGGATGTGAGATGGAATTTTAATGAATTGCATTACATAGCTAGGTATGTTGTAGAGGGAGACTTTAGAAAGTGTGGTTCTACCAAGCATATTTAAGAATTTTGTTTTCCATCTAGACATTCTTGTATGCATGTTGTCAGTGATGAACTAAAAGTCCCCATTGGTAGGTCTCTTATAGAATATTGTTGTCACGACCCGAGACTAACCCCTAGTCGTAACATGGTGCTTAGAATCACAAGTGACCCTAAACTAAGTCATGTCCTGGCATGACACTAAGAATATTGTATAAAACTGAGAATCACTGAGCGGAAGTTGAAATCTAAGTAATATAATAATAGTCAAAAGAAATCCAATACTGAAGTCAATACAAAAATTTTCTGCTCAAAACCATAAAGTTGAAAACACTAATCTGTCTGTCTGAAAGTCTCTACTAAGACGAGTTGCTGGGACAAGTCCCCAGTTAACTCTAACTATCTGAAAACTAAAAAAATAATGAAATAAGAAATACGGAAAACTAGACCTCAAAAAATGAGGACGCACCAAACCCTGCTGCTGTGATAGGTATGGGATCTTGCTAATTGTGAGCTGGATACTGTGTGTCTAAACCTATATTATAACACAATATTGCACAAAAAAAATATGTGGTCTGTACATTGAATGGACTGAATATGTGAGATATGCACTATGCTATATGAAACTAAACATGCTGAACATAAGGTACTAAACTGAACATGGAATTGAGGAATGTAAATTAATTCCATGACCAAGTAAATAAACATGTAACTGATCAATACTATACTGAATAAACTGAATTCAAGGTCATGCATTATCTGAGTCCAAACTATGGGAGCTGCTATTAACTGACATACCATATCTGAGCTAAATGGGGTCCAACCTATAACCCCAGCTGGAAGAGTGCTTTGTACCTTGCCAAGGGTATGAACACTAACTGGTGTGGATCTACTAAACTGATGTCCAAAAGGACTAAGGTATCAATCCTAATCTGATGGGTGACCCTTTAGAACCTACTGCAGTGCAATAGTTCTGGGACTTAGGGACTTTTGCTAAAGTTCTCAACCTAACTGATGGGTGAGCCTTCATCCCTACATTTGCTCGGTGCTAAGTACTACTCCCAATTGAATTCTACTGATAAACTTATAAGTTCAATAATATTGATATCTGAGGCTGAATAATAGACACTTTATTTGAAAGCATCCTAAAATATGTGGAACTGAAGGACTGAATATTCAACTATCAAATTCATGAAATACTAAGTCATTGGGTGTTCATAACCCACTATCTCTGAAGAATGAAACTATTAATGACACTTTCTATAATCTGAATAAAATATGAATATATACAACACAAGTCCAAAATTATGAATTATCTATATATACTGAGGGTTCATAAATATAACCCCATAAAAGTACTTGAATTATCTATATATACTGAGGGTTCAAAAATATAACTCCATAAAAGTATTGAATTTCATGGGAGACATGTATTCATGGATTATTCTTGATGAGGAACTGAAATACAATTAACTCATACTTTTCATGAAACCCTAAGCTCTGAAGAACGAATTAAACTAAAGAATTGAGTTCACTTAGGGACTCAATGGGTGAAAGGATACCCATTGATGAAATCCCACATACCTGGAAGTGAAAACCTTACTACAATCTTTGAATTTGAAGCCTGAAGATGATGAACCCTAGTTTCTTGCTTTGGAGAGAGAGAGAGTCTCTTATTTCTTTGATTTTGATAAGTATCAATTTAATTATGAGGGAATGAGGGATTTGAGGTAGTTTAGGCTTCATATTAAATCATGAAATAGCCAAAATGACATAGTTTAGGAGGTTAATAATGGGAAAAAACTGAAATACCCCTCTAAAATTGAAATAAAAAATTGAAAGGCGGGACAGATGAACCAACCAATAGTTCATTGGTTCAACCAATGGTCATTAGTTGAGTTCGTTAGATCTGGAGGGGTCTTGATGACCTTTTGGACTTCACCAGACAGGCCAAAGGATGGTCGTTGGTCCCTCCAACCAATCATCCCTTGGTTCCCTATTTTGGGCTAACTAGTGACCACATTCACCATCAATGACTTATTGGTTCTTCCAACGGTCGTTGGTCCCCTTCATTTCCAAGTAGGAACTTTGTGAACCATCAGGAATTTTGGGACTATTTTCTATAAATGAGTGCATGGAATGTTCATCCTAAGAACCAACGGTCATTGGAAGGGTCATTGGATTTAACAGCTTGACAGTGCTTCACTAAAATAGCCATAACTCCTAGATCCGAAACCGGATTAATGAGAAATTAGATACATTGGAAAGAAGACTTAAAGACCTTTAATTTGGTAGGTCTTGAGCTTCAAAACTCTTCATATTCTAGGATTTATACTTGTTTGAGGTTGATTCTAGCAAGATTTTATACGAGAATTCAATAGGTAAGGAAGCTTTCAACTTAACTATAAGGTAGGAGTTTCTCATTGCCTTAATTCATATCTAAATCACTTCTTGTGTTACCAAATCATTGGGTTTGGTTCTATACATACTTGAAGAGCGGTTATAATCTTAGCTTAGATAATCGAGGTGTTACAACTGTTAATCTTAAGTATTTACCGAAGGAATTACTGCTTTGATACCAAGGGTGAAGGAGAATAGCTAAACCTGATCAGTATGCTATTTCCTAAGAATACCAATTTTCACTTTTGAAAATTAATTTTCTGGCCAAATTTGTTGTTGAAAAAGTTAGGAATATCAAGAATGGTGGTGTAGTTTTTGAGATTTGCTCTTGGAAAAAGAGTAGGGTCATTAGCAAACAAGAAATACGAGATTCTAGTATTATAGGTACTAGTCTTAATGGGGGTCCAATTTTTACATTGGACTATATTCTCAATTTCTCTAGAGAGCCTCTCCAAACAAAGAATGAAGAGGTAGGGGGAGATAGGGTCCCCTTTCCTTATTCCTCTAGAGGAGTTGAAAAAATCATTCCTTTCCCCATTGATAAGGACAAATATGGAACTTATACTGATACAAGACATGATGAGTTTAGCAGTTGTGTTAGGGAAGTTGAAGGAGAGAAGAGTAACCTCAATGAAGGACCATTCAATTATGTTAAAGGCTTTTTTAATGTCTATTTTGAGAATCATATTGGCATTTTTTCCTCTCATATTTTTAAAGTGGAGATGAATTCTTGAACAATGATAGCATTATCAGCAACTCTTCTATTAGAGAGGAAAATAACTTGAGTGGGACCAGTGATGTTTTGAAGGAATGCTCGATCCTATTCACAATGATCTTTTTTATCACCTTATAAATAGTGTTGCAAAGGCCAATGAGTCTAAGACTTTTTAGCATATAGGTATTCTAATAAAACATAGAAGGGTTTGGTTCATGTTGGGGTCCATGTAGCCTATCTCAAAGGTGGTGGTACAGAAATTAGTGACAACCTATCCAACAATGCTCCAGTATTTTTTTATAAAAGCAGGGTAAAGGACATCTAGACCTGGAGCTTATGAGAGTTTAAAAAAGAAGATGAATGCTTTAAACTTACTGTCCCTTATAGAAGTAGAGATGATTACTTTTTGGTTATTATCTATGCATGGTAGAAGGGGGTGAGATCTGGCCATGATGGTGTTCATGTGAGAGGTAGTGTAGAGGTTCTTGTAAAAATTCATGATGTTGAACTTGATGGGGTTGGGGTCATATTTCCAATTACCCACTTCATCTTGAAGTGATAGGATTCTAGTTATCCTTATTTTGTGGAGAGTGGATATGGATAAAATTATATTTTTATCCCTCTCAGGTAGCTAATTAATTCTAGAATTTAGCTCCCAAAACTCCTTTTCACTTTTAAGAATGGCACTGCATTCTTTAAAGAGTTTGGCTTCCAAACTTAGTAGAAATTAGTTGTGTTGGTAGTGATCTAATTTTTGAATACCACCAATCCTAGCAGTAAGACTTTTCTTTTTGTGGAAGATATTGCCAAACACAGTTTTATTCCAAATTAAGACATTGTACTGGAAAGAGATGGTCACTGGAAGAAGAGGGGTGTTGTTGTCAAAGATTTCTTGAACTAAGTTAGTGAAGTAAATATGGCTACAATATATAGTTTTAAATTTGAACGATTTGGCATTAGAGTTACTCCTGTTGTCAAGTAGGACTAGAAGGGGGCAATGATCTGAGTGAGTTCTAGGGATATAGGTTATTGAGGCATTAGGATACTTAGCAACCCAAGAACTATTATAAAGGTATATATATAAATATTCAAGGATGAGATGATGCCTAGTCCTGTACCTTTTATTTGTCCAAGTGTATTTACTACCTTTGAAACCTAAGTCCACTAGGTTGTGGTAGTCAATATAATTCCAGAAACAATTACTTCCAGATCTGTTAATGTTGTTACCTCCAAACTTGTCACTAGCTTTGAGAACTTCATTAAAGTACCCCCTATAAGCTAATTACCCATCAAACTATTGGATATGGTAATTAGGATATCCTAAAGAGCCCTCCTACTGTTAGCACAATTACTTACATAAATAGTACTAAAAAGCCAAGGGTCTGAATTAGGATTAACCTTTACCATAACATGAATGCCTTGAGGAGTTTTAGAGAGCTCCTCAATCTTTAGAAGGTCATCTTTCCTCATAATGACAATGCCACCAAAGTGGCCAATGGTAGAGAACTGAATTTTATAGTCAAAATAGAGCTCGTCTGTGAGCTGCTTGTGATCAGACATCTTTGTTTCAAACAGAACCAACATGAAAGGTTTGTGGAGCTGGACCATAATGGTGTAATGTCTCCTAAATTTTACATTATTCCCCCTTTAACATTCTATATTATGTGATTCATCAGAAAGCTGGGGTTGTATTTTGGGTCTATCTTCCATTTTGGGCTTATCTCCATTGGAGGTTAGGGTTATCACAAGTTGGTCCAACCCCGATCCCTTTGGGTTTCTATTTCTAGTGCATATTTTAATAAGTTCTTTAGGCGTAGGACTATAAAGAGCTCACTACAGTGCCCGTTGAACTCTATTGTGCACATGGCTTTTAGTATTCTTGAGTTGGTCATCAAGGGATTATAATACTCTTTCTCCATTGTTCATTCTTGATTATACCCTTTTAGAATGTAAAGATATAGTTTGACCCATTGATTGATATTTCTCAAGTCCTGTCTCTCTTATTGAGCTTTTATTGAGGGTTGTGGAGTCACCTCCCATAGAGGTGTTTCTAGAGGGTAAAGGACAGGTTCATTAACATATTGTCCATTATTGGGTCCGGGAAGAAATGGATTGAGAGAAGAGCTTGTTTCCTGGCATTATTGCGAGATTGGGTTGACATCTTTAATAGTTGTAAGCTGTTGTTTGATTGATGTATTTTCAATAGCCATAGCTCATGGCCAAAGTGTAAAAGTCCTATATTCAGGGCCCCCATCATTGCTCTTGCTAAGTGGGCAAGATCTTGGATTAATAGGGTCACTGGTTGGTTTTTCATCTAGAGGTTATGGAGGATCAACTATCCTTGCAAAGCTAACTCCAGCCAAAAACTCAAAATGTGGTCCATTGGTAGTGGGTTTGTGGTTATGGTTAATGGTGGTGGAGATCCTCCTGGCTTCTTGTTTGATCTTAATGGATCTTCTATTTCTCTTGATTGGGTTTTGTTTTTATGAGGTGGTTATCCCAAAGGTCGAGGCCAGGCTAGTGCGGCAATCCCAGCTAGGGGTCAGGACAGGGAGCCTTCACCAGACCCTGCTATTGCTCCCGAGCAAGAGGTAGCTCCAGGGATTCAGCCACGCCAGCTTCTGGAGGGCCAGGGGTTAGCCCAGGCCCCATCGGGGTTTATTTCTTCCTTAGTTCTCAGAGATTCCTTGCTTTAATTATTGGGATTGGTAGGTGGTACACTGCCTGATGGTGCTCAGTCAACAGACCAGAGTGGTACTGACCTAGGAGCACAACCTGTAGCTGCAACTCACCGAGTTGAAGTTCTCTCAGCACCGGTAGTTCCACAGCCGTCAGTTGCTCAACCTGTTATGTCTGCCGAGGAGCAAAATATGTTGGGCCAATTTTTGAGATTGACTCCACCTAGGTTTGTAGGGGCCCTAAGAGAGGATGCTTATAAGTTTCTTACTAGTTGTGAAGAGAGGCTCCGTAATTTGAGGTTGGTTGAGTCACACGGAGTAGACTACATGGCTTATCAGCTTGAAAGGGCAGCGCGATAGTGGTGGAGGGGTTATCTTGATTCTAGTCCATCTAGATCTCCACCTATGACTTGGACTCAATTCTGCGAGGCTTTCTTTGAGAAGTACATGCCTCGCACTATGCGTTAGCACCTGAGGGATGAATTTTCTGCATTGAGACAAGGTTCTATGACAGTGGCTGAGTATGAGGCGATGTTTCACGTGTTTTCCAAACATGCCACCATGATTTTGCCTACAAAGTATGAGAGGATTCAGTGTTTCTTCAGAGGGTTGGGTCTACCACTCTGCAGGGCTACTCAGAGTTTGGTGACTTCAGTGAAGTCATTTACTAATATTGCCTCTCATGCCTATTTTATAGAGGAGATGGATCGCTAGGCCCAAAGGGGCACTGATAAGAACCTGCGTCAGCTAGATAGTTTTAGTGGGAGCCACAACTGCTCACAGTTCAGAGGCAGAGGTTTTCTGGGTAGGTACCCTCAGCGTCAGCTTTATCAGCGTTAGGGTCAGTCTTGTAGACCCCTATGTGATGTGTAACAATAGATAGCAAGATTTCTTAGTTTTCGCAAAAAAATATTTTATACATGAAAAGGAATGATAAGAGAGGATTTTATGGTTATGGAAATATTTGACCAAGTTTAAATTTGAATTCATATTTCTATTTATAGCTAAATAAAATTCTACCAAAAAATATATAAAAGGGTAAAAACTAAATTAATAATTCAAAAAATATAGATAATAAAATTAAAAAGTAAGTAGTAAAATAAAATTCTTTTGCGAGTGAAGACTGATAATTAGTAATGATGATAATAATAAATAATAATAACGATGATAACAATAACAATATTAAAATAATATAAATAATATTTAATCGCACAAACTCTTATTAATATAAGTAAAAATTATAATTTTTGGCCTTGTGACCGAAATAGACTCGAATGAGTAAAATGACGAAAAGAAGGGACAAAATTGGGTGTTAACAATCATGAATCTTGATCCAAATTTGAGGTCCATAATAAGTACCTAGAGAGCTATTACCAAATATGCAAACCTCAACTGATTAAACCATTTTAAAAATGCATAATTCATAACAAAAATCTAACATGTAATCCAAAGCAATTTACGAACTACAGAATTCTCAAATACAAAAGAAAATCAAAATGAACCATAACTCTATGAACGAGTGAAGAACTTTGATTTTCTATATCTTTATAATGAAGAAGATAATCTCCTTATAAAGTTAAAAGGAAAATTATGCATGATAAATGTATACATGGTAGTGCTATACATAGTAAATACAATTAACATAAATTTTCTGCTAATAATATGCATCTACCTCCTAATCAATCCACTATAAGTAGAGCTATATATAATAGGTGTATATTTTAATTAATGGTAATTATTACCCCCCCCCTAAAACTAATGTTGGTCAACCAGGAGTTTGCCAATAAAGAAGTCATGTTTTTTCTTCATTTGAGACTTGGTGAAAAATTTTGCCAGTTGATCTCTATAGGAAACATGAGGAGGAGAAACATGACTGTCATCAAACTTTTCCTGTATGAAGTGATGATCAATCTCGATATGCTTGGTTTGTGTCCCTAAATGACCGTGAGTGCCATCCATACTAACCCTTCAAAGGGAGAATCATTTAATAAAAAATTTAACCTGATTACTTAGCCATTTTTAAGATAGGATATCATAAAACCAACTTAAATAATAATTATCTCGAGAAAACCAATAAATAGAAGTGTGAAAAAAATATCAACCTGGCCAAAACTAATACTTAAATTACTAGGTTTAGTTCTAAGTATGTACTTGGAGCATGGCTCAAATCTTAGCCTAAATTTCTGGAGTATTACAATTCAAGAGGTGGTTCATCTTCATGGAGTACCTATGTTTTATTATCTTAGATAGAGGCTTCATGTTCACTTCTAGCTTTTAGAGGGCCTTTCAGGAGGAGTTGGGTACCTAAGTTGACCTTAGCTCCGATTTTCATCCCCAGATTAACGGACAGTCAGAGTGGACTATTCAGGTTTTAGAGAATATGATCTGCATGTGTGTCATAGACTTTGGAGGTGAGTTGGAGCAGTTTCTACCCTAAGTGAAGTTTGCCTATAATAATATCTACCATTCGAGTATTTAGATAGCACCATTCGAGACGCTGTATGGTAGGCGTTACCGATCTCCAGTGGGTTGGTTTGATGCTTCAAAGGTTAGGCCCTATGGTACTAATTTTCTTCGTGAATGTTTGGACAATATTGGTGATTCAGGATAGTCTTAGGTCAGCTCAGAGCAGGTAGAGAAGTTATGTTGACCGTAGACTTTGTGACCGGGTTTTCCTTCGAGTATCACCCATGAAGGGAATGATGAGGTTCGGGAAGAGGGGAAAGCTCAGCCTAGGTATATTGGTCCATTCATCCAGTTTTCCATGTATCTATGCTTTAGCATTATATTTTGGATGAGTCTTACGTTCTTCGGTGGTACTCAGTTTAGTTGGATGAGAGGTTGACCTTTGTTGAGGAGCCAGTATTTATCCTAGCCAGAGATGTTAGACGGTTGCATTCTAAAGACATTAATATGGTTAAGGTTCAGTAGAGACACCATTCTGTCAAGGAGGCTACCTGGGAGACCGAGCATGAGATGCTAACCTAGTATCCCTACCTGTTTGAGCCTTCAAGTACATTTTAATCCTTTACTTTCACGGGTGAAAGTTCTTTTAGTAGTGGACATTGTAATGACCCTCCAGGTTATTTCTTAAGTTCATGATTTTTCTATGCTTAGAGCTTTTCTACAGTTTCCCCAAGTCATTTATGACTTCCAGGGACTGAAAGTTTGGTTACCCGGTAACTCTTTTGGTTTTTATCGCCATTTCACAGTTTTGGAGTTTTTGAAGTTGAGAAATGGATCTCAGGCCAAAACTTTATGTAAAAGGACTTAGATACCAATTCTGACTATTTCATCAGCCCCAAAATATCAATTTTAGGCTAGGGAATCCTTGGTCCAAGTCTCGAGGCTTCTGGACTCATTTTAGGCTATTGGATAGTTTTTGGTGACAACTGGAACCTTGGGTGTGGGACCTATATTATGTCAAAATGACCTCGGATGGAAATTTTGATGATCCCATTGAGTCTGGAATGCCAAATTAAGTAGGGCAGCATAGTTCGTTTGTATGTACAGGGTTCTGAACTAATCCCAAGCACCCGGTCGGAGTCCGTTAAATTTTAGCAAAATTTGGATGGTGCCAAATTTTCTGGTGCACCCGCTTTAGTGCCTTGGGAC
Organism: Capsicum rhomboideum; assembly: GCA_031232105.1. Lineage (NCBI taxonomy): Eukaryota > Viridiplantae > Streptophyta > Magnoliopsida > Solanales > Solanaceae > Capsicum > Capsicum rhomboideum. The sequence goes on from CP124711.1 coordinate 117,557,970, forward strand.
TGCTTTAGAGATAGCCACTTTAGAGGCTCTGGACCACTTTAATAGAGGTTGGCCAGCTGAGGCTTGGTCGCTAAAGCGACCACTTAGCCACTAAAGCAGCCATCGCTGGTACATATATATAGTTTCCCTTTCTTAGATTCCAACATTTATTCTAAGTTAAACACCACCATTAGAGATTGTGTGAGCTCAAAATATATGGGAGATCATCAAATTAAAGCAAGTATTAGCTCGGCAAAGTGATTGTGAACATTTTAGTATCATTATCTCATAATTTTTCGATCCAATTTCTGCTAAATTAGTAGTTTAAATCTTAATTTCTCTGAATTATGTTGGGGCTATTTTTGGAATTAATGGGCTTGGATTTCAACCAAGTTTTGGGGTAAATGATCCTTGATCTAGGAGGAATGCTGTGATGATTTCAATTTTGTGATTCCGTGAATGGGCCTCACGTGAGATTTTTAGTCTGATTTCTGACCCAGAGCGTATATACACTATATGGGTATTGATATTCTCTTCTTGACATATAGAAACTTATTTTGACAGCATGGCAGCTGTTGAAGGCTTCTTGAAAGGGAAAAACTCTAGATTAAAGGATTATATGAGTTTTTAATGGCGGCCAGGTAGGCTATGCTTACCTTTCTTATTGACTGTGCTTTATTATGGTATTAGTGTAGTATTGTGCTAGCTATGGGTGGGCATTTGTGTCTTGGTTGTTGTTTTAGCAATTAGTGCCTGATTTAGCCAGTTAGGGGCCATTTTTGGTAGAATTCGGGCCCATTTTCCCTTATATTGGTATACGATTATCCTTTAAGATCAGACTTAGTTCTTTTAGTGCCTTGGTACAAGATTGGGAAGCCTTTATCTAGGTTTGGGTAGTTTTTTGCTTTAGGATGGGTTTTTGAGGTTTGGTAATGGACCCCACTTTTCTTTTTAAGATGGAATGCTTAAAATATCCTCTGTTTGACCTTAATAATCACCTCAATGTTTCATTAGACTATTACCTAGATTTTAGGGTAGTCTTAGGCATTTTTTCAAGTTTATTTGGTTTCGCTACCCCGGGTCAATGAAGTATTTGACCTTAGGTCGCACCTTTCAGACTTAGTTACAGGAACCCGCTATGCCTTAAGAGATTCGACTGCCTAAAATTGGTATACATTGGCTAGATGGACTTGAGATAGGGTAAAACTTAGGATATCGCTCTTGATTCTATGCTTATCAATTTTGGTTTGAGTCTGACATATGCTATATTGTTATTATCGCTTATAAGTACTGGCTCGAGTCCGACATGTGTATATTGATTATAATTTGCTAGTCATGCTTCGTGTTCGGTATTTATGATTTATAAGGCTACTAATTTGGAATCTGAAATTCGGTTAAGGTCCATAAAACTTAGGTTTATAACCGGCAATGAGTATCAGGTACACTTATCACATGTTGGTTCATTTTACGATTGTTATTGTGTTATTCCATCTTTATATTAGTGATTACTCCTTGCTTGTACCCACCGGGCTTATGTGGCTTAGTTGGGTTGTTTTCTTTCTTGTTCATGCCTTTTGAGCTTAGGGGGCCCAACTATGTTGTAGTTAGATTTTATTTCTATATTTAAGTTCTTATGTTACCTTTATATCTCTTTAGCTCGGCATGATCTACTCTTTCCATTTTCGCTCCTTATTTCTGACTTTAGTTTTCCTTCTCCCACTTTATTTATGCTTTGACTATAATTTAGCTCAGTTGACCTATGATGCCTACTGAGTACCCGTTGTTTTTGTACTCATAATACAATTTTGCATCTTTTTCTTGATGCAGCTCCGAGCACAAATCACCGCCATTGATGTAATCCTCGGGTTGTGCTATTGTTTGGAGCTAGGGTGAGATTTTAGAGTCTGGAACTGATCCTCCTACTTCTGCTATTTTTGGATAGTGTTTTTGTACATTCTGAGACTGTGTTGTAAATTTGACACTGTTTAGTACTTTATTTTGGTTTAGTGGCTCTTGTACTTACCTTACCAGGTTGTAGGGGAAATCTTTTTGTATATTTTTTCCTCATCCCTTTATTATATGGTATGTTCGTATGTATTTATTGTTGCTTTTAGTTGCTTTGTATTTCTATTACTTGTCGATTTCCTTTATTTTCCTCTCTTCCATCGGTTTGCCCTATATTGTAGTTTCGGGCTATGGTTTGGGTTACCTACTGATGGGTAAAAGTAGGTGCCGTCATAACTCAAAAAATTGGGTCATGACAGATGAACATTATACTTGTGATTGTAAAGTAGTGGATAACTTAAGGATTATGATGTATTTAGGATATTGGTTGGCCTAAGAGTGGCCGCCGGACCGGTACGTTCCGGTACCGTTTCGGTCCATTCTGGTATCGGTACCGGTTTGTACCATTCCGGTCCATTCTGGTACCGGTACCGGTTTGTACCGTTCCGGTAGGAACCGATTCGGCATGGTATGGAACGTACCGGTATCCAGTTCGAACCGGTTTTGCGATTTTATTTTGGGAAACCGGTATTGGTCCATTCCGGGTCCGTTCCGAAACCTAACGGAAACTAGCCGTTGGGGACCGTTGCCAATGACTAGTGGGCCCCCCAAACGGCTAGTTTTACCCCTCAGGCCCCCAGCACCCCCAGGCCCCCCTCAGCCCCCCCTCCCCCAAAATCTTATAAATACCCCTTCCCCATTCAAATTTTATTCACAATTTCAATTTTTCAACTCTCATCCTCTCTCAATTTTCTACTCTCAAGTCTCAATATCTATAAATTCTATAATTATTATTATTATTTTGCAATTGAAGTATAATTTGGTGACTTTTGGAGGAGCAATCTTTTTCAAGTTTCAAATTTTGGTTATAATCGTCTGCTTTTACGGCAGGCGTTTGGTACATTCGTTCCACTCTCTAGTCTTTTAATTTATTTTTCCTATTTATTAGTTGTGTACTTGTGTTTTGTTTGTTTTAATTTGATACTTTCATATTTTATTTCATTATATTATGGATTCCTCTAAAAATATTCTGTAAAAAAAGTATTGCACATAAAACAAAAGATTTTATGAAATTTGGTAACAAAAAAAAAATCAAGGTTCTTCTAGTTCTTCTCACTTGCCTGAAGTTAGATTTAATACAGATGATTTTACGCATGTTAATGAAACTGATTTTGCTCATCCCTCTATCATAGAAATTAAAAGCAATACCCCTATTCCCCATAAAGCTCTAGAAGGATTGTATAATGATTTTGAAGATGAATTAGATGAAGAAGTAGAATTACATGTGGATGATGGTTTAGATGATACACCAACTAGTCCCACTCCCGCCGCCGCTAGTGTCGAAGCTCCAACTCAGGATAATCCTCAGGCTGGAGCTAGTCGTCCCCCTATTTGTCCGGTTAGAGGTAAGACCAAGACAAAACGTGCTTTAAAATAAGCTGTTTGAAAATTTTGTTATTTGAATGATGAAAAAACTGTTACTACGTGTGGTATTTGTAAACAACAGTGGAAATATATATCTAGCGGGTCTGGAGGTTCTACTGGGGGGTTAAAAACCCATTTGATTAAGAAACATCCGAGAGAATGAAATGCATTTATGGCTTCCCGTCAAACTGCCGGTTCTGGCACTGGACCCTCTATTGCCGGGTCAAACATGTTTCAAACTGAACTAAACCCTTCAAACCCAACTGGTCCTGTTACACAACGACCCTATAATAGGGATCGTGATCGTGAAAATTTTGCAAAAATGATTGCTGTCTGTGGTTTGCCTTTTAATTTTGGAGAAAATGAAGGTTTTATAACATATATTCAGGATATATATAATCCCAGTTTTGACGTTTTTTCAAGAAGTATGGTAAAAAGAGATATTTTTGAATTTCAAGAGAAACATATGCAATTTCTTCGTAGCTATTTTTACATGATGGATTGTAGGTCTGCTATTACCACTGATATGGGTCGTAGTCCTAACGGTAACGATTATTTAACTGTTACTGCACATTGGGTTGATTATAATTGGAATTTGCAAAAAAGAATTATTGCTTATAAAATTTGTGAACATAAAAAGATCGGTGTTTATATTGCTTCTACTGTAGGTCAAATTTTAGAATTTTATTGTCTTTCTGATAAAGTGATTAGCATTACTTTAGATAATGCTTCTGCTAATTTAAATGCTATTTCTCATCTACAAACTAGAATTTGTCCAATTAGTGAATATGCTTTTCATGTTAAATGTGCTGCACATATATTAAATTTAGTTGTGAAGGATGGTATTCAATTATTTGATAATACTTGTGATAAAGTTGAAAATGCTGTGTTTTGGATTTTTCATATGCATAATAGTAGTAGAATTAGACAATATAAAGAGTTTTGTCGATCGTGTCAACTTCCGTATAAAAAAATTCCAAAACAAGTTAAAACTAGATGGAGTTGTTTTTATGAAATGATTGAAGATGCTTATAAATATAGACAACCTATTACTATGATGTTTAATTCTCATAACGCTTATCCTAGTCATCAACTCAATGAAAATGATTGGAATCAAATAGAAGCACTTAAAGGTTTTTTGAAATCATTTTATGATGCTACAAAAGTTTTTTCTGGATCGTATTATCCCACTATTTCTGAAATTTTAATACATATATGGTCTATTTCATCCCTTTTTGCGGAGTATAAACATAATGAATTTTTTAAGAATGCTATTGTAGCTATGGTTGAAAAATTTTAAAAATATTTTTTTCCTATCCCCCAAATTTATTTAATTGCAATTCTTTTTAACCCGGAATATAAAGAATATGGTGCAAAACCTTTGGTTAGAGGAATTTATCATAATTTAAATATTCAACCGCATGAAAGTCCCGATTTGATAACTTGTCAAAACAACATTCACACTTGTGCTAAGGAATTGTATGACAAATATTGCACATTCGATAATGTTGAAGTTCCTCAAACTTCTATGCCTCGACTAGATGCCCATAGTAGAGCACAATCATCACTTGGTCTTCATTCTTCATATAAATATGAATTTGTTAAATATCTTGACTAGGGTTCTGATACTATTACAAATCCAGAAGGCGTACCACAACTATTGAATTGGTGGAGGGCTCGTGATCGTCAATATCCAAAACTTAGCAAGATGGTGAAGGACGTGCTAGCTATTCAAGGATCATCCGTAGCTTTGGAGCAAGCTTTCAGTGCGGCAAGATTTCAAATCGGCGATCATAGATATTCATTAGCAGAAGACAGTTTGGAGGTATCAGTGACTTTTAGAGATTGGATCAACGCCGAACGAAGAAATAAAGGAGTTCCAAAGTTAACTAAATTACAAGAAGATTACTTGGATGCAGTCATTGGATGTAATAGTGACGATGGCATTGAAATTCAAGATCGTCAAAAGGTTTTACCAAGACCGGAGGTTATTGCTCAAAATTTACAAGAGTTAGAACAAAACTTTATAGGATTATACAACTATTAGCTTACATTTGAGGCTTAGTTGAAACAGAACCCTTCCTAGAAGGTAGCTGCGTAAATTAGACGCTCTCTACTAATAGTTGTAAATTGTAATACAAATTTGAAATTTTGAATAAATTGTATTGATTTTTAATTTTATCGTACTTTTACTTAATGCATTTCCTTTTTGTTTAGTTTGAGTGTTTAAATTAGCAACTTATAAACTTAAAAACTTATATAACTCATAAATTGAAAAACTTAGAAAAAAAACTTTAACAAAGTTATATACTTTTATATAAACTTTAAAATTCAAATATATAAACTTCAAAATTCAAATATATAAACTTCAAAAAATATAAACTTAAAAACTTATAACTTATAAATTGAAAAACTTATAAAAAAAACATATTTAAATTTAATTCAAAATATTTAAAAACCAAATTTAAACTTAAAATACATAATTCAAAATATAACTTTTATTCTTTAACTAAAATGTAAAAAATAATTTATTTATTCAAAATATAAAAAATTATTTTTTAAAAAAATTAATATCAAAATTGCCGTACCGGTTATTCCATTCCGTTCCGTTCCGGTCCATTCCGGTAGTATACCGGTTACTAACGAAATGGAATGGAACCGCGGTTTCATACCGGTTATTCCGAACCGGTACAACCCGGTACCAGTTCCATTTCGGTCCGGTTCATACCGGTACCGGTCCATTCCGGTCCGGCCATTTCATTCCGGCAGAATGCCCAGTCTTATGTTGGCCTTATGTGCTCTAGTTGTGGAGGTTGTTGGTTGAGTTGAGATTACTTGTTATCTATTGATTGCTAATTTACTTATACTTGATTATGTTTATGTGTGGGTCTTAGTCAAGTTGGCTGATGATACCTACCAGTACATATTTGTACTGATACTACTCTATGCTCTTTTTATTAAGTGCAAGCTGTGTTCCGGAGACTGTTACGAGACCTCACCTCTAGAGTGTGACTAGCGACTTTCGATCCAAGGGGGAGAACTCATCTTCAGGCTATTGTGGATCATTCCATTTGAACATGTCTTATGGTTTGGGAAATGATACCCCATTATTTTTATTAGTTTTTTTAGATATTATTCTTAGATATTTTGTTGGATAAAAGTTCTTGTATGATGACTTTTAGATCCTTGGGAGTTGAGGTGATCGTCTGTAGAAGAATGATCCAAGTCCTAGAAGTTGACAAAATCTACCTTCTAACCACGAAAGGAAACTACGATCGTGGTGAAGAAGGACGATTGTACAATGCCCTTGTCTTCATGGATTAGTCCCAAATCCTGCAAGAAATCAAGTGTCCTTCCCTTAGCCATGAGAAGGAACCATGACTATAGGTAGGGACTATGATTGGCTCGTCTGATGGAGTCCAGAGAAGCCTCAAATCCAGCCATCAACCTACGAGTACAACCCATAATCATAGGTAGATCCCACAATCATAGGATGTTTCGTCCGTGAAAACTGCCAGTTTTTCAGTTATGTTTTATGAGGGGCTTTCCAGTATTTTTCCAAAACTTAAACCCCTAAAACATCCCCAAGTCCCTCATTATAAAGAATTCATTTGACCTTAGCATCAAATAGAGAAAAGGGGCAATTTTCCTCTCCCAAGTCAAAAATTAGGGTTCCTCAACTTCAAGGCTCCAAATTCGAAGGTTTTACCATGGTTTTCACCTCCAGGTATATGGGATTTCATCTTTGGGTTCCCTTTCACCCATTGAGTTCCTAAAGTTACTTCAAATCCTCAATAAAAATATTCACCCTTCTGAGCCTAAGGTATCATTAATATTATAAATTTCTTGTTGTTTTAATGTCTTATCAAGAATGAGCCTTGAATACATGTTTCACATAAATTTAAGCACTCTTGTATACTTATAACTCATGATTTTGGACTTGTACTATATAATTTAATACTTTACTCAGATTATAAAATTGTCATGATCAATAGTTGCATTCTTCAGAGATGGTGAGTTATGAGCACCCGATGACTTAGGATTTCATGCTTTGTTTGTTGAACTCAGTCCTTCAGTTTTCATGATTTAGAATGCTTTCAGATAATGAACTTATCTTTCATTTTTAGAAGATCAGTATTATTGAGCATTTCAAAATACCAATTTAATTTAGTTGGGAGTAGTACCTAGAACTGAGAGGACATAGGTTCAGATAACCCAAGTCCCAAACTACATGCTACCGTAGGTTAAAGGGGTCCTCGCTAGTTAAGAGTGTCTCCTTTGTCCATAATAGGATCATAAGTGAATTCATGTTATTCATGGTTCTTACCCTTGGCAAGGTATAGAACACCCTCCCAACTTGGGTTACAGGTTAGATTTCACGTTGTTCACATGGTCTATGTCGGTTACAGTTACTCCCACAGTTCAGACTCAGACCTTGCATGACCTCGCATTCAGTTTATTAAGTACTTTATATTGTTATATGTTCATTTCTTTGTAATTGCATCAGTTTACAAATTTTAGTCCTTGTTCAGCTTAGCATGTCATCTTCAACATATTTAGCTTGTACAGTGTAGTGCATATCTCACATGCTCAGTATATTCAAAGTACTGACCACATACTTTCCTTTGTGCTATATTGTCTTATAATATAGGTTTGGATGTTCAGCATCCTGATCATGGTTAGCATGACTCAGCATCATTTTAGCAGTAGTGTTTTGGTGAGTCCTCATCATTTGAGGATTAGTTATCAGTATTTCTTTTTAGTATAACTTTAGTTTCATACAATTAGAGTTAGCTGGGGACTTGTCCTAGCAACTTATCTTAGTAAATGCTTTTTAGACAGACAGTTAGATTTTCAGCATGTTGGTTACGTCAAACAATCTTAGTTTTGACATTCAATATTGATTTTACTTTTATTATGATTATATCCTTTCAGTTTAGCTTCCGTACATTGTTTCATCAGTTATTTCAGTATTCTTAGTATCATGCCAGGCCATGGGCCCTTTTGGGGTCACTTGTTACTCTAAGCACCATGTTACGACTAGGGGGTAGTCTCAGGTCATGAAACGAACATAGATATGACCCAACCTCTCAGCACTGAAGGAAGTCTGAATAAAGATGAAATAGGCAGACTTGGTCAATCGATCCAAGATTACCCAAATACTATCAGAACCATGAGAGGTATGAGGCAAACCACCCAAGAAATCTATAGTAATTAGCTCCCATTTCCACTCAGGAATGGGTAGCCTCTGAAGCAATCCACCAGGTCTTAAATGCTCAACCTTCACCCTCTGAATACACAAGCATCGAGACACAAAGTCCGCTACATCTCTCTTTATACCTCTCCATCAGTAATACTGGCTCAAATCCCTATACATCTTAGCTGTCTCAGGGTGAATAAAATATCTAAAGCTGTGATCCTCTAAAAGTATCAACTGAATCAATTATCCTACCCTCGGAACACAAATGCGACTGTCGAATACCAGAATGCCCTCCAATATAAGGTATCCCTCTTTGCCTGACCTCTCAACACCTGATCTCGAATTCCAAATAGTCTGCTATCCTCAAATTGCCGTCCCCAAACCCACTCCACACGATAGATCTATCCTCAATCCTAGCAAGAATCCTCATGCATTCTAAGATATCAAGTCAGACCATTATTGGCTAAGGACTGAATGTCTAAGGACAACGGTTGCTCAGAAACTGATATGAAGGCCAAGCTACCATACTCACCGCCTTTCAGCTCAAGGCGTCCGCTACCACATTTGCCTTGCCGGGATGGTATAGAATAGAGAGGTCATAGTGCTTCTGCAACTCAATCCACCAGTGCTATTATGAATTAAGCTCCCTCTGGGTCATAATATACTAAAGACTACGATGGTCAGTGAAGATCTCAGAGCAAACACTATACAAGTTATGCCTCTATATCTTAAGCGAGAAAACTACTGCCACTAACTCCAAATTATGAGTGGGGTAGTTGCGCTCATGCACCTTCAGTTGTCTCCAAGCATAAGCAATAACTCAGCCCCGCTGCATCAGAGCACATCCTAAACCAACACCAGAAGTATAATAATAAATAGTAAACTCCTCGCCTTCAATTGGAAGGTCCAAGATAGTGGCTGAAGTGAGAAAGCTCTTGAGATTAAGAAAGCTTGACTCACAACCATCGGACCACTGAAATAGGACCTCCTTCCTGGTCAATCTTATCATAGGGGCTGCAATAGTAGAAAGTGTCTCGATGAACCACCTGTAGTAGCCTGTCAACCCAATAAAACTACGAACCTTAGTAGGAGATGTAGGCCTAGTCATATCACGAATAGCCTCAATCTTTATCGGGTCCACTATAATACCATCATTGGACACCACTTGCCCTAAGAAAGCCACAGACTCGAGCCAGAACTTGCACTTTGAGAATTTGGCACAAAGCCTAGGATCTCTCAAAGTGTGGAGCATATTACTCGAATATTGCTCGTGCTCCTCCTTACTCCTCTAATAGACAAGGATATCACCGATGAAAACTATCAAAAAGGAGTCCAAATAAGGCCTAAAAACTTGGTTCATCAAGTCCATAAATATTGCTAGGCCATTGGTCAACCCAAAAGACATCACCAGGGACTCGTAATGGTCGTAACAAATTTTGAAGGCTGTCTTAGGGATGTCCTCCTCCCGAATCCTCAACTTATAGTAGATAGACCTAAAATCAATCTTGGAGAACATTGTCGCACCCCGAATCTGGCCAAATAAATCATCAATACGAGGTATAGGATACTTATTCTTCACTTTCACCTTATTCAACTTCCTATAATCAATACACATATGCATAGAACCATCCTTCTTCTTCATGAACAGAACAGGAGCACCCCAATGCAATACACTCGACCTAATAAAACCCTTACCCAGAAGATCCTGAAGCTGAATATTTAGCTCCTTTAGCTTAGTAGGATCCATATGGTAGGGTGCCAAAGAAACAGGTCGGGTGACTAGCTCAAGCACTATAGAAAACTCAATATCACGTTTAGAAAGAAGGACAGGTACGTCAGTAGAAAAAACATCAGGAAAGTCAGGGACCGTAGGAACAAAATCAAGCAAAGGACTCCTCGCACTAATATTACGAACATAAGCAAGGAATGACTCACAACCCCTCGATACTAGTCTCCTAGCCTAAATATAAGAAATAATCACCGTTGGCATATGACTAAAAGAACCCTGCTATATAATCAAGGGTATGCCAGGCATGGCTAAGTTAACGGTCTTGGCAAAGCAATCCAAGACCACATAATAGAGGGATAACCAGTCCATAACTAGAATAACAACAAAATCTACCATATCTAGCACAATAAGGTTAGCCTGAGTTTCATACTCCTAAATAGTCATAATACATGATCTATATAACTGATCCACTACTAAATAATCAACACGATAGTAGCTTCACACAAAGGCACAAATAATAGCTCCTAAGACAACCCCAATCGTGGTGAATAATAAGCAAAAATATATGAGTATGTGGAGCCCAGATCAAATAAAGTAGAAGTTGGCTGATGGCATATTAAAATAGTACCTGTGATCATAACATTTGAAGCCTCAAACTCCGGCCTACCAAGAATAGCATATAAGTGACCCCTTATATCTTCCGACTGGGTGCTTTCCCGACCACCTATCCAACCTGCCTGAGGACCACCTGTGGTAACTTGGGACCACCCTTACTACCCTATGTACCACTCCTCGATAGAGGCGATACTGATCTAATCGGTAACTTGGGACCACCCTACTACCTTATGGACCACTCTTAGATGGAGTCGATACTGATCTAATCGACTAGGAACTATGCATCGAAGACTTAATCATCCAGCGCTGGGGACACTCTCTAGCGAAATGGTCTCTGGCACTCTACTCTGTCAAAATGGTCCGTCTGATCTAAAATGGCCACTTCAATTTGAAGACCCTGACTATGAACCTCTTGAAGACTGACCACCACTATAACCAGGCTGACCACCATAAAAAAGATGAAGAGCTGCCTAAACGGGCCTACTAAACTGTCCCTGATGCTAATAAAGTTGATGCTAGGGGTACCTACCCTGAGAACCTATGCCTATGAATTGTAAGCCAGTGTGGCTCCCACTCTAATTTCCCTACTGCTATGGCCTTATTGCTGACCCCTTGGGCCTTGCGATGCATCTCCTCCATAGTTTGGGCAAAATCAGCAATATCCATAAAAGATCTGCCCACAGCAACTATACTTTCAGAAGCCATACAAAGAGTAAGTCTCAGCCCTCTGTCAAAACATCGAATCCTCTCATACTCACTTGGTAGAATCATAGTGTCATACCTAGCCAAATCATCAAACCTCACCTTGTACTTTATGTCATAGGTAGAGATCCAGCTGGCCTAGAATCAACATAACCCCTCCACCACTATCTGGCTGCCCTGTCAAACTAAAATAGGGTGTAGTCCACACCACGAGCCTCTACCAAGCCCAAATTATGCATCCTCTCCTCACAGCTAGTCAGACACTCAAAAGCATCCTTGTCTGGGACCCCTGCAAACCTAGGTAGATCCAATCTCAAAAATTTCCCCAGCATCTCCTGCTCCTCAACTGTCATAACTAGCTGGGCAACTGCCGGCTGTGGAACTACTCTAGGAGCAGCAGCTACAGGCTGCGATCCAAAACCAATACCACCCTGGGTTTCTATTTGATCCCCATTTATCGGGGGAACACTTACTAACCCCAATAGATATACCAAGGCATCATGTTGATCTTAGGCGTATTTATACTCCTAAGTGTCATTATCTATGCGTGTTTAGCTTAGTTTTGAGGATAATTTGATGTGCTTATTAAGGTATAAAGTGTATATTTTTGTATTTGTATTCTAAGCTACATGTTTAGAGTATTTAAGGTGCATTTGAAGAAAGTTAAGAGTCAAAATGATCTAATAGAGTTTAGACGAGAAAACTAGTGTTGCTAGCTTGAGCTATGCTTGCTCTAGTGTAATAAGATGATATCTATTGTGTTGTATGGACTAATGTTTGTTATGATTTGTTGTAGGAGACCATTGAAGGATCTAAGGAAGCTAAATAAAGCATACCAACAAGACACACAAAGTGGGGAAATAAGGAAATAGTGCACGAGGAGGAGAGAGCAACATTTGGTCTAAATCTCACCCTTTTGAGGGTGGCCATGCGCCATATCCTCGATCGTATGGAAGAGGGGAATATGATGAACCCCCTAGTGTATGATGATAATGGAATGGGAAATCCTTGGGTGTTCTCCTCAACCCTCTTGGTGTGTGATGGGCCACACGGCACAACTCCCCCTAAATACGTCCTAAAGTTGGTTTTTACTTGGTTTAAGTTAGGGGAAAAGTTGTAAATGCGTATGTTTCATATGGGACAGTCTATGGAAGACCTAAAAAACTATAAAAGGGGTACTTATGCATATTTACAATCACTTTTGATAGTGCACAAAATTGGAGAGAAAAGAAGGCATCAAAGGCTCTACTCTAGGGTTTTTCTTTTAGATGAAGTAAAGAGAAGATTCGCGGTTAGGATATGAATATACCTAATTTGCCCAGTTTGGATCATATATGGGATGAAATACAAATGCATTTGAATTAGTTCCCACATCCCTACTCAATAATGTAGTTGTGAGGCTAATTTGAATAGACGATTAGAGGCTCGGAAGACTATAATCATGATATTAACCCCGTGAATCAACAACCAAGATAGTTAACTTAAACAACAAGATTGTATAGATTTGTAGGATTTTTCACATTGCCTCGACCCTAGAATCATGTTAACTATTAGTTTAAACACTTTTAATTGCCGTTATTGTTCATTGTTACTTTTAAAATAACAAAACTCAAACTCTTATTGGTTACGAATAGCACTATTTTAACAAAAATAGTAATACTTGAATTAGACTATCTTCTATACAACAAGGTCCTGTGGGATCGATATTCTGCTCGCAAGAGCCACTTTATTACTTGCACGACCACGTACACTTGTGTGTGCGCTTGAGAATAATAGGTTTTTGGGGCTGTTACCGAGGATTTAAAAAATTAGCAACCTGCTTATTTCTAATTTTACTATTTTGTTTGATAAGTGCTGACAACTTGGTCTTAACTACTAAATTTATAGGTACAAGTTTAAATCATGATAAAGGTGGCAAGGGAGAGGGAATTGGTTGAACCACATCCCAAACCTGAGCGATGCTTGCACTAATTAAGAAGAGGAGCAACACTTCTCTATCCAATCCCGCAAGTTCAACAGGACGAGACCAATCCCGAAGCAATGGGTGATGAACAACCACCCTCAGGACAGTGCATGAAGTGGCAATCCCCCTCGCAACTAATATGACCTCTAGTATTCAAAAGCCGAATGCAAAATACAGATTTGAGCTTAAACAGAATATAGTGTAATTGTTACACACAAACGGGCAGTTCAAGGGTATGTCACATGAGGATCCACATGTCCATCTTCAAAATTATTTGGAGATCAGTGACACATTCATTCCTGCAGGAGTCTCCAGAGATTTCATAAGGCTCACACTTTTCCCATTCTCACTCTTGGGCAAAGCAAAGAAATAGTTGAAGGCAGAACCTTCAAGTTCAATCACAACTTGGGATGACTTGGCAAAGAATTTCCTCATTTGATTCTTTCCATCAAGCAAAACTACAAAATTGAGGAGTGAGATCTTAAGTTTCAAGCAGTAGCCAGACAAAAATCTCTATCATTCATGGAAGAGATTCAAGTATCTTCTCAGAGATTACCCGCATCACCAATAGACAAATGAGGTATTGGCTCATACTTTTGTTTAAAGTCTTGATCATAACACAAAGATTTTGCTAGATTCAGCAGTAGGTGGTCAGGCTTTGGAGAAAACTTATGATGAGCTGTATACTCTCATCAATCGTATTGCAAAAGGTAATCTAGAGTGGCAAGGTGATGTAGCTAGAAGTATGGTGAAGAAACCTGTAGGTATGATTGAGGTAGATAGTGTCACAACATTGGTGGCACAGTTAGCCACTTTTCAGAACCAAATGATAACTCAGTTCAGCAAGTTGAGTGTGGCTAAACCTCAGGCCTATGTTAATGCATTGCAACAGGTTCAGACTTAGTGTGAAATACGTGGTAATAGTGGTCATTCTACAGATTTATGTGCAAAAAATCTGGAGTCAGTAAATTTTATGGGCAATGCACAAAAAGGTATTCAAAATTATGGTAATGTCTACAACTGCAATTGGTAGAGTCAGTCCAACTACTCGTGGGGTAATAATCAGGGTCATCAACAATTTCAGCAGCAAGGCATTCAAAATAATGCTCAGGCCAACAATATAGAAGAGACTTTGAAAAAGATTTTGGTCAACCAAGAACAAATGGCTACAAAAATAAAAAAATCAGCAATTGGCTCAAAAGAATTCAGAGACGCAGTTGGGTCAGTTAGCTCAAGCACAAAATGCAAGATCTTAAAAGGGTCTACCTAGTGATACAGAGCAAGCTCCAAAGCAAGTTATGGAAATCACCTTGAGGAGTGGTAAATAGTTGAGTGATGTATCTCCAAAGATTAATCATGAGGTGCAAGCAGAGTTGACCACACCTAAGCAGATGGAAAAGCAAGTTGAGTCCAAAGAAGCTGACAAATAGGGGAAGTCTGAATACCCAAATGAAAAGCCGATTGAGCAGACCCAAAATAAACCACCACCACCATTCCCTTAAAATCTTAAGAAAGCCAAAGAGGATGCTTATTTCAAGAAGTTCTTTGATACATTCAAAGAACTTCACATTAACCTTTCTTTGTTAGATATTTTGCAGGGAATACCCAAAGAGGCTAAGTACTTGAAGGATGTGGTGGAAAATATAAAAAGGCTTGGGGGATATTGATATTACTAAAGTGAAGTTTTGTGGTTATGAGAAAGATTCCCAAAAAGCTCAAAGACCCTGCAAGTTTCACCCTTCCCATACAAATTGGTGAAAGTGATGTTGTTAAAGCTTTAAGTGATTTAGGGGCTAGCATCAACTAAATACCCCTTTTAGTGTTTAATACTCTTGGGTTAGGGAAGACAAGGCCTACATCAGTTGTGCTACAGATGGCGGACAAAACTAGAGTGGTCTCCAAAGGAATTATTAAGGATGTGCTCATTAAGGTTAGTAAGTTCATTATTCCTGCTGACTTTATTGTTATTGACTATGATGAAGATGATAGGGTACTAACCATATTAGGATGTCCATTCTTGGCTAACAGTGGAGCTTTGATTGATGTAAGAGAGGGCATGCTTAAGATGAGATTGAATGATGAAGAGGTGGTTTTCAGAGTGTACAAAGTACTCAACACACCATCATACTACAGAGATCTATGCATGATCACAGTGATAGAAGTGGATAAGTATGGGGTGGAGGATAGCTAACCTCCAATTACCTCTTTGGACTCTCTCATGGAGTTGCTCGAATTGACAAATAAGCTTGAACCTGAAAAACTCAAATGGAGTCTTGAAAAGGTGAATGTAAGAAAGTTGTAGACCCTGACAGTGAGCACTTAAGAGGTCAAAAAAGAAGGAGAAGATGTGCCCCGACAAAGAGAAAGAGGATGAGAGAATATGGATGATAGCTGTGATGTTAGTCGTGCCGCGATATTAAGTCAAGCACTGCCTGGGAGGCAACCCAAGTTAAGGTAGTTATTTTTATATTTTTTAGTTTTTCTTTAGTATCACTTGGTTTTGTTTTTGTTTGGTATTGACAGGTTGAAGGGAAGTCTGAGTACCTGAGATCTTAGCTAAAGAGCATGACATAAACTAAAAGTGGGGTCCTCCGGACCTCTTTGATAGATATGATGCGACTAGCTAAGCCTAGAGGCCCCAGGGAGTATTTCTA
The DNA here is from genome assembly GCA_031232105.1 of Capsicum rhomboideum. Classification (NCBI taxonomy): domain Eukaryota; kingdom Viridiplantae; phylum Streptophyta; class Magnoliopsida; order Solanales; family Solanaceae; genus Capsicum; species Capsicum rhomboideum. The sequence continues at coordinate 117,574,241 of CP124711.1, forward strand.
TCCTTACTTTGATTTATACTTTGGGGACAAAGTATGATTTTAAGTGTGGAGTAGGGAATCTTCCGATTTGGTTAGGATGAAGTGCGCTATAAGATTTTGGTTTTGATTTATTTGCATGTTTTTGACTAAATTTTAAAAATTACAAAAAGATTTTAATTTTTGTTGTTTGGTCTGTTTAGTAGAAGCACACTTCACCCACCCTTTGATTTTTCTTTTTGATTCTTTTTCGAGGGGGAGCCCTTTGAATCCAGTAGCCTTTTTGATTTTTAGGAGTAATTTTAAAACTTTTGTCATTAGGAATCAATAGAGATGCTCTAGTTAGATGCTACGCATGATTACATGAGGCAAGTTGGTTTTGAATGTCGAAGCATGTGTAGTGAATTGAATGACTATTGCTGAGATACCTAGGCTCATTTGTGTGACTCTTGTGTTATATTGGCTTAATGTGGAATTCTTGTTATTGCTTGGTTGAGAGTCTATAGAAATACCGTCTTGAGTTAAACATGTGCTATGTGTGAGTGAGGTTATTCCATGTTGTATTTTGTTGTCTAGAACTTGCCCAGTTTGTTTGCAAAGTGAAATAAAGAATGTTAAGTTTAGAAAATGATATAGGCATTTCTTTGATCGCCATGTTTATGCCCTTTTAATATTCCCTTTATGCATGGCCTTAGTTAGCCCCATTGAGCCTTTAGCTTATTCTTTGGTAGCCTCATATGTAGCTTGTTCCTTTTCTTTCAATTGACCCTAATTTGATCCAAAACTCCTAAGCACTTTAGTTGAAAAATTAAGAGGTTAGGAAGTGTAAAGTTGAAGAAAAGAGAAAGTGAAAGTGAAGCTCCAAAATTATAGATATTGGTGTGTTGGAAAAGTTTATGTGTTGTTGGTTGGGAGTAATGTAATAAAAAGAAAAATCAATCCAGATAATTGAATCATGAGTGATAGCAAATACTCCCTACTGAAGATATGTAAGCTAGCTTAAAAAGATGAGTCAAAATAAAAGAGAGTTGGGGTGATAAAAATGGTGTAAAATATGTTGGTTGGAGATGAGTTTAATGTAAATTGTAGTGTATTAAAGCTCTTGGGAAAGTTATTCACTATTATTGGCCAGAATAGTTCCTACCCGTCCTTTTGCCTACATTACAACCCGTAAAGTCCTACTTGATCTTGATCTTTGATAGTCTGATATTAGTGGAGTACTACACTAAGTTCAAGCTTATGGTTCATCCTATATGACATGTGAATTCTTTGTGAGAGTGAGCAAAATTAGATTCTTATACCCATTCTTGTGACAAATTGCATATGCGTGAGTGAATGTGAGTGACTCTCTTATGGTGAGGGCACAAGTTTAATGGTGGATAGGTGACTTACATGATCTCCTTGTTAAGTAATATGCATGAGTTTTCCAGCTTGTAGAGTCAATTCATGAGGCTAGGAAGTTTTGAAGTAGCATTCATGTGTTTTCAATTGCAATATGACATGCCTAGTGTAGAACTTGTTATTCATGTAGTCGTTGTAGTTCTAGCTTGAGTGTTTTATTTAAAGTAGTAATGTTAGAGTCTTCTTTGATGATGATTAGTGTAAAGAGTTGTTCGAGGATGAACAAGGCTTTAAGTGTGGGGTGGTGATCTTAGGCGTATTTATACTCCTAAGTGTCATTATCTATGCGCGTTTAGGTTAGTTTTGAGGATAAATTGATGCGATTATTGAGGTATACAGTGTGTATTTGTGTGCTAAGCTACATGTTTAGAGTATTTAAGTGCATTTTAAACAAGTCAAGAGTCAAAATGATCAAATAGAGTTTAGATGAGAAAATAGTGTTGCTAGCTTGAGCTATGCTTGTTCTAGTACACTTTGATGAGCTCTATTGTGTTTTATGGACTAATGTTTGTTATGAGTGTCGCGATTGCTATTTTCATAAGGTGCAACTTCGGGACTAAAAAAAATAAATTAATAATTGTTTGAAAAAATTATGAGAGTCGCCACCTAATTTTAGGAAAACTAGAAAACCAATTAATTAAATTTTAAAAAAATAGTCTGCGAAACCAATTAGATTCTAGGTAAGGGTTCAGGTTATTCCAAAGGGAAGGTGTTAGGCATCCTTCGGATTCCACAAAGGTGGGTCCCGACTGAACTCATTTTTTCAATTGAGGAGGAGATAAAGTAACTTTAACAAATATAACAAACATAAAATATACACAATGAATAAAGTAAAACAAGAATAACGAAGACGACCTAATATTTGCCTATTGTTAAACATAATGAATAAATAGACTAAATAATTCAAAATGATTCTCGAATGTGAATTCGAGTGTCTTCTCCGAGAAGAAGCTCCATGTACCTGTAAAGACACTTGGTAAAAGTATTACTAATTGATAAATATAATCAAAATGATTTAAATGAATAATAAACGAAAAGTAAAACCCATTTAATATACATGGGAGGCCTTGAAAATCGATGGACATTTCTTCATCAGCCAAGTATATTAATACTTGAAATAAAATAATTGAATTTAAAATAAAATCCGTCTTTTTAAAAAAGGGAGGCCTTGAAAATTCGACGGAGAGATTTTATCATTGGCCATGTATTTTCTCAAATCAATAAGATGACCGGAAACATTAAGAGGGCAAAACGACCACATACAGTCCAAAATATGGCTAACATATCACTTGATCAACTAAGCAATTACCAAATATGTAAAAGTAAAACATTATCGAATTGTCTCAATCAAATACAACAACGTTAAGAAAGAAAAATAAATAATGGTGCAACATTAAGGAAAAACAAACATAATAGGCAGTGGGAAAATATTTGAAGAGTAAAACAACTAGTCTAGAAATTATAAATAAACATGTCAAAATAAGCTTATAAAATGAACAAAAGACAAGATAACAATCATACAACATTACAAAATGTGAGAATATGTTGACCAAGTGAAGACAGTCAGCTATAGTCACACCATAGTCACACAAGAAAAACAAATAGACCCTTCGGAGTTCCGAACTCCAGTCAGATAAAAAAAAGTGGAAAAAAGAGTAAGATACGCGATTTACCACTATAGTTTCACCGGAAAAAATATTAAATCTGGATAGATCTGAAACTTTGGGATTGTTATCGATTGTTCCCACCGTGGTTTGTCATTGTTGAGTTAGTTGTTGTTCTCTTCTGAGAAGATGACGGAAAATAGAGGGGTGGGCAGTGTTGGCGAGCTCGTCGGCGTTGTGTGGTTTCACCGGATATGGCGTCGTTGACGCGCTTTACTGGTGGGTCTATGGCTGTTGTACAGGTAGAGAAAAGGGAGAGCACAAGAAGGTTTCTCATCGGAGATGGAATCGCAGTGGCGTGGTGGAGCGGAGCTCCGAAAGAGGAAAGCAATGGGGTCTTTGGGTTTTGGGTCAGTGATCCGGTGGTTGGTTTGGTGTTAATCCGACGATGAGCTCATGGATTTGCTCGGATCTTCACTGTAACAGTGACGAAAGGGAGAAAATGGGGCGAATTTGGTTGTTGTCTCACCGGATTTCGGTGGAGGGTGGTGGTTTTCTGGTGGTTTAGTCAGAAAAGTGAAAGGGAGAAAGAGGCGGCTTAGACCAAAAATGGAAAAGGAGAAATAATTTGTTTACCCTAATATGGAAATTTCCACCACCATTAATTGTGAAGAGAGTGGATTAGTTTTATAGAGAAAATTAAACCACTCAAAAGCAAAGCCATGTGCTCAATACATGATTTTGAAAAACCATGGGCTATCCAAAACCATGAGTCATCCAAAACAATGCCTATTGGATCTTATCAAAAACTATGGATATTTAACTTACCTATGCAAAAAATATCTTCTCCGTCTTTTATGAATTAACAGGTTGTTATAAAAAATAAATTAACAAATATATTTAATGCCACATAAAAATATTATTTGAGTTTAAAATAAAATTGATGATTAATAAAACTCAAACAACATTTGTTTATAAAACGACTGTGTAAAAAATAAGTGACAGTGAATAATTAATAATTGTAATAAATTGATAAATATCCTAACATTTTCAAGAAAAGGATAATTACCAATAACTTGTGTTAAATTGAACCAAAATATGTAAGAATTGAATTTTATACTCTTTAACAAATAAAAAGCACAAAAGTGTTTATTTTGAAAATGTCGGTCCAAAATTGGGTGTCAACAGCTACCCTTCAGCATCTAAGGATGATGAAAGAGTCTTTGGATGATGACGTTGACGTGTAACCAATTTTGACTAGACGAAAAAGAAAATGAATAACATGTGCACAAAACAATTTGAAAAGTTGATAGAATTTTGACAATACTCTTCGTTCGTTGAAAGGGATGGATTGTCTTTTGATAAAAGGGAAAGGGTTGTTCAAAGATAAAACATTCACGTACCTTCGACGTTGCTTCCAAAATTACCTCGGTGTCTAGCTTGTGAGATGCTGAGGATGCAAAGCTGCATACCTGTTTGAACAAGGTAGCGGATCAACTTGTCTCGTTGAAGGGTGAACGACCCAACTTGTCTTTTTGAAAGGCGGACAACCCATCTTGAACTTAATATGTCATTTGAACGGGTGACGACCCAAACTTGTCTCCTTGAAAGGCGGACGACCCACTTTGAATGTAACATGTCACTTTGAATGGGTGACAACCCAACTTGTCTCTTTGAAAGAAATTCCATTTGAATGGGTGGAAACCCAACTTATCACGTTGAAAGGCAGACGATCAACTTGAACTTGATATGTCATTTGAACGGGTGGCGTCCCAATTTGAATGGGTGACGAACAGTTGAGCTGTACATAGTCTCCAAATCTAAGGTGTATGGTTACTCAGATTTGAGGGAAAGGAAAAGCTACCTTCGATGTGAGTTTAGAAATGCTCCAAAAGTGAAACTGAAATCAAAGCATTCCAAAATACCCATATGCTTTCTAGTAGAGGTGTGATTTGATGGTGACAAAAATCTTCCTTCAGCTCACGTCCAAAGAGTTTGATATTCCTCTTAGAACTATGCCCCGATTTGCTGCTAAGAAAAAGTTCCACGTTATGCTGCGCCCTTTTTGGAGTCGTTCGCACCTGTGGTTTTGGTATGAGATTTTTATCCTTTTTGGATGCTCTCGAAAATATCTTGAAACAAGACTGTTAGTAGTAAAATTAATTCACATGGAGAGATAGTGTCTTCACCTCAACTTCGCATTGTGCTATGTCCCCCTTGGCGTAACCTTCATCATACGATGCATATGACACTTTCTTTGACAACTTTGTTTATTCCCCTCGTCCTCTTAGATTGTTTTTCTAGGGATAAACCTTTGTGTGGGTTGATTTCTAAGAAGTGATGTCGTCCTCTCTTGTACCTATTTTGAAAGATAATAGCTTTTGTAAAAGTAGACATAAAAACCTTCTTTGTTGTTGGATATGATGGTCCTTTTGATGATTAAACAATTTTTTAAATGGGGTGGCCCTTTTGGACACCGACGACATTTTGAGTAGGATGGTCCTTACAATCGTATGATCTTCTGTTTGATATGGTAACCATCTCGATTATCCATAATGATGTGGAAATAAGAAATCTTTGAATATGATAGCCCTTTCGACAATGATATACAATGTAAGAAATGTGCAATATGAATATGCAATGGCCTTCTCGGCGAAATGAATATGATTATGAAATGAGTATGCAATATGAATATACAATGGCTCTCTCGGCATGGCCCTCTCGGTGATGATATTAAGTGCATGAATATGCAATGGCCCTCTTGGTATGACCCTCTCGGCGATGATATTAAATGCATGAATATGCAATGGCCCTCTTGGCATGGCCCTCTCGGCGATGCTATGAAATGCATGAATATGCAATGGCCCTCTCGGCATGGCCTTTTCTTGGTGATGATATGAAATGCATGAATATGCAATGGCCTTCTCGGCATGTCCTTCTCGGCGATGATATGAAATGCATGAATATGCAATGGCCCTCTCGGCGATGATATGAAATGCATGAATATGCAATGGCCCTCTCGGCATGGTCCTCTCGGCAGTTGCACATCAGCCTCCTGCGATTTTGATGCAACTTAGAGATATCCTCGACGCCAGACTCCTCTGTCTCTACGTTATATTGGATATGATGCCTTAATAACCTCGACTCCAAACTCCTTCGTCTCTGCACTATACTTGATATAATGGGTCTTTGATTGCACATCAGCCTCCTGTGGTTTTGATGCGACTTAGAGATATCCTCGATGCTAGACTCCTCAGCCTCTGCGCTATATTGGATATGATGCCCTGATACCCTTGACTTAGACTCCTCCACCTCTGCGCTATATTGGATATAATGGGCCTTTGATTGTATATCAGCCTCCTGCGGTTTTGATGCGATTTAGAGATATCCTCGACGCCAGACTCCTCCTCCTCTGTGCTATATTAGATATGATGCCCTAATATCCTCGACGCCAGACACCTCTGCCCCTGCGCTATATTAGATATAATGGGTCTTTGATTGTATATCAGCCTCCTGCGGTTTTGATGCGACTTAGAGATATCCTCTACGCCAGACTCCTCCGCCTCTACGCTATATTGGATATGATGCCCTAATATCCTTGATGCCAGAATCATCTGCCTCTGTTTTATATTGTATATAATGGGTCTTTGATTGCACATCAGCCTCCTGCGGTTTTGATGCGACTTGGAGATATCCTTTTTAATGTCAGCCTCCTCCGATTTTGATGTAATACATATATCATGGCCCTATTGGTATTTGCACATCAGCCTCCTCCGATTTTGATGTGACTTTTGGATACCCTTTTTAACATCAACCTCCTCCGATTTTGACGTAATACAGATATCATGGCCCTCTTGGCATTTGCACATCAGCCTCCTCTGATTTTGACGCGACTTTTGGATACCCTTTTTAACATCAGTCTCCTCCAATTTTGAAGTACTACAAATATCATGGCCCTCTTGACATTTGTAAATATGCGATGACCTGTGTGTACCTGCACTTGGAGCACACAGTTAGTAGACACATTGTTGCTTTAGCTAGCGACTTTAGTCAAAACTAAAGACAACTTTAGAAAAATTTGTCAAAGAATGAATACCGTCCCTTTGGGAGAATCATTGTGGATGTGTTAGTCCATCGGAAGGACAATGTCTGGTGGAATTTTGAAGGTTTTCCTAAAAACTTCTACTCCAGTTACCTGCTTCCAAGCAAATCCCACATTGTTGATGGGGAAAATTGACATCTTGTGCCATTTCTAGGCTTTCTCTAAACTTGGCACTCTGGTTGAGAATATTTTATCATTATCTCAAACCTTGGCTTGCTGGAGAAAATATCTTCTTGTGAATTTTTGAGATCTCCTCAAAAATTCTGCCCCAGTTTCTGTTACAAAGAGAAACAAATATCTTATGGGGAACATGACCGAGCTATTATGGCGCCTATGTATCCTGTTGAGCTAGGAATCAGGTCAGATGTAGTTCCAACTTCTGGTGTAAGAACCTGAAATGAAACTATTAGTAACCAATGCAGTATAAACATGAACCCAAAAGAGGAGTAACAAGATCTATTGGTCACGTTTTTGGGGCGGACAACCCAATTAAGCAAAATAGGCATCTTACCCTTGCGAGGTTAGCCTATTGGTCACATTTTTAGGGCTGACAACCCATTTTAAGAGAAATGGAACTTTGTTGGTGAATACCAATTTACTTTGAAAGATATTAAAGGTGGGCATCCACCCATTTTCAAAAATTAAGGGAAGAGAATCAAATCTTGACCGCAATCGGTACCAACTGTTAGTATTTTCATGGAAATTCTTCTCATTTGCTTCTCTTTAACCAAGACTGCTTCGAGGTAAGTCCAATAGCTTCGAGTGGTACCTCAAATACACCTAACCATCGACAATATCTGTACGTCTTACTTCAAACAAAGGTTTTGAACTATACCTACCTTCATGCTTCAAGTGCCCTCACCACAAAAAATGTCCTATTCCACACTCATTTGAATTATTTGAATTGAGGACTTTTGCAAAGTGCTAACACACTCAGAAGGATGTTCAAAGCATGCAATTGTGATGCTACATGCTTGGCCTTCATGTAAGTCTCCACTAATGTGGGAATACTTGGAATGAGATCATGTAGGGCTTGTTATTGGCTTGTAATGTAGGCTTAGGTATGGGTAGGATATTTATTTGGGATAAGAGTGACTTAATCCCTCCTTGAACATTGTATTGATTTTGGTGCTTTTGACGTTTGTACACCTTTGGTGTTCGTTCTTCTTTGTTGTCCCTTTTTCTTTTTGTATGTTGTTCTGACTTCTTTCAAATTTCTCTTACTTGAGCTTTTCCTCCTTTCATTTCGAGGAGTTTTTCCTTCTTCTTTTAAAGTTTCTCCTTTTTTGTTAGAGTGGAGTGCCCCTTTTTTTTTTCATTGAGACTTCTCCATGTTTTGTGGGAGCTTTTGACTCTTTTCCTTTTCTTTCGAAGTCGTTTTTTGCATTCTTGACTTCAGGGAGTTTGCATCTTTTGCTTTTGGTAGCTTCAAACTTGATCTTCGTCTATAATTTGCACATTTGCAACATGCTTAAGGAGGTCGGGCCAAGAGAGGGTTAGTGCATGTAAGCACTCAGAAAGGTATCGGCTAAGATGTGGTTGTCCAAAGAATAAGCTTTAGGCTCAAAGTAGGACATGCTAGGGATTAATGTAAATTGGTAGGCATTAAAAGGCACAATTGGGTCAAAGAAGGCTAGGATCCTTTCCCAAACCAAGCATTACCCAGGATTTTGCCTCAACAAACATTCAGGCCAAGTTCTAGATCAACAATGCAATGCAATTGAATTAAATCTAAAAACTCACCGGACAATGCACATGAAGAAATAAGGTCGGTTTCATTCTTATCTTGTATGCATGCAAGGAACATTTTTGAGTGTCACAAGAAATATGATGAGAGGTACCAAAAGAATCTATGGTTCAACACGAAGTCAGTCCTTTCAATCAAATCAATTATTTTTCTTTTCACATGCATGTTCCTAACCATGTTGGTACCAACCAATTCAAAAACACGATCCCCAAAAGTTTTTTTTTTTTTTGAATAAAAGGTACCGAACCCAAGGAGGGCTGCCTACGTATCTCGCTCCAAAGGATGAGAATCAGGTGTACGTAGTTCGTGAAAATATGATAAAATATATGCATAAAAGTAATGCAAAGGTATAGACAAACTCAGAATGATGTCTCCTAAGCTTGATGTTTTCCACCAGAAGGCGTCTACCGATCATTTGCAAGGGATGTTGTAGTCTCCCAGTTGTCTTGTGGGGGCCATTTGTTCTTGTGATCATCACCCATTATTTTGAGTGACAATATCGTGGTGTCCTCTCGGTTATTCTTGAGGACACTTATTGCTGGTTTGTATAAGTGTGGTTCCATACTTGCTTATAAAAATCACTTATTGTTGGGATTTTCTCCCATAATATTTTAGGAGAATAGGGAGTTTCTCGAACATCTGCGAAAATCGTATATTGTAATGACCGTCCTCGACCATGGTCGAGGACAGATCTCCTGCACAGAGATAAGAAACAGGTGAAAGTAGGGAAGTCATGAAAATAATAGGATGGAAGAGTGTGGTTAAAGACTCCCCTGATTTGTCTTCCCAATTAAATATCGGTGTCTTGCAGAATTCAAGAGTAAATAACGTCTTCCATGACACCCAGGGATCACATCCTGCAAAAATTAGAAGGAAAAATATTAAAATTCTTCTTAGATTCATAAAATTAAAAAGGATTTAGAATTAGGCTTTCGGCCAGGAGATTCGTCAAATAGGAGATTTTCTGATCCTCCCACGAGTTTTGAAGATGATGTTGTTTCCCTTGCATCCAAAGAAAACTTCTTAGTCTAGGAAAGGGGTTGAGATTTCAGCTCTCTTAGTCTGTGTAGTGCTCCTATAAAAGGAAAAAAGATCAGCTTTCATTGAACCCTGCATTCAAAGAAAAATTCTTAGTTTGAGAGACTGATTGTGTTGGCTTCGCCTTGCTGTTCAGTTGCTCCTTCCAGTATTTGGCTTGCAAACTGTTCTGGCCTTGAAGCGTAACCTTGGTGGAATTTTTGAGGATCTTTCCTCAAAAATTCTGCCCCAGTTTAGAACACAAAGGAATCCTTGAACATTGTTGATTTGAATGGAACTTTCGAGACCTTCTCAAAAAATTTTCTTCTGTCCAATCTTGAACAAGCTTTTGTATTCAACCTTGTAGAAAATGTTATTTTTTGTGAAATTTTTGAGATCTTCTCAAAAATTCTTCCCCAGTTTCCATTTGTAAAGAGAAATGAAAATCTTACGGGGAATATGACCGAAGCCGACATAGGCCGCCTATGTATCTCAGTCTTGAGAATTCAGGTCAAACGTAGTTCAGGTGGTCTAAGATCAAGGAAATTAAACCATAATGTGCGATTACAAAGAAATGAAGACTACAAAGTGTGATTACATGGAAAGAAAGCAATAAAGTGTAATTACAAGAAAATAAAGCAATAATCATAAGATTTAAAGACGCCAAAAGTGCGACTTCTAGAAAGCTTCATTCTTCTTCGCAACCGATTATACCGAAGGCCTACTTCCATGGTCGGGTTGTGGGTTGTTGTTCAAACTTGTCGGAGATGCCACAAGAGGTATCACCTTGTTGTCAATTAGGTCTTCCACTTTATTTCTGAGGGTGACACATTTCTCGGTATCATACCCTACTACTCTTGAATGGTAGGCACATCGTTTGTTCGGATCATACCACTTAGCTGAAGTATTCACAGACTTTGCTTTTATGGGATGAAGAATTCCTTCTACTTTCAGTTTTTCATAAAGTTGAGCCAATGGTTCTGCTAGTGGAGTGAAGACTTTGGGAGGCTTTCTTTCAAAACTGGTGAGGTGCACTATTTTGAAGATTTTGTGGTGAATTCAGAGAATGATATGCTGGATATGGGCCATAGATAGGGCACATCATTTGGGGAGATTGAGGTTGACATAGTGGAGAAGTAAGGCATGGAGAATATTATCTATACTGAACATTGGGATGTTACTGGGATGATCGTTGATGCTATGACATACCTCCTCGTGTCATCAATCCCACAACCTCTTTCTCTTTCCCCTTTTTATTCTCGAGAGAGCCAACTTGAAAGGCATTTTTTAGGGACTGTAATATTGCCAAACTTGTTATTTTTCCAGTCTTGAGGCCACCTTCGAATCTTTCCCTACCTTGATAACTTCATTGAAGGTTTCTGCGTCCATTACAACTAATCTTTCATAGTAGTCTGAGTCTTGTGCTTGAATGAAGTGGGTGATCATCTCTTGTTCATCCATGGGCGGGTGCATCTTATATGTTTCTTTCCTCCACCCTATAGCATATTCTCGAAAGAGTTCAAATGCATTTTTATTGAGCTTCCTGATTAAGATTCTATCATATGTGATCTCACCATGAAACCTGTGTTGGTCTATAAAAGCTTTTGCTAAATCATCCCATGTATTCCATTTTGTCGCATCTTGCTTAGAATACCACTCTAATGCTTTGCCACTCAAGCTTTGACTGAACAATTTGATTTTTATCCTTTCGTTCTCCCCTACACTAAATCAATTTCCCATAATAAGCTACCAAATGAGAGTAAGGGTTCCCTGATCCATCAATTTTTTCGAACTCTGGAATCTTGAAGGCCAGTGACAACTCTGATTTGAAAAGCTCACACCGCTCTTCATACTTCACATTCTGATTGCTATTGACCTCAAAATCACCTTTCACCACATCTTCTAATTCTTTGGGCTTCCTGTCCATTACCTCATTATCACTAATTTCGACATGTCTTTCAGTATCACTATAAGGATCCATATCTAGATAGCTTTGTTGTTGAATCCGCGCAGCAACATAAGTATGCACAAATGGAACATGGTGTGTCATTGATACATTCTGACCATTTGGGGAAGTAAATGCTTTCAAAGGGGGAGCATGAATGAGAAGAGTATCTTAAATTTATGGAGGAGTGGTGAAATGATTTTCCTTATCAACTTCATTCAAAAGTGGCATGGGCTCTTCTCGATGAATATCAAGAACTGTGTTCGTGCTTGGTAAGAGCTGTGAAGATGCACTGTTTTGTGTTATCATGGACCTTAATTCCACCACTTGCTTTTCAAGACGGGTAATGGCTTCCAAGTATGATTCTTATTTTGTTGAAGTGGTAGAGTCGATTGCGACAGACACATTAGAGATGGTGTTGATTGAACTGACTTTCATGTTGAAATGACTGCTTTGCCTCGATCGTTGATTACCAACACAAATCAGCCTCTCAAAGAAAAAAGAATAACTCAAAAGGTAAAATGTTAGTTTGTTGATCATAATAATTAACCCAAGATAATGTAAAGCAGAAAATACTTGTTTTGCTTTAAACAGTAGACTTATCCAAAATTCAAACAAAGAGGCACCTCAAAAAGATGGCTAAATGAACACGATTGTGATCTTTTGACGGGGTTTGGAACTTTTGTTATAAGCAGCAAAATGGCCCATGAAGACACAAACTGATTTTCTGTTTTGTATCTATTAAAAAGTCATTTGGAAATGATGGACATTTGGTAAATTGACCATGATTGGATATTTTGAAAACATTGACGTGGTCAATATGAATTGGACGATGACCCTCTTTTTGAAATGTTATAAAGTAGAAACTAATCGATTTTGAACAAATTTGAGGATGAATTTTTGAAAAATGCTTTAGGAAGACTCACATTTTGAGTTTATTTGTCCAACGATGTTCTAAAATTTGGACAAGTCATGTTTAAAGCAAAAGATGTGCGTTAAACACGCAGTCACACAAGCATAGATGAAGCAAACCATTTATCATAGATAACATATAACGCGTCCTATCATACATGTTGTAACACCCCGTATGTTTTCAAACCTATACGACTACATTTATAATTATGGAATTATTCAAACATAAGAGATTTTATGAATTATACATTAATTTGTGGGCATTACTAAGTCTTGTGCCATTGGGCCCAAATGAGGCCCAAAAATCATGAGAAAGACATAGCCCAAAAGAGAATTTGACCCATTCTTCCAGTACTCTTTCGTTGACCAAGTAAACACACCAAATGTGTGGATAAGGATCATCATAAAGGGAGTATATAAGTCAAGAAATCAGATTTTTATTCATAGATGCCTTTTCTAACATTTTCTCAAACATTATCTCTTATACAAACCCTAAGCCTTTATCTCTTTTGGGACAAGATCACTCTTTGGTAAGTATTTATTCTCATGGTTTAGTATATTATATGTTTAAGATGGTGTATAAATCATGTTGGTTATGTTGGCAAAGTGTTGGACAGTGTGCTATGTGTAAAATTGTCTATTTTTGCAATCGGAGAATGGTTTTGTCTTGTAAACTTGAACATGGACTTATGGTATTGAAGGAAGTGAACTTGATGGATTCAATATTGTCATGTGAGATGTGATTATAGTCTTACCTTGTTTTATCCTTGTGTATAATGATTGGGATTGTTATTGATAAAATGGTTTTGGATTTGGTGACGTATTGACCGAGAAGTGTAGTTTTGGGTATTGTTTATGTGTTGTGAGACCATGGATGATTGTTGTCACTCAAATAATCAAAAATATGTCAAAATAAGTTTAGTTATGATCATGTACCATTCATTGCATAAAAAGACCCAAAAGAAACCAATTTGGACCAAAACGGGCATCCGCCCCCGCAGACAAGGGCACCTGCGGGCGCAGATGCCAACGCAGGTGCCTATGGCATTTTCCAAAAGCCACCTGAGGGGGTACCTCATCCACCTGCGGGTGCAGGTGGCTTTGCAGGTCAGCCACAGGTTTGGTTTTTTATGTTTTTGCATCTAGTCGACCCCCGAAGGCCCCTATTCCCTTTTTGGATGTAATTATCAACTTATGATATCATTTTAATGAATTTAAAGTGTTGTATGGAGGAATGTTGGAATATATGAAGTATGGATGGTTGTTCATATGTTGTTATGAAGGAGAAATTGTGACGGAATGATAGTTAGGGGACGTAAAGGGTAAATGTGGTGTAAAATGCTATTGATGTATAATGTATTGGTCAATGTGTGGTGTGTTATAGTATTGTTGATGTGGTAACACAGTGGATTGTGTTGTAAAGGGTGACATGACGTTATACGGCAGTCATATAGCTCATTGTCGTTTTGTACACTTGTATAATAACTAGTTGCTAATGTAAGCTCCGATATGTACTTGTATTGTAGAGTAAGACGTAAGGAAGAAGCTGGGCTATTGTATTCACATATAGGATTGAGTTTTCATATAGAGAGGCCAAGGTATGTAAGGTTACTCTTTCTATATCCTTCTGCATCATATTGTTCATATGGACTATGTACTTATTCCATTTCGAAATGTCCAAAGGCATCTCATTCAGGTTGTATCTATTGTTAAGTCACATGTTCCTCATTTTTTGGTCGTTGTTGCTCATATGTTACTTAATTATGAACATGATTCCAAAATCCCAATAATGTTATGTTCCAAACCTCCCAATAAGGTTATGACTACAAATGTATTAATCTCTCATGAGTGAGCGTAACAACCTCTCACAAGTAAAGGTGTCAATCCCGTAAAAGTTAAAGCATCAAGTAAGATATTATGAGTGTATCCATGGGGTGAAATAAACACCTGCATGATGATATCCATGGGGTGAAAGAAACACCTGCATGATGACTATCCCAACATTATGGTTGTATCCATGGGGTGACATGAACACCTGCATGACGATATTATTAATTTCCCACTGATCAGATAGGCCCAGGCAGTATATGATTAATGATGGACAAGTAAGTAAGAAGTGGTACAAAAGTACAAAAGTGAAGAGAGTATTGAAAGTAATACGCGCAGTTCCAAATATATAGATTGATGGATTATTCATATTGGGCATTTCCCTTGTAATTATTTTCCAGTAAAGTTCTTATATACTGATCCAGTTCCATACAGCCTCACATACTCAGTACATTCTTCGTACTGGCCCCTTTTGATGGATTTACCTTACTTGCTGCAGGCACAGGTACTAGTATACCTCTCCAATAAGCTGCAGGACATCTACTGATCTTTGGTGAGCTTCAGTTGGTTCGGGGCTTTCCGTGTTCGAGTTGCACGTTGGTTTTGGTATTGTAGATGTTATGTAAAGTGGGGACTTGTCCCGAATGTAGGTTGGTCATGTACGTATTTCTGTTAGAGGCTTTTGTAGACGTATGTGGGTATGTAAATGAATGTGAAGGAAAAAGATGTACGTCCGGTTGACTTGATGGCCTTGAAGGCCAAGTTTCACATATATATATATATATATATATATATATATCAC
Source organism: Capsicum rhomboideum (assembly GCA_031232105.1). Taxonomy (NCBI): domain Eukaryota; kingdom Viridiplantae; phylum Streptophyta; class Magnoliopsida; order Solanales; family Solanaceae; genus Capsicum; species Capsicum rhomboideum. The sequence goes on from CP124711.1 coordinate 117,589,574, forward strand.
GTGTTCCATGATTTTTGATTTTAGCCTCTTATGTTCTTACTTGATAGTGGTGTTTCTCATGGCATGCATATGAATGAATGTAAGCAAAGCTTGGTTCTCTCGGGCCTTATTGGCTAGGGTGCCAATCCGCCTCGTTGGAACTTGGGGTGTGACAAAAGTGGTATCAGAGCAGGTCGTTCTAAGGGTGTATACAAAGCCGTGTCTGAGTAGAGTCTTACTTATCGATGTGTTGTGCACCACATTTATAAGTAGGAGGCTAAGGGACATTTAGGAGTTGTTTCATTCCTTCATTTCTAGATCGTACATTAGAGCCAAAGTTATAGGTGGAATTGTTTCTGACTATCAATATTGTTGTTCTTGTATATTATAGAAAAATGCCGATGACAAGAAGAGGTCGAGGTAAAAGTAAGAGGATAGATAGAATTGCTGGAGAAGGAACCAGTATACCACCACCTAATCAAGTTAATCAAGGCGATACTGAGAATGAATTTGTGTCGCGGGCTTCCTCAACTCCCTCTATTCCAGAAGAGTCAAGTAGGAGAAGAGAACCTATAAATCCACCAGTAAATACTACTACTGACCAGGACTTAAAGGATGCAGTACAAATGTTGACCCGAATAGTTGCTGCACAGGTTCAGGGACAAGGTGGTCCAATGACAGGTGATGATAGTGCAGCGAGAGCAGCTAGTCGAAGGACGCAGGATTTTCTGAAACTAGATCCTCCCACATTCACTGTATAAGATCCAAGTGAGGACCCACAAGCTTTTATAGATCAAATCCAAAGGGCTCTGGAGGTTATGCATGTAACTGGGGTAGAAATAGTTGAACTTGCTGCTTATATATTGAAAGGAGAGGCGATATTGTGGTATGAGGACTGGAAGAAAGCTCGTGGTATTGGTGCAAACCCACCTACGCGGGATGAATTTAAGGTGGCATTTCTTGATCACTACCTTCCTTATGAGATCCGAGAGGCTCGTGCGGATCAATTTTTAAATCTCTGTCAAGGGAATCTGAGTGTCAGGGAATACATTCTGCAATTTAATTCCTTGGCTCAATATGCCCCAAATGTGGTGTCCACAATGACAGACAGAGTAGATCGATATGTGGATAGACTGGATCCATAATTGGTACGAGATTGCACTATTGCTGCCATAAATCGAGATATGGATATAGCTAGAATACAGGCCTTTGCATAGAAAATGAAAGATCAGAGGCAATGGAGAAGAACACAAGGGTTTGAAGAAGGGCCGTCGAAGAGGGTTAGATCTATGGGACAGTCTATGGCGTCCCAAGTAGAGTTCAGGCCTCGGAATTTTAATAGACCGCCAAGGCCTTCATTTTCTTATTCCACGAAAGGAATTTTCTCTCAATTTTGAGGGTCCAGAGGGTTTAATCAAGCCGGGCAAAGTAGCGGGAGTCGTGGTTCACAGACAGCGGGATCTTTTCGCCCGCTGTGTCAGTATTGTAGATGATTTCATTCAGGTGAATGCTGGCGGGGGATGAATAGTTATTATTGGTGCGGTATGACGGGGCATATGATGAGAGACTGCCCACGAAGAGGCTTGGGTAATGTGGCGCGACCTGCGGGATCAATCGTTGCATTATCGTCATCGTTTCCTTCCCTAGGAAGAGGTGTACAGCCGACGGGTCGTGGTAGAGGTGCCAGAGGAGCAGCCAACACTAGTGGGGTCCAGAATCGCACTTATACTTTAGTGGACCGACAGAATTCAGAGGCTTCTCCTGATGTCGTCACAGGTACATTATCCATATTTTCATATAATGTATATGCATTGATTGACCCGGGTTCTACATTATCCTATGTTACTTCATTGATTGCTGCGAAATTTGCAAAGGCACCAGAATTATTAATTAAATCAATTGAAGTGTCTACACCAGTTGGCTAATAGATTATTGCAAGACAAGTATATCGGAATTGTGTGGTAACTGTGTGTGGTAATGATACACTGGCCGATCTCATTGAACTAGACATAGTGGACTTTGATGTGATAATGGGAATGGATTGGTTAGCTTCTTGTTATGCTACGGTAGATTGCCGGGCCAAGAAGGTACATTTTTATTTTCCACAAATGAATGTTCTTGAATGGAAGGGTGATGTAGGGGCACCAAGAGGAAGATTTATTTCTTATCTGAAAGCCAGGAAAATGATTGCTAAGGGTTACATATGTCATTTAGTATGGGTGAAAGATACTGAAGTGGAACCACTAACTCCGCAGTCGGTTCCAGTGGTCAGTGAATTTCTGGATGTATTTCCAGAGGATCTTCCAGGCTTACCACCAGAATGGGAAGTAGAGTTTGGCATTGATGTGATTCCAGGCACTCAGCCTATCTCTATTCCTCCGTATAGAATGGCTCCAGTGGAATTGCGTGAATTGAAGTAGCAATTGAAAGATTTGCTGGATAAGGGCTTTATCAGGCCGAGTATGTCTCCGTGGGGTGCACCGGTATTATTTGTACGGAATAAAGATGGAAAGTTGAGAATGTACATTGACTATCGGCAATTGAATAAGGTAACGATCAAGAACAAATATCCCCTCCCCCGAATTGATGATTTGTTTTATCAGTTACAGGGCGCCAAGTGTTTTTCAAAGATTGGCTTGAGGTCGGGTTACCATCAAGTCAGAGTTAGAGAAGAAGATGTACCCAAGACAGCTTTCCAAACACGGTATGGCCATTATGAATTTTTAGTTATGTCATTTGGACTAACAAATGCCCCAGCTGTGTTCATGGATTTGATAAATAGGGTGTTTAAGCCATTTCTAGACGTGTTCGTGACGGTATTTATATATGACATCCTGGTTTATTAAAGATCACCAGAGGACCATGCTAATCACTTACGGCAGGTTTTACAGATTCTCTGTGAGCGTAAGTTGTATGCAAAGTTCTCCAAGTGTGAGTTTTGGTTAAAATCCGTCGCATTCTTGGGTCACATTGTGTTAGATTAAGGGATATAAGTTGATACACAGAAGATTGAAGCGGTGAAAAATTGGCCAAGACCTACGACACCTACACAGATTCGTAGTTTCTCTTGGATTGACAGGTTATTACCGAAGATTTGTGGAAGGCTTTTCCTCCATTGCTGCACCGTTAACAAAGCTTACACATAAAGCAGTTAAATTCCAGTGGAATGATGCGTGTGAGAAAAGCTTTCAAGAGTTGAAAGATAAATTAACCTCTACACCAGTTTTAGTACTTCCCGAAGGTTATGCAGTGTATTGTGATGCTTTCGGGGTTGGCCTCGGATGTGCATTGATGCAGCGTGGTAATGTCATAGCATATGCCTCACGACAGTTGCGACCACATGCGAAAAACTATCCAACACATGATCTTGAATTAGCAGCGGTGGTTTTTGCTTTAAAGATATGGCGTCATTATTTGTATGGAGTTCATGTTGATATCTATAATGATCACAAAAGCTTACAATATATCTTTAAGCAGAAGGAACTCAATTTGAGGCAAAGAAGGTGTCTGGAGTTATTGAAGGATTATGATATTGATATTCTATATCATCCAGGGAAGGCAAATATGGTGGCTGATGCATTGAGCTGCAAGGCAACAGGAGTCATTAGTGGCCAATTGATGGGAAAAAAAGAGATAATCAAAGACCTATATCAATTAGCCAGCTTGGGGGTTCGTCTTCTTGAATCCTCAGATGAAAGGGTTATTGTACAAAAGGCAGCTGAATCTTTGTTGATAGCTGAAATGAAAGAGAAGCAGTTTGCAGATCCTATGTTATTGCAGCTAAAAGAAATGTACAACAGAATTTGACAAAAGCATTTGATCTTACACAAGAAGGGGTGCTTCAATGCCAAGGTAGATTATGTGTACCAGATGTAGATGAGATGAGAAAATGAATTATGACAGAGGCGCCTCATTCACGCTATTCTATTCATCCGGGTGCAATGTATCAATCTTCCAGTCTGGAAGTGGGATATGATTAATATGGACTTCATCACAGGTTTGCCTCGTACATTGCAGAAATTTGATTCTATATGGGTTATAGTAGACAGGCTTACCAAGTCAGCGCATTTCCTACCAGTCAACACCACCTATACAGTAGAGGATTATGCAAGGTTGTATGTTAAAGAGATAGTGCGGTTACATGGGATTCCGATCTCTATTATATCAGATAGAAGAGCACAATTTACTGAGCATTTTTGGAGATCTATTCAGTAGAGTTTGGGTACACAGGTGAATTTGAGTACGACTTTCCATCCTCAAACAGATGGACAAGCAGAACGTACTATTCAAACACTTGAAGATATGCTACGGGCTTGCGTATTAGATTTTTAAGGCAGTTGGGATGACCATTTGCCTCTTATTGAATTTGCTTGCAACAATAGCTATCATTCAAGTATTAAGATGGCACCTTATGAAGCTTTGTATGGAAGAAAATGTAGATCACCAATCAGATGGTTTGAAGCAGGTGAAACTGCTTTACTTGGGCCAGATCTTGTTCATCAGGATATGGAGAAAGTTAAGGTGATTCAACAACGATTACAAACGGCTCAGAGTTGACACAAGTCCTATGCCGATGTTATAAGAAGAGGGATTGAAATCTCCATAGTTGATTGGGTATTTTTAAAAGTGTCACCGATGAAAGGAGTAATGCGGTTCGGAAAGAAAGGGAAATTGAGTCCATGTTATATAGGCCCATATGAAATTATTAGAAGATTTGGGAAGGTTGCGTATGAGTTGGATCTACCCCAAGAACTCTCCAATAATACCATAACATTCTTTACATTGACCAAGACATCACAAACCAATATCTTTTCGCACCAATTTACTCCTTTAAATGTTCCCATTAACACCACATCACCATGAACCCATCAAGTTACTCCAATACATTTAATAACTAAAATTCCACAATTTACTCATATAGAAAAATAACAAGTTATTGACATAACTACACCATACATGTTGAGATATCATCCATACCATTCACTTTCATCAAAACATCAAGTCCCTTTTCAAGTTTAATTCACAAGGATGCACATCTCTTAGCAAAAAGCCAAAGTGCCATGTCCAACACTTTCAAGCATAACCAACATGATTTACATAGTCTCTCATGCATATGATATATTAAAGTACAAGAATAATCACTTACCCAAGCTTGGAAGATGATGATCTTGCCCAAGAGTTGATTGTTTTAGGGTTTGGAAATGGAGAGAAAAGTCTAGAAATGTCATGAGAGATTTTGTGAATAAAAATCTTCTTTTGGCCTTATATAGCCTCCAGTTAATGGTTATCTTGATCCACTTGGGTCAATAATTGATGAATTAAAGGAAGAATGGGTCATTTGACCCATTGGGCCATGCATTTTGGCTTCATTTTGGGCCTCAAATTGGCCCATTAACACATATTATCTTAGTCCACTAAAATCAATGTGTAATCCATCATATGTCTCATGTTTAATTAATTCCATAATCGTCACGACAATATTCACTTACAAGATTCCCGATCGTAGCCTCAATCGCAAAAATAGAAATTCTAGTCGCTCATGGCCTATTTGAACATAATTTGTTAAAAATACTTGTGACAAAGAATTAACCCCAACTCGGATGCTAAACGCGCTTAAGAATAGTCCTATTATGATGGAGTAATGATACCATGACTCAAAGGTCTTATATACATCATAATAGTCGAAGAAAATTTTTGGCAAAACCAACCCCGGCATGCCGCTTGGCGCGCCCCAATGCTGCCTGTGGAAACAAAAATTTGGGCCAGAGCAGCCTGGCATGCCCTCTGCAGCGCCCCATGCCAAATTTTTGATTTTGGCTTTTCTTTGCGGATTTGGTTGAATCTTTCAAGTCCCAACCCTTTGCTTACCACTTAGCTTTAAGATTCTTTGCTTGGATGTCCCTTAAACCTCAATTTTTCACCCCACAAATGCTCTACAAAGTCACAAACGCCACCCACTACAAAGGTCTAACCACATGTACTAGGCCCAATATCAAATATTTCATCAATGACACTACAAAATACATTCTTATGGATCTCGACACCTAAGTAAACATTGTTCAAAGTCGTCAAGTAGGGTCGGAAAGGTACGGGGTGTTACATTCTTCCCCCCTTAGGAACATTCGTCCTCGAATGTTAGTAACATTGTCTCATTGAAACAACTTATGTCGAAATGGATCCTTCACACTATCATATACACACATACTACTTGTAAAGACTTACTTATTATGACTTCAATTCCTTATATTGAACCTTTTCTTTCGTGTCCAACAATTACGAGTACTTTAGATTTCGTTCCCTTGTGATTTATTCTACGTGCTAATTTCTCCAATAGTGCCTTTACAGAAGTTACTTCTTTATTTCTCATTGCTTTCGCTTGTCGATCTAGAATAGTAAGCATTACTTCTTCACATGTGAGATCTTTCGTAACTTGTATATCTTCATTGGAAGCAATACAGGATAATCTCTTATACACTTTCAAAGCAGTGAATATGAAATACTGAATGAACTGTGAAGAGTTCTTGGACTAGTGCTAATAACTATGCAATTTGCCCAAATCTTTGGACAATTTCCCCTTTCTTTCTGAATCTCATTATTATTAATTTTTTTTCATTGGTGACACTTTCAAAACTACCTAACCACCTATGACACATTTTAATTCCCTTCTTCTAATATCGGCATATGATTTGTATCGACTTTGGGCTATTTGTAGCTGTTGTTATATCACCTTCACTTTCTCTATAGCTTAATGAACAAATTCTGACCCGAGCAAAGCAAATTTCATCAACTGTAACCCATCCAATTGATGATCTATATTTTCTTTCATATAAAAACTTCGTAAGGTGCCTTTTGATACTTTTATTGTAGGCAATTTCAATAAACGATAGATGTTCATCCCAACTACCTTTAAAGTCCAATGTACAAACTCGTGGCATATCTTCAAATGTTCATATAATACGTTTTGTTTGTCCGTTCATCTGAGGATGGCAAGCCGTACTTACATCCACCCTGTGTACCCATGCTTTACTGAAAATACTCCCAACATTGTGCAATAAAGTGAGCTCTCCTGTTTGATATAATAGAGAATGGAATCCCATGTAATCGTACTATCTCTGTTACACACAACTTTGTATAATGTTCAGCTGTATCGATGGTCCTAACTGGGAGGAAATATGCTGACTCGGTAAGCCTATCAACAATTACCTATATGGAATCAACCTTCGCAGTGTACGAGGCAACCCTGTGGTTAAATCCATGTTGTTCATGTTCCACTTCCAAACTAAAAGGCTAATACATTGCATAAAACATACAGATTTCTGATGCCATACTGTCAATCAGTGACCGCTTGGACATTGAGCTACAAGTTCTACAATGTGCTTCTCATGTAACCTTACCAAGACATCTCTGCTACACCATGGTACATTTTGGTTGCTTCCGAATGAATAAAATACCGCAAACGATGTTCTTCTGTCATAATTCATTTCCTTAACTCATATACCCAGTACACACAATCTACATTGGCGTTGAAGTACTCCCCTTTGTGTTTGCTCAAATACCTTCGTCGAACTTCGCTGTGCATTTTTTTTTCAATTGAACTAAAAATATGTCTTACATATTGCTTTTTCCTTTATCTCAAATATCAATGAAAATTCTGCCACATTTGGCACTATAATTCTTTCACTTGAAGTTTTATACAAGTACTGGTGCCATCTGTTACAAACAATTGTCACAACTATTAACTCAAAATCATATGTGGGATAATTTCTTTTATGTGGACGCAATTGTCTTAAAGCATATGCTATCACATTGTCGTGCTGCATGTATACACATCCCACACCAACTTTTAAGACATCATAATACACTGCATACTCTTATATGCCTTTGGGAGGTAATAGTACAGGTGTAGGAGTCAATTTATCTTTCAACTCTTCCAAACTCTTCTCACTTACATCATGCCTCTGAAACTTAGTTACTTTGTGTGTTAGCTTTGTTAAGGGTAATGGAAGAAAGCCTTTTTAACAATTCTTCTGTAATAACTGGCCAACTCAAGGAAGCTACGAATTTCCATAGGCGTCATAAGCCTTGGCCACTTCTTTTGTGTATATGAATCCTTATCCCTTCATTCTATACAATGTGTCCTAAGGACAATACGGATTATGACCAAACTTGTATTTACAGAACTTGCATATATCTTACGATCATGAAGAATCCATAACACCTGTCACAAGTGATTAGCATGGTCCTTTTGTGGTCTTGAGTAATCTCGTATAACGTATAAAACATTATCACGAATATGCTTAGCGATGGATTAAACACCCTAATTATCAAACCCATCAATGCAGCTGGTGTATTTGTTAGTCCAAATAGCATAACTACGAATTCATAACAACCATACTTCTATTTTGGGTATCTTTATTTTCTCTGACCCTTACTTGATGATCTCCTGACCTTACGTCAATCTTTAGGAAGAATTGGGCCCCCTATAACCGATCAAATAAGTCATCAACTCCGGGGAGAAGACATGTATTCTTCGTTGTCACCTTATTGGGTTGCCGATAGTAAGCACACATTCTCAACATGCCATTTTTTTTTGGTACTATGAATACTGATGAACCCCAAGGGGTCGTACTAGGTCTTATGAATCCCTTGTTCATCACGTCTTTTAATATCTTATTTCATTCCCGTAACTTTACCGGGGCCATGCTATATGAAGAAATAAAAATAGGCCGAGTACCTGACATCACATTACTACCAGCTCATACATCGAGGTTGAAGAGTTGGTGGCTTCACATCAGTATCTTTCACTCTTACTAAGTGACATATGTATCCCTTAGAGTATCCTTTTCTTTGCTCTAAGATAGGGAATAAATTTTCCTCTTGGTGCCCCCACATTTCCCTGGTCCTTCAAAAACATTCTTTTGGGGAAAACGACAATATAACTTCTTCGTTCGGCAATCTACTATGGCACAATCCCTTTATAACATCAAAATTCCAATATTTCCAGCTCAATAAGATCAACCAGTGTCTCATGACCACAGACAATTACTATGCACTTATGATATACTCTTTTAACTACAATAGATTCATCACTGATGTATAGACTTCATGTGACATAACTAGTAATTCTAGTGTCATTTGAATTTTCAACAATTAATGAAACAACATATACTCTATGGGTCAATCATTCCGTATACGGTACTTGTAGCTACATCCGGAGAAGCCTCATTTTGTGGCCCGACATACCACACCAATAACAAATATTCGGCCCCAATCGACATTCACCTAGATCATAACTTCCGTAGCATTACACGGATGACGAGGAGACTTCGGTTGGTTCCTACTTTCTACGTTCTTATACTTGATACCCCATTGCCCATGAATCCTGAATCTCACTTCTTTGTGCAAACCGATTGTCTCTAAATCCTTGGGATCGAGGTAGAACATTTACTATAGACTAAGGAAATAATGGTCTGGTCTGTTAAACACCCGAGACCTAAATTCTCCTTGGGACGCCATGAACTGTCCCATAGGTCTAGCCCTCTTTGACTACCCTTCTTCAAATATTTATGTCCTTTTCTGTTGCCTCTGATCCTCCATTATCTGTGCACAAATCCTGTGTTCTAGCTATATCCATATATATTTTTTTTAAGACTGCAATAGTACAATCCATCTATCCACATACCGATGCACTCTATCGGTCATAATAGCTACCACCTTTGGAGCATACCTAGCCAAAGAATTAAACCGAAGATTGTACTTTCTGACACTCATAGTCCTTTGGTAAAGATTTAGCAATTGGTCTGCATGAGCTTTTCGGACCTCATATGGGAGGTACTGTTCAAGGAATGCCGTTTTAAATTCCTCCCAACTAGCTGGAAGTACATCAATAGGAAACCAAATTAACCAACTTCGGGACTAAAAAAATAAATTGATAATTGTTTGAAAAAATTATGAGAGTCGCCACCTAATTTTAGGAAAAATAGGAAACCAATTAATTAAATTTTAAAAAAAAATAGTATGCGAAACCAATTCGATTCTATATGCGAAACCAATTAGATTCTAGGTAAGGGTTCAGGTTATTCCAAAGGGAAGGTGTTAGGCACCCTTTGGAATCCATAAAATTGGGTCCCGGCTGAACTCATTTTTTCAATTGAGGAGGAGATAAAGTAACTTTAACAAATATAACAAACATAAAATATACACAATGAATAAAGTAAAACAAGAATAACGAAGACGGCCTAATATTTGCCTATCGTTAAACAGAATGAATAAATAGACTAAATAATTCAAAATGATTCTCGAATGTGAATTCGAGTGTCTTCTCCGAGAAGAAGCTCCATGTACCTGTAAAGACACTTGGTAAAGTATTACTAATTGATAAATATAATCAAAATGATTTAAATGAATAATAAACGAAAAGTAAAACCCATTTTATATACATGGGAGGCCTTGAAAATCGATGGACATTTCTTCATCGACCAAGTATATTAATACTTGAAATAAAATAATTGAATTTAAAATAAAATCCGTCTTTTTAAAAAGGGGAGGCCTCAAAAATCCGACGGAGAGATTTTATCATTGGCCATGTATTTGCTCAAATCAATAAGATGACCGGAAACATTAAGAGGGCAAAACGACCACATACAGTCCAAAATATGGCTAACATATCACTTGATCAACTAAGCAATTACCAAATATGTAAAAGTAAAACATTATCGAATTGTCTCAATCAAATACAACAACGTTAAGAAAGAAAAATAAATAATGGTGCAACATTAAGGAAAAACAAACATAATAGGCAGTGGGAAAATATTTGAAGAGTAAAACAACTAGTCTAGAAATTATAAATAAACATGTCAAAATAAGCTTATAAAATGAACAAAAGACAAGATAACAATCATACAACATTACAAAACGTGAGAATATGTTGACTAAGTGAAGACAATCAGCCATAGTCACACTAGAAAAACAAATAGACTCAACGGAGTTTCGAACTCTAGTCAGATAAAAAAAAATGGAAAAAAGAGTAAGATACGCGATTTACCACTATAGTTTCACCGAAAAAAAGCTTAAATCTGGACAGATCTGAAACTTTGGGATTGTTATTGATTGTTCCCACCGTGGTTTTGTCATTGTTGAGTTAGTTGTTGTTCTCCTCTGAGAAGATGACGGAAAATAGAGGGGTGGGCAGTGTTGGCGAGCTCGTCGGCGTTGTGTGGTTTCACCAGAGATGGCGTCGTCGACGCGGTTTACTGGTGGGTCTATGGCTGTTGTACAGGTGGAGAAGAAGGAGATCACAAGGAGGTTGCTCGCCGGAGATGGAATCGCAGTGGCGTGGTGGAGCGGATCTCCGAAAGAGGAAAGCAATGGGGTCTTTGGGTTTTGGGTCGGTGTTTCGGTGGTTGGTTTGGTGTTACTCCGACGATGAGCTCGTGGATTGGCTTGGATCTTCACTGTAATAGTGACGAAAGGGAGAAAATGGGGCGAATATGGTTGTTGTCTCACTGGATTCCGGTGGAGGGTGGTGGTTTTCGGGTGGTTTAGTCAGAAAAGTGAAAGGGAGAAAGAGGCGGCTTAGACCAAAAATGGAAAAGGAGAAATAATTTGTTTACCCTAATTTCGAAATTTCCACATCCATTAATTGTGAAGAGAGTGAATTAGTTTTATAGAGAAAATTAAACCACTCAAAAGCAAAACCATGTGCTCAATACATGGTTTTGAAAAATCATGGGATATCCAAAACCATGAGTCATCCAAAACAATGACTATTTGATCTTATCCAAAACTATGGATATTTAACTTATCTATGCAAAATATATCTTCTCCGTCTTTTATGAATTAACTGATTGTTATAAAAAATAAATTAACAAATGTATTTAATGCCACATAAAAATATGATTTGAGTTTAAAATAAAATTGATGATTAATAAAACTCAAACAACATTTGTTTATAAAAACGACTGTGTAAGAAATCAATGACAGTTAATAATTAAAAATTGTAATAAATTGATAAATATCCTAACCTTTTTAAGAAAAGGATAATTACCAATAACTTGTGTTAAATTGAACCAAAATATGTAAAAATTGATTTTTATGCTCTTTAACAAATAAAAAGCACAAAAGTGTTTATTTCAAAAATGTCGGTCCAAAATTAGGTGTCAACAATGAGTTGTTGTAGAAAACCATTGGAGGATCTAAAGAAGATAAATGAAGCCTACAAACAAGACTCATGAAGGGGGGAAATAAGAAACTAGTGGACAAGGAGGAGAGAGAAACGTTTGGCCTAAATCTCACCCTTTTGGGGGTGGCCATGCGCCACACCCTCCATCGTATGGAAGGGGGGCATGTTCTGAAACCCCTAGGGAGATATGATACTTTAATGGGCAAGCCTTGGGTGTGTGCTTCACAACTCTTGGCGTGCGATTGGCCACGCAGTGCACCCCCCCCCCCCCCCCCCCCAAATAAGTCCCAAAGTTGGTTTTTACTTGGTTTAAGTTAGGGGTAAAGTTGTAAATGCATATGTTTCGTATTGGGCAGCCTATGGACGACCTAAAACACTATAAAAGGGGTACTTAGCTATATTTACAACCACTTTTGATAGTGCACAAGAATGGAGAGATGAGAAGGCATCAAAGGCTCTACTCTAGGGTTTTTCTTCTTTCAATTTTAGTTTTCTTGTAGTTTTTACTTATGAATTCATTTATAGTGAGTCTTTATATGAATATGAGTGGATAAACACCCTCTTTGTAGGGTTAAGGCTATGAACATGATTACTTATCGTACAATATAAGTTGATTTAAGTTTGATTATCATGTTTGGTTGTTCATATGTTCTTGTATTTACTATTCTATTGATTCGCGACCTCTAGAATACATCTATATTTCTATTATGAGCCCGGAAGGAGTAACATTAGATTAGAACGTGGAACATATGGGATGGGTTCTTGTATTTTAGATGAAATAAAGAGAAGATTCGCGGTTAGGATGGGAATATACCTAATTGGCCCCATTTGGCTCAAATACGGGATGTAATACAAATGCGTTTGAATTAGTTCCCACATCCCCGCTCAATGATGTAGTTGTGAGGATAATTTGAATAGATGATAGAGACTCGGATGACCATAATCATGATATTAACCCTGTGAATCAACAACCAAGATAGTTAACTTAACCAACAAGATTGTATAGCTTTGTAGGATTGTTCACATTGCCTCGATCCTGGAATCCTCTTAACTATTGTTTTAAACACTTTTAATTGCCATTATTGAACATTGTTACTTTTAAAATAACAAAACTCAAACTCTTATTGCTTATAACACTCATTTAATGGCAATAGTAACACTTGAATTGGACTGTCTGCTAAACACCAAGTACTTGTGGGATCGATATTCAACTCACAAGAGCCATTTTATTACTTGTACAACCACATACACTTGTGTGTACGCTTGGGAGAAACACATGCAAAACTGAGGAAGATATAAATCCAGGTGTGGCCTGGGCTACCCCCTGGTCCACCTGCTGCTGTGGTGGTTAAACCTTTGGCGCTATCTTTGGCTCAGGAGAAATAATATGGTCTATGGAAGGCTCTCTGTCCTGGTCTCGAGCTGGGTCTACTTCTCTAGTCTAACCTCGACCTCTAGGTCGACCTTGGCCTCTAACTGGTGTCCTAGATGTAGCTCGGGGTTCGAATCCCAGGCTGCAGTGGCCCTCATCCTAGCCATTTATGAATGGTTAAACAAATAAGAATGTAGAAACCAATATTGACATAACGTATGGAGAGGAACTAAAAAATGAGATTTTCCTAAGAATATCATGTTGCCTCTCGAAGATAGGATACAGACGTCATTGTACCGATCCGCGAGACTCTACTAGACACTTGCTCTTGCAACAACTATACCGGTGAACCTAGGTTCTGATACCAAACTGTCATGACCTAATTTCTCTAGTCATGACGACACCTACTTTCACCCATAAGTAGCTAAGCCAAATCATAGCCCAGAACAACAAGTAACTGGATAACCGGTGGAAGACAAGAAAATAAAGGAAATAGACAAGTAATGGAAATATTAACCAACTAAATGCAATAATAAAAGATACAATCATACTATACAACAAAGAGAGGAGGACAAAATATACAAAAATAGTTCCCCCATGACCTAGTAAGGTTGGTATAAGAGCCACTAAACTAAAGTAGAGTACTAGACATTGTCAAATTTACAATATAGTCTCAAAATGTACAAAAACACTATCCAGAAATAACAGAAAGATGAGGTTTAGCTCCGAACTCTAAAAGCTCACCCTAGCTCCGAACAACAGCACGACCCGAGGATAACGTTAGTGGCGGTGACTCATACTTGGATCTGCATCAGAAAAAAGATGCAGAAGTATAGTAGGAGTACTAAAACAACGGGTACACAGTAGGCATCATAGGCCGACTAAGCTAAATTATGGTAAAAGCATAAATAAAGTGCGAAAAGGTAAACTAAATTTGAAAATAAGGAGAGAAAATGGAAATAGTGGATCATGCCGAGCAAAAGTGATATAAATGTAAAATAAGAACTTGAATACAGAAATAAAGTCTAACTACAAACTAACTGGGCTCCCATAAGCCCAGAAAGCAGGAACAAGAAAAGAAAACAACCCAACCGAGCCTCCATAAGCCCTGTGGGTACAAGCAGGGAGTAATCACTAATATGAAGATGGAATAACACAATAACAACCTTATAATGAACCAACATGTGATAATCGTACCTGATACTTCTTCCCGGACATAAACCTAAGTTTTAATGGCCCTTATCAAATTTAAAATCCCAAATCAGTAACCACATAAATCGTAAATACAGGATACAAATCAAAACTAGTAAGTTATAATCAATATACAGATGTTGGACTCGATCCGATACTCATAAGTGATAACAATATAACATTACGCCAGACTCAAACTGGAACTGATAAACTTGGAATCAATAGTGATATCCTAAGTTTTACCATATCTCACATCCATATAGCCAATGTAAACCAATTTTAGGCGGTCAAATCCCTTAAGGCATAACGGGTTCCTATTACTAAGGTTGAAAGGTGCGACCTAAGGTCAACAACTACACTGACCCGGGGTGGAGAAACCAAATAAATGTAAAACAATGCCTAAGCCTACCCTAAAATCCAGGTAATAGTCTAAGAAAACAACGAGGTAATTATTAAGGTCAAACAGAGGCTATTCTAAGCATTCTATCTTAAAAGGATAGTGGGGCCTACTGCCAAACCCCAAAAACCCATTCTAAGGCAAGCACCTACCCAAACCTAGACTAAGGCTTTCCAGTATCATACCAAGGCACTAAAAGAACTAAGTCTGATCCTAAAGGATAAGCGTATATACCAATCTAAGGGAAAACGACACGAATTCTATAGAAAAGGCCCCTAACCGGCTAAATGAGGCACTAATTACTAAAACGACAATCGAGCCATAAATACCCACCCATAGCTAGCACAATCCTACACTAATACCATAACAAAGTACAATCTAGGAGAAAGGTAAGCCTAGCCTACCTGGATGCTGCCGAAAGCTCGTATAATCCTCTACTCTGGAGCTTTTCCCTTTCGAGAATCCTTCAACTTCTACCATGTATCAAAATAAGGTTCTACACGTCAAGATGAGAATATCGATACCCATATTATGTATATACGCTCCGGGTAAAAAATCAGACTAAAAAATCCCACGTAGGGCCCATCATAGAATCACGAAATTAAAATTGTCACAGTGTCCCTCCCAGCACAAGAATCATTTACCCCAATATTTGGGTGAAATCCTAGCCCAAATCAGTCCAAAAATAACCCCAACAGAGTTCGGAGAAATGAGAATTTAAACCACTAATTTAGTGGAAATTGAATTGAAAACTTATGATATAACAATGCTAAAATGTTCACAATCACATCCCCCGAGCTAATACTTGCATCAATTTGATGATCCCCCACAAATTTTGAGCTCATACCATCTCTAATGGTGGTTTTTAACATAGAATAAATGTTAGAATTTGATATCTAATGGTGGTTTTTAACATAGAATAAATGCTAGAATTTGAGAAAGGGCAACTATATATATGTACCAGTGATGACTGCTTTAGCGGCTAAATGATCGCTAAAGCAGATAAGTGGTCGCTATTGTCCAACCTCCACTAAAGCGGTCCAGACCTGCTAAATCAGTCCCAAGCTGCTAAAGAGGCTAATGCTAAAGCGGTTTCTAGGCCGCTAAAGCGACTGCCCTAGAAAATTTGGCACCAGCCAAATTTCGCTAAGTCTTAACAGACCCCAATTGGGTGCTCGGGATTGGCCCCGTGCCGCAAATGAATTATACAACCCTATCAAATTTGGCATTTCAGAGTCAAATAAACCATCAAAATATCCATCCTAGGTCATTTCGACAGAATATGGGTCCCATACCCAAGGTTTTGATTTTCACCATAAACCACCCAATAGTCCAAAATGAGTCCAAAAGCCTCGGGACCAGGACCAAGCATCCCTTTGACCTAAAATCGACATTTCAGAGCTAATGAAACTATTAGAATTGGCATTTAAGGCCGTTTACCTGATGTTTTGGCCCGAGACCCATTTCTCAACTTCAAAAGCTCCAATTAATTGATATGACTATTTTACCATACTACCCCTATTAATTGATGTTTTAAAGTAATATGTCTTGAAAATGGTTTGAAAAATAAGCAATTAATGTTAAGGGTAAAATAAGAAAAATTCTTTTGTCTTTTCTTAATAAGTCAAAAGTGACAAGTAAAAAATTGAAATCTAATTAGGAAAATAGTTACAAGTAAAAACGAATGGAGGGAGTATAAGAGGCCATTTTTATCATTTCTCCCTAAAGTAACGTCAGTCTAGATCAAAACTGTTTAATTCATACTTGCAAACTATTTTGACTCTATGTTAAGATTTTCTTTTCTATTTCTGGTTTTGTCTTTTGGTTTTAAAAGCTTTCGTCTTCTTTTACTACTTACCTATTAGAAAATGGGTTGAGAACCATGAGGTCCTAACAAAGACAAAAATACTAGGTGATCTCTTTCCATTTGTTCCAGCCCTGGGGGACATAGTTACTTGATATATGTAGCAGGTGGGAGGTGACAAGTATTCCGTAAAATTAGTCGAGGTGCATGCAAGTAGACATTGGTTTTTGGGATTTTCTAAATATTTTGTCACCTTAGTCCTCTTATGAAGAGGAAAGGTAAACAACACACTGAAAATGTAGTGCCAACGTCAAAACTTCCTTTTTTTCTTTGTTAAGATAAAATCTTCCTTTGGTATTTTTGATGTCCTACCATGTAGTTCTTTATCTTGTAATTTTATTGATGCCATGCTTAAGATTAAATTGGTACTTGCATTTTTCATTTCAATCAATTGTTCTGTGTTAAAGTAAATTGGAATGGATGGAGCTGCCTGTTCACTTGGAACAGACTGGTTTATTTTTTCGCTGTTTAACTGATATCAAGCGTCTTATAATTTACACATTTTTGGAATGAAAGTTATGGATATTCTCCAGTTTATCAATTTTTCAAAGAAGTCTTAACAACTCATGGATCGTATTTTTTCAGTTGAAGAACACTCAATATAAACGTGGGAAATGACTAGAGACAAAGTTGATGTTCATCAACATGGTGTGACAGTAGATCAGAAAAAGTCAAGAATCAAGTGCAACTATTGTGGTAAGGTTGTTCCTGGTTTTTATAGGCTTAAACACCACTTAGGAGGCATTCATGGAGATGTAGCGCCTTGCTCTGAGGCTCCTATACATGTGAAAGAAGCACTTCAAGCTGAGCTACTTGATAAGAAAAGCATAATGGCGTGAATTCAAAAGTAGCTGGCAGTTGTGTTGTAGATTCATCCTCACAACAGCTTTCAAAATCTATAGGGAGATTTTTTTATGAAGAGGGAATCGACTTTGATGCTACCAGGTCAGCTAGCTTCCAAAGGATGGTAAACTTCCCTGGTTGTCAGGAGTTGGAAGGGAGGATCCTTTAGGATGCAGTGAATGAGATGCAACAAAGTTCATGGGTAACCACAGGATGCAGCATCTTGCTAGTTGGATGGGTAGATTCAAACAGCCGAAATCTGATACCCAAGGGGCACTATTGTTTATTGAGGAAGTTTTGGAGGAAATCGGAGTTGAAGATGTGGTCCAAATAGTTGCATACTCAACATCTGTTTGCACGATGGAAGCAGGCAAGAAACTAATGGAAAAATATAAGACAGTGTTTTGGACGGTAGATGCTTCTCATTGCATGGAACCTATGTTGCAGAAACTCACGAAGATAGACCCGATACAAGAAGTTTTGGAGAAGGCCAAATCTCTCACACAATATATTTATAGTCATGCTACTGTCCTAAAGCTTCTGAGAGATGCTTGTCCAGATGAACTAGTAAAGCCTTCAAAGATTGTGCCCTTTTTGACACTGGAAAATACTGTCTCACAGCAAGATCACTTAATTAGGATATTTAAGTCTTCTGATTGGCATAGCTTAATCTTGGCTTCTTCTAGTGAGGGTAAAAGAATAGCAGAAATGGTTGAAGATATACCCTTTTGGACCAGCACTTTGATGACTGTAAAAGCAGCCATTCCCCTAGTGGAAGTTATATTATTGCTTAATGATACTAATAAGCCACAAGGTCTTATATATCACACACTAGATCAAGCTAAAGTGACCATAAAAAAGGAGTTCAGAGATGAGAAATTTGGTTATACAAGATTCTGGAAAGCCATACATGACATATGGGACGAATACCTCCACAGTCATCTCCATGCCGTGGGTTACTATTTGAACCCAACCCTTTTTTATTCAAGTGATTTCTACACTGATGGGAAACTTTTCTGTGGTCTTCTTTATTGTATTGTTTGCATGTATGAAGATCATCATCTACAGGATTTGGCCACACTGCAAATTGCTAAGTATCGCAATGGAACAATTCAACAATAACCAAGGAAACTGTTGTAATATTGAACTCACTAGTTGGAATTACAGAGAAATAGTCACTGAACTGAAATAGAAAACAGAGAAGAAAAGGGGATGAGATACAGAGGAAGATAGGGGATGAGAAGATAGAAAACTCCACATAAAAATAGCCTGCCTTTGCTATGCCTGCTCACTGCTACTTAAAACAAACTCACACACATTACACACTGCCTTGCACCGACTTGATCTTCACGTTTTTGCTGCTGGGCCCCACAACGAAATCAGTCAGTCTTTTTGAGGGAATGGTCACGCACTTGCTCCTTCTAGGTTGAGTAATGTTCTTGTCCACCGTGGCTGCCAAGTTTTCCTCCACATCAGTATTTGAGCTCATAGCAATACTTTCCTCCTGAGAAAGAACCTTGTCCACAAGGTTCTGGGAAGCCTCGGCGGAATCAGTCAATGGTAAAGAAGTAACTGGGGGTATCGGATCCCCAACACAGTGCTTGAGCATCGAAATATTGAAGACGGGGTGAATGCGGGCATCCTCAGGTAAATCTAACTTGTAAGCCACCTGTCCAATGCACTTAAGGATTTTGAAAGGGCCAAAGTATCGCCGGCCTAGTTTGGAGTGCTGCTGCAAGCGAACAGAGTTCTGGCGATATGGTTTGAGCTTGACGAACACCCAATCTCCCTCACTGAATTCAAGCTCACTTCGATGTTTGTCAGCAAACTTTTTCATCCGTGCCTGCGCCTTAAGCAGATTGAGCTTTAAATGGCCCAAAACCTTATCACGATCCACAAAATATTCCTCCACTAGCTCACTGGGGCTGCTGCCCAACACGTAACGTGCTATGGTGGGAGGTTCTCTTCCATAAAGGGCCTTAAATGGAGACATGCCCGCAGAGGTCTGGTACGCCGTGTTGTACCAATATTCAGCCCACGGCAACATCGCAACCCACTTATGTGGTGCATCAGCAACATAACAACGAAGATACTGCTCAACACACTTATTAAGAGCTTCGGATTGGCCATCGGACTGGGGGTGATACGCTGTACTCATAGCCAAAGACGTCCCTTGCAAACGGTTGAACTCCTGCCAAAAAGAATGCAGGAACCTGGGGTGACGATCAGTGACAATAGTTCTTGGTGGACCATGAAGGCGTATAATTCCAATCACGAAAGCTTCAGCAACCACTCGAGTGGAAAAAGAGGCAGGCAAGGGAATGAAATGGCCATACTTCGTCAAACGATCTACCACAGTTAAGATGTAGACTTGCCTTTTGAACTAGGCAAACAAGTGATGAAGTCCATAGCTATATCCTAAAACACCAAATCTGGAATGGGTAACGGTTGCAATAGGCCTGCTGGATGGTGGTGCATATCTTTCATTTGCTGGCAGATTTGACAGGATGCAACAAAAATCTGGACATCTTTTCGCATGTGCTTCCAAAAGAAATTGGAAGTCAACCTATGATAAGTTCTGGCCACACCTGCGTGTCCCCCAATGGTAGTGTCATGAAATTCATGGAGCAAGTGTTGACGGAGTGGAGAATCAGATGGGACAACCAATCGCCCCTTAAAAAATAGTAAACCATCACGTAAAAAAATAACCGATGCCAACATCAAGTTGTCCTTCCAACTTTCGCTGAATGTTAACTAACTCCGGGTGTATTTTATTGACTTCCCTGAGTTCATGTTCCAGATCATAACTCCTAGTGGAAAAGGCCATTAAGACCGCCTCAGTAGTACGAGAAAGAACATCAGCAGCCTGGTTCATTTTACCCGGGCGATATATGATCTGGAAATCATAGCCAACTTACTAAGCCATTTTTGCTGCTCCGGTGTTTGAAGGGTCTGATTGGTTAAGTTCTTCTTGTCCCCTATTGTTATTATAAAATTTATATATACTTCAAAGTTTTAAGTTATAAAAAAGTATTGTTGATGACGTGAAAAACTTTAATTGATAACTTATAATAATCTTTTACACAGTGAGTTATATTCATGTCAACCAATTTATTGAAATTTCATTGGAAAAGTTTCCTTAGCTATGATCCACATGATTGGATAGCTACAGATTAGCTAATTAATTCATACAAGAAGTGTAAGGTGTTAAAACTAATTATACGATAAGTAAGAAGCACAAAAATAAAATAAAAAATCATGCACGAAAGGGAAAAAGAGCACAACTCTAACAATTACTCTAACGCAATAATAAAACTTAACAATATCCTAAAATAATATTTCAGAAGAGGTGATATACACAACCAATATCAATTTTGTTTCCTTGCATGTATATTACAGATGTTGCAGTAAGTAAAGTGGCTTCAATATCTATTGGGGCGCAAGTTTACTATCAGTCAATATCTATCGGCGGAATCAGGCAATGGTAAAGAAGTAACTGGGGGTATCGGATCCCCAACACAGCCCTTGAGCATCGAAATATGGAAGACGGGGTGAATGCAGGCATCCTCAGGTAAATATAATTTGTAAGCCACCTGTCCAATGCGCTTAAGGATTTTGAAAGGGCCAAAGTATCGCCGTCCTAGTTCGGAGTGCTGCTGCAAGCGAACAGAGTTCTGGCGATATGGTTTGAGCTTGACGAACACCCAATCTCCCTCTGAATTCAAGCTCACTTCAATGTTTGTCAGCAAACTTTTTCATCCGTGCCTGCGCCTTAAGCAGATTGAACTTTAAAAGGCCCAAACCCTTATCACGATCCACAAAATATTCCTCCACTAGCTCACTGGGGCTGCTGCCCAACACGTAACGTGCTATGGTGGGGGGTTCTCTTCCATAAAGGGCCTTAAATGGAGACATGCCCGCAGAGGTCTGGTACGCCGTGTTGTACCAATATTCAGCCCAAGGCAACATCGCAACCCACTTATGTGGTGCATCAGCAACATAACAACGAAGATACTGCTCAACACACTTATTAAGAGCCTCTGATTGGCCATCGGACTGGGGGTGATATGCTGTACTCATAGCCAAAGACGTCCCTTGCAAACAGTTGAACTCCTGCCAAAAAGAGTGCAGGAACCTGGGGTCACGATCAGTGACAATAGTTCTTGGTGGACCATGAAGGCAAATAATTTCAATCACGAAAGCTTCAGCAACCATTCGAGTGGAAAAAGAGGCAGGCAAGGGAATGAAATGGCCATACTTCGTCAAACGATCTACCACAGTTCAGATGGTAGACTTGCCTTTTGAACTAGGCAAACAAGTGATGAAGTCCATAGCTATATCCTAAAACACCAAATCTGGAATGGGTAACGGTTGCAATAGGCCTGCTGGATGGTGGTGCATATCTTTCATTTGCTGGCAGATTTGACAGGATGCAACAAAAATCTGGACATCTTTTCGCATGTGCTTCCAAAAGAAATTGGAAGCCAACCTATGAAAAGTTCTGGCCACACCTGCGTGTCCCCCAATGGTAGTGTCATGAAATTCATGGAGCAAGTGTTGACGGAGTGGAGAATCAGATGGGACAACCAATCGCCCCTTAAAAAATAGTAAACCATCACGAAAAACATAACCGATGCCAACATCAAGTTGTCCTTCCAACTTTCGCTGAATGTTAACTGACTCCGGGTGTGTTTTATTGAGTTCCCTGAGTTCATGTTCCAGATCATAACCCCTAGTGGAAAAGGCCATTAAGACCGCCTCAGTAGTACGAGAAAGAGCATCAGCAGCCTGATTCATTTTACCAGGCGATATATGATCTGGATCATAGCCAACCCACTTACTAAGCCATTTTTGCTGCTCTGGTGTTTGAATGGTCTGATTGGTTAAGTTCTTCAGAGATTGCTGGTCAGTATAGATAGTAAACTTGCGCCCCAATTTTGTTTAAGTTTGTGAAGAGACCGTTATTTTCATCTTCAGATTCTTTACTCAAATTTAAGTACTTGAAATATTGACTAGCCGAAAATATGTGCAAACTAGTCAATATGTAAAGTACTTAAATTTGAGTAAAGAATCTGAAGATAAAAAATAACAGTCTCTTCACAAACTTAAACAAAATTTGTAGTTTTTCCTTCAATCAAGACATTCCAAAATGGCAAGAAGAACAGTGCAGCACAGAAATTATAATGAAGGGTAGATCTTCAACAACTTTGCTGTATCGGGTGGCTTGCTCAAGATGTGTATAATGCATACTAAATATTGCAAGAAAGAAATCAAAGAAAAATTCCAAGGTAAGTAAAGGAGTGCAAGGGTGATAGCTGGCCAAGAGATTCAAGAAAATTTTCTTATAGAGGAAGCATGAAACCGTCTTTGCAACGAAGATTAGAAACCTTAAGTTTCTATACATAGTTTATGTTAGAAGTAATATGTTTATTAAAGACGTACAGATTTGGGGCTGATAGCCCAAATTCTCGGTTTTGTCTATTTTTGTCTTGAGTGAATCAAAACAAATTTTGTTAAGATCCTAAATGTTATTACCATAAAATCTAGAATTTATCAAAAGGTTATATATACAAGTACGTGCAAAGATCACCGAACATCACGAAACATAAACTCAGTTATTTCATGTGTAAAAGTTCATGCTCAAAAAGGCATGGTAGTTGTAATACACTCCTCATTAGACGACTAAATTGTTGCATTCATCAAATTCCATTAGACTCGTTCCTCCTAACTTTGATAAAAATATTGCTAATTCTCATTTTCAAATGCACGCATAGACACACACTCTCACTTTCAGTCACTCTCTCTCCCTATGTTGCGACCTAAAATCTAGAATTATGATGATACTTGCCACATCCCAACCTTGATAGGTAAGTCAACTCTCATACACGACAATATATATATATATATATATGCATATTATGTGATAAATATAATTTTTATATCTCAAAAATAATATTATTAATAGTGTTTTACCTATTACTACTATTTATTAATTTTGATTTTAGCCTTTGGGAGATGAGAAAATTATCTATGTTTCTATATAAACTTTTCAAAGTACTATAGAAAAGGAAGAGAGAAAAGAGTAAGGAAATATATTAGAGAGCAAAATATTTTTTTCTTCTTACTTTATTTTGCTGGGTCTTCTATATATTTAAAATCTTTGTCAGATTCTGGTTCCTAGTTTAATACTAGAAGAGTTTGTTGAATCTTGGAGATACACCTTAACCGATGAAATATCCTTAAGGACAGTGTCATACACACGCCTCAAACTAGAGAGTTTCCGTGGTTCATCAATATTTACAACAATCTTAAGGATAATTCCTATAAATCACGGGACTAAGAAGAGGAACCATCGTCTATCCGCAAGAAACTTCTTTGATTAGAATCTTCGTTGCAGAGTCTCCTTTTTCAATTTCTTTTGGAAAAATTAATTTTGTCCTCCTGGGAAAGTAATGGATCATCGCTTTAGATGTTAGCCTAGTTGGGATTTTGGACAGTTGTAATAATGTTTTTTTTTGGTCTAGCACGTCGGTTTGAGGATAAAGTTGAAAAGACAAGTAGGAAAGAAAGTCATTATTGTGTTGTGATAAGTCGGGATACAAAGAAAGAAAACAGAATATGAGTTCTGATGCCACGGAGAAAGTTATGTTGGCTGTCAAGGCATCGAAGGAAATACCCAAAACGACTCTTCATATATCAATGCTTTTAGTTGCGGGTTGGTGGCGTGGTCATAGGCATTGTCTTGGAGGTTAATATCATACAACTCACATTTCAATGTCAATTATAATTCTGACATCATAAGGTATGTCGACATACTATAATACTTTTATTATTTTTATGAGAAAAAATAATATTACATGCTCAAAGTCAATAATAAATTTTTGATAAAAAAATTGGGAAAATTGGCAATCCTACTAGTTAAAATTTAATTTGAATAAAGCACGTGATATATCTTTTTTTATTATTATTTATTTTGTTTTTTTTCTCTCTCTCTCTTTTTTTTTTTTTTTGATATATCATTATTGTCTATTCCCATGTGAATAATTGGGTGATAAGTTTTGTGTGAATAAAAAAAATAAATTTGTGACTTACATCCAAATCAATGGAGGAGAAGAATTTAGTTGTCTTGATTAAAGAACTACTCAAGTTCTTGAAAAAAGAATATTCTTCTTAAACTCGCATGTGAAAGAAATATTGACTTTAGCTGAAGTTCCGTATTAATATGATTTTTTTTTTTATCTTCACTATTTAAGATTTTAATATGAATTTGTGTTTGTTTATATCATGTCATTTACGTCTAAGGTGAATTTATTTAAAGTTTTTTTTTTTTTTTTTTTTGGTGTGTGTGAATCCATTTTTAGAAACAGTGATGTTTGAGAATGTTAAAACAAAATAAAATTTATATTACTTTATGTTTGAGTTTTTCAAAAAGTAATTAACATTGGTTTTCTCTAACATGAAAATAGAGAAAAGAATAAAGCCAAATAGGCTTTGTGTACTTCACATTTTGCAGAAGTATTAAAAGCTGTCAAAGTTGGCTTCTTTACGAAATAGTGAATTTATGATTCTTCAATTAGTCAAACGTACAGTATATATTGTTGTCTCAATAGTTACTTTTAATTAAGAGACATATGTGCACAGTTGATTGGTGAAACTTATGTTATTAGCTTGTCATTTATATGATGAAATCTTTTAAAAGAAATTAGTTGAACTTATTGAAAATATTGTTATTTTATTTTAAAATATTGAAAATATGGGTAGTAAAGTATTTTACAAAAGTTATTTCGGTTATCTTGAAATATTTAAAAGTATGGGGGTGGCTTGCAAGTTTATGCTACTTGATTTTGAAAAAAAAAAGGTAAATATAATAATTTTGATTGTATGTTTATGTTAGCTAAAGTGTTAAATATAAACTGTATTTATTATTAGTGATGTGATTAATTTTGTAAACAACGTTTTAACAAAGGAAAAGAGTTTTGAGAATATATATTTAAATTTTCATTGAAAAGTGATGTTATATTACGTGGTCTTGTTATTCAAGATGTCTTTGAAAATGAGGATTTGAGTAGAAGAAAATTTATCAGGTTAGAAAATATATTGGTGAAGATTATTATACTTATTTTGTTGATACTGATCCTAAAATATATTATGTTGTTAATTCTTTTCTTGATGCATTATTTTGAAAAGAAACAATTGATGATAGGTGTTTTGGTGAATGAATATTTGTTGTACTAGTGGGGTACAATGATGCTAAGTGGATCACGAAATTCATATGTGATTATGTGTTTACCTTTAATGAGGTGTAATGATATGAAATTAGCCAAATAGACCATTAATTTGAGTCTGTAGTTTGGAGTTAGTAAATAATGAGGCTAAGATAAATTCTTAGTGAGTGTTCAGGCTGAAGTAAAATCAACGGGTCTATATATATTGTGGCTGCCAAACAACATTAGCTGTAGTGAAAAGCCAATTTTTCAATCGCAAAAAATACATGTGTTTGAGACAAAGTGATAAAATAGTTGTTAAGAGATAAAAGATGTCCATAAATAATGTGAAGTCAGAAGTGAATTTGGCCAATTTCCTGACTATATCTTTGAGAAAATATTTATAAGTGAAGCTTCAATGAGGATGGGACTTTTGTCAAAGTTGTCTATTGAACATGATGGTAACCCAACCTATGTGATTGGAAATCCCATAAAATAGGTTCATATGGGTAATAACAAGTCATTGCTTGATCTTGTACACTATAAAATTTATCTCTTATGTGATCTATTATGTTGTGAAAATAGGTTTCATGCCTGGTCGCTCGACTACCGAAGCCATCCATCTTGTGAGGAGATTGGTGGAGCAGTATAGGGAGAGGAAGAAAGACTTGCATATGGTGTTCATCGATTTGGAGAAGGCGTACGACAAAGTCCCCAGAGAGGTTCTGTGGAGGTGCTTGGAGGTTAGAGGTGTGCCAGTGGCGTACCTTAGGTCGATTCAGTACATGTACGATGGAGCGAAGACGCGTGTAAGGACGGTAGGAGGAGATTCGGAGCATTTTTCGGTTTTGACGGGGCTGCACCAGGGGTCGACTCTTAGCCCATTCCTTTTCGCCTTGGTGATGGATGTTTTGACACGGCGGATTCAAGGAGAGGTACCTTGGTGTATGTTATTTGCGGACGATATAGTGCTTATTGACGAATCCTGGGGAGGAGTTAATGATAAGTTGGAGGTTTGGAGACAGACCTTAGAGTCCAAAGGGCTTAGGCTGAGCAGGACCAAGACGGAGTACTTGGAGTGTAAGTTCAGTGCTGTGACGCAGGAGGCTGACGTGGTAGTGAAGCTGGATTCCCAGTCCATTCAGAAGAGGGGTAGTTTCAAGTATCTGGGATCTATGGTCCAAGGGGATGGCGAGATTGACGAGGATGTCACGCACCGTTTTGGTGCAGGATGGTTGAAGTGGAGGCTAGCGTCGGGAGTTTTATGTGATAAGAAGGTGCCTCTGAAGCTTAAGGGTAAGTTCTACAGGGTGGCCGTCCGTCCGGCTATGTTGTATGGAGCGGAGTGTTGGCCAGTTAAAAACTCCCACACGCACAAGTTGAAGGTAGCGGAGATGAAGATGTTGCGATGGATGTGTGGGCTGACCAAGAGTGATAGGGTTAGAAATGAGATTATTTGAGAGAAGTTAGGAGTGGCTTCGGTGGAAGACAAGATGTGAGAAGTAAGGTTATGTTGGTTCGGGCATGTATCGAGGAGGTGCACGGATGCCCCAGTACGGAGGTGCGAGAGGCTGGCTGTGGATGGTTTTAGGCGGGGTAGAGGTAGGCCGAAGAAGTATTGGAGGGAGGTTATTAGGCATGACATGGAGCAGTTAGTACTTACAGAGGACATGACCCTTGATAGGAAGGTGTGGAGGACGCAGATTAGGGTAGAGGGTTAGGGTGTAGGAAGGCGTTTGTATTAGTAGGGAGGAGGGTGGGAAGGATTGTTTTGTTTGTTTCTGTGCCTATTGCTTTTTGGGCAGACTCTTGTTCGCATGGGTTTGGTATGTTTGGGTTTCCCGAATGAATAGTTTATAGTATTATGTTATTGGTGTCGTGTTTGTTTTTTATTTATTTTTTTTGTGTTTGTTTTTGTGTTTTCTCTGTTATGGTGACCTGTTCGGAGCCGGGGGTCTATCGAAAACAGTCTCTCTACTTCGCCTGAGTTAGTGGTATGGACTGCGTACACTTACCCCCCCCCCCAGACCCCACCTGGTGGGATTACACTGGGTATGTTGTTGTTGTTGTTGTGATCTATTATGTTGTGCATATAGTGCAAAACTGCAATGAAGTAAGGATGAGTTATAAACTCTTAATCCATTCCATATCCTTTATAGGTAGTGTATTGCTCTGCATTATACACTTGATAAGTGAACCTATATGAGTGTTAAGTGGTGCCGCTTCTGTGAAATTGTGATAGATTTCTAAAGCACTTATGAATACCAGGACACTCGCATGACCTCTTAGCGCAAAACTGTGATAACGACAATGATTGTGCGAGTATAATGTGATAGAGTAAGACGCTGGACTTACAAAAGAACTTTTTGGTTCATAGAAGTTCTAAACTTTACCAAGTATTCTCTGAGTTTAATCTTGCTTTATCTAGGTCTGGTTCATAGTCTACAGACACCAGATTCGAAGCATTGTATTCATGTGAAAACCCAGCAAAACTTTTATTCTGTTTCTTAATATTATTTTTAAGATATATATGGGGAATTGTGATAAAAATAATTTTTATATCTCAAAAATATTATTATTAATGGTGTTTTATCTATAATTATTAGCCTTTAATTACCTATTCTTACTAGCTACCAATTAAGACATTGATTATATACTTATTAATATTAAATATGATAGCGTTCATGTGATATTATTTTGGTCAAAACCAAAACGTCTATTTGGTATAGAGTAACATTGTATTAGTGGGCTATTATGTGTCAATGGTCTTAATGAGCTATTATTTCTATATATTAATTTTGGTTTTAGCCGTTGGGAGATGAGAAAATCATCTATGATTCTATAAAAAATTTTCAAAGTACTATAGAAAAGGAAGAGAGAAAAGAGTAAGGAAAAATATTAGAGTGCAAAATATTTTTTTCTTCTTACTGTATTTTTGCTGGGTCTTCTATATATTTAAAATCTTTGTTAGATTCTGGCTTCTAATTTACTACTAGAAGAACTTGTTGAACCCTGGGGATACACCTTAATCGGTGATATATCCTTAAGGACAGTGCCATACACACGCCTCAAGCTAGTGAATTTCCGTGTTTCATTCATATTTACAACATAGTATATGCACTAAGCTCTATAAATCCCCAAGACTCAGTGTCATGTACTCAAAAGCTTATAGAAATAAACAAGGAAGTAATACTAAAATGTGTACATCTCCACTTGAATTTAATGAAAAGACAGAGTCAAGATAAAGAAGGAAATGAGACAAGCTTCCGGATGTAAGGATCTCACCACGTCTCCGAATTAACTAGACCTTGCATATATCAGGATTTGTACTAGATACTCATATCGGCATCGGCATCAGAAAGATATAAAAGAGTAGGGTGAGTACAAACTATGTAGTAGGCATATTAGGCTGACCGAGCTCAAGAGTTACTATATCTAATAAAGAATGCTAAAGTAAACATGCATGTTGAAAAATCACGACAGTTCAATATCATTAACATCATCATATCATATTATATTATACTAATTAAACGTGGAAACAAAATAAGTTGAAAGTTGGATTACCATTTTGTTCCTACACTAAATTAAAATATTATAAAATGTCTACCTAATTATAATGACCCTCCGGGTCATTTTCTCGATTTTCATAAATTTTTGGCATTTCTTACCTTCCTATGATGGCTACAGGCCATTTATGATTTGCCAGAACTGTCGGTTTGGTTTTCGGACAGTTCTTTTGAGCTTAAGACTCACTTTCTTATTTTAGAGCTTTCGATGTTAAGAAATTGGTCTCAAACCAAAACTTCTAGTAAACAGACTCGGATGAGAATTTTGAAAGCTCAGCTAGCTCCAGAACGTTGATTTTAGGCTAGGGGGACCCTTGGTCCGGGTCCCGAGGCTTCCGAACTCGTTTTGGGCTATTGGGTAAATTTGATGGAAAATAGAACTATGGGTGTAGGGCCCACATTGTATCAAAACAACCTCCTTTGGAAATTCTGATGATTCCTTTGAGTTTGAAAGATAGAATTTGGTATGGTAGTGTATCTCATTTGCGTGCACAGGATTTTGAACGAATCCCGAATCCCCGGTCGAAGTCTGTAAGGACTTGGTAAAATTATTGGTTCAATGCATCTGGTGCAACCTTCAGTTTCTCTTCGCGTTCGCGAGGTTTGGGTCTTATTCGTGAAAGGTTAAACTCCTGACCGTCGTGTTCTCGAGCCCTTCCATCACGTTCGAGATAAAGGGTGACCCGACCCAATTCTGTCTTCTTCTTTACGATCGTGACCTTGTGCGTCGCGTTCGTTATAGTCTCATCTGCTTGCCTTCACGTTTGCAAAGGGTAAATCTTCCTGGGATTCACGTTCACGATGGGCAATGGCCTGGCAGTATAAAATCCCCTTTTCCCCGATTTTCATCATTTTTTCATCCATTTCCGCCTTTTTAGCCCTAGGAGCTCAAGAAACTTGTGGGAAATCACTAATTGGAACTTGGGATGTGTAAAGGATGATGAAGTGACCATTTCCCATTAATTTTTTTTGTACATTTTTGACCTAATTCCTCCATTTAATTTTTGTTTTTCCCTTTTGTTTTCCCTATCTTTCTGGGCTGATTTGAGCACCGATTTGTGCTTCGTTTGCACTCAAATTTTGAGCACTCATTCCTTGTCCTTCGAGGCACTTCATGACTGATTCAATTTTGAAATTTCAGTTGCAGGTCCCACAGGCCCGTTCTTGACCCAAATTTTGGTTCGAGTATTTATACTGTAATATGGGTCTTATTTTACTCGTGTTAACATGTAAATTATGATTTTTATAGCGCAATATCATTCCGGGATCATGGTGCAAAGACGAGCAATTTGTGGATAGTTTAAGATTGCGGTTCGGCTACGAGGTAGGTTTTTATTTATTTACCTCTATGAGATGGTGTTATGTATAGATTGCATGCTAGGTAGGAATTATCAGATAGATTTATACCTAGTAATACCATAAGTTGACCTATATAGGGGATTTAGGATAGACATGTGACTCGATTCTTAGCTTAGAATACCCGTTATGGTCGTAAGTTCCAATTACACTTGATTATATGCTTGTTTGACCTTAGGTTGACATTAAGGATCCCTTAATATGAGACTTATGGTATTATCTAGTGATTTGGACCATATTCCCCGATTAGCTCCTTCTAGTAGCTGTGTGCCCTAATTTACCATAGTTTCCTGGATAATGGTGCTATTATTATGTTAATTTATATATATTGTTAGGCCCAAGGTCGTGGTTACGATACCAGTTGGACATCAGGTTAGTACCTTATCCTTAAAAAGGACGTGACTCTAGTTTATAGACACTTGGATGTTTATGGTTGTATTGTTTGGATACTGATGATGACATGCATATTTTTAGGCACATTTATGTTCATTTAGTGGTACGATTCCAATAAAAACCTTGGTTTATTACCGTTTTCTAAAAAAGGATTTGTTCTCACTTTTCACTCTTAAAATTGATTCTTTTACAATAGAAGTCATACCACCCTTATTATTTGATTATACGTTTCTAAAACTGAACATCCTAATTTGGAATTAGATCGAGGCTGATGTTGGTCTGTTATTAATCCACTCTTTTACCACTACTTATTCACTTTGGTCGAGGGAGATTTCGACCTTTTCTACATTACTATACTGTTTTAGTCCCATATTCGTTCTCAGACAATGGATTTATAGATATACACTCATTCAATTCCGATTTATGTCCGACATTTTTTACTATACTTTATATACCTCACTGGTACTGGACTGAGTAGATCTGTTACGACGGTTATTAGAAGTCCTGGTTTGAAACCAGGCAGTATATACGGATTTCTTGGGTCCCCTATGGATTCCCCTATCTGGGGACCACGTATTGGAAGAAGTGATATATGTAGGTCCTACCTTGCGAGTCGATAAGCCGAAGGAAGAAGTGATGTCTATAGGTCCTGCCTTGTGAGCCAAATGAGGTGTATATACTTGGTATGGTTTGGCATTCAGTCGGTATGGTAGTATTGGTTTACTTGCATTCATTCATCCATGTGCATTGCCTATCACTAATATGATTGTTTGGTGCTTGTATCTCTCGGTCTTATGGGGGGCTGTATAGATACAAGTTTTGGTTGTTATTTGTCGATTGCTTGTTTGTACCTCTGCAGGTTTATAAGGGCCCGATTGGGGTTATTGGTCGTCTGGTCTAGCCGGTTACATTATTGTTGGTTGTTATTATATGGTTAGTGACAAACTTGTTATGGATTGGTACGCGAGATTGTCGGTACATTTTTTACCCTTTTCTTATTGTTACTCTGAGACTTATCGTTGCTAGATCACCTTATGATTATACACATTTCAGTTAGTGACCCTGATTGTGCTAAAGTTAGCTCCCTCACCTTATATATGATCCCGGTGATGTAGACTAGTCCTATAGAGTAGTACATTCATATTTGGTTGTCCATATATCGCGGTTGTATATATATATATATATATATATATATATATATATTCTTATACTCTTCTTGGGCTATCATTGTATAATATTTCCTTTCTTTCTACTACATTTGTATGCTGTATATCTCCTTCTTTACTGTACTATCGTATATGGACTAGCTACTTATGGAACTACATTCGTCCCTTATTATTGGTAGAATATGTTAGTTTATCCCTATCGCCTCATTAAAATTATTATGTTTTGTTGCCTAGGTAGTTGGTTGTTAATTTATATTCTTGCTTTATATGTTATTTATACCTGCATTATCTTTAGAGCTTTGTTGGACAATACCTACTAAGTACCACGTGTTTGGTACTCATACTACACTTTCGCAGCCTGTAGATCATACTACGAGTTCTCACCGTTGAAGTATGTGTCGTGTGGAGAAGCCATGGATCAGAGATTTGGGGTAAGCTACTGACGTTCGGAGTATTCCTGCTCTCCCTCGTATTGTTTGACTGATCTCTATTTTTTATTTAGAGACATATATATATATATATATATATATATATATATTTATCCTGTATTTCACTTGTACTCTTGTTGTATTAGAAGCTTTTGTATTGATGTCACCAAGTTTTAAGGATACATTTACTTTTTTCTAGCCTTCTCTCTTACTGTTATTTTTTTTTTTTTTTTCCTTTCTTGTTAGTCTGTTACTAGCTGTTCCAGACTATGGGTTGACTTACCTACTGGTGGGTTATGGTAGGTTCCATCATGACCTGACAAATCAGGTTGTGACAAATTGGTATCATAGCATAGGTTCACCAGTGTTGTCGGTACAAGGGCTAAGTGCCTAGTATAGTCCTGCATATCGGTACAGAGACATCTGTATCCTATCTTCGGGTGGCTATAATGCATTCATAGAAAATTCTATTTCTTGATTCCTGGTCGTGTGTTCGTACTTCTATAAACCTCTAAGTACTCCTTTGACTCCACTCTTTCCCAGATGGATAGCTAGAGGTATCTGATAGATGAGGACGTGACTTCTATGCGTTTTACTAGAGTTTTTGCTCAGCGTCCGACTAGGGAGTTGAAGGTTGATATTGGGGATCTTCAGCGTAAGCCAGATATGATACCTGGTACATTGAGTGGTTCTCAGACCAGAGTTGGGTTTGTTGGTGTTCAGCAGGGATCTTTATTAGTTTCAGAGTATGAGATTGGGTTTCTCGAGTGGCGGCTAGACATCCACTTATTTCCTACAGAGCATGAGATGGTGCATGGATTTATCATAGGATTAACTTTACCACTTCGCTGGGCGATAGAGCATTTGATAGCAGTCGGGTCTTCTCTCTCTCAGGTTATTGATCACACGAAGACTATAGAGAGGGTAGGTATTAATACCTATGGAGGTGGTGGTAAGAGGCCATGTCAGCAGTTCAATGTCAGTGGCATTCTGTCTAAAGGTAAGGATCCTCCCAGCAGAGGTCAGTATCACTTGAAACCTATCAGGTCCATACGGGTAGCACCTCAGGTTATGAGTGATTCTCAGACAGGTCATGGTAGTTAAAGTGGACAGAGTTCTGGTTAGACATTGCGAGATGTTCGGTCTTGGTCTTCAGGTCTTGGCTGTCGGTCTGAGTCAGTAGGTTCAGTGTATCAGCGAGTCCCAGGGAAGTGTTTTGATTATGGTGAGATTGTTCATTGGTCTAGGGAGTGCCCTAGGCATCAGTTAGTCAACCAGTTGAGGCTAGCTCATATTTCGTACTAGGTTAGAGCTTGAGGGGTTTGTTACGACTGTAAAGAGATTGACCATTAGTCCAAAAAATGTCCCCGACATGGGATTATTGAGCGGTGAATGCAGCCAGATCAGTCTCATAGAGATGTGGTACCTTCGGGCAGAGGTAGTGCTCTTAGTATTTTAGTTTATCGAACAGACGCTTAGTCCGGGCTTGGATAAGTTTAGATTCATACTTCTTCAGGCATGTCAGGGACTATGACTTTGGATTCCATCATATTAGTGCGCTTTTGTTTGTCTATCCTTTTAGTTTCTATTTGAGTTGAGTTGGGGTTTTCATGCCCATCGGTAATTTTATGCCTTGAGATTACTATATTATTTGTTTTAAGCCTTTGTGTAGATTTTTATACTTGGATGACTACCCCCATTGATGTTTTCTTTTAGTAGTGGCTTGAGTGGATCAGTATTGTGATTTTCTTGGGGTGTAGCGCTTGGGTTAAAGTTCCTTTTCTTTGGCATATTGGCCTTGTTGTGATCTTAGGTGATACTGGTTGTTTTTCATTTAGTGCCACCTATGCTTTATACTATTGTTATTATTGTCATTGTTTTGACACTTTATTGATTCTTACTTGATAGACAACTGGACTAGCATTACCTAGTTAGTAGCTTCTTCCTTGCGATTCTTGTTAGTGTGGGTTATACAACTATCTTGGTTGGTGGGTTTTCCTTTTCTGTTAGTAAGGTCGGTTGTTGAGTGGATTATGAAGGTGAAGGTGGGTGTGGCCTTCTATGGTTTGGTGGTGATTCTAGATTTGACGATCTTTTTCTATAGCCGCTTCTATTGTTGATAAGTCTAAGGTTTGTTATCTCGAATTATCTGGTTCATCTCCTAGTAGTAGTCTTGATCTTGGTGCTTCTGTTGAGATTGGTATTTCGTTCTTCTGCGATATGGTTCATGGTTTAGTTAAGTCAAGGTTGGTTTACAGGGGTGAGTCCAAAAATTTCTCATCTTCGGTAATTGTTTGGCCTAATATGGCTTCTTAGAATGCTTCGACTTTGTTGTAAGTGCTTGTGTATCAAATATCAGCAACCAAAGTGGATGTTTTTTGGTAGAAAGTATTCATTGCAATGTATAGGGTATTGGTTTGACCAGATTCAGGCTAAGATCGTATTTTTTGAGTTTCTAGAGATTTGGCTACCATTAGAACTCCTTGCAGCCTTGGTGAGTTCTTTGTTATGCCTAGGTAGTTATGCCCTCGGCGGATGTGGGTTTGAGTGCTCATACGTTTAGCTTGTTGTTTTTTCCTCAGTTGTGGTTATGTTCTTTGGCAACATTTCAGTTCCAGCTTTTGCGGGAATCGTTAGATATATGCTTGATTTCTTATAGTAAGATTGATTTGGGTATTTGACCTTGGTGAAGACTTATTGACTCCAGTTGTGCTTTTTGACTCTTTTAAATGATGGCTAGGGAGTTGTGATAGATTTTGGTATGCCGATGCTTACTTGTAACTAGGATCAGTTTTGATAGTTGAGATCGAGTAGTTCAACTTCGATGTTGAGATTATAGCTATGGATTGAATAACTTAGTTGCAGCCCCGTCTCGAGGTTTTGACTCAGCTTAACCGTCGTCGACAGGTTGACTAGGCCTACTCATTGCATATCGGTTCGGTTTAGTAGATAGTGAAATTTTATCAGATAAGTTTGTATTAAAATTTGGATCAAATCTTAAAGTGATGACGTGTTGGTCGAGTCAAATTATTGGATTAATATTTAAATTAAAATTATATAATTTAAATGAAGTCCAATTGCATTTTGGCCAGCATGTTAAGTTGACGAAATGAGCCCAACTCATACTCTTCAACCCCAAGGTCCACTAGGTTTACTTGGAGACCAAAATACCCCCAAGCCCTAGCTTACGCCTATATAAAGGGGTCTTGAACAAAGAAGAAGACATACAGACAAAGACACAAATACATATACACATAGAGAGAAACTCTGCACTTCATTGGTGATCCGCAAGTCTTCCGCATATAAAGAAGTCTTCTTCTCCAATGTCTTCTTCTCCAATTGGTGAGTCGGAAACCTCCATACTTCCACAATTGTGAACAAAGCTTAGCTCCAAAATTCATGGTAAAATCCAAACAAATATCCTGTTGATTGAACAACAAGATGAAGAACGTGAAGAGCAGAATCAGAGGATTATATCTTTTTATTTAAGATTTTATAAAGATTGTAACCCCGCGCATATTTTAAAATAAAATACTCTTGTTTGTCGCTATTTTCTTTTTCTTGATTGCTATTTTTCAGAAAAGAAACTTAGATGCTTACAAATTGGCACGCCCACTGGGA
This sequence comes from Capsicum rhomboideum, assembly GCA_031232105.1. Lineage (NCBI taxonomy): Eukaryota > Viridiplantae > Streptophyta > Magnoliopsida > Solanales > Solanaceae > Capsicum > Capsicum rhomboideum. The sequence goes on from CP124711.1 coordinate 117,626,135, forward strand.
CATCTTTATCTCTCATCTCTTCTCTCCAAAAACTGAAGTTCAAGAATACTATGATGGCTTCCAAGAAGGTCAACTCGAAATTCGCATCCACAAAAACTACTAGGTCCGAATTCTCTGTTGCTGTGGAAGACATCCTAGATGTTACTAAGGGAAGCGCGGGAGTAGTCATAAGGAACTAAGCCACTTTGTTAGGCCAACAAGCCTCACAAGTACAAACCGAATCTGTTGTTGTCTTTGGTTCATCTTCAAAAGGTGTGAAATCTCCCGCGAATACCACAAAAGAAGGCGGTGACATTGCCGAAATGGTTGAGAGGGTTCTTTCCCAACTTAGCTTATCTAAGTCCAAGAAGTCCCTTTCTCTGACCGATGATGATATCTTAAGCACTGATCTACTCCGTATAACATATCCATATATTAGGTTTGAGAAAGTCGATTTTATTCCTCATTGTCTACGATGGTGATGCAAGTGATGACTACTAACAATTTATCCGTAGAGGAACAACTTGTGAGCTTAACAAGAGTTATTGAAGGCTTGGCCAAATACGTCCATGATCAAGATGCTTGAATTGTTAAGTTGACAGATAGGATGGAGGACATGATGGATGAAGAATCCAGTCATGCACCTGGAAAGCGTCTGCAAGCACAAGAGACGATTGATCATCCCGCAAAGCAAGGGGAACATGCTAAGGAGATCTAAGATTCCTCTGATGGGATGATTCCGATAGATCAAATAAAGGATTTCATCATGGGAACCTTCAAGGATAAGTACGAGGTTGCTACAAAATCCTCCCTGATATATGCTAAGCCTTACATCATAAAGATTGATAACATGAAGATGCCTATCGATTATAAACCCCCACAATTTCAGCAGTTCGATGGTAAGGGAAATCCAAAGTAGCATGTTGCATACTTTATTGAAATACGCAGCAACGCTGGAACGTATGGTGATTACCCAGTTTGTTTGTTTCCTTAAAGGTAATGCTTTCGATTAGTACACTAATCTTGAATCTGGTTCTATCGATAATTGGGAACAAATGAAACAAGAGTTTCTCAACCGCTTTCGTAGCAAGAGACGTATTGTAAGCATGGTGGAGCTTACAAACACGCGTCAACAAAATGAGGAATCAGTTTTTGACTTCATTAACCGATGAAGGCATGCAAGCCTAAAGTGTAAGGAAAGACTTAGTGAAGCCTCAGGGATTGAGATGTGCATTCAAGGTATGCACTGGGGTCTTCGCTACATTTTGCAAGGCATAAAGCCTAAGACTTTTGAAGAATTGGATACTCGTTCTCATGAAATAGAATTGAGCCTAGTGTCAGTTGGAAAAGAAGGGTTGTCTGTCCATGAACCCCGCAAAGGTAAAGATAAGTAGGAAATCAAGAAAGTGGGTAGATATTTGCCTAAGACTGAAAACAAAGAATCCATGAATGTCAACGCTACTCCCGTAATGTTCACCGGAATGGTAAGCAAGAAGTAGAGTGTAAAGACAACTTCTTTTGAAGATAGGGTAGGCCAAAATTTGATTTTAAAGGAGATCCAAGAGAAGGATTACCCATTTCTTGATTCGGATGTCGCCAATATCTCTGATGAACTCCTTGGGCTCAAACTTTTTGAGTTACCAGAGATGAAATGACTAAATAAAGCATGAAGGAGTGACGATCTGAATTATTACAAATACCATCGGTTAGTTGTCCATCCTATCGAGAAATGCATTGTCTTTAAGGATAAAATCATGGAATTAGCCCGTGAAGGAAAGATTTTACTTGAAGACGAAAAATCAAGTTCAAATCAAGTTAGTGGCATTTTTAAATTGTTTAATACAATCATGACCTGTAAATTTATTGAAGGATATGGAGAGAAAGAAGTCCAAGATGTAAATCTGATAGGAATGATTAAATTTGGAGACTTTGAGCCTATTAACGTGATTGAATTTTTGTCTCCTCCAGCTCTAAGTGATGCAGCATCCATAGAAGTTGAGTTATCAAAAGAAGATGAAGAAGTAGACACTTCTGATGATTAGTGCTAAACTCTTATGACTCATCAAAAATGCCACAAAGCAAGTTTGCCAAAGAAGCATCCTAAGCGAGGACCTAGGGAAAAGGTGGCAAGGAGACCCAAAATAAAAATATCGACTGAGCACCCAAACAAAAAGATAATAGAGGTGAAACACCATTAAGAGATATGTAGATCGATAATGTTAGATGAATATTTTTTGAGTTGGTTCCTCACAAGGTTCATAGGTGACGGTGCAAAAGTTCTATGTTGTAACATTAAAGAGAAAAAAACAAAAAATACGACCTTATCTTGTCCATCATTAAAAGACCCTCTGAAGTAATCTGCTGAAGTCGAGGATGTATGCATGGCCAAAATAACATTCTCCGATGATGACCTTCTACTTGGAGACACACCTCATAATCGTCCTTTATTCATGGTTGGATTTTCAAGTGAGCAAAGGGTGAATAGAATTCTGGTTGATGACGGATTTGGAGTTAACATCCTTCTAATTCACACAATGAAGGAACTGGGGATTTCGATAACGGATCTGATTGAAAGTCATTTGATGATCTAGGGATTCAACCAAGGAGGAAAAAGGGCCATGGGAGTCGTCAATATGGACCTCACCATCAGAGAACTGCAGTCAAGTATGTGGCTACATGTAATTGATGCAAAAACTTTATATAACCTCTTACTTGGTAGACCTTGGGTACATGAGAACAAAGTTGTCCCATCAACCTACCACCAATGTTTGAAGTATTATAAGAACGGAGTTGCGAAAAGGATTGTCGCAGATGATAACCCCTTAACCAAGGCCGAAGCACACTTTGCTGATGCAAAGTTTTACTTAAAGAAATATTCCATAAAAGTAGATGATGTTGTAACAACCATGAATGTGGAGTTCTTGAACAAGAAGGCTAATATTGTTGCAGGTAAGGAAAAGGTTGCAAATAAGGAGGATCTGAAGCTAGCCAATACAAACAAGATGCTTGTTGTGAATATTGCCTCTTCAAGTAAGAGAAGGACGCCCGTTCTTTGTTATATTCCCAGGGCCAAGAAAGATGAAGGACACCCTTCAAACTGTAAGGAAATTCCTTAGAAGGACTGACTCTTTCTATTAAGCTAATTAATACGATGAGGTCATCTGTAAAGTTATTTGGAAAATTTCTGGCTCCTAAATATTTGGACAATGACGCACTCCCTAATACGTGTACAGATGAGGGTTTTGATCCAAATGCATATAAACTACTTGCAAAGGCTGGCTATGATCCTAACGAACCATAAAAATTGGGGAAACTTCCATTAGAGCCTGCTAAGAGGAAATAATGTGAAGGTTTGGGATATAAACAACCTCCACCGATTCGCATCTCCATAAGAAGAGTAATCAATAACTTTCACTGTGAAAGATGAGCATGCCACTTCTAGTAAAAGGCTATTGGCCTTTGATCGACTTGAAAGCTTGATGACTAGAATTTCTGTATTTGAGAGGTTAGGACCGTTGAAGAAGAAGAATAAGCCTCGAAGAAACTACAAGAGTGTGAAAGCAGCTGTTTTACCCAAAGCTCAAAATATCTCCAAGGATTTACAAAGTTTGATTCCTTCGAGAATGAAAAGGCAAAAAAACCTTGTGGTTTCATGTAGAGAAATACTGAGAGCAAATTCACAGGTTGTGGTTTAAAGAAAGTGTTGGCCTTTCATATCATGTTTCTACGCATGATGAAAGGGATAATTCGTCTCCAATTAAAGTTGATGAAGATTTGGAGGATATCTCATGGTGTCACCATATATCTTCTAATAATGGTGAACCACAAGAAGATGAAGATGCTAAGGATGCACCACCTGAGCGGGGTGAAAACCACAGTTGATGCATTGAAAGAAGTCAACTGTGGCACTGACAAAGATCCAAGACCCACTTATGTAAATGCCTTACTTGCAGTTGATGAAGAGAGGGCTTATGTTGACTTACTCAAGGAGTATAAGGATGTATTTGCATGGAGTTACAAATAAATGCCTGGCTTAGATCCAAAGGTGGCAGTCCATCATCTTGCGGTCAAGAAAGGTGCACATCCTATCAAGCAAACTCAACGACGTTTTCGGCTTGAATTGGTTCTCGTTATCGAAACTGAAGTTAACAAGTTTATTGAAGTTGGCTTCATCCATAAAGTCAAGTACCCCACATGGATTTCAAGCATTGTCCCTGTGAAGAAGAAGAATGGGCAGATCCAAGTTTGTGTTGACTTTAGGGATCTTAATAATGCATGCCCCAAGGATAAATTCTCGCTTCCCATCCCAGAGCTCATGATCGATGCTACTACTGGGTACGAGGAAATGTATTTTATGGATGGGTCATCCGGCTACAATCAGATCCGTATGTCACCTAAGAATGAAGAGCTTATCGCATTCCACACTCCTAAGGGTATTTATTTCTACAAAGTGATGCCTTTTGGCTTGAAAAACACTGGAGCAACGTACCAAAGAGCCATGCAAAATATGTTTGACAACATTCTTCATAAAAATGTTGAATGTTATGTTGATTACTTGGTCATGAAATCAAGAAAAAAGAGTGACCATTTGCAAAACTTGAGGATAGTGTTTGATCTACTACGAAGGTATACTTAGAATGAATCCTTTGAAATGTGCATTTGGGGTTACCTCTAGAAAATTCCTTGGCTTTATTGTACTCCATCGAGGGATAGAAATTGATCAAGTCATAGTAGAAACAATCCTAAAGATGGTAGAGCTAAGAAACATCCATGAATTGAAAAGCCTGCAAGGGAAGTTGGCGTATCTTAGGAGATTCATCTTAAATCTAATAGGAAAGTGTCAACCATTCAGTCGCCTTATGAAGAAGGGTACTCTTTTTGAATGGTATAAAGCTTGTAGTAATGCCTTTGAATATATCAAATCTTACATGATAAAACCACCGGTTATAGCAGCCCTTATTCCTGGAAAGCCATTAGTACTTTATATATTGGCACAAGAAAGTTTGGTGGGAGTGCTATTAGCCCAAGAGAATAGCTAAGGGAAAGAAAATTCCCTTTACTACTTGAGTAAGATGATGACACAAAATGAATTGAAGTATTCGCCGATTGGAAAATTGTGTTTGGCCTTAGTCTTATCCATTCATAAGATGAAACACTACTTTCAAGCTCACGTCATCCGTCTTATTTCTAAGTCAAACCCTATCAAGTTTGTAATGTCAAAACCTGTCCTCAGTGATCGACTAGCAAGGTAGTACTTGCAGTTTCAACAATTTGAGATTTTGTAGATTCCTTAAAAGGCAGTGAAAGGGCAAGTATTAACAGACTTCTTAGCAGACCATCCAATACCCGATCATTGGGAGAAAACTGATGAACTACCTGATGAAGATGCCATGGTTGTTGAAATTCGACCACCTTGGAAAATGTATTTTGATGGTTCCTCACATCGTGAAGGAGCTGGTGCTAGTGTGGCATTCGTCACTCCTCAAGAGGAAGTGTTACCATATTCTTTCACTTTAACACAATGTTGCTCCAATAATGTTGTGGAGTATCAAGCACTTTCATAAGAATCAAAGAAGGAAGAACAAGAGGAAAAAAAATAAAAGAAGGATATGTGGATTAATATCTAAATATTGAAATTATGGGCAACAAGGGGATTGATACCCTCACCTCCCAATTGATTTCAACACTCAAACACAAACCCTAGTTGAGAAAAATCAAAGGAAACACCAAAAACCACAAAGAGGTATTTTCTTGAATTAATCCAACCAAATAAGTTCAAAACCAATTACAAGATTCCACCAACTAAACACTCACTAATTAACAACTAATTTTCTTAAGGGAATATACTAAGAAAACTACAATTTCTCAATAATGTTCAATATTCATCAAAATCTACCATGCAAAATAAAGAAAAACTCTATTTATACTAAGGAATTAAGAAGACATTGGTCTTTTACAATATTGCCCTTAATGAGACAAGGGCCTTGTTTGGTTGCCTCCTTTGTGAATTCTTTGAATTTAAGGGGTAGCCACTTGCACAAATGACCCATTTTCTTCATCCGCTTCACCCCTTTGACTCTTTCACAAGCTGTAGATTCTCCATTGACATTCTGCAAGCTTCTCCCAAGATCCCTTTTGCATAAGAATGATTTGTAGACCTTGGAGTTCCCTTTCTTGACTCCATGTAAAAGGATGTGTGCCCTCCATGCTAGCATCATTCTCCCCTTCTTGAAGAGGATTCATCCTTGAATCTAAAGGCTCACCGATAACACAAGGAGATAGATCACTAAAATTAAACACATTATGAACATTGTACTCACTCTTCAAGTCAACCATGTAGGCATTATCATTGATCCACTTAAGCATTTTGAAAGGCCCATCTCCCTTTGTACTTAGCTTTCCTTTTCAGACTTATGGGAACCATTTATTTCAGAAATGAACCCACCCCCAATCATCGGGGTTGTAGATCACCTCCTTCCTCTCCCATGATTCTTCCTCATGGCCACTTTTGAATTGTTTTTTTCGATGACCTCTCATACCTTGGAATGAATGTTCATCATCTCTCTTGCCCTTTGCTTGGAATCTAGGATTACAATAATATGACTAGACAAGGAAGTCATGATTTATGGAAACAAAGGATTAAAACCATAACATGCTTCAAATGGAGATATCCCAATAGAAAAATGGAAAGACCGGTTATATGCGAATTCAATCAAGGTAAATGGTCTTCTTAAGTAGTTATGGTTCCTTTAATCATACACCTAAGAATGTTACAAAGAGTCCGGTTGACTACCTGGGTTTGCCCATCCATTTGGGGGTGGAAAGAAGTAGAAAACGTACGTTTGGTACCAAGTGTACCCCAAAGACTCTTCCAAAAATGGCTAAGAAATTTGGAATCCCTATCACTCACAATGGTTTGAGGGACTTCATGCAATTTAAGTACATGAATGACAAATATAATGCAACATGAGATGCATCATCACACTTATGGCATGGAATGAAATGAGTCATTTTAGAAAATCTATCCACTACCATGAATATGCTATCATGCCCTCTCTTAGTCTTAGGAAGTCCTAACACAAAATCAATAGAAATGTCCATCCATGGACCACTAGGAGTAGGAAGAGGAGTGTACTTACCTTGAGGCCGAGTTATGGATTTGGTTTGCTTGAAATCTAGAGATTGTCCATAGATTTGCTCCACATCATGCTTCATCTTGGGCCAATAGAATTGCTCCATGAGAATGTCAAGTCTTTTGCGTACCCCAAAAGTGCCCTATTAAACCACCACTATGAGCCTCCTTGACGAATAACTCTCTCCATGAACTCATGGGCACACAACCCGCCCATCCTTAAACATGAAACCATCAACCAATTGAAACCTATTAACCCTTTTCCCTTGAAATCGAAATCCATATAATAGAATCCCTTCAAGCTTTCAAATCCCATCATCTGAAATCAGAATCCATATAATAGAATCCCTTCAAGCTTTCAGATCCCATCATCTTAGAAACTAAAGCATTGACCAAAACATACCTTCTTGATAGAGCATCCGCCACCACATTCTCTTTGCCTTGCTTGTAGTTGATCACATATGGAAAAGTTTCAATAAACTCAACCTATTTATAACGTCTCTTGTTCAACTTGGATAACCCCTTAAGGTGTTTCAAGGACTCATGATCGACCCTTATTACGAATTCTTTATGCCACAAGTAATGTTGCCAATGAGCCAACACCCACACAAGTGGATACAACTCCTTGTCATAAGTTGAGTACCTAAGAGAAGCCCCCTTTAGCTTTTCACTAAAGTAAGTTAATGGTTTCCCTTCTTGCATTAATATACCACCTATAACAACACCTGAAGCATCACATTCAATCTCAAAAGCTTTATCAAAGTTGGGTAGTTGAAGTAAGGGTGAGGAACTCATCATAGATTTCAAGGCTTGAAAGGACTTCTCTTATTCATCTCCCCACACAAAAGGTACATCCTTTTTGATCAAAGGAGAAGTAATTGAACTAAAGCCCTTTACAAATCGCCGGTAAAAGCTCGCCAACCCATGAAAACTTCTTACCTCGGTTGCATTAGTTGGAGTTGGCCATGATTTGATGGATTCCACCTTTTCTTTATCAATCTCAATACCATTTTCACTAACCACAAAACCCAAAAAGATGACTTTCTCAACACAAAATGAGCACTTCTTGAGATTAGCAAAGAGTATTTCTTGTAGAAAAACATCAAACACTTGCTTCAAATGGATCACATGCTTTTCAATTGCGTTACTATACACAAGGATGCCATCAAAATAAACCACCACAAACTTGTTGATTAAAGGTTTGAGAACATGGTTCATCAACCTCATGAAAGTGCTTGGAGCATTTGTCAACCCAAATGGCATGGCAAGCCATTCATACAACCCAAACTTTGTCTTGAAAGTCGTTTTCCATTCATCACCCGATTTCATGAAAATTTCATGATAAACACTTTGAATATCAATCTTTGAGAAGACACTTGATCCACACAATTCATCTAACATGTCATCAAGTCTAGGACTTGGATGCCAATACTTGATATGGTAATCTTGTTCACTACTCTACAATCAATGCACATCCTCCAAGTGCCATTCTTTTTGGGAACAAGGATTACCGGTATGGCACAAGAACTTAGGTTATCTTTGATCAACTCTTTCTCAAGGAGTTCTTCCACTTGCCTTTGTAGTTCCTTGGTTTCTTTTGGATTGATTCTATAGGTCGGTCGGTTTGGAATTTGTGAACCCGACACAAAATCAATTTGGTGCTAAATTCCCCTCAAGGAATCTCCTCCAGAAATAGATCATTATAGTCCTGGAAAAGATAAGAAATAATACTAGGCAAAGCGCTAGTATCTTGGTTAGCATGCAACAAAAGATTGGTGTCGACAAGGCATACTAGAAAGAGTTCCTTATCCACACCCTTGAGACACTTGCTTGTCTTGGATATCATACACATGTTCTTATCCAAGTCACTTTATTCCTATGGAATCACCCTCACTCCTTGCCTCATCTACTCTTATATTCTCCCGAAGCTCTTTTATAACCCTATAGTCCTCACTGACTTGATATGGAGTGAAAGGTGCAAGCACATACTTCTTACCTTCAATCACAAAAAAATACTTGTTGGACCTCTCTTGGTGAACAACATCTCTATCAAATTGCCACGTCCTTCCCACAATATATGACAAGCAATATAGGCACAACATCACAAATCAACTCTTCATTTTACTCACACACACTAAATCGGATACTTGTTTGTTTGAGGAATTTCATCTCACCACTCTCATTGAGCCATTGTAGTTTGTAAGGGTTGGAGTATTTTCTTGTTGGAATTTTCATACGCTCCACCAAAGAACTACTTACTACATTGGTGCAACACCCACTATTAATTATCAAAGAACACACCTTATCTTGGATTTTACACCTAGCATGGAATAAATTTTCACTTTGATCAAGTTCTTCTTTGGCAAGGGCCTCCCATAATTTGCTTCACAACACAAGAAATATTAGTATTCACCTTCAATTCTTCATCACCATCAATCAAAGGTCTTTCTTTTTTCAAGGAAGCAAGAAAAATTCACCCTCGTATCCAACCTTTCTTCCTTATCCCCCGAAGCATCTCTCTCTTCCTCACTTTTGTCTCTCTCTCTCTCTCACTCTTTTCAATATCCTCTTCCTCATCTTTGGTTCTATACCCTTTCCTAAAGTGCAATAATGGTTCTTCTATTGGGACACTTACTAGAAATATGTCCCCTTCCTTGGCATCTAAAGCATTGAATGGTAGAAGGTCGAGGAAAGTTAGGTTTGACATAGTGACCTCCTTGTGGCTTCTCATTTGTTTTGGACTTGTAATCAAACTTGACTTGTGTATCTTGACCAACACCCTTAAATTGCCCTTTAGAAGATTTCACCTTCCAATTATCTCTACTCTTGTCCCATGTGGAACTGGAAGTACTCTTGGCCTTGTAGGACTTTTCTTCTTTCAAATCCGCTTCGACCTTTGAGGCATCATGAAAGGCCGCTTCAAGAGTATCATAATGTTTAAGCTTCAAAGGCTTCAAAATATCATACCTCAAATTATCCACAAATCAAATCACCGTACATTTCAAGCTTTCTTCAAGTTTATACTTCATTCTCAAGTTTTCGAACTCATCGTAATATTCTTCCATACTTTTGGAACCTTGCCTCAATATATACACCTTTTTGAGAATTTCTTGGTAGTAGTTTGGAGTCAAGTACCTCATCTCCGTAAGTGTAATCAATTCTAGCCACGTAGGCAACTCATAGTTGTGATGGCTCTCCCTTTCCTGCCTCTTGGACTCCCACCAAGTTGAGGCATACCCTTCAAATTACGTGAGAGTATACTTTGCCTTTAAAGTTTCCAAAATATTATTTATGAAAGATCCGCTCACTTTGAATTTTTTATTCCAATAACTCATTGGGGTCACTACTTCCTTTGAACCTTGGAAGTGTGAACTTGATAGTGTTCAAGCCTCGATCTTGATCATTCCTCTCCCTAAACCTATCTCCTCTAATTCCCATCCTATCGCCTCTATATCCCATCCTATCTCCTCTATTTCCCATCCTATCTCCTCTATTATTATATTCTTGACCTCCCATGCCTTGGTCCCACCTCAACTCCTGAGGCCGGACTCCTTCTCTTGGCACTCCATAACCACCCCTATTATTCATTTCATCATAGAGAGGATTGTGGAATGGTAGTCTTGGTAGGGCATTTGTGAACCATTTTGGTGATGTGATGTGTGGGTCATGCAAGGATGCACTTGATGCGTTTCAGATTGGAGTTTGGTATTGGGCTTATGGTTCCACAAAAGGACGGTTCTCTTGTGGTGGATAATAAGGTTAGGGGTGTGGATGTGGTGTAGCTTTCCTTGGTTGGTTTGGATCATTATTTGTTTGGAAAGTAGGTTGTTGGAAGTTTTGGGTTTGATTTGCTGGAGGGTAACTTAGGTTGGGAGCTTGTCCCGGAGCAATGGTGGTGGATTACACGACGCCATCCTCATCTCCTCATTTCCGAGAAATTGAAGTGTTCCCCCTCTGGTCTCACTCTCTACCCATGCCAACCTTTCCTCCATACCTCCTAACCATCCATTCACTTCCATCCTCATTTCCGTCATTTGCTTGGAAAGGTTGTTGATAACCTCCATGATGTTCTCCGAGCTCTCCCCACTTGGACTTGTGTTAGTCATGGTACCTACAAAACTCAACAAACAAGATTAGTAGAAAAAATCTCACGTCACTCGTATGTAAACTCTCAACTCACCTCCTAAAGTGTCGTCTCAAAATTGATTATGAACTAGCTTCACTTGATCAATTCAAGTTTACCTATACTTTGTGGTGGAGTGGATTTTTGTGACTCTTGAAAGAAGGATGACTCGATTGAAGGTAAAAGTACTTGAATCAAGAAGTTTACCAACGAATTAAGATGAGAAAAGTTGAAGAAAAGAAGCACAAAAGAAAACGGACTCAAAAAAACTAATAAAAGTAGAAAAATTACTTGTGTTGCTTAATTTTGATAAATCAAAGGAATGATTTGATGTTTAAAACTAGTTAACAAGTGATTAAAGATGTTAATTACTTGTTAAATAGTTGAGAAATCGAAGGAGAAAGAGTTTAAAAAATAAACCATGAAGTATGGACACTTCGAAAAAAATTTGGGTCCTAAGTTTAAAAAAACTAAGTGTTGAAAATTCAGCTCTTTGAATTTGGCACACACGCGCCATCAGGCTTTTGTGGGCAAGGTTTGGCTGCTGTCAGCTGCCACATGGTAGGCTGCTGCTGGTCCACATTGCTAGTTGACTTGTTGACTGCGATGACATGGCATGTCCATGTGGAGATTAATTTAATTTTTTTAAATAATTTTTTTTTCAAATTTCCATAAGTGGACCTACAAACACTTGACCAACTTTAACCTCAATTTTTTTTGGGATCAAAGTTTACTTGTTCTATCTTCTTCGTTAAGAACAAGATGAAAATGTTCAAGAACACAAGAACACACACCAAACCCTAACACCACCAAATCAACTCGAAATTCTCTCAAAATTTAGGAGAAGCTTTCCACGACTTAGGGAACAATCCCCAATGAATTTTCAGACCCAATTTCTCCTCCATCAAGAAATCACTTTTCAAGTTTTGAAAACTCAAAAGCTTAAAAATCCTTTAATGGAAACTCCACATTTATAACTATGAATTGAATGAAATTTGAGATTTAGACTCACAAGACACTAGGGAATCAAGATCTAGTGTCCAAAACAATAAATCAAAAGAAAAAAAAAATGGATTTTTTTTTTGGGGATTTTTGGATATTTTTTATTTTAAATTTTTGAAGAAATCAAAATCCCAGGATTAAGATTTGTAAAAACAAACCTTAACCTAGGCTCTGATACCAAAATGATAAGAATCAAAGAGGGAAGAACAAGGAGGATAAAAAAGTAAAAGAAGTATATGCGGATTAATATCTAAATATTGAAATTATGGGCAACAAGGGGCTTGATACCCTCACCTCCCAATTGATTTCAACACTCAAACACAAACCCTAGTTGAGAAAAATCAAAGGAAACACCAAAAACCACAAAGGGGTAATTCCTTGAATTAATCCAACCAAATAAATTCAAAACCAATTACAAGATTCCACCAACTAAACACTCACTAATTAACTACTAATTTCCTTAAGGGAATATACTAAGAAAAATACAATTTCTCAATAATGTTCAATATTCATCAAAATCTACCATACAAAATAAAGAAAAACTCTATTTATACTAAGGAATTAAGAAGACATTGGTCTTTTACAATATTTCCCTTAATGAGACAAGGGCCTTGTTTGGTTGTCTCGTTCGTGAATTCTTTGAATTTAAGGGGTAGCCACTTGCAAAAATGACCCATTTTCTTTATCCGCTTCACCCCTTTTACTCTTCCACACGTTGTAGATTCTCCATTGATATTCTTCAAGCTTCTCCCAAGATCCCTTTTGCATAAGAATGATTTGTAGACCTTGGAGTTCCCTTGCTTGAATTCATGTGAAAGGATGTATGCCCTCTATGATATCATCACACTTATACTCGGTCTTGAAATGGCAGTCTCTATGAAGCAGTTACAACTGCAATTATTTGGAGACTCTAAGTTGGTGATCAATCAGTTGTGGGGTACCTATGAGGTTAAAAAAACCAGAATTGCGTCCCTATCATGACTATGTGCAGAAATTAATTAGATGGCTTTGTGATATGACTCTTCCACATGTGCCAAGGAAGGAAAATAAGAAGGTTAATGCCTTAGCTATTTTTGGCCTCAACGTTGACTCTGCCTGACCAAGCATAAATCACTATCTGCCAAAAATGGATAGTACCACCGGAAGAGGATGAGGATGAAGAAAGTGAGCTTGAAAATCTCATAGCCATTTCCAAAGCTGAAAAGGTAGATTGGTGACAAAACTTTATTGATTATCTATGTTACAAAATACTTCCAGAGGATCCAAAAAAATACTGAATTCCGTCGTCGTGCCCCTCGCTTTCTTTATTACAAAGATACTTTATATCGAAGATCGTTCGAGGGAGTTCTCTTGCATTATTTAGGGGAAGAAGAGGCAACCCAAGCAATGGATGAAGTGCACTCTGGTGTTTGTGGATCGCACCAATCTGGGCCGAAGTTGCACTTTCACATAAAGAGGATGGGAATTACTGGCCAACAATGGAGAAAGATTGTTTGGATTATGCCCAAAGGTGCAAAGCATGCCAATTCCATGCAAATTTTATACACCAACCTCCAGAAGTTTTACATCCGACTATTGCATCTTGGCCATTTGACGCTTGGGGGCTAGACGTGGTGGGACCACTACCAAAATCTTTTGGTGGCCACTTGTACATTTTAACCGCAACAGATTACTTCTTGAAATGGACTGAGGCAGTAGACCTCAAAGAACTCAAGAAGGAGAATGTTGCCAACTTCATTCGAGTAAATATCATCTATTGTTTCGGCATTCCCAGCTATATAATAATGGATAATGGCAAACCATTCTCCAATAAATTGATGGATAAGATCTGCGACCTTTTTGGCTTCAAGCAACGTAATTCTTCAATTATGCTATTGCAAATGGACTAGATGAAGCATTTAACAAGACCTTGTGCAACTTGTTAAAGAAAGTTGTCTCCAAATCTAATAGGGATTGGCATGATAGAATGGAAGAAGCTCTTTGGGCCTACCGAATGACTCATAGCACGCCAGCTCAAGCAACTCCTTTTTCTCTAGTTTATAGAATTGAAGCAGTCCTTCCTCTTGAGCACCAAATACCACCATTATGGCTGGCTATCCAAGAAGGACTCATTGAAGGAAAAAATGCTCGTCTACGCCTTGAAGAGTTAGACGCCTTCGATGAGAAAAGGTTGAAAGCTCAGCAAAGCCTCGAATGTTATCAAGCTCGTCTTTCTCGTGCTTTCAATAAAAAGGTTCTATTGAGGTCCTTCCAAGTTGGTGATCAACTCCTAGCGATAAGAAAACCAATTATCATATCTCATAAGTCGGGGAAAATTTTACCTCAAAATGGGATAGGCGGCCGTATGTTATTCAAGAAGCCTATTCAAGTGGTGCTTGCAAGCTTATAGATTCGGATGTTTTGCGGATTGGTCCCATTAATGGGAAATTCTTGAAGAAGTACTACCCATGAAGCAAGATGTCGCTCCTTAAGGCACGATCATAAACTGCATGTCATTGCTGGCCCGCAAGAGTATAAACTGTGTATGGCCCGTCAAAAAATAAAATGTCTTCTAGGTTGAAAAGCTCAAAAGAGGCGGCCTAGGCAAAAGTTAGGATACAAAAAATTCCGCTAGCTTGAAAACCTCAAAAGAGGCGGCCAAGGCAAAAGCTAGGACACACAAAAAGTCCGCTAGGTTGAAAACCTAGAAAGAGGCAGCCTAGGAAAAAGTTAGGTCACAAAATAATAATAATAATAATAATAATTAAAAAAAAATCACTCTTTCAGAACTATGTTATGACTTGATCCTCTTCACCGAGGTACGTAGGTACTTAGAGTTTTATTCTGAGTTCAGTCACTTGAGTTAAAAAAAAATTATGGTGTCACGTGATCATCGCTTTAATTTTCTCGAATGAGGAGCCATATGTAGCTGAAAAGAAAATAATTTGCAGCAAAATGTAAAGAAGGGAAAGTTTACGCCAGCAAATCAAACAAGAATTATGTTTTTGTCGTCATGATATTTGTGGCACTGTAGGATGATTTCTGGAAGAACAGGTAGTGGATGAGTCAAAATCTTCGAACTCAAGTTAAGGATTTCATCGGTGAGAGCGTGCAAAATTGACGAGATCGGGTGTGGCAGAATTCTAGCCAACTTCAAATAAAAGTTTGTACGAATCCGTGAAGACTTTGGCTATAATTTTTACAATGATTTTAGTTCTTGAAGTCCTGTTTCCAACAAAATAAGAAGCACATAGTTTTTCCACTCGTACTTCTAGTTATGGATTTTATACCACAAACACACAGATTTGAGGAAGACGAGCTCGGTAGAATTTAGACCAACTTCAAAGATTAATTTTTGTACATGTCATAGTCTTTGGAATTATCTTTCCAATAAAATAAGAAGCACGTAGTTTCGTCACTCGTACTTTGAGTTATATATTTTATACCGCAAATATGCAGATTTAAGAAAGACGAGCTCGGTAGAATTTGAGCCAACTTCAAAGGAAAATCTGTACTAAATCATGAATCCGTTGGCTGTAATTTTTGTATATGTTGTAGTTCTTGTCATTATATTTCTAACAAAATAAGAATCACATAATTTCTCCACTCGTACTTCGAGTTATGGATTTTATACTGCAAATACACAAATTTAAGGAAGAAGAGCTCGGCAGAATTTGAGCCAACTTCAAAGGAAAATCTATACAAATCCGTGAATCCGTTGGCTGTAGATTTTGTACATGTCGTAGTTCTTGGAACCCTTTTTCCAAAGAAAAAATAAGCGCAAAATTTCATCACTCCTATTCCTAGTCATGAATTTCTTTTGACGAGATGACTACACAAAGTAATAAGATCGAAATTCCAGATTTGTAGCCAACTTTGAAAATCAGTTCCTGTCAATTCGAATGAAGTTTTGACTTGAATTTTGGATATTTTTATCCTTAGATGTCTAGTTTTCAAAGAATCAAGTCTCTTGTCATTTGGACACTGCTACGTCAAGATGAGAATGTTTTGGTGAAACAATACAAATCTGTTAGAAAATGAACAAGATTGTACCGCCAACTTCAAAAATCAGTTACCGTCAATCCAGAAGGATTTTTGACCTGATTTTTGGATATGTTGTAGCCTTTGAAGTCTAGTTTCCAATGGATCAAGTTTCTCATCATTTGGACATTCCTACATCAAGACGAGAATATTTTGGTGAAACAGCACAAATCTGTCAGAACATGGACAGGATTATATCACCAACTTCAAATCAGTTCCCGTCAATTCGGGTGGTTTTTTGACTGTATTCTCGGATATGTCGTACCCTTAGAAATCTAGTTTTCACAAAATTGAGTCTCTAGTCATTTGGACACTTCTACGTCACAAAGAAGACATTTTAGTGGGACTGCACAAATATGTTAGAAAAACACAGCAAATTCATAATCATACATGAAAAAAGGAGGATCAAAATCTGAAATTTGAGGTGAGAAGATTCATATTGAAATATAAGTCACCACTTTTATTGCTTAAAAAAAAAAATACTACATCATGATAAGCAAAATAAAAGAAAATGAAGAAGAAAAAGATCCTAAGCAATAATCGAAACTATGGAAAGGTGTGAAGCCAAGGATTTGTTGGCGTCTCGTCTCAACCGGCTCCGCTATTTTGGATAATTTCTCTGTTTCATCATCAGACAATGTATGATTTACCTCAAAGGTATAGATCTCTCCCTCTGTTATGGTGATGTTCTCTTAATTTTTGAACAACTTCTCTTGATATTTGTCAAGTGATGATCTTCTCTTTCTTGGTGACCAAAGCTTCTAAATCCTTCTCCACATCTGCAAGAGTTATGCGAAGCTTCCCTATGGATCCATCCAACTTTTCATGCTCCAGCTTTGCATCGTTGAGGCGTTGTTGTACGTTAGAAAGGGACTTTTGATGTGATTCCTTAGTCATCTTCGAAGATCTTAAAGCATCATATTCCACATATGCCTTGATGAAGTTCACAACGAGATCCTTCATAGTAGAAATATCAATAATGTTGACTTTTCTAATCTCCTCAATAGTTGAAGCAATGCTTGTCTCTAATTCCGCAAGGCTGTCTAAAGAACCCGCGGAAAATTCTGTGATTATCCATTCATACAAGGCACCCCACATCTCAGAAACAAAGGCTGATTTAAAACAAGAAATAGTTTCTTGTGGGTTAAAACTTGGAGCACTAGGATGCAAAGGCCATGAAGAAGGCTTGAAAGATTTCGGGTGTATGGTCTGACTGAAAACAACTTCATTTACATTAGTAACAGTTGGTTGCAAAGACTTTCCATTATCCATAGAAGAAAGAGATGATTTCCCAAGTGGAACTAATTCCAAAGAAAGAAATCTATCATTAAGGGGAGAACATGAGCTCTTCGCAATCATATCAAGGTCGTTGGCAATTGTAGTGTAACCCGCAGTCATCTCATGAATCACCACATAATTCCTGAAGATCCAGTTGCAAAATAAAATAAAGAACTAAAAAAAAGAACCATCAGATTTTTGGTAAAATAATGGAAAACTTATTCTGATGTAAAAAAAAAGGGAAAGAAATCACTGTAATCGTGTTATCTAATGAGAAATAAAAATAATCTTATTTTTAGAAAAGAAAAAAAAGGAATTGTACTCATTTTGCTAATTCAGACAACGATTCTGGATTTGGGTCCTCGTCATCAATGACGATGGAATCTAAAACATCGATACCTCCATAGCACTCATCTAGCTCTTTTACCTTCCTTTTTAGATGATTCCAGTGATGATTCTCACTCTCTACTGAACTAGAAGGCGTGTTGGTCTATATAACACCATTTAACAATAAAGGCACATGAGTATTGTTGCCATAAATAGTCTCAAGGTTCAATGTTTTGTCAGTGCCTTTGTCTGTTGAAGCTAGCGGCTCCTTTCGATTGGAAGGTTTGTTAATCGCTTTGGTAGTAGTAGTCTCCTTAGAGGACAATACAAGACACCGTATTTTCTCTTTTTCTGGAGGTGCATCCTCAGCTTTTGAAATTTTGGACTTAGCAAAAGGCTTGGCAGCTTGCGGAGTATCGTTGAGCTTCACCTCAGACTTGAAAGAAGAATGCGACTTTTCTTTTAGTTGATTCAGACCTTCCTTAGAAGACTTAAGTGTATGATCCTGCCTTGAATTTTTCAAAAAAATATGAGGGGTCTTTTTTGAAGGGTTCGTCCGATAAGTTGGCCACCAATCTACATACTCACGAGTCATTCCATCATAAGGCTTCTCTAATAATACTTTTGAAGAGCTGCCAAGATGAATGGATGAATCCCAAAGTTGTACTAACTTTACCAACATTCCATCATAAGGCTGCTTTATAATATCTTCGGGGATGTCTTAATAGAAACTGAATTGTCAACTAAACCTATTAGGGCTACAAGATTCCACGATAAGGTCTGAATTATGCCTAAGAGTGACATAGCCTGGATGAAGGCTTATGATAAGTTCATTCCATGAGTTTGAAAGTCGTCCACTATCAGTAAAATGTAAGTCCTTGTCTTGCAGAAAAATGATGTTGGCGGCGTGCATCATCTTGTTGAAATAACTTTTGGTCATTGACAAAATTGAAATACTTGGCCATCTTCTCACCAGAAATCTTGCATAAGGGTGTGGTTTGATGTGAATGATTAGCATGATGATGGGTCCCAAAATACTCCCCTAGCTAGCCATATACATAGTGTATGGGGGAAATAATATTTTCCGCACTTAAGTTCGAAGAAGAACAGATTTCACTCAATCCATGATATATACTCTCAAGAACCGGCACTGCCAGAGAGAATTTCTCTCCATGATCCATCAAACTTGAAACTTTAAAAATGCTAGCACGCACTTAGTCAACCTTCTTATTCAGAAGCACAAACTTGCAAAGCCAACAAGTAAGAACGGCTTCCAAAATAGTCTCATCTCTAAGTAACTTTTCCACACCTAGTTTCGGCAAATAGGCCATTCTCCTCGTTGGTCTGTGGAAGGAAGTTCATGTCAATATGTCTAGAAGGATTTTGATTTAACCTTGGCTTTGTGGTTTGTCCCTTTGACACATTTTTCAGAGGCTCGGCATACCTACTCAATGCTCTAAACCAGAACTCTGCCCAATCATGGATGGACACTTCATAGAGGTCACCTTTGGATAATTTGTAGAAGGCCAAAAATAAATACAAGCAACTTTTGGGGAGAGACGATTTTCCCCAAGTGTCCATCTGTGTCAATTCTTTTGCTGAGGGAACAACTTCATCAAAAATGGAACTGTGAACTGGAAGACCTCCAATTGTCTGCAAGTTCCAAAGTGATATGGACATTTCTCCAATGAAAGTGGAAAGTGTGTTGGTAGATGGACGCCAAATCTCACAAAAAACGTGAAGCACGTTGTCATCATAGTCATACGTAAACAAAGACGTATATATGGCATCATAAACCTTGATGCACTCCAAGTCTTCCTTATAGCGAGGCAGAACATCCTCTACCCATTCCCAGTAGCCAGGAGTATATCAAACATTACAAAAACCAGAAGATGGAACACTCCAATTGCTAAGACATCCCTTAAGAGGAGAAGATTCGGTAGGTGTGATTCCCTTATGAATTGTGAATTTCAAGAGGTGAATGTTCATGCTAATGGCCTAACCTGAGAAATTTTCCATGACGTCTTTGGTCTCAGCTTGCGACCATTCCTTAAGGTGAAGAGATTCGGTAAACAACTCTCTGTCAAGTGAGAGGCTACCAATCGCTGGAGGAAGAACCTTTATGGTAAGGATTTTGGCATTCGAATTTCGCTGGTCACTCACTATCTCTAGATAAGGATGTGGCGCATTATGGTTACATAAGTGCATCGTGTCGCTGGAAGCTAGAGCTGTATAACTTCACCTAAAAATCTGCAAAAGAAATTAAAAGGAAAAGGTTAGGCTCGTAAGAGCATAACTTCAATTTGGCAGCTATTTGAGGGCTGCTTTAAATGAATGCCTGAATGAATATAGATGTAATTTGGTTGTGGATTTTATATAAGAAGTAGATTTATGGATCTTCTTTCCAACGCCACAAACTGTTTGAGATTTTTTTATTCCTAAGTGTAGATATGAGATTTTTCGTGAGGACGCAAGGAACTAGCACGATCAGTTCATCAAAACTCTAGGTAGAGTTCAGAAAATTACCGGAACAAATATGGATGCAATATAATTGTGGATTTCGTATATGATGTATCTTTATGAATCTTTTTCCAATGCCGCAAACCGCTTGCAGTTGTTCCTAAGTCATGATAAAGTATTTTTTTCGTAAGGCCACATGAAGCTGCACAGTCAGCTCATCAGAATTTTAGCACGAATTCAAAATATTATCTGGGATGATTTAGGAGCTATCTGATCTTGAATTTCGGATATATCTTAGCTCTATGAGTCTAGTTTCTGGAACATCAAACAGATCAAAATTTTAGCGTTTATACAGCAAGATATGAATTTTCTACTTCAGTCGCGCAGAGCTGTGAAAAAAGTGATGGAAATCATATGTAGGAGAAGGAATTAGCTTACGGATACGGACTCAATTGGGCTGGACGATGTCGTAAATTGACTACCAACTACCGTAGGAATCTGGGGATGTATAGATGTCAAAAAAAGGCGACATTAGTTTGATTCCTACTAATTATGGAAAATTATAGTTATGAAAAATTTCCATTGGATTCAAATTATGGAAAGTTTCCATTAAACTAAATAATGATAAGTTTCCTTTGGAGTCAAATTATGGAAAAAATTTACATTGAACTAAATAATAAAAAGTTTCCTTTGGAGCCAAATTCGCTACATACATTTCAAAAAAAAAAAAAAAACTACATATGTATGAACACTACTGTTGCGTACTTTCACACACGCAAGTGTACGTGGTTGTTCAAGTAATAAAGGATGTAATCGTACCCACAGGGATTTGTCGATTGAAATTCTACTTTGAATTCTTATGCAAGCTATTTAGTAGGTGACCAATAATAAGAATGATTTGTGTGTTTTGAATGTAAATAAAAACAATTGTAAAAAAGTCGTAGATTGGTTGTGTTGTAATTCAGATTTGAGAAAAGATCTAGGGTTGCTGTGTTTTGACAATCCAGTTGCGATATCCAATCATTCGTCTAATTTGCTTTCCTGAGTTACTAGTTGCAGGTTAATTGTAGCTATATTGAGCATTTTCCCAACAACTCTAAGCCTGCCCGACTATCCCTAACGCTTATATTTCTATGGTCGTCGGTTAATAGTGAAGTGCATAAAGATATCCTTTGTACCAACTAAGCTAGGTCACAGGGTATATTTCTATCCTCAGTGACAAATCAATTTCCTTTCCCTATAAGGTTCACAAACTAGCCCTATTTCCTCTTTTTACACTTGTCATTCCCTTTTTCAAGTCTAACAAAGAAGCCCTAGATAATATCCGCAAGGTGATCAATCAAACGAATAGTTAAAAGCAAGAAGAAATAAATAACTCAATAGATGGAAATCAAAATAGACAATATGATGTTCAAGCCACAACTTTCATGTTCAACCACAACCCTAGAAATTAAGAGGGTTAGCTACTCATGAATCTCTTTGGAAGAAGAGATTTCATGAGTTTACAAGGCAAAAATCGAAAATAAAATAAAAGAACTAAACTAAACCTTGTTCTTGAGCTTTGCCATAGCTTTTGGCTTCCCCAAACCAGTTGTATATGTTTAAAAATGTGGCAGGGGGATTTATATAGAGTTTAGAAACCCTTAGAATGTTTAAAACCAATCCCATTCGGGTAAGGACTGACCCCGACTCGTGTCACAGTGCAAAAATGGAGTTGTGGCACAAGGAACACTTAAAAATTCAGAGCAGGAGCTAAACTTGCGCCACTCATTGCTTTGGGTGAGTGGCGCAAGACTTCAAATTTTCAGAGAACATCACAAAGTTGAGCCACTAGCTTGCTTTGCAGCAGTGGCACAAGGAAGCTTTAATTAGCTGTTTTTCTGCTCGCTTTGCAATGCATTACGACGTTGATTCTTCCTTGGTTCCTTTTGGTTATTTGTGATCTTCTTCTTCTCTTTTAAGCTCCAAATACCTCAATACACTCCTATATAAGAAAATCATGAAACACAGGTGTAAATCACATCATTTAAGCTTAAGACAACATCAAAAAGAGAACAAATGTGAGGCAAAAGATGGTAAAATTAGGTGGTTTTTAGCCTCGTATCAACACCCCACACTTAAACCCTTGCTCTTCCTCGAGTAAGCTATAGACACATGACTTAGACTCTACTACAAATACACCAATCGAAACAAGATTACTCAAGCTAAGACTACAATGACTACAATAGATGACAAGTTCTTATTAAGCAAGCTTCAATTGTTCAACATATTTAAACAACTACTCAAGACCTCCTAGCCTCAAGAACCTACTCTATTATCTTTGCAAACTCATATAATTCACCCAACTAAGAGATCAAATACTTCACCTATCTTTCATCAACCATGTACCCTCACAATAAGAGAGTTACCCATATTTACTCACAAGTATACAAATTAGCACAAGAAGGGTAGAAGAATAAGATTTCGCTCACTCTCAAAAAGAATTTCACATGCAATATATGATGAACCATAGGTTTTCCCTTAGTGAAATACTCCACTAATATAAGAACGTCAAATCTAAGATCAAGTAGGACTTTTTGAATTGTAACGTAAGCTAAGGGATGGGTAGGAACTATTTTGGCTCAAATAGTGACTAACTTTCCTAAGCACTTTAATACATCACAAATTCTTCATCATTCTCACACTCTTCAATCAACCAACTCTTTCTTCTACTCTTCTCACCCATAGATTTCTTTGTTTTTCCATTTCTTTAAGCAAGTTCACATGCCACCAGTAAGGTGTACTCATTTATCAAACACATTTTTTTTTCACTTTTCTTTTGTTCTTTTTCTACTCCCTACCAACAACATATAGATTCTTTATTTTAATCACTTGCACCCTTAGCTTTTTCTACAGGCTTTCCATCTCAACTATCTCCATTTTCTCAATTCTTACTCCTTTTAACTTTCATTTTTCAATTAAAGCGCTTAGGAGTTTTGGATCAAATTAAGAGTCTTTTGAAAGAAAAGGATTAAGCTTTATATGTGGCTACCAAAGAATGGGCTAAAGCCTCAACTGGGCTAACCAAAGAATGGGCTAAAGGCTCAACGGGGCTAACAAGGATCATCCATTATAGGTAGGTAAATCAAAGGATAAGAAAATAGGCTAATCAAAGAAACGCCTTTATCATCTCCTAAACTCAACATTCTTCATTTCGCTTTGCAAACACACACAGGTTCTAGACATCAATATAAAACCATTGAATATCAACAAACACCTAACACACATGGCACATGTTCAACTCAAGAAGGATCCATACAGACTCTTAATCAAGTAAACAACAAGAGTTCAAATTTAAGCTAAAAATCACATACGAGTCAAGTAAAAGAGCCTAGCTGTCTTAAAAGAAGTCATTCATTTTTCTTCATAGCATTCTTGAATTTAAAACCACCTTGCATCAGTTCATATGTAGCACCTAACAAGAGCACCTCACAATTGGTCCTAAAGACTCTCTAACTCCTAATGAATAATTTTTCCTAAAAATAAAACAAAAACTATTCTAAAAATTAAAAGGATAGTCAGTTCAAAGGGCCTCCCCTCAGAAAAGAACCGAAAAGAAAAACCAAGGGGTTGGTGAAGTATGCTCTACTAAATAACTAAAAAGCTAAAAACCAACTCCAACTATTCTAATCTTGAAAACTAAAGAAATATCTTTTTGTGTTTTGGATTTTTACTTTTTTTTTTTTCAACAAAAGCATGTAAATAAAAATAAAGCAACTCCTATAGCATACTTCACCCTTAACCAATATCGGAAGAATCTCACCCCACACTTAAAGTCATGCTTTGTCCCCAAAGCATTAAACAACATAAAATAGTGGTTAGAAATACTCCCTGAGGCCCTCTAGGGCCTAGCTAGTAGCATGTCTTCATCAATCTTTCCATCAAAGGGGTGAAAGACCCCACACTTATGCTCCATCCATGCTTCTTAGCTTCCAAGTTCGGGTACTCAAACTTCCCCAAATCTGCACAAACCAAAAACAAAAAAAAAACAAAGAAAAAAAAGTGACACTATAAATATAAAACTACATTATTACAACTTGGGTTGCCTCCCAAGCAGTGCTTGATTTAACGTCACGGCAACGCAATTTATAGTTTAATCAAATTCTCTCAATCTTTTTCTCCCTATATTATGCAACTTTTGCCTCTTTTTGATTCAAGAACAAGGTGAAGAACGTGAAGAGAAGAATCAGAGGATTACATCTTTTTATTTAAGATTTTATAAAGATTGTAACCCCGCGCATATTTTGAAATAAAATACTTTTGTTTGTTGCTATTTTCCTTTTGTTGATTGCTATTTTTCAGGAAAGAAACTTAGACGCCTACAAGTCCATAGGCACATGGTGTTGTTTTCTACTATTTTTGGCCTTGAGTCTCAATTTTGTTAGAAATTTTATTTGTATATATAGCGGAAGAAGTGTTCTCAAGTCGGGCATTATTCATATGCTAGTCCATATGTATTATTAGTAGATCATCTTTAGTCGTTCGAGATTAGTGCGATATGATTACACATGTAGGACTTGAATAATTTTGGTGATATTTTGTGTAGTTTAGAGTAGACACCAGGTTTGGAAGGACAAGAGAATATTTTATTTGGAATTTGGAGTTGGTTGTATGATTCATGCCTTGGGTTGACTTTAGCTTGGTTGAGTATCTGCTTGGTTGTTCTTGGTTTGGTGTGCTTTCAGCATGTTATGGTTCAGGATTGTATGTTTCAGTCGTGCTCAGTTCAGCTGGAGGCCAGTTGGTTGCTAAGGATGAATCTTTGGTTGTTTAGGAAGTGAAGTAAGAATGTGAAGGAAAAAGGGATGCCTTTAGGAAACTTCCTTGGAAGTATTGTTGTGCCTTATAGGTTATCTGAGAAGTCTTGGTCGAGGCATATGGGTCCAGTACCTCATCATTTTAAACTTTCGGGCTCCTTTGACTTTCACGGATGAATGTCCTTTTAGTAGTGAATATTGTAATGACCCTCCAGTTCATTTTATCAATTTCCATACATTTTTGGAATTTTGTACCTTCCCATAGTGGCTACAGGTCATTTATAACTTTTTGGAACTATCATTTCGATTTCTGGATAGTTCATTTGGGTTTTAGGCTCACTTCCCTGTTTTGGAGCTTTTGTTATTAAAGAATTGGTCTCGAACCAAAAATTCTAGTAAATAGACTAGGATAAGAATTTCAATAGCGTCGTTAGCTCCTAAATATTGATTTTAGGTTATGGGACCCTTGGTCCAGGTTTCGAGACTTCTGGACTCATTTTGGGCTATTTGGTAGATTTGATGAAAAATAAAACTATGGGTGTGGGGCCCATATTGTGTCCGAAATATTGAATTTGGTATGATAGCATATCTCGTTTGCACGCACAGGATTTCAAATGAATCCCAAACCCCCGATCGAAGTCCATGAGGACTTGGTGAAATTGCTGGTTCACGGCATCTGGTGCAGCCTTCAGTTACTCTTCACGATCGCGAGGTTTGAGCCACGTTTGTGAAGGGTCAAACTCCTGACCATTGCATTCGCGAGACCTTCCATCGCATTCGTGATGAAGGGTGACCCGACCCAATCCTGTCTTCTTCTTCGCGATAGCGACCCTGTGAATCGCGTTCGCGATAGTCTCATCTATTTGCCTTCGCGTTTGTGACCCATCGCTCATGTTCATGAAGGGTAGATCTTTCTGGGCTTCGCGTTTGCGATTGGCAATGGCCTGGCAGTATAAAATCTCGTCTTCCTTAATTTTCCATCATTTTCTCTCCCATTTCCGCCATTTTAGCCATAGGAGCTCAAAAAACTTGTGGAAAATCATTGAGTGGAGCCTGGGATGTGTAGAGGATGATGAAGTGACCATTTCCCATTAATTTCTTAGTATGTTTTTGGCCTAATTCCTTAGTTTAATTCTTATTTTTTCCCTCTTGTTTTCACTATCTTTGTGGGCTGATTTGAGCCTCGATTTGTGCTCCATTTGCGCTCAAATTTTGAGCATGCATTCCTTGTCCTTCGAGGGACTTCGTTACGTATTCAATTTTAAAATTTCATTTGCAGGTCCTACGGGCCCGTTCTTGACCCAAATTTTGGCCCGAGTATTTATATTGCAATATGGGTCTTGTTTTACTCGTGTTAACATGTAGATTATGATTTTAATAGCACGATATCATTCCGGGATGATGGAGCAAAGACAAGTGATTTGTGGACGGTTCAAAATTGTGGTTTGGCTAAGAGGTAGGTTTCGTTCTTTTTACCTCTATGAGATGGTGTAATGTATAGATTGCATGCTAGGTAGGGATTATCAGATAGATTATACCTAGTAATACCATAAGTTGACTTATTTAGGGAATTTAGGATAGAAATGTGATTGTAGGATCCTATTACACTTGATTATACACTTGTTTGACCTTAGGTTGACATTAAGGATCCCTTAGTATGAGATTTATGGTATTATCTAGTGATTTGGACCATATTCCCTGATTAACTCCTTGTATTAGTTGTGTGCCCTAATTTACCATAGTTTTCTGGATCATGGTGTTGTTATTGTGTTAATTTATATATATTGTTGGGCCAGAGGTCGTGGTTACGATACCAATTGAACATCAGGTCAGTACCTTATCCTTAAAAAGGGCGTGATTCTAGTTTATAGACACTTGGATATTTATGGTTGTATTGTTTGGATAATGGTTATGACATGCATACTTTTAGGAGCATTTATGTTCATTTAGTGGTACGATTCCAATCAAAACCTTCGTTTTACTACTATTTTATAAAAAGAAATTTATTCCCACTTTTCACTTAAAATTGATTCTTTTACAATGGAAGTCGTACCACCCTTATTATTGGATTATGCATTTCTAAAACTTAACATCCTAATTTAGAAATTAGACCAAGGCTGATTTCGGTCCGTTATTAATCCACTCCTTTACCACTACTTATTCAATTCGGTAGAGGGAGATTTCGAACCTTTCTACATTACTATATTGTTTTAGTCCCGTATTCGATATTGGGCAATGGATTTATAGATATACACTCATTCAGTTATGGTTCAAGTCCGACATTTCCTTTTAAACTTTATATACCTCTCTAGTACGGGATGGACTAGATCTGTTACGACGGTTATTGGAAGTCCTGGTTCATGACCAGACAGTATATATGAATTTTTCGAGTCCCCTATGGATTCCTTTATCTAGAGACCACGTACTAGAAAAGGTGATATCTGTAGGTCCTGCCTTGTGAGCCGGTGAGCTGAAGGAGGTTTATATACTTGGTATGGTTTGGCATTCGGTCAGTATGGTAGTATTGGTTTACTTGCATTCATTCATCCAGGTGCATTGCCTTTCACCAACATGATTGTTTGGCACTTGTATCTATCGGTCTTATGGGGGGCTGTATAGATACATGTTATGGTTGTTGTTTGTCGATTATTTGTTTGTACCTCTACGGGCTTATGCGGGCCCGGTTGGGGTTATTGGTTGTCTGATCTAGCTGATTACATTATTGTTAGTTGTTATTGTATGGTTAGTGATAGACTGATTATGGATTGGTACGCGAGATTATCGGTACGTTTCTGGACCCTTCTCTCATTATTACTATGAGACTTATCGTTGCTACAACACCTTATGATTACGCACATTTCGGTTAGAGACCCTGATTATGCTAGAGTTAGCTCCCTCACCTTATATATGAACCACTCTTCTCGAGCTACCTTTGTATATTATTTCCTTCCTTTCTACTACATTTGTATGTTGTATATCTCCTTCTTCACCATACTATCGTATATGGATTAGCTACTTATAGAACCACGTTCGTCCCTTATTATTGGTAGAATAGGTTAGTGTAACACCCCGTATCTACTAAACCCTACATGACAACGTTTAACAATGGTTACGCAAGTGTAGAGAGTCAAAAGTATGTATTTTGTAATATTATTGATGAGATAATTGATATTGGGCCTAGTACATAGGATTAGACCTTTGTAGGAGGTGAAACACCCGTATGTTGTCGAACCTATACGACTACGTGTACACTTATGGAATTAGTTAAACATGAGTTATTTGATGAATTAGACATTAATTTGTTGGTTATTAATGAGTCATGAGCCATTGGGCCAAATGAGGCCCAAAACAAGAACAAAAGACTAGGCCCAATGGGGCAAAATGATCCAATCTTCCATTGACTAATCAACCAATGCATTTAATGCCAAAAAAAATTAGATAAGAGAGACTTAAAGGGACCTATATATATGAGGGAAATCAGATTTTAATTCATTTGGACACCCATGCCTTTTCTAGAATTTTCTGTAACTTTTCCTTATCTCATACAAACCCTAGACCTTCATCCTTTGGACCAAGATCATTATCTTGCAAGACTTGGTAAGTGTATATTATTATGTTTTAATATATTTTATGCATGGAAGATGGTTTATATCATGTTGGTTATGTTGGTGAAGTGTGAGAAGTTCACTATGTGTAAAACAATCAGTGTTTGCTAAATCGGAGGATGGTTTTGTCTTGCAAACTTGAACATGGACTTGTGATCTTGAAGGAAATGAACTTTATGGATTCAATATTGACATGTGAGATGTGATTATAGTCTTGCCTTGTTTTATCCTTGTGTATAATGTTTGGAATTGTTGTTGTAAATTTGGTTATGGATTGAAAAGAAAGTGAGGTTTTGGTGATGTTTATGTGTGTTGTGAGACCATGGCTTCTTGTTGGCATATAAGATGATCAAAAATATGTTAAAAGAATTTTAGTTATGATCATGGACCATTCATTGCATAAAAAGACCCAAAAGAGACCAATTTGGCCGAAAATGGGCACCCGCCCTAGCAGGTGAGGCACCTGCGGGCGCAGGTGACAACGCAGATGCCCATGGACACTGCCAAGGGCCATCTACAGCAGCAGGTCAGCCACCTGCGGGCGCAGGTGGTTTCGCAGGTCCCTTCCAGAACACCGTTTTGCATGTTTTTGTTCCCCTTTGACCCCCGAAGGCCCCTATACCCTTTATGGATATAATTAGCAACTTGTGATGAAATTTTAATGACTTTAAAGGGGAGTATGGAAGTATGTTGGACTATTTTAAGTATTTATTATTGTTCATAAGTTGTTATGAGGCAAGTCGATAGGAGTAATTATGACGGAATGCTAATGGGAAAGCATAAAGGGTAAGTGTGATGTGAAATGCTATTGATGTGTGATATTTTGTTCAATGTGTGGAATGTTATGGTTTTGTTGGTATGAGAATGAAATGGATTGTACTGTGAAGGACGAAATGATGCTATATAGCAGTCACGTAACTCATTGTGACACTTATACATTTGTAAGGGAGTTGGTTGTTAACATAAGCTTTGTTATGTACTTGTGTTGTAGAGTAACACATAAGAAAGGAGATGGATTATTGTATCCCCATATAGGCTTGTGTATTCGTAGTGAGACGACAAGGTATGTAAGGTTACTCTTTCCGTATCTTTCTGCAGCATAGAGTACTCACTTTGTTATGGTATTTACTCATGTCCAAAGTGTTCTAAAGTATTCCAGTTCAGGTTGAGTTATATTGTTATTCATATGTATCCTATTCTTCGATGAATTGTGATTCACGTATCTCTTATTCATTGACTGAAGTTCCAAAGCTGTCTTAACGTTGTAATTTCTACAAGAACTACCTCCAAGAGAGTAAGTTAAAGAGAATCTAATTATTCTTGAAAAGCATTCTCCAATCATGTCATGTTCCAAAGTCTAAGTAATATTATGATTATGTTTGTACCAATCTCTCACAA
Organism: Capsicum rhomboideum; assembly: GCA_031232105.1. NCBI lineage: Eukaryota > Viridiplantae > Streptophyta > Magnoliopsida > Solanales > Solanaceae > Capsicum > Capsicum rhomboideum. Next base: position 117,656,255 of record CP124711.1, read on the forward strand.
GTAAGGGTATCAATCTCATGAGGTAAAGAAGTGAAGTAATATATAAGGGTGTGCTTCAATTAACATCATGATCTTTAATGTGTCACTCTCATAACTATGTAAAGGGTATAAGATTGTAAAGAAGTAATGCACGCATGACTACTATATGTTTTATTGAGCATGGATCACATTCTAAAGGGTATAAGTTCAAGATGGAATAATCCCAAGATTATGCTAAGTTATTCATTATAGCACACCAAAGGTGGAGACCCGGTACCATATACTTACTTATATAAGATCTCATGAGAATAATGAAGGGGTAATGTGTGAGTTAACATATCGATCCCTCACTATTAGAGGTGTCAATTTCTTGAAAGTAAAGGAATGAGGTAAAGTATATACGTGTGTTTTCGATAGTATCACGATCCTCAATGTATTATAAAAGTATTAATCTCTCCCAAGTAAGAAATGAGAAAATGTGTAGGTAATGTATGTTACCCCACTACGATAGTGGATGTATGCTAACCCACCACGAGAGTGGATGTATGTTAACCCACCATGAGAGTAGATGTATGTTAACCCACCATGAGAGTGGATGTATGCTAACCCACCACGAGAGTGGATGTATGTTAACCCACCACGAGAGTGGATGTATGTTAACCCACCAATAGAGTGGATGTATGTGATATTGTTACCCCACCACTAGAGTGGACGTATGTGGATGAATGTTAATTCTTTTACAACCTACTAACTAAGTAGATGAATAATAATGGTAATGAAGAATCTCTTGCTTATAGAAGAACCTATTAGAGGCAAGTCTCTTGAGTGAAGGTAATTACCCTTAAAGGAAAGTAATTATAAAAGATATTATATAAAATGATGGTTTATCCACATTGACTATTCTCTCATATTTTATTCTATTGACATTCTTATGTATGATACCATTTCTTATGAGCCTTACATACTCAGTACATTCTTCGTACTGACCCCCTCGAGGGAACTACCTTACATGTTGCAGGTGCAGGCATTAGTAGACCTCCTTTGTAGGCTGTGGATCATTTGCAGATTTTTGGTGAGCTCCAGTTGGTTCGGAGCTTTTCGAATCACATTTGTATATTTGCTTTGATGTTATAAATGTTGTATAAAGCGGGTACTTGTCCTGACTTTAAGTTGGTCTTGTAGATGCATCTGTTAGAGGCTTTTGTAGACATATGTGGGTATATGAATGTAAGATATGTACGTTCAGGTCGACGTAATGGCCCCAACGGCCCAGTTTTATTTATATATATATATGGCATATGTTTCCATATCCATGATTTCCGCATAGTTGCATGAGGTATAATAAGGTTCACACGAGGTTATGTATACGAATGTTCATGAGCAAAGATTGGTTCTCTCGGGCCATATCGGCTTTGGGTGCCAGTCCGGCCAGAATGGGATTTCGGGTCGTGACAGTTAGTTTATCCCTATCGCCTTATTAACATTATTATGTTTCATTGCCTAGGTAGCTGGCTGTTAATTTATATTCTCGCTTTATATGTTATTTATACCTGCATTATCTTTGGAGCTCAGTCGGCCGATGCCTACTGAGTACCACGTATTTGGTACTCATACTACACTTCCACAGCCTGCGGATCATAGTATGAGTTCTCACCGTTGAAGTATCTGTCGTGCAGAGCAGCCATGGATCGGAGATTTGGGGTGAGCTCCTGACTTTCGAAGTATTCCCGCTCTCCCTCATATTTACTACAAAAAAATCAGTGTTTAGCGACAGACGTATTCCGTCGCTAAACAACATATTTCTATAGCTAAACTGTTGTAGCGACGGATTGGCGACGGATCAAAGTTGGTCACAAAAATGCTCGTAGCTAAGCCCTTAGCGATCCATCGCAGAATAGCGACAGAATATAAACGTTGCTAATATAACTATTTTGTCGCTACAAATTCAACTCAAATTTGTTGCGAGTTCTTATTAGCATCGAAAATCATCTGTCGCTAGTCGTTTTGGCGCGAGTTCTTATTAGCATAAAAAATCATCTGTTGTTAGTCCATCGCTAGTCGTTTTAGCGCGAGTTCTTATTAACATCTAAAATCATCTGACGGTAGTCCGTCGCTAGTCGTTTTGGTGCTTAATTTTGCCGGCTTTTGGCGTACAAAATATTTTGTAATACCTTTTTTTAAAAAAAGATATTCAAATACACTACTGAAAAAGAGATGAAACACACTACAAATTTATAAAACATAATTAAAGACTCCAACTGCTTTCCTTAAAAGACTTTTCTACAAATAGCTAATAATTCAGATAGATTAACAGTCAACAAGGTCCAAAATATAGCAATACAGTATCAAATCGTTAAGTACAAAACATCCAAAAACACAATAATGAAGTCCGAACAAAATAGACTCTGGAGAGATACGTTCATCATCAGAACTTGATGCATATCCAAAAACACGACAATGAAGTCCGAACAAAATAGGCTAACTTATGTGAGGTTGGAGAGTTACGTTAATCATCTGAACTTGATGCATATCCAAAAACACGTCAATAAAGTCCGAACCAAATAGGCTAACTAATGTGAAGTTGGAGAGTTGTGTTCATCATCAGAACTTGATGCATAAACCTCATCAGTGTGGGCAGTAGCAGGAGCAGTAGGAAATGAAGAAATTAATTCACGCACACGCTCAACCAACGAAGGAAGCATATGTTCTGTCAATGAAGGAACCAATCGAGTCATAAACTTATCCAGATTACCTATTGGTGTTGATTGAGCAGTCGAAGGTGCTGCTGAAGGTGACGCATCAAATGTAGGAGAGTTTTAAAAATTTGGTCTGTAGTAGCTTTTGGCTTGAGGTCTAAGAGCATATACTCTACTTTTCTTTTCTCCTCCCGCAGCTTTGTAATACGCTCGAAACTCATCAATATCAGACTGAGTTTGTGTTTGCTATTATAATATTTCTTGATATTTTTCCTGTAAAAAAGTTTAATAGTTGGTATCTGTTAAATATTAATAGCTGAAGGTGTTGGTGTGCAGGGAAAGTGAACTATCCTAAATTTTAACTGTTAATTTAGTTTATTGAGAGTATTATTAGTTTTAAGCTTTATATCATGCTAGCAGTCGTCATCTTAGCTATCTGTTTATTGGAAACATGTTCTAATATTGCTGCCAATGTGTGTTTTCTGCTAACCAGTAACCGGTAACTCTACATTGTCTAAGAAGCTGGAGTGCATCTCTGCTCTCTTCTATTATTGAAGTACTGGTCTAAGTGTCTTTTTCTAACATGCTACTCCAAGCTATTTTATAAGAATGTCATGTATCTAATTTCACTCCTTGCTTTGATGATAATAGAGGGAAAAAAACTAAAGCACACAAAATAGCATATAGTGAACTTAATAGCTTAAAATTTTTGAGAAGTTTAACATTAAGAGTTCTTTGGACACCAAGAAACTATTAAAATATTTCTAGACATTGAACTATGAAATACATCAATAGCTGGTAGCAGTAGAGAGATCATTTAGAATATTTAGTAATAACCTACATACACCATATCATAATTTTAGGAGTTACAACTTAGACACACTGTTAAGTACAACAATAAACAACATTCAGGGTAGGGGAATATGTAAGCTTCCACAAAAGTGACACTTCTTTTGAATCTATTCAGCAACTTTCTAAGAACAATTGATGTTACAGCTAGGGATTCCCAACAAGCTCTTTAGGGATGGTTCCCTGAATATTATTTTTGTAAAGCTCCAAATAAATTAGATGTTCATGCTTTCCAAACTCAAGTACCAAATGACCAGATAATTTTAGTTGCCAAGGTACATTAGAAACCCATCTATTCATTTAACTCAAAATCTTCACCCATGAAATTAGATCCTCAAAATAGATTCATCCCCAGAGCCAGCAACATATAAGAGCCTTCCAATCTCAAAAGAAATAAAAACATCAACAAAAGCATACATACTGCACTTGATTCATATTCAACCAGTGATTATACCACCTTCCCGTAGATTAATAACTCTCCTTATCAATCTCTCTTCCTACAACAACATTACACGACACCAGCAATCAATATTTTGCTGAAGAGTTGCTTAAAGTAGACAAAATACTTTTTAGTTGTGAGAAAGTTTTGATATGTAAGATCTGATTTTTAACTTTCAGATTAAAGAATGTATTAACTCTAAATTTCTCTATGTTCCTTTGCTGTTTAGTTTGATTGATCTATTCTTCCGTAGTATAGCAGTCCACTACTTTTGCTCTCTAACCTTAAATCTTTATTCACGTTAGATAGCCTTAAACATTAATAGTCACTTCAGAAAATTTAGTTGAAAAAAACTTTGATCAAAGTTGTTAGCTTTTCATGACACAAATTTAGCGGTAATCTTCAAACAAGTTGTTGATATTTTCAAAGGTGTGTTATTTCATTTGTTGAGCCTCTACTTTTGTTTTTATTGGTAACTAACTCTTTTGATTAATCACCAAGAGGTATTTACAAATTCATAACAAACTCAACCACAGTTTGTTATCCCACCAATACACTCGAAGACAACAGGTTTCAAAAGAAGGTAAGCTGAAACAGAAATTTTTGAAGTCTAGTTCAAATGTCCATAGGTGCCCTCATATTACGCATAAATGCTAGTCCTTTGTCTATACTGTCACAGATCCTACTCTTGTCTTCATACACTGTGATTTCTCTTTATCACACAACATAAAAAAGATTCTGCTTACAGTAACCTAAAGATTTATGCATTTATAACCTTCACTATTGATGACGGTTCTAATTATATAATTGATCCATCATAGAGATCCCTTCTAGGAGTTCATCACTGGGAAAGGAAACCAGTTCAAAATACTTAATTTAGGGTATGAGTTATACAACAACAATCTAGTGCGATCCTACAAGTGGGGATAGAGTATGAGGTATACAAGAACAAGAAAAAAGAGAGGGTAACAGAAGAGAAAGAGATGAACAAGAGATGAAATTTCTATAAAGTAATGACTTACATGTAACACTTGGGATCATGCAGCAACAAAATATTTTCCATCATGATTATGTGTATGGAAGTGTAAATGTATCTCACTTGGTGTTGGATCTCGACCTTTTCCAATAGCCTATATCCTAAAGCGAATAGTTCGTTATTAAAGCCTCTTTCTAGATGTGCATGTTCTTTACTAAGTGAAGCAATTAACCAGAGGAACTAAGCCCTAGCACACAATCAAAACCTTAATGACATGCAATCCCTCAGTAAGCACCAATCAAAACCTTAATGAGGCACAATCCCTCAGTAAGCATCACTCAACCATCTCTTCCAAACAACAGCTGAACAAGCCCAATCTACTATATTAACTGCAACTTTGCAAAATCTAATTTATCAAAAAATGAAATTATAATCATAGATTTCATATAAAACACTCTTACAATTCTTTTTCGATGCTCCCCAATCGTGATAGAGCCACCCCTGTGAGTCCCAGAGGCACATCTATCTCTACCACCACGACGATTTTTTACATTTATTTTTGACTTTTCAACACACTTATCATCTGCCCAAAGTATCTTCTGATTGTTCAACACATTCTCTGGAATCTGATCCAGTTTAATCTTATTTGTTTTTACTTTGGACGCGAAATCACTATATCTTTTTGCTTCCTTACGATCCCATTCTTTCTTCACAATAACATTAATTGAGGAATCCCAATAGAATGCCTTCTGAAATAATTTTATAAAGCAATAACATTAGTCATATATATGAAAGTAATACAGATTCTAAATTCAATTGTGATGGATTATACCTTGAATTCTCCAAAATAAAATTCTTTCATCTCTTCTGGGACACTTTTACAGTTGATTCTGTTAGGATCAAGTTCATTCTTGAAAGAATCAAATATAAAACTAGAGCAGTCTCCAGAAGGCTCTAACCTGAACAATTTAGAATACATTTTTTGAAGGCATACAATATATCAATAACATCACATAAAAAAGTAATAGTATGACTTACCCATCGGGAGAAAGAGTAACAAGCGTTCGCGATCTATCGGTACTGCTGGACTTAACTTGATCACCTATTATGTTGTTGTGAGAAGATGCTCCTACTGTGTTGGTTTGATTAGGAATAATTGGAGATGGTTCCACATGAATAGGTGGGGTACTACCATGATCTAATGCTTGAATAGGTAACACTGGTGGTGTACTGCTTCGAGCTGATGTTCGAACATGGTTAAGGTGATTTGGGCTATCTGAGGAACTCGCGCCACCTTGTTGAGGGCTACTTGTGATAATGGGAACTGTTGGCATACTTTCATGAATGGAAAAAATCACCCCTTCCTAAGGTTTTGCTTGCACGATTTATGATAGTTCGGCCTCCACATTGAGTCAGATCTACAAAAGATATAATAGATTAGTCTTATAACAAAAACAATCTATGATTCTAGCATTTCTGGAAAATGACAAGCATCATTAGCAAGAATCAAGTTCAGCAGTTCCCTTATTGTTGTTCTGAGAAGATGTACCCTCGCCTACTGTGTTTCTTTTACTAGGAGTAACCGGAGATGGTTCCAAATGAAAAATGATTGAGGTGCTATCATGATCTGATGCTTGAATAGGTACCACGGTGGCGTACTACTTGGAGGTGATGTTTGTACTTGGTTGATGTGATTTGGCCCATCTGAGGAGCTCATGCCACCTTGTTGAGGGCTACTTATGAACTGTTGGCATATTTCCACGAGTAGCAAAATTACCCCTGCCTACGGACTTACTTGCACGATTTGTGCTATTTCGGCCTCTACATCGAGTCATATCTACAAAAAAATATAATAGATCAGTCTTATAATTAAAAAAACTATGATTCTAGCATTTCTAAAAATATATTAATAGCAAAATCAATTTCTGCAATTCCAAACATAACAAAATCAAGTTCAGCAGTCCTAAACATACCAAAATCAAGTTCAACGGTTCCAAACATAAAAATATTAAGAAGATCATGCAGATTCAAAATATAGAAATAAGTTATGATTATGCAGACAACCAGCTTCAACAGATCAGCCTCAAATGAATCAGCCATGTAATCTGAAATTTCACGAGGTACATTACCAGTATAAAGCATAGTAAAAAAACTTGGACCGTAGCCTTATGAAACTATTTGTGTATTGGGGTTTTTCACTAACTATCCCATCTTATTCTATAGTAAGAGAGAACCTGGATGTCAGCCTTTTTACCACCAAAGGCAGGAACTCTTAATCTGTTTCAACAAGCAGTAGGATTTTCCTACCAAGAAATAATCAATTTGAAATAATACAGATTTTTAAATTTCAATCATTCTAAATTGAAGATTAAAAGTTAAGGAAATGATAATATTACTACAAAGATCAATACAAACAAAATATTGAGAAGATACTATAGCTAGTCTATATTTATTTCTTCATCGAACTCTTCCTCGTCCTCCTCTGTTTCCTCGGTCGTTTCATACTCTTCTTCAGTTTCATACTCTTCTTCAGCAGATTCTTCTTGAATTTCTTGATGGTCTGACAATAATCCATTGTCAAGAGGTTCATCCATTTCAATCACACACCCCCCTCATTTGGATCCTGTAAGGGAATAATTTCATCAGCAGAAACACTCATGTCTATCTCGTGGACTTCAACTTCTTCAACTTGGAATGGAACATTCAGTTCTTAAGTTGTTCCCACTTCTTCATTGGGTAATTCAACAACATTTCAAGGTTTCACCTTCAATACAGCTGCCCAATCATCCTTGTCCTTTTTCTTGCTAGGATAAGACACATAACACACCTGAGTTGCTTACATAGCAAGAATAAAAGGTTCATATTTTTTATACCGACAACGATGGTTAATATCAACCAATGAATACTGATTATGCTTTTTAACACCAACATATATAGTTGGGTTAAACCATTCACATTTTAATAATACAGTTTGCTTTAAAGGTTCTTCACGGTATTCCACTTGTATAATCTCTTTTATCCATCCATAGTAGTCACCAAAATTTGGATCTGAGATACAAACTCCACTGTTTATTGTTGATCTTGCGCTACCATGACATTTCGTGTGAAATTTATATCCATTAACAAAATACACTGAATGACATGTAGCATTTATCAATGGCCCGTGAGCAAGACTACGCAAGTATTTATTCTCAATGTGGTTGCATCAGACCTATTTTAGAAAGTTTGTAAGACTTGGTTAAATTCACAAGCCAGATTAAGTACATCACTGTATAAAAGATGATTGCTATATACTTACATATTCCTTGAACCATATTGAGAAATACATTTCAAGGCTCTCATCTATTTGATCCTGAGGTAGATTCGAAAATTCTTCTTGCAAACGTTGCGCATACATACTTCATTGCAACATAATACGTCAAATAGGAAGCTAGTCATATATTAATAATATTAAGAGAGTAAAACTTTTAAGTGTTACCTTACAAACGGCTCAACCTCTTTACAATTCAATAGAATGTAAGTTTGGGCAGCCTTGATTTCTTCAAGTGATAGAACCTTTTTTTATCTTCTCCCCAAAGTGGACCTGGAGGGGTGAATATTGACAAATTTCCTTCAAGTTCTTCCACACCACCACCATCATCATTACGGTCCACATTATGATTACGTGTAATGACATGAGGTTCAAAATAATGAGAAAACAAATGTGTTGACTCCTTCATCAGGTATGCTTCACAAATGGAACCCTCAACACTTGCTTTATTCCCGATCATTCTTTTAAGAGTTCCAAGATACCTAAATAGATAAATGGATGGACATATTACACAAGTTATGTATAGCATATGTCACAATCTGGACATAATGTTTGACATTTACCTTTCAAAAGGATACATCCATCGATATTGTACAGGTCCAGCAATCCTTGCTTCATATGGCAGGTGAACGGGCAAATGTTCCATTGAGTCAAATAACCCAAGAGGAAATATGTGTTCTAAATTACACAAAATTTGTGGAATGTCTATCTCTAATCTCCTCATGTCATCCACTCGTAGAGTAGTAGAAGTAAGGTCCTTAAAAAATAAGCTCAATTCTGTAAGTGCTTGCCATACATTACTAGGAAGTAGCTCACAAAAGGAAATAGGCATCAGTCGTTGCATGAACACGTGACAATCATGACTTTTCATGCCAAATAACCTTTTTGAGTTAATGTCTGGACATCGACCCAAATTCGAAACATAACCATCTGGAAACTTCAAACCTTTCACCCAATTGAACAAGATAGCTCTTGCTTCCTTGTCTATTGTATATATAGCTTTGGGATATTTTCCAGTAGCATCTTTTGCCAACTGAGGTCGGTCACAGTAATTTACCATATCAAGACGTGATTGTGGATTGTCTTTAGTTTTGTCATCAAAATTAAGAATGGTGTTAAATACATTATCGAAGAAATTTTTTTCAATATGCATGACGTCAAGATTATGTCGAATCACGTTAGAACTACAACAAGGTAAATCCCAAAAGATACTTCTCTTTTTCCATCCACAAGACTTACATACTTTTCGATTAACTTCTTCTGCATCTAAATCCGTTACTTTCCTTAATAACAATTCACAAATTTTATTCAAAATTTCCTCTCCTATTCTGATTGGTGGTGATGGTCTTTTGACCGTTTGACCTTTAAGAAAGTTCTTACGATCTCTCCTAAATGGGTGATGTAGGTCAAGGAACATTCTATGCCTGTCAAACCAGGATGTTTTCCTACCATGTTGTAATCTAAATGATTGGGCTTCCTCCATACAATATGGACATGCTAACTTGCCCGCGATACTCCATCCTGATAATATATAATATGCTGGAAAGTCACTGATTGTCCACATCAAAGCTGCCCTTAGTTGAAAGTTTTGCTTTTTTGAGATGTCAAATGCTTCTACACCTGTCTCCCACACTATGGTCAATTCTTTTATTAGAGGTTGCAAATAAACATCAATTTTTTCTTTAGGATTGTTTGGCCCTGGAATAATAACAGTTAAAAACATATACTCCTCCTTCATACACATGCCCGGAGGTAAATTATATAGAGTGACAATCACTGGACATAAAGAATATGTCCTCCTAGACTGACCAAATGGTTGGAAACCATCTGTACATAACCCCAACCTTATATTCCTTGGTTCAACAGCAAAAAAAAGATGAGTTTCATTGAAGTGCTTCCGAGCATCAGAATCTGATGGATGATGCATTACTGCATCCTCTTGCATATGCTCATGATGCCATCTCATGTCGGCAGCTGTAGCATGTGATACATATGATCTCCGTAATCTGGGAATCAAAGGAAAATAATACATTTTCTTATAAGAGATCAATTTCCTCTTACGAGAACCTCCACAATGCTTATACCTCTAGTGGCCACAAAATTTATAGGACTTAAGGTGCTTATCCTCACCCCAAAATAACATACATCCTGAATCACAACAATCAATCTTTTCAACTGGCAAACTCAAGCTATGCACAAGTTTCTTGGTCTGATAATAACTATCAAGCATAATATTATCTTTAGGTAAAACCTCTTTTAACAGTTGCATCATTTGATTATAACCTCTCTGTGACAAAGTATTCTCCATTTTAATATTTAACATTCTGAACACTACTTCCAGTTGAGAGATGAAAGAACCAGGATACAATTCTACATCAGCAGCTTGTAACAAATCATAAAATCTCTGGGACTTGGGAGTAGGATCCTCCTCCATTGATGGATTATACTCCTACTCCATTTATGGATTGTGATCCTCCTCTACTGAAGGCTCATAAGGATGGGATGATTCAGCTTCAGTATTTCCATCAAATTGCCAATTAGAACCATACACAAAGTTGGGTCCAGCAGCATCCAAGACCATTTGTCGATATGGATTCACATATTCCAATTCTGCTTGAGCACCACCACGCAAATCACCACTAGAAGACCTCTCATCGATAATGTTTTGTTCCCCTTGATACTTTCATATAAAATATTTCTCAACAAATCCATGTTTATAAAGGTGAAATTTAACGTTTTCAACATCCACGTATCTAAAGTTATGACATTTTTTACATTGACATCTAACATTGTCACCACTCATGCGATTGTGCTGAGAACAAGCAAACTTAATAAACTTATTCACACCTGCTATGAAAGTGGGAGTAAGAGCCCCTCGACCATCCAACCTTTCATACATCCAACTACGCTCTAGATTATTCATGTTCCTAGTTAATATTAAAATGAATAGTAAACAACTTTAGATCTTGGAAAACTGGAGCTTACAATTTTAGCATTTTTGTGAGATCTTGGAAAAATATGAAACAGTCAGACAACTTTCCTAATAGAACTATAAATCATGGAGGTAAACAATATTGCATTATATTGGACTGTCACAGTATTGAAAAACTGGATGGATACAGATTACTTAAAGAAAAATGATGATATCATACATGAAAAACTGAATGAATGTAGATCATTTAAAGGATTTGTATTATTTTATTTAAAGGCTTTGAAATTTTAAAGTAAAGGAAAGTATGTTTTAAAAAAAGAGCATACTTGCTGGGAAGGGGAAAAACTTATATGCACCAAATAGCCTAATCAATATAAAACCATTTATACATCAACATATAACTTTCTAAATAGAGTAATTATTTGAGACATCTACAATACAAAACTAATACCTTTAGCAGTATATAACTCCTTACCTTCTTTGTTGTAGTATTCTCTTTCCGACACAAGTTCTTCCCCTAAACTTAGCAACCGTCACTCTTGTCTTATGAGACAACTACATGAAATTTCCAAAACAATATATTTTTATCAATTCAGAAAGGAATATTGAGAATCATCAACTAAGTAGAAATAAAACAGCTACCAAATTAGCAAAAAACAACAAATAATATTCTTTCTTGGGTTAATCCTTTTCTTTTGCATCTTTGTAACACTTGCAGTAACTCCATTTAATAGTATATTTTAACTTGTTAATATAGATTACTCTACTGAAAGTATATTATTACATATAGGGCAAGTTTTATAGACACCTTTTCGATTATTATAGAGATTTACTCTCGAGCATCAAGTTTAAATAATTCATGAGCAGTTTATTCATGTAAGCTTGAGTATCCTGCAGGCTAAGTCATGACTCATCTTACAGTAGTACATGTAAAGAATGAGAGTCACAATAGATAACTTTGAGTCTATGGCAAGATTTCATCTAGTCGAGTAATAGTATTCAAGAGACTGGACTTCTAAGTAGACATTTTAACAATATATTGACTATTGAGAATTGGATTGGCTCCTCTATTCTGCCAGCAGAAGATATCTTTCTAAGCATGTATAGATTTCTTAATCCTTACGCTTTAAGGTTTTAGAGATGGTACTATACTTTATACAATAAGTATATGCTTGATAACATAGTCAATGACTCGCTGCATATGGACATATTGAAGCAGATTTTCTTAATTTGAGAGTTTCAGACCACTCTCAAATATTGATCAGTATATGCCCCCAATTAATATTCATATCTCAAGGGTATTGTTTTCAACCTATTACAACAATAAAGATAAGTGGGTTGTTAACAAGTTAAAATCAATACCATAGCAAATTAGCAATTAGTACACTGTACTACTCATTAATATCTACCAAAAATGTCAGTCTACCTCATATATGAGCATCCCAACCACACATTTCTATTCATTTTTAAAAGATGTAAAATATTGCTCTCATTCATATTCTTACATAATAAAGGACTACGCAGAAAAACAGTAAAAGAGATACATTAAGACAATTGTATAGAGACAAGCTGATCTTGAAGAACGTAAATTTAACTAATTGATAAAGAATTGGACATCTTCATGAACTACCAAAGTAGAAAACACTCTTCATTTACTGCTCCCAAATACAAGTCAACTTATTTTAAAGGTAAAAGAAAAAGAAAACTCAACAATAAATTCAACTACAATTTTAACCCATACCCATTGCAAACAATCAATATAAGCCCAAATTTCTACGTGAGCCCATAAAGAAAGATGATTTTCATGTCCATATGGGTAGCTTTAATTTCTTTGATTCAGTTATGCAAAACAGAACATAGCAGCAAGCCAACAACTAAAAAAAGCAGGTAAGGTCACAACTAAGTTCGAGCAAATGTTTAAGTTTCATAACTCCAAAAGGTCAAAAAAACAAGCCCATAAAGAAACAATTGAAAAAAGGTTCAACATTTGTCTTCTCTCTGTGAAGTAATCATCATTACTAATACATTATTAGTTAATTTATCAATTACCAGATCACCTTAGCAAGCAGTATTCCACTTTAATTACTAGAAATCGAAGACCATATGAGATCTTTGGGGAACAAAAGAGGTTTATATTTTTTTACCTATATGGTATATGCTTATGTGTTTGAAGATCTCAATATATTTTGGCAAGACAATAGTCAATGATGTATACTTGTTATAGTAAAATAAAACAAACAAAACAGGCTTAGAGTAACAGAGGTTATGCCAGAAGAATGGTTTTTCCATCAGATCTGTAAACTAATTCTTACGTAGATTTTACAATAACACTACAGAGATAGGAAAATGTTGGTCCATTAATTACAAGATACTCATGTGAGTAGAATGATAGTATTTAGTAGAATCATACATGATACAATAACAGAATCTCTAAGGCTAGATCAGTTCTTTTTACAAACTAAAGTTTGGAGGAACTTCATCCACTCCTCTCCCGAGAGGAAAATTCTTTCACTTGCAATTACCAGAATTTTATTAATTAGAAGTTCTAACTCCTATGCTAAAGCTTAAGCATCTTGCTGAAAACATAAATCAAAGACTTTAACCCATACCCACCTTACAAACAATTATTATAAGAAAAATCCACACACACACAAAAAAGAAAGAAATTACTGTCAAATGGAGTACATAGATAAAGAGACAATAAATAAAATTTGAATAAATAATTATGCATGCAAGAAAAAGTAGAAAAACTTTATCAGGAAAAATCTTCAATGGCTTCACCTTAAAATTCCCTTGAGGAGCTATAGGCAAATCTATAAATAAAATATCAAATTTGTGAAGAAGATTGTACTAGATCTGAACAAATAAATATGCATGCACTGAAAATGCTTTAAATGTGTCAAGTTAACTTTCTAAAAATGACCTTTTTACGAAGATTGTACTAGATCTGAACAAATAAATATGCATATCGATGAAGGATTTAGCATAGAAAGGGAGTTTTAGCTCATACCTTAAATTACGTACTGATGAACCGATTCCAACGTCTACAGTGCTTCAAATTTGTGAAGGAAATCAGTTCACAAACACTTATGAGTTTGGGGGAAAAAAGTTGAAGTTAGAAGCTAGATGAAGTTAGCATCGAAGAGGATTCACTGGAGAGAGATTCATCGTGGTGAGGATTCTCTGGAGAGAGCTTCATCGAAGAGGGTTTTGGGGGAGAGATCTCATACCAGCTAAATGTGTATATACAGAAACACAAAATATAATATAATATATGATATTAGATAGAGTATTATTTTATTATTTAATTATTTAATAAGCCAGCGATGGATTATTGTGACGGATAAGTAATTCCGTCGTTAAAAAAACTTAAAAATATTATTTTAGAGAGTAACGCCGGATTATTTTCGTAGAAAATGTGCTTACAAAAATTTGATAAATATAATTAGACCAGCGATGGAAATTTTGTCGCTACTTCCGTCGCTAGAAAAATATATTTATGGCGGGCAAATTCAGCTCTAAATTTTAGCTACGAATTTTGAGATTCATCGCTAATCTGTCGCTATGTTTAATGTTAATTTACTTTTCAATTTTTCAGCGACACAATTGTAATTCGGTAGCTAATCCGTCACTTTTTAGTGACAAAAATCAATTCGTCGCTAAAATCCGTCGCTAAATGCTGGTTTTTTGTAGTGATTGTTATACTGATCTCTATTTTGTATTCAGAGACATCTTTGTATATATATATATATATATATATATATATATATTTCACTTATATTTCTGTTGTATTAGAAGCTCTTGTACAGACGTCACCAGGTTTTGGGGATATATTTTTTTTTTCTGGCCTTCTCTTTCACTGTTATTTAGTTTTGCTTTCGCCTTTCTTATTAGTCTGTTACTAGTTGTTCCGGACTATGGGTTGCTACTGATAGGTTACGGTAGATGCCATCATGACCTGACAAATCGAATCGTGACACTAATTAATAGTAACTATATTATATTACACTAAATATTCAAAGTGGGAAGGCGTTAAGTCAAAAGTTTGCAAAACTCAAAAGTGACTTTAACTCTTTTAATTATCTGAAATGAAATATCCTATCATCATATATTCGTTAATTACATGAAGACGTTTAGGAAAATTAATAATCAGAAGGTCCTCTTTCCCTATTTAATGTGTGTTAACTCAATTACTTTCAAAATTAAAGTGAGAAATGTAATAAACATTTTATTTATGGACTTGAGTCTTTTTGTCGTCTTGCAATCCTATCAATTATTAATTATATATATGAGGAGGAAGCGAGCACAAATTACACGAACTGATGAAAATAACAAGACAAGAAATAACGAGCAAAGATTACAAAGTATTATCTTTTACAATATATGTTGAGTTTTTTTTTTTTGGATTACACATTTGTGCTTCATGTTTTCAAGTTAACCTCATTTTTCATTTGTACAATTTCAATTACCTCATTTTTAGCAGTCCATTAACTATCAATGGGACTAGCGGAGGTGCCAGGTAATTCTCAATCAAGGAGGCATAAACTCTCAAGTTTCTCATAGTATTTGGGTACATTTTTATAACTCTACATTTGTTACCAATATCTTGGTCATCTGACCAAGGAGCATCACGTTGGCTTTGAAACAGCTGCATGGTACTGGCATTTTGTAGACGTGGTTCGGTTATTCCTATTTGTCTCTATCTATTGGTGGGGAGGTATATGAAGGAAGGAATCAGTGGATTGAGGAATGAAAGCTCGAAGACAAAGAGAACCGGGCTTTTCCAAAGAATTACTGCAGCTTTCCCACTCCCTTTGATTATCATATACAAAAAGGTCTCTTCCACTTTCCTACCAAATCTCTCTCTGCTTCAAAGGCTGGGAGGGGCAGGATTCAGAGTTCGGTCGCGCTTACATTCTACTCAATCTAAGCATTGTAAACATATCAGATTGGGACACCGGTGCATTGATAGATGCCAAGGAGTCACAACTCTTTTATGCGGGATTGCCTGTTGATGCAAGGAATAAGGGCTGGCTTGATGCCAAGAAGAAGCTGGTGGAGGAACAAAGGCAGCTAAATCATCTGCTGCACAGTAGTACGTATTAGGCAAATGGGATTTTGGTACCTATAATCAGACCCAACCGTTGCAGTACTTGAGAAGAAAGCAAAAATTCTTCTCTCGACCAGGTCATCATAAGAAAATACTGAAAAATCTTTCCAAAGTGAGAGAAGGAGGGAAGGCGTTCCGCCCTTCCTATTGGGATAGCAGCCTTCGGGCTTTGCCTGCCCTTTCTAATAAGAAATTCTGGCTCGGCCCGGGAAAGCGCTGGCAACAACTGAAAGGAAGGGGTCCATGTAGCTGCTGTGTCCGCCTACGTATATAAGATATTTTGAGAAGTGAACATCCTTCTTAGTAGCGGCTTACGCGAGACAGTAGTTCCATTCATCATCATAAAAGAGGAACGAAGAGAATAAAGTGTTGTGCCCATTCTTTTCTTTCATAGCTGGAGCAAATGGAAGGAGACGTTGTGCAAGCCGAAGACTTTGACAGGTGTCGGTAGGCACGCCTCTGATAAGGGCTCGATCCTGAGAATCAGTCCCAATCGAATCTATGGAAGGGAGACCCTCTATCCTCTTAATCTTTAGAGTAGATATTATATATAGGATAATCAGTCCACTGCGGTGCCCAAGACAAGGCAAGATGAATAGGAATGTTGAAAGGACATAAGGCTCCGCTAAGGTAAGGAAAGACCCTGACCATCTAGGTCACCAATCTTTTTTTTTAGGGAGTCGGAGACGATCGAAGAGGCAGCAAAATAGGAACTTTCGATCAGGGAGAGCTCAACAAGGTCGAGACCAAGATGATGGATATTCCAAGGAAGATCGAAGAAGATGAATGAAGGTTTATACCTACCCCTAACTGGCACTATGAATCCAATCCCATCTACATAGATGTTCCTAGACACGAGATGAGGGGGTTCTCTCTTACTGTTAAGCCGTCGCTTCCCGGAAAAGAAAGACATAAAGTCCCCCTCATTCCTTTTATCGAACATAATGATGCGATGATAATTCAGAAGCTTTTTTGCAAAGAAGAAGGGCCCTGTTCCTATGGGTTTCCAACAAAATGTTGAATTATACTTTTCAAGATGAGATGAAGAATGGATGATATGTTCTCAATATTTTTCATTAATTAACTCTAATAGGTATTTTTAAATGTAACTAATTTATCAAGAACAGTAACTATGGGACAATTCGTATGAGATGACATATGAGTTAAAGGCAATTTTTTTAATTGATTCTATCATCAATTAGTTAGTTTTTTTGTTTTTTTTATTAATTCTTGAATAGATCTTCACGTTGGTTCTGCATATCGTCTCCATGCTTTGTATTTACGATCCAATTTGGAGTGCATGATTCTTGTGTTGTTATATAATTAACTATTCTTTTGTCAATTTATTTGAATTATAAAATTTAGAAGTACTGTAATTTTAGTAACTGAATATACATCTTCTTGATGTCTTTACTAATTATGTTAAAGGTATTTACATGCATTTATTAATTTTCATGCAAGATCTTGTAGTTAAATGAGTTATATTAATTAACTATTCTCCTTTCTGTAATTTCTTTTATACGTAATATTTAAATGAGTTTTTTGATATAATATTTTTCCTTTTATTAGATAATGTCATAATTTGTACAAATATGCAATATGAATTAATCTAGACTATAAACAGACAAGTCAATCGTTTGGTGAACATAATTAAAATACATATACCGATTAAGAAAGTGATATTGATATTTTAATTTATTTTTTTAATTTTTTTATTGACAGTTTATTTTATTATTAAAATTTTTATTTTGAACTTGACATTTTAAGTCATATAATTTCAAATTAAACTAAAAAAACTTCAATTCGAAATTCATATTTTTGTTTAAATTCAAATAGAAATAACTGAATGCTGTGAAAGTATTTTCCACTATAATGGGATACTTTAATTTGAACTTAAAATTACGTTGTTGATATAATAATGAACTGAATTGACATTTTTTTTAAATTTCTATCGTAAAATAATTTTCAAACTTGGAATTTTGTGGTGATGACACTTGCCACCACAATATTATTTTATTTCACCTATAAATATAGATAGATTTTCTAATATTGACAGTTTTATTTTAATTTTGAATTTTCTATTTTAAACTTGGCATTTTTATCCATACAATTCGTTTTAAATTCATATTTTTTTTATTTTCAATTCAAACTAAAAATTATAATTCATAAATCATATCCTTATTTTAAATCAAATTGAAATAATCCAATATTGTAGAAGTATGATTCCACCCTAATAGAGAACTTTAATATGAATTTGAATTCAAGTTGTTGATATAAATAAAAAGTTGAATTGATTTTTTATTTTTTTTTTGAAATTTCTATCTTAAAATAATTTTCAAACTTGATTTTACTGTAATTGATACTTGTCATCAAAATATTGTTTTGCTTCTCCGATTTATATAGATAGGTTAAGATACATTTTCTGATATTCACTGTTTTATTTTATTTCAAAGTTTTCTATTTTAAACTTGACATTATAATCCATATAAATCATTCTAAATTTATATAATACAACACACTCAATATAGTCCACAAGTGAGTCTGACTAGAGTAGAATGTATATAGACCTTACCCCTACCTCAGAAATAGAAAAAATATTTTAAATTCATATAATTTTTATTTTATATAAATGGTTGGATTTTTCTATGAACTAATAGTGAAATATGTATTTATTATTATTTTCATTGGAACTTTGCTATGTTAATTTTTTTTATGGGATACAATTGTTATGTTCGTTGGTTATTACATAATAAATAATAGTATTTGTAAAATTGAAAGAAAAAAATATTCACATAATAATAGTTAAAGAAAACACCAAGGCCAATTGGCCGAAAACAAAAGAAGAAAATATTCTCCAACTTATCTCCACAGCCGCCACACCTCCAACCTTGACCCTTCCCCATTTAGTTTCAAACCCCAAAATCTCCCCCAAAAAATTAAAAATTGCAAAAGATTAAAATTTCCCCCCAAATTTTAAAATTCAATTAAATAACCTAATACCACTTCCCACTTTACAAACACTCATACCTCTTTCCGCTCTCCCCATTCCACTGCTGTTACTGTTGAAAGTTGAAATTTATATGATGAAAAGCCACTGCCTACCAATAAATTTGTGTGTGAAATTTGTTACAAAGGGATTCAGAGAGAGAGAAGAATCTACATGAAGACTTATGGCAACAAATTCTCAATGAAATGAAGGGATTATTACAAGGTATGATTGATTAAACTCATGAGAAATGCATATTCTTATAAGCTTATAGTTCTCTTTATTCTTTTAATTACACCCCTTAATTATCTTTATTCTTATAGTTGAATTACCATTTTATCATTTATTTTTGAAAGCTAGAAATTAATGCTTATTTTAGTTTGTTTGTTTTCTTAATGCAATGAAAAATTACCTCTATCAAATAAACATGAAGGGATATGAAAATTCAGCACAGTGCACTCAACTCCCAATTCTCAGTTCACGTCATGTTTATATTTTCTAAATATATGTACGATGAAATGCCTTAATTTTTTTCCCAATGATCAAAACTTTGTGCTAAGCAACTTTAGAAATGGAGGATTTAAGTGGGCTCAATCGTTAAGATTCTTTTAATGAACTCAGTATATTTTTAAAGTTGTGCGTTCATATTTATTATATATTGTACTCCCTCTGTTTGGATTTACTTGCCACATTTTAACTTGACACATCTATTAAGAAAATAATACTTGGTATAGTGACTTTACTATAGTACCCCTATTAATTGATGTTTAATAATACGTATTGGAAAATAATTTGGAGAATAAGTAATTAATACTACGGGTAAAACATGAAAAAAAATAATATTTTTTCTTGATTTATCAAAAATGACAAGTAAAAATAAAAATCAAATTACAAAAATAGTTACAAGTAAATCCGAACGGAGGGAGTAATTTTAATAAGTTTTACACATCAATTATGCTATCAGTCGAATGTATTTGGTTCAGATATACCCGACATGGTAGTGATGTATCCACCTCTGAGATATTAATATGTAATTATATTTACATATTAGTTGGAAGTTAATTTAGCATTAATTGATAAAGTAATGTCTTGACATTCTTTTGTTGGAACTTTCATGGAGGAGGAATGACTGAAGATATAGAGGAGTGAATTAATCGTGAATCTACGAGTTCTTTCTATTACCAATATCAAATACGAACCTATCAATTCAAGATTCTCTTTCATGTACCTTCATTTGGTTATATTGAGTTATTGTTTTCATTATGAAAATTAATTTGTTTGGAATTTTGTTTACTAAGAGACACTTGATCATTAACTTCTGAAACTTCTGCAATATTAATTTCTTAGGGTGAATGTATATGGCTATCTTCATCTGAGCTAAATAAATTCTATATTATTTTAACTTTGATATAGGAAAAAGTCTGTCGTGTCTAAAATATAAATGCAAAAAGTATGTTTTATATATTTTGACATCGTCTACCATTAATAAAATTCTCAAATTAGAGATTGGAGCGAGTAATACTCTATACTTTCTTGCTATGGCTTCTTCCTTTTTAAATTTGCTAAGGAGAATAAAAATCTTGCTTTTTCAGATAACTTTTATTTAACCAATCAAATACGGGTTTTAGTATTATTTGTAAGTTTTAAAATTTGTTTACCTATATAAGAGGTCCACCTGCAATGTACGTGCCCAAAACTAGTATCACAATAAATACATAGAACTTGAATAAATGAGACAGAAGAGGAAGAGGACAGTACTGGGGAAGGAGGATCACGTCACTATCGTCCACTGGTGCTGGAATCTGCATCGGGAAAAAAGATGCAGAAGTGCAGTATGAGTACTGAGCAACAGGTACTCAGTAGGCATCATCGGCTGACTGAGCTTAATATAGCATAAACATAACTGAAATGTGAGGGTGCATGCTAAGTCCGGGATAAGAAAAATAACGGGATAAATAACTACCAAACTGTATAGATTCGATAAGGAGATAAGCAACGGCGATACATAATAGTAATTAAATGCGAAAATAAACAGACAAGTCAAACATAACCTAACTGGGCCCCATAAGCCCAGAAGGCACACTGAAGAAAAAAATAATCCAACTGTGCCCCCATAAGACGATGGGACACACAAGAAAAGTAAATGTAGAGTCGTCAGTAACATGTGGCTGAACTAGTATCCAGGAACCATAGTAACCATCCAGGGGTTTACCGGGCTTGAACCGACACCAATGGGTAATAACAAGAGTCCAGAAGCCGAATTCGAACCGATCATAGTGGGTAATAACGAAAGGCCATATATGTGATATATCTCAGTACTTATGGCCCGATGCCGGATTCGAACCGAAACTCCGAGAACCATGATATCAGAACCACGATACCTAATACCATAACTCTCAGATCGTACCATAACTAGTGGCCAGACTCGAATCGAAACTCATAATAATCAGTGACTAGAACCATCATATTTGAATCTATGGCCAGACTCGAATTGGAACTCATAATAATCAGTAACCAGAACTATCATATCTTAATCACTAGCCGGACTCGAACCGAAACTCATAATAATCAGTAGCCAGAACCATCATATTTGAATCAGCGGCCAAATTCGAATCAAAACTCATAATAGCCAGTAATCACCATGGTGCCAGAATCTATACAAATACAAGTAAATGGGGACTTGCTAGCCCCAGATCGAAATCGGTGTATAAATAAAATAGATAACCCATAAAGTACTACAAGGCCAATCCCTGGGTCCTTCAAGGTCAACAACCTACTATTAGGTGACATACATACCAAATCGGGTATCTCGAGTGTATCATGGCAAGACGAGTCCCAACACTAGGTCAAAGCTAACAATCCAAGTCAGGTGCTATGTTATCTGAGGTCAACAGGTACAAACAGGTTAAAAGAGTCATAACTCGGGTAAACCAAACCCAAATGATATCCTAAAAGAGTATCTCAAGGCTTAACTAAGCCCAACAATGTTTAAGATTAATTATGCCGACTGTGAAGAGTAGCGGGGCCTACTACGAGGTCCCAGAACCAAGTCTAGGCTAAATCTATCTGAGTTTGGAATAAGGTTCCCCAACCCTTTACTAATAGTAGTACAACATTAACCAATCCTATTAAGGTCGTATTTGGCACACCACGAAGACAACTAACCCGAAACATACCCGAATAGGGCCCTAACCGGCCCAAAAGGCCTAATCATAGCAAGCCAACACCAATCTACAACTACCAGCCCAAACACTAGTACAATAGCATGCAAACACAATAAATAAACTCAGTCTAGGTATAAGATAAGCCTAACTTACCTGGACGCCGCCGAATGCCCGCCGAAGCCTGCTAAACAGGAGCCTTCCCTTTGCGAGAGACCTCCGACTACTGCCACGCTATCAAAACAATAACCTACATCTCAAAACATAAAGATTGATACCCATATTGCTTGGGTCGGAAAACGATCAAAAATCCCACACGGGGCTCGCTTGAGGAATCGCAAAATCGAAATCGTCACAACGTCCTAAATAGCTCAGTGACCAATAGTCACAAGAGATATACCCAAATCTGAGCTCAAAATAGCTCTAAAACAGCACCAACACCAACCCCGCCAAATAACAATTTAAATACGCAACTTTAGGCTAAAATTGATCAGAAAACTTACGATACAACGACGCTATACCACCCACTACGCGGTTCCCAAGCCAAAATGGACTTCCTCAAATCCAAAATACTCGAAAATGAGCTTCCACCGCTCAACAATGGTGAATTCTCACTTGCCTTTGAAAATGGAGGAAGCTAATATTTAGTGGTGAAAAAGGAAATCAAGAGAAAATGTAAACTATATCTAATTGCAAGTGACATGCAATATTACCGACCTACCTTACTTGCTGCTACCACATTTTGAGTGGTTTGTTGGCTACTCCCTCTATCCACACGTGTGGCGGAGGTGGCAGTAACAAGGAAGTATATTGGCCCCGCTATGTATGTACACGGATATTGCATAGATTTTTGGTAAAATAAATATAATATTTCTAATATACCATAATTAATAGAAAATTATTTTGAATAAAGTCTATTATAAACTAATAATAACATTTTAACATATCGAGACTCACTTTCTCCGCTTAAAATATTAATAGGTTATAAAATCATATAAGTGTACCATAATTAAAAGTTTTTCATAAACATCAAAAATATTTTAGAAAGATAATTACTTGTAACACCCCGTACATTTTCGAACTTATTTGACTACCTTAACATTTATGAAATTATTTAAACTTGAGATAGTTGGTGTATTACCCACTAAATTTATTGGGCTGAATTAATATTATGTTTATGAACTTAATTGAGGCCCAAAATTAAGTAAAAAGATATGGGCCCAAAAAGGGAGATGATCATTAAAAATGGACCAAGTCTACTTAGACTTCTTGACCAAATAATTGGCTAAGGGAGACCACAAAGAGGCGGTGGAAAGGGGCCTTTATAAGGCTGAAATTCAGCTTATTTTCAACATATTTCAATTGCAAAAAATCAGATTTTCAATCAACATTTCTCCTCTCTCAAAAACCCTAGCCACCCTAATTTTCTATAAGGATTTTTGGACAAATCTTCCACTTGCAAGCCTTGGTAAGTGTTTACCCTTATAGATTAATATATTATATGCATAAGAGGTTGTATAAATCATGTTGGTTGTGTTTAAAAGTATTGGGCAGTCCACTATTTGTGAAACTATCCACTTTTGCTAAATCGGTAAAGGATTTGCCCTCTATGTGGTTTAAACTTGAAAGTGGACTTAAGGTCTTGAAGGAATTGAATTAGATGGATGAAATTTCAGTATGTTTAAGTATGGTGCTGTCCCTAATTCGTTACGCCTTGTGTATAACTTATGGAAATGTTTATACGTAATTGTGCAGGGAACGTATGGCGTAGTGAAAGGAAAATACTTTCTTGTTATGTTAAAGTGAATTTTGAAATTGTGTGGACTGTTTTTAGTATATTGTTGTGGAAGGTATTTATGTGACTTGATGGAATAAAAATGTGGAGTTGCATTGAGGTAAAAATGTGAAGTACGCACTTGGTGGGAAATCTTGTCGGTTTGTGCGTCTATGTTGATGTGTGGACTGTTTTGGTATTGTTGGTGTTACGAGGTAGTAAATTGTATTGTAGGAGGGTGGAATGAAGTTATATGGCAGTAGAAAGGAAGGTGGAATGATATACCATGTGTTTGGGATGTTGGATAGTTTTTACTTCCCGTCTAGTAGCTAATTATCCCCTTGTGAACTTGTAATGTAATTGGTTTTTAATGTGAGCTCCATTATGTTTTCATATTGCAGAGTAACGCTTTAAGGAAGAGCTGAATTAGTGTAGTCACTTGTTGGAAAGATAAGGTATGTAAGGTTACTCTTTTTCGTATCCTTTGGCCGCACCTATTGTTCGCATCGTTACCAAACTTGTTTCCACTCCGAAATGTTTTAGTATCTCATTTCAAGTTTGTTAGCAATTGTTATTTACGTGTCTCTTATTTGTTGACTATTGTTCCAAAGCTCCAATAATGTTATGACCACCGATGTAACAATCTCACAAAAATTAAAGAAATGAAGTAATGCATATTTGGTTGAGTACGAGTGGTAGCTTTGGGGGCGAAAGCCTAGCTCGAGCCGATCCCGATTGATTATTTGATGCGGGGGGTAGCTCTGGGGGTGAAAACCTAGCTCGAGCTGAACCTGATTTATTGATTTATGGGTGGTATCTTTGGGGGCATAAGCCTAGCTCGAGCCGATCCCAATGTTATTTACCACTGATCAGTTGGTCCCGGGCATTGTATGATGTATATTGATATAAAGGTAAAGGGAAAGAAATGAATGTAATGTATATGGTTCCACATATACAGTACGGTGGTATATCAGTATTATCTATTCACTTGTATTTGATTCTATTTAAGTTCCTATATTTCATACAGTTACTTATAGCCTTACATACTCAGTACATTCTTTCGTATTGACGTCCCTTGGGGGACCTACCTTACCTGCTGCAGGCACAGGAGCTAGTAGACCTTCACTGTAGGATTCGGGTCATCTGCAGGCTAATGGTGAGGTCCAGGTTGATTCGGGGCTTTCCGAGTCATTTGTATATATTTTTGGTACTGTGTAGTAGTTGTATAAGGCGGGGAATTGTCCCGACCATAGTCATGGTTATATATCTTTTAGAGGCTTTGTAGACCTTGTAAAGTCAAACGTAGAAGTGTCTTTTCTTTTAGACATTGTGGCCTCAACGGCCAAGTCTCCTATCTATTTTGTACGTCTTTACATGACTTCCGTCATCGATATATTATATATGCATGTGGCAGAAGTTTTGTTCACTTAATGACATGCATATGAACCTACATGATCATAGGTTGATTCTCTCGGTCCTTACGGCTATGGGTGCCAGTCCGCCCCAATGGAATTTGAGGCGTGACAAAAGTGGTATCAGAGCGGGTCGTCCTAGGGTGTCTACAAAGTCGTGTCTGAGTAGAGTCTTGCTTATGGATGTGTTGTGCACCACATTTATAAGTAAGAGGCTATGGGACATTTAGGAGTTGTTTCTTTTCTTCATTTCCTAGATTGTGCAATAGAGTCAAAGTTGTAGGTGGAGTCATATTTAATCACTGAATTTGTTTTATGTTTTTGTTTCTTCAGTATAGCAAAATGCCGATTACAAGAAGAGGTAGGGGTAGAGGTAAGAAGGGAGACATGGCTGCCGAAGCAGGAACCAGTAAATCACCACCTAAACAAGTTAATCAAGGTGAAGCTGAAAATGAGTTTGCATCGCGGGCTTCTTCTACTCTTCCACCTCCCGGAGAGCCAAGAAGGAGAGGAGTATCCCCAGAAACCACCTGTTAATGCTACTGAGCAGGATTTAAGGAATGCGGTGAAAATGTTGACTTGTATAGTTGCTGCACAAAATCAAGGACAAGCTGGTCCAACTACAAGTAATGACGGTGCGGATAGGGCAGCTAGTCGGCGGACACAGGATTTTCTTAAATTAAACCCTCCCACATTCACCGGGTCAGATCTTAATGAAGACCCACAAGACTTCATAGACCAAATTCAAAGGGCTTTAGATGTTATGCATGTATCTGGTACAGAAACAGTTGAGCTTGCATCATATAGATTAAAAGGAGAGGCTATATTATGGTATGAAGATTGGAAACGATCTAGGGGTATCGGTGCACTTCCAGCTAGTTGGAAAGAATTCAAAGCGGCTTTCCTTGATCATTACCTTTCATATGAGATCCGAGAAGCTCGTGCAGACCAATTCTTAAATCTTCATCAAGGTAATATGAGCGTCAGAGAGTACAGTGTTCGGTTTAACTCTTTGGCTAGGTACGCTCCTAATATAATAGCTACTATGGATGATAGAGTTCATCGGTATGTGGATATATTGTATCCATATTTGGTTAGGGATTGTATTATTGCTGCACTGAATTGAGACATGGATATAGCCAAGATACAAGCTTTTGCACAGTAGATGGAGGATCAGAGGCAAAGGATAAGAACGTAAGAATTTGAAAGAGGACCGTCAAAGAGGACTAAACCTATGGGATAGTTCATGGAGTCCCAAGGAGAATTTAGGCCTCAGGTTTTTAATAGACCACCTAGACCATTATTTTCTTATTCTGCAGCAGGTACTCCATCCCAATTTCGAGGGTTTAGAGGCAGTCAAGTTGGGGAAAGTAGTGGGATTCAAGGTTCATAGACAACAGGTTATCAAGAACAAGAAAGAATGAGGCAATTGAATTTTTCTCGTCAGCCGTGTCAACACTGCGAAAAGCTTCATTTAGGTGCATGTTGGCTTGGGATAGATGTTTGTTTCTGGTGTGGTATGTCGGGTCACATAATGAGATAGTGTCCACGGAGGGGCACGGGTAGTATGGCGCGACCTACTGGATTAGCCGTTGCATCATCCTCATCGGGTGTACAGCCTACTGGGCGTGGTAGAGGTGTTCGAGGAGCAACTAATTCTAGTGGAGTCCAGAACCATACCTATGCTTTAGCAGATCGACAGAATTTGGAGGCTTCTTCTGATATGGTTACAGGTACATTATCCGTCTTTTCACATAATGTGTATGCATTGATTGATCCGGGCTCTACCCTATCATATATCACTCCATTGATTGCTGAAAAATTTGAAACAACACCGGAATTACTAGTTAAGTCATTTGAAGTATCTACACCTGTTGGTGAATCTATTGTAGCTAAAAGAGTCTATCGTAATTGTATAGTAACTGTTTGTGATCATGATACTTTGGCTGATCTTATTGAGCTGGAAATGGTAGATTTTGATGTTATAATGGGTATGGATTGGTTGGATTCTTGTTATGCCACTGTAGATTGCCGAGCTAAGAAGGTACATTTTCATTTTCCACAGAGGACCGTCCTTGAATGGAGGGGTAATGTTGGAGCACCAAGAGATAAGTTTATTTCTTATCTTAAGGCAAAGAAAATGATATCCAAGGGGTACATATGCCATCTAGTAAGAGTGCAAGATACCGATGTGAAGCCACCAACTCTTCAATCGGTTCCGGTGGTAAACAAATTCCTTGATGTATTTCCTGAAGATCTTCCAGGTTTGCCTCCAGAACAAAAAGTAGAGTTTGGTATTGATGTGATTCCAGGTACCTAGCCTATCTCTATTCCCCCATATAGAATAGCCCCTACAGAGTTACGGGAATCGAAGGAGCAATTAAAAGACTTACTAGAAAAGGGATTCATAAGGCCTAGTATGTCCCCGTGGGGTGCACCAATGTTATTTGTACGAAAGAAAGATGGCACGTTGAGAATGTGTATTGATTATCGGCAACTGAATAAGGTAACAATCAAGAACAAATATCCTCTCCCCAGAATTGATGATTTGTTTGATCAATTACAGGGTGCCAAATGCTTCTCAAAGATTGACTTGAGATCGGGTTATCATCAAGTAAGGGTTAGAGAAAAAGATATATCTAAGACAACTTTTCGAACACAGTATGGTCATTATGAATTTTTAGTTATGTCATTTGGGCTAACAAATGCACCAACAGTTTTTATGGATTTGATGAATAGGGTGTTCAAGCCATTCTTAGATGTTTTCATGACAGTGTTTATAAATGATATTTTGGTTTATTCAAGATCAAAAGAAGAACATGCTAATCACTTAAGGTAGGTGTTACAGATTCTTCGTGATCGTAAGTTATATGCAAAGTTCTCTAAATGTGAATTTTGGTTAAAATCTGTAGCATTCTTGGGTCATATTGTGTCGGATGAAGGAATAAGGGTTGATAATCAAAAGATAGAAGCTGTGAAGAATTGACCAAGACTACAATGCCTACAGAGATTCGTAGTTTCCTTGGGTTGACAGGTTATTATAGAAGGTTTGTTGAAGGATTTTCTTCTATTGCTGCACCTTTGAAAAAGCTAACACAGAAGGCAACCAAGTTTTAATAGAACGATGCATGTGAAAAGAGTTTCAAAAATCTGAAGAGTAAGTTGACTTCTACACCTGTATTGGTACTTCCAAAAGGTACAGAAGGGTATACAGTGTATTGTGATGCTTCAGGAGTTGGTTTGGGATGTGTATTGATGCAACATGGTAAAGTGATAGCTTACGCCTCAAGACAATTACGACCACATGAGAAAAATTATCCGACACATGATCTTGAGCTAGCAGCAGTAATATTTGCTTTAAAGATATGGCGCCACTACTTGTATGTAGGGGTGTTCACGGTTTGGTTAAAAAACAAATCGAACCGCAAACCGATTAAAAAAACCGACATTTGGTTATGTTTGATTTGGTTTAGTTTTGAATTTGAAAAACCGATACCTATTTGGTTTGGTTTTGGTTTTACTCTAAAATAACCGACAAAATAACCGAACCGAACTGATAATTTTTTTTTTCTTATATATAAATAATTAATATATATATATATATATATATATTAATTATTTATATATTATTCATAAATAAAATATAAATATTTTTTACATTTTAAATTTTAATCATGAATTTAACTTTAGCCGTAGCACTTTCAGTCATATGTTTCCATCCAGTTGATAGTACCTTATGAGATTCTAAATGATTTTTGCACTTTGAATGACAAATAATACTAATTGTGAAAATAATATCTTGTTGTATATGGGAATTTACAACTGAGTTTTATTAGACTATAGATAATCACTAGTTTTGAACTTTTTTTTTGGTCCCTATTGAGCAAGAAATTTATGTGTTCACCTTTTGGAGGGTTTATCATATCATTCTCTTATATGTAGTTTCTAAATATTTTTTTTAGAAGCATTCATATAGTGTTGTTCATGGCTTTGCCTAAGTATAATACTTGCTTGACATCTTAGTTTCAAGGTTGAGGCACAACACTCGGTTGACATCCATATGTTGGATTGGATTTGTTTTTTTTAAATTTCAAGTTTTATCATTAGCTAAAGTTATAAACCGAAAAAATCGAACCAAATCGAACCAAACCGATCTAAACCGATAAGAACCAAATCGACGGTTATTTTTTGTTTGGTTTGGTTTTAGAAATTTAAAAACCGACTAAGTTGATTTGGTTATGGTTTTGACCAATAACCGATCCAAACCGACCCGTGAACACCCCTACTTGTATGGAGTTCATGTTGACATCTATATCGACCATAAGAGTTTGCAATATATCTTTAAGCAGAAGGACTTAAATTTGAGGCAGTGAAGGTGGCTTGAACTATTAAAAGATTATGACATTGATAGTTCATATCATTCGGGGAAAGCAAATGTGGTAGCTGATGCATTGAGTCGTAAGGCAATGGGGAGCATTCATGGCCAGTCCACAGAAAAGCAAAGTATAGTCAAGGATCTACATCAACTAGTCAACTTGGGGATTCGTCTTCTTGAAACTCCAAATGAAGGAATTATAGTGCAAAATGCGATAAAATCTTCATTAGTAGTTGAAGTGAAGGAGAAACAGTATGCGGATCCTATTTTATTGCAGCTGAAGGGGAATGTACAACAAGCTTTGACAAAGGCATTTGACCTTATGCAAGAGGGAGTGCTTCAGTGTCAAAGTAAATTGTATGTACCTGATGTAGATGAGACAAGGAGACGGATTATGACAGAGGCACATCATTCACGGTATTCTATTCATCTGGGAGCCACCAAAATTTATCATGATTTGAAAGAAATGTATTAGTGGGGTAACATGAAGAAGAACATTGCAGAATTTGTAGTTCATTGTCCAAATTGTCAACAAGTAAAAGTAAAGCATCAGAAGCCAGGAGGTTATATGCAATGTATAAATCTTCCAGTTTGGAAGTGGGACATGATCAACATGGATTTCATCACAGGTTTGCCTCGTACACTTCAAAAATTTGATTCCATATGGGAATAGTTGACAGGCTTACCAAGTTAGCACACTTCCTACCAGTCAAGACCACCTACATAGCTGAAGATTATGCGCGGTTGTCTATTAAAGAGATAGTTTTACTACACGAAATTCTAATCTCTATTATATCAGACAGGGGGGCTCAATTTACTGCACACTTTTGAAAGTCTTTTCAGAAGAGTTTGGGAACCCAAGTGAATTTAAGTACGGCTTTCATCCTCAAACGGATGGACAAGCAGAACGTACTATTCAAACACTGGAAGATATGCTACGAGCTTGCACATTGGACTTTAAAGGTAGTTGGGATGATCATATATCTCTTATTGAATTTGCCTACAATAATAGCTATCATTCAAGTATCAAAATGATGCCTTACGAAGCTTTATATGGAAGAAAGTGTAGATCACCAATTGGATGGTTTGAAGCGGTAAAGGATTTGCCCTCTATGTGGTTTAAACTTGAAAGGGGACTTAAGGTCTTGAAGGAATTGAATTAGATGGATGAAATTTCAGTATGTTTAAGTATGTTTCTGTCCCTAATTCTTTACTCCTTGTGTATGAGTTGTGGAAATGTTTATTCGTAATTGTGCATTTAATGGAATAAAAATGTGGAGTTGCATTGAGGTAAAAATGTGAAGTATGCACTTGGTGGAAAATCTTGTCGGTTTGTGACGTCTATGTTGATGTGTGGACTATTTTGGTATTGCTTGTGTTGTGAGGCAGTAAATTGTATTATAGGAGGGTGGAATGAAGTTATACGGTAGTAGAAAGGAAGGTGGAATGATATACCATGTGTTTTGGAATGTTGGATAGTTTTTACTTCCCGTCAAGTAGCTAATTATCGCCTTGTAAACTTGTAATGTAATTGGTTTTTAATGTGAGCTTCATTATGTATTCATATTGTAGAGTAACACTTTAAGGAAGAGCGGAATTGTTGTAGTCACTTGTTGGAAAGATAAGGTATGTAAGGTTACTCTTTTCGTATCCTTTGACCGCACTTATTGTTCGTATCGTTACCAAACTTGTTTCCACTCCGAAATGTTTTAGTATCTCATTTTAAGTTTGTTAGCAATTGTTATTTACGTGTCTCTTATTTGTTGACTATTGTTCCAAAGCTCCAATAATGTTATGACCACTGATGTAACAATCTCACAAATATTAAAGAAATGAAGTAATGCATATTTGGTTGAGTACGGGTGGTAGCTTTGGGGGCGAAAGCCTAGCTCGAGCAGATCCCGATTGATTATTTGATGTGGGGGGTAGCTCTGGGGGTGAAAACCTAGCTCGAGGAACACATCCTATAAGCCTCTATATCAATCCAGGAATCCAAGTCCCATATAATGAAAACAGTATAATCCCTAAATCGGGCATCACAATAATAATCCATCTCATTTAGTACTCAAGTCCATAAATTTACCCAATCTGTAGCATGATTTATACGATAAGTCCCGACCTATGAAAAGTTTTAAAGAGGTTAAGCCATAGCTGTCATGACCCAAAAATTCAGGTCATGATGACAACTACTATATTCCACCAGTAGGTAAGCCAAATCGATCCAAAACCCGGAACAACAAGTAATGGACTAATGAGCGAAAGAGAGAAAAAACAAAATAACAACACTAAATAAATTGACTAATAAAGAAAATAGGCTGAACATGCATACAAATAGGGAGGAGAAAAATAAAATATACAAAAAGATTCCCCAAGACCTGGTATCAGGCGGTACAAGACCACTACAACATAAGGAGTACTAGATAGGAACAATATATACAGAACAATCTCTGAGAGTACTATCATACCCCATTTTCACCAGGTCAAAATAATGTACAACATATTGAGATTCTTAAATTAATTTTAAAGAGAGTCGCCACCTAATTATTTTCAAGGTGAATTAGGGCACCTAGATAACTAAAGTGAGTGTCTATAGTTAACTCCATTTTATGGTCTACTAACCAATTAGAGATTCTAAGATAAGAGTTCAATTAATCCTAAAGGGAAGGTATTAGATATCCTTTAAGATCTATTAAAAATGGTTTACTGGCCAAACTTAGGTTAATAAAAAGGCTAAGTATAAAAGATGTAAGAATTGTATAGAAATGCTAAGTGTATTGTTTTAAAAAATCAATGTTTTTTTAAAAAAACGTTTCATAGGAGAATCTATCTTGTTGAAAACAAACGGAAAAAAAAACCCATTTGAAACTTACAATTTTCTTATCTGAAGTAGGTGAGGTACTTGGTTTAGCAACCTAAAGACCATTTGTATTGAAAGAAATGATTAGAGTTTTTTTTTTTTTTTAAAAAAATAAATAATAAAGGCAACTTTATAAAATAGATTCTCGTAGTGGAAACATTTTAATAGACAAAAGCAAGGAGAACCAAATTTAAAATTCAGAACGTGGCCAAATAAATTACTTATTTTACATTTCTTATAGCTGGATGTCTTGCCTTATGTGATACAGTAGATGTTCTAATGCTAAAGAAATTCTAAATGATTAAATAAAGTAAAGCAATTAGCAAACAAATACGACCTCAATCTATCTACCAAAATAACCCAGACATCTAGTATCTGCCACCGTTATGACAAAATAATGTTAAACCACCCTTATTCCAACATCCCCACCCTTACACTCCTTGATTTCCGATTATGTGATAATGACCTTTACCGATTCATCTTACAATATCAAATCATATCACAATAAGTACAATCACAGTATGAGAATACACAACCACATTTGTACGGTAAAACAAGCCTTTTTACATAATCTCATTTTAGGTGATTAAACACTTAAAATACTATACAACAAGTCAACATTTATAGCATGCATTGCAAAAAGTAACCAAAGAGGTAGCTAACATGCACACATAAACTGATTTGCAACAAGTAACCAAAGAGGTAGCTAACATGCACACATAAACTGATTTGAGTCTCAACTACTATTCAACAATCACCTACCTCAATCCAAGCCTTGCACTTGCTCTAATGAACTAGAGATTTTGCCTTTCTTACAATATTTACTTGACTATGGTCTAAAAACAACAATATATCCATCATTCAAATAATAACATAACAATTATGAGGATTATAACCTAATCTAAAAATATCAAGGCCAAAATCATGATCATTCCCTCATTCTAGGGTTTTTCTATATTTATTCCACCTTAATTCTGCAAATTTCATGTTTATAAAGATGAATTCTAAGCATGCAATCGTAAATTATCCACCCTTAACTAAAACCCAAGGATTTCACCTTGTTTTCACTAAATTACACCAAAAAATCAGCCTAAGTCAAGTCAAATCCTCCCCCATACCTAAAACCTAGTGATTCTAAGGATTAATCTTCAAAAAATAAGTTAAATGGGGGGAATTACTTACCTCAACGAAGGATTTTGGTTGAAGTGGAATTCACCTTAAATTGCCTCTCCCAGCTCTAGAACGAAATTGAAATGAAAATAAAGTTTTAAGGCTATTTTTTCCATTTAACAACACGTGTTCTGCTATAGCAACCCAATTCCTGCTATAGCGGAATCACTATAGCTAGATTCACCCGCTATGGTAGGATTGACCGAAGCTGGCTCCCGCTGTAGTGGAAATTTTCCCGTTATAGCGGGATAGTGACAGCGGCCTGCCTCACGCTATAGTGGCCTAAACGGAGGCAAAAAGTCTAACTATCCTCGAATTTTGCCCATTTTACAACACACTTCTAGATATTGGCATCCCAAACTAACTCTTTTATGTAAAATGCAATATTTAGAGTTCTACTAACCCGACTTCACTTTCAAATATTTCTACGAACTCCTTAAGTTCATAGCTATCATAATATGATCTTAAATCAAAGATACACCAACCTTTCCATTATCAGATTAAATCAGACCATACCATACTTGTATTTCATCTAAGACTAGCCTAACTTGAAATTTCTAACTTTTTATTGAAGAAGAATCTGAACTCGAATTTTGGCACATTAGACTATACCATAACAATGAAAAGGATCATTACACAAATAGAAAGATAAAAACAATTCTTAGTAAAGTAGTTGTTATAGTTGAAGCCAGATTGTGCATAGTGGCAGCGAAATAATAAAAATGCAGTGACCATTACATCCAAAAAGATAGATTCTTTATCTTCTCCATATATAGCCTAACATCCATACATGTAAATTCAAGGACAAGAAGACATATTTCGGTAAAAAGCAAGAATTTTTAGAAGGCTTTTTCATAAACAAGACCATCCCTGAAAAAAACCATACACACAACAAAGTAGGAAGTGTCACAACCTTGACATAATTTCCCACAATCGTAAGATAGGGTCAAATCCAATCAAAACCCAAGATGATGTTGAAGTCAATAATACCCAGTATAATCACTTCCACACACATGTCAAACACTACCAAGGTAATTATACCACATGATCAATGTAATCGATCCACAACTAAAGAATAATATATGGTTATTCAAAATTACATATAGGAACAAACACGAATCATAAAGCATTGGAAAAGCTAAGATAAATAGGAAGAAATACCAAAACATAATAAACCTATGATCAAATAAAATTGTAGTAAATTGAGAGAATGTTGGAAAAATACATGTAAAACAGTGTTGGAGGCCTCAGCCTCAGATCTACTAAGGAAAGCAGAAAAATAGGCATGCCCGCCTCCAATTGGAACAACTCCGTTACCATTACTAGTGTTGTTTTGTGCACCACTCTACCTGAGTGTAAGCCACCCCAGCCTCTAACTGGTTGTGCCATTGTCCTAAATGGCTAAACCCAAACACTTGTTGGACACCCTCTCACAATGTGGCCATATCTCCATACTTATAATCTACTCTTCTAGTCATGGGCTGCTGAGATGGTCTTAAAGAACTTAAACGTCCTCCAATGTCTGAAGCCACCGAGTAGAGCCCTAAGAAACCAATTGTAATGATCTTATCCATCATTATTTGGAATTACCACGATATGGGTATAGGGTACAGGAATCATCAAAAATGCATTCGAAAACTTGCATAGGGCAATACAAATTAAAAATTTTAGAAATTAAAATCTTGGGGTTAGGCTGACACCATCCCGCTATAGCGGGAATTTTCTTGCTATAGCAGCATCACTATAGCAACGTGCACATTGCTATAGTGGGATGGTGCGACTAGAAACCCCTGAATGCATTTTATTATTTCCCTTCTCCTAGAAATTTTCGTTTTAAAACCCATAGAATTTTGGGAGATTTCATATATGTACTCGCTTGCATGGAGCCAGAATTTATGTTCATGTATTCATAGCAGCTGTTTGTTATCCAAATATGCTCGATTTAATTGAGTAGTTTATACCTGGGTTAGAAAACATGAATGTGGCATAGATCGATTAGAGATTTCATGCTAGGCCTTCGGGTAAGGAGTTTGGATGGATGAAAATGGATGTAAATTGGGTAATTGGTTGGGAATTGTTTTCGTTATGATGTATTTACTGGAATGGTCCATTTAATTATGAGTGTGTCTTTCATTGCTCCTCCTTGTATGGCTAAATATAGTATAATGGCAGTTAACATTCCTACAATTAGTAAATGGCTAATGGCAAGGTAGATGGTGTTGGTGGATTCCAAAGAAGCTATGACGGTAACCAAAGATAGGGTAAGTAGTGTGGATTACAGTTAAGATAAGTAGTTAAGGGGTATTAAATGTGAGTCATAAGTGTAAATGGTGGGTGATGGTTAATGTAGATTAATCCAATTTGTGTTATGTGTGCATAATAATTGTTCCTTAGTATTGCTTGTTCAATGCATGTTATTAAGGAATGAAAAAGCATTAAAAAGGGTTGTTTGATATTCTAAGTGTAATCACATTCAATGAACTTATATGTAAAACTTGTTGGTTATTAAAAGTGTTGGTTGTATTCATTGTTTTTGTGATGTGGTGATAACTATTGATTATTTATGGGATGTACCGGTATTTGGACATCTTCACGGGAATTGGTGGAAAAAGGTTGACATGCACTTAATGTCTGGGTTTTGGTACCCCTATAAGTCATGACTAGTAGGTACAAAGATAGAACTTATCCCCTATAAGTCATGACTAGTGGATATCCACAAGACCCTTAGCGTGGATGTATAAGGTTCAGGTGATTAGGCGTTTCATGAGTGAATCAGGGATTATGTGTTCTGTTATCACCTTGGTTCCTTGAGTGTACCGACTTATGTGTTGAATTATTACATTGGTTTCTTAAGAGTTGCATTATTACACAGGTCATGTAACCCAAATTGTACCTCTAAGAAAGTATAAAGTGGTCATTGTTCAAATATAGAACCCAATAGAGGTTGGGGTCGATCCCACAAGGAATAGATCGAAATCCAATCAACTTTGTTTGTTTGAGTTACTTGATAAATAAAGAAATAAGTAAAAGGGGGAGGGTTTATAAAGTAAACTAGTAATCGTTTGGTGAGGTTGAAATCAAGATGCGAAAAGCACTAGGATTGTGTTCCCCAATAACTTCATAACCTTATTGGTTCTCCGTACTTGGTGTTCTTTTCAGGTATCCAGCAAGCCGAATCGATAGGCTAAGTATCATCTAATCGACTATGTTACACCCCATGTATATGACTATCCTCAAGCACAAAGGTTAATGCATCATGAGTGTTGTTGTGTTGCCCCCTATCAATGATCACAATATAGCCTTTCTCATATTACGACTCAAAGCTGATTAAACGAAGATAACTCTGAGTCTTGTTGTTGAATTGCTAGTCCTATCCTACTCTCCTTGCTACAGTCCAAGGTAGAGACATGATGAGTCCTAATGCGTGTACTTATCAGAAAGCAATCAATTCATAAGAAACAATAATACTTGCCCTAATACCCTTTGAGAAATACCTTATACTTCAAACTCTACTTTGTTAATCTACTATGGTTCCCACAACCATAGTTATGGGGTTTAGTTAGTCATGATTGTATGAACAAAATAATTGTTCATGAATGAAAACATTAATTGAACTATACAATAATGAATAAACTCCGAAATCTCAACTTTAATTAAAATCGTAAAAACCAATATGCGTAAAATCCCAAGAAAGTGCCTTAGAATCCCACAAAGTAGTGTTATAGAATAATAATAACGTCTAACTCATAAAAATAACCCTAAGAGAGTATTTATAGACTTAACAAATCCTATCCTAAACAAAATAGAAAACTGGAGTCGGCTGCCTCATATGAGAAGAACATTCTATCATGGGTTGAACCCACGATTGTGGATTCCTATTGTTTGATCCTTGAGATAAAAGTCCTGCAACTCTTTAAATATAGATCTGCTTCCCACGATCACATTGTACAATCGTACAATCAACTCACAATCGTGGGATCCATCGTCTTATCCAGTTACACTTGACTTCTGCAGGTTTACTTCTCCCACATGTCACGATCTCAAGGTACGATCGTGACATGATCCTATGATCGTGTAATCCAGTTGTATAATGGACTCCTGAGTATGGCATCTTTGATTCAATCTTATGATAGCCTACCCACAATCGTGCTTTGAACCCACAATCGTGATATGTCTCGTCTGATGCCCCTTCTTGTCTAGTATTCACTTTATTATTCTCTGAGTCCTTTAGGCATACAAATACTCAACAAACACACTAAATCCACAAAAAGTACCCTTAAACATACAATTATCCCTTGTTTTAAGCATCTTAAATGTCGTAAATCTGTGGCACATCAATAGGCTGCTTAAGTGTTGTGTTATTACATTAGTTTCTTAAATATTGCATTCTTACATTAGTTCCCTAAAATGGACCAGGTTTATGATTATTGTTAATATATCTTGATATATTTAGGATCCTTGTGTGGTCTCGGCTAATGGTATAAAGGAAAGGCATGTTCCTTGTTATTATCCCCATGTTGCAAATTTTAGGCATAAATATTTTTAGAATCTTATATCATTGACTTGACTTGATTAGTTCCTCTTGTTGACTCTCTTTGCCTTGTTGCTCTTGTTGGCTCATATTAAATTATCTCTTGACTTATACTTGAATGGAGTGGTAGAGTGATGTCGCCCAAAATATACCTCCAAAAAAGTATAATGCGGTCGCTGTATCAAATATAGAACCCAACTAGGTTGGTGTCGATTTTACAGGGAATAGGTCGAAGTTAGGTAGAATGCTAGTCTGAGTAACTGGTGAGTAAGTAAAACTCTCTGTGTGTGTGTGTGTGTGTGTGTGTGTGTGTGAATAAATAGTAACAGTAACGATTTCTGATTATAGAATTTGTAGACAATATGAGAAATACACTAGGACTGTGATCCCCAATGATTCCTTAACTCCACCGATTACTTATGCTAGCAAAACTATCCCGCTACGTTGCATGCAAAATCTGACAAGATATGTTCATCTAAACGTCTCTCGACCTTGGTTAGACAAACTTCACTCTTCTCCTCTCGGTCTCCAAGTGTCGCACTACTAACCCTAGTCCTGGATCTCATATAACTATCCCTGTTATGTCTCAAGTTATTAGATGGAGGTTGATAGCTTCAAATCTCTATTGTTATTCCCTTTTCCCAATCTCTACCTCTCTTTCGAGCAAGTATAGAATACAGTCGAGTTTCTAACGTTTGCAATCGTTAGAAGATCAATTATAATGAAGGTAATAACAACACATGCATTCATAACGGTTCAGAGTTGCTTTGCACTTAACCGGTTTTGTTAATTCCTCATGGTTCCCACAACCCTAGTTAATGAGTTTAGCTACTCATGATTTCAAGAACACAATAAGAATTCGAAGATGAAGACATAATTGTAAACTCACAATAAAGAAGAAACTCTAAAATCTCAATTATGAATAAAACCCTGGAATTGATGTTCCAAGATTACAAAAACCAATAATGTGTTTTTGAACTCAAACTAATGAAAAACTAACTCAAAATAATGTAATGACTAACTCCTGAACATAGGTCAACAAAGGGGTATTTATAGATACAAGACGAATCCTATCCTAATCAACACAGGAAAATAGAGTCGGCAACCTTTCACGTTATCGTGACTTGGTGGCGTGGAATCAAGTCAAGACATGTGGGTCTAGTCGTGGAAATCAGACACATTGGACATTCTTTGAAGTTGACTCACGGCAGCCACTCACGTCACGTGAGTGGACTCACGGCATGTGAGTCCTGTTGTGAGTCACCTTTCTGGTGCAGATCCTGGTTCTTTCGTCTTCAGATACTTCGTTCTCTGGCTTGATTCTTTCTTTTTGTCAATTTTGCCTCCAAAACCTATTCTCCTGCAATATAGAATTGAAAACACGTCATACCAACCAAACACACCCAAGTTATTACATATTTTCATTGTTTTAAGCATCGAAAGTGTCATGAAACATTGCCATATCAACACCCTCAACTTAGAACGTTTGCATGTCCTCAAGCGAACAAAACAAAATAAACACAATGATGCTTAACTAAAAGAAACCTAAGGGACCTACGGTAGTCAACTCATTTGCTTTTGACCTCAAAATTTTTCTGACCCCTCCTACTTGCAAATTAAAACCACATTGTGTATACATGCAGCATATTATCATGACATAGAAGGGATCAGGTGATGGCATGAAATTTTGAACAAACAACTAAGCATATGTGCAAATGAAATTATCTGAACAAATAGCAGCTAACAATACAACCCATGTACTATCACAACAAAGAAGTCCCATACACTCACAGTATACTAATGAATCTCAAAGTAGGGACCCGGTCAAAACACTCTCTCTTACAAAGAAGTTCAAACAGTGTGCATGAAATACCATAGGCTTGCCCTTATTTTCTATGCCTTAGTTTTTCGGATAGTTGGATCACTATAGGACTTTCATCGGCCTGTAATGTAGGCTTGGGGATGGGTATGGTACATATGGATATGGTGACTAAACCCTCCTTGACTCTACACTATTTTTGACTTTATTTTCCAACCATTCTTCTTTTTATTTTCCCTTATTCTCCTTTATTTATTTCCAGATTTTGGGTGTGGTTACTTTTTATACTTTCAAAACACAACTTTTTTTTTCTTTCTTTTTCTTCTTTTTTTTTCTTCCCTTTTCTTCTCTTTTTTTTTCACACTCAAATCTGTTTCCTTTTTCTTTTATTAACCCCTGCTTCATACCCAAATCAATCTACGCACCCCTATAATAGCCACCCTCAACTTAGGCTCTTTGCCTGATTTAAGGTACACAATGTCCAAGGAGGGACCAAGGCCAATACAGGTTCATTATAAATCAAAATGGAAAGGTGAATAGGCTACTGAAAGAAATAGGTCAAGTAAGGATCAAAATTGGGTTCAAGGGATATTCATTGTATATTTGGTCAGGCATTTAGGCTACAAGTGGACTTATTCAAAAATGGCCTATGATCCTTTCCTAACCACTATCCTATAACCTAGGCAAGACTAACCGGGCAAGTTCTAGATTGCACACACTGAGTGAACTAGGTAATGACCTCAGACACACATAGCACGGGGTTACACCATCAACTACTATCTATCCAGTTCATGCAATGCTATCTACAGTTATTCTGCCTATAATACTAATTCCATAACAAGATCCAACAGCTGTCACAAACTAACATACTACACACACCATTTAAAAACAAAAATTTCAGGAGGGGTATCCTTTAGATAATCAAAAAGCATCCTTAACATTCAAAATATGTTCAAAATTGGACTGCACTAAGGTTCCCCTATTTTTCTCCTGATTAAACATGAAAACACATAACTAATATAAATAAACACCTAAACATGCCAGTTCTACTATGATAGCACACTCGGGGGAAAAGAAATACGACAACAAAACCCCCCAAGTGGTGGTACACCCCAACCCCCAACTAACAATGATGCACTGTCCTCATTGTACAACTATCAATATGGTAAGTGGAAGAAAGTGAAGACGTACCTGGGGAACGCTAGGCACCAAAAGTGGGCCCGCCTATAGCAGGATCATCAGCG
Source organism: Capsicum rhomboideum (assembly GCA_031232105.1). Lineage (NCBI taxonomy): Eukaryota > Viridiplantae > Streptophyta > Magnoliopsida > Solanales > Solanaceae > Capsicum > Capsicum rhomboideum. Next base: position 117,697,875 of record CP124711.1, read on the forward strand.
TGCTCTCTGGGCTCTCTGCTAGGTAGAGCCGGTGAAGGGGGTGCCTGACTAGAGGATGCACCCCGTGCCCTCTCCTCCTGAGCAATCTATCTGGTATGGTATGTGTCACGCCTCGAATTCTAATAGGGCGGACTGGCACCCAAAGCCGTTAAGGCCCGAGAGAACCAATCTTCATTCATGTACATTCGTATGCATGTCTCTGAGTGAACTACATTCTATCTCATGTAATTACAAGATACTAATGGCAGAAGTCATGGAGAACATATGATATATACGAAACTTGGTCGTTAGGGCCATCAAGTCAAAATGGACATACATTCTTTCATTCATCTCACCACGTACATCTACAAAGCCTTTAACAGATACATATACATAACCAACCTAAAGTCGGGACATGTCCCCGCTTTATACAACATTTACATAGTACAAAAACAAGTGTACACGTGTGACTCGAAAAGCCCCGAACCAACTGGAGCTCACCAATATTCCGTAGATGACCCGCAACCTACTGTGGAGGTCTACTAGTACCTGTGCCTGCAGCAAGTAAGGTAAGTCCCCCAAGGGACGTCAGTACAAAGAATGTACTGAGTATGTAAGGCCATAAGTAACTACATAAGATATAAGGACTTCTATGAAATCAAGTACAAGTGGGTGGACAATATAGATTAGCCACCATAATATACATGTGTGAAGTTGTATACATTGAATTCATTTCTTTTGTTTTCGTTCATATCATTGTCACAATCATTTATAATATCGTTCATATAATATTATTCATATAATCATTCAGGATCGCCACTAGCTAGGCTACCGCCCTTTTGAGTTGTCATCCGTTCGAGATCGCCTCTAGCTAGGCTTATGCCCCTTCGAGTTTCCACACATTCCCAATAATCCTTCGGGATAGCCTCTAGCTAGGCTTATGCCCCTTCAAGTTGCCACCCGTACTCGAGATCTCCCCTAGCTAGGCTTTTGCCCCCTTGGGTTTCCACCCGTACTTAACAAGTATGCATTACTTAAATTCTTTTGTTATAAGAGTGATACATTGGTGGTTGTAACATTGTTGGAACTTTGGAACAATAGTCCACAATTATGAGATACATGAATGACAATTGGTAACAAACCTGAAATGAGATACTTTAAGACATTTCGGAATAGAAATAAATGCAATGACAATGTGAACAATGAGTGCTGCAGAAGGATACGGAAAGAGTAACCTTACATACCTTATCTTCCAAATATGAATATACAACCCTATATGTGAATAAAACAATCCATCTCCTTCCTTACATGTTCCTCTACAACACAAGTACATTACGGAGCTCACGTTAACAACTAACTACATTACAAGTGCATAAAATGATAATGAGCTACGTGACTGCTATATAGCGTCATTTCGTACTTCTACAATACAAATCACTGCATTACCATGCCAAAAACACCACAATATTCCACACATTGGCCAAGACATCATAAATTAATAGCATTTCACACCAAGTTTATACTTTACACTTCCTCAGTAACACCACGTCACAATTACGCAATCAAGTCATCTCAATACCTTTCACAATAACACATTAACAACAATCCATAATTGATATAATCCAACATGTCTCCGAAAGACCCCTTAAAGCCATTCAAAAGGTACCATAAGTTGATAATTCAATCCAAGAAGGGTATAGGGGCCTTAGGGGGTCAAAGAGAGACAAAAACATGCAAAACAAAATTCTGGACTGGGCTGTGGAGAATCCTGCACCCGCAGGTGGATGACATTAGGACTTAGTTGCTCCTCTTGCCTTTTTTCGAGAGCCACCTACGTTGGCATCTGCGCCTGCAGGTGCTCCAGATGCGAGGGCGGGTGCCCGTTTCAGCCTGCAGGGGTCATTTTTGGGTCCTTTTTTTTTTGTAATAAATGGTCCATGGCCATAATTAAGCTTATATCTTCATATTTTAGGTCAACTTGGATGCCAATGAACAATCATGGTTTCACAACACACATAAACATCACCAAAACTACATTTCCTTTCAATACGTCACCAATTCCATGCACAATTTCACAACAACAATTCCAAATGTTATATACAAAGAAAAATCAAGTTAAGGACATAACCACATCTTAAATGTTGATAGTTAATCCATAAAATTCCCTTCCTTCAAGACCACAAGTCCACTTTCAAGTTTAGAAGGCAAAACCCTTCACCAATTAAGCAAAAATAGACTGTTTTACACATAGTGAACTGTCCAACACTTTGCCAACATAACCAACATGATTTATACACCATATTAAACATATAATATACTAAACCCTAAGAGTAAACACTTACCAAATCTTGCAAAAAGAGTGATCTTGTCCAAAGAGAATAGTTGCTTAGGATTTGAAAGAGAAATGAAATATCTTTAGAAAAGTCTAGACTTGGCATGTGTATTGTTGTGAATAAAAATCTGATTTTTCCTTTCCTTATATAGTCCCTTAATGTTCATCCTTAGCCACACATTAAATGTGTTTTACTTAGTCAATGGTAGAATGAATCTTTTCTCCATTTGGGCCATGTCTTATGACTTAATTTTGGGCCTTAAATTGAGCCCATTAGCACATGTTTATTTAGCCCAACAAATTAATGCATAATTCACCAACCATCTCATGTTTAAATAATTCCATAAATGTTATGGTAATTAAATAGGTTCGAAAATGTACGGGGTGTTACATCCTTCCCCCCTTAGAAACATTCGTCCTCGAATGTTAGTGACATTATCCAATTTAAACGAATGCAAGTCTAGGATCATTCTTCATGTTATCATATATATACATAATACTGAAAGATAATTACTTGTTATTTTTTTGATCCCGTATCGTGCACTTGTTCTTCCGTTTGAAACAAATGAGGGTACTTAGACTTCATCATTTCTTCAGCTTCCCATGTGATCTCTTCTACTTGTTGATTCCTCCAAAGTACCTTTACAGAATCTACTTCTTTATTCCTTAACCTCTTCACTTGTCAATCCAGAATAGCAATAGGTATCTCTTCATAGGTGAGATTCTCCGTAGCTTGTACATCTTCCATGGGAGCAATACGAGATGGATCTCCTATGCACTTTTGAAACATCGAAACATGAAATACTAGATGAACTGTGGAGAGTTCTTGGGGTAATTCTAATTCATACACAACTTGCCTAAATCTTCAGACAATTTCATATGGCCCTATATAACGGGGACTCAACTTTCCTTTCTTTCCAAATCTCATTACCCCTTTCATTGGCGACACCTTCAAGAATACCCAATCACCTATGGCAAATTCGAGACCTCTTCTTCTAACATCGACATATGACTTGTGTCGACTTTGGGATGTTTGTAGCCACTGTTGGATCACTTTAACTTTCTCCATAGCTTGATGAACAAGATCTGGCCCAAGTAAAGCAGTTTCACCCGCTTTAACCATCCAATTGGTGATCTACACTTATTTCCGTATAAAGCTTCATAAGATGCCATTTTGATACTTGAATGATAGCTATTATTGTAGGCAAATTCAGTAGGAGGTAGATGATCATCCCAACTACCTTTAAAGTCCAACGTGCAAGCTCTTAGCATATCTTCAAGTGTTTGGATAGTACGTTCTGCTTTTCCATCTCTTTGAGGATGAAAATCCGTACTCAAACTCACTTGGGTTCCCAAACTCCTCTGAAAGGATCTCCAAAAATGTGCAGTAAATTGAGCTCCCCTGTCTGATATAATAGAGATTGGAATCCCGTGTAATTGCACTATCTCTTTAATATACAACCTTGCATAATCTTCAGCTGTATAGGTGGTCTTGACTGGTAGGAAATGTGCTGACTTGGTAAGCCTGTCAACTATTACCCATATGGAATCAAATTTCTGCAGTGTATGAGGCAAACCTGTGATGAAATCCATGTTAATCATGTCCCATTTCCAGACTGGAAGATTGATACATTGTATGTAGCCTCCAGGTTTCTGATGCTCTACTTTTACTTGTTGACAATTTGGACATTGAGCTACGAATTCTGTAATGTTCTTCTTCATATTACCCCACCAATACACTTCTTTCAAATTGTGATACATTTTGGTGGCTCCTGGATGAATAGAATACCGTGAATGATGTGCCTCTGTCATAATTTGTTTCCTTAGTTCATCTACATCTGACACACACAATCTTCCTTGGCACTGAAGTACTCCCTCTAGCGTAAGATCAAATGCCTTTGTTAGACCCTGTTGTACATTTTCTTTCAGCTGCAATAACATAGGATTCACATGCTGCTTCTCTTTTACTTCAGCTATTAATAAAGATTCTGCTGCATTTTGCACAATAACCCCTTCATCTGAAGATTCAAAAAGATGAACTCCCAAGCTGGCTAGTTGATGTAGATCCTTGACTAGGTCTTGCTTTTTCGTCAACTGGCCACTAGTGCCTCCTATTGCCTTGCAGCTTAATGCATCGGCTACAACATTTGCTTTTCCTAGTTGATATAGGATATCAATATCATAGTCTTTCAATAGTTCCATCCACCTCCACTGCCTCAGATTTAAGTCCTTCTGTTTAAAGATATATTGTAAACTCTTGTGATTAGTATTTATATCAACATGAACCCCATACAAATAGTGGTGCCATATCTTTAAAGCAAATATCACAGCTGCTAGCTCAGGATCATGTGTGGGATAGTTTCTCTTATGTGCCCGCAACTATCCTGAGGAATACGCTATTACATTACCATGCTGCATCAATACACATCCTAGGACAACTTCGGAAGCATCACAATATACTGCATACCCATCTGTGCCTTCCGGAAGTACTAATACCAGTGTAGAAGTCAATTTATCTTTCAAGACCACAAGTCCACTTTCAAGTTTAGAAGGCAAAACCCTTCACTAATTAAGCAAAAATAGACTGTTTTACACATAGTGAACTGTCCAACACTTTGCCAACATAACCAAAAGTATCTATACACCATCTTAAACATATAATATACTAAACCATGAGAGTAAACACTTACCAAAGCTTGAAAAAAGAGTGATCTTGTCCAAAGGGAATAGTTGCTTACGGTTTGGAAGATAAATGAAATATCTTTAGAAAAGTCTAGACTTGGCATGTGTATTGTTGTGAATAAAAATCTGATTTTTCCTTTCCTTATACAGTCCCTTAATGGTCATCCTTAGCCACACATTAAATGTGTTTTACTTAGTCAATGGTAGAATGGATTTTTCTCCATTTGGGCCATGTCTTATGACTTAAATTTGGGCCTTAAATTGAGCCCATTAGCACATGTCAATTCAGCCCAACAAATTAATGCATAATTCACCAACCATCTCATGTTTAAATAATTCCATAAATTTCATGGTAATTAAATAGGTTCGAAAATGTACGGGGTGTTACAGTATGCTACTCTAGAAGCCTTCACCGCTCTCCAAAACTCACCCTCGAACTCATCAATACTATCAACCTGATCTTCTGGGCTACGTGGTCTCTTGCCTCTATCAATAGGAGGCTCCTTGTCGGCAAGCAAATCCACCTCAAACACCGGCCTCATCGGGGGTAGAATGGGCATAGGTGGAATAACAGGAGTGCTTCTCGGTGCCAAAGCTCTAACCTCCTCTCTCAATGCATCCACCTCCCGTGTCATGCCTGCTACATCAGAAATTTATGCTGAACTCATCCAAGAAGCCATACAGGCCTCAAAACTATCAATCCTCCCATACAACTTTCTCATAAACTTCTCCATAGCTGTAGTCATACGGGTCTTCACTCTGGTCTCTGCAGCCTCTACCATGGTCCTAACCCATGGCTTAAGCTAGGATACCAACTTAGCCATATGGGTCTCAGTGTGGGCCTGCCTCTCGAACATCTGCATCTGTCTATCAATTAATTACTGCAGGAAGTCCCTCAAAACTGAAACCATACCAGAAGGAGGCAGTGGTGCTGTAGTACCGGGTACCTCATCATCAATCGGGCCTATGCCCTCATCAGGTACATGAACAGTATTAGGTAAGCTCACCGGTATTGGAATAGGCATAGGTGTACTAACCGACTCGTCTCTATCTCCAGGACCTTCAAAAAAGGTGCTCCTGATGATCCAAAAGGGTGAGACCTCCGCAGAAAGATTGGGTGAGCTCTCCGCTACTGCATCAACCCTATATAAGCAATGCGGGTCACCTTAATAGGATGGTCTACCGCAGGCATCATAAACGCACCAGCACTAACACATAAGCCATGAATCAGACAGGGGAAAAGGATGCTGGTGAAGTCGCGGAAATCACGCTCATGTATCTCCCCAATGATGTAGCGGGCGAAGTTAATATCATAGCCTGTCAGAATGCTTGCTACCAACACTTCCCGATCAAGTGTAAGCGAATTATCATCATTAGTTGGACTCAACCGGTGCCTGACAACCAACCACCAAAACTGTCCAGCAAAGTGAAGTGAGGATTTCTTAATATCCAACTTCCTAACAACCCAACTAGTATTAGAACCCTCCTCTACTATATGAATGAATGAATGTAAAGTAGGTTCAAAATTTCCATACCAATCGAGTTCCATATCGTACAAAGTATATACACCTCCTTCGACTTGCCGACTCACAAGGCATGATCTATGGAGTATCCCTTCCCCCAGCACGTGGTTTCTAGACAGAGGGACCCATAGGGGACTCAAAATATCCATATATACTTCCTAGTACCAAACTAAGGCTTCTAATAATCAGTCATAATAAAATTGCTCCGTAATTGTATTGAAGATAAGTAAGAGTGTAATAAGTGCTCAAAATTAAACCGAGACTAAAGAAGTAGTAATTCATAAAATACAGTGTCTGAGATTGAATCAAGACTAAAAATGATAGAATAGTGCAGAGAGGATTGGAATCTCTCTCAAACGAAATAAGTAAATAATGATAAATGAGTAGATCGAGAATGGATCGAAATCTGCCTCGGTCGGAGACTTAAAGTGGTGCATGTTTGTTTAAAAGACTGTCATCCAATAGAAAGGGTGGTATGATTTTTGCTTTATAAATCAATTTAAGAGTGAAAAGTGGGAATAAATCCCTTTTTGTAAAGAGTAGTAAAAACAATGATTTTATTTTGAATCGTACCACAAAATATACACATAAATGTATGCATGCCATCACCAGTATCAAAACAATGGAAACATAAGTGACTAAGCATTTATAAACTAAGTCACAACTCCTTTAGATCACAGAGAACTCACCTGGTATCCAACTGGTCTCGTAACCAAGGCCTCGGGCCCAATAATATAACAAACAACGTAAATATATATATAAATCAAACCATGAAATGTAGGTAGCAAGAGGAAGTCTAATACTAGGAATCATTTGAGCAACACTGTCTTTTATCAAAGGATACTACCCCAAAGATACGCTAAGGATTGCCACTATCAACCTAAGGTTCAAGCAAATATATAAGCACTCCTAACGTTATTCTACAGCTATAGCGGGCATTCTAGACTAAGCATCAAGTTACTATGCAATTCAAAAATCCCCCAAAAGAGGCCAAAAATAAGTGAAATGATAAAGTAGCCTTAAACCTACCCTATAACCCCCACCCCGCATGAATTCTATACAATACACTAGAGAAGAGTAGACCGTAGCCTACCTCATAGACGAACAATATTCTCAAACCATCCATGAGCTGCTCATCACCACTCCTCAATATTCGAAAGTCGTCGTGTTATTAAATACATAATCTACATGTTGATACAAGTAAAATGTGACCCATAGTGCTATAATAAACCCCGAGCTAAAAATTGGGTCAAAATAAGCTCGTAAACCAGCTAATGAAATTTATAAATTGAATCTGTCATTAGGTCCCTCGAAGGACAAGGATAACATGCCTATAATTTCAATATAATTGAAGCCTAAATAAGGGCTCAAATCAATCCCAAGGATTCAAGAGATCGTGATTCCAAAACAAAGAATTCACATGGAATTAGGACATCATTCGATGGAAAAAGTGATGGAAAATGATCAAGGAGAGTTTATGTAACATACCTCAGTCCAACTAGATGATTTCTCACAGTTTCCCAAGCTCAAAGATCCATCAATAGAAGAAAATAACCAAAACAAGGGTTTAAAACTAAAGGAAGAGAATCATTTATAAGGGCTGCCACGGGTCCTTCGCGAACATGGGACTGGACCTGCTAACCGTTCGCGAATGCTGCTGGTCCACTGCAAATGAGAAGAGTAACAACTAAGATGGCCAGACTTGCCTTCTTTAAGAACGCGACGACTAGCTCACGAATGTGAAGGTCAAAGAAACCCTGACCTCCATGAGCATGGCCAAGGGTTGCGAAGACCATTTTGGTCTGCACTAGGTGCTGTTGCACCAGCAAAATGCTAAGTTTCAATTTTCTCCGAATGGGTCCTCGAGATTCATTTAGTACCTCTTTAATGCAAATGAAATATGCTACCCAATTGAAAATGATACTCTGTACAGAATGAAACTATCAAAATTTCCAATAGAGATCATTTCAACAAAATGTGGGCCCCACACGCACAGCTCCATTTTTATAAAAATCCACCCAATAGTCCAAATTAAGCCTAGAAGCTTAGGACTTGGACTTAAGGTCCCTCTAGCCTAAAATCCACATTTCTGAGATAACGAAACTATCAGAATTTTCATCCAAGGCTGTTTACTAGAAGTTTTGGCCAAAGATTAATTTCTCAACTTTAAAAACTCCAAAATATGGGAATAGCTTAATACCCAAACGAACTGCCCGAGATCCAAACAACCAATCCCAACAAGTCATAAATGACATATAGCCACTATGGGAAAGCACAAAATGCAGAAAATCCATGGAAACAGAGAAAAGGACCCAGAGGGTCATTACAGGTGTCTTGAAAGTGAATTTTTTGAATTGAGCACATATGAGTTATTTAAAAATTCAACTTTAGAAATTTGATTAGAAATAATCTCAAAAGAGGTCAACAAGTACATTTTTACTTGGACTATTAATTATGTTCACATTGAAAGAGAAATTATGTGAATCTAGTATTTACCTACATACTAAAACAATAAATAATAATTGACCAACTTTTTTATCTTAAATAAATGTCCAAATATGGGGAATGACATTATTTTTTTTTTAAAAGAGCTAATTCAACAAATATGATTATATTAATTGCATCCTCGTCTATATTCAAAAATATTTTCTCTCTTTCAATTTTATTATCTATCTGTCTATCTACCTATATCTCTCTCTAGATATATATACACACACCTTGACATTTAATCCCTCAAACCGTATTGCTTCTCAACAATCATTTTTGAGTTTTTAAAATGAATTTCATTTCTCTACATATTCATATATACTATATACATGTCTTTTTCACATCATGAATCACATCATGAAGTGAACTCTTGTAGGGACATAGTTCCCTATGTGCCACCAATTTAAACAATTAGTAGTGCTGAAATTGTGGTATGTTGCCTTCTAACAATGCTTACTCTATCAATGGGTTTTTTATTTGTTAATAAAGATGCATGAATCGTTTAAGAAATTTCTTGAAAAGGTTTTTGAGATTCGTTTTCTTGGAACTTAGAGAAGTTCTTACTAAAAAAAAAACAGTTCTCCAATAATTATTTTTTCTCTAAAAATGTGTTTACCTCAATGATTTGTTTCTTTGCTAATTGCTAAAAACTTTTTGTACTTTCATTTTAAGATAATTACTTGAGGTATAGTGTCACGAACCCATTTTTTAGGTCATGATAGCACCTACTTTAACCCACTAGTAGGTAAGTCAAGCCATAGTACGAAATGATAAGTTATGGGCTAACGGGTGGAAGGTAAAGGAAAACAAAAATGAAATTAGTAATAACAATAAGATAGGTGGAAGCAGAGAAAATATACATACATAATAAACTGTACAAGAGAGGGAGAGGGACAAAATTTATAAAATGAATCCCTCTCAAGACCTGGTAAGGTCGATATAAGAGCCATTATAACCAAAAATAAGAGAACTAGACAGTATCCAAATATACATGTATACACAGTAGTCTTGGAAGTACAAAAAACTATAGCTGAAACGGATGGAGGAGGATCAACTCTGGACTCTAGAAAGCTCACCCTGTCTCCTGATTAGTAGCAGGGCCTACGGATAGCATCAACGTTGGTGGATCGTACTCAAATTTGCATCAAGAAAAGGATGCATAAGGGTAGTATGAGTACCAAAGCAATGGTTACTCAGTAGGCATCATCGGCCGACTGATCTCAAATGTAGTAAAAGCATAAATAGAGTGTGAGAGTGTAAGCTAAGTCAGCAGTAACAGGGTAGAAATGTAAATATCTACTGTGCTAGGTAACTACAGTAAAGGAAATAAGTAGCTCAAAAGTAAAATCAAAGAACTAACTACAACCTAACTGGGGCCCTATAAGCCTAGAAGGCACACAAGAAGACAATTAACTCTTATCGAGCCTTCATAAGCTGGTGGGTCCAATCAAGAGAAGACTAGGGTAAGATACATAAATAACCTTTCAAGTAACCTTTAGATCCCAAAACCATTATGAAAAATATAGGTATGTACCGGGCTTTAACCGGAACCAATGGATAGTAATAAGAGGCCAGACATAGGGCTCGAACCAAAAATTATGGATAATAATGAGAGGCTGAATGATGCATATAAAACAAAACCCATTACAACTTCCAGAACCCCTAGTAAGAACCATAATTAATTCCAAAACTTCCCAACCATAACCATGGACTATTGGCGTACTCGAACCGAAAATCATAAATAGTTGACCGTAGCCATAACTGATAAATCCATAAGGAGCCAACCCTAACCATAAACTAATGCCAAAATCATATCGAAACTCGTAAGTAGTAAACCATACATGTAAATCAATGCCAGTCTCATACCAGAAATAATAATAATAGAAATAGAGCATACGTCTGAATTGAATTGGAGCTGAAATATATATATATATATATATATATACATACATATAAGCATAACTGGCTAGCAGGATTGTTTGAATAACATCAAAATCTAACTCTTTGTCGAATGAAGCCTCTACTACTAAGACATGAAGTAAACTGAGACCAAATGTCCTTCTATTCAAAAGAAAGAAGGAAACTCTAAGCTAACTAAAAAACTGAAATAAGACTCTGCATCTCTGAATAATGGGAGAGCTCACCAAATAGCAGATGTGTAGATGCTACCGAATGTCTAGCAATGATCTTGAGTCCGAGAACCTGGATCTACATCACATGAAAAATGTAGTGCAAGACGCGATCAATACATGAAAATTATTGGTATGCAAGTTATACAAATACATATATAGCAATAAGTTGAAACTGAACATGGGAACATAAGAGTAGCTTAAAATCATAAGTGGATGCCAAAACATGAATCAGAAGGAAGTATTTAAAAAATTTATTAACATGTTAAAACTGAAGAGAATCATAAGTTATAGAGTCCGCATAAAACTTCTTTACTTGATACATATATACATATATAAATAGATATAATAAAATCATAAAAGAATAACTTTGGTGGGAGTTTCTTCTAACCAATATACACCATGTGAGCTCATGAAGCACCAACTTATAATCCCAGTTAGAAAGGGTTTCCCTATACTTTCCAAGGTATATAACCTATCTATCTATTAATATCCAACTAAGCCTCTTGAGCTAACATAAACCTACGGTGGCACGTAGTTTTGGAAAAGTGTTATCTAGAACGTATGTCCACTCGGTGCTAAATAATCCTCCCAAAAACATATCTATAAAGCTCATATCGTATCATGCAACATATCTTGACGTCAAAACTATCCATAATCATTGATTGCATATCTATGTACCATACTAAGAGTGAACTTACCTTTTGGGAATATTGTTCATAAGAATTGATGGCATACTTAAACACCATTCTACTCATGAGTTTACTATTTGGAAAATCGTTCATATCTTTCTTTCATAAACATATCCTTACTTCTATGCATATAACTTAGATTATGAGAAAGCTTACTTGAAATCATGTGTAACTTGTAAACACTCATAATAGCTTTCATAACTTGATGGATAATATTGAAACATGCTTGAATAATCACAATCATATAATAAAACATGTTATTAATAGTAATTCATTGGTAGGTATAAGAAATCTTTCAAAAAAATCACATCTTTTCATAAAAACCAAAACTTGAAGAGAATTGGGTAAAACCCCTATCTTTAAACATAATTCATCATATAATTAATATACTTGGGCTTGTGGATGAAAATAATCCATCACTAAATCTTGCGTACCTGAGAGAAGACAAATTCATGATAAGGAGAACTTAAGAAATTTACTTGATTTGAAACCCTAGCTTGCTTGATCTTGTTATGGACTTGTTAGGGACTTGTTCTTGAGAGATTAAGGGAATTTTAGGCATTAAAATCTTATATTTATAGGTTTTGGTGACCTACAGGTTGTGGGAGAGGGTTAAAAGCTAAGGAAAAGTTCGGATTGACCTTAAGAAAACGTGGTCAAAAAACTAATTTTGGGCTTTGGAATTCATCTACATACAAGGAAAACAAACAACGTACCGACTGTGACATCTGGAGGGTTTTCTTTATCTCACTGGTTTGTCAAGGCATATAAACGATTCTTAGTAGCATCCGTTGGAATCTTAACCATATCTCTTCCATTACTCTTCTTTTCTGAAGGACAATCTCTCATAATATGAACTACCTAAACGTACTTATAGCATACATCCTTTTCATAAAGACACACTTGGATCAGACTTACCACACTTTTTGTAAGCTGGATATGGTGTGAATTGAGAACCTGTTGCTTAGAAATCTTGCTCATTCTTGGGTTTGAATGACTTCTTATGATGGAATGATCGATCTCCATTTCTGGTTCTCTACTGGCTATCCTCAAAATTCTCCGTCTTGTCCCTCTTACTCTACTGCTCTCCTCCCTCCCTCAACTTCTCCTTCTCTATCTGCTGAGCATGAGTCATCAACCTTGAAATGTCCATTTCCCCAATAAGTATGGCCATCTTACACTCCTTCTTCACCAAGTCTGAACTCTTGATGTAAACTTGCTCATCCTAGCTCTTGACTCAACTACCATCTTTGGGGCATAATAAGACAACAGGGTGAATTTCAAACCATACTCCTTCAGTGACATAGATATTTTCTTCAAGTTTATAAACTCCTTCCCTCATTTCTCTCAAAAAGAATCGATCAAGAAAAGCATCAATAAAAACTTCCCAAACTGCAGGAGCTATATTTCTGCCACGACTATCTTTCCATCGAGTAAATCATAAATGACCCACATCCTTAAGTTGATAGGAATCCAACTCTACACTTTCAACCCCATTAACCTGCACAACCTAAAGAATCTTTTTCACCTAATCAATAAAGTACTGGGGGTCTTCTTTAACCTTCAAACCAAAAACTTAGGTGGATTCATATGAACAAAGTCCTTGAGTCGAGTAGTAGTTGACACCCTATTTAGGTGAGGAGGGACTGCTACCTGCCTACTCACTTGAGTTGTAATAGCCTGTGTGAATACCTGAATGACATTACGAAACTCGACATTTGAAATCTCATAGTTCGGAGGCTGATTCACTAGAGCAGGAGGATTACCATTCTGAACATTTTTTCATCCATTGTTTCTTCGTGGAGGCATAATCTGAGACACGTAAAGTATGAGGTAGATTAGATACTTAGAGTTAAACTCTATAGCATGAAAATAGATCATGAAAGAGAGAAAATATTACTAAATGCTTTGTAGCCTCCTGATTATAAGTGTGGTGCACAACACACCCATAAGCAAGACTCTACTAGCAACAACTTCATAGACACCCTAGGACACTTGAAACTTGGCTCTGATACCATATTTGTCACGACCCGAGACTACCCCCTAGTCGTAACCATAAACTAGTCATCATATATGACCCAAATGGGTATTTGGTACGTCATAATAAAATTAAATAAAATAACATTACTACAGCAAAAGACTTTATATGAATATTGAACATATAATGAAATAAAACAACTTTACTAATAATTCTGAGAATGTTTGAATAACATCAGAATCAGCAAAATCTAACTCTTTGCCTAATGAAGCCTCTACTATTAAGACATGAAGTAAACTAAGACCAAATGTCCATTTATTGAAAAGAAAGAAGGAAACTCTAAGCTAACTAGAAATTTGAAATAAGACTGCATCTTCGAATGGTTGCAGAGCTCACCAAATAGCTGAAGTGTAGATGCTACCGAACGTCTAGAGTAATTTTTTATCTGAGAACTTGGATTTACATCACATGAAAAATGTAGTGCAAGGTACAGTCAATAAATGGAATGTATTGGTACGCAAATTATACATATACATATATAGCAATAAGTTGAAGCTGAAAGTGGGGACATAAGAGTAGCTTAAAATCATAAGTGGATGCCAAAACTTAAATCAAATGGAAGTCTTTTAAAACTTTATAAACATGTTAAAACTGAAGAGAATCACAAGTCATAGAGTCCTCATAAAACTTCTTTACTTGATACATATAGACATATACAAATAGATATAATAAAATCATAAAAGAATACTTTCATGGGAGTTTCTTCTAACCGACATACACCATGTGAGATCATGATGCACCAACTTATAATCCCAGTTAGAAAGGGTTTCCCTATACTTTCCAAGGTATATAACCTATTTATCTATGGATCCATCTAAGCCTCTTGGGCTAACATAAACCTACGGTGGCACGTAGTTCTTGACAAGTGTTATCTAGAACGCAAATCCACTCGGTGCTAAATAATCCTCCCAAAAACCTATTTATAAAGCTCATATCGTATCATGCAACATATCTTGATGTTAAAACTATCCATACTCATTGATGGCATATCTATATACCATACTAAGAGTGAACTTACCTTTTGGGAAAAATTTTCATAAGAATTGATGGCATACTTAAACACCATTCTACTCATGAGTTTACTTTTTGAAAAACCATTCATATCTTTCTTTAATAAACATATCTATACTTCTATGCATATAACTTAGATCATGAAAAAGCTTACTTGAAATAATGCATAACTTGTAATCACTCATAATAGCTTTCATAACTTGATGAATAATCTTAAAACATGCTTGGAGAATCTCCATCATATGATAAAATATGTTGTTCATAGTAATTCATTGGTTGATATAAGAACCCTTTCATCAAAGTCATATCTTTGCATAAAAACCATAACTTGAAAAGAATTGGGTAAAAGCCCTAGCTTTATAACATAATTCATCATAAAATTAAAATACTTGGGCATGAGGATGAAATGAATCCATCACTAAATCTTGTGTACTTGATAGAAGACATGTACATGATAAGGAGAACTTAAGAAATTTGCTTGATTTAAAACCCTAGCTTGCTTGATCTTGTTATGGACTTGTTAGGGACTTGTTCTTGAGAGATTAGGGGAATAATAGGCTTTAGAATTTTATATTTATAGGTTTTGGTTACCTAAAAGTTTTGGGAGAGGGTTAAAAGCTAAGGAAAAGTCCAGATTGCTTTTAAAAAAATGTGAAAAACTGATTTCGTGCTTTGGACGGACCCTCCAACGATTGTGGGACCTAACCACGATCGTGGTATGGAATTGTGGGTTCTAGGGTACTTTTAAGATATCTGGACTTCAACAGTTGAGAAAATCCCATGATTGTGGCTTCTAATCATGATCGTGGGTTCCGGTCGTGGTTTGGATCGTCAAATCTGACAGCTTGACAGGGCTTCAGTAAAATGGTCATAACTTTTTATTTCGATATCGGATTTGGGAAAATATAGATGATTTGGAAGGATAATTAGAATATCTATCATTTGGTGTTACTTTATATCTAAAATACTTCGTAATATATGAGTTATTCTCGTTTTAATTTGACTATAGCAAGATTTTTCTCAAGAAATCAATCGGTAAGAGAGATTTCAACTTGGCTATGAGCTAGGAGTTACTTGGGAACTTAATAAATGTATAAATAACTTATAATACTACCAAAATATGAAGTTTTATTCTACATGTACTTGAATCATAGTTCTAATCTTAGATTGGATTTTTGGGGTGTTACACAAGGTATGGCACCTAGGTATGAATACTCCAATTATGAGGAGGAGGCAAAATATCTAGACAAAGAGGTAGTGAGTTTCTATGCCAAGGGACATGTGTCTAACCAAGACACTTGGAACTCAAGGCAAGGGAACCAAGGTCAGAACTACTATAAAGATAACAATTACAATAAGTTTGAATATTGAGATAGAAGTAGGGACTGAGATGGTGACTGGAGGAGAAAGGATGACTTCAAGGATAAGAGTGGAGTTTATGTTCCACTTGGGAATTGTGATGTTGGTTCAAGCAATTCGAGGATGGAATACATGCTTGCAAAGATTGTAAAAGGGATAGAGAAAACAAAATACTACCTTAAAGAGATTACAGTGGATATTTTGACAATGAAAAAGAAGGTTGAATTACATGTTACCGCCATAAAATAGCACGAGCAAGAGTTTGGTCAGATTTTTCCAGTATTAAATCAGTGTCAGCAAGGTATACTTTCAAGCAACACCATCCAAAATATAAATAATTATGGTCATTACTTTGTTATTACTACTCTGAGTGGTAATATGAACACTAATTCACTTATGCCCGTGACTGTCAAAAAAGAGGTAGAACCGATCATTGTATATGATGAGAAGGTTGTCGAATACGAAAACTTGTTGGTGGATGAGAATGTACTTGAAAAGCCTCAAATTTATAAGATGAGGAAAGGTAAAGAAAGGGAAAGGATAAAGAGGTCAAAAAAGTGTTGACTCTATTCCACGACTTCCTCCTCCTTTTCTGTAAAGACTGAAGAAGAAAGCTAAAGAGGGAAAGTACCAAAAGTTTATTTCTATGCTGAAAGAGTTGATGGTAAATATCCCTCTAGTTGAGGACCTTGAAAAAATGACAGGTTACATGAAGTTTATAAAGGACTTGGTGACTAAGAAGAGGATGGTGAGTTTTGAGCCCATTGACAATGTGCACCATTGATGTGTCATGGTTTCATGACACTTTTGATGCTTAAAACAATGAAAATATGAAATAACTTGGGTGTATTTGGTTGGTATGATGTGTTTTTTGTTCTATTGTAGGAGAATAGGTTTTGGAGGCAAAATGGACAAAAAGGAAGTATCACGCCCGAGAATGAAGTATCTGAAGAGGAAAGAACCAGGATCTGCACCAGAAAGGTGACTCACAACAGGACTCACGTGATGTGAGTGGCTGTCATGAGTCAACTTTAGAGAATGTTCAATGTTTCTGATTTCCACAACTGGACCTACGTGTCGTGACCTAGTTCCATGACACCAAGTCATGATACCGTGGAAGGTTTACGACTCTGTTTTCCTGTGTTGATTAGGATAGGATTCATCTTGTATCTATAAATACCCCTTTGTTGACCTATGTTCAGGAGTTAGTCATTACATTATTTGAGTTAGTTTTTCATTAGTTTGACTTCAAAAACACATTATTGGTTTTGTAATCTTGGAACATCAACTACAGGGTTTTATTCATAATTGAGATTTCAGAATTTCTTATTTATTGTAAGTTTACAATTATGTCTTCATCTTCAAATGCTTATTCTGTTCTTGCAATCATGAGTAGCTAAACTCATTAACTAGGGTTGTGGGAACCATGAGGAATTAACAAAACTAGTTAAGTGCAAAGCAACTGTGAACCATTATAAATGCATGTATTGTTATTACCTTCATTAGAATTTATCTTCTAACGGTTGCAAATGTTAGAAACCCATCTGTATTCTAGACTTGCTCGAGAGAGAGGTAGAAATTGGGAAAAGGGAATAACAATAGAGATTTGAAGCTATCAACCTTCATCTAATAACTTGAGCCGTAACAGGGATAGTTATCTGAGATCTAGGACAAGGGTTAGTAGTGCGACACTCAGAGACCGAGAAGAGAAGAGTAAAATTCGTCTAACCAAGGTCAAGAGACGTTTAAATGAACATATCTTGTCAGATTTTTCATGCAACATAGCGGGATAGTTTTGCCAGCACAAGTAATCGGTGGAGTTAAGGAATCATTGGGGATCACAGTCCTAGTGTATTTCTCCTATTGTCTACAAATTCTATAATCAGAAATCGTTACTGTTACTATTTATTCATAACCCCCCCCCCCATTTTACTTACTCACCAGTCACTCAGACTAGCATTCTACCTAACTTTGACCGATTCCCTATGCGATAGACCCCAACCTAGTTGGGTTCTATATTTGATACAGTGCCCACGTTATACTTTTTTGGAGTTATATTTTGGGCTACATCAAATTTTGGCGTCGTTGTAGGGGAATAAGGTTACTGAGTTGATTAGTTTGTTTGTTAAAGTTGATTGGTTTTATTTTTCCTTACTTTTCTAAAGGGCACACGCCGGTGTCTGCCCAACACCAGGAGTCAAGGCAATCCCCTGATTCCACTTGATATTGAGATAGAATGAACACTTAGAGAAAATAGAAGAATGGTAAATACCGACGGAGTTCAGGATCTCGCAGCCGCGGGAGATACTCATGATAAGCCCATTGGTCATGAAACAGCGGAGCAAATTACCGCTCAATTAACACAGGAAGAGCAAGCTAGGCAAGCTGCTCTTAGGCAAGCAGATAGAGATAATCGAGCAATGCAAGAGGCAGCACAGTGTCTGGCTAATGCTGAAGAAAGGCAAAGAAGACTGAGGGTGCAACAACCGCCTCAAAGACTGCATTGCCAGTTTATGATGATATTGAGGAAGAAGATGTAGCTTATTTCAAGCCGATAGAGACTAGTGTCATTATTCCACCAGAGTTACCTCAGGGCACAAAGTTTGACATTACAAGTGCCATGATTCACCTGCTAAACTTGAAGGGTGTGTTCGCCGATCTTCCTTCTGATGATCCAAACATGCACGTGATGAATTTTGTGGGGGTATGCACTTCATATAATTTGCCTGGAGTTAACCAAGAGGCTATTCGGTTGAGATTGTTTCAATTCTCTCTAACAGGAGAAGCGACTTTGTGGTTGGCAGAATTACCACGAAGTTCCATCACTACTTGGCAAGAGTTAAGAAATTAATTTTTGGAAAGATTTTTTCCACCTTCCAAGATGCTACAGTTGAAGGATGAAATTTACAACTTCAAAAAACTACATTCTGAAGCACTTTATGAGACATGGCTAAGGTTCAAGAAAAAGCTGCAGAATGTGCCAAATTATAGAATGAGTGGTAGGATTTACTTGAAATCTTCAATAGGGATTTAAATTCCAATACGAAGGTTGCAGTAGATACTATCACTGGTGGAGTATTCATAAGTATGAGATGGGAACAAGCTTTGGATATATTAGATAGTATCACCAAGACCAACCAAGGATGGCATACCCGAGAGAAAGAAATGCATGCAGGCATCTATGCTATTGGAGCCTCAACAGCACAATGGGCTTTGGACGAATCTATAGATTAAGAGGCTGCACAGCTGAGGACAGAAATTGGTTTATTAGCTAAACAGATATCGGTCAGAGATGCTGAGAAGGTGCATGCATAGGTGCACAAGGCAAAACAACTAGGCATGATGATAGTGAATCTGATGAGGAGGCTAAGTACCTGGATCGAGAAGTGGCGGGTTTTCGAGCCAAGGGTCAAGGGTCTAACCAAGACTCTTGAAACTCGAGGCAAGGGAATCAAGGTCGGAACTACTATGGAGGCAATTACAACAAGTCGGAATATAGGGATAGAGAATGAGATTATGATGGTGATTGGAGGCGAAAGGATGATTATAGAGAGAAGAGTGTTCTTTATGTACCACCAGGAAATCGCGATGCTGAGTCTGGAAATTCAAGGATTGAAAACCTTCTTAATAAACTGGTCATGAGGTTAGAAAGCCAAGAAAACTGTCTAAAGAAGATTAGGACAGACATTTCGGGAATAAGTCAAAAAGTTGAGTCTCACTCAACTGCCATAAAATAGTTGGAGCAACAGTTGGGGCAGTTATCAGTGGCATTGAACTAGCGTCAACTAGGTACACTTTCGAGCAACACCATCCCGAACCCAAAAAATGATGCTCATTATATGGCTATCACAACAAGAAGTGGAAAGACTTTCATTGAGGCAACCAAACAAGTTGAGGGTGATCATGTTACACTGGAAGAGCACACGAATACCACAAAAAAGGTAAAGGAATCTCTAAAGAAGTATGTTCCATTCCCAAAACTCCCTCCACCTTTCCCTCAACGGCTAAAGAAAAAAGTGGATGAAAATAAAATTGTTAGTGGGGAGAGTTAAAAAAACTCAGACTGATAAAAACAATATAAATACGGAAGATGAGAAAGAAAAGGAAGCCCCACAAATGCTAAACCCCATTCCTAAGCCACCACCTCCATTCCCTCAGCATTTGAAGAAGAAAAAGGAGGATGGAAAATTTCATAAGTTCCTATCCATATTGAAAAAACTTTCAATAAACATTCCATAGGTGGAGGCGCTGGAACAAATGTCGTGATATGCAAAATTCATGAAAGAGTTTATGGACTAAGAAGAGAACTGTCAGTTATGAGTCTGTTTGTGATTTACACCATTGTAGTGCAATTGTATCCCGTTCTCTTGTGTAAAAGAAATATGATCTTGGTGCCTTCATAATTCCATGCGTAATTGGGTCAGTTAACTTTGCCAGAGCTTTGTGTGACCTAGGTGCAAGCACTAACTTGATGCCACTGGCAGTATTCAAGAAATTAGGCTTGGTAACCCCTGAGCCAACAAAGATGCGGTTGTTGATGGTGGATTGTATGATCAATAAGCCTGTAGGCATATTATTTGATGTTTTGGTCAAGGTTGAAAACTTTATCTTTCCTGCTGACTTTGTTGTCTTGGACTGTGAGGTCAATTTTGAGATGCCCATAATTTTGGGGAGACCATTTTTAGCCACCGGCAGAGCATTGGTAGATATGGAGTGGGGTGAGCTGAAATTCAGGTTGAATAATAAGGAAGTCACGTTCAATGTCTGCAGAACTATGAAGCAACCAAAGGACATGAGGGTGGTTTTGGAAATAAATATTTTAGATGACCCTGGAGACAAACCCAAGGGATATCTTGATGAAGTCTGAGTAATCAATACACCTGCGTCGTGCCGCGATGTTAAATCAGGCGCTGCTTGGGAGGCAACCCAAGGTGTCTTGCTATTCCTACATTTACTTTTATTTTTGTTATTTTGATCGACATTAGACCCACACACTTAGGGTGCCACAGGTATGTTCCTAACTCCCTTATTTTACTTTGGTCTAGTGCATTGGGGACAATGCATGCTTATAAGTTGAGGGTGTAAATTACTTATGGGTTTTGATGTCCTCTTGGGGGTTTTTGTTGCCGTGTTTCTTTTCCCTCAAGTGTGCTATCATAGTAGAACCGGCATGTTTAGGTTGTTATTTATATTATTTATGCATTTTATGTTTAATTAGGAGAAAAATAGATGAACATTAGTGCAATCCATTTTTGAACATATTTTGAATGTTAAGGATGCTTTTTGATTATCTAAAGGATACCCCTCCTGAAAATGCTCAAAATTTTTGGTTTCTGAATGGTGTGTGTAGTATGTTAGTTTGTGACAACTGTTGGATCTTGTTATGGTATTAGTATTATAGGAAGAATAACTGTAGCTAGCATTGCATAAACTAGATAGAGAGTAGTTGGTAGTGTAACCCTGTGCTATGTGTGTGTGAGGTCATTACTTAGTTCACTTTGTGTGTGAGATACAGAACTTGCCCGGTTAGTCTTGTCTAGGTTATAGGATAGTGGTTAGGAAAGGATCATAGGCCATTTTTGAATAAGTCCACTTTAGCCTAAATGCCCGACCAAATGAAATAAATATCCCTTGATCCCTATTTTGAGCCTTAATTGACCTTTATCTTTCATTAGCCTATTCACTTTCCCATTTTGACTTATAATGAATTTGTTTTGGTCCTGGTCCCTCCTTGGATATTGTGTACCTCAACTCAGGCAAATCGTATAAGTTGAGGGTGGCTATGATAGGGGTGCGTAGATTGATTTGGGTATGAAGAAGGGGTTAGTAAAAGAAAAAGAGAACTGATTTGGGTGGAAGAAAAATAAAAAAAAAAGAGAAGAAAAATAAAAAAAAATTGTGTTTTGTAAGTATAAACAAAATCACACCAAAAATCTGAAAATAAATGAAGGAGAATAAGGGAGAATAAAATGAGAATGGTTGGAAAGTGGAGCCAAAAATAGTGTAGAGTAAAAGAGGGTTGAGTCACCATATCCATATGTACCATACCTATCCTCAAGCCTACATTACAAGCCGATGAAAGTCCAATAGTGATCCTAGTCCAACTGTCCGAAAAACTAAGGCATAGAAAATAAGGGCAGGCCTATGGTATTTCATGCACACTGTTTTAACTTCTTTGTGAGAGTGAGTGTTTTGACCTGGTCCCTACTTTGATATTCATTAGTATATTGTGAGTGTATGGGAATTATTTATTGTGAGAGTACATGAGTTGCATTGTTTGTTGCTATTTGTTCGGATAATGTCATTTGCATATATGCTTAGTTGTTTGTTCATAATCTGATGCCATAACTTGATCCCTTCTGTGTCATTGTAACACCCCGTATCTTCCAAATCCTATGTGACGACGTGGAACAATGGTTACCTAGGTGTCGAGATTCCATGAGTATGTATTTGGTAATGTTAGTGATGAGAAAAATTAAAATCTGACCTCGTACATATGATTAGCCCTTCGTAGGAGGTATTTTGTGATTTTCATAGAGAATTTGTGGGGTTCAAAATGAGGCTAAGAGGACCTCCAAACAAGGTATATTAAAGTTAAGAAGTAAGGTAAAGAATAGGACTTGAAGTATCTAACCAAATCCGCAAAGAAAAGTCGAAGAAATGAAAATTTGAAAAAAATTGGAGTGGGGTGCGCCAGAGGGCATGCCAGGACACTCTGGACCAAAATTTTTAGCCCAGGGGAAGCAAGCTGACGCACCCAAGGGCGTGCCAGGATGGTTTTTCCCACTTTTCAAAGTTGGAAATTTTCATAAGTCCCAAGGGTGCCCGGGGACGTACCGGGCCGATTTTTGCCACGTTTCTTCTACAACCACGAGCATATACATGAAATGAGTGAAGTATTATATTTTTATGATAATATTACTCATGAACGAATTTGGCGTCAAAATGACAATTTACCCTTTTGGTCAAAATAGGCCATACGTGGCTAGAATTGCTTGTTTTTGGGATTGAGGCCACGAGTATAAATCCCGTGAGTGGGAATATCGTCATAACACGTATGAAATGAGTTAAACATGATAAATTGTTGATTTTATTGGGTTAAGCGAATTGGGATCAAAAAGGGCCCAAAATGAGGAGAAGACATGGCCAAAATGGGTCAAATGACCCATTCTTGCCTTCACCTTCTAGACCAAACATTAAATGACACAAGAGTGGATAAGGATGGAATTAAAGGCCTATAAAAAGGGGCAAAAATCTGATTTTATTCACTTGGAAACTCTCATGCTTTCTAGATATTTCTCAACTTATTTTCTCTCAAACCCTAAGAGTTCAAAGCCAACTTTTGGAGCAAGATCATCATTTTTCAAGCTTGGGTAAGTGATTATTCTTATGTATTAATATATTATATGCATGGGAGAGTATGTAAATCATGTTGGTTATGCTTTGAAGTGTTGAACATGGTACTTTGTGGTTTTGTAAAAGATTTGTTATCCATGGGATTTAAGCTTGAAATATGACTTGTGATTTGGATGAAAGGGCATGGTGTGGATGAAATACAAACATGTATGGTGTGATTATGTCATTAAACTTGTTATTTTTCTATAAGTGTAAATTATTAGATTTTGGCCGATTTGTTGTTGTGAGGTGTATTGAAGTAATTTGATGGAATAATTGTGATGTGGTGGTGATGGAGAAGTGTAAACTATGAACTTGGTGTGACATGCTATTGGTTATCATTTGTTGGTAAATGTATGGAATATTGTGGGATTATTGGTACCATTTCATAAATGGTATTTCAAGGGGGAAATGACATGTTAAAGCCAAACATGTGATTTATTGTTATTATATACCATTGTAAGGTAATTGGTGGTTAATGTTGGTTCCGTTATGTACTTGTGTTGTAGAGTGAAACATAAGGACGGAGCGGGACTATTGTAGGCACACTTAAGATTGTAGAATCGTATTGAGAATACAAGGTATGTAAGGTTCCTTTTTTCATATCCTTCTGCAATATGTTGTTCACATTGACATTGGACTTGTTTCAATTTCGAGAAGCTTGAAGTATATCAATTCAGGGTGACGTATATTGTTATTCATATGTGTCCTAGACTTATGGTTTATTTATCTCTTGTTCATTGATTGAAGTTCCAAAGATGTCAGAACGTTGTAATTCCTAAAAGAACTATCTCAGGAGGGTAACAATGTTAGAGAATCTATTTATTCTTGAAAAGCATTTTCCAATCATGTCATGTTCCAAAGTCCTATAGCATGAGGATTTTCTTTGTACCAATCTCTCACAAGTATAAAAGTACCAATCTCATAAGAGTAATAAGGGAGGTGATGTGCAAGTTAGTATAATTATTCCTCATAAGTGAAGATGTCAATCTCATGAAGTAAAGGAGTGAAGTGAGATGTGTATATAAGTGTGTGCTTTAATGTCATGATCTTTAATGTGTCACTCTCATAACTAAGTAAAGGGTATAAGATTGTAAAGAAGTAATGCGCATGGTTACTATATGTTTCATTGAGTATGGATCACATTCTAAAGGGTATAAGTTCTATATGGAAAATCCCAATATTATGCTATGTTATTTGTTATAGCCCACCAAAGGTGGAGGCCCTGTATCATATACTTACTTATATAAGATCTCATAAGAATAGTGAAGGAGGTAAAGTGCGAGCTAATAAATCTATCCCTCACAAGTTAAGGTGTTAATCTCATAAAGTATAAGAGTGAGGTAAGGCATATTTGTGTGTTTCAAATAGTGTCATGATCTTCAATATATCAATCTCTCATAAGTGAATAAATCAATCTCTCCCATGTATGTTAACCCACTATGAGCGTGGATGTATGTTAACCCACCAAGAGAGTGGATGTATGGTAACCCACCATGAGCGTGGATGTATGGTAATCCACCATGAGAGTGGATGTATGTTAACCCACCATGAGAGTGTATGTATGTTAACCCACCATGAGAGTGGATGTATGTTAACCCACCATGAGAGTGGATGTACGTTAACCCACCATAGAGTGGATGTATGGTAATCCACCATGAGAGTGGATGTATGTTAACCCACCATGAGAGTGTATGTATGTTAACCCACCATGAGAGTGGATGTATGTTAACCCACCATGAGAGTGGATGTACGTTAACCCACCATAGAGTGGATGTATGGTAATCCACCATGAGAGTGTATGTATGTTAACCCACCATGAAAGTGTATGTATGTTAACCCACCATGAGAGTGGATGTATGTTAACCCACCATGAGAGTGGATGTACGTTAACCCACCATAGAGTGGATGTATGTGGATGAATGTTATTCTTTTACAACCTACTTACCAAGTAGATGAACAATAATGGTAATAAACATAGAACAAGAAAGAATCTCTTGTGTATAGAAGAATCTATTGGAGGTAAGTCCCTTGAGTGAAGGTAATTTCCTTTGAAGGAGAGTAATTATAAAAGATATTATATAAAAAGACAGTTTATCCACATTGACTATTCCTCATATTTTATTCTATTGACATTCTCATGTATGATGTTATTTCTTATGAGCCTTACATACTCAGTACATTCTTCGTACTGACCCCCTCGGGGGAACTTACCTTACATGTTGCAGGTGCAGGCATTAGTAGACCTCCTCTGTAGACTGGGGATCATTTGTAGAGTTTTGGTGAGCTCCACTTGGTTCGGAGCTTTCTAAGTCATAGTTGTATATTTTTTTTGATGTTTTATATGTTGTATAAAGCGGGGACTTATCCCGACTTTAAGTTGGTCTTATTGATGCATCTGTTAGAGGCTTTTGTAGACATATGTGGGTATATGAATGTAAGATATGTACGTTCAGTTCGACGTAATGTCCCCAACGTCCAAGTTTTATTTATGTATATACATGGCATATGTTTCCATATTCATGTCTTCCGCATAGTTGCATGGGGTATAATAAGATTCATACGAGGATATGCATATGAAGGTTCATGAGCAAAGATTGGTTTTCTCGGGCCATATCGACTTCGGGTGCCAGTCCGGACCGAAAGGAATTTCGGGTCGTGACAGTCATGATAATATGTTGCATGTATACACACCGTGGTTTTTATTTGCAAATAGGAGGGGTCGGAAAAGTTTTTGTGCCAAAGGCAATGAGTCGACTGCCGTAGGTCTCTTAGGTTTCTTGTAGTTAAGCATCGTATGTATTTGATTAGTTTTATTCTCGTGAGGATGTGCAAACATTCTAAGTTGAGGGTGTTGACGTGTCATGGTTTCATGACACTTTCAATGCTTAAAACAATGAAAATATGCAATAACTTGGGTGTGTTTAGTTGGTATGACGTGTTTCCTATTCTATATTGTAGGAGAATAGGTTTTGGAGGCAAAATGGACAAAAATGAAGAATCATGCCCGAGAATGAAGTATCTAAAGATGAAAGAATCAGGATCTGCACCAGAAAGGTGACTCACTACAGGACTCACGTGCTGTGAGTCCACTCAGGTGACGTGAGTGGCTGCCGTGAGTCAACTTCAGAGAATGTTCAATGTGTCTGAAAATATGCAATAACTTAGGTGTGTTTGGTTGGTATGATGTGTTTCCTATTTTATATTATAGGAGAATAGGTTTTGGAGGCAAAATAGACAAAAAGGAAGAATCATGCCCGAGAATGAAGTATCTGAAGATGAAAGAATCAGGATCTGCACCAGAAAGGTGACTCACGATAGGACTCACATGCTTTGAGTCCACTCAGGTGATGTGAGTGGCTGTCGTGAGTCAACTTCAGAGAATGTTCAATGTGTCTGATTTCCACGCTGGACCCACTTGTCGTGACTTGGTTCCACGACACTAAGTCACGATACCATGGAAGGTTGCCGACTCTGTTTTCTTGTGTTGATTAGGATAGGATTCGTCTTTTGTCTATAAATACCCCTTTGTTGACCTATGTTCAGGAGTTAGTCATTATATTATTTGAGTTAGTTTTTCATCAGTTTGAGTTCAAACACACACTATTGGTTTTTCTAATCTTGGAACATCAATTCCAGGGTTTTATTCATAATTGAGATTTTAGAGTTTATTATTTATTGTGAGTTTACAATTATGTCTTCATCTTCGAATGCTTATTGTGTTCTTGCAATCATGAGTAGCTAAACTCATTGACTAGGGTTGTGGGAACCATAAGGAATTAAAAAACTGGTTAAGTTCAAAGCAACTCTGAACCGTTATGAATGTATGTATTGTTATTACCTTCATTAGAATTGATCTTATAACGGTTGCAAACATTAGAAACTTGGCTGTATTCTAGACTTTCTCAAGAGAGAGGTAGAGATTGGGAAAATGGAATAACAACAGAGATTTAAAGTTATCAACCTTTATCTAATAACTTGAGCCATAACAGGGATAGTTATCTGAGATCCAGGTCAAGGGTTAGTAGTGCGACACTCGGAGACTGAGAGGAGAAGAGTGAAATTCATCTAACCAAGGTCGAGAGACATTTAGACGAACATATCTTGTCAGATTTTACATGCAATGTAGAGGGACAATTTTGCTAGTACAAGTAACCGGTGGAGTTAAGGAATCATTGAGGATCACAGTCCTAGTGTATTTCTCATATTGTCTATAAATTCTATAATCATAAATCATTACTGTTACTATTTATTCATAAAAAAACCCCAGTTTTACTTACTCACCAGTCACTCAGACTAGCATTCTACCTAACTTTGACCTATTCCCTGTGGGATCAACCCCAACCTAGTTAGATTTTATATTTGATACAGTGACCGCGTTATACTTTTTTGGAGGTATATTCGCGTTATACTTTTTTGGAGGTATATTTTGGGCGACATCAAATTTTTGTAGTGCAATAGCCTCTAGATTTTTGGTTAAAAAGAAAGAAGACCCTAGAGCATTCACAATTCCATGCACTATTGGGTGTTTCAACTTTTCAAAAGCATTATGTGATTTGGGTGCTAGCATTAATTTGATGCTGCTAGCAGTTTATAGATAGTTGGGGTTGGGGTGGCCCAAACCAATTTCGATGAGACTTCTCATGGCGGACCGTACTGTGAAGAAGTCGGTGGGAATCTTGTGTGATGTTTTAGTGTGGGTTGCATCCTTCATATTTCTAGATGATTTTGTCATCCTTGACTGTGAGGTTGACTTTGAGGTTCCAATTATTTTAGTGAGATCATTCCTTATGACTGGGCATGTGTTTTTTGATATGGAGACTGGGTAGATGAAGTTTTGGTCAAATAACAAACAGGTTATCTTTAATGTATGCAGTCCATGAAGCAGCCAAAGGATATACGTGTGATCTCTGTGATAGATACAATTGATAAGAATGATTTGGTAGCTCTTATTAAGAAGAGGCTTGGATTCGAGGCCCTCGCAGTAGTAATTATGAATATTTAGGGTGACAAAATTGATAGTTATAAGGAGATGGAGAGCGCACTTGATGCTAGGGGTTCATGTAGTTATGAACCAAAGTAGTTAGATCTTAATTTAAATAATAGAATAACCCCACCAGCTCGACTTTATATTAAGGAGCCTCTAGTCTTGAAGCTCAAAGCTTTTCTATCTCATCATCACTATGCATATTTGGGAGCCAACAATACTTTATCGGTTATTACTGCAGCTTATTTGGTAGATTAGCAAGTTGAGGTGTTGGTGTCCATTTTGAAGTGGTTTAAGAGGGCCATTGGATGGTCCATTGCTGATATCATTGAAATTCCGCCTGGAATTGGCACACAAAAAATCCAACTTGAGCCAGATTGTGTACCTACTATTGACCATCAACGAAGATTGAATCTACCTATGCAAGAGGTGGTTAAGAAAGAAATCATCAAGTCGTTAGATGCAGGTGTGGTTTATCTGATTGCAAACAGCAAGTGGGTAAGCCTAGTCCAATGTGTGCCCAAAAAGGGTGGGAATCACTGTGGTTCCAAATGAGAAGAATGAGTTTATTTCTATGAGGCCAGTTACTGGTTGGTGCGTTTACATGGACTATAGGAAGTTGAATGCATGGACTGTGAAGGATCACTTTCGATGATTTTTATGGACCAGATGTTAGTCCGTCTTGCTGGTAAAGGATGGTATTATTTTTTTTATGGTTATTTGGGTTACAATAAGATTTTTATTACCCCCGAAGATTAAGAGAAGACAACTTTCACATGTACATATGGGACTTTCGTGTTCAAAAGGATTCCTTGTGGTCTGTGTAATACACCTGCAACCTTTCAACGTTACATGATGGCTATTTTTTCTGACATGGTTAAGGACACTATTGAGGTGTTCATGGATGACTTCTCAATTGTAGGTGATTTATTTGAAGATTTTTTAGCGCATCTCGCTAATGTTTTGAGGAGATGCGAGGACTGTAACTTGGTCCTAAATTGGTTAAAGAAGGAATAGTGCTTAGTCATAAGATTTAGAAAAAGGGGATTGAAGTTGACAAGGCAAAGATTGAGAAGGCAAAGATTGAGGTGATTGAAAAGTTGCCTCCACTAATTTCTGTGAAGGGTATTCGTAGCTTTTTTGGGCATGCAGGTTTATATCAAAGATTCATCAAGGACTTCTCTAAAATTTCAAATCCTTTGTGCAAGTTATTGGAGAAGGAGGTGAAATTTGTGTTTGATGATGCATGTTTGAAGGCATTTGATTGCCTAAAAGAGAAGTTGATTTCATTCATAATTATTGTGTCTCCCAGTTGGTCCATGTCGTTTGAGGTTATGTATGATGCTAGTGGTGTATTACTAGGTTCATTCCCAGGCCAAAGGAGAGATAAGATCTTACATCCCATCTAATATGCTAGCAAAGAACTTAACCCTGAACAGAAAAATTACACTGTAACTGAACAAGAGTTGCTTGCTATGGTATTCGCATTTGAAAAATTCCAATCTTATTTTCTTGGCGCGAAAGTGATTGTGCATTCTGACCACGAAGCTCTTTAGTACCTTATGGCAAAGAAAGATGCAAAAATCAAGGTTGATTCATTGGGTACTTTTGTTTCAGAAATTTGACTTTGAGGTCAAGGACCAAAAGGGGACTGAGAATCAAGTGGCTGACCAATTATCACCCCTTGAAGAAGAGGCATACTAAAATTGAAGGATGAGCTTGATATCGGTGATACTTTTCCAAATGAGCAGGTATTAGCTGTACCACAAGATTTGAGTTCATGGTTTACAGACTTTGTTAACTATTTGATGAGTGATATGGTTCCTAAATACCTGGTGTTTTTGCAACGTAAGAAGTTTATGCATGATGTGAGTAATTTATTTTGGGATGAGCCATACTTATTCCAAATTTGTGTAGATGGAGTGATTTGGAGATGTGTTGCTGAGGTTGAGATGATGAGTATCTTAGAGAAATTTCACTCGTCACCAGTTGGGGGTCATCATGGTGGTACACGGACTGTGCACAAGATCTTATAATATGGATACCATTGGCCCACCAATTATGAAGATGCACATGACTATGCCAAGGCTTGTGACCAATGTCAAAGGCAAGGAAACATCTTCTGAAGGCAAAATTTTCCAATGACCACTATTTTGGAGCTTAAGTTGTTGGATGTATGGGGTATTGACTTCATGGTCCCCTTTGTGAGCTCGCATGGTATAAAGTATATTCTAGTGGTTGTAGACTATGTTTTTAAATGGGTTGAGGCAGTTGTGCTTCCAAATTACGAAGGTAAGAGAGTCACAACATTCTTGAGAAAGAATATATTTTCTATATTCGGGACACCAAGGGTCATCATTAATGATGGAGGCTCACACATTTGTAATCATCTATTCAAAGCCTTGATTGAGAAATATGGTGTGAAACATAACATGGAAACACCTTACCAGCCTCAGACAAGCGGGCAAGTTGAGGTCTCTAATCGTTTGATAAATTCCATTTTGGCGAAGTCTATGAATGCTAATAGGATGGATTGGGCAAGAAAGTTAGATGATGCATTATGGGCTTATCGAACAGCATTCAAGACCCCTATTGGTGCTTTCTTATATCAGCTTATGTATGGCAAAGCATGCAACTTGCCTGTCAAACTTGAGCATAAGGCATTGTTGGCATTGAAGAGGTTGAATTTGGAATGGAGTGATGTGGCTAAATTGAGATTAGAGCATTTGAATGATATTGATGAATTCCATTTTATTCGTGCCTATGAACAATCAACTTTGTACATGGAGAAGATGAAATTATACCATGATCATAAGATTGAGAAAAGACAATTCACCACAGGCGATATGGTATTTCTATTTGATTCTAAGTAGAAGTTGTTTTCGGGCAAGCTAAATTCAAAATGGAGAGGACCGTATAGAGTGACTAGAGTGTTTCCCTATGGTGCAATCGATCTGGAAAATAAAGAAGTCAAAAAGTTTAAGGTGAATGGACAAAGGGTGTAACACTACCTCAGTGATATTGATGAAGTGAAAGTGATATGTGAGGTAGAACTAGAGAGTTCTTGAGGAAGCAAGCACACCCAAGTCTTGCCATGATGTTAAATCGGCGCTTCATTGGAGGCAACCTATGGTCTAATTGGTGAAGTTTGACTAACCAACTTGGCCACATCACATGTTAAACCAAGCATTTCTTGAGAGGCAACCTATGATTTTGTACTTTTGGTTTTATAGGGTAATATGTGTTACTTGTGTATGGATTGTGCAACAAAAGAAACTGCAGAACTAGAATCAGTACTGAACCTACGAAAGGATTGCATGACTGTGGGAAGGTCTTCCCAGGATTGTGGGTTTAGTCATCTACATAAAGTCCAGAGGAATAAATTTTAGAAGTTGTCCTATGATTGGCCACCACGATCATACTTATATGTCACAATCATGGTATCAATCGTCTGACAAAACTTCTAGAACCTAACGTATAGGTCATTGAACCTATGATTTTAAGGAACGGTCGTGGTTACATATCACGATCATCCTTCATCTTCATAGGTGTAACACCCTGTATGTTTCGGACCTATTTAATTCCTGTAACATTCATGGAATTATTTGAACATGAGATTTTTGGTGAATTATGCATTTAATTCGTTGGGCTTAAGTGAATCATGTGCCATTGGGCTCAAATGAGGCCCAAAATCACATAGAAGACATGGCCCAAATATGGAAATGATCCATTCTTGTGTTTGACCAATCCAACATGCATTTAATTGGATAAGGATGACCATTAATTACTATATAAAGTAAGGAAAAATCAGATTGTTATTCTTATCAACACACATGCCATTTTCTAGATTTTTCCAAACATTTCTCTTCTCCCACAAACCCTAAGGCAACTACTTGTTGGACAAGATCACTCTTTGGTAATCTTTGGTAAGTGTATATTATTATGGTTAAATATATTTTATGCATGAGAGATGGTGTATATCATGTTGGTTATGCTTAAAGGTGTTGAGAAATCCACCTTTGCTTCTTTGTTAATGGATCTGCTTTCTATGTGACTTGAACTTGAAAATGGACTTCTGATCTTGAAGGAAGTGAGGTTGATGGATTAAATATCAACATGTATGATATGTTTATGTTCCTAACTTGTTTTCTCTATGTGTACAACTTGTGGGATTGTTGTTATAAAATTGGTCATGGAATGGGTGATGAAATGAAAGGAAAACATAGTTTTGGTAATGTTTATGTGCGTTGTGAAACCATGGTTGTTTTTTAGAATCTAAGATGATCTAAAATATGTTAAGAGAAGCTTAGTTATGATCATGGACTATTCATGGCATAAAAGGACCCAAAAGAGACACTTTTTGGCCGAAACGGGCACCCGCCCTCGCAGACGAAGCACCTGCGGGCGCAGGTGACTTCGCAGGTGCCCCTAGACACTGCCAAGGGTCACCTACGGGAGCAGGTGGTCTCGCAGGTCAGTACAGAACCCCATTTCGGTTGTTTTTGCATCTCTTTGACCCCCCAAAGCCTCTATACCCTTTTTGGATGTAATTATCAACTTATGATACCTTTTGAATGACTTTAAAGGAGTATCCCGGAGGTATTTTGAATGGTATAAATTATGGATTGTTGTTCAGATGTTATTGTGAAAGCTATCAAGTGACTTGACGGAGAAAAGGTAACGTAGTGTTAATAAGGAAGTGTAAAGGATAAACTTGGTGTGAAATGTTATTGGTTTATGATGTCTTGGTCAATGTGTGGAATGTTATGGTATTTTTGGTTTAGTGTTGCACTAAATGGTAATGTAAGAGGGATAAATGATGTTATACGGCAGTCATGTAATCCATTGTCCTCTTACGCATTTGTCATGTAGTTAATGGTTGACGTGAGCTCCGTTATGTATTTGTGTTGTAGAGTGAAACATAAGGAAGAAGCTGGATTGTTATATTCACATATAGGACTGTGTATTCATATTGGGAAGATAAGGTATGTAAGGTTACTCTTACCGTATCCTTATGCAGCACATATTGTTCATATTGACATTGTACTTGTTCCATTTCGAAGTGTTCGGAAGTATCCTAGCTCAGGTTGATATATATTGTTATTCACATGTTTCCTATTCTTAGACTAATTATGATTCGCATATCTCTTAATCATTGAATGAAGTTCCAAAGCTCTCATAATGTTATAACTACTAAAGAACTATCTCTGATAAAGTAATGATGTAAAGAGAATCTATTCATTCTTGAATAGCATTTCCAATCATGTCATGTTCCAAAGTCCAATAATATAATGATTATATTTGAACCAATCTCTCACAAGCAAAAGTACCAATCTTACAAAAGTAATGAAGGAAGTAATGTGTAATCTAATGAATCTATCCCTCACAAGTAAAGGTATCAATATTACAAGAGTAAAGACGTGAAGTAATGTATAATTGATGAGTATTCTTGGGTGGCATACCAGGGGTGTAAGAAACACCTAGCATGGGTCAATTCCAATATTATGGGTGGTATCCCAGGGGTTAAAATACCTAGCATGGGTCGATCTCGATACATCCCAGGGGCGACTGAAAAGCCTAGCATGGGTTATCATAATCACATCCCAGGGGTCAAAGTACCTAGCATGGGTTAATAACATCCCAGGGGCGACATGAAAGCCTAGCATGGGTTAATCTAACATCCCAGGGGTCAAAGTACCTAACATGGGTTAATAACATCCCAGGGGCGATATGAAAGCTTAGCATGGGTTAATCTAATATCCCAGGGGTCAAAGTACCTAGCATGGGTTAATAACATCCCAAGGGAGATATGAAAGCCTAGCATGTGTTAATATAACATCTCAGGGGTCAAAGTACCTAGCATGGGTTAATCTCATGCCAGGGGCGACAGAACAGCCTAGCATGGGTAGAACATTAAAGATGAATAAATATGAAGGCAAAAGAAGTAAAGAATGTAATGTACATGGTTCCTCACATACAGAAAGATGGTTTATTCACATTGACTATTTCTCTTATATTGACTCCATTGTTGTTATTATGTATGATTCAGTTCTTATGGCCTTACATAATCAGGTCATTCTTTGTACTGACCCCCTTGGGGGAATTACTTTACTTGCTGCAGGTGCAGGTGCCAGTAGACCTCCACAGTAGGTTGTCGGTTATTTGCAGAATTTTTGTGAGCTCCAGTTGGTTAGGGGTTTTCTGAGTCACAGTGTACATTTGTTTTGATGTTGTAAATGTTGTATAAAGCGGGGACTTGTCTCAATTTTAAGTTGGTCTTGTAGATGCATCTGCTAGAGGCTTTTGTAGACATATGCGGGTATATGAATGAAAGAGATGTATGTCCGTTTTGACTTAATGGCCCTAACGGCCAAGTTTCACATATATATGTATCACATGTTCCATGATTTCTGCTATTAGTATTTTATGTCCTTACGTGATGGTGATGTTTCTTATGGCATGCATATGGATGGACATGAGCAAAGATTGGTTCTCTCGGGCCTTATCGGCTTCGGGTGCCAGTCCGCCTTAATGGGATTTGGGGCGTGACAAAAGTGGTATCAGAGCAGGCCATTTTAAGGGTGTCTACAAAGTCGTGTCTGAGTAGAGTCTTACTTATCGATGTGTTGTGCACCACATTTATAAGTAGGAGGCTATGGGACATTTAGGAGTTGTTTCTTTTCTTCATTTCTAGATCGTGCAATAGAGCCAATGTTGTAAGTGAAATCGTATTTGACCATTGGAATTGGTTTTCTTGTTTATAGTGAAATGCCGATCACAAGACGAGGTAGAGGCAAAGGTAAGCAGGTAGATATGCCTACCGGAGAAAGAATGAGTAAAACACCACCTGACCAAGCTAGTCAAGGTGGGGATGACGCTGAAATTGCATCGCGATCTTCTTCTACTTTTCCAGCTTCGGAAGAGCCAAGGAGTAGAGAAGTACCTGCAGAACCGCCTATGAATGCCACTGACCAGGATTTAAAAAATGCAATGCATATGTTGACTCAGCTAGTTGTTGCACAAAGTCAAGGACGAGCTGGTCCAACGATACATGAGAATGATGCGGCTAGGGTAGCGAGTCGCAGGACACAACATTTATGAAACTAGACCCTCCCATATTCACTGGGTCAGACCCGAAAGCAGATCCATAAGACTATGTGGATCAAATTCAAAGGGCTCTAGAAGTTATGCACGTGACTGGTGTTGAAATAGTTAAACTTGCGGCTTACAGATTAAAAGGTAAAGCGATATTGTGGTATGAAGACTGGAAAAGATCGAGGCGTATTGATGCACCTCCAGCAGGTAGGGAGGAATTTAAAATGGAATTTCTTGATCATTACCTCCCATATGAGATCCAGGAGGCACGTGCTGACCAATTTCTAAATCTTCATCAAAGAGGTATGAGTGTCAGAGAGTACAGCCTTTAGTTTAATTCTTTGGATCGATATGCTCCGAATGTGGTGGCCATAATGGAAGATAGAGTCTATCAATATATAGATAGACTGGAGTCATACTTGGTACGGGACTGCGCTATTGCTTCTTTGAACAGAGATATGGACATCGCCAGAATTTAGGCTTTCACACAGAAAATGGAGGACCAAAGTCAAAGACGAAGGACGCAGGAATCTGAGGAAGGGCTATCAAAAAGGGCTAGACCTTTGGGGCAGTCTATGGTGTCCCCAGGAGAATCTAGACCTTGGATGTTACCACCTAGACCCTCATTCTCTTATTCCACAGCAGGCACTCAACCCCAAGTTTGAGGGTTTAGGGGTAGTCAATCTGGTCAGAGTAGTGGAGTGCAAGGTTCACAGACAGTAGAATTTTCTCATCCTCCGTGTCAGCATTGCAGAAGGTATCATTTAGGTGAATGCCGATTGGGGACAACTACTTGTTTTTGGTGTGGCACAGAGGGGAATATAATGAGGGAATGCCCACAAAGGCGCGCGAGTGGTATAGCCCAACCTACGGGATCAACCGTTGCATCATCATCATCGGTCCCTTCCCTAGGCAGAGGTGTTCATCCTATTGGTCGTGGTAGAGATGTTAGAGGAGCAGCTAGTTCTAGTGGGGCCCAAAATCGCACCTATGCTCTAGTGGACCGGTAGAATGCAGAGGCATCTCCTGATGAAGTTATAGGTATATTACCATATTTTCACATGATGTATATGCAATGATTGATCCGGGATCTACCCTATCGAATGTTACTCCATCGATTACTGTGAATTTAATGGGACACTGGGGTTATTAGTTAAGTCAATGAAAATATCTCCACCTATCGGTGAATTTAGTTTAGTTAAAAGAACATGTCGTAATGGTATAGTAGATGTTTGTGAACAAAGATGATTAAGTACTCCTAAAAGCTTTACTAATGAAAAGGGTAATGGGATTTGGAAAGAAAGAAAAATTGGCCCTATACAACATGCCATGTGAAATTGCCGGAAGTGCATAAGAGTTCCATTTCGTATTGCTCCCATTGTAGATGTACAAGTTACAAAGTATCTCATCTATGAAGAGATACCTATTGCTATTCTGGATCGACAAATGAACAGGTTGAGGAATAAAAGAGTAAGTAGGAGAAATCACATGGGAAACTGAGGAAATGATAAAGTTGAAATACCCATATTTGTTTCAAATGGAAGAAAAAGTTCAAGGTGCGGAAAATTGAACACTAACAAATAAAAACTTTACAAGAATTGTGTGCGTAGAATAATGTGAAGAGAGATTCTAGATTTGAATTGGTTTAAATTTGGTACTATTACTAACATTCGAGGACGAATGTTTCTAAGGGGGGAAGGATGTAACACCCCGTATGTTTCCGAACCTAGTTAATTCCCATAACATTCATGGAATTATTTGAACATGAGATTGTTGGTGAATTATGCATTTAATTCGTTGGGCTTAAGTGAATCATGTGCCATTGGTCTTAAATGAGGCCCAAAATCACATAGAAGACATGGCCCAAATATGGAAATGATCCATTCTTGTGTTTGACCAAGCCAACATGCATTTAATTGGCTAGGGATGACCATTAATTACTATATAAAGAAAGGAAAAATCAGATTTTTATTCTTATCAACACACATGCCATTTTCTAGATTTTTCCAAACATTTCTCTTCTCTCACAAACCCTAAGGCAACTACTTGTTGGACAAGATCACTCTTTGGTAATCTTTGGTAAGTGTATATTATTATGGTTAAATACATTTTATGCATAAGATATGGTGTATATCATGTTGGTTATGCTTAAAGGTGTTGAGAAATCCACCTTTGCTTCTTTGTTAATGAATTTGCTTTCTATGTGACTTGAACTTGAAAATGGACTTGTGATCTTGAAGGAAGTGAGGTTGATGGATTAAATATCAACATTTATGATATGCTTATGTTCCTAACTTGTTTTCTCTATGTGTACAACTTGTGGGATTGTTGTTACGAAATTGGTCATCGAATGGGTAACAAAATAAAAGGAAAACGTAGTTTTGGTGATGTTTATGTGTGTTGTGAAACCATGATTGTTTTTTAGCATATAATATGATCTAAAATATGTTAAGATAAGCTTAGTTATGATCATGGACCATTCAGTGCATAAAAACACCCAAAAGAGACCCTTTTTGGCCGAAACGGGCACCCGCCCTCGCAGACGAAGCACCTGCGGGCGTAGGTGACTTCGCAGGTGCCCCTGTACACTGCCAAGGGTCACCTGCGGCCATACCTCAGCCACATGTGGGCGCAGGTGGCCTCGTAGGTCAGGCCAAAACCCCATTTCGGTTGTTTTTGCATCTCTTTGACCCCCCAAAGCCCCTACACCCTTTTTGGATGTAATTATCAACTTATGGTATCTTTTGAATGACTTTAAAGGAGTATCCCAGAGGTATTTTGAATGGTATAAATTATGGATTGTTGTTCATATTTTATTGTGAAAGCTATCAAGTGACTTGACGGAGAAAAGGTAACGTAGTGTTAATAAGGAAGTGTAAAGGATAAACTTGGTGTGAAATGTTATTGGTTTTTGATGTCTTGGTCAATGTGTGGAATGTTATGGTATTTTTGGTTTAGTGATGCACTAAATGGTAATGCAAGAGGGCGAAATGACGTTATACGGAAGTCATGTAATCCATTGTTATCTTATGCACTTATAATGTAGTTAATGGTTGATGTGAGCTCCGTTATGTATTTGTGTTGTAGAGTGAAATGTAAGGAAGAAGATGGATTTTTATATTCACATACAGGACTATGATTCATATTGGTAAGACAAGGTATTTAAGGTTACTCGTACCGTATCCTTCTGCAGCACATATTGTTCACATTGACATTGTACTTGTTCCGTTTCGAAGTGTTCGAAAGTATCCCAGCTCAGGTTGATATATATTGTTATTCACATGTTTCCTATTCTTAGACTAATTATGATTCACATATCTCTTAATCATTGACTGAAGTTCCAAAGTGTAATACCCCGTACATTTTCGAGTCTAGTTGGATACTGTAACATTCATGGAAATATGGGAACATGAGAGATGTGATGAATTATATATTAATATTGTGGGAATTAATATGTCTTACACCATTGGGCCTTAAATGAAGCCCAGAATCATAAGGGAAGACATGGCCCAATATAGGATTTTGACCCATTTTTCCAATTGTCTCCATTTGACCAATCAACCCTTGCATTTAATGCTAAGGAAGAGATAAGAGTGACTTGAGGGACTATATAAAGAGATAAAAATCAGATTTTTATTGCACTTGGACTCTCATGCTTTTCTAGACTTTACCAAAAATTTCTTTTTGTCTCTCAAGAACCCTAAGTCATTCTTTGGGCCAAGATCATCTTTGTACAAGGCTTAATAAGTGTTTATTATGATGGTTTAATATATTTTATGCATAATATATATGGTGTATAATATGTTGGTTATGTTTGTAGAGTATTGAGAAGTGCACAATGTGTGAAATGTTACATGTTTGCTAAATCAGAGAATGGTTTTGTCTTGTAAACATGAATATGCACTTGTGGTTTTGAAGGAAGTGAACTTGGTGGAGTAAATATTGAAATGTGATATGTGATTATAGTCTTACTTTGTTTTACTCTTGTGCATAACGTTTGGAATTGTTGTTGTGATATTGGTTACGGATTTGGTGACGTATTGACCGTAAAGTGTAGTTTGGGCGTTGTTATGTGTGTTGTGAGACCATGGATGAATGTTGGTATTCAAGATTATCAAAAATATGTCAAAATAAGTTTTTTTATGATCATGGACCATTCATGGCATTAAAAGACCCAAAAGAGGCCATTACGGACCAAAATGGGCATCCGCCCCGCAGACAAGGGCATCTGTGGGCGCAGATGCCAACGCAGATGCCCCTGGAATTTTCCAAAGACCATCTGCGCGTGCACCTCAGCCACCTGCAGGTGCAGGTGGCAGCGCAGGTCACCCCAGTTTTCCGTTTTGTATGTTTTCACATCTAGTCGACCCCCGAAGGCCCCTATACCCTTTTTGGATATAATTATCAACTTGTGGTGTCAT
The DNA here is from genome assembly GCA_031232105.1 of Capsicum rhomboideum. Lineage (NCBI taxonomy): Eukaryota > Viridiplantae > Streptophyta > Magnoliopsida > Solanales > Solanaceae > Capsicum > Capsicum rhomboideum. The sequence continues at coordinate 117,738,005 of CP124711.1, forward strand.
TTTAATGAATTTAAAGTATCGTATGGAGGTGTGTTGGACTGTATTAAGTATGTATGGTTGTTCATATGTTGTTATGAAGGAGTAATTGTGACGGAATGATAAATAGAAGAGCGTAAAGTGTAAGTGTGGTGTGGAATGCTATCGATGTATGATTTCTTGGTTAATATGTGTAATGTTATGGTGTTGTGGATATGAGAATGCATTGGATTGTATTGTAAGGGGTGACATGATGTTATACGACAATCGTATAACTCATTGTCGTTTTGCACGCTTGTATAGTAACTAGTTGCTAATGTAGCTCCGATATGTACTTGTATTGTAGAGTAAGACGTAAGGAAGAGGATGGACTCTTGTGTTCATATATAGGCTTGCGTATCCATACTTGGAGGTGAAGGTATGTAAGGATCCTCTTTCCGTATCCTTCTGCTGCATATAGTGTATACCTTGTTATGGTACCTACTCATTCCCGAAATGTCCTAAGGCATCTCATTTCATGTTATCATCTAGTGTTGATCATATATATCTTATTCTTGATATATTGTCATTCATGTATAACATGCTTATAGACATGATTCCAAGTTCCAATAATGTTGTGTCCCAAATCTTTCAATAATGTTACAATTATCAAAAGTATCAATCTCATGAAGTGAAGGATAACGAAATGCATATACGTGTGCTTCCAAAAGTGTCATAATCCTCAATGTAATAATCTTTCATGACTGAGTGTATCCATGGGGTGAAATAAAAACCTTCATGATGACGATCCTAATATAATGAGATTATCCGTGGGGTGTAATACACACCTTCATGACGATATCCATGGGGTGAAAGAACACACCTTCATGATGACTATCCCAACATTATGGGTGTATCCATGGGGTGACATGAATACCTGCATGACAATATTATTTTCCCACTGATCAGTTGGGCCCGGGTACTATATAACTAATGACTGTCAAGCAAGTAAGAAGAGGTACAAAAATAAAGTAAGTATCGAAACTAATGCACAGGGTTCCAAATATGTAGATTGATGGCTTATCCATACTGGGCATGTCCCTAGTGATTATTTTTCCATGAAAGTTCTTATATACTGATTCAGTTTCATACAACCTTACATACTCAGTACATTCTTCGTACTAACCCCTCTTGGAGAATTTACCTTACTTGCTGCAGGCACAGGTTCTAGTAGACCTCCCCAGTAAGCTGCAGGACGTATACTGATCTTTGGTGAGCTCCAGTTGGTTCGGGGCTTTTCGTGTCCAAATTGTACATTGATTTTGGTATTGTAAATACTATGTAAAGTGGGGCGTGTCCCGAACTTAGGTTGTTCGTGTATGTATTTCTGTTAGAGGCTTTTGTAGACGTATGTGGGTGTGCAAATGAATGTGGAAGAAAGAGATGTATGACCGGTTGACTTGATGGCTCTGAAGGCCAAGTTTCACACATATATATATGTCATCATGTTTCATGATTTCCGATATTGGCCTTTTATGTTCTTACGTGATAGTGGTGTTTCTTATGGCATGCATATGAATGAATGTAAGCATAACTTGGTTCTCTCGGGCCTTATCGGCTACGGGTGCTAATCCGTCCCGATGGGATTCGGGGCGTGACAAAAGTGGTATCAGAGCAGGTCGTTCTAAGGGTGTCTACAAAGCCGTGTATGAGTAGAGTCTTACTTATCGATGTGTCGTGCACCACATTTATAAGTAGGAGGCTACGGGACGTTTAGGATGTTGTTTCTTTTCTTCATCTCTAGATCGTGCATTAGAGCCAAAGTTATAGGTGAGATTGTTTCTAACCATAAATATTGTTGCTCTTGTATATTATAGAAAAATGTCGATGACAAAAAGAGGTCGAGGTAAAAGTAAGAAGATAGATAGAATTGTTGGAGAAGGAACCAGTAGACCACCACCTGATCAAGTTAATCAAGGCGATACTGAGCATGAATTTGTGTCACGAGCTTTCTCCACTCTCTCTATTCTAGAAGAGTCGAGTAGGAGGGGAGCACCTATAGATCCACCAGTCAATACTACTACTGATCAGGACTTAAAGGATGCAGTACAAATGTTGACACGAATAGTTGCTACACAGGTTCATGGACAAAGTGGTCCAATGACAGGTGATGATAGTGCAGCGAGAGCAACTAGTCGCAGAACACAGGACTTCTTGAAATTAGATCCTCCCACATTCATTGGATCAGACCCGAATGAAGATCCTCAAGATTATATGGATCAAATCTAGAGGGCTTTGGAGGTTATGCATGTGTCCGGTGTGGAAACGGTTGAGCTCGCGACCTATAGATTGAACGGCGAGGCTATATTGTGGTATGAGGACTGGAAGAAAGCTCATGGTATTGGTGCAAACCCCCCTACATGGAAAGAATTTAAAGCGGCATTACTGGATCACTATCTTCCCTATGAGATCCGTGAGGCTCGTGCGGATCAGTTCTTAAATCTCCGTCAAGGGAATCTGAGCGTCAGGGAATACAGTCTGGAATTTAATTCCTTGGATTGTTATGCTCCAAACGTAGTGGCCACAATGATAGATAGAGTACATCGGTATGTGGACAGGTTGGAGCCATATTTGGTGCGAGACTACACTATTGCTGCTCTAAATCGGGACATGGATATAGCTAGAATACTGGCCTTTGCGCAGAAAATAGAAGATCAGAGGCAACGGAGGAGAACACAAGGGTTTGAAGAAGGGCCGTCCAACAGAGCTAGATCTACGGGACAGTCTATGGCATCCCAGGCAAAGTTCAGGCCTCGGAGTTTTAATAGACCACCTAGGCCTTTATTTTCTCATTCCACGGCAGGCACTTTCTCTCACTTTCGAGGGTGCCGGGGTTTTAATCAAGTCGGGAAAAGCAGCGGGAGTCATGGTTCACAGACAGTGGGATCTTTTCACCCGTTGTGTCAGTATTGTAGATGGTTTCATTTAGGTGAATGCCGGCAGGGGATGAATGTATGTTATTCGTGTAGTATAGCGGGGCACATGATGAGAGATTGCCCGCAAAGAGGCTTGGGTGGTGTAGCGCGACCTGCAGGATCGACTATTGTGTCATCATCATCGGTTCCTTCTGTAGGCTGAGGTGTGCCGTCTGTTGGTCGTGGTAGATTTGCCAGAGGAGCAGCCAGTATGAGTGGGGTCCAGAATCGCACTTATGCTTTGGTGGACCGACATAATTCAGAGGCTTCTCCTGATGTCGTCACAGGTACATTATCCATATGCTCATATAATGTATATGCACTGATTGACCCAGGTTCCACATTGTCCTATGTTACTCCATTGATTGCTGCAAAATTTGCAAAGGCACCAGAATTATTAAATAAATCAATTGAAGTGTCTACACCGATTGGTGAATATATTGTTGCAAAAAGAATATATCGTAACTGTGTGTGGTCATGATACATTGGCCGATCTCATTGAACTAGACATGGTGGATTTTGATGTGATAATGGGAATGGATTGGTTGGCTTCTTGTTATGCTACAGTAGATTGCCGGGCTAATAAGGTGCATTTTTGTTTTCCGCAGGAAAATGTTCTTGAATGGCAGGGTAATGTGGGGCACCATGAGGAAGATTTATTTCCTATTTGAAAGCTAGGAAGATGATTGCCAAGGGGTACGTAAGTCATTTAGTGCGACTGAAAGATAATGATGTGGAATCACTAACTCCGCAGTCGGTTCCAGTGGTCAATGAATTTTTGGATGTATTTCCAGAAGATCTTCCAGGATTACCCCCAGAACGGGAAGTAGAATTTGGCATTGATGTGATTCCAGGCACTCAGCCTATTTCTATTCCCCATATAGAATGGCTCCAGCAAAACTGCGTGAATTAAAGGAGCAATTGAAAGATTTTGCTGGACAAAGGCTTTATAAGGCCGAGGATGTCTCTGTGGGGTGCACTGGTCTTATTTGTATGAAAAAAAGATGGCACGTTAAGAATGTGCATCGACTATCGACAACTGAATAAGGTAACGATCAAGAACAAATATCCCCTCCCTCGAATTGATGATTTGTTTGATTAGCTACAGGGTGCCAAGTGTTTTTCAAAGATTGAATTGAGGTAGGGATACCATCAAGTCAGAGTTAGAGAAGAAGATGTACCCAAGACAGCTTTCCGAACACGGTATGGCCATTATGAATTTTTAGTTATGTCATTTGGACTAACAAATGCACCAGCTGTGTTCATGAATTTGATAAATAGGGTGTTTAAGCCATTCCTGGACGTGTTCATCACGGTATTTATATATGACATCCTGGTTTATTCAAGATCACCATAGGATCATGCTAATCACTTACGACAAGTATTGCAGATTCTCCGTGAGCGTAAGTTGTATGCCAAGTTCTCTAAGTGTGAATTTTGGTTAAAATCAGTTGCATTTTTGGGTCACATTGTGTCAGATGAATGGATACAGGTGGATACACAAAAGATTGAAGCGGTGAAAAATTGGCCAAGACCTACAACACCCACAGAGATTCGTAATTTTCTTGGGCTGGCAGGTTATTACCGATGATTTGTGGAAGGTTTTTCTTCCATTACTGCGCCGTTGACAAAGCTTACATATAAGGCAGTTAAATTTCCGTGGACTGATGCGTGTGAGAAAAGCTTTCAAAAGTTGAAAGATAAGTTAACCTCCACACCAGTTTTAGTGCTTCCTGAAGGTACCGAAGGTTATGCAGTGTATTGTGATGCTTTCGGGATTGGCCTAGGATGTGTGTTGATGCAATACGGTAATGTCATAGCATATGCCTCACGACAGTTCCGGCCACATGAGAAAAATTACCCCACACATGATCTTGAATTAGCAGCGGTGGTTTTTGCTTTAAGGATATGGCGTCATTATCTTTAAGCAGAAGGAACTCAATTTGAGGAAATGAAGGTGGTTAGAGCTTTTAAAAGACTATGATATTGATATTCTTTATCATCCAGGCAAGGCAAACGTAGTAGCGGATGCATTGAGTCACAAGGTAGTAGATAGCACTAGTGACCAATTGATCGAAAAGAAAGAAATAATCAGAGACCTACATCAGTTAGCCAGCTTGGGGGTTCGTCTTCTTGAATCCTCAGATGAAGGAGTCATCGTACAAAACGCAACTGAATCTTTGTTGATAGCTGAAGTAAAGGAAAAACAGTTTGCAGATCCCATGTTGTTGCAGCTAAAGGAAAATGTACAACAGGATTTGACAAGGGAATTTGATCTTACACAAGAAGGGGTACTTCAGTGCCAAGGTAGATTATGTGTACCAGATGTAGATGAGCTGAGGAAATGGATTATGACAGAGGCGCATCATTCACACTATTCTATTCATCCGGGTGTTACTAAAATGTACCATGACATAAAAAAAGTGTATTGGTGGAGAAATATGAAAAGGAACATTGCAGAATTTGTCGCCCAATGCCCAAATTGTCAACAAGTGGAAGTAGAGCATCAGAAATCGGGAGGTTACATGCAATGTATCAATCTTCCAGTCTAGAAGTGGGATATGATTAATATGGACTTTATTACAGGTTTACCCCGTACATTGCGAAAATTTGATTCTATATGGGTTATAGTTGATAGGCTTACCAAGTCAGCGCATTTTTTACCAGTCAAGACCACCTATACAACTGAATATTATGCAAGATTATATGTTAAAGAGATAGTGCGGTTACATGGTATTCCACTTTCTATTATATCAGACAGAGGAGCACAGTTTACAGAGCACTTTTGGAGGTCTTTCCAGTAGAGTTTGGGTACACAGGTGAATCTGAGTACGGCTTTCCATCCTTCGACTGATGGACAAGCAGAACGTACTATTCAAACACTTGAAGATATGCTACGAGCATGCACGTTAGATTTTCAAGGCAGTTGGGATGACCATTTGCCTCTTATTGAATTTGCTTACAACAATAGTTATCATTCAAGTATTAAGATGGCACCGTATGAGGCTTTGTATGGAAGGAAATGTAGATCACCCATCGGATGATTTGAAGCGGATGAAACTGCTTTACTTGGGCCAGATCTTGGTCATAAGGCCATGGAGAAAGTTAAAGTGATTCAATAATGATTAAAAATGGCCTAGAGTCAACAAAAGTCGTATGCCGATGTTATAAGAAGAGGGCTTGAATTTGCCATAGGTGATTGGGTATTTTTAAAGGTGTCACCGATGAAAGGGGTAATGCGGTTTGGAAAGAAAGGGAAATTGAGTCCGTGTTACATAGGCCCATATGAAATCATTATAAGATTTGTGCAGGTTGCGTATGAACTGGAACTACCCCAAGAACTCTCCACAGTTCATCCAGTATTCCATGTTTCGATGCTTCGAAAGTGCATAGGGGATCCATCTCGTTTTACTCCTATTGACGATGTGCAAGTAACGGAGGATCTTACCTATTAGTAGATACCTATTGCCATTCTGGATAGACAAGTGAAGAGGCTGAGGAATAAAGATATAGCATCCGTAAAGGTACTTTAGAGAAATCAGCAAATAGAAGAGGTCACGTGGGAAGCTGAAGAAATGATGGAATCCGAGTACCCTCATTTGTTCCAAAGGGAAGAATGACAAGTAAGTATTTATAAGCTTTGAGTATATCTCTATATAATAACATGAATAATGTTCCTATATTTGTAATTGTTTACTTTGAATGATAACACTAACATTCGAGGACGAATGTTTCTAAGGGGAGAAACATGTAACACCCCGTACATTTCTGAGTCTAGTTGGATACCGTAACATTCATGGAAATATGGGAACATGAGAGATGTGATGAATTATATATTAATATTGTGGGCATTAATAAGTCTTACACCATTGGGCCTTAAATGAAGCCCAAAATCATAAGGGAAGACATGGCCCAATATGGGATTTTGACCCATTCTTCCAATTGTCTCCATTTGACCAATCAACCCTTGCATTTAATGCTAAGGAAGAGATAAGAGTGACTTGAGGGATTATATAAAGAGAGAAAAATCAGATTTTTATTGCACTTGGACTCTCATGCTTTTCTAGACTTTACCAAAAATTTCTTTTTGTCTCTCAAGAACCCTAAGTCATTCTTTGGGCCAAGATCATCTTTGTACAAGGCTTAATAAGTGTTTATTATGATGGTTTAATATATTTTATGCATGATATATGGTGTATAATATGTTGGTTATGTTTGTAGAGTATTGAGAAATGCACAATGTGTGAAATGTTACATGTTTACTAAATCGGAGGATGGTTTTGTCTTGTAAACATGAATATGCACTTGTGGTTTTGAAGGAAGTGAACTTGGTGGAGTAAATATTGAAATGTGATATGTGATTATAGTATTACTTTGTTTTACTCTTGTGCATAACGTTTGGAATTGTTGTTGTGATATTGGTTACGGATTTGGTGACGTATTGACCGTAAAGTGTAGTTTGGGCGTTGTTATGTGTGTTGTGAGACCATGGATGAATGTTGGTATTCAAGATGATCAAAAATATGTCAAAATAAGTTTTTTTATGATCATGTACCATTCATGGCATTAAAAGACCCAAAAGAGGCCATTTCGGACCAAAATGGGCATCCGCCCCGCAGATAAGGGCATCTGTGGGCGCAGATGCCAATGTAGATGACCCTGGAATTTTACAGAGACCATCTGCGCGTGCACCTCAGCCACCTGTGGGTGCAGGTGGCAGCGCAGGTCACCCCAGTTTTTCGTTTTGTATGTTTTCACATCTAGTCGACCCCCGAAGGCCCCTATACCCTCTTTGCACGCTTGTATAGTAACTAGTTGCTAATGTAGCTCCGATATGTACTTGTATTGTAGAGTAAGACATAAGGAAGAGGATGGACTCTTGTGTTCATATATAGGCTTGCGTATCCATACTTGGAGGTGAAGGTATGTAAGGATCCTCTTTCTGTATCCTTCTGCAGCATATAGTGTATACCTTGTTATGGTACCTACTCATTCCCGAAATGTCCTAAGGCATCTCATTTCATGTTATCATCTAGTGTTGATCATATATATCTTATTCTTGATTTATTGTCATTCATGTATAACATGCTTATAGACATGATTCCAAGTTCCAATAATGTTGTGTACCAAATCTTTCAATAATGTTACAATTATCAAAAGTATCAATCTCATGAAGTGAAGGATAACGAAATGCATATACGTGTGCTTCCAAAAGTGTAATAATCCTCAATGTAATAATCTTTCATGACTGAGTGTATCCATGGGGTGAAATAAAAACCTTCATGATGACGATCCTAATATAATGAGATTATCCATGGGGTGTAATACACACCTTCATGACGATATCCATGGGGTGAAAGAACACACCTTCATGATGACTATCCCAACATTATGGGTGTATCCATGGGGTGACATGAATACCTGCATGACGATATTATTTTCCCACTGATCAGTTGGGCCCGGGTACTATATAACTAATGACTGTCAAGCAAGTAAGAAGAGGTACAAAAATAAAGTAAGTATCGAAAGTAATGCACAGGGTTCCAAATATGTAGATTGATGGCTTATCCATACTGGGCATGTCCCTAGTGATTATTTTTCCATGAAAGTTCATATATACTGATTCAGTTTCATACAACCTTACATACTCAGTACATTCTTCGTACTAACCCCTCTTGGAGAATTTACCTTACTTACTGCAGGCACAGGTTCTAGTAGACCTCCCCAGTAAGCTGCAGGACGTATACTGATCTTTGGTGAGCTCCAGTTGGTTCGGGGCTTTCCGTGTCCAAATTGTACATTGATTTTGGTATTATAAATACTATATAAAGTGGGGCGTGTCCCGAACTTAGGTTGTTCGTGTATGTATTTCTGTTAGAGGCTTTTGTAGACGTATGTGGGTGTGCAAATGAATGTGGAAGAAAGAGATGTATGACCGGTTGACTTGATGGCTCTGAAGGCCAAGTTTCACACATATATATATGTCATCATGTTTCATGATTTTCGATATTGGCCTTTTATGTTCTTACGTGATAGTGGTGTTTCTTATGGCATGCATATGAATGAATGTAAGCATAACTTGGTTCTCTCGGGCCTTATCGGCTACGGGTGCTAATCCGTCCCGATGGGATTCGGGGCGTGACAAAAGTGGTATCAGAGCAGGTCGTTCTAAGGGTGTCTACAAAGCCGTGTATGAGTAGAGTCTTACTTATCGATGTGTCGTGCACCACATTTATAAGTAGGAGGCTACGGGACATTTAGGATGTTGTTTCTTTTCTTCATCTCTAGATCGTGCATTAGAGCCAAAGTTATAGGTGGGATTGTTTCTAACCATAAATATTGTTGCTCTTGTATATTATAGAAAAATGCCGATGACAAAAAGAGGTCGAGGTAAAAGTAAGAAGATAGATAGAATTGTTGGAGAAGGAACCAGTAGACCACCACCTGATCAAGTTAATCAAGGCGATACTGAGCATGAATTTGTGTCACGAGCTTCCTCCACTCTCTCTATTCTAGAAGAGTCGAGTAGGAGGGGAGCACCTATAGATCCACCAGTCAATACTACTACTGATCAGGACTTAAAGGATGCAGTACAAATGTTGACACGAATAGTTGCTACACAGGTTCATGGACAAAGTGGTCCAATGACAGGTGATGATAGTGCAGCGAGAGCAACTAGTCGCAGAACACAGGACTTCTTGAAATTAGATCCTCCCACATTCATTGGATCAGACCCGAATGAAGATCCTCAAGATTATATGGATCAAATCTAGAGGGCTTTGGAGGTTATGCATGTGTCCGGTGTGGAAACGGTTGAGCTCGCGGCCTATAGATTGAACGGCGAGGCTATATTGTGGTATGAGGACTGGAAGAAAGCTCATGGTATTGGTGCAAACCCCCCTACATGGAAAGAATTTAAAGCGGCATTACTGGATCACTATCTTCCCTATGAGATCCGTGAGGCTCGTGCGGATCAGTTCTTAAATCTCCGTCAAGGGAATCTGAGCGTCAGGGAATACAGTCTGCAATTTAATTCCTTGGCTTGTTATGCTCCAAACGTAGTGGCCACAATGATAGATAGAGTACATCGGTATGTGGACAGGTTGGAGCCATATTTGGTGCGAGACTGCACTATTGCTGCTCTAAATCGGGACATGGATATAGCTAGAATACTGGCCTTTGCGCAGAAAATAGAAGATCAGAGGCAACGGAGGAGAACACAAGGGTTTGAAGAAGGGCCGTCCAACAGAGCTAGATCTACGGGACAGTCTATGGCATCCCAGGCAAAGTTCAGGCCTCGGAGTTTTAATAGACCACCTAGGCCTTTATTTTCTCATTCCACGGCAGGCACTTTCTCTCACTTTCGAGGGTGCCGGGGTTTTAATCAAGTCGGGAAAAGCAGCGGGAGTCGTGGTTCACAGACAGCGAGATCTTTTCACCCGTTGTGTTAGTATTGTAGATGGTTTCATTTAGGTGAATGCTGGCGGGGGATGAATGTATGTTATTGGTGTAGTATGGCGGGGCACATGATGAGAGATTACCCGCAAAGAGGTTTGGGTGGTGTAGTGCGACCTGCGGAATTGACTGTTGTGTTATCATTATCGGTTCCTTCTGTAGGACGAGGTGTGCCGTCTGTTGGTCGTGGTAGAGTTGCCAGAGTAGCATCCAGTATGAGTGGGGTCCAGAATCGCACTTATGCTTTGGTGGACCGACATAATTCAGAGGCTTCTCCTGATGTCGTCACAGGTACATTATCCATATGCTCATAGAATGTATATGCACTGATTGACCCAGGTTCCACATTGTCCTATGTTACTCCATTGATTGCTGCGAAATTTGCAAAGGCACCAAAATTATTAAATAAATCAATTGAAGTGTCTACACCGATTGGTGAATATATTGTTGCAAAAAGAATATATCGTAACTGTGTGGTAACTGTGTGTGGTCATGATACATTGGCCGATCTCATTGAACTAGACATGGTGGATTTTGATGTGATAATGGGAATGGATTGGTTGGCTTCTTGTTATGCTACAGTAGATTGCCGGGCTAATAAGGTGCATTTTTGTTTTCCGCAGGAAAATGTTCTTGAATGGCAGGGTAATGTGGGGCACCATGAGGAAGATTTATTTCCTATTTGAAAGCTAGGAAAATGATTGCTAAGGGGTACGTAAGTCATTTAGTGCGAGTGAAAGATAATGATGTGGAATCACTAACTCCGCAGTCGGTTCCAGTGGTCAATGAATTTTTGGATGTATTTCCAGAAGATCTTCCAGGATTACCCCCAGAACGGGAAGTAGAATTTGGCATTGATGTGATTCCAGGCACTCAGCCTATTTCTATTCCCCATATAGAATGGCTCCAGCAGAACTGCGTGAATTAAAGGAGCAATTGAAAGATTTGCTGGACAAAGGCTTTATTAGGCCGAGGATGTCTCCGTGGGGTGCACTGGTCTTATTTGTACGAAAAAAAGATGGCACGTTAAGAATGTGCATCGACTATCGGCAACTGAATAAGGTAACGATCAAGAACAAATATCCCCTCCCTCGAATTGATGATTTGTTTGATTAGCTACAGGGTGCCAAGTGTTTTTCAAAGATTGAATTGAGGTAGGGATACCATCAAGTCAGAGTTAGAGAAGAAGATGTACCCAAGACAGCTTTCCGAACACGGTATGGCCATTATGAATTTTTAGTTATGTCATTTGGACTAACAAATGCACCAGCTGTGTTCATGGATTTGATAAATAGGGTGTTTAAGCCATTCCTGGACGTGTTCGCCACGGTATTTATATATGACATCCTGGTTTATTCAAGATCACCATAGGATCATGCTAATCACTTACAACAAGTATTGCAGATTCTCTGTGAGCGTAAGTTGTATGCCAAGTTCTCTAAGTGTGAATTTTGGTTAAAATCAGTTGCATTTTTGGGTCACATTGTGTCAGATGAATGGATACAGGTGGATACACAAAAGATTGAAGCGGTGAAAAATTGGCCAAGACCTACAACACCCACAGAGATTCATAATTTTCTTGGGCTGGTAGGTTATTACCGATGATTTGTGGAAGGTTTTTCTTCCATTACTGTGCCGTTGACAAAGCTTACACATAAGGCAGTTAAATTTCCGTGGACTGATGCGTGTGAGAAAAGCTTTCAAAAGTTGAAAGATAAGTTAACCTCCACACCAGTTTTAGTGCTTCCTGAAGGTACCGAAGGTTATGCACTGTATTGTGATGCTTTCGGGATTGGCCTAGGATGTGTGTTGATGCAATACGGTAATGTCATAGCATATGCCTCACGACAGTTCCAACCACATGAGAAAAATTACCCCACACATGATCTTGAATTAGCAGCGGTGGTTTTTGCTTTAAAGATATGGCGTCATTATCTTTAAGCAGAAGGAACTCAATTTGAGGAAATGAAGGTGGTTAGAGCTTTTAAAAGACTATGATATTGATATTCTTTATCATCCAGGCAAGGCAAACGTAGTAGCGGATGCATTGAGCCACAAGGTAGTAGATAGCACTAGTGACCAATTGATCGAAAAGAAAGAAATAATCAGAGACCTACATCAGTTAGCCAGCTTGGGGGTTCGTCTTCTTGAATCCTCAGATGAAGGAGTCATCGTACAAAATGCAACTGAATCTTTGTTGATAGGTGAAGTAAAGGAAAAACAGTTTGCAGATCCCATGTTGTTGCAGCTAAAGGAAAATGTACAGCAGGATTTGACAAGGGAATTTGATCTTACACAAGAAGGGGTACTTCAGTGCCAAGGTAGATTATGTGTACCAGATATAGATGAGCTGAGGAAATGGATTATGAAAGAGGCGCATCATTCACACTATTCTATTCATCCGGGTGCTACTAAAATGTACCATGACATAAAAAAAGTGTATTGGTGGAGAAATATGAAAAGGAACATTGCAGAATTTGTCGCCCAATGCCCAAATTGTCAACAAGTGAAAGTAGAGCATCAGAAATCGAGAGGTTACATGCAATGTATCAATCTTCCAGTCTAGAAGTGGGATATGATTAATATGGACTTTATTACAGGTTTACCCCGTACATTGCGAAAATTTGATTCTATATGGGTTATAGTTGACAGGCATACCAAGTCATCGCATTTTCTACCAGTCAAGACCACCTATACAGCTGAAGATTATGCAAGATTATATGTTAAAGAGATAGTGCGGTTACATGGTATTCCACTTTCTATTATATCAGACAGAGGAGCACAGTTTACAGCGCACTTTTGGAGGTCTTTCCAGTAGAGTTTGGGTACACAGGTGAATCTGAGTACGGCTTTCCATCCTTCGACTGATGGACAAGTAGAACGTACTATTGAAACACTTGAAGATATGCTACGAGCATGCACGTTAGATTTTCAAGGCAGTTGGGATGACCATTTGCCTCTTATTGAATTTGCTTACAACAATAGTTATCATTCAAGTATTAAGATGGCACCTTATGAGGCTTTGTATGGAAGGAAACGTAGATCACCCATCGGATGGTTTGAAGCTGGTGAAACTGCTTTACTTGGGCCAGATCTTGTTCATCAGGCCATGGAGAAAGTTAAAGTGATTCAATAATGATTAAAAATGGCCCAGAGTCAACACAAGTCGTATGCCGTTGTTAGAAGAAGAGGACTTGAATTTGCCATAGGTGATTAGGTATTTTTAAAGGTGTCACCTATGAAAGGGGTAATGCGGTTTGGAAAGAAAGGTAAATTGAGTCCATGTTACATAGGCCCATATGAAATCATTAGAAGATTTGCGCAGGTTGCGTATGAACTGGAACTACCCCAAGAACTCTCCACAGTTCATCCAGTATTCCATGTTTCGATGCTTCAAAAGTGCATAGGGGATCCATCTCATTTTACTCCTATTGACGATGTGCAAGTAACAGAGGATCTTACCTATTAGTAGATACCTATTGCCATTCTGGATAGACAAGTGAAGAGGCTGAGGAATAAAGATATAGCATCGGTAAAGGTACTTTAGAGAAATCAGCAAATAGAAGAGGTCACGTGGGAAGCTGAAGAAATGATGGAATTCGAGTACCCTCATTTGTTCCAAAGGGAAGAATGACAAGTAAGTATTTATAAGCTTTGAGTATATCTCTATATAATAACATGAAGAATGTTCCTATATTTGTAATTGTTTACTTTGAATGATAACACTAACATTCGAGGACGAATGTTTCTAAGGGGAGAAACATGTAACACCCCGTACATTTCCGAGTCTAGTTGGATACCGTAACATTCATGGAAATATGGGAACATGAGAGATGTGATGAATTATATATTAATATTGTGGGCATTAATAAGTCTTACACCATTGGGCCTTAAATGAAGCCCAAAATCATAAGGGAAGACATGGCCCAATATGGGATTTTGACCCATTCTTCCAATTGTCTCCATTTGACCAATCAACCCTTGCATTTAATGCTAAGGAAGAGATAAGAGTGACTTGAGGGACTATATAAAGAGAGAAAAATCAGATTTTTATTGCACTTGGACTCTCATGCTTTTCTAGACTTTACCAAAAATTTCTTTTTGTCTCTCAAGAACCCTAAGTCATTCTTTGGGCCAAGATCATCTTTGTACAAGGCTTAATAAGTGTTTATTATGATGGTTTAATATATTTTATGCATGATATATGGTGTATAATATGTTGGTTATGTTTGTAGAGTATTGAGAAGTGCACAATGTGTGAAATGTTACATGTTTGCTAAATCGGAGGATGGTTTTGTCTTGTAAACATGAATATGCATTTGTGGTTTTGAAGGAAGTGAACTTGGTGGAGTAAATATTGAAATGTGATATGTGATTATAGTCTTACTTTGTTTTACTCTTGTGCATAACGTTTGGAATTGTTGTTGTGATATTGGTTACGGATTTGGTGACGTATTGACCGTAAAGTGTAGTTTGGGCGTTGTTATGTGTGTTGTGAGACCATGGATGAATGTTGGTATTCAAGATTATCAAAAATATGTCAAAATAAGTTTTTTTATGATCATGGACCATTCATGGCATTAAAAGACCCAAAAGAGGCCATTTCGGACCAAAATGGGCATCCGCCCCGCAGACAAGGGCATCTGTGGGCGCAGATGCCAATGCAGATGCCCCTGGAATTTTCCAAAGACCATCTGCGCATGCACCTCAGCCACCTGCGGGTGCAGGTGGCAGCGCAGGTCAC
The DNA here is from genome assembly GCA_031232105.1 of Capsicum rhomboideum. Taxonomy (NCBI): domain Eukaryota; kingdom Viridiplantae; phylum Streptophyta; class Magnoliopsida; order Solanales; family Solanaceae; genus Capsicum; species Capsicum rhomboideum. Next base: position 117,753,134 of record CP124711.1, read on the forward strand.
CCCAGTTTTCCGTTTTGTATGTTTTCACATCTAGTCGACCCCCGAAGGCCCCTATACCCTTTTTGGATATAATTATCAACTTGTGGTGTCATTTTAATGAATTTAAAGTATAGTATGGAGGTGTGTTGGACTGTATTAAGTATGTATGGTTGTTCATATGTTGTTATGAAGGAGTAATTGTGACGGACTGATAAATAGAAGAGCGTAAAGTGTAAGTGTGGTGTGAAATGCTATCGATGTATGATTTCTTGGTTAATGTGTGTAATGTTATGGTGTTGTGGATATGAGAATGCATTGGATTGTATTGTAAGGGGTGACATGACGTTATACGACAATCGTATAACTCATTGTCGTTTTGCACGCTTGTATAGTAACTAGTTGCTAATGTAGCTCCGATATGTACTTGTATTGTAGAGTAAGACGTAAGGAAGAGGATGGACTCTTGTGTTCATATATAGGCTTGCGTATCCATACTTGGAGGTGAAGGTATGTAAGGATCCTCTTTCCGTATCCTTCTGCAGCATATAGTGTATACCTTGTTATGGTACCTACTCATTCCCGAAATGTCCTAAGGCATCTCATTTCATGTTATCATCTAGTGTTGATCATATATATCTTATTCTTGATATATTGTCATTCATGTATAACAAGCTTATATACATGATTCAAAGTTCCAATAATGTTGTGTCCCAAATCTTTCAATAATGTTACAATTATCAAAAGTATCAATCTCATGAAGTGAAGGATAACGAAATGCATATACGTGTGCTTCCAAAAGTGTCACAATCCTCAATGTAATAATCTTTCATGTCTGAGTGTATCCATGGGGTGAAATAAAAACCTTCATGATGACGATCCTAATATAATGAGATTATCCATGGGGTGTAATACACACCTTCATGACGATATCCATGGGGTGAAAGAACACACCTTCATGATGACTATCCCAACATTATGGGTGTATCCATGGGGTGACATGAACACCTGCATGACGATATTATTTTCCCACTGATTAGTTGGGCTCGGGTACTATATAACTAATGACTGTCAAGCAAGTAAGAAGAGGTACAAAAATGAAGTAAGTATCCAAAGTAATGCACAGGGTTCCAAATATGTAGATTGATGGCTTATCCATACTGGGCATGTCCCTGGTGATTATTTTTCCATGAAAGTTCTTATATACTGATTCAGTTTCATACAACCTTACATACTCAGTACATTCTTCGTACTAACCCCTCTTGGAGAATTTACCTTACTTGCTGCAGGCACAGGTTCTAGTAGACCTCCCCAGTAAGCTGCAGGACGTATACTGATCTTTGGTGAGCTTCAGTTGATTCGGGGCTTTCCGTGTCCAAATTGTACATTGATTTTGGTATTGTAAATACTATGTAAAGCGGGGCGTGTCCCGAACTTAGGTTGTTCGTGTATGTATTTCTGTTAGAGGCTTTTGTAGACGTATGTGGGTGTGCAAATGAATGTGGAAGAAAGAGATGTATGACCGGTTGACTTGATGGCTCTGAAGGCCAAGTTTCACACATATATATATATATGTCATCATGTTTCATGATTTCCAATATTGGCCTTTTATGTTCTTACGTGATAGTGGTGTTTCTTATGACATGCATATGAATGAATGTAAGCATAGGTTGGTTCTCTCGGGCCTTATCGGCTATGGGTGCTAATCCGTCCCAATGGAATTCGGGGCGTGACACAAAGCTCTCATAATGTTATAACTACTAAAGAACTATCTCTGAGAAAGTAATGATGTAAAGAGAATCTATTCATTCTTGAATAGCATTTCCAATCATGTCATGTTCCAAAGTCCAATAATAAAATGATTATATTTGAACGAATCTCTCACAAGCAAAAGAGCTAATGAATCTATCCCTCAAAAGTAAAGGTATCAATATTACAAGAGTAAAGACGTGAAGTAATGTATAATTGATGCGTATTCTTGGGTGGCATACCAGGGGTGTAAGAAACACCTAGCATGGGTCAATCCTAATATTATGGGTGGTATCCCAGGGGTTAAAATACCTAGCATGGGTCGATCTCGATACATCCCAGGGGCGACTGAAAAGCCTAGCATGGGTTATCATAATCACATCCCAGGGGTCAAAGTACCTAGCATGGGTTAAGAACATCTCAGGGGCGACATGAAAGCCTAGCATGGGTTAATCTAACATCCCAGTGGTCAAAGTACCTAACATGGGTTAATAACATCCCAGGGGAGATATGAAAGCTTAGCATGGGTTAATCTAATATCCCAGGGGTCAAAGTACCTAGCATGGGTTAATAACATCCCAAGGGTGATATGAAAGCCTAGCATGGGTTAATATAACATCTCAGGGGTCAAAGTACCTACCATGGGTTAATCTCATCCCAGGGGCGACAAAACAGCCTAGCATAGGTAGAACATTAAAGATGAATAAATATGAAGGCAAAAGAAGTAAAGAATGTAATGTACATGGTTCCTCTCATACAGAAAGATGGTTTATTCACATTGACTATTTCTCTTATATTGACTCCATTGTTGTTATTATGTATGATGCAGTTCTTATGGCCTTACATAATCAGTACATTCTTTGTATTGACCCCCTTGGGGGACTTACTTTACTTGCTGCAGGTGCAGGTGCTAATAGACCTCCACAGTAGGTTGCCGGTTATTTGTAGATTTTTGGTGAGATCCAGTTGGTTCGGGGCTTTTTGAGTCACAGTGTACATTTGTTTTGATGTTGTAAATATTGTATAAAGCGGGGACTTATCCCAAATTTAAGTTGGTCTTGTAGATGCATCTGCTAGAGGCTTTTGTTGACGTATGTGGGTATATGAATGAAAGAGATGTATGTCCATTTTGACTTAATGGCTCTAACGGCCAAGTTTCACATATATATGTATCACACGTTCCATGATTTCCGCTATTAGTATTTTATGTCCTTACGTGATGGTGATGTTTCTTATTGCATGCATATGGATGGACATGAGCAAAGATTGGTTCTCTCGGGCCTTATCGGCTTCGGGTGCTAGTCCGCCTTAATGGGATTTGGGGCGTGAAAATAGGTTCCTAGGTAAGTTTTATTAAACCCTTCTGGTACAAGCAAGAACCATAATCATGGTAAGAACCAATAATCGTGGATGAGAATTGCCTATTTTAGCTAAGATTTGGTCAAATAGGGTCGAAAAAGGTCAAATCAATTGTTAAAAAATGACTAAGTATTAGTGTACACTCCATGACACAACCCACGATTGTGGGTTGGATCATTGTGGGTGCCAATTGTCAACTGGTAGGAAGTTCATTTAACGATCGTCCTTTCATGGTACGATCGTGGTATGTGCTCGTCTGATGTGACAACTCCCCAGTACTTTTAGGAAGCCTTCCTACCATCAAAAGTATGGTAGTACCTTCATTGCACGATCGTAGGAAGGCTCGTCTGAGCAACTTTTTAAACCTGTATTAGTGTTTCAAAATTGAGACTAATCATTTCTAGAATAGGTGTTATGGCTCTAAAGACACTCAAGCAGATGCAATAGGAAATCTCATAAAAGAGATCACTCAGAGACATAACTCCAACCTTAGAGAGTGAGTCTCAAGATTTAAGTGGGCTCGAGGTAGAATTCTCGAAAGGTGAGTCTAATTATCAGTGCCAATGTTGGACTACTAGGGCCAAAAGTAAAGAATTTGAGAAGGCCAAGGCAACTACATCTACTGCTTTGGTACCATCTTCTACACCCGTGGGACTTCTCCAGTCTAAAGAGGGTGTTCAAAACATAAACAAAGATGGGGGTAGGCATGGAGATGATGCTGAGGAGATAAGCTTCTCGGAGGAGGAGGAAGAGTCCAACCCTGAATCCTCTGAGGGACCTACTACAATATGCCTCAAAGGGGTGTAGACCCGAGGTGGTACAGTGTGCTAAACTCCTGATATTACTACATAAATGGGGTTTCCTTGAACAACAGAGGAAACAAGAAGTGAAGCTTTCAGAAATATCCCTGAATCTTATAAGAATCACTACAGAAAGTCTCAAAGTTGGTTCGGATATTTAAGAAGTACGAGTCGGGGTAGATGACTAGGCCACTCCAAAACTTTGGTCCAGAGATTGTGAAGGAGTTCTACAGTGACTACGTAGCGATGATCCAAAACATGACTCCCTCAGGTAAAGACAAAAACAAAAGGAAGCAACCCCCACTGGATATGGTGCAGGTTCAAAGATCATGAGATCAACATATCAGTCAAGGATATTTTTAGAGTCTTATTTGGTGCTAATTTTGATCCAGTTGAGAAGACTCTGGAATATGATTTCCAAATGATAGATTTAAAAAGGGTGAAGAAATTGGGCACAGATAACAAAAGTTATGCACTATAAGTGGTTGGCGTACCATGTTGCAGAAGCTGGACAGAATGTAGTTTGGGTCGACGGATTGAAAATATATAAACATACTTTAAAATTCATGCCCAAGGCTTGGTGTTAGATTATGTAGCATCGTATTGCACCACCAACAAATGATAACACATTAGGTGCAACAAATATAGGCCTCGTAGTTGTTTTTATGTCTGAGTTAGAGCTGAACATCCAACATATCATTGCGGAAGAGATCCAGGACAGAATACTGCATTTCAGCACCACATTACCATTTCCTTATCTGATCACACAGTTGATGCAATATTTACAGGTGTTGGCTATCTCAGTGGTTCATAGATTTATTCGGGTGACAAAAAGCATAGATATTGCATTGATAAAGGATTTGAGGAACTCGATGGCTCTAGCCCGACGTCTTTTACTAGGTTTACTATCGGAGGTAGCAGAGGGTGGCCCAGCTAGTGAGATCCCAGCTTCTGAAGCTGGTGCTACTTTATCCTCTTCACAGAAGGACACAATACCTACAGGTGCACGTTAGTTAGTGTCTGCAGGCTACACACTAATTCCCACAACTCAGCTAAAGAAAATCATATAGAATTAGTTATTAAATGATGTATAGATTCGGAAGTTGGAGGTAAGGGTGAAGCCCTGCATAATGAATGAGATTAAGGATGTAGTACGGGTGGTTCAGACACATTTTGACAGATTTGAAAGCCGAATAATGGCTAAGCTAGAGGAGGTCCAGTCTTCCAACATAAGAACGGTCAAGAAAGATTTGGCCAAATTGAAGGAAGTGGACAATGAGCTTATGGAGTGGACTATCCAGGTTGTACCACCTCCATCTCCACCTATGTCTTCTTTGACTAATCGTATGGTAGATTTGGGTTCTCTGGACCCTGACATTTATACTCAGGCCTCGATGGTTACTGGTGATGACATAAATATGGAGGAGATAGGGGATAATTTAAAACCCTGTAAGAAGAGAAGGAGAAAAGAAGAAAGACAAGAGTGAGAAAAAAAAAAGCAAAAGAGAGCGACCATACCTTTGAGGCTCGTATTCTAGAGGGTGTTAAGATCCCACCTACAACTGAGTTGGTTAGTTAAAGTGGATAGGGTATGGATACTACCCCCGCAGTGACATCTTTGAGTGAACCAGTCTCCACCAGTGCCCACTTATTTGAGAGTGCCCCAGCTACAGCCGAGGCTACGAGAGCAGAGAACATTAGAGGGGTCCTATCTATGACCCCATCAGAACCGAGTACGACAGGTACCTAATGTACCATGGGAATGTCCCTTACCCTAGTGTTACATTTTTTATGTTTTCATGCAATGGGTATATTGTATCATTTCCAAGTTAGAAGTGGGCGTGTACTACAGCCGAGAATTTTTTTTGTCGTGTTTTTTTTCCCTCAGCAGTGCTATCTAGTTAAAACTGGCATGTTTAGGAGTTTATTTATGTTTTTTTGTTGTTATATTATATTTTGTGTGTAATCGAGAGAAAAATAAGAGAACTTGGTGTCGTCGAAATAAAAAGAGCATGCAAACTTTTTTTTAATAATTTAAATGATACCCCTTCTAAAATTTTTGAATTGTATGCTGTGTTGTGTGCTTATCTGAACTGTTACCAATGGTGGATCTCGTAATGGTATTAGAATTATGAACTTGATAATTGTAGCCTAACTTACATGAACCAGACAGGTAGTGACTGAATACATAGCCCTGTGATAAGTGAGTGTAAGGTTTTACCTAGTCGGTGTGCGATCTAGAACTTTCCTAGTTAGTCTCAGTGAAGTCATTATATAGGAGGTTAGGAAAGGATCATAAGCCATTCTTCAAATAAGTCCACTAAAATCTCAAAAAGCCTACCAAAGGAACGTTATATCCCTTGATCCCAACTTTGAGCCTAAGAAGACCTTTTCTTTGAACTAACCTATTCACCTTCCCGAGTACTTATAATGAGCCTGCTTTGGCACTGGTCCCTCCTTGGACACTGTGCACCTCAACTCAAGCAAATCGCTTAAGTTGAGGGTGGCTATAGTATGGGTCCATAAAAGATTGGGAATGAAGAAAATATTAGTAAAAATAAAAGGGATTCGGGTGCGATATGGTGTAATGAGAGAAAAAAGTTTGAAAAAAAAGAGAAAATAAATGTGAAAAGTGAGAAAAAGAAAAAGAAAAAGGACAAAACTAGGAAGTTGTGAAAATAAAACCGCACCTGGGGTCTGAAAAGTTGAAAAAAGGAAGAAAAAAAAGGGAAGTAGGAAAAGTGGAGCAAAAATTAGTATAGTTCCAAGGAAAAATGAGTCACTTTACCCATTAGTGTCATACCTGTCCCCAAGCCTACATTACAATCCAATTAAAGTCCTATAGTGGTCCTAGTCTGATTGTCTAAAAGCTAAGACATAGAAAATAAAGGCAAGCCTATAGTATAAAATGCACATGGCCTGACTTCATTGTGAGAGTGAGAGATTTTATTCAGTAACTGTATTGGCATTTATGGCATATTCTATGTGTTAGGGATTTCTTTGTTGTGACGGTGTAGGGGTTGTATTATGGTTGTTGCTTGTTCGGGTAGTGTCATTAGTTTAAGTGTTGGGTTGTATATGGGTGAGTGATTTGTGTGCACACTGCATTTTGTTGAGTTTTGATGATATTGGAGGGTGTGGACTTGAATTTTGGTAATGTATGCTGGAAACAATTCTGTGAAAATCTGACTGCTAGAGTGATCTTGGTCTTACTCTTGGTTAAGCGTCGTGGCAGTTTAGTTGGTTTTGTTTACCTAAGGACATGCAAATGGTCTAAGCTGAGGGTGTTGATGTGCCATGAACTTATGGAACCGTCGATGCTTAAAACTATGAATATTTGCAAGAACGAGGGTATTTATAGGTGGGTATAATGTGTTTTTGGGAATTTATAGGTCAAATAGGCTCTAAAAAGTGGAGTGCTAGAGTTTGGAAAGAATCTGACCACTGTCGTACTAGGTCATCATAGGAAGAATCAGAGGATTTCTTTTAGGGGTTGATCATATGGACGCTTTCTATGATCGTGCATAATGTCCCGATTGTACAATGTGATCGTGGGAATGAATTCCAGAAAGCACAGCTGTCGAAGCTAAGTATGAAGAAGATCAAACGAGTGATTCCCACGACCGTACCTTAAATTCACGATCATACCAAGAGGCCATGAGAGGAGGGTTCAGAGATAAAAATTATAGGAATTGAAGTATAGGAGGATCAGAAGACCACATGGTACAATCGTAATTAGAAGGTATAAGGTTGTACTGAGAATTGTACCATTGAAGACCTGAATATGACAAAGTCCATGGACAAACCACGAGCACCAAGGATGATCGTTGCTTCTAACCATGATCGTACCTTCCCTTAGTCTGAGATGGCTGACTTAGCAATCCTGTTAGGCTTAAGATAGATTTTATTTTGCCTATAAATACTCTTATTTGTTCTTTGGTATGACGTTTCATTCTATTACATATTATTACTACTTCCAAGATATATTATTGGTGTTGTGAGTACAAATATTGGTTTTAGGGTTTTTAATTCAGAGTGAGATCTTGGAGTTGTTCATCTTATTGTTGTAAGTTCATAATTATGTTGTGTTATCAAAAATTTTCTTGTGTTCTTGCAATTATGAGTAGATAAACATGACAACTAGTGTTGTGGAAACTAAAATGGATTCATGAAGTAGGGTTTGTAGTCAGAAGTAATTCTCAACTAGTGTTCATGCATGTATTGTTGTTTCCTTGGGTTTGATTTCTTTCTGATGGTGTACAACGTTAGAACTTACCTTATTTTTACTCTGTATGAAAGGAAGATTACAGATGGGAAGAAGGGAATAAACAATAGAGACTTGGACCAACCAACCTCCACTTAATAGCTTGAGCAGGTAATCCGAGATAGCTAATATGGGATCTAAGATAGGAGATAGTAACGTAAACTGAGGAAAGAGAAAACTTACTTGAGGATATTGCTTAGACAAGAGTGTAAAGTTGTTCTAAGTATACATAACCTATCAATTCTGCATACTGAACACCGGGAGAGATTACAAAGTACGAAGAACCTATAGAATTATAAAGTTACTGGAGAACACAGTCCTAGTGCCTCTCTCATACTGATTACAAATCTAATAAATCAACAACTGTTACCACTGAATTATTTATTTACAACCCCCCCCCCTCCTCTTTTACTAGAGACTATTATTGACTGCCTCAACTACTGCTTGATTGATATCTCGACCTATTCCCTATGGGATCAACCTCAACCTTAGTTGGGTTTTATATTTGACAGCGATTGTTTTATACTTTGCTTAGAGGTGTAATTTGGATGGCATCAGCCTCAGAGAACTTAGTCCATGTCGTAGGTGGGGATATAGAAGGCCTAGAATCAATATAGCCCCTCCACCATTGTCTGGCTGCCTGATAAAACTGAAATTTGGTATAGTCCACACCATGAGCCTCTAACAAGCCCAAATTATGTAGCCTCACGTCAAATCTAGTCAGAAACTCAAAATCATCCTTGCATGGGCCCTTACAAACCTAGGTGGAGTCAATCTCAAAAATTGGCCCATCGTCTTCTGTTCCCCCGTAGTCATAAATAGATGGGCTATTGTCGGCTGTGGAACTACCTATGCTAGCGAGACCTTTACTCTAGGAGCCACAATTTTAGGCTGGGTTAATAAACCAATGCCACCTTGGGCTATTATTTGAGCCCCATATATCGGTGGACCACCAACTAATCACAATAGTTATACCAAAACATCACAAAGAACTGAGAAAGATATAAATCTCAGTGGGGCCTAGGCTGCCCCCTGCCCACTGGTTGCTGTGGTGGTGGAACCTCTGGTGCTATCTCGAGCTTAGAAGTAATAATTGGGTCTGGTGAAGTCTCCCTTACCTGACCCTTAGCTGGGGATGTAGCTCTAGCCTAGTGATGATTCAGCAAATAGCGACTCATTAGACCTAAAAATAGAGACAAAGCATGTCCTCAATGCTAATTTGAAGAGTTTTTAATTTTTTTGGGTTTAATTTTAGGGTTAACGTCAAAAAGTGGTTTGAATAGCAAAATAAAGTAAAAAAGAACAAAAAGAATGAAGATTGGAGCTAAAAATTCACAAAGATCTTGTAATGGACAATAGGCACATCGCTGATTTACCCTGCGAGTCGCCGAACTGGCTTGACCATCGCCAATCTTATCAGTTCAGGACAAGACCAAAGTCGAAAAAAATGGTGAGGAGCAATACCATTTGGTGCATCACTGAACGGATTAGCGAAGCACAGACCCATCGCCAAATGTGACAGAGTCCCACCACTGAAGTTCAAAAATTAAGACCAATCGGTGAAGCCATGGAACAAAATAGCGTAGCTCCAATGCGTTCGGTGATAGATATTGCTCAGCCGAATTACCAGGCGGTGGTATTTTTGTAATTATGAGGCTCATTTTTCTAGCTGCTATTTAATCCTTTTTAGCCATTGGAAATAGAATCGTTTTTTAATTTTCTGAATCTTAAGTTTGAGATCAAACCCTAGTTGTATTAACTACTTTAAGCTTAGAATTTGGATTTTTATTGTGAATCATTGGAATTCTATGGCGAATATGGAAGAAGAATTTGGTATATTTTCTCTTTCTTATCCTTTGAGTAGCTAATTTCCTAAACTTGGGGTTATGCATTATTCAGTATTGATTGTTGTGTGGGTGGTGATTATTTACCTTTGTATTCTATTGCATGATATAATTTTATCTAAATCTCTGTGTTTTAATTAATAGGTTGGTGTTGCAAACTTAGCCTATTTTTGGATCTCTTGTCTAGCTTGAAAAAGAAGCCAATTGTGATGAGGTTTATTTGACAAAACATGAGTTACACTCATTTAGAAGGTGATGCTAGAAATAGATTACATATATTAAGGTTATTGGTTGCTTAGTAGTGTAGACACTTGGGGGTTTGAGATAAACCCTTGTGAAGTTTGGTGGTGGATTGAGAAATTACCACCAATACCTAAGATCAATCCTAGTCATATCTAGCGAGCAAATCCTAGGTGCATTTTCATTCATCCACACATGTAATTATTCTCAAGAAGGCATAACCCCAAGTGATTTAACCTATTGATGACAATCTTATAGCATTCAATTTGACAAACTAGCATTGAAATTGTTAACCCGATACGAAATTGTTCAAAACAAAACCCACCATTTTACTTTATAGTTTAGTTCTTAACATTGCATGCCAACTTATAGTTGCTTGTGAAACTTGAGAGTGAAGCTATTTCTCTCATTCCCTGTGGATTTGACCCCGACTTCTAAGTTAGTTAAAAGTATTGCTAACAACCATGTACATTTATTTATAGGGTGTATTTGAGCATTATCACCTGGCCTCGGCCTCTGGGTCAAGCTCGGCATCTAGCAGGAGCTCTGGCTGCAGACTCGGGGTCCCTATCCCTAGCTGTCGTAGCCCACATCCAATCCATCTATGAAAGATTGAAACAAATGAGAATTTAGGAACCAATATAGACTCAAACGCACGAAAATGAACCAAAAAGATGTGATTTTCCTAAGACTGTCATGTAGCCTCCCGAAGATAGGATACGAACAACATCATATCGATTCGCAGGACTCTACTGGATACTTTCTCTTGTTCCAATAATACCGGTGAACCTAGTCTTAGATACCAAACTATCACGATGAAATTTCTCGAGTCATAATGGCACCTACTTTTACCCACCAGTAGGTAAGCCAAACCATAGCCTGAACCGATAAGTAATGGGATAATCGGTGGAAGACAAGGAAATAAAGGAAATAGTCATGAAATGAATATACAAAGATAACTAAAAACAACGGTAAATAACATGAACAAACTATACAATAAGGGGAGGAGGACAAAATATGCAAAATGAGTTCTCCTACGACCTAGTAAGGGCGGTACAAGAGCCACTAACCCAAAATAGATTACTAGAAAGTGTCAATATACAACATAGTCTCAGGATGTACAAAAAAGACTTTCTAGAATCAGCAGAAGGAGAAGGATCAGCTTCGGACTCTAAAAGCTCTCCTTAGCTCCAAACAACAACATGACTCGAGGATAACGTCAGTGGTGGTGACTCGTACTCAGATCTTCATTAGGAAAAAGATGTAGAAGTGTAGCATCAGCACCAAAACAATGTGTAATCAGTAGGCATCATAGACCAACTGAGTTAAATTATAGTAAAAGCATAAATGAAGTGTGAGAATGTAACTAGAGTCAGAAATAAAGAGGTGAAATTAAAAATAGTAGATCATGCCGAGAAGATGTGATAATTATCTAAAACAAGTAACTCGAGAGCAGAAATAAAGTCTAACTATAACCCAATTAGGCCCCCATAAGCCTAGAAGGCAAAAACAAAAAGAAAATAACCCAACCAAGCCCCCATAATCCTGGTGGGTACAAACAAGAGTAACACTAGTATAAAGATGGAATGACAATAATAATATATGAAATACAAGTCAACGGGTGGTAAGCGTACCTAAAACTCCTTTCCAATCATAATTCCTAACCCTTATAGGATTTCCAATCCCAAACTAATATCTATATATGTCATAAACGTCGGACTCAAATCAGCACTAGAGATTAATATAATAATAATAAAATACCGAACTTAAACCAGAACTGATAAATAAGAATAAAGTCGCTAGATGTCAGACAGGAATCAAAACTGATAAATAAGCTAATAGTTACAATAATCTAGGAATATAACTCTAGCTAAGACCAACTAGTCATAATCTATAAGGTTACATAGTCAAGTCCGCAAAGGTGATAGAGGTCCAAATTTTTAAGCCAGGAGTGTGATTATGGTCAAATACTAATTCACCCGAGGTAACAAGGTTAAATATAGCCCAGGGAAATGGCTAAGTCATTCTAAACACAAGAATTAAGCTAAGGTAGTGAATATAGGTCATTTAGGTCAACAAGGATCTATTCTAGGCATTTTATCCAAAAGAGGGTCGATGGGGCCCACTACTAATCCCAATAACCCAACCTAAGGCAAGCATGTACCTAAACCTAATCTAAGGCTCTTCAATCCCATCACAAGGTGCTATGTATGCTAAAACCAATCATAGGCTAATAAAAGGAAGACGGGGCAGAATTCTACAGAAAAGGGCCCCTAACTAGCTAAATTGGTCAATAAATGCTAAAACAAAAATTTGGCATAAGTACCCACCCATACCTAGCACAATACTACACTAATACTATAATGAAGCACAGTCTAAGAGAAAAGTAAGCCTGGCCTACCTAGACACTACCAAAAGCTGGTCTAATCCTCTACTCCAGAGCTTTTCCTTTTTGAGAAGCCTTCGACCGCTACCACACTATCAAAATAAGGTTTTACATGGAAAAATGAGAATATCAGTACCTATATTGAGTATAAATGCTCCAGGTCAGAAATTAGACTAAAAATCTCACGTGGGGCCTGCTTCCAGAATCATAAAATTAAAATCTTCACCACATCCCTCTCAGCTCAAGGATCATTTTCCTCATAATTTGGGCAAAAACCAAGCTCAAAATAGGTTCTAATCAGTCCCAACACAAATCAAAGAATAAGAACTAAATCGAAAAATTAATCGATGAAATAGCTGAGAGCTTATAAGAATAACGATGAGAAAATGATCACAACCACCTCCCCGAGCTAATACTAGCTTCAATTATGGATTAACACTATTTTTGAGGAGTCTACAATGGTGTTTAACACTTGAGAAATGGAGCTGGAAACAAAGGGAATGACTTATATGTTGCCAGGGGTTTTCTGTCATGACCAAAACGTTGAGGTCATGATGGCATCTACTGAGACCCAGCCTTGGTAGGTAAGCCTATTGCCCAAAAAGGAAAGAGAAATCGAAAAGTGAATAAAATAAGATAAATGAAACTTCTAGAACGAAGTCAGGCCAACACAAATAAATATAGCGAAAGTCTGAAATAAACATACATAAACCCCCGAAATCTTGTGTCATATGTACAAGAGCATCAAAACAAAACCAAATATTTGAATACATAATCTATTTTTAATAAGGAGTTAGGATAAAATAAGGATAAGAGGAGGGCCAAAACCAACTCTGAACTCTAAAGCATGCCAGCACCTCAAAGTATCACTCGGATCTGGCACGAATCAGCTGTTATGTCTCGTACTCAAACTAGGAGCTGCACAGAAAGGGCACAATAGGAGTGAGTACGGTCCACTTGTACTCAATAGGTATCATAGGACGACTGAGCAAAGAAGAAAATAATACAAGTAAAATATACTATGGACACATCACCTGCAAGCAGAAAAGTTCCCAAACAATTGCTCAGACCATCTCCACTAATAGTTCTATAATAAGAGAACAATACTAGAATAGCTAAACAAGAAGAGGTATGTAGAACTAATTACACGTTATAAACATACAAGGAACCATGGAAAGTGCATATGCAATGCAATGCAATGATGATCGAATCATGATGAATGATTGAAAGTCATCGCATAACATTCTATATACACCTACCGAGCCTCAGCGCTAGCAAGATAGGAGCCATAGGGGATTCGCAACCTGTATACTACCTCAAATTACAACTCATCTCTCTAGCTTATGTTCACGGATCAAGTGTTTTATAAAGTGTTTCATTCTCCTCTCCGGCTATTGTTCACGATTCAAGGATTTTTCATAAAATGTCTTATTTCTTTTGAATTAGTGTTTCTCAATGGTGCCAATGTCTCATGAAGCATGTATGTATGAAATAAGGATTTAATGCTCGCAACTGAATCAGTAGAAAGGTAATAATCCATTCAATACATGTATAAATGAGCTCGGAATCAACTCAATGTGTCAATAATTAGTGATAGTAACCATCACTTGGCACCACCAAAATAAATAATTATATAAGGCATCAAATAATATCATTTCAACCCCTCACTAGGGTATTTATATCATGATAAAGGTAATAATTGTCAAATAAGGCCTACAATATCTATTCAAGCCCCCGCACAGGCATCACATTAATAATAATGGCATACAATGCACAAATAAGGCCCATAATGTCAAATAAAGACCCCACTCGGGAAACACTCAATATATGATATCTCAAGTCAACAACAATCAGCATATAAGCCCCCACACGGGCACACGACAATGATAATAATCTCAAAATAATACTCCCACAATTATTTTCCCCAACCCATAACATGTTTTACTTATTTATTAACTACATAGCCCAGTCTGAAGAAAGTTAAACTATAACCTACCTCGAATTGATGAAATCCAAGCCTAAATCCTTCAAAAAGAAGCCTTTCCCATGATACACATATCGACTATATTTACGACGGGTCCAAAATGGGTTTGAAAAGTGAGTTTAAGAATGAAAAGGGTAAAATTGGAATTTTATTTTAGAAATATGTTCCCCAATATTATAGGAGTCTATATATTCGAAAAAACAAATGAAAACGAGTTAAAAATGGGGTTCAAATTGAAAAAAATCATTTTTAAGTTTTATCGGCAATAACCTCAAAAACCCATTGTGAAATCAAGATTAAAGAGTGTTTTTGATGCCCTAATCAATGTAAAGTAATGGAAATAAGGGTTTGGAGCTTACCCAAGCTCAAATAGTGATGAAAACCTCAAAATCACACAAACCCAATGCTCCAAGATCCAAAAATAGAGGAAAATCAAGAAAAAAAGCTATTTATACTATTCTCTGAATAGTTACTTGTGAACGCAGTCAACTGTTCGCGTTCGCATGGGTCAACTTTACAAGGCCCACCAGTTGGCCTTTATGATAGCTCTGTCGGGTATGCAAAGAAAGGGAAACTGACCCAGACCCAGTAACCCTTTTGCAAATGCAGCCTCCCTCTTTGTATTCGCGATGAAGGATTATTTCCTTCTCCACGTTCGCAGCCAAGTCCTGAACCAACCTCGCTACTAACCCAAAATTGACATTATAGATCTAATGAAACTGTCCAAATCATCATCCAGCACTCAAAATAAGAAATGTTGACCAAAGTCAAACTAATGACTTTTAAAGCCTTCAAGAGTCTCAAACTCTCCCAAATCATTCTTCAAAGCATTAGGAACCATGCCAACCATCCCCACACCCCATAATCAGCATATAACAACTACGGGGAAGGGAAAAATTATCAAAACACATAAAAATGCAAATTTTACATCTCAGGTTGTTACATTATCCACCACTAAAACACAAGTTCGTCTTCGAACTAAAAGAAAATAAAATATTTAAAAGGGAAAAAAGTTAGGGGTATCTACGACGCATGTTGGATTCAACCTCCCAAGTAGTATCCTCAACAGGGCAATGCTTCTACTGAACTTTCACTAAATTTATACTCTTAGACCTTAATTTCCTAGTTTGCATGTCTAGGATAGCAATAGGCTCCTCCTCAAAAGACAAATCAGGGTCTAACATAGCAGAATCTCATCGAATCACATTGGAATCATCTGGATAATACCTCTTCAGCATGGAGACATAAAAAATAGGATGAACAATTAATAGATGTGGAAGAAAATATAGCCTATACACCATATCACCACATTTCGTAAGAATCTCAATAGGACCAATAAACCTCGGATGAAGTTTCCCTTTCTTCCCAAACCTAATCACACCCTTTATGGGTAAAACTTTTAATAGAACTTGGTGTCCAATCATATATGATACATCGTGGGTTCGATGGTCGGGATAACTCTTCTGTCTACTCTAGGCAGCCAATAGCCTCTACTTAATCAGTTTCATGTGATCCACCGAATCCCTTAACAAATCCATACCCCAGGGTTTCACTTTAAATTAATCAAACCATCACATGGGGGATCTATTCTGCCCATATAAAGCCTCAAAAGGCACCATTTGTATACTGGAATAATAACTATTATTGTAGGCAAACTCTACTAGGGGAAAGTACTGGTCCCAATGACGTCCAAAGTCCATAACACATGCTCAAAGCATGTCCTCAAGTAGCTGAATAGTCCTTTCAAACTGACTGTCGGTCTGAGGATTAAAGAAGACGTGCTCAAATCAAGTTGAGTACCCAACTCACTCTGAATAGTACTCGAAAACCCGAGGTTAACACCATACCTCTATCTATAACAATGGAAATAAAGATGCCATGCAATCAAACCACCTCTCTAATGTAAATATTGGCCAACTTATCCACATTATAACTCGTCCTCACAGGAATGAAATACGCTAATTTGGTCAATCGATCCATAATCACCCAAATCGAATCAAACTTCCCCAAAGTCAAGGGTAGTCCAGCTATAAAATCCATGCTGATCTGCTCCCCCCGACCTCTGATGCTCAAACTTCATTTGCTGACAATTCAAACACTTAGACACAAACTTCATAATATCCTTATTAATACCACCCCACCAATAATGCTTCTTCAGATCATGGTACATTTTAGCCACTCCTAGGTGAACGAAATATCTAGAACAATGAGCCTCTGCCAAAATCAATCTCACCCATCTAACAACTCTAGGCACACAAACACGACCACTAATCCTCAAAACACCTTCAGAATCAAGGATGTTGCTCTTGCCTTGCCACTTAACACCTTATCCAGAATCACCATCAACCAATCATAATCAAACTGGTGAGCTCAAATCTGCTCTATCAAAGAAGATCTAGCCTCAACAAAGGCTAACACATGCTCGGGTGACGAAATATCAAACCTAACCAATTGGTTAGTTAAGAACTAAATCTCCAAGGACAAAGGTTGCTCCTGAGTTAAGAGATGAGCTAAACTCCCTATACTAGCCGACTTTCAACTCAAGGCATCCACAACCATATTTACCTTGCCCGGATGATAAAGAATAGTGAGATCATAGTCCTTAAGCAACTCAAGCTAACACCATTGTCTCATATTAAGATCTCGCTGAGTGAAGAAGTACTGAAGGCTATGATGATCCGAGAAAATCTCATAATGAACTCTGTACAAGTAATACCGCCATATCTTCAACACAAAGACAGCCACATCCAACTCCCAATGATGGGTAGGATAATTCTTCTGATGAGGCTTCAACTGATGAGAAACATAAGCAATCACTGTACCCACCTGCATCAAAATTGCACCCAAACAAACACCATAAGCATCACAAAACACGATAAAACTATGACCTCCTTGGGCAAGGTGAAGATAGGAGTTGAAGTCAACAACTCCTTGAGCTTTTGAAAGCTCGCCTCACAAGCATCAAACAACTAAAAGGTAATCTTTTTCTGAGTCAACTTGGTCAAAAGAGCCGCCATAGAAGAGAAACCCTCAACAAAACACTGATAATAACCCGCCAAACCAACAAAACTCCAAATCTCGGTGGGACTAGTGGGATTGACCAAATCATGAATAGTTGATATCTTAGTCGGATCAACCATAATGCCATCCTTGGTCACCACATGACCTAAGAAAGATATAAAATCTAACCATAACTTGCACTTGGAAAACTTAGCATGGAATTTCTTATCACGCAACCTCTGAAGCATAGTCCTCAAGTGTCTCACATGGTCGGCCTTATTCTTGGAATAAACAAAAATATCACCTATAAATACAATCATAAAGAAGTCAAGATACGGTCGAAACAACCAGTTCATGAACTCAATGGACGTTGCTGGGGCATTGGTCAACCCAAATAACATGACCAAAAACTCATAATGATCGTATCGTGTCTGAAAAGCCGTCTTTGAAATATTCGAAGCCTTAATCTTCAACTGATGATACCCAGATCTCAAGTCAATTTTGGAAAACGCAGAATCACCCTGAAGCTGGTCAAAAAGATCATCAATATAGGGAAAAGGATATTTATTCTTGACTATCACCTTATTCAACTGTCGATAGTCAATACACATACGCATAGATCCATCCTTCTTCTTTACAAACAAGATAGGAGCACTCCAAGGAGATACACTAGGTCTAATGAACCTCTTACCCAACAAATCCTTCAATTGCTCCTTCAATTCTTAAAAATCAGTCGGGGCCATCCTATAAGAAGGAATGGAAATGGGCTTGGTACCCTACTCAACATTAATAGCAAAGACAATATTTTGATCCAAAAGCATACCTGGCAAACCTATAGGAAATACATTCATGAACTCATAAACAACCCGAATATAATCTATAGCAGACGGTGAGGCAACACTATTATCGTGAATGAAAGAAAAAAAAGATCGACATCCTTTTTTTAGTATACGATGAGCACGTAGAAAATATATAACTCCCTTTGGCCCTGAATTAAGAGTACCCTTCCAAGCTAACCTTGGCATACCCAGAGTAGCTAAGGTCAAAATCTTGGCATAACAGTCCAAAATAGTATGATAGAAAGCTAACCAATCCATACCCAAGATAACATCCAAGTCAACCATATCTAGGATCATCAGATCTACTCGAGTCTCGTGCCACACTAAGGTCACTACATAAGATTGACACACCCAATCCACTATTAAAGAATCTCCTACGGGGATAGAAACATGAAGCAGCACAGTAAGGGACTCATATGCAGTATCAAAAACAGTAGCCAAATATGTAGATATATAGGAGAATGTAACCTCGAGGTCAAATAACACAGAAGCAAATCGATAGCAAACTAGGATAATACCTGTGATAACTGCATCAGAGGCCTCTGCCTCGGTACTCACAAGCATAGAACAACATTATCCATGTCCAGTATCAGATTGAGCAACCCTACGACAACTACCCTAAGCTCCCCTAGCTCTACCTCGAGTACCTCTAGCACCACCCCTGCCACTCTGCGAACCACCTCAAACCACAGATATAGGAGTCGGGCATAGTTGAAGCTGAGAACTCTATTGGGCAGGACCAAACACATATCGAGGATAATCCTTGTCCAAATGGCCAACCTCATGACACATATAGAACCTTTTGCTGCTAAACTCAAGTTGTGAGGGCCCAGAAGAAATAGAATGACCACCCTGGCCTGACGAATCCAAGATGGAACCTCCACCCCCATGACCTGATACTTGACTACCCAGAGTCGCAGAAGCTGATGGTCTACCACCTAATCCCTATAAAGTTTTCTAAATAGGCCTACCATGATAACCATGGGAACCTCTATCGGGAAAATCCTACCTCTAAATGCGTAACTACTAAACTTACCTTGTCGGTGTACCTTCTGGGTGCCTCCCTGAGTAGCCTGAGAAATTAACTCTACCATCTTAGCATGCTCAACAATACTCTAAAACAAAGCCCATGAAACTACCATCTGGGCTATAGCAAACTGATAGAAATCATCCAATCCCTTAAAAAACTTCAGGATCCTCTCTGACTACGTGGAGATACTAGAGGTGAAATATCTAAATAAAGCACAAAAGTACGTCTCATACGCAGCAATGGTCATGGAACCCTAATCCAAGTGATAAAACTCATCCCTCATTTGATCTCTCAAATCGAAAGGCACGAACCTCTTTAGAAAAGTCTCTGAAAACTGAGTCCATGATAGAGCAGGCACACCCACTGGCCTATTACTAGAAAAGGACCTCCACCATTGTTTGTCTACATCAGTCAACTGATAGGTCATAAAAGCAACACCATGTGTCTCAAGAGATCTGAGGTTATGGAACCTCTCCTAACAGTCAATAAAAAATATATAAGCATCATCTCCAACAACACCACTAAACTTTAGAAGATAATACCAGACCCAAAGCAACTGAAAGACTAATAAGTCTAGTAGGGAAAGAGTCCATATGTAGGGGTACCATATAAGAAGGTTGTACCCCTAAAAATGGAATACCATAAGCAGAAATTGATACTGACAGTGGAACGCTACTCGAAGTCTGAGGAATATCAGGTGCACTCAAAGGAATACCACTCAAAGTCTGAGGAATACCAGGTGCACTCAAAGGAACACTGCTTAAAGTCTAAGTAATACCAGGTGCACTCAGAGGAACACCACTCGATGTTTGAAGAATACTAGGTGCACTTAAAGAAATATCATCCAAGAGACTCAAGAGATAGATCAGCAGTTCCTGAAGCACTGGTGTGTCAACTGAACCCTATGGGAGCTGAGATGGCCTCGCACCCCTTGACTAATAATCATCCTTAGCATACTCAACCTCAGGCTCGAAAGAGGCCTCTCTAGCATGTAATCTGGCTGGGGCAGCTCCTCGTACCCATCATCTACCTCTGGGTCGGTGACAACCCCTATCTTATCCTCTAAATAAGGCTCTAATATTGAGTGCTAGCTCAGTATCCCTAGTATCTCTGGACCTAGTCCTCACTATTTGTGCAGAAAAGAATAGAATACAAGTTTAGAATGTAGTGTATGAATAACGGGTATGATAAGGAATCAAATTAGAGAAGTTTTTCCTAAAGACATCTTAGAGCCTCTCAAAGCTAGATACAGACATCTAGGTACTGATCTGCGAGACTCTACTAGACATACTGATACTCTACTAGATATGGTGCTCTTACACTTATGAGACTGGTGAACCTAGCGCTTTAATACCAATTTTTCACGACCTAAAAAGTTGAGGTCATGATGGCGCCTACCGAGACTCATTCTTGGTAGGTAAACCTATTTCCCAAAAAGGAAAGAGAAACTAAAAAGTGAATACAACAAGATAAAAAAGACTACTAGAACGAAGTCAGGCCAACACATATAAATATAGCGTAAGTCTAAAATAAACATACATAAAAACCCTAAAATCTAGTGTCATAAGTACAAGAGCATCTAAACAAAACTAAATATCAGAATACATAATATGTCTCTGATAAGGAGTAAAGACAAGATACGAAAAAGAGGAGGCCCAAAACCAACTCTGAACTCTAAATCATGCTAGTACCTCAAAGTATCACTCTGGTCTAGCATGAATCAGCTGCCGCATATCGTACACGAACTAGGATCTGTACTAAAAGGTCACAGTAGGAGTGAGTACGGTCCATTTGTACTCAGTAGGTATCATAGGCCGATAGAGCAATGCAGAAAATAATACAAGTAAAAGATGCTATGAGCACGTCACCTGCAAGGAGAAAAGTTCCCAAATGGTAGCTCACACAGTCTCCACTAACAGCTCTATAATAAAATATCAATATAGTAACAATTAAACATGAATAGGTATGTAGAAATTAAATACACATCATAAACATACAAGGAACCACGGAAAGTGCATATGCAATGCAATGCAATGATGATGGAATCATGATGAATTATTGAAAGTCATCGCATGACTTTTTGTATACACCTACTGAGCCTCAACACTCCTAAGATAGGACCTATGGGGGGTTCGCAACCTGTATACTACCATCTCAACTCACCTCTCTGGATAGTGTTCACGAATCAAGGGTTTTATAAAGGGTTTCATTCACCTCTTCGACTATTAATGGTACCAAACTTTCATGAAGTATGTATGTATGAAATGAGGATGTAATACGTACAAACAAATGAGTATGAAGGTATAATCCATTCAATACATGTATAAGTGAGCTGAATCAACTCAATGTGTCAATAATTCATGATATTAACCCTCACTTAGCACAACCAAAATAAATAGTCATATAAGGCATCAAATAATATCATTTCAACCTCTCACTTTGGTATTTATGTCATGATCAAGGCAATAATGCTCAAATAAGGACTATAATATCTATTCAAGCCACCGCACAGGCATCACATTAATAATAATGGCATATAATGCACAAATAAGGCCCACAATGTCAAATGAAGCCCCCCCCCCCTCGGGCAACACGCAATACATGATATCTCACGTGAACAACAATCAGCATATAAGCCCCCACACAGGGACACAACACTGATAATAATCTCAAAATAGTACTCCCATAGTTATTTCCCCAACCCATAGCATGCTTTGCTTATTTATTAACTACTCAGCCTAGTCTAAAGAAAGTTAAACTATAACTTACCTCGAAGTGACAAAATCCAAGCCTAAAGCCTTCAACAAGGAGCATTTTCCTTTCAAACAATCTTGGAATCAACTAAGACATTCAAATATAACATCTATGTATTAAAATAAAGTTAATGATATCCATATCAATAATATTTAAGATGGGTCCAAAACGGGTTCGAAAAAATGATTTTAAAAACGAAAAGGGGTAAAATTGGGAAATTTATTTTAGAAATATGTTCTCCAAGATTATAGGAGTCTACAGTCAAAACCCAAGTGAAAACAAGTTAGAAACATGGTACAAATCGAAGAAAAATCATTTTTAAGCTTTACCGGCAAAACCTTCAAAACCCATTTTAAAATCAAGATTAAAGTGTGTTTTTGATGCCCTACTCAATGTAATAGTAATGGAAATAAGCATTTGGAGCTCACCCAAGCTCAAATGGTGATGAAAAACCTCAAAATTGCACAAACCCAAAGCTCCAAGGTCCAAAAATGAAAGAAAATCGCGAAAAAGAGCTATTTATACTGTTTTGTGAACGAGGTCAACCCTTTGCATTTGCGAGGGTTCACTTGACCAGGCCCACCAATTGGCCTTCGCTTTCACGGACAGAGATTTGCATTTGCAAAGGTCCATGACCCAAACCATTGTGTTCGCAGCAGCCTTGTCGTGTCTGCGAAGAAGGGGAAATCAACACGGACCCAGTAACCCTTTTATGAACGTGGCTTCAGCCTCGCGTTCGTGATGAAGGATTAATTCCTTCTATGTGTTTGTGGTCAAGGCCCATGTTCGTGAAGAATGGTGGGGTCTGTACCAGATATCAACTAAATGCTGAGTTTTTGCAAGTTGAAATATCTCCAAATGGACCCTTGAGATTTGTTCGGGACCCCACAGAATAAAACCATATATGTTACTAGGCTATTTTCAATGTTTTGGACTCAATGGCAAGGTTAGATTTTCAAGAAGAAGTCATTTTCAATAAATTTACCCCTGGGACCCTTGAAGGCTTATTTTAACTAATATTCACAACAAGGGTCAAATTGCAATAAAAAGGCCCCAAACCCGAACCAACCTCGCTACTAACCCAAAATTGATATTTTGGATCTAATGGAACTGTCCAAATTGCCATCCTGAACTCAGAACAAGAAATATTGACCAAAGTCAAACTAATGACTTTTAAAACCTCGAAGAGTCTCAAACTCTCCCAAATCATTCCAAAGAGTATTGGGAACTATGCCAATCATCACCACACCCCATAATCAGCATGTAACAACTATGGGGAAGGGTAAAATATTCAAAACAAATAAAAAGGAAAATCTCACATATCAAGTTGTTATATTTCCTCATCGCTATTGCGAAGTCCCCTAGTCACGATAGCGGCATTCCACTAATGGGACCATTGCGATCGCAGTGGAAAAGCCACGCTGTCCTGATGAACAAGCTGGCCCAGTCCCACTGCCACCTTCATCGCGGTCGTGAGTCCTTAGACTCGCAATTGTGATAACTATAATCCTAGACCCTCGCGATTATGAAGGTCCTCATTGCGATAGCAATGAAGGACCAGGGCCTGCACTAGGTGCTGATGCACCACCATTTTGCCAAAGTTGCTAGTTCCCCGAATGGGCCTTTGAGATTCGTTTGGGATCTCATGAACGCAAACGAACTATGCTACTCTACCAAATTTGAAATTCTGGACTTCACTGCCACATCAAAACTTTCATCCGAGGTCATTGTGATAAAAAGTAGGCCCCACACCTAAGAATATATTTAAGCCAAAATCCACGTAATAGCCCAAAATGAGTCTAAAAGCCTCGGGACCCAGACCACGGGTCCTTAGCCTAAAATTGACATTCCAGAGGTAGTGAGACTGTCAGAATTAGCATCTGCATCCATTTACCTAAAGTTTAGGCCCGAGAACCTATAATTAACAACAAAAGCTCCAAAATAAGGAAATGGCTTTAAAAATCCAAACGAACTGTCGGGTAACTGAACTGTCAGTCCCAGTAAGTCATAAATGACTTGGGGCAGCTATAGTAAATCTCTAAATGTAGAAAAAGAACAAAAAATACAAAAAATAACCTGGAGGGTCATTACAACATCCACTATTAAAAGGACTTTTGTCCGCAAAAGTAAAGGATTAAGAAGTACCTGAAGGCTCGAATAGGTAGGGATACTGGGTCTGCATCTCACACTCAGTCTCTTAGGCATTCTCGTCGACTGGATGATGTATCCACTAAACCTTAACCACAAGAATGTCTCTGGAATGCAGCTTTCTAGCATTTCTTGCTAAGATAGATACTGGCTCCTCAATAAAAACCAACCTCTCATCCAACTGAATCAAGTCCCATAAAAGCACATGAGATCCATCTGGAATATAACACTACAGCATAGATAAATGAAAAACTTAATGGATGGCTGCAAAGGCAGGAGGCAAAGCTAACGCATAAGCTACCTCCCCAACTATCTGAAGAATATCAAATGGTCTGATATACCTAGGGATGAGCTTGCCCCTCTTTCCAAACCTCATCATGCCACCCTTCATGGGTGATACTCAAAGGAAGACCCGGTCACCAACTCAAAATTTCAAGGCACAAAGTCTACGATTAGCATAACTCTATTGTCTGCTCTGAGCTGCCCAAAGCCTATCCTAAATCACCAAAAACATGTCCAAAGACTTACAAAGCAAATTAGTACCATGGGGCCTAACCTCTGAAGTCTCAAACGAACCAACCATATATCGATAATGCCAACCATACGATTAGGTTCATTCAGCAACTAGTTTAATACATCTGATACATAAAATAAATGCGAAAAACAACTACAAGTGACTCCCCAAAACCTATCCTAAATCGATACAAGAGCACTAGACAAGGAGTAAGGAAATCCAAGACCCAGAATCCATGCTAGATCGAGAGAGCAGGAGCTATTGGAGAATGATCACTATCACTGCTATAGAAACTCCAACAGACCTGCAATATGGCTAAATCCTTGGAAGGGGATATAGTAAGTGTAGTATCAGTACAAACCACACATACTGATAGGTATCCAACCAGGGTTATAAACAAATAATAATAATAAGTAGGAAAGAAACATGACTTTTAACTTAAATTTCAATTACTAAAGCACAATTGTATAGGCATAGCTACTTACACTTAGTGTTTTTACACATACTTTTATTTTAACATTTTTGTGTATCTTAGTCCCTCTAAAAGCCATTCCACCTTACACTATTTCTCCACTTTATACAACCCAAATTCCAACTTAGTACGAATAGCTCTATAGGGTTCACTATATCAATACTTTAGGGCCACTGACGGCAATCGGGTTTATAATTCCTTAGGAGTCTGGCACCTCTAACTATGTATAATTAGGTAATCAAATCTTGTTCCCTAGTCAAGGACAACAGGCATAACAATATACATCACGTAAACATTATATACACAGGGGGTTAAAATTTGTGCATAAATTAGGATGTACATTATCTTTACATTGGCTAATGTCAAATCACATCTATCAACATAACCAATCCACTCAAGCGACCACAATATCTCATTAAATAATAAGTCCACACAAGGAAACATGACATATCATCAACATAACTCGATCCACTCAAGGAACCATCAACCACATATAAATGTCAATGTACATTCAAATGCATATGAATGAATGTATGAATGGAAGATGTGCACATCATCTCTTCTTTTTTCAATCTCATCAATAACATCATATTCATACCGGCATGGTACCCAATCCTCTATAACTAAGTAATATCAACAATAATATCCATACTGGCATGGTACCGGACCTTCCATACCCATTAATAATCCACAATATGTATGAATATACAACACAGTCAATAATAATAAGTAGTGCCTAAATGTGAATCGCGAGCACCAAATTGAAGTTAGATATAAGCAGCAGCGATCAAAATAGAACTTACAATTAATGACGACCAAGTGGATGCAGTCAGATCACAAATTCATCATTTTAGATAACAATGAGTATTCATTACCATGAGAAATCACAAGTATGCCCGAAGGCCAATTCACCACTTATTCAATCAAGCATAATCAAATCCAATCATTAATCATTACAGGTTTGAAGGCCAATCAAATGGGTATCCATTTAGGAATTCACATTTCACCAAGGTTAATATATGTATTCTAAATCATCCACCAATTTTGTTAACCAATCTAATCCTTTTTTATATATATTAGAATAGGCCAATTTTAGTCACTAACTAGTAACCCTTACACTCAAGTCATCACTAAGTTCTAGACACCATCCTCTTTTAGCTGGTTATTCAACCACTCGGTTATATTCAACTTACAATTCTAGCACGTGCAAAACTTAACCTTAGGTTCTTAAGTTATATCTTCACATTATCTTATCACAACCAATCCTCCTAACTATCTCCTAGCAAGAATGTCTCTTACTTTGACTATACATCATATCGGGTTCACCCCAAACTAGCTTTATAGATTAGGAGGTCACCTAGTTCTTCTATTATTATTCA
Organism: Capsicum rhomboideum; assembly: GCA_031232105.1. Taxonomy (NCBI): domain Eukaryota; kingdom Viridiplantae; phylum Streptophyta; class Magnoliopsida; order Solanales; family Solanaceae; genus Capsicum; species Capsicum rhomboideum. Next base: position 117,779,872 of record CP124711.1, read on the forward strand.
CATTCACATATTAATTCTATAAACCATCAAACAAGTCACACAACCAAAAACACCCATAAACGGATACACATAAAAGATAATAACCCATAATTATCTTATTAATACAATACCTTCATGTTTTATCCACATAACCTCTACTAATTCACAGGTATTCAATTTGGGTGACCGAGCTTACCCCCTAATTTTGTTGCCTGTTTGTACTTTTAAGTCGTTCTCACACCCTTTTTACTAATACTTTTTACCCAAACCATTTAGACTTGGCCCTTCTACTCTTACACTTAGAAATCTATCAACCCACTCTGGGATACCTTACCTTTCCATATACCTTGCTATTAGGTTGCCCGCCAAGTCGTCCTGTCTACTTAACCAACCCTTACAATACTCAACTTGAGTAATTTCAGTATTATAGTATTTACTTCGCACTTACGCCTCATTAACACTTCTTGAATATAAGTCACAGGTTATCTTGGATTACTATGAACAATCGACTTGAACCTCAATTAGCCTCAACCTACCTCGTAGACAAAACATGCTCCTATGGAGAGAAGGAAGTTGTCTCGTACGTGCTAAGCATACTCCCTCGTCAGGTTCCCACCACGTATGCCTCAAACCTCCCTCATAAAGTAAGACCTTTAGAATCTCCTAAGTATGTAGGTGGGGTTTATTCAAGGTGTTTTGAGGGGTAGGAAATGACCTAAAGGATTAAATAAAAGATGATTTTTAACAAAATTTAGGGTTGGCTACTCTCGGGTTACCGCTGCAGTGACGACGTGACCGCAGCAGTGGTAGGCCACTGACTGGCCTATTATCTTTTGGTTTCTCAGCCCAATTATGTTAGGCCCCATTTTTATCTAAAAATTAAATTCTATCAGGTATGGTAAGAGTATTTTATTTGTTATAAGATTTTTTTGGAACAGTTCTCAATATAATGACATTTTGGGTCATTACAATGATGCCTTAAATAGTGCCATCTGAGTACCCAAATTGTAGATATTATTATAGTAAAAATCTGCTAAGGCTAGAAACTACTCCTATTGACCTCTAAAGTCCATGAAAAATGCACTGAGCATATCCTCCAAAACCTAAATAGTCCGCTCCGACTGTCCGTTAGTGTGAGGATGAAAAGCGGTGCTAAGGTCAACTTGGGTGCCTACTCCTCCTGAAAGGCCCTCCAAAAGTTTGAAGTGAACTAGGAGCCTCTATATGAGATAATATACACAGACACTCCATGAAGATAAACCATCTCGCGAAGATAGATATGAGCCAACCTCTCAGCACTGAAGAAAGTCTGAATAGGGATAAAATAGGTAGAGTTGGTCAATCGATTCATGATGACCCAAATGCTATCAAAACCACAAGAAGTACGAGGCAAACCACCTATGAAATCCATAGTAATTCTCTCCTATTTCCAATCAAGAATGGGTAGTCTCTGAAGTAATCCACCAGCCCTCAAATGCTCGAACTTTACGTACTGATAAGATAAGCACCAAGCATAAATTTTGCTACATCTCTCCTCATACCGCTCCACCAGTAATGTTTCCTCAGATCTTTATACATTTTACCTTTCCCAGGTAGAATAGAATATCTAGAGTTACGAGCCTCTTAAAGGATCAACTACATCAAGTTCCAACCCTTGGAACACAAATGCGACCGTCAAATCTCAAAATGCCCTCAAAATCTAAGGTAGCCATCCTGGACTTACCCCTCAGTACTTGATCTCAAATGCCACATAGTCTGCTATTCTTAAACTATTAGCCTCGAATCTACTCCAATAAGGTAGACCTAGCCTCAACACTAGCAAGAACCCTTCTGGGGTAGGAGATATCAATATAGAGCATCATGTTGGCAAAGGACTGAATGTCCAAGGCCAACGGTCACTCAAAAACTAAAATAAAGGAAAAGCTACCCATACTCACCACCTTCTGGCTCAAAGCGTCCGCTACCATATTTTCCTTGCCCAGAAAGTATAAAATAAAGAAGTTATAGTCCTACAGCAACTTAATCCACCTGCACTATCTCTCATTAAGTTCCCTATGGGTCATAATGTACTAAATACTATGGTGATTAGTGAAGATCTCACAGCAAATACCATAAAAGTAATGCCTCCAAATCTTAAGCGTAAAAACTACCGCCGCCAACTCTAAATCATGAGTGGGGCAGTTGCACTCATGCACCTTTAATTATATCAAAGCATAAGAAATAACTCTGCCCTGCAACATCAAAACACACCCCAAAACAACACCAGAAGCATCACAATAAATAGCGAACCCATCGCCATCAACTAAAAGATTCAGAATAAGAGCTAAAGTGAGCAAGTCCTTTAGCTTAAGAAAGCTCTCCTCACAACCATAGGACCACTAAAATTTAATCTCATTCCTAGTCAATCAAGTCATATATGCTATAATAGTAGCAAATCTCTCGATGAATCACCTAATGTAGCTTGCCAACCCAATAAAAGTATGAACCTTAATAGGTAACGTGGGCCTAGCTCAATTACGAATAGCCTCAATCTTAGTCGGGTCGACCATAATGCCTTTCTTAGATACTACATGTCCTAGGAATTCCATAGACTCAAGCCAGAACTTGCACTTTGAGAATCTGACCTCAAGCCTATGATCTCTCAAAGTGTGGAGAACAATTCTCAAATGTTGCTCATGCTACTCCCTACTCCTCAAATATACCAGAATGTCATCGATGAAAACTATCATAAAAGAGTCCAAATAAGGCCTAAAAATACGGCTCATCAAATCCATAAATGCAGTTGGGGGCATTGGTCAACCCAAAAAACATCACTAGGAACTCGTAATGTGCTGTCGGGAGTTCTGAATGCTATTTTAGGGATTTTCTCTACCTGAATCCTCAATTGATGGTAGTCAGACCTCAAATCAATAGTACAAAACACCATCGAATCCTGAAGCTGGCAAAATAAATCATGATATGAGGCATAGGATACTTATTGTTCACTATCACCTTATTGAGCTACCTGTAATTGATACACATACACATAGAACTATTCTTCTTCTTCAAAAATAGAATAGGACTACCCCAAGGTGATATACTCGGCCTAATAAAATCCTTACCTAGAAGATCTTGAAGTTATGTATTTAGATCCTTTACCTCAGTAGGAGTTATATGGTAAGGTGCCATGGAAATAGGTTGGGGTCCCATCTCAAGCTCAATATCACGTTGAGGAGGAAGTCCAGAAAGGTCAGTAGGAAAGACATCTAGAAAGTAACGGACTATTGAAATAGAATCAAGCAAAGGACACTCAGCATTAACATCATAAACATAGGCGAGAAATTACTCACAACCCCTCGATACCAGTCTCGTAGCCCTAACATAAGAAATAATCCCGATCGATGCAAGGCTAAAAGAACCTTTCCATTCAATTGGGGTATGCAAGGCATGGCTAAGGTAACGGTCTTGGAAAAGGAATCCAAGGCCGCATGATATGGGGATAACCAGTCTATGCTTAGAATAACATAAAAATCCACCATATCTAGCATAATAAGGTCAGGCTGAGTGTCAAACTCCCGAACAGTCACAATAAACAATATAAATACTCAATCCACTACTAAAAAATCACCCACGGGAGTAGCTACACACAAAGGCACAAATAATAGCTCCCAAGAGTACCCCAACCTCAATGCATAATAAGTAGAAATATATGAAAATGTGGAGCCCACATCAAATAAAGTAGAAGCTGGTTGATGGCATACAAAAATTGTACCTATGATCATAGCATCCAAAGCCTCAGCCTCTGGCTCTACCAGGAATAGTATATAAGTGACCTAGTCTGCCTCCAGACTGGGTGCCTGCTCGACCACATATTAGAAACAAATAATAATATTATTAAGTAGGAAAGAAACATGACTTAGTCAATTTATGTCGGTCCTATGAATAGTTAATCCAGAGTTTAAATACAATTATCCAATTAGGTTCGTTCAGCAACTAGTTTGATATATCTGATACATAAAATATATGTGGAAAACAACTACAAGTGACTCCTCAAAACCTAGCCTAAACAGGTATAAGAGCACTAGACAAGGAGTAGGGACATCCATGACACAAAATCCATGCAAGATCAAGAGGGAAAGAGCAGCTGTTGGAGAATGATCACTGTCACTTCTATAGAAACTTTAACAGACCTGCAATATGGCTAAATCCTTGGAAGGGGATATAGTAAGTGTAGTATCAGTACAAACCACACATACTGATAGGTATCCAACCAGGGTTATAAACAAATAATAATAATAAGTAGGAAAGAAACATGACTTTTAACTTAAATTTCAATTACTAAAGCACAATTGTATAGGCATAGCTACTTACACTTAGTGTTTTTACACATACTTTTATTTTAACATTTTTGTGTATCTTAGTCCCTTGATAAGCCATTCCACCTTCCACTATTTCTCCACTTTATACAACCCCAATTCCAGCCTAGTACGAATAGATCTATAGGGTTCTCTATATCAACACTTTAGGGTCACTGATGGTAATCGGGTTTCTAATTACTGAGGAGTCATGGAACCTCTGACTATGTATAATTAGGTAATCAAATCTTGTTCCCTAGTCAAGGACAACAGGCACAACAATATACATCACGTAAACATTATATGCATGGGGGGGTTAAAATTTGTGCATAAATTAGGATGTACGTTATCTTCACATTGGCTAATGTCAAATCACATCCATCAACATAACCGATCTACTCAAGGTACCACAATATCTCATCAAATAATAGGTCCACACAAGGAACCATGACATATCATCAACATAACTCGGTTCACTCAAGGAACCATCAACCACATATAAATGTCAATGTACATTCAAATGCATATGAATGAATGTATGAATGCAAGATGTGCACATCATCTCTTCTTTTTTCAATCTCATCAACAACATCATATCCTCTAGAACTAAGTAATACCAACAATAATATCCATACCATCATGGTACCGACCCTCCATAACCATCAGTCATCCACAATATGTATGAATATGCAACACAGTCAATAACAGTAAGTAGTGCCTGAAGGTGAATCTCAAGCACCCAATTGAAATTAGATATAAGCAACAACGATCAAAATAGAACTTACAATTAATGACGACCAAGTGGATGCAGTCATATCACAAATTCATTGTTTTGCAAATTTTTCAAATTTTCAAACACTTAGGAAAGTTTTCATATTTAATTTTTGAGAGTCGCCACTTGATTAATTTAAAGAAAAATCAAGAAAAACCTAAAAAAAAAAAAAATAGATCTTTAAAGATTTAAAACAGAAAAAAAATCTCAAAGTTAAAAAAAAAATCTAGGTAAGTGGTTCCTATTAATATTTTAGGAAGGGTTTTAAAGCACCTAAAGTATCCTCTAACTCGCGGTTATCCGAACTATTTGAAAACGATTTTATATGACTAACTTTGGAAAGAAATTTTTAAAGAGAAATTTGTTGGAAATTTTATGCAAATCGAAATTTTTGACAACTTAGTGGGGAATTTAACTAAGTTAAAATCGGTTAGTAGCAAATATCAAAAAAAAAAATAAAGAAGGGAGAAAGAGATTGGGTTTAGGCACTCAAAGCCCAAAACCCCTTAATTTTTCCAATATTGGACTATTGGGCTTGGCCCATCTCCGCGTCGTGTACCTATCCTAAGCTACTTTTTCAGACCTTTGAGGTCTAAATGACGGCTTCGCCTGTATTAAATTACAACTTTGGCTTCAGGGCCCATAAAATATATTTCAAGACTTTTTAAGTATGAAAACACTAATTTCTTCAAATTCAATGGGCTCTGGCCCATTCTTTTATCTTCAACCTGTACACCATATGTTGATACGGAATAGTCCATTTGGACTTGAGTTTTTAGGCCGGCTCGCAAAGATGGACCTCGTTGACCCATTAAGGAATACAAAGGAGGAAGAGTCCATTTGGACTCCAAAAGGGATTCACATGCAAAAAGAAAGAAAGAGAAAAAGAATAAGCATGCATTCACTTTGTGTAGGATCTGTTAAAATACAAATAGTCAAAACAACCTAATTTGTTACCTCAATCAAATTAATGACAAGAATTTGGTCTTAAAATTAAATTCCCAAAAATAACATGAATGGGCAGTGGCTAAAATTAACATGGCAAGTCATATAAGCAATACAAAAATAAACAAAGTCTCTAACAGGAAAAATTGTTTGAAAACATTAACTCTAGTGAAGAAAGTTTTGACAAAGACTAATCAAAAATAAATGGAAAGCCACGCACGATAAAACCATCCTATTCCTCTCTTTGACATACCCTAAGGATTTTTTACATGTCAAATGGGTCATAGAGGAGTCTCGGAAGTAACATCTCTAGCTTATGAACCAACTCCACCTTTCCCATTGACATCATGAGTCAAGGAAAATTCGGAAAGGCTCAGTTATGCACAAAAGGAGGCAAGGAAATCGAAACAAGAAAAAGAAGAAAAAATGAAACCTTTATAGCATAGGTGGTGTAGAAACTAGACTAAGGTAAGCGATTTATAACAAGCAAGAAACAAGTTGAAAAGAATAAATTTCAAACAAGACTAGCAGTACATGATTTTTCTATTATTATTTTTATTTTTTTTTAAAAAAAAAGGAAAGCTTAAATCGGCATTATCAAAGAAACAAGAAAATACACATTATCCTCAACACCTTAACCAACATGCTGTGTTTGACATGCAATTCAAATTTATTGAAACAACAAGAAAATAACCTAGGCTTCTACAGCAATCAATCCACCATTTACACTAAGAAATGGCTATGAACTAACATAGAACCAGAAATTTACAGAAGGGATGAAATTCAACGAAAAAATATCACAATGATGCCTTCATCGTAACAAAACCTATGGCCTTCACAGTCGTCTACAGCACATAGTCCCACCGTACACTACGAACGACAACCAAATACTACTATGATAATGAAAATGAGGCTGAATCACAACAAGAAAAGAGTCAAAAAGCTTACCTCTTTTGGAGCAGCAAACGGAACTACGAGCTTCTTCGAAATCCTTGCCACCACGAAACACCACTAAACTTTAAACTAGGAAAAACTCTTCCGAAATTTTCCTCTTTTGCTCGAAAACTCTTTAAAAAATTTTAAAGACTTTTGCTTATAAGTTTTTCACTCTCTAAGGCTTGGTTGAACTCAAGGGAATAGTGAGGTATTTATAGCAAAGGATTGAGGTCAATTTTTAGCTCTTAATCGATGTGGAAGAGGGTATTCTAAGGGTAGTTTTGTGATTTCACTATCATGATAGGGTTTGACAACTCATAAATTTGTACTAATTTGAACAAATTCAGATGAGGAAATAGGAAAAAGAATTGGAATTTTTTAGAAAATCAAAAATCCATTTATCTTCCAATCGGAATGGACCAGCTATGTACGAATTCGTACACGAATCAATGGTAAGGAGTGGATTCAGCCGCATCTCAAGGGAATTGAACCAGCTGGAGCATCTCTAGAACCCTCTTGGTTTTGTGGGTATAAAATTTGTGCCTCTCATGTGTCGTATGAATTTGTGGAGGATGGAGGGAAATCGAATTAAGGATTCGTCGTTTTGGGAGCTGGATTCGCTGTTGGTGTTAAGTTGTTGTTGTTCGATGTTTTTGCTGAAGAAGGAGAGTATATTAGGGGTTATGGTTTTGGGTCGGGTCGGCTGATTTAGGATTGGTCCTGGAGAGGGGTTAAGTGGGAATGGGTTGGGGCGGTGGTTTGAGGGATTTTGGGCCTGATTTTCAGGTCCAAATTGAAAAGGGGAGGATGGGAATTAGGTTATTGAAGAGATAACCCAATTAAATTAGGATTTAGTCAAACTCATTTAAATTTAGGTCAAATTGAAAATCAATTAGCCAATTACATTGCAATTGTGGTCAATTTGATTTCAATTACAACCAAATTTAATAAGTTTGGCTAAATTAAATTGCAATCCAATATGAATAATCAATTAGTTTAATCCCGAGTTTCTTGATCTGATAAAATTAAATAAATATTTCCTAAATAAATTACTTTAGGAACAACTTACAGGTTTAAATCAAAAATCAACCATTTGAATTAATTTTCAAGATGGTTCTTGATAAAACCTAACTTTTGATGAAATAATTATTTAAGGGACTAAAACTATATGATCTCGTATACAAGAATACGAAAATGTATAATTTATCACTTAAATAAAAAATTTAACTCAAATAAAAATTTTAGAAAGTATTTATCCAGAAAAAACAAATATTTCAATTTTATTTAAAACCAAAGAAAACTTAGGATTAAATTCAGTTGTGGAGGGAAAAAATTAGGTGTCAACAACTTCCCCTCCCTTTTGGGTAGGGTGAATACAAGTAACCCTGTGCAAAGAGAGTTTGACGTTCCTAATTTTGACCGACCCCAAATTCATTTCTAAAATGGTTGGTTTTTGCACAAATCTCAAGGAGTTATGGACGAAACCCGGTGTTGGATTCCCTACATATCTCAAGTTACATGAGAATTCAGGCCACTTGTAGTTCATAAAGCTTTATTTTTAAGCGCGATTTTGAAAGAATTCACAAGTTATCCTGATTTTAAATTTTTTGGTGAAACCAGGATGCTGGGGAATGAGAAGATATAGGGGGGGAGTTGTAATGCAGTCGAGTTTTCAACAAAGAGCCCAGCCTACATACTCTTGAGGTTTAGGAAATCAGACTGCTTGTAGTTCGACTCAATCGGTAGAAAAGATAGTCTTTTATTTTAGACAATCTTTGGCTTGGGATGAGTGACAAGTTATTTGAGTTGCTAAAAATAGGATTGTAACCTCCTAACCATGTATGTGGAGATTTTCACATTCATAGATAAGAATTTACCCGGACATAATTTCCAAAGCTCTAGGTGTGTTGTCGCTCGGATTTGTGGAGAAGAGAAGGTTGTTTCCAGTATGAATTTTAGAAATATCCCAGAAGTGAAACTGAAACTAGAATACCCTGAAATACCCACATGCCTTCTGATAGGGATGTAGTTTGATGGTGGTGGAAATTATCCTTTAGCTCGCGTCCAAAGAGTTTGAAGTCCCTCTCTGGACTGCTTCTCGGTTTGCTGCAAAGAAAAAGTTTCATGTTGTACTGCGTCCTTTTTTGGAGTTGTCCGCACCTGTGGTTTTGGCTTGAGGTTTTCATCCTCTCGTATGCTCTCGACAATATCTCAAACCAAAATTGTTAGTGATAAATATAATTCACGAAGGGGTATATAGTCTTTTACTATATCTCCATGTGAATTATTATCCAAAAAGCGATGTTGTCCTCTCGTGTACCTGTTTTAGAGGGAAACAACTCTTTGCAATAATAGATACAACAACCCTCTTAGTTGTTGGATAATACGACTTTTTGGAGATTGAAATATCTTCAAAGTGGGGTGGCCCTCTTGGACACCGACGACACTTTGTGTAGAGTGGTCCCTACAACCGCGTAATTTTATGTTGATGTGGTAACCCTCTTGGTCACCTATAATGCTTTTTGTATTTGAGACGATAACTTTTTCAGCTATCAGTGATGATCTTGTGCGTACAATCTCGGGTAAATCCTGTACATCTTTCATACCGGTACGACTTATAGATATCCCTCGAATTTTAATCTTTAGGTAATCACACATATTATCTGATGTTCGATACAAGATGACTTACAGACGTCTCTTGAGTTGATGGTCTTCTGGTTGATCCCGCACATTATCCGACCTTGGATAAAAGATGGCTTATAGATATCCCTCAAATCGTCAGCCTTTCGGGTAATCCATCACATTACCCGACCTTGGATGCGATGTGGCTTATGGATATTCCTTAAATTATCGGTCTTTGGATAATCCTACACATAATCAATCTTGGATATGTTGTGGCTTGTAGAGAACCCTCAGACTGTTAATTTTGGTAATCTCACACATCAATCGGTAAGGATTTTGCTGTGGCTTACAGATAACCTTCGAGCTGTCAATTGTTGGGTAATCTCGCATACTATCTGGTTAGGATGTTGTTGCGACTTATGGATGACCCATGTACTATCAACTTTCAAGTAAGTCGCACACTATCCTATCTTGAATATTGTGACTTAAAGATGACCTTCAGATTGTCAATTTTTAGGAAGTCTAGTTTGTCGTCAGTCTTCGGATAACGACTTAAGGATGTCCCTTTGGATCATGTACTTCTTCAACTTCGATATGTTGACGCAAATATATGATATAATGAAATATCCTCGGCGCCGGGCTGCATCACCTCTTACGTGGTCAATAGATATAAAATGATGAGATAGCCTTGATGCTAGATGGTGCCATCCTTGCGTGGTCCACGGATATAGGTACTCCAAAGAGTCTTCCAAAGCCAGACTTTATCGTCCTGCATGGTGAGCAATTACGGAGACTTATTTGAATGATATGATGGTCCTCTCAGCATATCCCTCTTAGCAATGGAATGGAATGGCCGGCATGGAATGGAATAGCCCTCTCGACATGGAATGGAATGGCCTTCTCCTCATGGTCCTCTTGGAAATGACATGAAATGGCCCTCTCGGCATGGTCCTCTTGGCATAGAATGAAAATGTCCGGCAATGAGATGAAATAACATATAACATGCAATGAAATGGTACGTGATAAATTATGATGGGATGCAACATGATGCAATATGATGCAATGGGATGCAATATGTTGCAATGGAATGGAATGGGATGTAATATGATGCAATGGGATGCAATATGGTGCAATGGAAAGCAATGGGATGTAATATGATGCAATGGGATGCAATATGGTGCAATAGAATGCAATGAGATATAATATAATGCGATATGATGCAATGGAATGTTTTAGATATAACGGGATGCATTGGGATGCATCGGGATGCCATGGTATGCATCGGGGTGTATCGGGATACATCGCGATGCCATGGAATGCATTGGGATGAATCAGGATGTATTGGGATGCATCGGGATGCATTGGGGCGCATCGGGATACATCAGGATGCCATGGGAGGCATCGAGATACATCGGGACGCATTGGGGCGCATTGGGATACATCGGGATGCCATGGGAGGCATCGGGATACATCGGGATGCCATGGGATGCATCAAGATGCAATAAGATAGCCTTTTTTTGGTGATCCACATCATTCTTTTCAGCATTGAAAAGCGTCAGATTTTTTTGGCTTTGACGTAATAAGATGGCTTCTAGGCTATTCTGTTAATGTGCTGACTCCTTTGAATGTACCTGCGCTTAAGGTAAACAATTAGTAGACACAATGTCGCTTTTTCTAGCGACTATAGTCAAATTCTGGGAAAGCTTTAAAGAGAGCATTTACAATATAAATGATTTTGTTTGCCAAACAAAAATCATTTTGGAGATAAGTGAATAGTTAAACATATTTTTGGGGACAACTATAAATACCACTTTCGAACGTTATATGTTCATTTTGACCCATGAAGGATTGGAGGAGGAGGTCCCTACTCTCCTTGTCAGGTGATCTCTTTGATCGTTCCGTTATGTCTTTTGAGTATCCCTGCGCTCAGAGCAAACCTTTAGTAAACACCAAGTCGCTTTTACTAGCGACTATATTTTAGAAAAAGTTTTGAATAAAATATTCATAACAAAGATATGATGCTTTGTTTGTCATCCATATCCTTTTGAAAAAAAACAAATCAAGTGGTCCTTGATCCCTAATGGGTGGCTGAACATATCTTTGGAGCCACCCAAAAAATACCATCTTTGAGCCTTGTATGCTTTGCCGCGATACCTGATTCGCTTAGGAGTTTTTTGAAGGAGACCCTCTCTTTGTTTGGTGATTCCTGCATCCACAGAAAAGTTGTTAGTTTCTTTTGGGTGAAACTACTCCGTGTTGACCTCCTTCGATCTTTGGTTTGCTTCTTGCCATCTTTCGGATGCTCTGTCATGTTTGGGCTTTCGCCTAGACTCCCCATTTAAATAGATGTAAAGCAAAACTAGTCAAGCAGAAAATATATGTAGGTTTTCAAAATAGTTTGGTTTTGAAAAACTTAGCTTCGAAAAACTTTTCCAAAACTTTTGGAAAGTCTCTGCCAGTCATGTTATGTGCTAGCTCAACAAACGTCTTCCACTAGAGGTTTGTATATGTCTGACATCCAATGGAGGATCTTCGGAAACTCATTGTTGATGCTGGAGAAGTTCAATAGCACAATTTTGCAGAAGCTTGTCATAGCTGGGGATTTAGTCTATCTTTCTCGCAGCTGGTGATTTCTAAAATCTGGCTTTGACTTCATGGTGCTGGGGAATTCAGAATTCATTCCAAACTATTAGTGGATATTTTGAGGACCTTCTCAAAATTTCTGCCCCAGTTAAACACTATTTGAGAGAATCTCAACTTGCGGGGATCTTGAGACTTTCCCTCCCGAAGTCCTTGTGGGTCATCATTCTCTTTGCCAGAAGACTGTCTTCTTCTTTGGAATTTTTGAGATTCCTTCTCTAAAATTCTGCCCCAGTTTCCATTTCCTGGGGTGATATGATTGAGCCGTTGAGGCGCCTACGTATCCCGTTGAAGCAGGAATCAGGTCAAACGTAGTTCAGGACTACACTAGGGAGATATAAAAAAATCTATGGGGTTGACCGAAGCCGACATAGGCCGCCTACGTATCTCATTCTTTAGAATTCAGATCAAACGTAGTTCATACATAAAAGGGAAAGATGAATTTTCCTATGGGGTTGACCGAAGCCGAGATAGGCTGCCTACGTATCTCATTCTTGAGAATTCAAGTCAAACGTAGTTCGTACATAAAAGGGAATAATTCTAGGTGATTAAAAAGCATGAAATGATTCCAAATCATAAGAGTTCAATTACAATCAAAGGAAATATAGAGAAAACACTATCTTTAGACATAGTATCTCTTCACCGCATCGGAGTTGATTGGCTTGGTCCACTCTTGACCATCCATCTCGGATAGAATTAGGGCTCCTCCAGATAGCACCTTGCGCACCATATACGGACCTTGCCAGTTTGTATTCTTCTTGATGGGGGAATATGCGTTTGAGAACCAATTATCCTACTTCAAACGTACGACTCCTCACTCTTTTGTTGAAGGAACGAATCATCCATTGCTGGTATAACTGACCATGGAACACGGACTCCATTCGTTTTTCATCGATTAGCATGAGTTGTTCATATCGAGCACAAACCCATTCTTCACTACTTAGTTTGGCCTCTTGAATAATCTTCAAGGAAGGTATCTCTACCTCGGCAGGTATCACGGCTTCAGTTCCATAAACCAATAGATATGGAGTTTCCCTGGTTGAAGTTTTGACCGTCGTGCGGTATCCTAACAAAGCATAAGGCAACATCTCGTGCCAGGATCTATTATTCTCAATCATTTTCCTCAATATCCTCTTAATATTTTTTGTTAGCGGCTTCTACAGCTCCATTCATTTGCGAGCGATACGCGGTTGAATTCCAATGAGTGATTTTGAACTTTTCACCAAATTCATTCATCAAGTGACTGTTCAGGTTAACTCCATTATTTGTAATGATTGATTCTGGTATTCTGAATCAGCAAATCAATTTATTCCTGACAAAATCTGCAACGACTTTATTGGTCCCAACTTTGTATGAGATAGCTTCTACCCATTTTGGGAAATAATCAATAGCAATTAAGATGAATCTATGTTCATTCGATGCTGTCAGCTCTATCAGACCAATGACGTCCATACCCCATGCTACGAACGGCCATGGTGAACTCATTGTGTAGAGTTCATATGGAGGCATCTGAATCAAGTGTCTGTGTATCTGGCACTTTGGGCATTTTTGTACGTACTTGTTACAGTCACTCTCTATAGTCATCCAAAAATAACCCGTCCTCAAGATTTTTCTAGAGAGAGCAAATCCATTCATGTGAGGTCCACAAAATCCAGCATGTATTTCTTCCAATAATTTTGTGGCTTATACGACATTGACGCATCTTAGAAATCCTAGGTTTGGGGTCCTCCTAAAAAGGATTTCCCCACTCGGGAAATAACTTTTTGCCAAACGATGGATTGTATTTTTCTGAATGTTGCTGGCATCTTCGAGGTATTCCCCAGGCTCTAAATACCTCTTGATGTTGAAGTACCATGGTTTTCCATCGGCTTCTGCTTCAATATGCGCACAGTATACAGGTTGCACCCTCAAGCTAATTTCTAAGGGATCACATTGATCTTTGATCTGGGTGTTGAATCATGGAGGATATAGTGGCTAAAGCATCAGAAAACTCATTTTGTACCCTTGGGATATGTCTGAAGTTAATCTCCTTGAATCTTTTGCATAAATCTTGTACTAACTCTACGTAAGGAGTGATCTTGGAATTTTTCACAGCCCACTCTCCCTGCACCTGGTGAATCAATAGATCTGAGTTTCCAATGACTAATAATTCTCGAACACCCATGTCGAGTGATAACTGGAGTCCTAGGATGCAAGCTTCATATTTGGCCATGTTTTTGGTGCACGGGAAATGCAGTTTGGCGGTTATCGGGTAATGCTTACATGTTTTTGACACTAGAACCACTTCAATTCCTGAACCTTTGAAGTAGACCACTCCATCAAAGAACATTCTCCATCCGGGGTATACTTCATCTTGTCTTCCCCCATGAACAAAACTTCTTCATCCTAGAAGTAAGTATGGAGTGGCTCATATTCACCGTCAACTGAATTTTCAGCCAGATGATCCGCTAGGGCTTGCCCTTTGATTGCCTTTTGGGTCACATAAACAATGTCAAACTCACTTAACAACATCTACCATTTGGCCAACTTCCCTGTAGGCATGGCTTTCTGAATTCAAGGGGTCCATTCTGGAAATGAGATATGTTGTATATGAAGATAAATAATGTCTTAGATTTTGGGCAACCCAAGTTAAAGCACAACACGTCCTCTCAACCAAGGTGTAGCGAGCCTCGTACGGAGTGAACTTCTTACTCAAATAATAGATCACCTTCTCTTTCTTACCGGTTTTATCATGTTTCCCGAGGACGCATCCAAAAGCATTTTCTGAGACTGACAAATACAACAACAATGGACTTCCTTCCCTTGGTGGAACCAAAACAGGCGAAGTGGATAGATAACTTTTGATCCTGTCAAAAGCCTTCTGCCACTCTTCTGTCCACTCGTTCAACGCATCCTTCTTCAACATCTTGAGGATTGGCTCGTATATGATAGGTGACTGGGCAATGAACCTACTAATATAATTCAAACGTCCCAAGAAACTCATGAATTCTTTTTTGGTCCTCGGTAAGGGCAACTCATGAATTGTCTTGATCTTGGAAGGGTTGAGTTCGTTGCCCCTCCTACTGACTATAAATCCCAATAGCTTTTCGGCTGGTACACCAAAAGTACACTTGGCAGGATTTAGCTTCAAGTTATACTTTCTCAATCGATCGAAGAATTTTCTCAGGTGTGTCAAATGATCCGAACTCTCACGGGATTTGATGATTATATCATCCACGTATACCTCAATTTTCTTGTGGATCATATCATGAAAGATCATTTTCATAGCCCTCATGTATGTAGCACCAATATTTTTTAGACCAAACGGCATTACCCTATAGTGATAAACACCCCCAGGTGTGATGAAGGCCATTTTTTTCGTGTCTTCCTCATCCATTAAGATCTGATGATACCAGGTAAAAAAATCCATGAAGGATTGCCAATCAAACCAGAGTTTGATCTATTAAAGCAAAAAACGCAAAAATTCAAGCCAGACTTAAGTTTAAGGATTAAAGAAGAAGTGACAAAGCAAATCCAGTCTAAAGTTGTGGAGGTCACCAAATACCCAACGTGGCTAGGTATTTTCCCTTTCATCTACCATAGAGGGAGAGGAGTCATGAGTGGAGTGGATGTCCAATTTTACAAAGTTTCTCCAGGTGCATCCTTCCTCACTCCACTAGTCTTCGGGAAATATTCTATTATAGCATTGCAACCTTCGAACAGAATTCCTATCCCATCCCCCAGATCGTCATCCATAGAAATCTCGCGTACAGGAAATGACTAGTATAGAGGTGGCAATGTCTTGGGCAGACCCATCTTTGCCATTTTTTCATTTTCGTCCTCATTTGTTGGCTTGTATCCTAGTCCATATTTGAAGGATCTTTTCAAAATCATGATCGACTCAATGATACCTTTCAAGTTCTTTCCTAGGCCTCGACCGGGCTTGAATCTATTTCTCAGCATCACAGTTGTCATCATCTTATAGATAGAAGGCATGGGCATCTGAAATGTTGGGTTCTCTTCAGCAGCGTTCACGATATCCACCGTATAAAAGTTACTGCCCTTTGCAATATCTTCAATCACAGGTACATAACCATTGGTGTGGCTCAAGTGACTCCCTTCGCCTTGAATGACCACCTCGTGGCCTTTCCAAATGAATTTTAATAACTGATGAAGAGGTAATGAAACCGCTCTTGCACCATGGAGCCATGGCCTCCTGAGGAGAAGATTGTAACTAGGATTAATATCCATGACATGAAATTTAGTTTTGAACTCGGCTGGTCCCATTTGGATATGCAAATCAACTTCGCCTATAGTGTCCCTCTGTCCTCCATCGAAAGCTCGCACATTAACCTAGATTTAACAAAACTTTCCCAAATCGTAACCCATTTGAGTCAATGTGGAAAGGGGACAAATATTCAGACCGAATTCGTCATCTATCAGAACCCGATTAATCACATGGTCATGACAAATAACAGAGATGTACAACACTTTATTATGTATTATGCCTTCAAATGGTAACTCTTCTTTACTGAATAATATGCGATGACTCCCCACAACCTTACCTATAATTGCGGCCAGATTTTCAACACTCGTGCCAATGGGCACATATGCTTTATCTAAGACTTTCAACAAAGCTTTTTGGTGGTATTGAGAACTCATTAGCAATGCCCATACGGAGATTTATGCTGGAGTCTTTTCCAGATGCGTAACAATTGAATATTCTTTTGGTTGCATTCTCCTCCAAAACTCTTCGGCCTCTCCTTCAGTAATCGGCCTCTTCTGTGAATCCTTTTTGTAAGAGTCGTTGGCTAAATTTTTAGGAATATAGCATCGTCCAGACCGAGTCATCCTATAAGCGGTGGCAGTCTCTACAACAAACTCACTTCTGGCCGGTGTTAGAGCATATGCACGAGTTGGGGCTTCCATCACCATAAACGGGGCCTTTAATTGACACTTAAAGCAGCCACAACCTTCTCTATCTTCTCTACTTCTTCTTTCTTCTTGGGCTTTTTCGAATCAACCTTAGTGATAGTCTTGCTAACCGTCCATTCATCTTTTATTTAGATCATATTAACCACATCCCCTCCGTGGTTAGGTAACAGATTACTGTTGACATTCAAAGCTAGTGTTTGAAGAGTAATAACTTTATGATCAATCAGGTCCTAGATCTTATGTTTCAAATTAATGCAATCTTCGGTACTATGGCTGACTCTTCCAGAATGATAGGAACAGTTTTGATCAACGTGGTAAAATTGAGAATTGGTATTAGTGGGTTTTGGTTGGACAGGCTGGAGATAGCCGGCTGCTCCTAATCTTTCGAAAAGCTGAGTGCGATTTTAAGCCAACGGTGTGAAGTTTTGAGGAGGTTTCTTTTTAAGGTTTGGATGAGGAAGGTTATTTTGATTGGCGAGAGGTTGTACTTGATGATAATTTGGAGCTAATGGTGGTTTGGACATTAGGCTGATAATTTGGAAATGGAGTTTGATATTGTGGTAGGACATTTGGTTGTGGAGCTTGGTATTGAGGTGGGACATTTGGCTGTGGAGCTTGGTATTGAGGTAGGACATTTGTCTATGGAACTTGGTATTGAGGTTGAGCGTAGAAGACGGATTGAGGACTCGGGGGTGGCGGAGAAGAAAGGGCATTCCTAGGTCTGAATTTCCTTCTAAATTTAGCCATAGAATTAGTGGCTCCGCAGTCACGTCTTCTCTTTTCTTCCTAGGGAACCCAGAAGACCTGACCGACGTTGGAGTCTGGATAATTTTCCTCGTTTGGATGCCTTCTTCGAGTGATTCACCAATCTTTACCAAATCTGCAAAGGTTGCACGAATTGCAGACACCATTCTAGTATAGAACTCTCCTTCTTGAGTACGGGAAAATACCTACCATTTCCTCCTCAGTCATATGAGGTTGTACCTTAGCGTATTTCTTTCTCCAGTGATAGGCATAATCTCAAAAGTACTCACCTCTCTTTTGCTTGATCCTATTTAGTGAATGCCGGTCAGGAACTATTTCCACATTGTAAGTGTAACACCCCATACATTTCCAACTTATTTGACTACCTTAATATTTATGAAATTATTTAAACTTGAGATAGTTGGTGTATTACCCACTAAATTTATTGGGCTGAATTAATATTATGTTTATGGACCTAATTGGGGCCCAAAATTAAGTAAAACGACATGGGCCCAAAAAGGAGATGATCCATTTAAAAATGGACCAAGTTTACTTGGACTTTTTGACCAAATAATTGGCTAAGGATGACCAAAGGAGAGGATGGTTGGAGGGACTTTATAAGGCTGAAATTCAGCTTATTTTCCACACAATACACTTGCAAAAAATCAGATTTTCAATCAAACATTTCTCTCTCTCAAAAACCCTAGCCACCCTAATTTTCTCTAAGGATTTTTGGACAAATCTTCCACTTGCAAGCCTTGGTAAGTTTTTACCCTTATACATTAATATATTATATGCATAAGAGGTTGTTTATATCATGTTGTTTATGTTTAAAAAGTGTTGAGCAGTCCACTTTTGCTAAATCGGTAAAGGATTTGCCCTCTATGTGGTTTAAACTTTAAAGGGGACTTAAGGTCTTGAAGGAATTGAATTAGATGGATGAAATTTCAGTATTTTTAATTATTGTTCTGTCCCTAATTTGTTACTCCTTGTGTATGACTTGTGTAAATGTTTATACGTAATTGTGCATGGAACGTTTCGCGTAGTGAAAGGAAAATACTTTCTTGTTATGTTAAAGTGAATTCTGAAATTGTGTGGACTGTTTTTGGTATATTGTTGTGGAAGGTATTTATGTGACTTGATGGAATAAATATGTGGAGTTGCATTGAGGTAAAAATGTGAAGTATGCACTTGGTGGGAAATCTTGTCGGTTTGTGACGTCTATGTTGGTTTGTGGACTATTTTGGTGGTGGTGTTGCCTTGGCAAGGCAGTAAGTTATGGTATAGGAGGGTGGAATGGAGTTATATGGCAGTATAAAGTAAGGTGGAATGATATACCATATGATTGGGATGTTGGATAGTTTTTACTTCCCGTCAAGTAGCTAATTATCGCCTTGTGAACTTGTAATGTAATTAGCTTTTAATGTTAGCTTCATTACATACTTGTGTTGTAGAGTAACACTTTAAGGAAGAGCTGAATTATTGTAGTCACGTGTTGGAAATATAAGGTATGTAAGGTTACTCTTTTTCGTATCCTTTGGCAGTACCTATTGTTCACATCTTTACCGAACTTGTTTCCACTCCGAGATGTTTTAAAGTATCTCATTTCAAGTTTGTTAGCAATTTTTATTCACATGTCTCTTATTTGTTGACTATTGTTCCAAATCTCCAATAATTTTATGACCACCGATGTAACAATCTCACAAAAATTAAAGAAGTGAAGTAATGCATATTTGATTGAGTACGGGTGGTAGCTCTCGGGGCAAAAACCTAGCTCGAGTCGATCCCGATTGATTATTGGATGCAGGAGGTAGCTCTAGGGATGAAAACCTAGCTCGAGCCAAACCTAATTTATTAATTTATGGGTGGTAGCTCTGGGGGCATAAGCCTAGCTCGAGCCGATCCCAATGTTAGTTACCACTGATCAGTTGGTCCCGGGCATTGTATGATGTATATTGATGTAAGGGTAAAAGGAAAGAAATGAATTTATGTACATGGTTCCACATATACAACACGGTGGTATATCAGTATTATCTATTCACTTGTATTTGATTCCATTTGAGTTCCTATATTTCATATAGTTATTTATAGCCTTACATACTCAGTACATTCTTTTGTATTGACGTCCCTTGGGAGACCTACCTTACCTGTTGTAGGCACAAGAGCTAGTAGACCTTCACAGTAGGGTACGGGTCATCTGCAAGCTATTGGTGAGCTCCAGGTTGATTCGGGGCTTTCTGAGTCATTGTATATACTTTTTTGGCTGTGTAGTAGTTGTATAAGGCGGGGACTTGTCCCGACCTTAGTCATGGTTATATATCTTTTAGAGGCTTTGTAGACCTTGTAAATTCAAACGTAGAAGTGTCTTACCTTTTAAACGTTGTGGCCCCAACTGCCAAGTCTTGTATCTATTTTGAACATCTTTACATGACTTCCGTCGTCAATATATATTATCTGCACGTGGCAGAATTTTTGTTCATTTAATGGCATGCATATGAATGTACTCGATCATAGGTTGGTTCTCTCGGGCCTTTACGACTACGGGTGCCTGTCCGCCCCAATGGGATTTGAGGCGTGACAGTAAGCGAACCTGTCGATAAAGTCTTTGGCCAAGGCCTTCCAGCTAGACCATTTTCTCAGTTCCTGGGATGTGAACCAATCCAAAGCTTTACTGCTTAAACTTCAACTGAATAGGCGCATTAGCAACACTTTATTCCTTCCAATTCTAACCATTTGGTCATAGTATCTCCTTAAGTGAGCCATGGGATTTTCGGTGCCACCGAACGTTCCAAATTTGGGGACTTTATATCCTTCTGGTAGGTCTACACCGGGGTGGACACACAAATTATCATAAACAAGGCCATCATTATCCCCTGCTCCATGAGACTTTTTGATCCTCATAATCTCTTCATTCATTGTACGCAACTTCTTTTCATGCTCGATCCTCTATTCTTTTTCTTTCTTCTCATAATGGTCTACCTCAGGATTCAAAAAAGGTTTATAGAGATCGAGAGATGTGACAACATAGAAAGTAGCTGGGGGTATAGGTCGGATGTGAGATGGATTTGGGATAGTGGCAGAAGGGTTTTGGTATGCTGAAGTGAGATTTGGAGGATGAACGAAAGTTGGGTTATAGGATGGGAGGACATTTTAGGGGTTAAAGGTGTTTTGTGGAGTTTGAGAGTGGTTTTGTGGGATATGAGGATGGATTTGTGGAGTCCGGGAAGGATTTTATGGACGGTACACATCTGAGTTATTGTCTCGATTGGTGTTTTGAATGGGTGGAGTGTGATTTTGATGAACCGGTGGATTATTGATAATTGGGTCTGTGGGAAGTTGAGAGGTGGAAGCAGATGAAATGTTATTTGGATGATTTCTGAAGTCAGGTGTGTTGAGAGGAGGAATTTGGAGTAGAGGACCGTGCCCTCCTAGTACAAGAGCATTAGTAGTGATGGCCAGATTAGCCAAGTCTCTAGTACGATTCATCTCCTCTTGGAGCATTTCCAGTTTCCTCGCAAGTTCAGCAATGATTTTGCTTTGTTCTGCTATCACATTGTCCCTGATGGCCAATGCATTATCGTCATTGTTTCCAGTCATATTTGAATGTTGGCTAAGGAATGGGACTTTGCGAGGTTTTCATCGGGTGAAGTAAGGATGTTCAGCCAGCTTATGACAACACGGAGTAGTTTCTGTTATATGTAAAGTAAAAACAACTCAAAGGCAGATGTGTTAGATTCCGTTAGTGATAAACAATGCAAGATAATCACATAGGAAAGGAACACATAAAGTTGTTTCTCATCGCAAGTGAATTGATCATATAGTAATAATGACTCGAAAGTTCCAATGAACAGGATTTTATTTATTGTTTTGGATAAGTAGAATTTATGAGGAAGGTTCAACTCTTCATCTTCCCATTCTTATGTCTTCTTTCGTCGAAGTGAGGAATAAGTAGAGTTTTTGAAGATAGGGGCCGGGCTAAAAGGATGCCTACATATCTTACGAAGGAGAAATCAGGCCCTACATAGTTCGAATGGTTGTAAAAAGGATTGTTTTTATTTCATTCACTAAACTTCATTACATTAGGGAAAAGAAAATACAAGGAAACTAAAAACTTGTTACGTTTAAAGCTTGATTCTGGATAAAAATTGCTTCTGTTCTTTTTGACCTCTTTCGCTTCTATGGATGATCGGGCTCAAACTCCAAACATATCATCCCAATCTTGATGAAGTGCTCCAGCTTGAAACGGAAAGCTCGACATTTTTCAATGTTGTACCCTTTTGTTCCATTGTGATAGACGCAGGAGTCATCATTCTTCTTCCATTTTGCCAAATTCCTCCTCTCATTTGCCTTCTTTGGATGTAAGATTTGTGCTTGAACCAACTTGACATAGATGTCTTCATAGTTGTCCTTGAAAGTCGTGAAGTCCACACGACGAATTGAAATACCACTGGTAATGGGAGTTCCTGGCTTGATCATATCACATACCAGCATAGTATGTGGTCCATACAAATGACCAATCTTCCCACTATTGATCATATCACATATCTGAGCTTTCAACACACGATATTCATCTGTGGTATGCCCTTTTTGGAGAAGGTGATAAGTGCACTTCTTATGCTCATCCCGCGGATCACACTTGGGTCCTTGGGTCTTGATCGGGGGATAAAGTTCCCATGGCTAACAATAACTGATAAATTTCTGAGACTTGCACAACTTTTGACTCCCTCAGGTAGTTTCTAGCACCTACCTTGAGTGTGACTTGCCCCTGTTCTCCTGTAGGCCAGGTTATTTTCTCTATATTTTTTACTGCTTTTCCATCTCTTGTATGAGTTTCTCAGGATCTCCAAGAGCCTCACTTTGGTATGCTTCGAATTCTGACACCATCTGCTTGACTTCTTTGGAGAAATTCTTTTTTGGCTTTTCTTCATTTAACGCTTGATCTATTTCCGCAATCCTTGCCTTGACTTCAGCAGTCTGTCTATTCAACTCCTTGTCTTTTGCCAAAGCTACTTCTGTCTGATGGCGGATTTCCTCACTCTTCCTATGGAGCTCATCGATCTCTTGTTGAATTGACGTAATTCTTCTCCTTGTCAAATCCATTTCCATATCCATCTCTTCAGTCAAACCTTCCTAAAAGTACGAGAGATGATTCTTTAGGATTGTTTTGGGAAACTTTGAAAGACTTAGAGCATTTTGGTCGGACTTTCGTGTAGTGGACGTATATTTCTGCCTAAATGGTCTCTATAAACATGGGATCGGATCAATTGGCCTTTAATTCAAATCAGCATAACACATATGAGCACATAAGATAGTTATATCACACAAAACATTAATAAAGAACGCGTCCTACTCAAGGGGACCTTTTGGAGCCAAAGGTGGGCCTAGCGTTCGTTTGAAAAGACGTATGCGTTGTTTTAGAATCATTCTATTACCCCTAATATATATAGATAGATAGATAAAAACAAAATTTTCCCAAAAAGGGATACAAAGCCAGCCGATAAAGGGGTTCACATTTAAAGACAATAGGAAATAAAAAGGGCCCACGCATGGGACAAATAAGACAAACCCACGCAGGCGTATTTTAGGAAAAATAGTAAATACGTAGAAATAAACCCATGCAGGGGCGACTACTAGTGCAGTCCTGAAGATGATCCCTCTCCATTTTCCCTTTTCTTGTATTTCTTCGCAATCTCTCCGAATGTATACTGAGCGAACCAATACTCTATTTCTGTTTTGAGCATTCTGTGTTCTATTGGCACCTGAGGAAAGCCATGGTATTTCTGCAACATATTAGTGGCTTTGTTTTCCACCTCTATTCTCATACGCTCGAATTTTTGACTCAAGATGTCTATAGTGCGATGATACTCTTCAATGGTATGACGATCTTCTTCTTGTTTTTTCAAAAGTTCCTGTTCACGTCTTACCATTTCTTCCTGTAGATTCTGAAACTATTCGTGGACTTTGGATCTAGAGTTGGTTCTTGGCCAAGAAATATCCATGTCTCGGATGTCTTTCTTTAACCAATCCTTGTAGCCGTCTACGTAACCTGCGTTAAACCTGTCTTCAGCTACCGTTTCTGGCCCCATTCTTACACACGCTTTCCAAATTTGGACAATGGCATCAGCTTTTGGAACTTTGTTCTCTTCATCGTAATTAAAGATGAAACCCTCCATGTAACCATGCTTAGGAATAGTATGAGTCCTCCCAAACTGTCTAAGGACCCTTTGGGGGGCATATGGACGAACTCCCCTAATTCCCGGTAGAGGAAGAAAAGGTAGTCCTTGACTTTCGATAATCACAAATTTTGAGAAAAACCTGTCCAGCATCCACTGAATGTTATCTTCTCCTAAGTTACAGAACACTTGGGACCACCCAATCTTGGTTCTGTTTCCCATGTCACCCCAATGGAGCATTTCTGGTAGGTTATCAAACTCATTCTTCTCATCTAGTTCGGGTAGTTCTCGAGTTCCCTTGAATTTCATTAAGTGACTAAGGATCCACCATTGAAGAACCAAGTTGCAACCTTGAAAGAAGCAATGTTTGTTTTTGCATCTCCCGAGGGCTCTATAAATATCGGACAAGATGATCGGGACTAGAGAGAAATAACTAATTGATCCTCTTGCATTCAAGCCCTTGAAAAGAGTTTGTACCACCATAATGATTTGAGTGTTGATGGTGCAATTTTGGTTCAAAGGAAACACCATGAGTCCTAAAAAAGCTATAGCAAAAGCTATGGGTCGAGTTTCATCCCATTCGCGATAAGTGTAGAACTCATTCTGGAACCGTGTGAACCCCCTGCTGCCTTCTCCCCAGCGAGTGTAAAATTCTCGAAAAGGAATGCTTGGAGCATCTATCCAGTTGCATTGGTCTTGACGCAGCTTAAGGGCCTGAGCAATATTCTTTAAATATGGTCTTCTTGGAATCAGAACGCCTTTTTGAGGCCTTTTCAAATCCGCCCAAAAATATATGCAATCCCTAATTTCTTCAATAGTTGGGGTGATTTCCATGTTTCCAAAACGAAACACCATGTTGCTGATATCCCAATACCCTGTTAATATTTGGATTAGCTCCGGCCATGTCTTCATGTCTTTTATGCTCACCAAATGTCCTAGGTACTTTTTCACTTCACGTTTTTGCTCCACGTCCAATGACCTATGCCACAAGTGGATTTCAATCGGATCTTCTAACACCATACTAAAGTTCAAGAACCGCGACATCCTACAAAAGGAGCAAACCGTTAGGCCCCTCCCCCGAGATGATAGTCCGATTACAACACATACGTCTTTTCAAATAACACATAGTTGTATGCGGGTCGTAGACCCTTTTGACACATTTGACGTTTGTCTAATGGACTTAATACCCCCGAGTTATTAAGCCATCCTAGGCTAATGCCTAAAACTTTGGGATTTGGTTTCGCTCTATCCTAATTTACTAGAATAGTTTGTTTGAATTGACCGGGAACCCGAAGTGGACTTTTCAGGGTAACACACCAAATGACTGTTAACCGACTCGTGTCAACTACTTCACTTGGCGGTTCAAAGAAGTTTAGGTGTTATACTGAAGGGCGGGTGCAGAAACCCACATAACCGCCCTTTTTTGTAATGTCTAATGCTTTGCCTGGAATGACGGAATATGCCACGATATGACAATTTATAAAAAGAATTAAACATATAAGCAAGTAAAGCAATTTAAAATACTAATTATTACAAGTCCGAATAGTTAGTCAAACAAAGTTAGATTCAAATATGTGGTTAGAACCTAGTTATTCCCCAGTGGAGTCGCCATTTCTGTTTGCAAATTTTTTGAATTTTCAAACACTTAGGAAAGTTTTCAAGTTCGGATTTTGAGAGACGCCACTTGATTAATTTAAAGGAAAATCAAGAAAAAACTAAAAAAAAAAAAAACAGATCTTCAAAGATTTAAAACAGAAAAAAAATCTCAAAGTTAAAAAAAAAACTCTAGGTAAGTGGTTCCTATTAATACTTTAGGAAGGGTTTTAAAGAACCTAAAGGATCCGCTAACTCGCGGTTATCCATACTATTTGAAAACGACTTTATTTGACAAACTTTGGAAAGAAATTTTTAAAGAGAAATTTGTTAGAAGTTTTATGCAAATCGAAATTTTTGACAACTTAGTGGGGAATTTAACTAAGTTAAAATCGGTTAGTAGCAAATATCAACAAAAAATAAAGAAGGGAGAAAGAGATTGGGTTTAGGCACTCTAAGCCCAAACCCCTTAATTTGTCCAATATTGGACTCTTGGGCTTGGCCCATCTCTGCATCGTGTACCTGTCCTAAGCTACTTTTCGGACCTTTGAGACCCAAATGACGGTTTCACCTGTATTAAATTACAACTTTGGCTTCAGGGCCCATAAAATATATTTCAAGACTTTTTAAGTCTCAAAACACTAATTTCTTCAAATTCAATGGGCTCTGGCCCATTCTTCTATCTTCAACCTGTACGCCATATGTTGATATGGAATAGTCCATTTGGACTTGAGTTTTTTGTCCGACTCGCAAAGATGGACCTCGTTGACCCATTAAGGAATACAAAGGAGGAAGAGTCCATTTGGACTCCAAATGGGATTCACATGCAAAAAGAAAGAAAGAGAAAAAGAATAAGCATGCAGGGGCGTATGTACATGGTAGGGAGGGGGTTCACATGCACCCATCCTCCCCTACCTAATCTATGTATAGTACTACTATTTTTTTGTTGACTTGTAAGATTTTGTAATGGGTGAACCCATGGTCAAATATTTTTTTTAGTCCATTGATAAATGTGCACATAGAGGGGGTGCACCTTTTTACTGCAATTTTTGGTTCTACTCCCTATATTCACATTATTTTTTTAACTCAAAAGTGTCACTTTTAATTTAAAAAATTTAATTTATAAATAAATATAATGTTTAAATATCCATGCTTTTAGAATTGTGCAGGCTGCAGCTTTTTAAATTGGTCCTTAACATTATAATAATATTATAATATAACACAACATTAAATAAAAGTACATACACTTTAGGTTGCTTTTTTCTCCTTTTCTTTTTTATTGATTTATTGTTTCTATTTCTTTTTTGTCTTTTTTTTCATTGGTTGTCCAAGGCTTCAAAAGCCCCAAAACAAAAAAAGCAAAACACATTTCATTTTCATACTTTTGAATGGTTATTTAGTTTGCTATATAGAACGTAGTGTATTTAAAAATATAAGTAATGATGTTATTATTGACCGTTTTCAAAGTATGAAAACTCGCCGAGGTCAATTGTAAAGTGAATGACACTTTTTTGTTAATATAGTACTATGAAGGTTGTTCCTCAACTTGTTGTCTCCATAAATTTTATATAATTACATTAAAAATCTATTTTGAAGATGATGGTGCCCCCATGGTGTTGAAATCCTAGATACGCCTCTATAAGCATGCATTCACTTTGTGTAGGATCTGTTAAAATACAAATAGTCAAAACAACCTAATTTTTTACCTCAATCAAATTAATGAAAAGAATTTGGTCATGAAATTAAATTCCCAAAAATAACATGGATGGGCAGTGGCTAAAATTAACATGGAAAGTCATATAAGCAATACAAAAATAAACAAAGTCTCTAACAGGAAAAATTGTTTGAAAATGTTAACTCTAGTGAAGACAGTTTTGACAAAGACTAATCAAAAATAAATGGAAAGACACGCACGATAAAACCATCCTATTCCTCTCTTTGACATACCCTAAGGATTTTTTACATGTCAAATGGGTCATAGAGGAGTCTCGGATGTAACATCTCTAGCTTATGAACCAACTCCACCTTTCCCATTGACATCATGAGTCAAGGAAAATTCGGAAAGGCTCAGTTATGCACAAAAGGAGGCAAGGCAATCGAAACAAGAAAAATGAAACAGGAAAAAGAAGAAAAAATGAAACCTTTATAGCATAGGTGGTGTAGAAACTAGACTAAGATAAGCGATTTATAACAAGCAAGAAACAAGTTGAAAAGAATAAATTTCAAACAAGACTAGCAGTACATGATTTTTCTGTTATTTTTTATTTTATTTTATTTTTTAAAAGAAGGAAAGCTTAAATCGGCATTATCGAAGAAACAAGAAAATACACATTATCCTCAACACCTTAACCAACATGCTGCGTTCGACATACAATTCAAATTTATTGAAACAACAAGAAAATAACCTAGGCTTCTACAACAATCAATCCACCATTTACACTAAGAAATGGCTATGAACTAACATAGAACCAGAAATTTACAGAAGGGATGAAATTCAACGAAGAAATACCACAATGATGCCTCCATCGCAACAAAACCAATGGCCTTCACAACCGTCTACAGCACATAGTACGACCGTACACTACGAGCAACAACCAAATACTACTATGATAATGAAAATGAGGCTGCATCACAACAAGAAAAGAGTCGAAAAGTTTACCTCTTTCGGAGCAGCAAACGAAACTACGAGTTTGGTCGAAATCCTTGCCACCACGAAACACCACTAAACTTTAAACTAGGAAAAATTCTTCCAAAATTTTCCTCTTTTGCTCGAAAACTCTTTAAAAAAAATTCAAGACTTTTGCTTATAAGTTTTTCACTCTCTAAGGCTTGGTTGAACTCAAGGGAATAGTGAGGTATTTATAGCAAAAGATTGAGGTCAATTTTTAGCTCTTAATCGATGTGGGAGAGGGGATTCTGAGGGTAGTTTTGAGATTTCACTATCATGATAGGGTTTGACAACTCATAAATTTGAACAAATTCAGATGAGGAAATAGGAAAAAGAATTGGGATTTTTTGGAAAATCGAAAATCCATTTATCTTCCAATGGGAATGGACCAGCTATGTACGAATTCGTACACGAATCAATGGTAAGGAGTGGATTCAGCCGCATCTCAAGGGAATTGAACCAGCTGGAGCATCTCTAGAACCCTCTCGGTTTTGTGAGTACAAAATTTGTGCCTCTCATATGCCGTTGTACGAATTTGTGGAGGATGGAGGAAAATCAAATTAAGGATTCATCGTTTGGAGCGAATTGGAGTCGTTTTGGGAGTTGGGTTCGCTGTTGGTGTTATGTTGTTGTTGAAGTTGTTGTTGTTCGATGTTTTTGCTGAAGAAGGAGAGTATATTAGGGGTGATGGGTTTGGGCTGGGTCAACTGATTTAGGATTGGGCCTGGAGAGGGGTTAAGTGGGAATGGGTTGGGCGGTGGTTTGAGGTATTTTGGGCCTGATTTTCAGGTCCAAATTGAAAAGGGGAGGGTAGGAATTAGGTTATTGAAGAGATAAACCAATTAAATTAGGATTTAGTCAAACTTATTTAAATTTAGGTCAAATTGAAAATCAATTGGTCAATTACATTGCAATTGTGGTCAATTTGATTTCAATTACAACTAAATTTAATAAGTTCGGCTAAATTAAATTGCAATCCAATATGAATAATCAATCACTTTAATCCCGAGTTTCTTTATCTGATAAAATTAAACAAATATTTCCCGAATAAGTTATTTTAGGAACAACTTACAGGTTTAAATCAAAAAATCAACCATTTGAATTAATTTTCAAGATGGCTCTTGATAAAACCTAACTTTTGATGAAATAATTATTTAAGCGACTAAAACTATATGATCTCGTATACAAGAATACGAAAATGTATAATTTATCACTTAAATGAAAAATTTAACTCAAATAAAAATTTTAGAAAGTATTTATCCAGAAAAAACAAATATTTCAATTTTATTTAAAACCGATGAAAACCCAGGATTAAATTTAGTTTTAGAGGGAAAAAATTAGGTGTCAACATTCATTATTTCAGATAACAACGAGTATTCACTACCATGAGAAATCACAAGTCTGCCCAAAGGCCAATTCACCACTGATTCAATCAAGCATTATCAAATTCAATCATTAATCATCACAAGTCCGATGACCTATCAAGTAGGTATCCATTTAGGAATTCACATTTCACCAAGGTTAATATATGTATTCTAAATCATCAACCTATTTTTTTCACCTATCTAATCCTCTTTCATTCATATTAGAATAGGCCAATTTCGGTCACTAACTAGTAACCCTTACACTTCAGTCATCACTAAGTTCTAGACATCATCCTGTGTTTTAGCTGATTATTCAACCACTCGGCTATATTCAACTTACAATTCTAGGATGTGCAAAACTTAACCTTAGGTTCTTAAGTTATATCTTCACATTATCTTATCACAACCAATCCTCCTAACTATCTCCTAGCAAGAATGTCTCTTACTTTGACTATACATCATATTGGGTTCACCCCAGACTAGCTTTATAGATTACAAGGTCACCTAGTTCTTTTATTATTATTCACATTCACATATTAATTCTATAAACCATCAAACAAGTCACACAACCACAAACACCCATCAAGGGATACACATAAAGATAATAACATATAATTATCTTATTAATACAATACTTTCATGTTTTATCCATATAACCTCTACTAATTCACAGGTATTCAATTTGGGTAACCGCGTTAACCCCCTAATTTTGTTGCATGTTTGAACTTTTAAGTCTTTTTCACACCCTTTATACCTATATTTTTTACCCGGACCATTTAGACTTGACCCTTCTACTCCTACACTTAGAAATCTATCAACCCATTTTGGGATACCTTACCTTTCCACGTACCTTGCTATTAGGATGCCCGACAAGCCATCCTGTCTACTTAGCTAACCCTTACAATACTCAACTTGAGTAATTTCACTCTGATAGTGTTTACTTTGCACTTACGCCTCTTTAACACTTCTTAAATATAACTCACGGGTTATCTTGGATTACTATGAACAACCGACTTGAACCTCAATTAGCTCATCTCCCCACTTTTTACCATTCTTAACCCATACTATACTTTAAAAAATTACATTCATTCATCTAGTTATAATTCTCACCATATTATACTAAACTCATGCCACAAATATCGCACCAGCTGAGTACAACAACAATCCATGATAATATTTAATCCTAACTGGATTTTTATTAATTTCATCCATCCAAACACTGTTCTCGAAGGCCTAAGACATGGAATCTCCTGACATTACTATTAGTATTATATGTATCAACCAAAAATCTACTACAATTAACCTCAACCTACCTCGTAGACAAAATATGCTGCCATGGAGAGGAGGAAGTTGTCTCGCACGTGCTAAGCATACTCACGCATCGGGTTCCCATCGTGTATGCCTCGAATCTCCCTCATAAAGTAAGGCCTTTAGAATCTCCTAGGTATGGAGGTGGGGTTTATTCAGGGTGTTTTGAGGGGTAAGAAATGACCTAGAGGATAAAATAAAAGAGGGTTTTTAACAAAATCTAGGGTTGGATACTGTCAGGTTACCGCTGCAGTGGCTATATGACCGCAGTAGTGGTAGGTCGGACACTGGCCCATTATCTTTTGGATTCTCGACCCAATAATGTTGGACCCTACTTTTTCGCTAAAAATTAAATTCTATCAGGTCATTACAACGATGCCTCAAATAGTGCCATCTGAGTACCTGAATGGTAGTTATTATTATAATCAAACTCTGCTAAGGTTAAAAACTACTCCCATTGACCTCCAAAGTCCATGACAAACGTACGGAGCATATCCTCTAAAACCTAAATAGTCCACTCCGACTATTCGTTAGTTTGAGGATGAAAAGTGGTGCTAAGGTTAACCTGGGTACCTACTCCTCCTGAAAGGCCCTCTAAAGGTTTAAAGTGAACTGGCATCCTCTATCTGAGATAATAGGCACGGACATTTCGTGAAGATGAACCATCTCTCAAAGATAGATATGAGCCAACCTCTCAGCACTGAAGAAAGTATGAATAAGGATAAAATAGGTAGACTTGGTCAATCGATCCATGATGACCCAAATGCAATCAAAACCAAGAGAAGTACGAGTCAAACCACCTATGAAATCCATAGTAATCCTCTCTTATTTCCACTCTAGAATGGGTAGTCTCTGAAGTAATCTACCTGCCCTCAAATACTCGGATAATATACCAGGCCTTAAATACTCAGACTTTACCTGCTGACAACATAATCACCAAGCATAAAGTTTGCTATATCTCTCCTCATACCACTCCACCAGTAATGTTGCCTCAGATCTTTATACATCTTACCTGTCCCAGGGTGAATAGAATATCTGGAGTTGCTAGCCACCCAAAGTATCAACTAAATCAAGTCTCCAACCCTTGGAACACAAATGCGACCGTCAAATCTCAAAATGCCCTCAGAATCTAAGGTAGCCATCCTAGACTCACCCCTTAATACCTGATCTCAAATGCCACATAGTCTGCTATCCTCAAACTGTTAGCCTAGAATCTACTCCAATAAGGTAAACCTAGCCTCAACACTAGCAAGAACCCTTCTAGGACAGGAGATATCAAGATAGACCATCATGTTGGCTAAGGACTGAATGTCTAAGGCCAATGGTAGCTCAAAAACTAAAATAAAGGCAAAGCTACCCATACTAACCACCTTTCGGCTCAAGGCGTTCGCCACCATATTTGCCTTGCCCAAATGGTATAAAATAGAGAAGTTATAGTCCTATAGCAACTGAATCCACTTGCAGTATCTCTCATTAATTTCCCTCTGGGTCATAATGTACTAAATACTATGGTTGTTAGTGAAGATCTCACAGCGAACACCATAAAAGTAATGCCTCCAAATCTTAAGCGCAAAAACTACGGCCGCCAACTCTAAACCATGAGTGGGGTAGTTGCACTCATGAACCTTCAACTATCTCAAAGCATAAGCAATAACTCAGCCCTGCTACATCAAAACACACCCTAAACCACCACCAGAAGCATCACAATAAATAGTGAACCCCTCACCATCAACTAAAAGAGTCAGAATAAGAGTTGAAGTGAGCAAGTCCTTGAGCTTAAGAAAGCTCACCTCACAACCATCAGACCACTAAAATGGAATCTCTTTCCTAGTCAATCAAGTTATATATATTGCAATAGTAGCAAATCTCTCGATAAATCACCTATCGTAGCTTTCCATCCCAATAAAACTATGAACCTTAGCAGGTAATGTGGGCCTAGCTCAATCACGAATAGCCTCAATTTTTGTCGGGTCTACCATAATGCCTTTCTTAGACACTACATGTCCTAGGAATTCCACAAACTCAAGCCAGAACTTGCACTTTGAGAATCTGACCACAAGCCTATGATTTGTCAAAGTGTGGAGAACAATTCTCAAATGTTGCTCAAGCTCCTCACTACTCCTCGAATATACCAGAATGTCATTGATGAAAACAATCATAAAAGAGTCCAAATAAGGCCTGAAAATGCGGTTCATCAAATCCATAAATGCAACTGGGCATTGGTCAATCCAAAAGACATCACTACAAACTCGTAATAGGCCATTGCGAGTCCTGAAGGCTATTTTAGGGATGTCCTCTGCCCGAATCCTTAATTGATGGTAGTCAGACCTCAAATCAATAATAGAAAACACCGCAGAACCCTGAAGCTGGCAAAATAAATCACGATACGAGGCATAGTATACTTATTGTTCACTATCACCTTATTGAGCTACCTGTAATTGATACACATACACATAGAACTATTCTTCTTCTTCACAAACAGAATAGGAGTATCCCAAGGTGATATACTCGGCCTAATAAAATCCTTACCGAGAAGATCTTGAAGCTAAGTATTTAGATCCTTTAGCTCAGTAGGAGTTATATGGTAAGGTGCCATGGAAATAGGTTGGGGTCCCATCTCAATCTCAATATCACGTTGAGAAGGAAGGCCATAAAGGTCAGTAGGAAAGACATCTAGAAAGTAACGGACTATTGAAATAGAATCAAGCAAAGGATACTCAACATTAACATCACAAACATAGGCGAGAAATGACTCACAACCCCTCAACACCAGTCTCCTAGCCCTAACATAAGAAATAATCCCGATCAATGCAAGGCTAAAAGAACCTTTTCATTCAACTGGGGGTATGCCAGGCATGACTAAGGTAACGGTCTTAGAAAATAAACCTAAGATTGCATGATATGGGGATAACCAGTCTATGCCCAAAATAATATAAAAATCCACCATATCTAGTATAATATGGTCAGCCTAAGTGTCAAACTCCCGAACAGTCATAATACACAATCTAAATATCCAATCCACTACTAAAAAATCACCCACGGGAGTAGCTACACGTAAAGGTACAAATAATAGCTCCCAAAAGTACCCTAACCGCAGTGCATAATAAGCAGAAACACATAAAAATGTGGAGCCCGCATCAAATAAAATAGAAGCTGGTTGATGGCACACTAAAATCATACCTGTGATCACACCATCCAAAGCCTCAGCCTTCGGCCTACTAGGAATCTCATATAAGTGACCTAGTCCGCCTCCAGACTGGGTGCCTTCCCGACCACCTTTTTGATCTGCCTGAGGACTACCTCTAGAACCCTGGGGACCACCCCTACGACCTAATACACTACCCCTAGCTAGAGAAAGTACTTATCAGATTTGCTGGGCACTCTGCTCTAAAGGCTCAATCATCCTATACCAAGGACACTTTCTAGAGAAATGGCCCACAATACTATAATCATAACATACCCCAAGCACTCTGCTCTATTGCGAAGGTCTAGTTGACCCAAAATGGCTACCTCAGCCTGAAGACCCTGATTGTGCACCCCTCGATAACTGACCATCACTATAGCCAGGCTGACCCCCATCTAAAAGCTGAAGCACTGCCTGAACGAGCCTACTAGACTAACCTTGATGCTGATGAGACTGATGCTGAGGGTACCTATCCTGAAAACCTCTGCCTCTAAATTGTGAGTCGTTGTGGCTCCCACAATAACTGCCCTACTGATGTGGCCTCTTATTATTTCCTTATTGGGCCTCACAATGTATCTGCTCCATAGTCTAGGAATAATCAGCATTCATAAAAGATCTACATGCAGCAACTAGAATCTGAGCAACTATATGAAGAGAAAGTCTTAGCCCTCTTACAAAACATTGGATCCGCTCATACTCAGTAAGTAGAATCATAGTGTCATTCCTTGTCAACTTATGGAAACTCGCCTCATGCTCAGCAACTGACATAAAACCCTACTTCAGTCCTATAAATTAATCCCTTAGACACTCGTGCAAACAGCGAGGCATATACTTCTCCAAAAAAGCCTTAGAGAATTGAGTCCATGTCCTAGGTGGGGATCTAGCTGGCCTAGAATCAATATAGCCCCTCCACCATAATTTGGCTGCCCAATCAAACTAAAATATGGTGTAGTCTATACCACGAGCCTCTACCAAGCCTAAATTTTGTACCCTTTCCTCACAGCAAGTTAGAAACTCAAAAGCATCCCTGCCTGGGGCCCTACCAACCTAGGTGGAGTAAATCTCAAAAATTTATCCCGCATCTTTTGCTCTTTTATGTTTATAATTGGATGGGCTACTGCGGTTGTAGAACTACCGGTGTAAGTGGGACCTCTACTATAATGACCCTTCAGGTTATTTTCTTGATTTCCATGCATTTCTGTCATTTTGAGCCTTTCCACAGTGGCTACAGGTCATTAATGACTTGCTGGAACTGTCAGTTTGGTTATCAGATAATTTGTTTGGATTTTAGGCTTATTTCTCTGTTTTGAAGCTTTTGCTATTAAGGAATTGATCTCAGACCAAAACTTCTAGTAAATAACCTCAGACAAGACTTTTGATAGCACCATCAGCTCCAGAACTTTAATTTTAAGCTAGGGGAACCCTTGGTTCAGGTCTCGAGGTTTTTAAATTCATTTTGGGCTACTAGGTAGATTTAATAAAAAATAAAACTAACATTTAATACAAATGATCTCGGATGAAAGTTTTAATGGTTCCATTGAGTCTGGAATATTGAATTTGGTATGGTAGCATAGTTTGCTTGTGCATATGGGATTCTAAATGAATCCCAAGCCCCCGGTCGAAGTCCATTTGGACTTAGGAAAATTGCTGGATTTCCAGCAATCTGGTGCAGCCATTTTGCCCTTCGCATTTATGAGGAGCTGGCCATGTTCGTGAAGGGTAAAATCTTTGAACTTTGTTTTAGCGATCCCTCCCATCACGTTCGCGATAAAGGGTCAATATGCCCCGGTCCATTTCCTTCTTCGCGATCACGGCTAGTTTTCTGCGTTCGCTATGGTCTAGCTCTTTTGCCTTCGCGTTCGCAACCCAGTGGCTATGTTCGTTAAGGGTAATCTTTGTGGTCATCATGTTCATAAACCTTGGCCTCCGCGTTCGCGAAGGTCAAACCCCTGGCAGTATAAATCTTTCTCTCCTCAATTTCTTCACTATTTTCTCACCATTTTCTACCATTTTAGACTTAGGAGCTCTAGAAACTTGTTCAGAATAATAAATTAGAGCTGGGGATGAGTAGAGGGTGTTGAGTTAATCATTCCTCATTAATTCTTTAGTAAGTTTTCATCCCAAAATCCATTTAATTCTTGATTTTTGGTTTAGATTTCTCAGGCTTTGACGGCTGATTTGAGCCCCGATTTGTTCTCAACTTTTGAGCACACATTTCTTGTCCTTCAAGGGACCTCATGATGGGATTCAATTTTGAGATTCAGTTAGAGAGCCCCATGGGACCATTTTTTACTCAATTTTAGGCACAGAGATTTATAATGCAATATGGGTATTATTTTACTCATACTGACGCGTAGGTTATGACTTTGATAAAGTGATGTTGATTCGGGATCATGGTGCAAGGGAGAGAAATTCGTGAATGATTCAAGAATTGTGGTTCGGCGTTGAGGTAGGCTTTGATCTACTTTTCTCTATAAGATTGTGTATAGTGTAGATTGCATGCTAGGTAGGGATTATAGGATGGGATTATAACTAGTATGTCATGACTTAGACAATTTAGGGAATTTGGGGTAGAAGTGTGACCCGAACCTTAGCATAGGTTGCTTGTTATGGCCAGAGAATCCTATTACCCTTGATTATAAGCATGATAACCATAGTTGATCTCGGGCAATGGTTTATCCATTCTTTTACCACTACTATCTACTTCGGTCGAGAGAGATTTTGACCCTTTCTATATTTTTACATCAATTTAGTCCCGAACTTGATCTCAGGTAATGGATTTGTGGACTTACACTATTTTAGTCATGGTTCGAGTCTGTGAACTTATTATATTTATATATATCTTTGGTACTAAATAGAGTAGATGGGTTATGATGATTATTGGAAGTCCTGGTTCGGGACCAGGCAGTGTTTAAGGATATCTCAAATCCCCTAGGGGCCCCTTCATCCGTGAGCTGTAGTGCCGGAGAAGGATGGACACTGTAGGTCCTACATTTATGAGCTACAAAGCTGTAGGAGGTGTATACACTTGGTACATTATTGCACTCGGATTGGCTATGGAATTATCAGTTTATGTTGCATTTATTCATTCATATGCATCGCCTTTCACCAGAATATTTGTTTGGCACCTGTATCTATCGGTATTATGGGGGGCTGTATAGGTACAAATTATGGTTGTTGTTTGTTGAGTGCTTCTGTGAACCTTTCATGTTTATGAGGGCCCAGTTAGGTATTTGTTTTTTCGTACAAGCCAGTTACTTTATTATGGTTAGTTCGTGGCAGGTTGATTATGGATTGGTATTCGAGATTCGCGGTACGTTTCTTATTCCTTTGCTTTATCATGATAAAATATGTTATTGGTAGGTTTCCCCATGTTTAGTCACCCTTTGATTGAAGGCCATGATTATGCTAGTATTAGCTTTCATACTTAGTTATGATCCCTGAGATGTTAGGTGTACTCCTTCAGGATGTTACCTGTGATTTAGGCCTATATGCATATATGTGTATATATATGATCTTACCGTATATCCCATTTTTTCCTTATCTATTCATATTGTATATGTATCCTTTAGCTTAGTATTATTACTATTTATCCTTCTTTCACTCTTCATTTGTATATTGTCTCATGATACACGGCATTGTATTTTAGTACTGGAATACTGCTAGAATAGGATAGTTAATCCTTATTGCTCTGTTAGCATTATTATGTTTAGTTGCCTGGATAGTTGCTTGTAGTTTACTTTTCTACCTTGCATATTATTTATACTTGCATTATTTCTGGAGCTCAGTTGGACGATGCCTACTGAGTACCACGAGTTTGGTACTCATACTACACTTCTGCAGCCTACAAATCATGGTACAAGTTATCGTTGTTGATGTGTGCATCTTGCGGGCAGCTATGGATCAGAGATTTAGGGTGAGCTCTTGACGATCAGAGTTGCTCCTACTCTCTCTCTCTTATTGTTAGACTGATCTCTATGTTGTATTTAGAGACATCTTTGTACATATATTTATCCTATATTTCACTAGTACTCCTGATGTATTAGAAGCTCTTGTACTAGCTCCACCAAGTTTTGGGGATTATAGTAGCCTTTTCATTACATTTATTCTGTAGTTTCTTATTTTCTCTTAGTAGTCCGTTACAAGTTGTTTCGGACTATGGGTTGGCTTACCAACTAGCGAATTAGAGTAGGTGCCATCATGACCTGAGAAATTGGGTCATGACATCTACTTTGGGAGTCGCAGCTGCAGGCTACGTTCCTAAACTAATACCACCCTGGGTTGCTGTCTGATCCCCATCTGTTGGAGGACCACCAACTAACCCCTATAGTTGTACCATAGCATCACGAAGAACTGAGGAAGCTATAAATCTCTGTGGGACCTGGACTGCCCACTGGTCCACCGATTGCAGTGGTGGAAAAACCTCTG
Organism: Capsicum rhomboideum; assembly: GCA_031232105.1. Classification (NCBI taxonomy): domain Eukaryota; kingdom Viridiplantae; phylum Streptophyta; class Magnoliopsida; order Solanales; family Solanaceae; genus Capsicum; species Capsicum rhomboideum. The sequence continues at coordinate 117,818,476 of CP124711.1, forward strand.
GTGCTATCTTAGGCTCAGGAGCAATAATAGGATCTGGTGAAAGCTCCTCATCCTGGCCCCTAGCTGGGGTAGTAGCTCTATCCTAGACTCGACCTCTGGTTGACCTCGACCTCTAGCACAAGCTTTGGTTGTAGGCTCAGGGTCCCTATCCCCAATCATCGTAGCCCGCATCCTAGCCATCTGCAAAAGAGTGAAGCAAATGAGAATTTAGGAACCAATATAGACTCAACATATGAAAATGAACCAAAAAGATGAGATTTTTCTAAGAATGTCCTATAGCCTCTCAAAGATAGGATGCAGACATCATCGTATCGATCCACAAAACTCTAATAGACACGTGCTCTTGTACCAACAATACCAATAAACCTAGGCTCTAATACAAAACTGTCACGACCTAATTTCTCGAGTCATGATGGTACCTACTTTTACCCACCAGTAGGTAAGCCAAACCATAGCCCAAAATAGCAAGTAACGTGCTAACTAGCAGAAGACAAGTAAATAAAGGAGATATGTCTTATATAAGGATACAAAGACAACTAACAACAGTAGTAAATAACATGAACAAACTATACAACAAGGGGAGGAGGATAAAATATGCAAAATAAGTTCTCCCATGAACTGGTAAGGTTGGTACATAAGCCACTAACCCAAAATATAGTACTAGATAGTGTCAATATACAACATAGTCTCTGAATGTACAAAAAAGACTATCTAGAATCAGCAAAAGAAGAAGGATCAGCTCCAGACTCTAAAAGCTCACCCTAGCTCTGAACAGTTGCATAGCCAGAGGATAACGTCAGTGGCGGTGACTCGTACTCAGATCTACAACAGGGAAAAGATGCAGAAATGTAGTATGAATACCAAAATAATAGGTACTCAGTAGGTATCATAGGCCGACTGAGCTAAATTATAGTAAAAGCATAAATAAAGTGCGAGAATGTAACTAGAGTCAGAAATAAAAGGGTAAAAATGGAAATAGTATATCATGCCAAATAGATGCGATAATTATGTAAAACAAGTAGCTCGAGTGTGGAATAAAGTCTAATTGTAACCTAACTAGGCCCTCATACGCCCAGAAGGCACAAACAATAATAAAATAATCCAACCAAGCCCCCATAAGACCAATGGGTACAAAAAAGAGTAACACTAGTATAAAGATGGAATGACAACAATAATAATTGAAATACGAGTAAACGGGTGGTAAGCGTACCGGAAACTCCTTTTCGATCATAATTCCCAGGCCTTACTAGTTTTTTCCAGATTTTCAATCCCAAACTAATATAGATATCGGTCATAAATGTTAGACTCAAATCGAAACTAGATATTAATTTAATAACAATAATTATAAAATGTCGAACTCGAACTAGAACTGATAAAAAAGAATCAAGTCGTTAGATGCCGGACTCAAACCTGAACTTATAAATAAGCTAAAAGTAACAATAATCTAGGATTATCACTCTAGCTAAGTCCAACTAGTCATAATCTATAAAGTCAGGTAGTTAAGTCTGCAAGGGCGATACGAGTCAAAATTTCTAAGCCAGGAGTGTGATTACGGCCAAATACTTACACCCAGGGTAACAAGGCCAAATAGGGCCCAGGGAAAGGGCTAAGTCATTCTAAACTCAATAATTAGGCTAAAGTAGCGAATAAATGTCATTTAGGTCATCAAGGATCTATTCTAGGCATTTACTACCAATCCCAAAAACCAACCTTAGGCAAGCACCTACCAAAACCTAGTCTAAGGCTTTTCAATTCCGTCCCAAGGAGCTAAGTATGCGAAAACCAGTTCTAAGGCTAATCGTAGGCTAATATAAAGGAAGACGGGGTGGAATTCTACAAAAAAAAAAAAAGGTCCCCTAACCTACTAAATTGTTCAATAAATACTAAAACGACAACCTGGACATAAGTACCTACCAATAGCTAGCACATTACTACATTAATACTATAAAAAAGCACAGTCAAAGATAAAAGTAAGCCTATCCTACCTGAACGCTGCCAAAAGCTCATCTAATCCTCTACTTCATAGTTTTTCCTTTCTAAGAAGCCTCTGACCGCTGCCACGCTATCAAAATAAGGTTTTATACGTCAAGATGAGAATATTGATATCCATATTATGTATAAATACTCCGGGTCAGAAATCAAACTAAAAATCCCACATAGGACCTGCTTGCAAAATCATGAAATTGAAACTATCACCGCGTCTCTCTCATCTCAAGGATCATTTACCCCATAATTTGGGTGAAATTCAAGCTCAAAATAGACTATAATCAGTCCTAATACAAATCAAAGAATAAGAAATAAATTGGAAAATTAATAGATGAAATAGTTGGGAGCTTACGAGAATAACAATGAGAAAATGATCACAACAACCTCCCCAAGCTAATACCAGCTTTAATTATGGATTAACACGCTATTTTTGAGCCCCCAATCAGTCTATAATGGTGTTTAAGACTTGAGAAATAGAGTTGGAAACAAAGGGAATGACTCATATACTGCCAAGGGCTTCTGCATCGCTACAGTGAGGTCCCTTGATCGCGATAGAGGCATCCCACTAATGGAACCATCGTGATTGCGGTGGCAAACCCATGCGATTATGATGAAAAAAATGGTCCGGTCCTACTACCTCCTTCATTGCTGTCATGAGTACCTAGCCTCATGATCGTGAATACCACGATCCTAGACCCTTGAAATCGTCGAGGTCCTTATCACGATAACAATGAAGGACTTGGGTTTGCACCAGGTGCTGATGCACCAGCAATTTGCCAAAGTTGCTAATTCCTCGAACGGGCCCTCAAGATTTGTTCAGAATCCCCTGAACGCAAATGAACTATGCTACCCTACTAAATTTAACATTTTGGACTCAACGGCACCATTGAAACTTTCATCCGAGGTCTTTTCGACGAAAATTGGTCCCAACACCCAAGGGTTCATTTTATCTAAAATCCACCCAATAGCCCAAAATGAGTTCAAAAGCCTCAAGACCCCAACCAAGGGTCCACCTAGGCTAAAATTAAGACTGTCAGAATGGGCATCCGAGGTCATTTATCTGAAGTTTATGCCTAAGACCGCATTCTTAACAAGGAAAGCTCCAAAATAGGGAAATGGCTCTAAAAACCAAACAAAATGCCCGGTAACCAAACTATCAGTCCAACAAGTCATAAATGACTTGGGACAGTTATAGGAAAGATCTAAATGTAGAAAAAGCACAAAAATGCAGGAAATGACCTGGAGGGTCATTACAACTGAGCAGGCATGCCCTCCAATACATATAATTTAATACTATACACGCATGCCTTCTAATCTATATGAAATGCAATGAATGATGTACAGACGTGAAATACCGATCCCATAACAACAAGTACAATTCGAGCAAAGCATTTCATATCACAAGTAAATCAATTATCAACTCAAGAATCACCTTTTTAAACTTTGATAGTCACTTATACACTCTTTTTGTGTCTTAAGCAACCCTGAATCTCAGTGTTTCATCAAATATAACGCTATAAACTAACTCAAGCACTCAATGGGAGTAAAACCATCAACTAGCATATTCAAAAAGTCACCTTCAACTTCAATTCACAATAACCGTGCTAGAAGAAATCGAAAATAGTCAAAACAGTCAATTAATTACATTTAATCTTTCACATAACACTGGTACTTGCATATTTGCTCATGATCTCATCTATATGGGACCACCAAATCTCCATTACCCTCCTAACATACAACTAACACATAAAGAGTCAAAGAAATCTCAACTTATATTAAAATGAGTTAACTAAGGTCAAGCCAATGTTTTATCCTTCCGAAGAGCCTACGTACGATCCCAAAATTCACAATTTTCATGTTTATACTGGTTTAATATGATGAAATAATCCTGATGTAGAGTCTCACCAACGTGGTGCACCGGCCATTTTTCACGCCTAAAATTCCCATTTTAAGTCTTGGTGCTCATCCCAAATGTTTTCCCAATGTTTAAAAGTCCAAAAGACTTGATTTTCTTTCTGAAGAAGGCTCGATAAACTACATAGACATGGCAAAACTTGGGGGATTACATTGAAATACAAGTGCAATGCACATAACAAAAAAAGTGAAAAGTAGTCAAAAAAACTCAATTAAGTACTTTTAATCCTTCACATAACACCGATACTCGCATCTATGCTCATCATGTTATCTATACAGGACCCCCATTTTTTGCGAAAAAATGACTTGATTTGAACCCGAAAACTTAGGAAAGTTTCAAACTCAATTTCAAACAGAGTCGCCACTTAATTTATTTAGAAAAAATCAACAAAACCTTTAAAATCATCCAAAGAGACTAAAAAAGAAAAATCATTTGAATTTTCAGAAATTCGGGTAATTGTTAATATTAGGTTAGGGTTTCAAGGAACTTAAACACGCGGTTGTCTGATCTATTTGAAAACCAACTTAATTTGACTAACTCTTTAAAAAGGGGTGGGAAAATTGATTGGAGAATGTTTTAAAGGAAAATTACTTTATTTAAGAAAAAGACAAGTAATTTTAAAGCTAATAATTAATATAGTGTCGCTTGCTAAGATTAATCGAATTTGCCAATGTTTAAGCAATTAAAGTGTTTTACAAAATGTCATGGTACTCTACGGGGGAAAATCAGCTAAGTTAATTAGAAGTTAGTAATATAACAATATATAATGAATAAATGAGAGAAAGAGTTAAGGAAGAAATTGAGTTTAGGCCTCTTTAGGGCCAAACCCCTAATATGTCCAAAATTGGACTTCAAATATTGGCCTTTGAGGCTTATGTATTGCAATACCTGTCCTATTCTAGCAATTGGGCTTTTAGCCTTTAAAATATTGTTTTGTAAAAGACTTTTTAAGTCTTGAATTGTTGTTGTCGCTACCTCCAGGCTATGGACTTTGGTCCATTTTCTTTCGATGATGTATTATACGTGTTGCACTACTATGAGACAGTCCTTTTGGATTCTAATTTTAGGGGCTAGGACTCAAGACAATGGGCCTCCTTGGCCCATTATGTAAATCCAATAAGAGGGAGGCCATTTGAGCCCCAAGACAGATTTACTTGCATCTAAAAGAAAACAAGAATTAATATTTATTCAAGATAAATCCAAAACACCACATAATCAAGAATACATTTTTCATGAGAAAATTTGTAATCATGTCTAGGATACACGACAGCAAGACAAAATATACTCCAAAAAGAAGACCGATACATGACAAAGGCATCAACTGGGAGCTGTTTAGGAAAACAAGATAAAAAGTTCAAACTAAACAAGTTTAAAGGACCTAATTTGAACATGATGGGAAAGTGATAAAGGTAATCAATTATACATCAAAGAGTCTACCCCTAAAAAATAAACTAAGCTAGTATGTCCCCTCTCTTTGACAAATCACAAAGGACTTAAAACCAAAAATTTGGAATGACATTTTTGTATTTATGGCAAACTCACAAGTTCCCTTTCAACACCATGGATCAGAGGGACCTTATGGGTTGCATTCAAACTACACAAATACTAAAAAAAATAGTGACCATTGGATGAGCAACCTAACGGGAGAGACATGACTTCAACACAAAATTTTACCCACCAATATAAGGGAAATCAAAAGTAGATTCAATCAAGGCCATTTAAGAATCAAGACTTGGACGCTACTAGCATTAGTAGAATAAAATAGGACAAAGTTTCTACCATCCTCATTTTTTCAATCCAAAGAAATCTCAATCAAGTAAATAGAGATAGAGTAAAAATAATGTACACACAATGAGCAATTTTAGGGCTTAACTAACACTGTGTTCATCTTCACCTTCTCCCTGACAAGCTATAAAAGACTTATAAACCAAGAGATCATAGAAGGTTCATCGAATTAATAGTATCACATTATGGATGGACTCATTTGCCTCACCTGATACCATGAATTAAAGAGCATTGATGAACCACGTATTAGCACATAGCTAGAGTGAAAATAAGAAAAACTACTAATCAAAGCATTTGAAACATCATTTATTGACTGAACCTAACTAGGAGCAAAACTATACTAATAGGTATGTTGTATGGGCAGATAAGGATCAATGCAAAGATGATTTTTATGCATAACTAAAGAGGGGAATTAAACTGGACATATTTTGAACATGATGCAAACATGAGATGATACCAACATGAGCAAACAGTGAGCAGAAACCTCGAAAGGAAGAAGAAAACGATCAAACAAAATCGTTATACCTTCAAGCTAACCTTTAATAAACAGAACAAACTAAACCCCTCCCAAAAAAAACTACTCAACATCAAAGGAAGAAGAAACTCTCCATTAATTAAGAAATTCATACCACAAAACAATACTCTAATTAAAGAGAACCAGAATACTAACAAGGAATGAAAATAGTAATGAAGTCGCACTCAAAACACTCATCCTCCAGCACCAACAACTTCATTCTCACAATCAAAGAGAATCACTACCAACTACAATGAAATGATAATCTAAAGCTTACAAAAAAAAAAAAATAAGAACCCTTCAGCACTACGAAAACAGTAATAAGAAAAAACTTTAAAGAAAAGGGAAAAGGAAAGGGGTTTACCTTTTTTGGGGGGAAACAAAACAAGACGTCGAGCTTCCGTTGGAATTCTCTAGCCACCACCAGAAAAATCTACCAAAGATCAGAATTCCAAGCTCAAAGATGATACTTACAAAAATCCTGATTGAAAAAATTTTAACTCGAGGGGAAATCCTCTTTCAATTCAAAAATCCCCTACTTTGCTTGAGGAATTTTTTTCCAACATGCCTTCTCAGTAATAAGAGTGAGCTATTTATAGAAAACGACTTAGGGAAAACTTTTTTTCTTCCCGTCGATGTGGGATTGAGGTTTTGAAGGAATTTTTGGGGATTTTTGCAAGGGTTTTTTTGAATTTAAAATACTGATAGGGTTTGGGTGAGCTGGAATCATACTAAATCGTATGAATTTTTGATAAATTGAAAAAGAGATCCTTAGATTTTTAGGGAAAAGGTTGTTTATAGAGGGTTCTCACACCTTCCGTAGTACAAACCTCATATTCTTCTCACATGTGAGTTGTACTAGTAATTTGTGGAAGAAGAGGATAAAAGGGTTATAAGAGGTGTAGGCTTAGATCGGGTCAATGTGGGTTAGGCCTGGGGTAAATTAAGGAATTTGGTTCTCGGGTAGATTTAGGAAATGAACAATTGGTTAAGAAATTAACCAAATTCAATTAGGATTTAACCCAATTAAATTTAAATATAGTCAAATGCATTGCAAATTTGTAGCCAAATTAAATTACAAACGTGGCCATATTTAACAATCGGCTAAATTAAAAATAGGATTGAGACGAATTGGCACCTGATTAAATTACAAGGTTCTCGATTTAATAAAATCTAAATAATTGCTTTTCTAAAATGATTTATTTCAAGACGAAAGTGGATTTATATCAAATTATCCTTGATTAAATCAATTCTTAAAAGACAAACTCTGATCAGAAGTCGATCTTGGTAAAAAATTTATTCAAATAACAAAAATCATACAATCCTTGTCATTTGAATACGGAAGTGCATAATCCCTATTTAAAATGAAAAAATTAACTCGAAAATCACTTAGAAAATTCTTAATTGGGATAAAATAAATATTTCAATTTTATTTAAAATCAGAGAAACTCTAAACTAAACTAGTTATAAAGGGAAAAAAATTGGTGTCAACACCGCAAATAATACATAAAGTGTCAAAGAAATCTCAACTTGCCTTAACAAGAGATAACGAAGGTCAAGTTGAAGCTTTATCCTTCAAAAGATCCTTCAAATGATTCTAATCTAATCAATACATATTTTACTTAGGAAAATGAAACCATAGATACTCATATTGCCATACTTAAATGTAGGGCCCTCGGATCCATACGTAAGATTTTACTTGAACATATAGTTTCCAAAGCTCGAGGTGTATTATCACCCGGATTTAAAGGAAAGAGAAAGTTACCTCTAGTGTGAGTTTAGAAATACCCCTAAAATATCTTGAAACTAAAATATCCTAAAATATCCATATGCCTTTTGATAGGTGTGTGGTTTGATGGTGGTGGAATTCATCCTTTAGCTTGCATCCAAAAGAGTTTGATATTCCTCTCCAGACTATGACCCGATTTGTTGCTAAGAAAAAGCTCCATGTTGTGCTGCATCCTTTTTGGAGTCATTTGCACTTGTGGTTTCGGTTTGAGATTTTTATCCTTCTTGAATGCTCTCAAAAACATCTTGAAAAAAGATTGTTAGTAGTAAATTTAATTCACATGAAGAGATAATGTTTTCACCTCAACTCTGCATTGTGTACGTCCCTCTTGGCGCAACCTTCATCATAGTCTACGTATGACACTTTCTTTGATAAATTTGTTTATTCCCTTTGTCCTCTTAGATGATTTTTCTTGGGATAAACCTATGGTTTTGGGTTGAGAATTTCATCCTATTAGATGCTTTTGACAAAATCTGAAACGAGAATGTTAGTAGAAAATGTAACTCATGAAGGGTAGATAGTTCGTTCACCATACCTCTGCGTGGGTTGATTTCTAAAAAAGTGATATCATTCTCTCTTGTACCTATTTTGGAAGATAACAACTTTTTGCAGCAACAACTCTCTTGGTTGTTGGATATTATGGCCCTCTTGGCATTTTAAAATATTTCAACATGGGGTGGCCCTCTTAGACACCAAAGACATTTTGAGTAAAACGGTCCCTGCAACCGTATGATCTTCTGTTTGATATGATAACCCTCTTGGTTATCCATAATGATATGGAAATATAAATTCTTTGAATATAATAGTCCTTTGGTAACTAAACATTTTCAAAATGGGGTGGATCTTTTAGATACCGATGATATTTCGAATAGAATTGTCCAGAATGGTCCCTGCAATCGTGTAATCTTCTGGCTTTAGGTAAGCCTTATGTATCATTTGACTTTGGATAAGAGGCTACTTACAGATGTCCTTAGGCCTATTCAACTGTAATGGGGTGGATGGACCAATGGCCTTTTTAGCGATGATATGTAATGTAATGGATATGTGATATGAATATGTAATGGCCCTCTTAGCAATAGATGTGCAATATGAATATGCAATGGCCCTCTCAGTAATGACATAAAATATATGCAATATGAATATGCAATGTCCCTCTTGTCAATGATATAAAATATATACAATATGAATATGTAATGACCCTCTCGGCATGATATGAAATGTATGCAATATGAATATGCAATGGCCCTCTTGGCTAGGCCCTCTCGGTGGTTACACATCATCCTTCTCTAGTTTTGATGTGACTTAGAGATATCCTCGATGAAAAATACCTCTGTCTCTATGCTATATTGGATATGAAGCCCTATCGATAGTTGCACATCAACTTCCTTCAATTTTGATGCAACTTTGGATACCCTCTACGCCAGACTCCTTCGTCTCAGTGCTATATTGGATATCATGCCCTATCGGCAGTTGCACATCAGCCTCCTTAGGTTTTGATGTGACTTTGTATACCCTCGATGCCAGACTCCTCCGCCTCTATGCTATACTTCTTCTATGCTATATTGGATATTAAGCCCTATCGGTAGTTGCACATCAGCCTCCTTCAATTTTGATGCAACTTTGGATACCTCTACGCCAGACTCCTTCGTCTCAGTGCTATATTGGATTTCATGCCCTATCGGCAGTTGTACATCATCCTTCTTAGGTTTTTATGTGACTTTGGATACTCTCGATGCCAGACTCCTATGCCTCTATGCTATATATATCATGCCCTATCGACAGTTGCATATTAGCCACCATTGATTTTTATGCGACTTTTGATACCCTCAATATCAGAATCCTCCACCTCTATGCTATATTGTATATCATTCCCTATCGGCAGTTGCATATCTGCCTCCTCTGGTTTTGATATGACGTTTGGATACCCTTTTTAACATCAATCTCCTCCGGTTTTGTCGCAATACAGATATCATGGCCCTCTTAGCAAAAGTAAATATGTGATGACCTCTGTGTAACTACACTTGGAGCACATAGTTAGTAGCCACATTGCAGCTTTAGCTAGCAACTTTATTCAAAACTAAAGATAGAACTTTTGAAAGATCAATTAAGGAATGAATATCTTCCCTTTGAGAGGATTGTTATGGAAGTGTTTCTCTATCTGAGGTACACAAATTGATCCATCAGGAATATATATGTTTGTCCATTGAAGGAAAAATTGTGTTGGTTCATCAAAGTAACCAATAAAATATAAGTATGTCCGTCATAAGGATAGTTGGGTTAGTTTATCGGAGGAACCCATATAAATATAAGCATGTCCGTCGGAAAGACAATTGCATTGGTTCATCGGAGGAACCCATAAATGTAAGCATGTCTGTCAGTGGGACAATTGCATTGGTTCTTTGAAGAAATCCATAAATGTAAGCATGTCTGTCAGAGGGATAGTTGCATTGGTTTGTCGGAGGAACCCATAAATGTAAGCATGTCCATTAGAGGGGTAGTTGTGTTAGTTCGTCGAAGGAACCTATAAATATAAGCATGTCCATTGGAGGGACAGTTTCCTTGGTTTATTGGAGGAACCCATAAATGTAAGCATGTCTGTTGGAGGGACTGTTGCATTAGTTCATTGGAGGAACCCATAAATGTAAGCATGTTTGTTGAAGGGACTGTTGTGTTGTTTCATCGGAGGAACCAAAAAATATAAGCATATCTGATGGAGGGACAATTGCATTAGTTCATTGAAGGAACCAAAAAATATAAGCATATCCAACGGAGGGACAATTGTGTTGGTTTGTCGGAGGAACTAAAGGTTGAACCATCAGTAGGATCTATTGGTCCGTAGAAGGGACAAAGGTTTGGTGGAATTTTTTAGGTCCTCCTCAAAAATTCTGCCCTAGTTACATGATTTAAGCCAAGTTCCATGTTGTTGATGCAGGAAAATTGTCATCTTATAGAATATTTGAGACTTTGGAAGGTTGGTCCCAGTTGCATGTTTTAATATGATCTCCAATGTTGTCTTGTTGGACAAAATCATCTATTTGTAAATTTTTGAGATCTCCTCAAAAATTCTACCCTAGTTCCTATTACAAAGAGAAATAAGAATCTCATAGGGAACATGATGAGCTGTTATGGCAGCTCTGTATCCTATTGAGCTAGGAATCAGGTCAAATATAGTTCAAAATTTTGGTGTAAGAACCTGAAATGAAACTATTAGTAGCAACTATGGTATAGACATGAATCCAAAATAAGAGTAACAAGATTTCTTTATTGGTCATGTTTTTAGGGTGGACGACCCAAAATTAGGCATCTTATCCTCAAAGATCAGCCTATTGGTCATGTTTTTAGGACTGACAACCCAAATAAAAGAAAGGTAACTTTGTTGGGGAATACCAAGTTACTTTGACAAATATCAAAGGTGGGCGTCTTCCCATTTTTCAAAATTAAGGAAAGAGAATCAAATCTCGCCTGCAATTGGTACCAATTATTAGTATTACATAGGAATTCTTCTTGTTTACTTCCCTTTTAACTAAGATTGCTTTGAAATGATTCCAATAGCTTTGAATGGTACCTCAAAAACATCTAAGTGTCGACAAGATTTGTTTTTCTTGATTCAAACAAAGGTTTTGAACTATACCTACCCTCATGCTTCAAGTGCCCTAACCGCAAAGAATGTCCTATTCCACACTCGTTTGAAGTATTTGATTTTAGGACTTTGCAAAGTGCTCTTGCTCTTAGAAGGATATTCAAAGCATACGATTGAGATACCATATGCTCGGCCTTTATGTAAGTCTCTACTAATGTGAGAACGCTCAGAATGAGATCATGTAGGATATTCATTTGTGGTAAAAGTGACTTAATCCCTCGTTGAACATTGCACTGATTTTGTGCTTTTGAAATTTGGCTACGCTTTTGGCACTCAATCTTCTTTGTTGTCCCTTTCTTTTTGCATTTTGTTTCAACTTCTTTTGAATTTTGCTTAATTGAGCCTTTTCTCCTTTCATTTTGAGGAGTTTTTCCTTTTCCTTCTAAAGTTTCTCCCTTTTTGTTTGAGTATTTTCTTTCTTTCTAGTTTATTGCAACTTCTCCATATTTTGTGGGAGAATTTGACTCTTTTTCCTTTTCTTTAGAAGTCATTTTTACATTCTTGACTTAAGATACTTTGTATTTTTTGCCTTTGGCAGCTTCAAACGTGATCTTCGACTCCCATTTACACATTTTTAGTGCACTCAAGCTCAAGGAGGTCGAGCCAAGAGAGAGGTAGTGCATGTAAGCACTTAGAAGGGTATAAGCTAATATGTGGTTGTCCAAATAATAGGCTTTAGGCTCAAAGTGGGGCATGCTAGCGATTAATGTCATTTGGTAGGCATTGAAAGGCACAATCAGGTCAACAAAGGCCTATGATCCTTTCCCAAACCAATCATTACCCAGGATTTCACCTCGACAAATATTCAGGCCAAGTTCTAGATCAATAATGAAATGCAATTGAATTAAATCTAAAAAATTGCCACACAATGCACATGAAGCGATAAGGTTGGTTTCATTCTTATCTTGTATGCATGCAAGGAATATTTTTGAGTGACGCAAAAGTACGATGAGAGGTTCCAAAGAGTCTATAGTTTACCAAGAAGTTAGTCCCCTCTATCAAATTAATTATTTTTTTTCATATGCATGTTTCTAACCATGTTGGCACCAATCAAGTTAAAGACATGATCCTAAAAATTTGGATTGATTTTATTGATTGATTGATTTTGATTTTTTTTCTTTGTTTTTGAATAAAAGGTACCAAACTCGAGGAGGGATGCTTACGTATCTTTCTCCAAAGGATGATAATTAGGTGTGCATAGTTTGTGAAAATATGGGAAAAAAAAATATATGCACAAAAATAATGCAAAAGTATAAACAAACTCAAAGTGGTGCCTTCTAAGCTTGATGTTTTCAGTCGGGAGGCATCTACCGATTATTCGCAAGGATTGTTGCAGTCTCCCAGTTGTCTTATAGGGGAATATTTGTTCTCGAGGTTATCACCCATTGTTTTTGAAGGATGACATTGCAGTGGCCTCTCCGTTATTCGTGAGGACACTTGTTGTTGTTTTGTGTAAAAGTGGCTTCATGATTGCTTACAAAACCCACTCGTTGTTTGTGTTTTCTCCAAAAATGTTTTGAAAGATTAAGGAGTTTCTCGAACATCTGCATAAAGTGTATGTTGTCCTGACTATCCTTGACCATTGGCAAGTACGGTCCTCCTATAAAGAGACAAGAAACAAGTGAAAGTAGGAAAGTCATAAAATGATAGAATGGAAGGGTATAGTCAAAGACTTCCTTGATTTGTATTCCCTATTGAATATTAGTGTCGTGCCGAGTTCAAGAGAAAATGTTGTCTCCCACAAAATCAAGGTATCATATCCTATAAAAATTAGAAGGAAAAATATAAGAATCCTTCTTAGATTCATAAAAAAAATTAAAAAGGATTAGAGTTAGGCTTTCGGCCAAGAGATTCCTCAAATAGGAGATCCTTGTGATACTCCTGAGTTTCGAGGATGATGTTGTTTCTCCTGCATACAATGAAATCTTCGTAGTATTGGGAAGGGTTTTTCACTTCTACAAACTTTGAGATTTTTAAGCTCTCTTCGTCTGTATAATGCCCCTATAAAGAAAAGATTGACTTTCATTAAATCCTGCATTCAAAGAAAGATTCTTAATTTGAGAGACTGATTATATTGTCTTTGACTTGTTGTCTAATTGCTCTCTCCAGTGCTTGGATTGAAAACTCATTTGGCCTTGAAGCATAAACTTGGTTGAACTTTTAAGGATCTTCTTCAAAAAATCTGCCCTAGTTTAGAACACAAAGGAACCCTTGGACATTGTCGCTTTGAGATCTTCTCATAAATTCTTTCTCTATTCGATATTCAATAGGCTCTTCAAACTCGTAGAAAATGTTATTTTTGTGGAACTTTTGAGATCTTTTAAAAAATTCTGCCTCAGTTTCCATTATAAAGGGAAATGGAAATCTTACAGGGAATATGACCGAAGCCAACATAGTTCACCAACATATCTCAATCTTGAGAATTCAGTTCAAACGTAGTTCAGGACTCCATGGAGAACCCATTTTATTGAGTCTGAGAAGTTGTACTGTTCTGCATCACCATGAGCATTAGTTCGACCACTTGCTGCTCCAGATAGGCAAAGTGTAATTCTAGTTCTATTGAAGTGGTAGGGTCAGTTGCGCTAGGCATATTGAATCAGATAAAGTGATGGTGTTGATCAAACTGGCGTCTATGTTGGAATGAGTTCTTCTAGTAGCTTAAGAACTTGAAATTGCTTCGCTTTGATCTTTTTAAAGTAGCAAGTGTGGTTACCAATCACAGATTAGCTCCCTAAGAAGGAAGAATAACTCAAAAGCAAAAAAGTTAGTTTGTTAACCACAACAACTAATCAAAATAATGTATAAAGCGGACAACACTTATTTTGCTTTAAACAATGGATTTGTCTAAAATTCACAAAGCAAGACACTTTAAAAATATGACCAAATGGACAGGATTTTGACCATTTGATGAAGGAGTGGGAATTTGAACACAATGGGTTATGTGATTTGAGGAAAAGTATGAATGTTCAAAGACACAAACCAACTTTCTAGTTTGTGTTTCTTGGAAAATCTTTCGAAGAATGGGATATTTGGTAAACTAACCATGATTGGACACTTGGAAGCTTTTTTTTTATATGGTCAACGTGAATTGGACAATGACCTCTTTTTTTTTTTTTGAAGTAGATAAAAACTGAGTGATTTTGCAATGGATTTGGAGATGAATTTTGAAGTGGATTTTGGGAACACTCAAATTTTGAGTTTAATTGTCTGACGGTGTTCTAAAGCTGAGTAGTGGAATAATGAACGAATCGTGTTTAAAGCAAAACATGTGTATTAAACACAAAACTAGATAAGCATGAATGAAGTAATCGTGTAACATATAAACAATATATAACACGTCCTAACATACATGTAACCTTTTGAGCCAAAGGTAGGCCTAACAATTAAAGGATATGTATGTCATTTGTGAAATGTTCCATTGCCCCAAAAAGAATATTTATACAAACTTATAGATGAATTGAATGAGGATACAAAATGAGGGAAGGAAGTGTACAAATAAATATCAGTCACGCAAGGGAACAATCCTAAACTATTCCGTAGTAGAAAGTCCTTCATTCTTTTAACTTCATGGGCTTCTTGAAACTCTAAATGCCTTTTGAACGAAGATCTTCAAATAAAGAAACTATATATAAATATTTCCCAACCCCAAGGGATAATGGTCTGCACAAACCGCATCACATCCTTCAATTTAAACAAATAAGGGATGATTGTCTTTTTGGATCGAGGGCCCTTTTAGACACAAGGTGGCCTCCTAATAGACCTGATACCCCTTGGGTACCGGATCACTTAGGTCTAAATACCTATTCAATAGGATTTGACTTCACTCTATCCTAATTAACTAGAGTGGTTTGCTCGAATTGACCAGGAACCCGAAATGGACATTTTGAGGTAACACACCAAGTGACTGTTGATCAACTCGAATCAACTACTTCACTTGGAAGTTCAAAGAAGATCAAGGTGTTATACTGAAGGATGATTGCAGATATTCACATAGCCGCCCTTTTTCCTAATATCTAATGATTTGCCAAAAGTGGCGGAATATGCCATGAATGCAATAGTTTATAATTTGCGAAAAGTAAACAAGTAAACAAATAAAACAAGTAAACAATTATTACAAACCCAAATAGTTATTCAAATAAGAGTTAGTTTCAAACATTTGGTTAGAATCTAGTTGAATCCCCAGAGGTGTTGCCATTTCTGTTCTGCAGAAAAATGACTTGGTTTTAATTCGAAAACTTAGGAATGTTTCAAACTCAATTTGAAACAGAATCACCACTTAATTTATTTAGGAAAAAACTAGAAAAACTTTAAAATAATCCAAAGAGACTAAAACAGAAAAATTCTTTGAATTTTCAAAAATTCGAGTAAGGATTCATATTAAAATTTTAGGAAGAGTTTTAAGGCACCTAAAATGTTCGCTAACACACGGTTGTCCGATCTATTTGAAAACCAACTTAATTTGACTAATTTTTTTTAAAAAGGATGGGAAAATTAATTAGAGAATGTTTTAAAGGAAGATTACTCTATTTAAGGAAAAGACAAGTAATTTTAAAGCTAATACTTAATCTAGTGTTGTTGTCTAAGAGTAGTCGAATTTGCCAAACTTTAAACAATTAAAGTGTTTTGCAAAATGTCATGGTACTATAAGGAGAAAAATCAACTAAATTAATTAGAAGTTAGTAATATAACAATATATAATGAATAAATGAGAGAGAGAGTTAAGGAAGAAATTGAGTTTAGGCCTCTTTAGGACCAAACCCCTAATATGTCCGAAATTGGACTTTAAATATTGGGTTTGGCCCATTTCTGCCCTTGTATTTGTCCTAGTGTCTAATGGGCTAGGCCCGTTGTAGCACCTGTCCTATTCTAGCAATTGGACTTTTAGCCTATAAAATATTTTTTTGTAAAAGACTTTTTAAATCTTGAATTACTTTTTTCGCTGCCTCTTGGTTATGGACTTTGGTCCATTTTCTTTCGGCGATGTATTATACTGCTACACTGCTGCATGAAAGTCCTTTTAAATTCTGATTTTGGGGGATTGGAATGGAGAGAATGGTCCTCCTTAGCCCATTATGGAAATGAAATGAGAGGGGAGGCCATTTAGGGCCCCAAGAAAGATTTACATGCATCAAAAAGAATAACAACAACAACAACATACCCAGTGTATTCCCACAAAATGGAGTTTGTAGAGGGTAAAGTGTACACAATGCATACCACTACCTCAGACAAAGTAGAGAGGCTGTTTCCAACAGACCCCCGGCTCAGGACAAATAACAGTATAAAAAATATAAAAACAACAAACAAAATGGTATAACACACCAAAAGATAAATAAAAAAACCAGACACCCACAGAGTAAAACTATACATAATCTATCCAAAAATCACAAACATCACCAACACACCACGAATAAGAAACTACAAGACACAAGCATAACACTAGGACTACATGTACCTCTACAAACAAAGCACTCTTTCCTACTAACAAGGATGTACTCCTACCCACTAAACCTCTACCCTAATTCACGTCCTCCACAACTTCCTATCAAGGGTCATGTTCTCACTAAGCTATAACTACTTCATGTCCTGTCTAATCACCTCCATCCAATATTTCTTAGGCCTACCTCTATCCCACCTAAAGTTATCCATAGCCAACTTCTCACACCTTTATACTGGGGTATCCGTGTCGCTCCTTAATATATTCCCAAACCATCTCGACCTCGCTTTCCGCATCTTATCTTCCACCAAAGTCACTCCAACCTTCTCTCAAATAAACTCATTTCTAACTCTATCTCTCCTAGTAAGTCCACACATCCATTATAGCATCCTCGTCTATACCACCTTCAACTTTTGGATGTGGGAGTTCTTGACTGGCCAACACTCCGCTCTATACAATATTGCCGGTCGGACTACCACTCTGTAGAATTTTCCTTTAAGCTTAGGAGGCACCTTCTTATCACACAAGAATCTTAAAGTGAGTCTTCATTTCAAACACCCTACACAACATGGGGTGTGACATCCTCGCCAATCTCTCCATTCCCTTGAATCATAGACCTAAGATACTTGAAACTATCTCTTTTTTGGATATCCTGGGACTCCAGCTTCACTTCCACGTCAGCCTCATATGTCAAATCACTGAACTTACACTCCAAGTATTCCATCTTGGTCTTGCTCAACCTAAACCAGTTAAACTCTAGGGTTTGTCTCCAAACCTCCAATATATTATTAACTCCTCACCAAGTCTCATCAATGAGAACTACATCATTAGTAAATAACATACACCAAGGTACCTCCTCTTGAATATTTCGCGTCAAATCATCCATCACCAAGGTGAATAAAAATAGACAAAGAGTCGATCCCTGAAGCAACCCTGTCAAAATAGGAAAGTTCTCTGAATCTCCTCCCACCATACTCACATGAGTCTTAGCTCCATCGTACATATCCTAGATCGACCTAGTGTATGCTACTGGAACATCTCTAGCCTCCAAGCACCACCACAGTACCTCCTTGGGGACTTTGTTCTACACCTTCTTAAGATCGATGAACACCATGTGTAAACCCTTTTTCCTCTCCCTATATTGATCCACTAATCTCCTCACTAGATGAATAACCTCGGTGGTCGAGCGATCGTGAATGAATCTAAAATGATTTTTTGAAATAGTCACGATCCTTCTCAGCCTCAACTCTACCACCCTTTCCCAAACCTTTATAGTATGACTCAACAACTTGATACCTTTATAGTTGTTGTAACTCTGAATGTCATCTTTGTTCTTATATAATAGAATAATTGTACCCCATCTCTATGCTTTGGGCATCTTCGTTGTCCTCAAAATAATGTTAAACGACTCTGTTAGCCACTCCATACCTGCCCCGCCAGTGCTCTTCCAAAAGGCTATTGAAATCACGTCTAGCCTAGTCGTTCTACCCATACACATCCTACAAATAGCATACTTGACCTCCTCAACCTTTATACGCCTACAATTATCATAATCATGATATCTCTTTGAGTGCTCCAAGTTCCTCATCTCCAAGCTTTTGTCCCCCTCGTTGATTAAAAGTCTATGCAAATAAGACTGCCACCTCCTCCTAATAAGGGTGTCCACCACCAATACTTTGACATCCTCTTCTTTGATGCACTTCACATGATCAAGGTTTAAGGGACCTCCGATACCTAACCTTGGTAAGACTATACAACTTCCTATCCCTGCATTTCTCCTCTAGTGTCGCATATAAGCTCTCAATAGCTGGTATTTTAGCTGTCGTAACCTCTAACTTAGCCTCTTTCTTAGCTAACTTATACTCCTCCCTATTCATCCGCTTCTCATCTTTATCCTTGATTTCAACCAACTTAGCATAATCCACCTTCTTAGTCTCCACCTTTCTTTTAACTTTTTCATTCAACCACCAGTCCCCCCAGTTCCTGCCAGATCGACCTCTCGAGACACCTAACACGCCTCTAGTTTCCTCCCTAATGCAACTGGTAGTCATCTCTCATATCTTATTTATGTCCCCTCTATTGTCCTAAGCCCCTATAGTGGTAAACTTCTCCCCTATCTCATGAGAAATAGCCAAACTAAAGCTACCCTACTTAATTTTGGGTTGATCCTCCATACCGATCTTCTTTCTACCCTTCTTGATTTCTAAGTACATCACCAGAAACTTATATTGGGTTGACAGGTTCTGGTTAGGTATGACCTTACAATCCTTACATAGTGCTCTATCACCCTTCCTAAGAAGCAAGAAGTCTATCTGAGTCTTGGCCACAGAATTATGGAAGGTAATAAGGTGTGCCTCTTTCTTCGGGAAGCTCAAATTCACTACCACCAACCCAAAGGCCCTAACGAAATCCAAAAGAGAGGATCCTCATTTACTCCTTTCCCCAAAACCAAAGCCCTCATGCACATCATCATAGCCTCTCGACAAAGACCTGATATGCCTATTGAAATCACCTCCTACAAAAAGCTTCTCAATGCTCGACATGCCTCTCACCACCTTATCCAAAACCTCCCAAAAGCACTTTTTCTCCCTCTCGACTAAGCCCACTTGTAGAGTGTAAGCACTAATAATGTTTATTGTAGACCCTCCAATGACCAACTGAATCAACATCAACTTATCGTTGACCCTCTTAACCTCTACCACCTTCCTCCTAAGCTCTTCATCTACTAAACTACCTACCACATTTCTATGCCTTACACTACCCGAGTACCAACACTTTTACCCATCCACATCCTTCGCCTTATAACCTACCTATTTGGTCTCTAGGACATAACCTATATTAATCCCACTTTCTAAGAATCTTCACGAGCTCTATAAACTTACCCTAAAGAGTCCCTTTTTTCCAAGACCCAATTCTCAACATAGAGGCTCTCTTATCCCACTTAACCCTACGACCCCTTGCCCTCAACCCCAAGACCGACCCTAGACCCAAATAAAACCCTAGACCAGACCTAGACCCTAACCTCACCTTAGAACCCGATCCCGACCCCAACCCCGCCCTCGACCTATGACATGACCCTAGTCTACCATTAACCACCAAAGCTACTACTCAATAAGAGAAAAAAAATGAAAAGGCATGTAAAAAATTCAAGCACGACTGTAGAAAAGCTTAAAACTACAAATAGGAGATGTACAAAAACTATACCTAATACCACAATCAAAACCTATAAGCAACTATGCAAACAATACCAGAAAAACACTATTAGCAAATTAACAACACACTAGAAAAGCAAAAAATAGAAATTAGAAAGTCTAGACCAAAATTATCAAACACCCAATTTACAGAGAACAATACTAGGAAAATCAAAAGAAAAAGGTAATAAACAACTAGAGAAGACACGAAGAAAACAATCAATGGCAGAATAGTCCACGCAAGAAGCAAAAAGTCAGGGGGAAAATAAAGAGTGAGGGATAGAAATCACCAGGTTACGTTATAGAGTAGGGCTCTTTTCTTACTTGCTTTGTTGGATTCTTGTAAAAGTTGGTGTGGAAATTGGTTGTCGGAATATTGTCGCCGGAGCTATGTTGGAAGGAATCCTAAGAATCTGGATATGGAGTACTTGTTTGCTCGATCAATCTTGAAGAAAACAACTGCTTCTTGGTCGTCGCTAGATCGTTGTTCCCTAAGGTTAACAGGTCGGTGAAGATGGTGGAGAGGCGAAAAAGGTGGTGGCTGGATGGAGAAGATGACGACAAGAGAGAACAAGAGGGTAGATAGATCTGGGTGAGGAGTGAAGAGTACTTACTTCTCGCTGGAGAGGGGTCGACCGCATCGGGCTAAATTATCGAACATCAGCAGATGAGAATAGACAGTTGGTGAAAAAGAAAGAACATTAGAGAGAGAAGGAAGCGAACGTTAGAGAGAGAACCCAGCAGCTAGAACTTCAAAAAAAAAAAGGAAGAATTAATATCTACTGAAGATAAACCCAAAACACCACATAATCAAGAAAATATTTTTCATGAGAAAATCTGTAATCATGTCTAGTATGAAATAAATTATTCTAAACATCAGCAAGACAAAATTATACTCCAAAAAGAAAACCAATACACTACAAAGGCATCAACTGGGAGTTATTTAGGAAAATAGTATAAAAAGTTCAAATTAAACAAGTTTAAAGAGCCTGATTTGAACATGATGGGAAAGTGATAAAGGTAATCAATTATATATCAAAGAGTCTACCCCTAAAAAAAAAACTAAGTCAGTCAGTCCCCTCTCTTTGGTAAATCACAAAGGACTTAAAACAAAAAGTTCATTGAGGGCTCATTGGAATGACACTTCTACATTTATGAAAAACTCACAAGTTCCCTTTCAACACCATGGATCAGAGGGACCTTATGGGTTGCATTCAAGATATGGATGCTACTAGCATTAGGAGAATAAAATAGGACAAAGTTTCTACCATCCTTATTTTTTCAATCCAAAGAAATCTCAATCAAGTAAATAGAGATAGAATAAAAAGAATGTACAAACAATGACCAATCCTTCTCCCTGACAAGTTATAAAACACTCATAAACTAAGATATCATAGAAGGTTCACAGATTTAATAGTAACACATTATGGATGGACTCATTTTCCTCCCCTGATACCGTGAATCAGAGAGCATTGATGAACCACCTATTAGCACATAGCTAGAGAGAAAATAAGAATAGCTACTAATCAAAGCATTTGAAACTACATTCATTGAATGAACCTAACCAGGAGCAAAACGATACTAATAGGTATGTTATATGGGCAGATATGGATCGATGCAAAGATTATTTTTACCCATAACTAAAGAGGAGATTTCAACTGAACACGTTTTGAACATGATACAAACATGAGATGAGACCAACATGAGCAAACAGTGAGCAGGAACCTCGAAAGGAAAAAGAAACGATTTAAAAAATATTTATACCATCAAGCTAACCTTAATAAACAAAACAAACTAAACCCCTCCCAAAAAAAGACTACTCAACATCAAAGGAATAAGAAACTCTCACATTAATTGAGAAATTCATACAACAAAACAATACTCGAATTAAAAAGAACCAGAATACTAACAACGAATGAATAGTAACCACATCGCACTCAAAACACTCATCCTCCAGCACCAACAACTTCATTCTCATAATCAAATGCGAGAATCACTACCAACTACAATGAAATGATAATCTAAAGCATACCAAAAAAATAGAAACTACGAACCCTTCAACACTACAAAAATAGTAACAAGAAAACACCTTAAATAAAAGGGAAAAATGAAAGGGGTTTACTTTTTGGGGGGCCAGCAAAATGACACGTCGAGCTTCAGTCGAAATTCTCTAGTCACCACCAGAAAAATCTACTAATGATCATAATTCTAAGCTCAAAGATGAGACTTACAAGAATCCTGATTGAAAAAATGTTAAATAGAGAGGAAATCCTCTTTCAATTCAGAAATCCCCTACTTTTCTTGAGAAATTTTTTTACCTCTCAAGACTTGCCTTCTCAGTAATAAGAGTGAGATATTTATAGGAAACGACTTGGGGAAAAAAATTTCTTCCTATCGATGTGGGATTTAGGTTTTGAAGGACTCTTTGGGAATTCTTGCAAAGGGTTTTTCGAATTTGAGATACGGATAGGGTTTGGGTGAGCTTGAATCGTACTAATTCGTATGAATTTTTGAGAAATTGAAAATGGGATCCTCAGATTTTTGGGGAAAATGTTGTTTCTAGAGGGTTCTCACACCCTCCATAGTACATACCTCGTGTGCTCCTTACATGTGAGGTGTACGAGCGATATGAATGGCGGTAAAAAATGGAAATTGGGGCTTAGGGTTTTTGGGCGTTGTGGGTGTTGTTGAGCTGATGTTATGTCGTTGTTGTTTACTATTGTGGAAGAAGAGGATAAAGGGGTTATAAGGGGTATGGTCTTGGATCGGGTTAACACGGATTGGGCCTGGATTAGATTAAGGAATTGGGTTCTCAAGTAGATTTAGAAAATGATCAATTGGTTAAGAAATTAGCCAAATTCAATTAGGATTTAACCCAATTAAATTTAAATATAGTCAAATGCATTGCAATTTTGTAGCCAAATTAAGTTACAAACGTGGCCACATTTAACAAAACTAAATTAAACATATGATTGATATGAATTGGCACCTAATTTAATTATGAGCTTCTCGATTTAATAAAATCCAAATAATTACTTTCCTAAAATGATTTATTTCAATACGAAAGTGGATTTAAATCAAATTATCCGTGATTAAATCAATTCTTAAAAGACAAACTCCAATCAGAAGTCAATCATGGTAAAAAATGTATTTAAATAACAAAAATCATACAATCCCTGTCATATGAATATGGAAATGCATATTCGCTATTTAAAATGACAAAATTAACCCAAATATTACTTAGAAAAATATTAATCCAGATAAAATAAATATTCTAATTTTATTTAAAACCAGAGAAGCTCTAAACAAAACTAGGTTATGGAGGGCAAATATTAGGTGTCAACACCCCAAATCTCCATTACTCTTCTAACATACAAATAACACATAAAGAGTCAAACAAACCTCAACTTCCCTTAAAAAGAGTTAAAGAAGGTCAAGCTGAACCATTATCCTTCCAAACAGCCTTTGAACGATTCTAATCTGATCAATACATATTTTACTTAAGAAAATGAAACCATAGACAATTATATTACCATACTTAAATTCTGAGTCTAAAAGGGTAATCCAAAAGTCAATTCCAAGCTCATATGGGAAAAACTGGAATTTTATTTGAAAATCATGTTACTCATAACTTAAGAAGCTCAAATATGAAATTTCATTAAAAACGGATTTAAAATCGACCTTCATATCATCAAAATACGGTTTCTAAACTCTGGGCTCAAAACCTTCAATTTTCATGTTTATACATAGTTTAAAAGGATGAATTAATCCTGGTGCAGGGCTCAATGTGAGGTCTCACCACGTGGCACACTGGCCATTTTTCACGCCTAAAAAATCCCATTTTTTAGTCTTGATGCTCATTCTTCTCACGACCCAAATCACAGATTATGCGGGCACCTACCCATTTCTACCGTAGATAGGAGAACACTTACCAGCCAACCATTCAATTAAGTGCGGAAGACATATATCAATAGTTTTAAAACTAAATAATCCATTAAATCAAACAAAATCTCTTATCCAATTACATTAGTTACTAATTACATTGCGGAATAAGTAAAAACTTCCCAGAACTTAATCTAAACCAGTACCAGAGCACTAAATAAATGGTAGAAGGACTCGAGACACAACCTCTATGTATGAGTAGGATGACAGGAGCTGCTGGAGATTAATCACCGTTGTACCTATTGAAACTCCAACTGACTTGTAATATGGATATATCCCCAAATTGAGATATAGTAAGTGTAGTATCAGTACAACCACACGTACTGCTAGGTATCATCGGCTGATCAGGGTTAGAAAACATATAACGACATATAGAAAACAAGAAGAGATCATGACAAGCATACATGTTAATATCTGAACATACTTAACTTACTTCAACTTCCAAACTTATCGCCTTTCTTTTATTTAAACAATATTACTTTACCCTTAGGGTGTGATTAATAAGCTCATTCCCATGGATAAACATAACCCACATCTCTTACGCACTTACCTTATTACAACAACTCTATATACTTCTCTCTCTTTCCCATTATTCCTAATAATGGACAATCCTCGCTCCCTAATATACTACTATTAACCATTAGGATTGCGTTAACCTCAACAACTTTGCGAGAAGGGACACTACAATATACATCAAGTTTATAACTCTATACATAAGAGAGCAATATTTATACATAATTCAGGACGTACCTAACTTTGCTAATCACGTCCATCAACATAACCTGTACACTCAAGGAACCATAGTATCTCATCAAATCACCGGTCCACATAAGGAACCATGATATATCATCAACATAACTTGGTCCACTCAAGGAACCATCAACTATATATAAATATAAAGGTACATTCAAATGTATATGAATGAATGTATGAATGAAAGATGTGTGCATCATCTCTTGCTCTTCTCAATCTCATCAATATCATTCTCAATATCATGAACATCATGATTTTAATATCAACATCATTGTCATCAACTCATCATCATCAATATCATCAACAACATCATGAACATTATGATCTCGATATCATCATTATTGTCATCAACTCATCATCACCAATATGTATGAATATATAAATGTAGGATACAGTCAATAATTATAAGTAATGCCTAAAGGCGAATTGTAAACACCCAATTGAAATCAGATGCAAGCAACAGTGATCGAAACAGAACTTACAATTAAAGACAACCAAGTAAATAGAGTCAATAATTATAAGTTCATCATTCTAGATAACAATGAATATCAACTAACACATGAAATCACAAGTATGTCCGAAGGCCAATTCACCACTTATTCACTCGAGCATTATCAAACCCAATCATCAAACATAACAGATCCAAAGACCAGTTAATCGAGTATCCATTTAGGAATTCATATTCCCCCAAGGTTGATATCTACACTCTAAATCATCATCCTATTTTATTCGCTAATCTAACCCTCTTCTATTCATATTAAAATAGGAAAATTTAGTTACTAACTAGTAACCCTTACACTCAAGTCATCACTAAGTTTCAAACACTATCCCCTTTAGCCGGTTATTCAACCACTCAGCTATATTCACCTTATAATTCTAGCTAGAGGCATCCACCTTTACACATCTTACTTTCTAGCACTTATCCAAACTTGACTTTAGGTTCTTAAGTCATATCATCACCTTCTCTTATCACAATCAATCCTCGAAACTATCTTCTAGTAGGAATATCTCATAATTTGAATATACATAGTATCGGGTTCACCCTTTTAAAGGTATTAAAGACTAGTTCTATAGAATACTAGGTCACTTAATCCTTCTATTATTATTCACATTCACATATCAAACTCTATAAATCAAGTAAGTCTTGCAATTACAAACACCCATCAAGGGATTCATACAAAACACAATAATATACAAGTATATCATTATTACACTATTTCCATGATTTATCCATCCAGACTCCGTGCCTACAGGCCTAGACATGAAATCTCTCATCAACTACAGTTATTACATGCAACTAATCCGAGTCTACTACACATTAAATCATAACCTACCTTGACCGAAGATCTTAAAACAAGCAAGTCGCACCAAGATTGCTCTTTCCATTCCTTCATGCTTCCATTATCCCAATAATCTAGAAATCAAATAATTTTAAGAGTAATTAATCCACTACGCTTTGAATAACTAATTTGGGAATTCAACCCACTAATACTATCCTTATTCATGGTGAAAGCCATCACCCAAGGGTCAATTACCCATTAACTAGATATATCATACTCAACCCATCTCCATTAATGGAGTTCAAGGCTAAAGGTTCCATTTTTAAAGACTTCAAGGTTCTCCAACCATTAATTTTACGTTTTAGAAGCACTAATTCATGCAAGGAATCGTTAATTAACAATTTAAAAGTAATTCTAGGTGATATTAACCCAACTCATAGGTTTTCCCAAAATATTATGACTAAGAATTTCACCATTAAAGATTGTTCTAATAATTCTAGGATGTTAAAGGATTAAAAGACGAAGAACATGACAGAAAAATTTACCTCAACGAAGAATTTTTCACCCAAAAAGTAGGAAAATCTCCTCCCTAGGGATTTGGGAAAAAGCTTTTGAGTTAAAATCATCAAAAAGGTAAAAGTTGTCAATAGATATTGTCCAATTACCATTGCAGCAGTTAGATTACCACTGCAGCGGTATCGCTACGGTGGTTAACTTCTCAACTTGGATAATGTTCAGTAAAACAACCATAACTTAATACTCCAAAGATGGATTAACAAACATCCAAAAGAGTTGGAAAGAAGACTCAAAAATCTTTCATTTAGTGGATATTGGGACCCATAACTCTTTATATTCTAGGAGATATGTTTGCTTGAAGTTGACCCTAGTTTAAACTTAGCTTGAAACTCAATCGGTAAGAACACTTCCAACTTAACTTTGTGATAGGGTATTGTATGAACTTAGTACATGTCCAATGAACTCCCATACTAAATAATTGGTTTATAACTTATGGTGAAAGAGATTATTACACTTTTACCAGATATTTTTAGTAATGATGGAATGGGTCGTTACAATTCCAAATTTTCCTGATACTTTAAAGGCCCAAAGATTTGATTTCTAGCTGAAAAAGACTCGATAAACTACATAGACATGGCAAAACTTGTTGGGTGTTACATTGAAATGCACGTACAGCACAAATGCCGAAAAAACTAGTTAAATAATAATTTAAGAAAAATAGTAAATGACAATTATTTTACTGTAGAGTCTTTTAATGAAGAGCAAAAATCCCAATCAACATTACTAAGGACATTCATGCTTTTAAAGTAATATAGTTATGAAATTAGGCAAGGGAATTTAAAGGAGAATATGTTTTAAATCTTTGCTTGATGGAGTTTGAGCACTCCCTTATGTGTGAGTGAGAGACGTTGGAAATAACTACCCTTTTTACATAATTAATATTCTTTAATGTATTTTATTACCATATGTAGTACAACTTTAATTTATTACTATGTATAGTTGAACTTTAGCTTTAATAACAGATTTATCCTTCACTTCTTGTTAACTACATCTACCTTCTCTTATCCTTTTGTCTTCTTCAGTGAACTTACGATGCCAGAGTAACCAATAGCCAATGCTGCCACAACAACCGTCTCTCTATTTTCCCACTGTTCCAAAGAATCGGAGCAAACCAACAAACGCCGCCAGTTACCTTTCTATATAACCATCATTGGAGCTCCGACTCTTGCAGCCACCACAACATCCTTGTCGATGGAGCAACCAGATCTAATCAAATTTGTTGGATTTTGCCGGAGTTGTTGGGTGATGGAGGAAAAATGGAGTGGGGTAAAGAAGTTGTTTGGTTACTCTGGCAACATGAGTTTGCTTGTCACAACCCAATTTCTCAGGTCATGATAGCACCTACTATAATCCACCAGTAGGTAAGCCAACCTATAATCCAGAACAACTAGTAATGGACTATCAAGAGAAATGAAAGAAAGCAGCGAAATGAATATGCTAAAGAGACTACTATATATAAAGAAACCCCATGACCTAGTGAAGTCAGTACAAGAGCTTCTAAAATAATAGGAGTACAAAATGGAATACAGAGTCAATATGTATACAAAGTAGTCTCTGAAATACAAAATAGAGATTAAACTAACAATAAGTAGGAGAGCAGTAATACTCTGAACGTCAGGAACTCACCTCAAATCTCTAATCCATAGTTGCTCCGCATGATACACATATCAACAGTGAGAACTCATACTATGATCTACAGGCTGTAGAAGTGTAACATGAGTACCAAACACGTGGTACTTAGTAGGCATCGGCCAACTGAGCTCCAAAGATAATGCAAGTATAAATAACATGTAAAGCAAAAATATAACTACAAAAAGCTATCCAAGAAACTAAACATAATAATGCTAATGGGGAAATAAGGATAAACTATCTTATTCTAATAGTATTCAAGAACTAAAGTGCAATACTATATATCACTAGACAAAATACAACCGAAGAGAAAAAGAAGGATATATAGTAGTAATACAAGGCCAAAGGATACATATACAATATGAATAGATAAGCAAAGAGAGAGAGATATGATAATACCATATATATATATATATATATATATATATATATATATATATAGGACAAATCTCAAGTTAATATCCTGAGGGAGCCAACCTAATATCTCGAGGATCATAGCCAAATAAGGGAGATAATTCTAGCATAATCAAAGCCTCTAACCAAAGTGTGACTAATCATTGGGTAAATTAATAATAATGGACCTTACCGTAATAGAAAAAGGGAAATAAGAAACATATCAACAATCCCAGGTACCAATCCATAACCATCCTGCCACGAACTAACCATAATAACCAATAATAAGGTAACTGACTAGTCCAAATAAATAATAACCTAACTGGGCCCCCATAAACCTAGAAGGTTCAAGCAAACACTCAACAAATAGCAATCATAGCTTATACCTATACAACCCCCATAAGGCTAATAGATATAAGCACCAAACAATCATACTGGTGATAGGCAATGCATATGAATAGATAAATACAACATAAACCAGTAGTACCATACCCAATCTAAGTGCCATAATGTACTAAGTGTATACACCTTCTCCAACTCAATACTCACAAAGGCAGGATCTACGGCGACCATCCCTCTCTGGTATTGTGGCTCACGGATGAAGGGGCCCCTAGAGGACTCGGGATATCCATATACACTACCTGGTCCTGAACCAAGACGTCCAATAATCAACATAATCAATCTTCTCCATCCAGTATCGGAGAGATATATAAGTATAATAAGTGTATGGACTCAAACTGTGACAAAAAAAGTGTAAGTATGTAAATCCATTACTTGAGATAAAGTTCGGGATTAAATCAAAACAATAGTGTAGAAAAGATGGAAATCTCTCTCGAACAAAGAAAACAGTAGTGGTAAAAGAGTGGATAAATAACACACCGAAATCAATCTTGGTCAAATTCCCAAATATCACATTTAGTTTCAAAAGATCATAATTCATTAAACAAGGTGGTACAATTTTCCATGGTAAAAGAATCCATTTTAAAAGTGAAAAGTGGGGAAAATTCCTTTTTAGAAAACAGTAGTAAAATCAAGGTTTTGGTCAAAATCATACCACTAAGTGAGCATAAATGCGCCCTAAAGTACGTATTCCATCACCAGCATCCAAACAATACAATCATAAGCACCTAAGGGTCTGTAATCTAGAATCATGTCCCCTTTAGGGATAAAATACTCACCTGGAGTCTAACTGGTATTACAACCATGGCCTCGGGCCCAACAGTACAAAACTAGTATAATAATATCACCAAAATCTGGGGAACTATTGTCCAATTCGCTAAGTAATATGGTGAGTCCTATACTAAAGGATCATTAATATCAATCTATGAATAACATGTCTATAATCAAGGATAATATGGTTCTAGGGCCATTACGGGTATCCTAGGCTAGGGTTTGGATCACATTTCTATCCTAAGTTCCCTAGATATACTAAGTCATGATTTACTAGCCATAATCTAATCCTATAATCCCTACCTAACATGCAATCTATGCAATACACAATCTCCTAGAGAAAAGTAGACTGAAGCCTACCTCATAGCCGAACCACAATCTCGAACCATCTGCAAATTGATCGTCCTCACCCCATGATCACAAAATGACGTTGCTCTATCAAAATCATAATCTACACGTTAATAGGAGTAAAACGATACCCATATTGCTATATAAACTCTGGGCCCAAAATTGGGTCAAAAATGGGCTCGTGGAGCCTGCTAATGAAATCCCAAAATTGAATCCTTCACGAGGTCCCTCTAAGGACAAGGAATGTGTTCTCAAAAGCTGAGCACAAATCGGGACCCAAATCAGCCCACAAAGTTAAGGAATTAAAGACCTAATTTCTAAGAATTTACAATGAAAAAGGGCTGAATTTGATGGGATAAATAATGGAAAATGATCAAGGAGTGTTAATCTAGCTCACCTTAGCTTCAATGGATGATTTCCCACACTTTATCACATCCCAAGCACTCAAAAATGGAGAAAAAATGGCCTAAAGAATGAGGGAAAATCGAGTGAAGAAGGAGATTTATCACCAGCAGTTGCTGCATAAGTGACTATAAGACCGCTTAAGTGATTGCCGCTTAAGAGGCCAATGACCTCAAAATCAGCCTGTAAGAAGGGGTGGAGTTCGCTTAAGCAATGCCCTGATTGCTAAATTGACGTTCGCTTAAGTAGACAGAGATCGCTAGAGTGATCCTTAACTGAGGAGTAAAGTATCACTAAAGAGACGCTAAACTGCTAAAGTGGCTATCGCTTAAGCGACTCCCAAGCCGCTTCAACGATTTCATCAGCAGTTGAGGCACCAGATTTTGCTAAGTCCAGATGGACTCCGACTAGGTGCTCAGGATTCATTTGGAACCCCGTGCGTGTAATAAAACTATGCTACCATACCAAATTTAATATTTTGGACTCAACGGAACCATCAAAATTTCCATCCAAGATCGTTTTGATTAAATATGGGGTCCACTCCTGTAGTTCCATTTTAACAAAATTCTACCCAATAACCCAAAATGATTCTGGAAGCCTCAGGACCTGAACCAAGGGTTCCCCTAGCCTACAATTAATGTTTCGGAGCTAATAGCATTGTTAGAATTCTCATCCAAGGTTGTTTACTAGGATTTTTGGTCCGAGACCAATTCCTTAACAGTGAAAGCTCCAAGAGTGGAAAAATGAGCCTAAAACCCAAACGAACTGTCCAAAAATAAATCGACAGCTCCAGCAAGTCATAAATGACTTGTACCCACTGTGGAAAGACTCAAAATGTTGGACATGTATGGAAATTGAGAAAATGACTTAGAAGATCATTACATTATCAGAAAAGATGAGAGATGTTTAGTTGGCTATTATTTTGTGCTTGATTCACCAGAAAAATTGAAATATAGAAGGTGATGAATTTCATATTTGGCCAGAAAAAATAAGGAAGTGTTGGATGGAGTGGTTGTTGGTTGCTCCGGCTACGTGAGTTTATCGGAGAATACACGAGCAAATTGGTTGATTGTTGTTTAGTGGTTGGATACAAAACATAGGAAAAGTGTAACAACTAATATTTTCATTATGTATAAGCTTTTCACTAAAAGTCCCATGTTAAAATAATTCCCAGATTTGAAGTTACAAATTTTAGGCTAGGCTAGTTTCAGATGAAACCAGAGCGAGGTGAGGTAAAGGGAAATCTGGGAATGATTTGGGTAGGTTTGGTGGTTTTTAATTTGATTTCTAGTTAACTAAGATGATAAGGAACCCATAGGATTTTACGAAATCGAAATTAGGTAAGTAGATCTCCCGAAATTGATCTTAGCGTAAAGGACATTATTTGGAATGTCCCGGGTTTAAAGTGTGTTGTGAAAACTGGGTTTTTTGGTCAAAACTGGACATTTTGTCCCATTGACTCCACTATAGCAACTAGCACGCTGCTTTAGCAACCGTCGCTATAGCGGAGAAATCCCGCTATAGCGACGGTCAAACCTCTATAGAAGCGAAAGTCACAGTTTTTATTAATTATTTCCCCAAAATAGTTTTTTTTTTAAAACTTGTTTTGGGGTAAAGGAAGGGCGATTTAGGGAGATTTCCACTTTTCATTGTTCCGCTTTGTAAAGGTAAGGATTTTATCCCCGTTAACTTGTATTTGATAATTAAGCCTTAGAATTGCTAATTTACAGAGTTTAGAGAGGGGTTTAGGGTTGATTTTGGTTATTTTTTGGGGCAAGGGGGAAACTTAAGTAATAATTTAATGAGTTTTGATTATTAACAGTTAATTTACCCTTGTATTCTAATAATTTACTAGTTTATCCATGGAATTGGTAGTTTTAGGTGAATTACGGTAGTAAAGCCCTAGAACGGGAAGGAAATGATCATGAACTTGGCCTTAGGGGTTGGGTGTGAGTTATAGTTCCCACCATGGTAGGTCATTCCATTAACTATGTGTCATTATACGTGTTCTAGACCAAGAGCAAGTGGAAATTGCAAAGGAAGAGCAAAGCTCTGGCTTAGAGGAGTTGTGCAAGCTTGGTTTGAGGTAGGCTGTGGTAATGTAGTTTAATCCAATTTGTGCTATATGTGTATGTTAACTACTTTGTAGTGTGTCTTGTTAGTGTATGTTGTTTGGTGTTGTCAGTGCAAATGATTTTACATTGGTTGTATGATTTTGACCTACCTTTTTTCTAAATATGGAATGTTTTGGTATTTGGGATGTTCTTACAAGTTATTGGTGGAACAAGGTTGGCAGGCACTAGTGTCTGGGGTATTAGTACATTGACGAAAATTGTCCCCTGCAGATCATGACTACAGGGTGGATATAATTACCATACCGTGTATGTACAATGGTCAGGTGAGTTTGACTTTTCCATGAGTGGACCGGGAATTATATTTATATGTTTGGTAATTATTTACCTTTCTGGAATGTCTTGACTTGGCTTGACTAAACGACTTAGTGATATTTTGTTGACTTGTTGGTTTTTTGTCCTAAACTGTTAATTGGCTTCTATGTATTAAGTGTATGTAAGTTTTGAGCATGGATTAACTTGTTGTACTATATTTTAGTTAAGTGTTCATATTCTCATCTTGGTTTGGCCAAATGACCCTACCAGGACATTGTTGTTTTCTTGTGTGCTGATATTATACCTGCTCTTACTTTAGTGAGTGCAGCACATATTCCAGTGGCTCCTACAAGACCTCACTTGTGATTCCAGTAGTTGACTCAAATTTCAGGGTGAGCGGCATATCCGGGATACCATGAGATCTTTCCTTTATGACATAGTCCCTTGTTTTGGACATTATACACTTTCTTTTAGTTTTGGGTTTCCATCCCCTTCTTGACAATCTTAGATGATTTGGTACAGACGACTTTCGGCTCCTAGGGAGGGTTTTATTTGTTAAGTATGATGTTTTGCAATTAGTTGTACTTTCGATTTTCTTTAGACTTGGATATTTATTAATGGGTTAGTTTTAGTTATATCTTTTAAGTGTTGATTATGAGATGGTATTTGGGGTAGATGGTTCTCCCACAGGGTGAGTAGTGTGGATGCCACTCACGATGGGTTTGGGTCATGAAAAAGTTGGTGTCAGCCTAGGTTTGTTGATCTCGTCAAACCAAAATCGGTCTAGTAGAGTCTCGCGAAATGGTATGAAGACATCTGCACTTTTCTTCGGGAGGCTATAGGACTTTAGGAAATCTTTCATTCTTTTTTCGTGTTATAACTCAATTCCAATTGGTATCTGATTTCTTCACTCTTTTGTCCGTAGATGGTGAATACTAGGTCCAACAGAACCCGAGTAGTAGCCCTTGCACGGGCCGCACCAGCTGAAGAGCCAGCCGTAAGGGAAAAAGGATGAGTGAGAGGGAGAGGTAGGAGAGAAAGGGGATGAGCCACATCCGGCAGGGGTGGAGTTTAAGCAGTTGCTGGCTAGGCTCATGAAAGGTCAGTATCCCCTCCCCTACCTTAGGATCATTTTAAGGAAAGGGAATTAGTAAAGGAGTAGGGAATGGAGCCCAAGGTGGAAGCACCAACTGGGGTTGCAACTTTATCTCATATGTCTACTGATGTGGTTCATCAGGTGTTAGCTTTTCTGAGTGGGTTGGGTTGGGACTGGAGCCACTCCTACTGTACCAGCTTTTTAGCCCTCGATTTTTCACCCTACTATTGCTATAGCTCAAAATATGGATGAGGCTTTAGGGACGGATGATTTTCCCTATCCAATTTTGTGTTCTGTGATGACGGTTACTGAGAATGATCTACTGACTAATTTTCTGAAGATAAAACCACCTACTTTCTAGGGTATTGAGTTTGAGGACGCTTTTGAGTTCATTATTGAATGTTATGAGATGTTACACAAGATGGGTATTGTTCAGTAGCATGGAGTTAAGTTTGTGACTTTTCTATGCTAAGCAATGGTGAAGGGCGTACGTTGAATGTCGATCACCGATTTTACCTCCATTGACTTGAGAGCAATTTCATGCTTTGTTTTTACATAAGTATGTGCCACAGGCCCTCCGTGATTGCAAGAAGGATGCGTTTTTGGCATTGGAACAGCGAGATATGTCAGTTGCGTCCTATGAGGCTAAGTTCCTTTCCTTGTCTCGCTATGCTACGCAGCTGTTGACTTCTGAGTAGAAGAGGATTTGACTCTATGTCAATGGTTTGAATTATGACCTTCAGGTTCTAACTGTGCATATGACTTCTGCAGGGAAGGGGTTCAATGAAGTTTTAGATTATATGATGAAGTTGGAGGGGGTTACGCAAGTAGGTCAGGCTAAGATGTTATCCAAGAAGTGTTACAATGTTGGGAATTTCAGTTGGTCTTATTCTAGGTGTGACGGTCAATAGGCCTATTCAGCTCGCCTTATTCAGTCAGCCTTGCCAGTTTCTACTGTGGTTCCAGCTAAGGTTTCTTCTCAGGCACAGGTTATTAGGGGCCAAGGGGCTTCTTACTCTTCTGCCAGTCGGCCTTCTCTCGAGCGAGGGTGTTACTATTGTCCTGTTGTAGGTCATTTTAAGAGAGTGTGTCCCTTGAGACAGGCCAATGGCCAGGCATAGCAGCAGACTCAAGCTATAGTTCCAGTAGGTAGAGGGGGAGGAGGAAATGGCAGAGGTTGTCCAAAGGATGGATGGGGAAATTAGACAGTTGGTCGGGGTGGTAAAGGAAATGGTGGCACAGGGGAAGGAGAACAGTCGGGGAATAAGTTAACTCAGATTGATGACCGGGCTCAATATTATGTATTTTTGGGAACATTTGATGTCAAGGCTTCTAATGTGGTGATCACAGGTACCATTTCTGTTTGTGATCAAATTTATTTGATTCGAAGTCTACTTATTCTTTAGTGTCTGTTCAGTTTGCGATGGGTCTGAATCTGGTTTGTGATGTACTTGTTAAGTGTATGTTAGTTTTGAGCATGGATTAACTTGGTGTACTATATTTTAGTTTAGTGTTTACATTCTCATCTTGGATTGGCCAAATGACCCTACCAGGACATTGTTGTTTTCTTGTGTGCTGATACTATACCTGCTCTTACTTTAGTGAGTGCAGCACATATTCCAGTGGCTCCTATAAGACCTCACTTGTGATTCCAGTAGTTGACTCAAATTTCAGGGTGAGCGGCATATTTGGGCTACCATGAGACCTTTCCTTTATGGCATAGTCCCTTGTTTTGGACATTATGCACTTTCTTTAAGTTTTAGGGTTGCATCCCCTTCTTGACTATCTTAGATGTTTTGGTACAGACTACTTTCGGGTCCTAGGGAGGGTTTTATTTGTTAAGTACGACGTTCCACAATTAGTTGGACTTTTGGTTTTCTTTAGACTTGGATATTTATTGATGGGTTTGTTCTAATTATTTGTTTTAAGTGTTGATTATGAGTTGGTATTTGGGGTAGATGGTTCTCCCACCGGGTGAGTATTGTGGGTACCACTCAAGACGGGTTTGGGTTATGACAAAAAGGGAGTTGATGGGTCTGTTGGTGGTGGTGGTGGTGGAGCTTTGGCCGGAGTTTGCTGGTGGTGAAGGGAAAGGGTGGTGTACGGTGGCAGTGGCAATGTGGTTTGTATTAAAATTGTATCAAACGTAAAGGATCATTGTAATATAATTCGAATTCAATATTATACATTTTTATGAGAATGTTGTATTAAAGATGTATTAAAATTATATTAAACGAAAAGGATCGTTGTAATACAATTCAAATTCAATACTATACATTTTTATGAATTCGGAATGTTGTATTAAAGATGTATTAAAATTGTATTAAACGTAAAGGATCGTTGTAATACAATTCAAATTCAATAATATACATTTTTATGAATTCAAAATGTTTGAAATTCACATATAATACTTATAATATATTTGTATTAAAAATATTTTAGTTATATATATTCATCACGCATATTGAAATGTCTTTAATATGTATAATATATTGAATTCAAAATGTATTAAATTTGTTGTTTATTTTTTTCTCTTATTAATGATGTTAAAACGTATTATAATTAAATTTGAAATATTTAAATGTTATTCAAGTTATTTTATGTGTTACTATATTAAAATTGTGTCTCAAAATGTATTATATATGTATTTTGTTATTTTTGGTTAAAAACAAAAGTTATGCTATCAACTCTAAGAATAAAAATGTACTATAATTGGAAAATAAGACTACATATTTGTCATGACCCGATTTGTCAGGTCATGATGGCGCCTACCCTAACCCACCAATAGGCAAGCCAACCCATAATCTGGAACGGTTAGTAGCAGACTAACCATAAGAATCGAAAATAAAATCAAATGCAAGAAGAAGAGAGTCCAAAGAAATACAACAGAATACCCCAAGACTGGTGATGCTAGTACAAGAGCCACTAATTACCAAGAGTATAAGATAAAACATAATGTAAGTATATGTAGAACCGTCTCTGAGATACAATGTAAAGATTAGTCCAGCAAAAGAGGGAAAGTAGGCACAACTCCGAGCGTCTGAAGCTCACCTCAGGTCTCGGGTACATGATTGCTCCGCAAGATGCACAAATCAGCGGCAAAAACTCATACTAAGAACTCCAGGGTGCAGAAGTGTAGTATGAGTACCAACACGAAGTACTCAGTAGGCATCGGCTGACTGAGCTCCAAAGACAATGCAAATATGAATCACATGTAAAACAGGTGTAAGCAATGCAGGTAACTATCTATAATAGGAGATATCACAATGCTAGGACTGTAAGCCAAGATAAGGGTAGCTAACATATGTTATCACCCTATAGGTATCTTGAGACTAGGCTATACCAACAAAAGGCTAGTCCCCATACCGTGGTGTAATGAAGAAGGAGACATGGGATGAACAACGTACGTATGAAAGAAGGGTATACAAATTATATGTAGTAGTAGTAAGAAGGAAGAAGTGTACAAATATGGATATATATATATATATATATACACACACACACACCACCACGGGGACAGGTAGTCATATAATGTAAATATACAATGTTGGGTCGGGCTAACTAAAGGCAGCAGGCCTAGTATATTGAGAATCGTGACCAACTAGGAGAGTTAATCCTAACATAAGAAGGGTCCCTAAAAAGGGTATGTATGTCTGCCTATAAGGCTCAGTATACCTAAAGCTCACCCTAAACGTAAGTACAGAATTGGGGATACTCGAGTCCCCAAGTGTCCAACAATAACTGACAAGTGTCAGTCCCATCAGAGCTGTAATATCCGAAAAGCCAAAGTCAAGTAGTCAGAATCTAACCAGCCAGTACGAACACATCATCACCTAACTGGGTATCATCCCTCCTCCGACAAGCCAAAAAGGTACACACTGCAAATAAAACCCGACATGGACCCCAAAATCCAGAGGGAAACTAAAGTACACGGAACTTCCCAACTGGGCCCCTATAAACCAAGGTGGGACACACAAGTGAGAACCACACTGGTGATAGGCGATGCATACAAGGAACAGAATCGTAACCAGAACTGAGTGTTGATGCCGAGTGAAACCAATACCAAGTCCAAGTGTACACACCCCCTCCAGCTCACCTAGCTAGCAAAGGCGGGACCCACGGTGACCAACCTCTTCCGGCACTATGGCTCTTAGACAGAAAGGCTCGTAGGGGACTCGGGAAGTCCATATACACTACCTGGTCCCGAACCAGGACTTCCATAATCATAGTCCAGAGTCATATGTCATATCAGTAGCTCGAAGACCAAATTCTCCATAACCATATAATAACAACCACCGAACTCGAATTGGATCCTCATGGTAATAATGAAAGTCCTGATAAATCATAACTATGAACCACTGCCGGACTCGAACCAAAACTCATAGTCAATGTAACCATAACCAGCACTCCTATGGGAGGTCAATCTCAGTATAAGTCAATGCTAGATCCCGTCGGAGCTCCTAGGTGTAACATAACTAGTGGTAAACCAGGGGTACTAAACCCATAACCACCCATATATATATATATATATATATATATATATATATACCTACCCAGGTATCTAAGACTACAGCCTCGAGCTATTAAGTCGAGTTACAGCTCAATCTAAGGGTAATGAAGCTAACTAGGCATTCTAACCAGCCTAGGAATACTCAGATCCAGGGTAAACACCGACCGATATACATGTGTCATCTAGATCCGAGAGACAGCCCCATAAGTCTATCTATCTAAAAAAGTGAAGCGGGGCCTCCTACCGGGCCGTACAACTCATTCTAGTGATAAAGCCTGCCCAAACTGAGGCTAAGGTGCCTCACTGCTAACCCAAAGTGCTAATAAGAGACCAAGTCTAGCCCTAAGGCGGATATCAATCAATAAATGGAAATTCAAACCTAGCCTCCGATGGTAGGGTCACTAATCGGCTAATACATATGCAAACTACGCGTAACCAATGCATGACATCACCAGTATCCACACAAGTCAAGGTAAGCACCCACATATCCATAGACGAAATCACATTGATATCCACCTTAGGGCTAGACTTGGTCCCATATTAGCACTTTGGGTTAGGATTGAGGCACCTTTGCCTCAGTTTGGGCAGGTTTTATCACTAGAACGAGTTATAGGGCCCAGTAGGAGGCCGCGCTGCTCTTTTTTGTAGATAGATATCCATATGAGGTCGTCTCTCGGATCTAGATGACACATGTATATTGGTAGGTGTTTACCCTGTAACTGAGTATGCCTAGGCTGGTTAGAATGCCTAGTTATCTTCATTACCCTCAGAGAGAGCTGTAACTCGGCTTAATAGCTCGAGGCTGTAGTCTTAGATACCTGGGTAAGTATATATATATGGGTGGTTATGGGTTTAGTACCCCTGGTTTACCACTAGTTGTGTTACTAACCTGGTATCCATAGTCTCGTAACCAAGGCCTCGGGCCCAATAGAATAATATATGACATAATCATAGGGTATATCCATAAGCAGGGACCCAGACATGAGACCAATCAGATGTATATCACACAACCAGGTATACACTATCAGGGTATGGCATCAATGATGCGTATCATACTACTAGGGGAGCATAATCAGGTAGATACAAGTCAAAACATGACTATCAATACCCATATTTTATTCGTTCGAAAAATGACCAAACAACCAACGTGGGGCCCACTTGCAGAACGTGAGACCGACACCGTCACAAATTACCTCGAGACCAATTGTCACAACTGCCATAACCAAATTCGAGCCCAAATAATAGCTCAAACACCAATAACAGTAGCAACAACACCAACGTAAATGAAAACAACCATAAAACCAAGAAAACATACCGTAGAAACATCGAGAACGAAGCCACGGACTTGAATCCAAGGAGATCCAAGCTCAAAGCTCAAAGAATAAGCTTTAACATGATCGTAAAGATGCTGTCGTGGTGTTTCTAAGGTCTCTCCATCATTTGGAAATGATTCAAGAGATGGAAGCCTATATAAATAGGCTGCAGGTAGAGCTAAAACGCCCTTATGGTAGCTTAAGCGCCCAGCGCTAAAGCTCCATAAGTGGCCGCTTAAGCGCTGCCCACCGCCCCACTGAGTGGCCGCTTTAGCGTGCCTTGTGTGGCTTATGCGCCCAGTTCTAAAGCCAACCCTTGGCCTTTTAAGCACCTGCCTATGCCATGGCAAGGCCGCTTTAGCACACCAATGTGCGCTTAAGCGCTAGGCACTAAAACTTGCCCATGGCTGCTTAAGCGCATGGCCAATGGCAAGGAAGACTAAGCCTGGGCCTTTCCGACTATATGACCGGGATTAATCCGAGATCCTGTGAACACAAATGAGCTACACTACCTAACTAATTTTGACGCTTCGAACTCAATAGAACTGTCGAAATTTCCATCAGAGGTCATTTCGACAAAAAGTGGGGCCCATACCCCAAGGGCTGACATAGCAAAGCCAATGATCGGCCTGTAGCCGAAAATAAGCCCAGGAGCCTCCAGACCCAAACCAAGGGTCCATCTATCTTAAAGTCGACATTTCAAAGTTTAGACACGAAACCCATATCCGACTACTTGAAACCTCTAAATAAGGAAACGGCTCTAAAAGCTAAACGATTTGCCTTATGACTGAACCTTCAGTCCCAGCAAGTCACAAACAACCTGGGGCAGCTATAGGAAATCCCTATGCACTGCAAATATGCACAAATGAGGGAAATGACCTGGAGGGTCATTACAACATCCACTACCAAAAGGACTTTTATCCTCGAAGGTCAATGGATAGAAAGAGCCCAATGCTCTAAAGAAACGAGGTACTGGGTTTGCATACTCCATCAAGACTTCCCAGATAACCTCTACCGCAAACTAACGTCTCCAAGGGATCTTGTTGTAGGTATTTCTTTATTCTTCACACTCAGTACAACCAGAAACCCATAACAGGCAGCCAACCAACCTTCATCTACAACCGGCGCCGCTGAGACACGCAGATCATCAACATAGCACTCTAATGTCATATCAATATATACATAATCCAAATGAAAACCTAACCAAATGAGGGACAAATTAAGGTATGAGTTATGCCACTAACTCCAAACTCCAAGTCAAATCTCTAAAACTGCCTCTACTAAACTGCTTCAAGTAACATCTAGGTCTGGCCCATACAACCACATCATACAACCCTTAAAATATTGGAGCTGATATACTGAATATACAGGATGGCAACTACACGAGCAAGCCCACTCTGTGCTATCTAATTATCCAAACTATACCAAGGGCTAAAAATCATGTCTTAGAGTCGTACAAATTAGTACTTCATTCCAACTAGCTGATCTGAAGACAATAAGGCTATACCAAAACCCAACAATTGTCTCATACTTACCTGCGGCGGTCAACATAATTCCAACGCTTCTCGCAAAAACTGAAACTGAAGCATAACTAATGAATGTAGTCCTACAAAGGAAAAATCCTACCTGAGGGAGAATTCACCACTGAGGACACAAGCAACAATCACATCTACTGTAGACATAAGCCATCA
Organism: Capsicum rhomboideum; assembly: GCA_031232105.1. Lineage (NCBI taxonomy): Eukaryota > Viridiplantae > Streptophyta > Magnoliopsida > Solanales > Solanaceae > Capsicum > Capsicum rhomboideum. The sequence continues at coordinate 117,860,220 of CP124711.1, forward strand.
AGACGAAACCAAGATCCCTCCGCGACTGCAAAGGATAATAATGGTGTCCAAATTCCCAATAACATAGAAACTGCCATCTTAGCCTAAATCTGGCTCCATTAATACCTATAACAATCCGTGAAAACAACTACTCACTCCTAGAGTACATCCGCACAGGTTGCCAACAACTGCTACACCACATAATCCCTTAAACAGGGATACTCCAGAGAACATACCAGACTGGACAAACAGCAAACAGGAAACCCTAGACTCCACCCATCTAGCTACTCCCAACTCAACTAACCAGAACCTGTGTTGTAGAAAGGGGACATGGTACTCAACTCGACACTAAAACCAGTACCAACAACCACACGAAAGTAACTCAAACCAACCCAAAGGGTAACCCCTAACTGACAACACAAGAGGCGAGTTATCGGAGCAAATCATCGAAATGAGAATCATAAGGAAAGGGGGGCGGACTAAATATCACTAGTCAACTATAGGTTACACATAGGCCTATCATAGGTTAGGACAACGTCAATACTACAACAACATGAGGTACCAATGGCACAAAGGTAAAATGTGTCCAATGTAAGGGTAATATAAAGACCAACCACAATATAAGGTGCTGGTGACACAAAAATAACACACGACCATTACCAGTCTAATATTATACCAGGGCCAATAGGCTATAATAGAAGGGGTTCTACCCTAGATACCATCTCTAAGAAACATACAGTACCGATCTATCTAATCCACTACTAAAAGATATCAACTACGGAGATAGCCAAATATATAAGAACCTACACTGAGGCACTCATAATCAATATAACACTACCAAGCCACGTAACCACTCGAGCATACAAAAGATCATATAGTCAACTCAAAGCATATAATCACCGATGGGTATGGAAACCCCGAGATTACTCTAATAAAAACTAAAAAATAGAAACCAAAACGCACCTAAAGCAGTTAAATAAGAAGATATAGCATTTGGCTTGTCTGAAGAAAAATGAATCTAAGCTAATCTGCTCTGAAACTGAGTCTCTGAACGGACAATTGACATACTAGGTGTACCGCCACTATCTTAATGTACCGTACCCCCGAGAGACTGATCTAGCTGCACCAACTACTCAACGATCCCACATTGAGAACACTCTTTGGACTAATTAGCAACCTTACCACAAGAATAACATGCTCCTGAAACTCTCTGCCACACTATACCAACTGATCCAGAATGGCCACCATGGCCTAAAGACGTAGATTGAATACCCTGCAATGCTTGACCAGAACTTTGTCCACTACAACCACTATAAACTCTTCAAGATCCACCTACACTCAGAGGCACTACCTGAGCTAATCTAACAGACTACGAACGATGCTGACCTCTGCAAAAAGAATCCCTATCTCCAGAAGTAACACCACTACCACTGTGTTGTGGACGCGGTCTACTATTGCTACCTCCGTACATCTCAAGACAAACCCTCTCTATAACCCTTACATGCTCCACAACTTGAGAAAAAGAAACCTCAGCTACTATCAAATGCGCTAATGCCAAACGGAAAAATAGAGTCAACCCTCTGATAAAACCACACACCATCTCATGCTTTGGGAAACAACATAGAGGTACAGCTGGCCCACTCCAAAAACCCAATCTCATACTCAGCAACTGATAGAAAACCCTGCTGAACACCAACAAACCCAACTCTATCCTAAAAACCACTCGACATACCGAGCACCACCTCCGACTGTGAAATATCCATAAATAGACTTGGAATACCCAACATAGAATCCTGAGATGCTGAAGCAGTCATAAGCTCTGTCGAAGTCTGAGCTATCCCTAAATCCTCGGGCTGATAATGAAGATCCTCGATACTTAACTCTATCTACCTAGTCTTAATTTGAGCTGAAACTCTGACAACGTGAGTAGAAGTCTCGTCAGCATCTATGGGGGACCTCGCACTGTCCATCTAAAGAAGAGTAGAGTCAAGGAGATATCCAGGAGTTGGACAAATTAAGGCACAGGACAGGGAATCAAGAATCCAGACTTTTCTAGAAATGCCCTATAGCCTCCCGAAGCGAAGATACTGACGTCATTGTATCGATCCGCGGAACTCTACTAGGCACTTGTTCTTGTACCAACTCTATTCATAAACATAGGCTCAAAAACCAAACTGTCATAACCCAATTTCTCATGCCATAATGGTGTCTACCCTAAATCACCAGTAGGCAAACCAACCCATAGTTCAGAATGGCTAATAGCAGACTAACCATAAGAACCAAAGAAAAGATCAAATGCAAGAAGAAGAGAGTCCAAAGAAATACAACAGAATACCCCAAGACTGGTGATGCTAGTACAAAAGCCACAAATAACAAGGAGTATAAGATAAACATAATGTAAGTACAAGTAGAACCATTTCTGAGATACAATGTAAAGATCAGTCCAGTAAAAGAGGGAGAGTAGGCACAACTCTGAGCATATGAAGCTCACCTCAGGTCTACGGTCAATGATTGCTCTGCAAGATGTACAAATAAGCTGCGAAAACTTGTACTAAGAACTGCAGGGTGCAGAAGTGTAGTATGAGTACCAACTCGAGGTACTCAGTAGGCATCAGCCGACTGAGCTCCAAAGACAATACAAATATGAATCACATGTAAAACAGGTGTAAGCAGTATAGGTAACTATCTATAACAGGAGATATCATAATGCTAGGACTGTAATCCAAGCTAAGGGTAGCTAACATATGCTATCACCTTACAGGTATCTTGAGACCAGGCTATACCAACAAAAGACTAGTCCTCGTACTGTGGTGTAATAAAGAAGGAGACATGAGATGAATAACGTATGTATGAAAGAAGGGTATACAAATGATATATAGTAGTAGTAGGAAGGAAGAAGTATAAAAATATGGATATATATATATATATGCACACCACCATAGGGACAGCTAGTCATATAGTGTAAATATACTATGTTGGGCCTGGCTAACTAAAGGCAGCAGGGCCAGTATATCAAGAATCGTTACCAACTAGGGGAGCTAAACCTGACATAAGAAGGGTCCTTAAATAGGGTATGTATGTCTTCCTATAAGGCTCAGTATACCTAAAGCTCACCTAAACGTAAGTACAGAATCAGGGATACTTGAGTCCCCAATTGTCCAACTATAGCTGACAAGTATTAGTCCCATCGGAGCTGTAATCACCAAAAGACCATAGTCAAGTAGTCAGAATCTAACTGGCCAGTTCGGACACATAATCACCTAACTGGCTATCATCCCTCCTCCGACAAGCCAAAAAGGTACACACTGCAAATAAAACCCTACCTGGACCCCATAATTTGGAGGGACACTGAAGCACATGAAACCACCCAATTGGGATGCCATAAACCATGATGGGACACATTAGTGAACCATACTGGTTATAGGCGATGCATGCAAGGAACAAAATCATAACCAGAACTGAGTGTTGATGCCGAGTGAAACCAATAGCAAGTCCAAGAAAACTAAGTATACATACCCCCTCAAGCTCACCTAGCTCACAAAGGCAGGACCATGGTGACCAACCTTTTCTGGCACTACGGCTCTAGGACAAAAGGGCTCGTCGGGGACTTAGAAAGTCTGCATACACTACCTGGTCCTGAACCAGGACTTCCATAATAATATTCCAAAGCCATATATCATATCAGTAGCTCAGCAGCCAAATGCTTTATAACCGTATAATAACAACCACCGGACTCGAACTGGATCCTCTGGGTGATAACAAAAGGCCTGATAAATCATAATTATTAACCACTATCGAACTCAAACTGGAACTCATAGTCAATGTAACCATAACCATCACTCCTATAGGAGGTTAATCTTAGTATAAGTCAATGCTAGATCCCATCGGAGCTCCTAGGTGTAACTTAACAAGCGGTAAACCAGGGGTCCGAAACCCATGACCACTCGTATATATATATATACATACCCAGGTATCTAAGACTATAGCCTTGAGCTATTAAGCTGAGCTACAACTCTCTCTGAGGGTAATGAAGCTAAATAAGTATTCTAACCAGCCTAGGCATACTCAGGTCCAGGGTAACACCTACCCATATACATGTGTCATTTATATCCGAAAGATGGCCCTATAAGGCTATCTATCTGAAAAAGGGCAGCAAGGCCTCCTACCGGGTCCTACAACTCATTCTAGTGATAAAGCTTGCCCAAACTGAGGCCAATGTGCCTCACTCCTAACCCAAAGTGCTAATAAGGGACCAAGTCTATCCCTAAGGCGGCTATCTATCAATAAATGGGAATTTAAACCTAGCCTCTGACGATAGGGTCACTAATCGGCTAATACATGCACAAACTATACATAACCATTGCATGACATCACCAGTATCCACACAAGTCAAGGTAAGCACCCATATATCCATCGACCAAATCACAACTCCCCAATAAGGTGTAAGAGAACTACCCTAGTATCCATGGTCTCGTAACCAAGGACTCGGGCCCAATTAAATAATATATGACATAATCACAGGGTATATCCATAAGCAGGAACCCAGACATAAGACCAATCAGATGTATATCACACAACTAGGAATACACTATCAGGGTATGGCATCAAGGATACATATCATACTACCAGGGGAGCATAATCAGGTAGATATCAGTGGTATGGGAAGATACTGCCTAACTCCCATAATAGGGATCTCCAATACTAATCTAAGGTCACGTATAATACACAAACAATCAAGTCTACTAATATACCGAAGCTAAGGCGGGTAGTCTAGGCTAAGGTTCATATAATAATCATGTTGCAGTGAAGGCCGCAAAGTATAGGCCAAAAGATAAGTCAAGCATCCTAAGTCACACCCTCGCCTTGCACATAATCAATATCAAACAATGTCTAATAGAACACAGTAGACTGAAGCCTACCTGGACGCCGTCGAAAGCATATCCATGAATCAGCTACATAAGAGCCTTCTCCTTCCGAAAGGCCTCCAATCGCTGCAATGCTATCACAATAGTGAACTAAAAGTCAAAACATGACTATCAATACCCATATTTCATTAGGTCAGAATATGACCAAACAATCGATATGGGGCCCGCTTGTGGAATCGCGAAACCAAAACCGTCACAATGTTACAAATTACCTCATGACCAATAGTTACAACTAAAATCCGAGCCCATACAATAGCTCAAATACCAATAACAGTAGCAACACCACCAATGTAAAGAAAAAAAATCGTAAAACCAAGAAAACATACCAAAGAAATATCGAGAATGAAGCCACGGACTTGAATCCAAGGAGACCCAAGCTCAAACCTCAAAGAATAAGCTCCAACATGAGTTTAAAGATGCTACCATGGTGTTTCTAAGGTATCTCCATTGTTTGGAAATGATTCAAGAGGTGGAAGCCTATATAAATAGGTTGCAGGTGGCGCTAAAGCGCCCTTTTGGCCTCTTAAGCACACAGCGTTAAAGCGCCATAAGTGGCCGCTTAAGAGCTTCCTATTGCCCCACTGAGTGGACGCTTTAGCGTGACTTGGGTGGCTTATGCGCCCATGCGCTAAAGCCAACCTTGGTTGTTTAAGATCCTGCCTATGCCATGGCATGGCCGCTTTAGCGTACCAATGGGATCTTAAGCGATAGGTGCTAAAGCCTGCCCATATCCGCTTAAGTGCATGGCCAATGGCAAGGATGATTAAGTCCTGGGCCTTTCCAACTATGAGCCCGGGATTGATCCGGGATCCCGTGTGCACAAATGAGTTATGCTACCTGACTAATTTTGATGTTTTGGACTCAATAGCACTGTCGATGTTTTGGATCCATCTATCCTAAAGTTGATGTTTTGGATCCACTGAGATGGTCAAAAATGGAATCTGAGGCCTTCTAACTGGAGTTTATACCCGAGACCCATATTCGACTACCTATAACCTCTAAATAAGGAAACGGCTCTAAAAGCTAAACGATCTGCCTGATGACTGAACCGTTAGTCACAGCAAGTCACAAATGACCTGAGGCAGCTATGAGAAAGCCCTAAATGCTGCAAATATGCGCAAAAGAGGGAAATGACCTGGAGGGTCATTACAACATTTATACAATTTTTGTAAATTCCCCAAATAACTATTGGGTCAGGTCCATCCATAAGTTAATTAGCCCATTAGCATGTCAACCTTCTTAACCCTATCCCTAGGTGTATAAATACAGCATTATGGGTATAGAAAAGAGAGAGTTTTTCTATCATAATAGATGACTAGGGTTATCTATCCAAAACAAATAAAAATAAATTTTGCATCATCCCTTTATATTTGGACTTTGGACAAAGGGAATTCATTCATTTTGTGAAGATTTCTGACGTATTGTCATAGCTCCAAATTCGCTTTCACAAAGAAAAGAAATGTAAGTCTCCTAAACTAGTATCTAACTATTGAAATACCATAAAAACAAATAAAAGTGACTTTACTAAGTTATTTCTAAAAATATATATGGTCATCCAAGAAATTAACGTCATGAAGAATAAAAAAAAGAAAAGTTGATTTGCCATTATTGAAAATCACTGTACAAATGATGAATGTTTAACTTTACTTGAATGTCTTGTGTTATACAATCTGAAAATAAAAATTAGATGTTTGTTAGCACTTCAAATGTTTACTGGAGCTTATAGCTAGCATAGAGAAATAGACAAAGACTTAAGTAATTTTACATCAGTGTAGATTTTGATTTTTAAGTGATAAAGGGCATTTTTTCATTTGATTTTAATTCATATATTGTTTAATATTTATTTCAAGAAAAAAGGACAAAATGCCTTTAAACTGTGTGAAATTGAAAAAAGAAAATATCCTTTGTTAATAGCTTGATCCAAAAATGTCCCTATTGTTACTTAATTGTGTCAAAATACCCTTGTCCTAATAAATAATTTTTTCTTTCTTTTTAGACACATTTTTTTTGAATAAAAATATTATTTTTAAAAAAGAATTCTTGTTTCTTTTCTTTTAAGTCTTTTTAACAAATAAAAAAGTGAGAAGTAATTTTCTTCTTTTTAATGTCATTTATCAATTAATATAGAGTAATCTCATGTATTTTTTTAGCTGATAATATATATCATATATATAAGATCATAGTAATCTATTACGGCTCAAAACTTGAGTCGTGATGGTACCTATCACACCCCCGTAATAGGTAAGTCAACCCAACAACAATTAGTGATATACGAATTAATTATAAAGAAGTAAGAAAGGAGAATCAAATCTCAATATCAATTCGAGAGAAACCATCCCAAAATCTGAAAGTCATGAAGTGCAAGCCTCTAAGAGTGATAAATACAAGGTAGTCCCAAGAGTCTCAATATACAGAAATAAATAGGAAAAATAAGGATAGAGGAGATCTGATCAATCAGTCGCTACATGTAATCTCAATGATCAACCTTGCATGACTTGACTCAACGCTAGGGAGAACTGGCTCAGTACCTGCACGTGAAGTTTAGAAATAAACAAGTGTGAGTATTAAGACACGCGTACTCAGCAGCAGCATTGATCGACCCTAATTTAAAGTGATAGCGAGAAGCATCTAATTCTATCACAACCCGACATAATTCAATAAAGCTACAATTAGGAAGGCCACACCTAGACTAACTGATAAATCACAATAACAAGAATATAATGTAACTCAGTAGCACTCAAATACCTCAAATTAGCACAAAGTCAACAACTCAATCAAACAACTATCATATCAAATATCATATTTAGGTACAATAAGTATGAATGAATGAATAAGATGCATATATTGTGTATACACTTGCTGCTCTATTTAGCTAGCTAGGACCCATGGGGTCTTGCTAGGAGTTTCCTCCAATCAATATAATATAATATTGGGCAGGCGTGCTCTCCGTTCTATATATTATGATATAAGTAGGTGTGCCCTTTGATCCATAATATAATACTTAGTAGTATGTTCTCCGATCCATATAATAGAGCATTGAGCAGGCATGCCCTCCGATCCATATAATATGATATTGTATAGGCATGCCTTCTGATCCATATGAAATGCAACTAATGATGTACAGACATGCAAAACCGATCCCATAACAACAAGTACCATTCGAGGAAAGCATTTCATATCACAAGTCAATCAATTATCAACTGAAGAATCATCTTTTTAAACTTTGACAGTCACCTAGACTCTCTTTTTGTATCTTAAGTAACCCCAAATCTCAGTGTTTCATCAAATATAACTATAAACCGACTCAAGTACTCAATGGGAGTAAAACCATCAACTAGTATGTTCATATAGTCACTTTCAACTACAATTCACAATAATCGTGCTAAAAAAAATGGAAAATAATCAAAACAAGTCAATTAATTACTCTTAATCTTTTCAATAACGCTGATACTCACATATATGTTTATGATCTCATCTATACGGACCCCCAAATCCCCATTACTCTCCTAACATACAACTAACACATAAAGAGTCAAAGAAACCTCAACTTGTCTTAAAAGGGAGTAAATAAGGTCAAGCCAAAGCTATATCCTTCTGAAGAGCCTATGTACGATACCTAAATTGACAATTTTCGTGTTTATACATGGTTTAATCTGATGAAATAATCCTGGTGCAGAGCTCAACATGGAGTCTCACTGAAGTGGTGCACCGGCTATTTTTTAAGCCTAGAATTCCCATTTTTAGTCTCGGTGCTCATCTCAAATGTTTTCCTAATGTTTAAAAGTCCAAAAGATGATTTTCTATCTGAATAAGGCTCGATTAACTACATACACATGGAAAAAATTGGGGGGGGGGGGGGGTTACATTGACATACACGTGTAACACACGTACCAAAAAAGTGAAAAGTAGTCAAAATAAGTTAATTAATTACTTTTAATCCTTCACATAACACCGATACTTGCATATATGCTCGTCATCTCATCTATACGGGACCCCCGAATCTCCATTACTCTCCTAACATACAAATAACACATAAAGAGTCAAGCAAAACTCAACTTGCCTTAAAAGCAGTTAAATAAGGTCAAACCGGAGCTTTATCCTTCAGAAGAGCTTACGAACGATTCTAATCTGATCAATACATATTTTACTTAAGAAAATAAAATCATAGACACTCATATTTCTATACTTAAATTTTGAGTCTAAAAGGTAATCCAAAATTCAATTCCAAGCTCATAAGAAAAAAAAACTGGAATTTTATTAGAAAACCATAATACTCATAACCTAAGGGGTTCAAATATGAAATTTCATCAAAAACAGATTTAAAATCGACCTTCATATCATCAAAATATGGTTTCTAAAATTTAAGCTCAAAATATCCCAATTTTCATATTTATACATAGTTTAAAACGATGAATTAATCCTGGTGCGGGGCTCAATGTGAGGTCTCACCGACGTGGCGCACCGACCATTTTTTAGGACCAAAATTTCCATTTTTAGTCTCGATGCTCATTCCAAATTTTTTAGATATTTTAAAGGCCAAAAGATTTTATTTTCTGGATGAAAAAGACTCGATAAACTACATAGACATGGCAAAACTTGTTTAGTGTTACATTGACATACACGTGCAATGCACATGCCGTAAAACTAGTTAAATAATAATTTAAGAAAAATAGTAAATGACAATTATTTTACTGTAGAGTCTTTTAATGAAGGGAAAGGGTTTCAATCAGCATTACTAAGGACCTTCATGCTTTTAAAGTAATATAAATATGAAATTACGCAAGGAAATTTAAAGGAGAATATGTTTTAATTCTTGGTTTGGTAGAGTTTGAGCACTCCCTTATGTGTGGGTGAGAGATGTTGGAAATAACTATTGGGTTAGGTCCATCCATAAGTTAATTAGCCCATTAGCATGTCATCCTTCTTAACCTAGCTCTTGGTGTATAAATACAGCATTGTGGGTGTAGAAAAGAGAGTTTTTTCCATCATAATAAACGACTGGGGTTATCTATCTAACAAATACAAAAACAAATTGACATCTTCCCTTTATATTTGGACTTTGGACAAAGGAAATTCATTCATTTTGTGAATATTTTTAACGTAAGATAATAGCTACAAATCTGCTTTCACAAAGAAAAGAAATGTAAGTCTCCTAAACTAGTATCTAATGATTGAAATACCATAAAAACAAATAAAAGTGACTTTACTAAGTTATATCTAAAATATAGATGGTCATCCAAGAAATTAACATCATAAAGAATAAAAAAGAAAAGTCGATTTGCCATTATTGAAAATCACTGTTCTAATGATGAATATTTAACTTTACTTGAATGTGTCTTGTGTTATACAATTTGAAAATAAAAATTAGATGTATGTTAGTATTTCAAATGTTTACTGGAGCTTATAGCGAGCATAGAGAAATAGACAAAGACTTAAGTAATTTTACATTAGCATAGATTTTGATTTTTAAGTGATAAAGGGCATTTTTTTCATTTGATTTTAATTCATATATAGTTTAATATTTATTTTAAGAGAAAAGTTCAAAATGCCTATAAACTGTGTGAAATTGAAAAAAGAAAATATCTTTTGTTAATAGCTTGATCCAAAAATGTCCATGTCATTAATACTTTGGCCCAAAAATGTGCTTATTGTTACTTAATTGTGTCAAAATGCCCATGTCCTAATTATTTCTTTCTTTTTAGACACATTTTTTTTGAATAAAAATATTATTTTTAAAAAGAATTTTTGCTTCTTTTCTTTTAAATCTTTTTAACAAATAAAAAAGTGAGAAGTAATTTTCTTCTTTTTAATGTCATTTATCAATTAAATATAGTAATCTCATGTATTTTTTTAGCTGATAATATAGATCATACATATAAGATCATATTAATCTATTACGGCCCAAAACTCGAGTTGTAATGGCACCTATCACACCCCCGTAATAGGTAAGTCAACCCAACAACAATTAGTAATATACAAATTAATTATGCGGAAGTAATAAAGGAGAATCAAATCTCAACATCAATTCGAGAGAAACCATCCCAAAATCTAAGTCACAAAGTAAAAGCCTCTAAGAGTGATAAATAGAAGGTAATCCCAAGAGTCTTAATATACAGAAATAAATAGGAAAAATAAGTATAGAAGAGATATGGTAGTCACAGGATCAATCAGTTGCTACATGTAATCTCAATGATCAACCTAGCACGATTTGACTCAGCGCTAGGGAGAACTGGCTCAGTACCTGCACATGAAGTATAGAAATAAACAAGTGTGAGTACTAAGACATACGTACGCAGCAGCAGCATCGGTCGATCCTAATTTAAAATCATAGCGAAAAGCTTCTAAATCTATCACAACCAGACATAATTCAATAAAGCTACAATTAGGAAGGTCACACCTAGACTAACAGATAAATCATGATAACAAGAATATAATATAACTTAGTAGCACTCAAATACCTCAAATCAACACAAAGACAACAACTCAATCAAACAACTATCATATCAAATATCAAATTAGGTACAATAAGTATGAATGAATGAATAAGATGCATATGTTGTGTTTACACTTGCTTCTCTATTTAGCTAGCTAGGACCCATGGGGACTCGCGAGGTCCATATACCTGGGCATCGTTGCCCTCTATTCCATATAATATTGAAAAGGAATGCCCTCCGATCCATATAATATAATACAGGGCAGGAGTGCTCTCCTATCTATATATTATGATACTGAGCAGGTGTGCCCTTTGATCTATATTATAATACTGAGCAGACATGCTCTTTGATCAATATGATAGAATACTAAGCAGGTGAATCCTCCGATCCATATAATATAATATTATACAGGCGTGCCCTCTGATCCATATGAAATGCAATGAATAATGTACAGACGTGTAATATCAATCCTATAACAACAAGTACAATTCAAGAAAAGCATTTCATATCACAAGTCAAATCAATTATCAACTCAAGAATCACCTTTTTAAACTTTGATAGTCACCTTGACTCTCTTTTCGTATCTTAAGTAACCTCAAATTTCACTTTTTCACCAAATATTGCTATAAATCGACTCAAGTACTCAATGGGAGTAAAACCATCAACTAGCATATTCAAAAAGTCACTTTCAACTATAATTCACAATAACCATGCTAGAAAAAAGTGAAAATAGTCAAAACAAGTCAATTAATTATTTTTAATCTTTCACATAACACCGGTACTTGCATATAGACTCATGATCTCTTTTATATGGGACCCTCGAATCACCATTACTCTCTTAACATACAACTGACACATAAAGGGTCAAATAAACCTTAACTTGTCTTAAAAGGAGTTAAATAAGGTCAAGCCAAAGCTTTAACCTTCCGAAGAGCCTACGTACGTTACGATCCCAAAATTCACAATTTTCATGTTTATACATGGTTTAATATGATGAAATAATCCTAGTGTGGAGATCAATGTAGGGTCTCATCGACGTGGCAATAATCCTAGTGTGGAGCTCAATGTAGGGTCTCATCGACGTGGCACACTGGCCATTTTTCACGCCTAAAATTTCAGTTTTTAGTCTCAATGTGTAACAACCTTAGTTGTGAAATTATCCTTTTTATATTTTTTGACCATTTTACCCTTACTCATAGTTGATATATGCTATTTGTGAGTTTTTGGGATGGTTGGCATGGTCTCCGATGCATTCGGGAGTGATTTGAGAGAATTTGAGACTCTTAGAGGCTTTAAAAGCCATGAGTTTGACTTCGACCAACATTTTATGTTTCGAGCGCTGGTTGGAAATTTGGATAGTTCCATTAGATACATAATGTTAATTTTGGGTTAGTAGTGAGGTTAGCTTGGGTTTGGAGCCTTTATTTTGTATTTCGACCCTTCTTTCGAAAACTAGCTAAGATAAGCCTAATGGGGTCCCGGGGACTAATTTATTGTAAATGAACTCTTTTTAAAAATACGATGGTGCAATTAAGTTTGAAATTTCAAAAATATCCTAGTAGTATATCAGGTTTATTTTTGTGGGGTCCCAAATAAATTTTGAGGATTCAATTGGGACAACTTCTCCAAAAATCCCAACTATTGGTGTAGTATTTTCTGGTGCATCAGGCCCTTCATCGCAATTGCGTGGACACATATCATGATTGTGAACCTCGATGGCCTTCTTCATCATGATCACGTGTTGGTGGTACCGCGATCCCGATGGGTAAATTAGTGGACCGAGTTGGGTTTGACCATCGCGATCGCGAGTCCCTCCTCTCATGATCGCGATGACCAACTTAATGGTTGGTCAATGTTGACCCTTTCAATAGAGAGGTGTGTACCGTTATCATGAGGTACTATTCATAAAACAGTATAAATACATTATTTTTATGATTTTTACCATTTTGGGACCTTGGACCTTCGGAAAAGGGAAATTTTTAGGGTTTTCTTCACCAACTAGTCCTTCGGTAAGATCCAAACTATTATTTCCATTAATACCTAATGATTATATCTTCAAATATACCTTTAAATCTTGTTTTCAAACAAGAAATTGGGGATTTTTTTATGAAAACTCTTAAAATAAATTTTCATCGATTTGGGCATCGATTTCAACTCGTTTTTGCATGGGTTTTTAGCTGTAAACTCCTATGGATATGGAGAATATGTTTCTAAAATAAAATTTTGGTTTTACCCATTTCAATTTCGAACCTATAGCTTGAACCCATTTTAAATATGGTCAAATGGTATCATTAGCTTTCTTTTGATGCATAGATTATGTTTTTGATAGATTTCGCTCGTTTTGAGGTTTGTCAAAAGGGAAAGGCTCCATATTGAAGGGTCTAGTCTTGGATTTCGGTATTTTGAGGTGGGTTATGGCTTAACTTTCTTCAAATTGAGTTGGGTAGTTAACCATTCATGTAAAGCATTCTATGGGTTGGGGAATTAGTTGTGGGAGTTATATTTCGAGATTATTTTTGTTATCGTGTGCCCGTGTGGGGGCTTATATGTATATTGTTATTGAATTGGGAGATTATACATTGTGTGTTGCCCCTGTGGGGACTTTATTTACATCATAGGACTTTTTTGTGCATTAAATGTCATTATTATTTGTGATGCCCGTTGCGGGGGCTTGAATAGATATTATAGGCATGATTTGAGCATTATTTGCCTCTATCATGATTATAATACCTGAGTAAGGGTTTTTGAAATGATATTATTGATGTCTTGCATGACTATTCATTCTAGTGGTGCTAGCGAGGGATGATATCATGAATTATTGACATATTGAGTTGATTCTGAGCTTATTTATACTTGTAATGAATTGATCATTATCTTCATACTATTTCGGTCTGAGCATTATATCCTCATTTGATTTATGCATATTCATAAGATTGGTACCACTGAGAAACACTTATTTTTGATAGAAAATGAGACACTCTATAAACACCTATACCGAGGGATGTGTCGGTAAGGTTGATTGAGAAATACTAATTTTGTAAGAAAATGAGACATTTTATAAACACTTATACTATCGGTAAAGTTGATTGAGACATGAGATTGAGATTATAAAAGTATATGCGTTGCGAACCTCTCATGGGTTCTGTCCTGAAGCATTGAGGCTTGGAAGGTGTATACAAATGTCCCACCATTATTGTATTGCATTTCATTTGCATCTTCTGTGTTTTTTTATGTACTCGTTGATGTGTACTTATTTTTCATATATACATATATATATATATATTGTGTGTAGTTATTCTTTTTTGATTATATATATTGTAGAATTGTTAGTGGAGACGGTGTGAGCTACCATTTGAAAATTTTTCTGTTTGCAGGTGGAACGTGCTCATAGTATCTTTTACTTGTTTAGTTTGCTACTTTGCTCAGTCGGCCTATGATACCTACTAAGTATAAGTGGACCATACTCACTCCTACTTTTGTTCCCTTTTGGTACAGATCCCAGTTCTAGTGTGACCCATGGTGGCTGATCTCGCATCGTGGTAGCTGCCTTATTGAGGTACTGGTGCACTCCAGAATTCGGGACTGATTTTCGGACCTCCTCTACTTTATCTTGTCTTTATTTACATTCCAAGACATACTTTGTAGTTTAGCTTTCCAGACTATTTATTAGATGTTCTTTCTACTTACGACATTATTTTTGGGGATTTATTGTATTTTGTTCAGACTTCCACCATGTTTATATTTATATTGGCCTGACTTTATTCTAGAAGTCTCATTTTTATCTGTTTAATTTACAATTTGGTTTTCCTTTCCTTTTTGGGTATTCCTCTTTCCTACCAAGCCTGGGTCGAGGTAGGTGCCATCATGATCTCAACTTTTGGGTCGTGACATGGTGCTCATCCCAAATGTTTTCCCAATGTTTAAAAGTCCAAAAGACTTGATTTTCTATCTGAAAAGGTCTCGATTAACTACATAGACATGGCAAAACTTGAGGGTGTGACATTGACATACACGTACAACGCACGTACCAAAAAACTAGTTATATAATAATTTGAGAAAAATATTAAATGAAAGTTTTTTCTATTATAGTCTTTTAATGAAGGGCAAAAAGTTCAATCAATGTTACTAAAGACCTTCATGCTTTTTAAGTAACTAGTTTAGCCGTGTGTGCATTGCACGTGTATGTATTGTTTGGAAATACAAATTATCCGATATAATTTAAGCTTAAGTATTGGATAACTAATTTTACATGAAAGAATATTATTGATTCTTCTGTGAATGGTGAATGTGCATGATCCTAAAATCACTTGTTCACCCGAACCAACAAAGACGACCAAAAATGATTGTATCTCGCTACACATGCGTTGCACATGTATGCCGAGTCTGAAAATTAATATTCTTGTAAAATGGTAGCGATATAATTATAGCAATATTTGAATAACTAATTTAACAGGAAAGAATATAGTAACTATTATTTATGCCGATTCATGAAATATATTTTATCGTAAAATATTAGTGAAATAATTGTAGCCTAGTTTGGAATAACTATTTTTACACGAAAGTTTTTTTTGTCAATTAACAACTTTGACTGCCAATACAATCTTACATAGCAGGGGAAGTCACACCAGACTTAATCCCTATTCTTTGTCTCACTACACTTTTCCTATTTCCATACATGCTTAACAGGCTGCTCAAGACTCCTACAAACTACAAACACACTCAAACAACTTTCTATTGGTATTGATTTGAATACACGTGCTAGTTTTAATACTATACAAGATGTAATCCATGTTATTGTCACGACCCAACTAGCCAGATTGTGTAGGTACCTAATCTAATCCACCTAGATAGGAGAACCCGTACCACTCCTTGAGGAAACATGCGGAAGTCTTAAAGAAAAACATTAAACCTTTATTTATTACAATACAATTTATTACAAGTCTTCAAATACACAAGAAAACTCTACCTCAAAGATCTGGTCTAGAATGGTGCAAGAGCTACTACAAGACAAGCAAAAGTAATCAAGACCCAGCTTCCATCAGAGGAATGAGAAGACGGATTTATTGAAGATCTCTACCACATCAAGCAAGAAACACTAATTGATCCTGCAACTAGACTATACCCCAAAAAGGGTATAGCAAGAGTAGTATCAATTCAAACAATACGTACTAGTTAGCATCATTGGACAACCCAAATTATATCATATAAACACCACATAAATATCCAGAAGGAGAACATGCACTTTAAGCATTTTATCAGTCAAATAATCTTCCTCCCATTAATTCCTCACTTAGCTAGTTTGATAAACTCTTATCAGAAACTCCATTATCCTTTAGTCAATCTCACTAACCCATAAGTCAACCACCCCACCATATTTAGCTCTAAGCGTCACTTATCAGTACTCCCGCCACCCCTAGTTATGCATTTAACACCCACTTATTTAGTGACTCAATAACAATGGTCATAACCAGCTCTAGCCCTAAAAACCCATTTCAATTTACCTAAATAATTATCATGCTTCTCGAAGTTACCTACCTATAGAGTTGCACATGCATCATATGAACATATAACCAAATAATAGCAAGACATCAATATCTTTACCTAATATATATCAATGATGTCAATAAATCAGACAAGTACCGTTTAATTTAGAAATCCACCAAGGCAACACCATGTCCCATGACAACAACTAATAACCCGGCAAGTATACATATTATAGACAATTCATCAAGTCAAGACCATGACTAACAACAATAAGTACCATCTTACCTTATATATTCAAATAATTAGATATCCATAGAAATATACCATTCATTTATACCTTTAGCTCGGATCACACAAGAATCCAATATAACAACAACAATAACAATAACCACAAAACCTTGTCCACTCAAGAAACTATCAAACTCACCAATATCTTATACACACATGCTAAGGGTCTTATGATCTCCTACTATCTATGACCTGCAGGGGACGAGCTCTTGTCCATGTACCATACATCCCAGACATCTAGTGTCTGCCAACCTTATACCAACTGATCTCGTGATGATGTCCTTCTTATACTGGCTCATCTAACAATAGCAACAGATATCACGATAATCATAAACACAATGAGAATTAAACAACCATACTTGTACAATCAACAAGCCTTTAATATAACCTCATTATATGTGATTGACACTTCAGATATCATTTAACAATTTACTTCCCTTAAACATGCATTGTAACAAGTATACAAAGATATAGTTAACATACAGACATAAACCAAGTTGGGTTTTCAACTACATTTAACCATCACCTACTAGGTCACATGCCACACTATTATTTTGTATATCAATTGAGGAATTATCTAGGCCTTCCAATATCTAACATACACATCCACATATTTGATTTTCCCTCTTATACGTCAAACCTTCCATCTTAATTCTATGCCATCGCCAAGATTGCCCCTCTATTCCTATTCTCATTTAACTTGCACCGTGCAATCAATCAACATAAAAATCATAATCATTAACCTTTAGCACAACATTCAAGCTAATTAGCCTTACGATTATCCATAACTGAGATTGGCATTAAAAGTAACACATACCAGTTCAAATTACAATTTATTATTACACACAACCACAATTCTTATTCAATGAAATATGAGAACTACTATTTTTATCCAACTAAATACTGTGCTCGAAGGCCTAAACATGAATTTTCCCTCAATCTAAGTTATGTATATATTTTCTAACCTAGGTCTATGCTACTCAATTAAACCTAGCCTACTTGGACGCCAATCAACTACTACAGAGGTTATGAACACAAACTTTGGACTCCATTCTAGTAATTTTTGGTGTGGAATCCTTAAGAAAATAGTGGATTTTACCCCATTCAAGCCTATCCCTTCTTTTTCATTACTCCAAGGTCATGAGGCAACCCTAGGGGGGATTTAGACGTAAACCTTGTCCTATTTGCAGCTAAAGAGGAGAAGGGAAAATAATAAAATGAAGAACTGATTTTGGTCCTCGGCATCCCGCTATAGTGGCTGATAAGCCGCTACCATGGCACTACTATAGCAGAAAAATTCCCACTATAGCGGGATGACGTCAGCCTAACCCAAAATTCAAATTCTAAAATTTTTCAACTAAGTCTTTACACGCTAGTTAGAGACTATTTTTACAAAAATTCCCACTCCCCGTGCCCTTGGACAAGGTGCCTTTAGTAACAACGGAATAGGTCATTACAGAAGATACCAATTTACCCATTGTTCATCCCCAAATGATCATGGTAAAAAAAGGGTGGAACAAAACTCACTAGGACATTAATACTCAATCAATGATCACGAAAATACACTACTCCCCTCGATCATCAAATTTTATCACTGAGTTATAGTCGTACTTTATTACTACTCCCTTCCTTTCCCTCTACCAATTTTCCACAATTGCAAGCCACACGAGACTATTTGAACAACATTTTTGAGTTTCCAAGGTAATCGGAGCCTCGCCAATATACCAGAGATAAAATGAATTCAAAAACATAACAGATGGAAAATTTTCTGCCCTCGAGTAACTAGATCCTGCTATAGCGGGCTGCGGGCTGTTATAGTAGGATAAATCAGTTTAAAATGTCGAGAAATGAGTTTCACGCCTATTTCTCAACATTTGCACTCCAAACTCCCCTCCTCTCTCCAATCACTTAACTCCCGTCATCGAAAATAAGGTAACTATCACTAAAACTCCATCTCTTTACTGTATTACTCATATTATTGCGAGAATTTGCTTGAAATTGTAAAAATAGGGTAGTATATGGTTGGTTTTTGAAATTGAAATTTTGGCTTGATTTGAACGAACTGTTGAAGCATAGTTGCTTCTCTTACATTTACAACTCTCCTATGAAATTCTATGCGTAAGAATTACGGAATTCACGGCTAAATTAGGCTCTAATTAGTTAGGAATGTGAAGGGTTGTTCTTGGTTTTGTACTTGACAATTTGGGCATTTTTAGGGGATTAAATGCCCGAATTTTTACATATACTAGTCCTAGGATACTTCCCCCACACTGATTTGTGCTTAAAATATCGGAAATGGCCCATTTTTACAAAAGGCTCCATTGATGCACCTCTTAAAGGATGAAGACGATGAAGGCTGCTATAGCGGCCTCATCTCGCTATGGCAGCCCTGCTATAGCAGAAACATTCCCGCTATAGCGATCTCGTAGAAGTGGGATGCAGCCCGCCATAGTAGGAAGCGGCAGGCAAGCCTCCCAGCCACTTGTCAGGCTTGGCCTTTTTCTGAAACTAGGATTCTTTTAATACTTCTATGGGTTCAAACTCACTTTCACAAGATTTTATAGGATTACTATTTCAATAGTCGAAAATTAAGGAAATTCCCCCCCTCCCCTGCGTCTTAGAAAGATTCCCTGACGAGAAATATCGGGAATGATTTTAAGAATACATAAGGGTGGGATTCTGCTATAAGAGATGATATCTGATGAGGGGCGTGAAAGTGGGTGGGTCAGAGTTCTATAACTGGCTCTAGAAGTTTGGTTGGATGCCACAAGTGGAGGCTCCTTGAGATGAGGTCTCGAGCTGAGTCAGGGAGTTTTATGCCATTCTCCCAATTGTTCTTTGGGACTATCCCAACCCTACTATCCGCATTTGGGGAGTGGATGTCCCCATGGATGCTGCTATGATAAATAAGGTGCTCGGGGTACCGAATGTCTCTAATGCCGAGTATATGGTCAAGGAATAGGGGATGGATATAAAGTGACTCAAGGATACACTGGTAGCGAAGGCTGACAAGGAAAATGTCTACTGCCTAGAACTGAGGGGGTAGGAGCACCTACTTTACTGCTGATGCTCAGATGTGGCTGAACCTAGTGACCCGAAGGATTCGTTCGGCGGGTAACACTTCTAACGTGACTTACCCTCGGGCTCTAGTGGTGGCCTGTGCTATGTTGGGGATATATCTGAACGTGGGGGTACATATTGTAATGGAGTGGGAGGACTTCTACCAGGAAAAAAAAAAGGCCCCTTACTTTCCTAGCCTGGTTTCTGAGTTATGCAGGTGCACAGGTGTGCCTAGGGAGGATGCTGACAGGAACATAGAGATGGACACACCCTTCCATCCCCTCAGGGAGAAGGGTACAACATCCCAGAGCAAGAAAAAAAGAAAGGTGGGCGAGGCTGAGAGTAGTCAGGTAGTAGAGGAGGACGATAATGATGATGATAATGCCCCTTCTTCCCAACCCCATCCTACAAGTAACTAAAGCAGGACCTGGATGCGGTTAGGACCCTCTTGGAGCAGTCCCAACAGCCTCTCCATGGTACAGCCCCTTCTAGCTCCACAGTTACACTTCCCACTGCCCAGGACTATGTGGGGATCCAAAGAGAGTTTGATAAAGAGAAGAGGAGGAGGCGCTCCCAGGATTGCATGTTTGCCTGGATGTGGAAGACCGTCAAGGTCATGTTCAAGTATGTTGTCACTGACAAGGAGCTTCCACAGCTGGAGACGAAGGCCATGCAGAGTTCTCCTTCCTGAGTGACTTGGGAGGAGAAGGCCCCTACCCCACAACCCATGATGATGATAGGGCATCCATCTAGGTCCTTGGTATATGTCAGCTTATTCGCCCCCTCTCCCCTTTATTTTATCGATATTTGGATTTGGGTTGCCGCCATTTGGGGCAAGTAACAAACAATCTTTCTTTTCCTTTTTTCTTTTTGTATTTTTCACATGGATGCTTATATATATTATGCTATGTGATCTTATCTATCATGTGGTAGTTGGTAGCTTTAAATAGTGTTTGGACAGGTTGGGAATGAAAAGTAAAATAGGAGAAAAATAGGGCAGAGATTTTGTCCCAGTCCATCCGGCTATAGCGGCCTGCATGCCGCTACCACGGTACCACTATGCGGGAAAAGTCTCGCTATAGTGGATTTGTGGTAGCGGGACAGTGCCCGCTATGGCGGCCATACAGCAGTAGCCCAAAAATTTTCAATTTTTCTGCAATTCTATTCACTCCCATTCCCTTTCATAAAACTTACTTTTGAAATAGCACAATGGGTTAATACACAATCCCAAGATCGCACCTAGTAAATCAAAGAAAACAATCAATTAAGCACAATACCACTCTATATCATGATTATAGACCACAAAAAGGATCCCTCGTTTACAACAACTTCCACTATTATGCAACATTTGCCATTTTTATTGCCTTTCACCTATCAACCGCTTGAAAAAAAAATTTCACAATCATATACCATTTTCTCTATCACTTTTACATATAGCAACACCCTAATTAGCACTTAGCATACAATTTCCATTTCAAACCACACAACACACAATTTCTCAACCAACAATATATAATAATTTACGACCACCTCACTCATCATAAATTCACAATCACCAAGATAGTTACAATTCATTCAATTATCAACTCAAAAAATTTCATTCACCAATTAATCCATTTCCTTATTTCTCTAAACATGTCCTCTACTCACGTCATTGACAATCACTGACTGATTATCTAGAAGTTATTCACAGCCCTTATGGTCAGATACCAGTTGGAACCTTTCTAGTTCCAATTCCGTTGCTTGTTTCATTCCAAATAGAGTCAAGTGACATCCATTTATTTTGTTAAGATACCAATTGGACTCAACCCATACAAATAATCCAATTGGACTCAACCCATACAAATAATCATACGGACTTCACAAGATGAGAGAAAGAAGTGGAACAATTTCTTAGATGCCTTATAGCTTCTCGAAGATTCGATGTGGACGTCAACACATCAATCCACAAGACGATACTCGACATTTGCTCTTATACTGAAAGA
Organism: Capsicum rhomboideum; assembly: GCA_031232105.1. Classification (NCBI taxonomy): domain Eukaryota; kingdom Viridiplantae; phylum Streptophyta; class Magnoliopsida; order Solanales; family Solanaceae; genus Capsicum; species Capsicum rhomboideum. The sequence goes on from CP124711.1 coordinate 117,882,375, forward strand.
TCGGTAACCTAGGATAGGATGCCAACTGTCACGACCCACCTAACTGGATCGTGCGGGAACCTACTCTAATCCACCTAGATAGGAGAACTTTTACCACTCATTTAGGAAACATATGGAAGTCTTAAAGAAAACCATTAAACTTTCATTTATTACAATACAATTTGTTGCAAGTCTTCAAATACACAAGAAAACTCTACCCCGAAAATCTAGACAGGTACAAAATCTATTACAAGATAAGGAAAAATAATCAAGACCCAGCTTCCACCATAGGAATGAGAAGATGGAAGCTGTTAAGGATCTCTACCGCATCAAGTAAGAAACACCAACTGATCCTGCAAACAGATAATACCCCAAAAAGGGTATAGCAAGAGCAGTATCAGTACAAACAACATGTATTATTAAGCATCATTGGCTGACTCAAATTAAATCACATAAATATCCGAAAGGAAACACATGCACTTTAAGCGTTTTATTAGTCAAATAACCTTCCTCCGATTAATTCCTCACTTACCTAGTTTGATACACTCTTATCGGAAACTCCCTTATTCTTTAACCAATCTCACTAATCCATAAGTCAAGCATCTCACCACATTCAACTCTAAGCATCACTTATTAGTATTCCCGCCACCACTAGCTATGCATTTAACACCCACTTATTTACTGACTCAACAATTATGATCATAACTAGATCCAGCCCTAAAAACCCATTTCAACTGACCTCAACAATTATCATGCTTCTCAGAGTTACCTACTTGTAGAGTCACCTACGCATCATATGTACATATAACTAAATAATAGCAAGACATCAATATATTTACCTAATACATCTCAATGTTGTCATAAAATCAGATAAGTACCATTTAATTCAGGAATTCACTAAGGCAACACCATGTCCAATGACAACAACCAATAACCCAGTAAATATATGTATTACAGATAATTCATCACGTCAAGACCATGACTAACTATAATAAGTACCACATTGCCTCATATATTAAAGTAATTAGACATCCATAGAAATATATATCAATCATTTATACCTTTCGTCCGAACCACACAAGGATCCAATATAATAACAACAATAACAATAACCATAAAATCCAGTCCACTCAAGAAACCGTCAAACTCACCAATACCTTGTACATACATGCTAAGGGTCTTATGGTCGCCCATTAGCTATGACCTGCAGGGGACAAGCTCTTGACCATGTACCAAACATCCCAGACATTTAGTGTCTGACAACCTTATACCAACTGATCCCATGACGATGTCCTTTATCAACTCATCTCACTATAACAACAGATCCCATAAAAATATCCTTTACTGACTTATCTCATAATAGCAACAGATATCACAATAATCACAAACACAATGAGAATAAAACAATTATACTTGTACAATCAACAAGCCTTTAATATAACCTCATTATATGTTATTGACACTTAGGATATCATTCAACAATTTACTCCCCTTAAACATGCATTGTAACAAGTATATGAAAAAATAGTTAACATGCACACATAAACCAGGTTGGGGTTTCAACTACATTTAACCATCACCTACAAGGTCACATGCCACACCATTATTCTGTATATCGATTGAGGACTTATTTAGGCCTTCCAATATCTAACATAAACATCCGCACATCTGATTTACCCTCTTATACATCATCAAACCTTCCATCTTACTTCTATGTCATCGCAAAGATTACCCCACTATTCCTATTCTTACTTAACTTGCATCGTGTAATCAATCGACTTAAAAATCACAATCATTAACCTTTAGCACAACCTTCGAGCTTATTAACTTTATGATTATCCATAATTAAGGTTGGCATTAAAAGTAACACATATCAATTCAAATCACAATTCAATATTACACACAACTACAATTCTTATTCAAGGAAACCAGCTTTAAGTATGTGTTTCTTTGCACTATTCCCCTTAGATCAATGACTTGTCATTAGTCCTCAGCTTCTGCACAATAGGTTAATTGTCTCCATTCCATACTAGGAATAGAACCTCTGAGATACTTGTAAGCTGTTGCAACATGAAATTCCTTTTTGGATAACTTGATTCTTAACTATATGGCTACACCACAGCTTCCTCATGTTAAAAATTTTCCTTACCATCCAAGAAGGTTGATTAGGGCCTCCATCAGGTCTATGTTTTATTGCTTTATGCAGTAGGCATGTATTTAGATAATCCACAACTTCTCTTTGTTTTGACTCAAAAACAAAAGCAGCTTGATTCCATACTTTTAGTTGTATGACATTTAGGTCACTATCATCCTTAGGTTGGCAAATTTTCTCCCATGCTACAAGGGCCTTCGTTGTGATCACGACCTCACCTAACTATAAGTAGCTTCTGCATGTGGCTTCTATCATCTTGATTACTTTCTATGGGAGTAGGAATAATGGGACCAGTAGGCCTGCACTCCAAACAATGCTGCTCTAATAAGTTGTAGCCTACCTGCATATGACAAACCTCTAGCCATCCAATTAGTAGAGGTTTATCAAGTATGATTGTATTTTACAAAGACTAATCAGTATGGAGTCCAAAATGTAAAGAACGATTTCTTATGGTGTAAATAGTAATTAAACAACAGAGGAATGGACTAATCTTAGAGCAGGTAACTTTTATACTTCATTTATGCAAATGTCTTTACTTGAGAAACTAATCAAGTTTAGAATCGAATCTTGACCGCTCAATGAGTAATGTTAGATAATAATTAGCAAGAGTACTAATCGTCTATTAGAATATCAAGAACAGACCAAAAATATCAAACAAAGAAGTTATCTTACTACCTTAAATTATGAACTAGTTAGGTTGAAAGATAAATCCAAAAGCAATATGCCATGCCACAAAGGTTCAAAAGAACTCTCAATATATAATATTCTTCAAAATCGAGAAATCTCTCAACCCCTCTCATGTGCTGAGATCCCCAAGATAAATAAAGAAACGTTTTTATTAACTACTCGCTTTCAATAAGCTATGGATGAATCCAATATACATACCTCCATATCACATACCACGGAAGAGATAACAACTACGGTACGTTCATATTTAATTATGTGTAACTAAATCTTATATTCCTGCTAATCTCTAGAATATTATTACTATTTATCATGTAGTAGTTTGATTATGGTAAATTATTCGAGTAAGTTTGCTATGGTTAGGTAAGCTGAGAGTTAGGTAAGCCCAGACTAATCCATCCTAAAGGTCGAAACCAGAAAAGGCTAGGAATGTCGTAAAGAGGGTAGTAGACCATTGTTGAGGCATTGTTAGGGAAACTGATTGAAGCAGAAACCCATAGTAGTGACACAAAGGATAATTAAACATACTAGATTACTAAGTGATAAATATAATAATAGGATTAGAGATTAAAAGGAATATGATTTGCCTACACATGAAATAAAAAATATGACACAACCTAGTGAAAACGTGGAAAGCTACCAGATCAAAACAACTAAGTATTTAATAAATGAAGATGAAAGTTACAAAATACTACTTTTATGTACACTAAAAAGTTTAGATAAAGATTCTATACAAAAAATATACAACTTGCTATTTACTCATGAAATCATAAGCCTAATGAAAGAAGAATGGCTGGATAGCATATTAAATAACGATGAAGATGAAGAATATAAGAATAATGATATATATGATCATATAGACTCAGAAGGATGCTTAGAATTAAACTAGAATAATGAACCAAGAACACCTAGAAAACTGGCAACGAACTATAAACGAATTAAGAGAAAGAGAAACCTTAATACAATATAACTTAGACAGCTATATACAAACCCAGAATGTTGCTTATCTAGATCTAATAGTAGAAGATATTAACCAAATATTAACACTAATTAGACAAAGAGATAATTATTATGAATCCGCATTTAGACAATGACTAAGCAAAACAAAGACAAAGGACCCCCCCCCCCCCCTCTTTATAGAGTAGTAAAGAAGGGGATGGTTAAAGATAAAAGTAAATGGAAATGATGTTTCCTAGGGCCTAGAAGGATAGCACAGACATAATCCTATGAAGTCAACATAGAACAAAACAACTATTGAATGGGCATAGAAGGTTGCCACACACATAGTCCTAGGAAGTCAACATAGAATAAAACAACTCTTAAATATAATTCTAGAAACTAATTTAAAAAAATGTTGTAGTATTTTCTCCATTTGGTGGTAGATTTGGGTCGCATTCCATCTCATCTTGAACTTGATTTGAGCCTCCAAATAGATGTAAGACTTGGAAAAATATCTTCATTGGGCTATCAAGACACTTTTAAATTGCTAATTCTAGCTCATTAAGCTTTTCATGTAATTTCCTTGTTTGTGATCTTGTCATGGGTCCTCTTGGAATTTCCAAAGCTTCTTTAACTGATGTTGAGTTTCCATGTATGCTATCAAGATTGGTATATTATGCGTCCACATAGCTGCAGGTTCTGACACTTTTGTCCCCCATCCTTTTCTTCTATTTCAACCTTAGTTGTCACTGCCACGAAGGTGTCTTCTCCGCACATAGTTACTCTTGAAACATCATTAGTCTAAGGCAATGTTGCCTCGTTACAAATCGCTTGCTCGAGAGATCCTATCATTTTTCTTGACAACCCTCGAAACCCCTTACCCTATACAACAAACTATATCAAACTTCAGATAAAAATATCCTATGTTTGTTCTTTGTAAGACCATACTTTAGACATTTATATTACATATTTTAGAATTTAATGAGACGTTCTCCGTGTTTATGATTAAATTCTATTTTAACCATTTTTATCAATTTTAATGAACATAAATTATTAAGTACTTGAAAACTGTTAAACTTTTAACAAACATTAATAATTAAAACTATTTAATACATACTTACAAACTATTCCCTTCGTTTGTTTTTATTTGTCACTAATTTTCTAATTAGATTTCTACTTTTACTTATCATTTTTGACATATCAAGAGAAGACAACCTTTTTTTTCCTATTTTACTTTTAACATTAATTATTTTTTCTCCAAATTAATTTCAAGACACAATATAAACATCATTTAATAGGAGTGCTATAATAAAATAGTCATATTATTAATTTTTTTTTTTAATGAGTATCTCCTCTCAATTTATGCGAGTAAAACTGAAGAGAGAGAGAGAGTACTAATTTTGAATCTACCCTTAAATATAAGATACCGTTTTTTATCATTTTATCGGTAAAATAACGTCAGCCTGGATCAAAACTATTCAATGCATACTTGCAAACTATTTTGGTTTTATGTCATGCTTTTTCTTTCTTTTTCTTTTGGTTTAAAGAGCTTTCCTCTTCCGTTACAACTTACACCTGTGAGAAAATGCCGATCAATTGCATTTTCCATTGAAATAGAGAGACAAAATTGTAACTCAATATGAGTAACACGTGGCATAAATGATATTTTCCTTGTTTAAAAAAATAATCTATTTTAATTTAATATGAAATTAAAAAAGAAAAAAATTTTTGAATTATATGATCATAAATTAAAATTATATTAAATATATCAAAATATTTTTTAATCTTATGTTAGTTGAAAAATTGAAATTAAAAGAATGTAGTTTTTTATTTCTTTTTAAGAGGGAGTACTATTTCTTGATTTCTCCGCACCCCTTCCACACTTGATAATATACTTGTTGCCTTTCCTTCTCGTTTCATCAAATAGAAATAGAAATCGAAATCAGCAAGCAAAACTGACTCTATTTCAGCATTCTTTATATTGGTAAGTACTTGTGATTATTAATCTTTGTGATTATTTGCTTCTTATTTCACACTACTTCATACTTGTTGTCTTTCCTTCTTTGTTGAAATAGAAATAGTAATAGAAATCAGTAAGCAAAACTGACATTACTTCTGCAGTCTAGATGTTTGTAAGTACCATTTCCTTAATTCTTTGTGATTAATGTTTTCCAACTTGTAATCTTTGTGATTATTTGCTTCTAATTTCCCCTGTTTGTGCCTGTGCTCCTCTCTCTGCTTCTATTTCAGAGTGTAGAATATTCCGAAAGAAATGGGGTGGGTCTTTTCTAAAGCAATTTTTATTTTTGTCAAAATAGAGAAGGTCCTTTTAAGTTTTTATCATTTCTTTTACCGTTTGTACATTTTCAAGAGGAGCTAACTGACAGAGACTTTTTTTTATAGAATTTTTAAAATATTGAAGGAAAATGTTTTCTAGAAAATAAGTGTATTTCCTACTTATTTTCTTGTGTTCTGTAGACAAGCAAAAATTATTATCCTAAAAGTATTTGTACGTCATTTAGACAAATACTATGGGAGATGAGGTGGGGAGGGAGAGGTGTGTGATGGTGGTGATGAGGGCCGTGGGGGTGGGGTGGGGGTGAAGATGAGTTATATTAGAGGGTACGGAGGACACAATCAATGTGGAATGTAGTAGAGCTTGTTTTCCCTGCTTTCATCAGAGAGCTTATTTTCCTTATTTTTAAGGAGCTTGTTTTCCTAGAGAAAATATTTGGCCAACCGAACATGGAAAAATTGGAAAAAAATCCATACCGAACACACCCTAAATGTCAATTTTTTTTTCTTTCTTCATTTTTTCGTTTCTGTTGTTCCTAACCTTTTTACTATCTTTTATCCATTAAAGATGAGTTTTTAGTTGCAAGAAGAAGAACAGGATAGGTTTGTATTTGGTTTCAAAGTGAAGGTGTTGAAGTAACAGGATATCTTCCCCCCAACACCTTTTTTGGCAGTGTATTTTATTTTCTTGGACAAATGAATGAAAATAATAATGTCCAAAATAATATTAGTTCCTCCTTGAATTGGATGGTATCTCTAAATAACATTTAAATCAAAAAATGTCATAGAAATGTATTAGAACTTTGTGTTACTTATCAAAAAAATTAATAATGATACTTGAACTTTGTGTTATGCTGAACCTGGAAGAAATTGCTATTGGTAGCAAGGAGTGGTCAAATAAAGAGGGACAAATCAAGACGGAAAGAATGCCTAGTGTTTTGTTCATCTCTTCTAGGATTTGAACAACCTCTTGGAGAAATATACGGTAAGGATGTGTACAATAGACCCTTGCGGTCCACCCTTCCCCGGACCCCGCGCAAAACCGGAGCTTAGTGTACCAGTCTGTCCTGTCCTACTGGGATTTAAACCCTGATCTTTTATGCTTCTCATCCTCTTCATTGACAACTAGATCACACCTTTTGGTGCGTATAATGCATATTGCTCACATCAAGTACGTTAAAAGTCGTGCATACTTATCTCTTGTTTGTTTATGTATTTGACTGTGAATGGTCTCCTTTTGTGAGGGGATTTACTGCTAAAAGTGTGAAAAAAGCCATTTGGCTCATAATTCAGTTCTGCTGATCTAAAGTCTCATCTGTATCTGCATAAGTTAGGCATCGTTTATTACCTTGTTCTAGTCTGTTATACGCCTCTTGCACCCCAAGGGTATGACTTAGTGGTCAATGAATTGGGTTGAGAACCATTAGATCCTAGTAGAGAAAAAACCACTAGGGGATCTCTTAAAATCTGTCCTAACCTTGGTGACCAAAATTACTTGGTACCTTTTTTTTTCTTTGTTTTTTAAGTGCCTCCGATGATCATTGATATGAAAAAGTTACATCTTGGAGCTTGGCATACCAAGCCTAATACAAGATCTTGGGGTAAATTTGGTGGGAGGTGGCAGGTATCACGTGGAATTAGTTTAGGTGCGTGCAAGCTATATCAAACTTCAGGCAAAAATGTCCTATGTTTGTTCTTCATAAGACCATACTTTAGACATTTATATTGCATATTTGAAAATTTAGTGAGACTTTCTTCATGTTTATGATTAAATTCTGTTTCAACCATTTTCATCAAATTTAATGAACATAAATTATTAAATACTTAAACACTGTTTACTTTAACAAACTTAAATAATTAAAACTGTTCAATACATACTTGCAAACTATTTTGAACCTACCCTTTAATATAAGAGAACATTTTTTATCCTTTTGTCGGTAAAGTAACGTCATCTGGATCAAAACAGTTCAATGCATACTTACAAACTACTTATTCTGGCTCTATGTTAGGCTTTTTCTATTTTTCCTCTTGGTTTTAAAAGCTTTCCTCTTCCGTTACGTCTATGAGAAAATGCCAATCCATTGCATTTTCCAATGACGTAAAGAGACAAAATTGTAACTCAATATGAGTAACGCATGGCATCAATGGTTATATTTCTTTATTTCTCCGCAACCCTTTTCACAATTGATACTATACTTGTTACCTTTCCTTCTCTTTTGATCAAATAGAAATCAGCAAGCAAAACTGACACTACTTCTGCAGTCTTGAAGTTGGTAAGTACCTTTATTAATCTCTCCCAAGTTTTTTTCTTTCTTCGTTTTTTTCCTGTGTTGTTCCTACCCTTTTTACTTCCTTTTTTCCATTAAAAATGAGTTTTTAGTTGCACTAAGATTGTAAGAAGAAGAACTAGACAGGTGTGTATTTGCTTTCAAAGTGAAGGTGTTGAACCCACCCCCAACGCCCTTTTTTCCCCATTGTATTTTATATTTGGACAAATGAATGAAAATAATAATGTCCAAAATAATATATTTCTTCCCTGAATTGGATGGTCTCTCTTAATATCATTTAATTCAAAAAAATGTATCATTATGAAAAATGTTATAGAAATGTATTAAAACTTTGTGTTACTTATCAGAAAAATTAATAATGCTACTTAAACTTTGTGTCATGTTGAACCTGGAAAAAATTGGTATTGGTAGCAAGGTTTGGTCAAATAAAGAGGGCAAAATCAAGTTTTGCCTAGTGATCTTTTCATCTCTACTAGGATTTGAACCATAGTTCTCATCCTCTTCATTGACCCCCAGATCACACCCTTTGGTGCGTATAATGCATATTTGCTCACATCAAGTACGGTAAAGACGTGCATATATATGTATTTGGCTGTATGTGGTCTCCTTATATGAGGGGATACTACTAAAAGTGTGAAAAAAAGCCATTTGGCTCATAATTCAGTTCTGCCGATCTAATAAATCTCATCTATAATCTGCATCATTTAGGCATCGTTTATTACCTTGTTCTAATCTTGTTATATGCCTCTTGCACCCAAGGGTATGGCTTAGTGGTCAATGAATTGGGTTGAGAACCAGGAGGTCCTAGCAGAGACAAAAACACTTCGTGATCTCTTCCCACCTGTCCTAGCCTTAGTGGACAGAGTTACTTGGTACCTATCGCTGGTGGGAGGTGACAGGTATCCTATGGAATTAGTCGAGGTGAGTGCAAGCTGGCCCGGACACCACAGTTATCAAAAAGGAAGTTTGTTCTGTGCCTCTGAAGTCAATATTTAATGTCACTAGATATAGTTTTTTGGGATTTTCTGATACATTTTGTCACATTAGCCCTCTTTTTTCAGAGGAAAGGTAAATAACACATTGAAAATGTAGTGCCAACGTAAAAAATCCTCTTTTTTTTGTTAATTTAATGATGTAGAACATTCAGGGTAACTTTTTTTAATGTAGAAAAAAATTCAATAATCAGTTAAGATAAAATGTTCCTTTGGTATTATTAATGTCATACCATGTAGTTCTTTTTGTTGTAATTTTTAATGATGCCAAGCTTTAGATTAAATTGCACTTTCATTTTTCATTTCAATCATTTGTTCTGTTTTCTGCACTGTGTTAAGTAAATAGGAATGGAGGGAATTGGATGTTCACTTGGAACAGACTGGTTTATTTGTTCACTATTTAACTGATATCAAGGATCTTATAACTGTACACATTTTTGGAATGAAAGTTATGGGTACTCTCCAGTTTATCAATTTTCTAAAGAAGTCTTAAACAACTCATGGATCTTAGTTTTGCAGTTGAAGAACACTCAATATATACGTGGAAAATGACTCGAGATAAAGTTGATGTTCATCAACATGGTGTGGCAGTTGATCAGAAGAAGTCAAAGATCAAGTGCAACTATTGTAGTAAAGTTGTTTCTGGTTTTAATCGGCTCAAACACCACTTAGGAGGCATTCGTGGAGATGTAACTCCTTGCTTGGAGGCTCCTGTACGTGTAAAAGAAGCTCTTGAAGCTGAGCTACTTGATAAGAGAAATGAAAATTTAATCAAGGAAGTTGGGCAACTTCACCACCCAAACCTTCCTTTGAAGAGGAACTGGTGTCCCAGAGATAGTGAACCAAATAAGACAGATCTCGCTCAGAATTCTGAAAGTACAAATAAAAAGCATAATGGCGCGAATTCAAAAGTAGCTGGCAGTTGTGTTGTAGATTCATCCTCACAAGAGATTTCAAAATCTATAGGGAGATTTTTTTATGAAGCAGGAATCGACTTTGATGCAACCAGGTCAGCCAGCTTCCAAAGGATGGTAAAAGCCACTCTTAGTCCTGGGCAGACAATAAAATTCCCTAGTTGTCAGGAGTTGAAAGGGTGGATCCTTCAGGATGCAGTGAAAGAGATGCAACAATATGTAATGGAGATGAAAAGTTCATGGGCAAGTACAGGATGCAGCATCTTGCTAGATGGATGGGTAGATTCAAACGGGCGGAATCTGATTAATATCCTAGTGTACTGCCCAAGGGGCACCATTTATCTTCGATCATCAGATATTTCATCTTTCAATGGCAATGTTGATGCCATGGTATTATTTTTTGAGGAAGTTCTGGAGGAAGTCGGAGTTGAAAATGTGGTCCAAATAGTTGCATACTCGACATCTGCCTGCATGATGGAAGCAGGCAAAAAACTAATGGAAAAATGTAAGACAGTTTTTTGGACAGTAGATGCTTCTCATTGCATGGAACTTATGTTGCAGAAATTCACAAAGATAGACCCCATACAAGAAGTTTTGGAGAAGGCCAAATCTCTCACACAATATATTTACAGTCATGCTACTGTCCTAAAGCTTCTGAGAGATGCTTGTCCTGTTGAGCTAGTAAAGCCTTCAAAGATAAGGTCAGTTGTGCCCTTTTTGACTCTGGAAAACATTGTATCACAGCAACAACACTTAATTAGGATGTTTCAGTCTTCTGAATGGCATAGCTCAATCTTGGCTTCTTCGAGTGACGGTAAAAGAATGGCAGATATGGTTGAAGATCAATCCTTTTGGACCATAGCTTTGATGGCTGTAAAAGCAGTCATTCCCCTGGTGAAAGTTATAAAATTGCTAAATGGTACTAATAAGCCACAAGTTGGTTTTATATATGACACACTAGATCAAGCTAAAGAGACCATAAAAAAGGAGTTCAAAAATGAGAAATCCAACTATGCAAAATTCTGGAAAGCCATAGATGACATATGGGACGAATACCTCCACAGTCATCTCCATGCTGCGGGTTACTTTTTGAATCCAACCCTTTTTTATTCAAGTGATTTCTACACTGATGTGGAAGTTTCCTGTGGTCTTTGTTATTGTGTTGTTCGCATGTCAGAAGATCGTCATATACAGGATTTGATCACACTGCAAATTGATGAGTATCGCATGGGGAGGGGCACGTTTCATTTTGGAAGTTTCAAGGATAAGCTATCAAACATTTCCCCAGGTGGTACAATTTATGCATTTTCTGCTATTTTTATCTTGCTGTTTAATTCGTGTGTTAATATATAAATTATGGTTGCAGCACTTTGGTGGTCACAATATGGAGTTCAGTTTCCCGAACTGCAAAAGCTTGCTGTTCGGATCCTTAGTCAGACATGCAATGGTGCTTCACATTATAGGCTGAAAAGGAGTTTGGTCGAGATGATACTGACAGAAGGGATGAATCCTATAGAGAAGCAGAGGGTGCAGGACTTGGTATTTGTCCATTGTAATTTGCAATTACAAGCTTTTGATCCCGATGGAAGAAATGACATTTCAGGTGGTGTTCTTAACTCCATGGATGAGTGGATAGTCGGAAAAGGGCCAAATTTGGTGTCCGAAAACACTGAACTTACATGGATGAACTTGGAATTGCAAAGCAGAAATGGGAAGGGGAAAATTGGTGTTGAAAGAGCTGCTGTTTATGTAAAGGAGGAAGAGGAAGATAAAGCTATATAGAGTAGCAGATGCATAGTGATAATGAGTCTTTCTAAGTACATGTTTTGTGTATAATCAAATGATCAGTTGTCAATACCATGGTACTTTGCTCTAGCTCTATGCTTCCATATTGTTTTGGCTTCTAGCAATGACATGATCTTGGAAAAAAAAAAAACCTTAAAGCTGGATTTTCTGCAAAACATAAAAATGTGAATGATTGCAGGATTTGAGACTGATCTTTCATGAATCGATTAATAGTTATTATCTCAGTTATTTTTTTTGTGAAAGAAATGTGATTTTCTGAGATAATAACTATTAGTTGAGTAACCATATGAGAAATTAACCCAGGATTGGATGTAACATAACTAATTATAAATTATTAGGACCATTACAATTACTCCAAAAATAATCGTTTTATTAAATCTCCTACACTCCATCTTTGTCGTCTTTGTAAAGATAAATTATTCTTGCACAATTTTATCAACAACCACTGATGAAATGGCAATTGAAGTAACTATAGGACGATGCCCAGACGACTGATTTGACCACTTAATCTCCTCATTTCTCTTTTCATTTTTATCGAAATCTTTTTAATGTGTTAGCCTCGACTAATATGAATATACATAACCACAAAGATAATAAAGAGAATACCTCGAGAATTCACCTATATCTCATAAATCAACAACTAGAATAGATAGCATGATTCAACTGATAATGAGCTTAACAACCTCAACAAGATCAGGAAATAATGTATGAAATGTAACAGTCAATGCAACTCGTATACACACACTCGTATGATAGATAACGTGACTCATGATCAGCTTGCGAGGCTCATAGACCCAGCACAAACTATATCCACATACTAGTACAGACGATCTCAACATAATCTAGACTTAATCACAGCACGGACTATCTCCACGTATCTCACCTTATTATCAATTCTCACAATCAATATTTGTCCGAGACTAGTCTCCCTTAGGGTTTACATCACTCCATCCGGGCAGGGGCGGCTCTAAAATTAGGCCAAAGAGGTCACATTGACTTAGGCCCCCAGAATTTGAAGGTCCTAGTCTCCTAGATTTGCTCTATTATTATTATTATTAAATAATTTATAAGTAATTGCTATTATAAACAAAAGTGAAAATTATATTTTTTTAATTTGATTGAGGTTATTTTATGCCAATAAATTCATAAAGTATGATAATTTTCTTTACTCATTACTTAGTATATTTATTTCACTCTTCAATTTTAATTTTATCCTTTTCATATAGGATTTTTTTTTGGTTAAATGGATAGTTATACCAAAAATCTAGAGGAGCAGGTCCATTAGTACACTCACGAGTTGAGTTTGTTTATCTGTTGTACTGGGCTAGTAAGTCATTACTATTACAGATCAACGTTTGTCTATCATAAATAGTTCTCAGAACGTCTATCCAAGAAACTTCATTGACAAACACTAGGGGTAGGGGCGTTCATGGTTTGGTTAAAAATTAAATCGAATCGCGAACCAAATCAAATCGATCAAATAAAAAACAATATTTGGTTTGGTTTGGTTTTAAATTTTAAAAATCGACAATATTTGGTTTGGGTTTTTTTAAAAAAAATAAGATAAAATTGGGGGTAGAGGTAGGGGAAGTGGAATGGGGGAGGGAATTGCAATGTGGGAATTGAACTCTCACCAATATGGTGGGAGTTCAGGTAACTAACCAACTAAGCTACTATTGGTTTTATTAAATAAATAATCAAACCCAACCAATAAATTATATACATAAATTTTATAATTATTTGAATATATGATATTAGTTTTTAATAAATAATTATAAATATTTTATATCTTTTAATCATTAATTTGATTTTAGTCTACTTCTTTCACATGCACTACAACACTTAGTTTCATTTCTAAAAAAAATATGTTCAAACCCAACACTAAATCTAATTGTCTATATATGGTGTGGTATAGTTTTCTTTGCTAAAATATCCATCTACTCTTCAATGTCTTGCCCCTTTGATTTTTGTAGGGTTAATCATTCTATTTAAAGTTGTATCTTAGTTTTGTGGATGTTAGACGTATTATGTGGAGTACCCTACATAGTTATGCAACTTAAACATATACTAAAATATCAAAGTTGAGAAAATTGAATAAAAGGTATCCTTTAAGATTGGAAACTAATATTGGTGACAACTTTGACCACTCAAGGTCAAAGGTCACTTAAAAAAGATTAACTTAATTATGGATCAAATTAGCATTTTTAAAACTTGTTAAACTTTTCCAAATTACAAAAAAAAAACATATCTTGTAACTTTCCCTTTAATTCAAAAGTTTTCAAAAACTTTTTACATTCTCTCCTCTCTCGAAAAAAAATTGTTTCTCTCTTCTCTCTTTTGTCTTTTCTGCATCAGCTGTTTGTCTTCGACCACAATAGATCGACGACGGGACCTCTTTTCCGGAGAATTCAACCTCTGGCAACCTCAATTTCAAAGCCTTCTTCATATCTATCGTCGATTTCTCTCTTTTCTAAGGTAATGTTTGCTCTTTATTTGGTTCAAAAGTTAGGGTTTTGAAAAAAATTGAAGAAGTAGAATCTAACTGAGTCTTCTTCTCCAGAGTTAGGATTTTGTTGTTTCATGTTTAAGAAAGATGAAATATGAAACCATAATTTTGTTTTAACTTCAAAAATTTTGATATATTTGTAAATAGTGTGTGGAAATGTGTGTATCTTCTGAGAAATATGAGTTTTTGTTGTTGTTGTTATTCTTGTTCTCGTTCTTGTTGTTGTTAGTAGTATTGTTGTGAAAAATTATTTTTTGTTGGGAATCTGTTGCAACAGTTGACATTGTTGCTGGAAAAAATCAAACACCACTTGTGTTCTTGTTCTTGAATATTATTATCTTGTGAAATGTGTTCAAGAAATTAGGATTTTCAAACAAACTGTTTTGGTTAAGAAAAAGTTAGGATTTTCAACAGATTACAGTCATTGAAAAAATCAAACACCTCTTATTGTTAATGAATGAATTTGTGGTATTGGTTCTCTTAACACTTGATATGATTGTTGTATAATAATGTGTATCTTCATCAGTGAAATATGAATTTGTTGGTGTTGTTGTTATTGTTCTTGAACATTATTGCTCAAGTAGTGAGATTTGTGGCTTGATATAGCAGAAAGGGTCTTGATTTTTTATTGTTGTCCTCTGTAGGTGTTGGTATTTTTTTGAAAATGTTTTGATTTTTAGTCACCTGCTGCAATACATGACTAATTGCAATAGATGACTCATCTGTTGGAACAGATTAGTCACCTATTGGGATGAATATGACTCATATTACATATTACTGTACTTTGTTATTTTGATTTCATTTAACAGATGTGTGATCTGTTGCAACAGGTGACTGACTCATCTGTTGGAAAACATCAAAACAGTTGCAAAATTGATTTGATTTCTTCCAGCAGATGAGTAATCTATTGCAACAGATGAGTGATCTGTTGGAAGAAATAAAAATAATTTTTATTTTTTCTCAGATGAGTGTCATTCTATCAAAGAGCTTAGAGAACCCTACACTCCTTTGGAGGTTAAGAAGAGGAAAAAAGAAATTTCTAAGGTTCTTTCAAGTATTAAAGCAAGAAAAGTTTCAACTCCTTTTTCCCACTATGTTGGTGCAGAGCATGTTGAGCTGAAGAAGGTAAACATTTACAAAGTGGCAAATCCCAAAAAAAAGGTTGAGTTGAACAAAGTCCCCATAGCAAAAAACACAAAAAGTATATATACTCCATGCATGAATTTGATTCTAGTGATTTCAATACCATAATGAACATGCGTAAATGGTGGGAGGACTGGGTAAGTTTTCTAGCCTTCATCAACCTTTATATGTTTAATGATTTCAGAGATAAGTGCAACAGATGTCTCATTTGTTGCAACATATTACCCATCTGTTGCATAACTTGCAGTAACTGGGTAATCTGTAACAAGTTTAGAGATAAGTGCAACATATATCTCATTTGTTGCAACAGATTACATACCCATCTATTGCATAACTTGCAGTAGCTGGGTAATCTGTTAACAAGTTCAGAGATAAGTGCAATAGATGTATCATCTGTTGCAATAGATTACCCATTTATTGCATAACTTACAGTAGCTGGGTAATCTGTTATGAGTTTAGAGATAAGTGCAACAAATGTTTCATCTGTTGCAACAGATTACCCATCTGTCACATATTTTTAATTTCAATTATATATTTATTATATATATATATATATATATATATATTTATTTATGTAAATTCTATTTTCATTTCAGTATGTTGATGAAATTCTTCTTCTGATGAGTGAGAAGCATTCAAGATACTCTAAGTACTATCATACAATAGATAGAATAATGGATCTCAACTTCTAGAGTAACTTTCTATCGAGATACAATGAGCTGACCAAGGAAGCGACAACCAAATGTGAAAAGTCGTTTGAGCAATTACTTATTGAATTTAAATGGGATGATGATATGCTCAATTACTGTATAGGTAAGAGGCCCTACCTAGGTGCCTTATCCTGTACAGATGCTCAGAGGATTTTAACTGTGATGAACCTTGACAAAATACACTTTGTGACTCTTGAGATAATAATCGAGGAGGGAGTCATGAATGTATATGATGAAAATATTCCAATCTATAAAGATGGGGCTTTCTCTTGTCTAATGGAAAGTGTCTTGGAGTTGTTTTCCAAGTTGTTGAAGCAAAGTGGCATGTGTAGACACCCAATTTTGTCCCTCCATAATTTTACTTTTATTCAAACTTCTTCAATTTTAACGATTTGAAATAATTGTTTTGCCAAAAAAAAATTAAAATATTCTTTCAAGACAATTTTATCATCTTCTTGCAATAAATATGTTTACATGTCCCATAATATATATGTTATACCTAATTTTAATATTTATTTGAAAAATTATTTTCATATAAAAATAAGTGTTTAATTGAGTTAGGGTTCTATTCTTTTCAAACTCGGGTAAACTATAGTCTAATTAATCTAATTAGTTTATTTTTCGAGAAACAATTATTCTAGTCTATTGAATTAACAAGCTTAATTGATTAATTAGGTAAGTAATTCATCTTATTCAAAATTTACCAAATTCTATCGATTTGAGCCAAGTTTCATTTCAATTGGCTATTATTTTAACTCAATTTTGGCCATCTTTGCAAGCCCAACATCAGCTATTGTTTCCTCAGCTAATTTGAGTCCAAGATTTGGTCCAATAACCTCCACCAGACCCGGCCCACTTTAACCCTTAACTCCGCCCTAATCCTTTCTTTTCCACAACAACGACGTACAACAACATCAACCAAACGAACACCCAGACAAAATCCAACCTTATCTCGGCGAAATCCCCCAAAATCCGCCCAATTTTAAGACCAATCCGTCAAGTTATCCACCTCCCCAACGTCCATCTTCCTCAAGTTAACACAGAATTAGGTGAACCCATACCCCTTGTCAGGTTTTTCACCATTTTTTCTCCTACTCTTTGCAATCTTGTCTTTTCAAGGCTTTGAAAATTTAAATTTTGAAATTTAAATTCACATCTTGGAGCTCTCAATTTCCTCCTATAAAAGGAGTCTTTCAGATGCATAGGAAAAAAAAAAAAGGTGGTAGAGAACTTGGGGGATATTTGAGTTTTTTCATTACCTCCCATTAACGAATTTCTCTATTTTTCCTTGCTCTGTTTCCTCTACTTTCCGATAGTAGTCACGCACTCTATCCTCGTCAACTCGTCGTCTTAGTTCGCTGTCCCGAAAAAGGTAATCTCCCTGTCTGTTCAATTTTTTTCTCTGTATACTACCCGTTGTATTGTTTACTTGTGCTTTTGTTTCAATACGTGGTGAATAGTATAGGTGTCATGTTTTGTTCGTATTTGTTGGTGGAAGCCATGTTTCATTAAAGAAATTTTAATTCCCAGTTAAGGTATCATTTGAGCTGATCCATTGTCTTTTGAACTATAGAGTGTGTGTTGAGCATGTTGCCCGTCTAAGTTTGTTTTTTCTTTCTCGTGAAAAGTGTTCTAAAGTCTGTGTTTCAAAATTTCCATGTCCAGTGACATATCTGTTTTCTTTCAATAAATTAAAATTAGTGGTGAATTCTAAAGTTATCCTTGCTTTTAACATAAGTGTTTAAACTTGTGAGTTCATAAGTAAGTTTAACTGTTTTTGTGAAGTGTCTGCCCCGTTTGATTGGAAATTGATAGCCTATTTTCATGATCATGTTCCAGTTAGCTCTTGAGTATAGTTTGAGTAATTGGTTTAAAGCTTGACCTCACTTTCTGCTCCTACTTGCATCTAGAGTTCATGTAGAGTTTCAAAAATTGAAAGTTCAAAGGGGCTGAAGTTCTTATCTTGTTTGTGTGTTAAAATCCTAGATATTTTGCCTTATATGTGTTCATATCTATAGATTTTGCTCATATATTGTTGCTGCATCTATTTGTTTGTTTATATATCTTACCCAAGCAAAAGTACCTTGTATGCTATGTGTGTTAGCTAAAGCTTCTGTTATGAATACGTGTTTTCTTACAAATTACCTGCATCTCTGGACTACTTTAAATAGTTTACCGTGTTGTTCGAAAGAGGACAAGCAGCTACTGAGTAAGAATTGAAATGTTCTATCCCGTTTTCTAAGCATGAGAACCAGATCTCAGAGCTTAGATAACGATTCTTGAAATAGTGAAAATCGAAAATGTGTGTTTTAGTTGCTCAGTTGCTTGTTTATCAATTGATCACTTCATCAATAGACATGAATTTTCCTTTTCTTTCACTTTGCATGAACTGTTTGTTAATAGTAAACTCTTTTCAAGATCAGTATTAAAACTTAGTTCAAATATTTTAAAAGAACCAGTAGTGATTTTTCTTTTCCCTTCACTGGACCCTTCTCTGAAAGTTTGATAAGTCCAGAACCTTTTTTTTTTTTTAGGCTGATTTTTCCCTCTCAATTGTTGTTAATAGCCTGTTTGGCCAAGCTTATTTTTCCCCAAAAGTGCTTATTTTTTCTCAAAAGTGCTTATTTTAAAAAATTGAGGTGTTTGGCCAAGCTTATGGAAGTAAATAAGTGCTTCTGGGGAGTAAAAAAAGCAGTTTTTCATAAGCTAAAAAAAGTAGCTTCTCTCCAAAAGCACTTATGAGAAAAATATACTTAAAAGCACTTTTAAAAGCTTGGTCAAATACTAATTGCTGCTCAAAAGTGTTTTTATAATTGTATTGGCCTAACACAAACTGCTTCTTACCAAAAGTGCTTTTATGAAAAGCACTTTTGAAAAAAACACTTCTGAAAATAAGCTGATTTTAGAAGCTTGGCCAAACAGGCTATAAGTCTCAATCAAGCTAATGTATATTTTATGTGTTTGGAGGGTGATATGGTTTCTTTCCTAGTAGCTAGTAGCAATTTAGTAATTTTTCTTTTCCTTTACCTGTAGCTTAACTAGACTACTCTTCCTAAAATTCAATTGTTGAAGTTCAATTGTCTTATAAAAATTCATTACGTAAAATTTGGATGCTTGGTTATTCAATTGTTTGCACTTTGAGAATAACCTTAATTTAGTAATGACAAGTTCTTGAGTGAATTTAATATGTGGTAGTACTAGATTATAATTTGATTTGATTTAGTTGCTTGGTTATTTATGCAATTAGTAGTAAGTATCCTCTTCTTTCACGACTAATATGTGTTTGAGGTAGAATCAAACATGTTTATTTCCACAGATAGTGATACTTGGCATTCTTTTAATTCATTTCAATGTTTTATTTCCACTTGTAAATTGTTGAAATATGTTACTCATCCTAATTCACTTTCTTTTCCTTTCAATGCATGAACTCATCCATATGACTCCATTGGGACTAATCGTTCTCCGTGCATTTCGAATTGGGTTTGACCCAATGTAGGTAGACATCGAGTCGGCCTTTATGTCCCGAAGCAGATGAAAACTTGAGCATAAGACTCGATAAATCTTAAAAATACATATCCAGTACGCAGGGATAGCAAAGGCTGCCCGAAAAAGCCATAAGAAGAAAAATGAGCAAAAGGGCTATTGGGTTTATAGTCCAAATCCTTTCTCTTTATCCATTTCGCGGCATATATCTATGATTTTGTATTTGTTACTAACACTTTTATTTTGTTTATTTTCTTTATCTTAGATGAATCCCCAAACGAGTTTATTTTATCTAAATTTGATTCCCCTAATATATGTTCTTTCCAACGTTAAATAATATAAACGAATTAAGTAAAATCACTCATATCATATACGTATGTACATTGTCTATATCATAATAATTACTTCTTAACATATACAAATGTTTCACAATCCGAGAGGTAATAATAATAACGATGACAACTTTGGAATTTCCTCATATTGCCTTCAACGTTTTTGGTTTTTTTTAACTCTACGTCCAAGATCAAATCATGTGTTTAGCTTTTTGATAAAGTTCAAATATTTTGGAAAAACAACTTTTATTTGGAAAACAAAGATATTGAGAATTCACTTGTTCTAAGGGATGGTCCTTTAAATTTTTTTTTTATTTTTTTTTTAAAAAAATCTATTGGTCAACCGTGTGTTAGTGGATCCTTTAAGGTGCTTAACACCTTCCTTAGAGGATCACTTGAACCCTTACCCAAACTCTGGTTTTCAATAATTTTTTTTTATAAAAAACACCCCTTTTAAATGGTTTTCTAATTTCGTAAAAATTAGGTGACGACTCTGTGTCTTTCACAAATAGCCAAGTTATAGAACGTTTTTAATTGAGTTTAAAAACGGATCGTAACAACATATTTGATCACTTGTTAGAAAAGTTGTTCAATGAACGATGGGATTTTAGTGAGAGAAAATTGAATCTCCTCAAAAATGAAACTGGTCGTACGTGCGCGTCATACTCACCTGCCTTCATAGAGCATTTGATAACCGGGACCAATGTGACAAATCCGAACACTTTAATGTGTGACAATAGTATTTCAAGAATACAAGTTGTATGAGTTGCTGGTGTAGTATGCAAGAGTTTGGAGCCCTAATCAAAAATTTATAATTTGTAGTATATAATGTAAATTATTGGTTCTGACAACATAACAATTTTTATATTTTCGTATTTTTTTTTGAATTATTTTATGTAATTTGTGATGGCTTGGATTTATCTGTTTAATTTTTTTGTTATGAATTTTATGTTGTTATGAATTAATTTCTTACATGTATAAATTTACAGCAAAATTTCCAACAGACTCTACTGTATTCTGCTGCAACATATGTATATCTGTTGGAAATAATGAAGCAGAAATAGACATCTGTTGCAACAAATGTCTGAATCTGCTTGATTATTTCCAACATACTCTACATCCAATCAAACAAATATGGAATTTGTTGCAACAGATGTATATCTATTGGATATAATCAAATAAATACATACATCCATTGCAACAGATGTGTCATCTGTTGCAACAGATCTATTATTTGTTTGATTATTTCCAACATATTCTTCATCTATTCCAACAGATCTATTATAACACATTTGTTGCAACTTATTCAACATATTTTAAGAATCAATTAAGCCAATTGATCACTCAATTTAGGACGAATACACATAGTTTATCATCTATCACAATATCTAATTCATCTAGAATGTAATGGAACTTATTAATTGATCACTATATATAGTTAAATAATATTGTTTATTACTAAATATAGTTGAATGAGGCAATTCACATCAATTAGGCAAATTGATCACTCAATTTAGGACGCATACACTTAGTTGACCATCTATCACAATGAAATGACTATCTAATTCATCCAGAATGTAATGGAACTTATTAGTTGATCACTATATATAGTTAAATAACATTGTTTATTACTAAATATAGTTGAATGAGGCAATTCACATCAATTAGGAAAATTGATCACTCAATTTAGGACGCATACACTTAGTTGATCATCTATCACAATATCTAATTCATCTAGAATGTAATGGAACTTATTAATTGATCGCTATATATAGTTAGTAACATTGTTTATTACTAAATATAGTTGAATAAGACAATTCACATCAATTAGGCAAATTGATCACTCAATTTAGGACGCATACACTTAGTTGATCATCTATTACAATGAAATGACTATCTAATTCATCCAGAATGTAATGGAACTTATTAATTGATCACTATATATAGTTAAATAACATTGTTTATTACTAAATATAGTTGAATGAGGCAATTCACATCAATTAGGCCAATTGATCACTCAATTTAGGTCGAATACACATAGTTGATCATCTATCACAATATCTAATTCATCTAGAATGTAATGAAACTTATTAATTGATCACTATTAAATAACATTGTTTATTACTAAATATAGTTGAATAAGGCAATTCACATCAATTAGGCAAATTGATCACTCAATTTAGGACGCATACACTTAGTTGATCATCTATCACAATGAAATGACTATCTAATTCATCCAGAATGTAATGGAACTTATTAATTGATCACTATATATAGTTAAATAACATTGTTTATTACTAAATATAGTTGAATGAGGTAATTCACATCAATTAGGCCAATTGATCACTCAATTTAGGATGCATACACTTAGTTGATCATCTATCACAATATCTAATTCATCTAGAATGTAATGAAACTTATTAATTGATCTCTATATATAGCTAAATAACATTGTTTATCACTAAATATAGTTGAATGAGGCAATTCACATCAATTAGATCAATAATCTATTGGAAATGATCAAATAGATTCTATATATGTTGCAACAAATGAATAATATATTGGAAATGATCAAACAGATATGTACATCTGTTGCAACAAATATATAATCTATTGCAAGAGATGTTTAATATGTTGCAACAAATGTCAAATCTGTTGCAGGCCTTGGTGGAGAAACATTGAAAATAATCAAATATTTATGTGAAAATAGCTTAGTTCAATCATATTTAGTAATAAACAATGTTATTTATCCATATTTATTACTAAACATGATTGGATGTAGCAATTCACATCAATTAGATCAGTTAATCACTCCATTCAGGACGAATACACTTAGTTGATCATGTAATTACTATCTAATTCATTAAGAATGTAATTGAAGTTATTAATTCATAACTAATTATAGTTAAATAACTTTGTTTATTACTAATCACGATTTAATCTAGCAATTCACATCAAATTAGTTAGTTGATCACTCCATTCAGGATGAATACACTTAGTTGATCATGTAATTTACTATCTAAGTCATTAAGAATGCAATTGAAGTTATTAATTCATAACTAATAATAGTTAAATACTTTGTTTATTACTAATCATGGTTTAAGGTAGCAATTCATCTGTTGCAACATATGTAGAGTATGTTAAAAATAATCAAACATAGCATTCATCTGTTGTATATATCTGTTTGATTATTTCTAATAGATTATTCAACTATTGCAACATATTATTTGTAACGATCCAAATCATTGTTACGCTAAAATAGGAGGTAAAATTTTCACCTAGTCTTCCTTTAAGCAATTTTTGAGAAATTCAGGGCTAGTCTAGTGTTGGATGATTTTCAAAGGTGTACTAGTTTAAGGAAATATGGTACTAAAGTGAGTATTTTTGGTGATGTTTAACTTGATTTTTAGACAGATAACGAGTTTAGGAAGTCGTAGCAACTTTTGGTACTCAAAATGGAGTTATAGAACTTTGGTTATAGAGTTTACCATGGAGGAGTTGGTTCGCGATATCATATTTCAAGGAATGTATTGTAAAATAGGCATAATTAGAAAGAGGCCCTGAGATTTTGCCTCGGTACCGCTACAGTGAAAAAGAAAACTGTTGCAGCGGTACTGCTACAGCGGAAAAAGGTATCACTGTAGCGGAAGCCTGTATTAAGTCGTGAACTTTAACCGTTGTAGTGGAAACATGTAGTGTTTTTGACAGTTTTAAATCCTAAAAATATTTTTCATTTTACACTTTCTGAAAAATGTGAGAGAGCTCTAGAAAAGGTAATTTTATGCAGAATTTAGAAGTTTTCATCTTTGGAGGTAAGTTTCTTACATTCTAAACTTGAATTACTTCTTATAATCCCTAAAAATCATTAGAAAACTTGTTCATGGTGGAATTTGGGGTTTAGCCCTAATTCACAAAATTGATGTAAATTGATGGGAATGCATATAAAATCAATAGATAATGATCCTAGGATGTTATAAAACACTAATGAAGGTAGAATCACAGTTGTTCATGCTAAACAAAGTAGGTTTAATGAGGTTTAAGGAAGAAAAAACCCTAAGATGATGATTTAAGGCAATTCTATAGCTAAAATGGTTAGTTATTAATCCCTAGCGGATAAAAAGGGATGAATTTATTGAAATGGGTATGTAATCTTGTTGTTATAGATCAAGAGAAAGTTGAAAGGAAAAGGAAAAGCAAGCTTGTGGCCTAGAAGTGTTATTGAGCAAGGAATTGAGGTAGGTTACAATTTATTGTAGCAATTAGACTTGTTTGACTCTATGCTTATATGTGAACTGAGTAATTGTGATTGCTTTTGAGCACTACTTGTGATTATTGGCTGCATTGCATATTCATATATATTGATGTTGTTGAGATGATGATAATGATGATGATGATATAAAACTCATGATGTTCATGAGGTTGTTGATGATGATAGTATTGATGAGATTATAATGATGTTGATGATGTTAATGAAATCATGATGTTCATGATAATGATGGTGATGTTGACGAGATCGAGAAGAGAAAGAGATAATACGCAAATCTTACATTCATACATTCATTGAAAAAGATGATGCGTACATCTTGTATTCATACATTCATTCATTGCATTGAATGTTGGTTGTAATCATGTGTTGTGATACAACTTGTTGTTGAAAATGGCTAAGTGTAAATATGTGTAATGTGGGCATGTTATTTCTCTTATGTGAAGTATTATAAATGTGTTGGTATCTCTAATTATAGGTTTTGTAATGATCGTTGTTGCACTTATTTGATTTTCTTATTTGTATAGTGTTGAGTTTAGTCGGCCTATGATGCCTACTAGTACTTGTTGATGTACTAATGCTATATGTACTCTTATTTTTGTTGAATACAGAGCGTGTTTCAGCATTTAAAATGAGACTTCGACTCTAGCCAGCAGTTCTAGACTCCGACTTGAAGATGAGCACCATGACTGGGCGGCCTTTGGATCTTTGTATCATTGTTCATGTCCTTTATTTCAGGACGAAGTCATTCCTTTATTTATTTCCTTACTCTAAACAATCATTTTTTTTTAGACTTGATTTCATACAGATGTTCTTTTATGGTGACTTCAAGTCCTGGGGATGTAATAAATAGAGGTTTCCGCACTCTATTAGTAATTTGATAATTTCGTTGTTCGATATTAATTAATATTAGTTGAATGAAGATAGTTTAGAACTTGTTTAATGATGTAGTTGGTGATAGGTGAATGTAAATGTAACACTTGGTTAATTGATTGGGTTAAGTGTGGTTCTCCCGTCGTAGTTAGGGTGGGTGTCAATCATGACCATTTGGTCATGAAAAAGATGGTATCAGAGCACCGAATTCATAGATCTCATTGTATAAGAACATGTCTAGTAGAGTCTTGCAGAATGGTATGGAGAGGTCTGTATTTTTCTTCAAGAGGCTACAGGGATTTAGTAAACAAAACTCTTTTCTTTTTTCATTTCGTGTTATTACTTGATTTCAATTGGTATCTGGTGGCCCAAATTGGTATCTAACTCCTTCATTCTTGTTTCAAAGATAGTGAATACACGTTACTCTAGAGCAGCCGCAGCGCCCCAACACCAGCACCAACATCGGTGCTAGTAGCAGCGACTGCACCAGCCATTGAGGCTGCAGTTTGAGGTAGGCTATGCGTGAGAGGTAGGACCAAAAGAGGGGGAAGAGGAGAAGTGCCTATCAAGGGTGGAGCCTAGGAAGCTAGAGGAATGGCTAGGCAAAGGACTCCCATTCTCTCTCATCACAAGATGCTTTAGAGTTAGCTCAGGAGGAGGACATGGAGATTGAGGAAAAAGAAATATTGGTCCTTGAAAATAGAGTGCCTGCACAGAATGGTGCAGCCCATGTACCCATAACGACATGACTTATTCAACAGGTGTTGGGGTACGTAGATAGTTTGGCGAGCATCGATGCTACTCCAACTATTCCAACATTTCCATCCTCAGCCCTATAGCATGCAGCCGATGTAGCCTGCCCTCGAGATGGATGAGGGTTCAAAGATAAGGGTGTATCCTCGATAGGTACTTGGACCAGTTATGACAGATAATGAATATCACGACCCAAACTAACGGACCGTGTGGGTACCTACGCTATCCTAACTAGCTAGGAAAACCCTTATTACCCAACTATAAATATGTAGAAGATTTCTGTTTTTAAGAGAATACTGGATTAAATATAACAAAGTAAATTAAATACCAATAAATAAACTTTTCAAAAATTTTTTACAACTGTCCTTCACTACCCCAAGACCTGGTCAGACATGTACAAGAGCTACCTATTATAGAATAGACTGACAATAAAATAAATAACACAAAGACTCCAATACCTGCTAGGAAGAAAGTGCAGAAGTTAGTGCTGAATATCGCCATCCATCTAGTAACTACAAACTAACTTGCATCTAGTCTACACCCTAAGAAGGAATGTAGAAGAGTAGGGTCAGTACAAATACACGTACTGGTAGGCATCATCGGATGACCAGTGTTAGTCCACAAAATCATAAAATAAAATCAAATAAAAGAAATCACGACATCTTAAATATAGTATAATTCAACTAAGGCTGTAACATCATTACAAAACTTTGCCTATATAATTTACAATTCCCCAACTCTATTAACGAGATTATATTTACCACTAGCATAGTCTAGCCTCATTAATTCACACCATCCAACACTTAACCATCACTATCACCCCTTTGTTCGCATTACCTCTTCCATTACCCATATCTATAGGATCAACCTAGTAATCATAAACAACTCATACTAAACTCTCGGACCAACAACCAAACACTCTCGTAAAACATTAAACAATAATAACTAGCCAATAGGGTAAGCCACGATTACAATAAGTATAAATGAAGCAAGTCGACCAACATATAGCAAGTAAGCACAGAGTTTCACTTTTCCAAGTACATGTCACACAATCAATCTCAAGGATACACTCAAGTAGGGAATACGAGTCAACTCACATCTCAGTAAAACACATAAAAGAACTCAAGTTTCATTAGCAAACCTTATAGATACTCTTGGAGAAGGATTAATTCAATTATTGAAACTTCAGGAACGTTTCTTTTGGATTATTCATTGGATTCATCACTTTAGATCACTTCATTATCAATTCTTTTATTACTATTATTACCATGCCAGCTCGTGGCATCCGATCCAATCACGTCTCATAGCAATACCAAAATTTAACGTCGGCCTCATTGCTTGAGAAATCAATAAGCTTGAAATATCGAAATTTAGCATCGGCCACATTGCTTGAGAAAACAATAAGGTAGAAATATCGGGATTTAACGTCCTCCACATTGCTACTAACAATCTTTCCACTTTTCAGTTCTTAATAAATATTCATCCTCCACTTTTCAACTTGTATGAAGGTATATCACAAGCCTTCTTTGCTCAAGGCAATCACATTATCATTATGGATCAAGATCTTTCATTTATCAACATTTTGGGCTCTCACGGGCATTATTTCAACAATTCATCATGATCATCAACAAGCCATTCATGGCATCATTTCAAGGAGTTATCATTATCAAACAAGCCTTTCATAGGCATAATTCAATAAATCATCATTATCACCAATTTATCCTCTCATGGGCATCCAATAGATAAAGTATGTTTATCAATACCAAATCAAGAATGTCATAAAATAAATCACAATGCAACACTTAAGCATACAAGTCACTACTGGAGCCTTCATTACTCATTGATTATTTAATTATCACAACCTCTTCAAATACCACAACTTGGGTTCTAACACCACCACTCATAACGAGCACATTCAAGCTTATTATTATTTTCTACCTCTCTCCGCATAATACAATGCTCGCAATGATTCAAGTCATCTATCTCTTAGGCCTCACCATTATCATGGAACAATATGCAACTTATTACCTTTATAACTCAATTAGGTTCATCACTACAACAACTAAGAAATATCATATCCATATACTTCATTCACAATAATTTTCTTTCGGGCACATAACACATACTATCATAAACATCACATAATTAATCAATAACATAGTTTTCGGGATTAAAGTAAAGTTCTTATGTATTTATCCACCTCAACTCCATGTCCGCAGGCCTATACATGCTTTCTCCCATCAATTCTAAATTACGAAGATATGA
This sequence comes from Capsicum rhomboideum, assembly GCA_031232105.1. Classification (NCBI taxonomy): domain Eukaryota; kingdom Viridiplantae; phylum Streptophyta; class Magnoliopsida; order Solanales; family Solanaceae; genus Capsicum; species Capsicum rhomboideum. The sequence continues at coordinate 117,910,753 of CP124711.1, forward strand.
AATAACACAGTCTTCTACTCATTAACCTAGCTTATCTGGACGCCAAGCTTTTTGAAGCAACAATCCATATCAATGATGCTCCTTCCCTTTATTCATGCTTTGGAATGATCAATAATCTAAAAATCAAGCAATCAGAAGAGTAATTAATCAATTACTCTTCAAATAAATATCTTTAGGAATTCAAACCCACTAATTCTACCCTAATTCAAGGTCTATATCATTCTCCAAGGTTAATTAACCATTAACTAGTTCTTTCAAGCTTAACCCATCTCCATTAATGGAGTTTTTTATGCTAAAGGTCTCATCTTTATGGAATTCAAGATTTCCAACCAACAAAATACATAATCTAGTTTACCAAGTTCATGCTAGAAATCATTAATTTATAATCTAGAATTAGATCTAGGTGATATTAAGAACACCCATAAGTTTTTTCCAAAAATCCACCATTAAAGATTCTAACCCAAAATTCTACCATTGAAGGTCTTTTGAATAATTCTAGGATGTTAAAGGATTAAAAGACGAAGAAGATGATGGAAAACCTTACCTCCATGAAAGACTTTCACTCTAAACCTTAGAAAATCACCTCTCTAGGGTTGGGGAATGAAGTTTTGGTGTTTTGAATCTGAAAATAGACTAAAACTGATTTAAATACCACCAGAATTCTTGCTACAGCAAAATTTCCATTTTAGCCCGTACAGTGTTTGGTAAAACGATTATAACTTTTTACTCTAAACTCGGATTGACAAATGGTTTATTGCGTTGGAAAGAAGACTCAAAGATATTTGATTTGATAAGTAATCATCCCCCTATCTTCTTATATTCTAGGAGATATGATCGTTTGAAGTTGGCCCTAGTAGAAACCCATATCAAAACTCTATTGGTAAAAAGTTTTCAACTTAACTTTGTGCTAGGGATATTGTACGAACTTAATTTATACCTAAAGAACTTCCAAATTAAAGAATTGATATTAGTACTCATGAATAATTAAATTCATCGGGCTTGAGTCTATCTAGACACATCAAAAGGCTTAAATCTTCGCCGAAAAGTTTGAGGTGGCACAATGAACAAAATGATGGCTATTTTGGACTCAAGTTAATATTGAGGAATTCTTAATTTTCATGAATTTATCATAGATAATTTAGTAACGATAAAATGGGTCATTACAATGAACATGGACTTTTCTATAAGTTCATTAAGATGAAGCCCCCAGTATTTTGGGGTACAGAGTTGGAGAATGCTTTTGTTTTTATTGGATTGTCATGAACGCCTACATAAGATGGTTATTGTTGAATGGTATGGGGTGGAGTTTGTTTTTTTTCAGCTGCAGGAAGAAGCTAAACAATGGTGGAGGTCATTAGTTGAGTGTGGGTCTTCCCTACATCCACTTACTTGGGCATAGTTTCAGAATGTCTTTCTGGAGAAGTATGTTCCCCATGCTTATCTTGATCAGAAGAAGGATGAATTATTGAGGTTAGAGTAGGGTAACATGTTTGTGGTGGCCTATGAGGCTAAATTTCATGCCTTGTCATGCTATTTACTCCAATTAATCACTTCAATGGAGGAGCGGATCAAGTACTTTGTGAAAGGGGTGAATTCTGGGATTCAGCTAGTTACTTTATCTGTGGATATATCTGGTAAATCTTTTCATGATGCAGTGGAATTTTCTAAGAACACTGAAGCACTTGAAAATAGGGAGAAGGAAAAGCAGAAGAGAAGAAGGCCCGTCGGAACCTTAGGCCAGTTCAGTGGTACTTTCTCTAGTGGTCATGGGTTTTCTCGACCTTACAATTCAGTTATGAAAGTGTATTCAGGAGGTCCATCTGGGATCAGTCATCAGCCTTTATGGACCAGCAGCTACACACCTTCATCCTCCTCATTTAAAAGGCCCATTTTGGGAATTAGGTACCATGAGTGTGGGGGGTTTGGGCCACATCAGAAGGGATTGTCCTAACTTCTTACCTACAGGTCAGTTAACTCAACAACAAACTTCTATTGCTCTAGCTTTGGCAGGTCATGATGGTGGGGGAAATGATAGGGGTCACCCCCAAGGTGGGCATAGTGGCCAAGCTGTAGGAAGGGGTGGCAACAGGCCAATTGCGGTGGAGGATAGGTTGGTAAAAATGGTGTGCAGGGTGGTGAAAGGGCCCAACTTTATGTTGTTCTGGATTGTCCTAAAGCGTAAGCTTCTGATGCTATTATCACAGGTACTATTCTTGTCTGTGATAATATGGCTTCTGTATTGTTTGATCCCGGGTCTACTTTCTCCTATATGTCTGTAAAATTTTTCTTGGGCTGGGGTTTGGACTGTAACTTGCTTGATACTTCTATATATGTGTCTACACCAGTTGGGGTGTCTAAGTGTGTTGATTAGATCTATAGAGCTTGTCTTGTGTTGTTTATAAGGTACAAAACCTTGGCAAACGTAGTCATTTTAGACATGGAGGAGTTTGATATAATATTGGGGATACGTTGGTTGTCTTTTTATCATGCTATTCTTGATTATTATGCTAAAACTGTCACTGTAGCGATGCCCGAGATGGAAAGATTATAGTGGGAGGGCACTTTTAAGCCTACTCTTGTGAGAATAGTGTCAGCTTTTCGTGCCCAGAAATTAGTGAAGAAGGGGAGTAGGGCGTTTTCAGCCCATCTTTGAGAAGATAAATCTATAGTCCCTCTTATAGCTTCAGTTCCAGTTTTTTTGTAAATTCTTAGAAGTTTTTCCTAACAATCTTTCGGGTATGCCTTCGGATCGTGAGGTTGATTTCTGTATAGATTTAGAGCCCAAAAATAGACTCATCTCTATCCCTCTCTATTGCATGGCATCAACAGAGTTGAGGGAGTTGAAATCTCAATTATAAGAGTTGTTAGAAAAGGGTTTTATTTTCCTAAGTGTTTCTCCTTGGGGTGCACCTATTTTATTTGTCAAAAAGAAGAATGGTAGTATGAGGATGTGCATAGACTACCGCCAGTTGAATAAGGTAACCATTTGAACCAAATATCCCTTACCCAGGATAGATGACCTGTTTGATAAGTTGCAGGGAGCTGCGGTATTCCCTAAAATTAATTTGAGGTCAAGTTATCATTAGCTCAAGATTAGGGCAGAGGATATCTCTAGGACTGCTTTTTGAACTCATTATGGGCACTACGAGTTTCTAGTCATGTCTTTTGGCTTAACCAATGCCCCTACTGCTTTTATGAGTCTAATGAATGGGGTCTTTAAGTCATTCTTGGATTAGTTCGTTATTGTTTTTATTGATGACATATTAGTTTACTCCAAGAGTGAAGAAGAGCATGAAGCTCATTTGCGCACAATGTTAGGGTTGCTTAAGGAGAAGCAATTATATGTTAAATTTTCTAAGTGTGAGTGATGGCTATCTTCAGTGTCCTTCTTGGGGCACATGGTTTCAAAGAAAGGGGTTATGGGATTGGCCAACATTTATCGTCGGTTTGTTAAGAGGTTTGTTGTCATTGCTTCGCATATGACCCGCCTTACTCAGAAGGAAGTTCCATTTTTGTGGGATGACAAGTATGAGGAGAGCTTCCAAAAGATCAAAACTTTATTGACTTTAGCCCCAATCCTAACCTTGCCTATTAAAGGAAAGGATTTCATTATGTTTTGTGATGTCTCACGATTGGGTTTTGGTGTTGTTTTGATGTAGCATCAGAATGTGATAGCTTATGCTTCAAGGCAATTGAAGCCTTATGAGAAAAACTATCCCACCCATGACTTGGAGTTAGCTGTTGTGGTATTTACTTTGAAAATTAGGAGACATTATCTCTATAGAGTGAAGTGTAAAATGTTCACTGACCACCGCAGCTTGCAGTATTTGTTCACCCAGAGAGATCTAAACCTAAGACAGAGAAGTGGATGGAGTTAATCAAAGACTATGATAGCTCAATCCTATATCACCCGGGTAAACCCAATGTGGTGGCGGATGCACTGAGCTGGAAACCAGTGAGATTGGGAAGTTTAGCATGGCTGGAAGTGTCAAAGCACCCATTGGAAAGATAGGTACAATCTTTGGCTAATGGTTTTCTGAGATTGTAAGAAACTAGCGGAGGAGGGGTGTTAGCATAGGTGGAAGTTACGTCCATATTCTTTGACTATATCAAAAGCAGGCAATTCGAGGACAAGAAGTTGAACAACCTCAGATAAAAAGTGTTGTAGGGTAAGGCTAGGAAGACCATTCTTGATGATGAAGGAGTATTAAGGATTTGGGTCATTATTGACCGGTTGACCAAGTCAACTTACTTTATTCCGGTAAGAGTAGAATATAATGTAGCTAAGTTGGCCAAAATTTATGTGAAAGATATTGTAAGGCTGCATGGGGTTACCTATTTCGATTATGTCAGACAAAGGTACTTAGTTCACCTCCAACTTACGGGAGAGATTTCAGTCAAAGTTGGGTTCTAGATTGGACCTAATTACAACTTTCCATCCACAGATAGATAGTCAGTCAGAGCGAACTATCCAAGTGCTTAAGGACATGCTTCGGGCTTGTGTTATGGACTTCGGGGGTCAGTGGGACCAATACCTACCATTGTGTGAATTTACCTACAACAATAGCTACCACTCTAGTATTGACATGGCCCTTCTTGAGGCCTTATATGGTAGAAGGTCTAGGTCTCCAATTGGGTGGTTTGACCCATTTGAAATGAGGCCTTGGGGAACTGACATGCTCAAGGTTTTGATGGAAAAGGTGAGGTTCATACAAGAAAAGATCGTAGCAGCTCAGAGCCAACAGAAAGAGTATGCGGATAATAAGGTGAGAGATGCGAAGTTTGAAAAGGGGGACAAGGTACTCTTGAAAGTGTCACCCATGAAGGGTATAATGCGATTTGGCAAGAAGAGCAAATTGAGTCTAAGATACATTGGACCCTTTGACATATTGAAGGGAGTGGGGTCAGTAGCATACAAGTTGGCCTTGCCTCCTATTATGTCTGGGGTTCACTCGGTATTCCAAGTATCCATGCTAAAGAAGTATCACGGGGACGGTGTTTACCTCATTCGTCAGGACCTCGAGTTGTTTGATAAAGAGTTATATTAAGAAGAGGAATCGATTGCCATATTGAATAGAGATGTAAGAAAGTTGAGAACTAGGGTCATTATGTGTGTAAAGGTTCAATGAAGGAACCGTACTATTGGGGAACCAACTTGGGAGACAGCGGCGGACATGCGCAAAAGATATCCGCACTTGTTCATTGACTCAGGTATTCTTTTGTTTCCCTTGCTTAACTATGTTATTTTGGGCTAGCTCTCATTCGGGGAAAAATGAGAGATAAGTTGGTATCTAATATAATGTCCCAAATCATTGTTACGCTGAAATAGGAGGTAAAATTTGTACGATTGAAGATCCAGGTCAGTCAACTTCTATTGATTATTAAATCGACTCTAGTCTTCCCTTAAGCAATTTTTGAGAAATTCAGGGCTAGTTTAGTGTTGGACAATTTTTGAGAGCGTACTAGTCTAAGAAAATATGGTACTAGTACCAATGTGAGTATTTTTGGTGATTTTTAACTTGATTTTTAGATATATAACGAGTTTAGGAAGTCATAGCAACTTTGGGTACTTAAAATAGAGTTATAGAACTCCGGTTATAGAGTTTACCGTTGAGGGGTTGGTTCGCGATGTCATATTTTGAGGAATGTATTGTAAAATGAGAATAATTACATAGAGGCCCCAAGATTCTACCTCGGAACCGCTGCAGCAAAAAAGGGAACCGCTGCAGCAGAAAAAGGTACTGTTGCAGTGGTAATTTAATCGCTACAACGGTAACACGCAGTGTTTTTGACAGTTCTAAACTCAGAAAATATTTTTCATTTTCCACTTTCTGAAAAATGTGAAAGAGCTCTGGGGAAGGAAATTTTTCTGCAGAATTTAAAAAATTTCATCTTTGGAGGTAAGTTTCTTACATTCTAAACTTGAATTACTTCTTATAATCCCTGAAAATCTTTAGGGTCTGTTTGGAAAGCCACTTGCTAATTGGACTTGGTGTAATTACTAAGGTAGTAATTATCAGCCTAGTAATTACACAACCTAGTAATTATGATGACATGTTTGGTTGCCACAATGTAATTACAGTGTAATTACAAGTGTAATCACATGATTATATTAAAATTTTAAAATAAAAGTTAATTATAAAAACTAAAAATTTATATTAGACAAATAAGGGTCCTTTATAAATGATATTAAATTGAGTATTTAAGATATATATTGTATTTTGAAAATATATTAATTAATAAACATATGTTCTTAACTAATATTATAAAAATTAATTAATTTCTATTTTTCAAATTAGTATATTTTAATTAAATTAGTCATAAAAACTAAAAGTATATGATTTTTAAGAACATCATAAAATGTATGTTTAGCAAAAAAAAATTAATATTATAAATATAATGTCATAAAATTATTAAAACATTTGACAAAAATATAATCTATCAATTCTAACTAAAAAATGAATTGTTTGCAATGTGAAATATCAAGTCAATACTAGTAAAACAAATAAATTGGAACTGAAAATATAACATAAGTTCAAAGTTCAAGACAAAAATGTTAACATAATACTCTTATGTCAAATTTCAACATAACGTACATAAATATGATTCAAAAGAAAAGAAAAACGTAAGTTTACAACCTTATTTAAAAATGAATTCTATTTTAATTTAAAAATTATAATACTAACAAAATTATGCTAAATGAAAAAAATAAACATAAAATAAATAAAAAATAGATTATACGAATAATTGCATGGAAGCACAAAAAGTAAAGGTTGAGAAATGAGAAGGAAATGAAATATTAATAATATAAAATAAAATATATATTTTTAAAAAAGATTAGAATAATAAAAATAAAAAAATAATAGATAAAAATAAATTAAAACAAAAAAATAAAAATAGAAATAAAAGGAAGAAATTAAAAAGTAACCAACTTGTAATTACACCATGTAATTACCAGCAATTCACAGTTTTTCTCTGTGAATTGGAGAGTGTAATTACCCTCTTTCAATTACACCCAATTACCTACTGACCAATTAAATACCTGACCAACTAAACATGTCAAACAATGTAATTACACCTAATTACACCAGGGTGTCTTTCCAAATAGGCCCTTAGAAAACTTGTTCATGGTGAAATTTAGGGTTTAACCCTAATTCATGAAATTGCTGTAAATTGGTGGAAATAAGTGTAAAATCAGTAGATAATGATCCTAGGGTGTTAGAAAATGCTAATGAGGTAGAATCATAGTTGTTCATGCTAACAAAGTAGGATTCATGAGGTTTAAGGAGGGAAAAACCCCAAGATGATGATTTAAGGCAATTCTATGGTTAAAATGGTTAGTTATTAATCCCTAGTGGTTAAAGAGGGATAAATTTACTGAAAAGGGTGTGCAATCTTGTTGTTATAGATCAAGAGCAAATTGAAAGGGAAAGGAAAAGCAAGCTTGTGGCCTAGAAGTGTTTTTGAGCGAGGAATCGAGGAAGGTTACGGTTTATTGTAGCAATTAGACTTGCTTGACTCTATGCTAATATGTGAATTGAATAATTGTGATTGCTTTTGAGCACTACTTGTGATTATTGACTGCATTGCATATTCATACATATTGATGTTTTTGAGATGATGATTGTTGACACCCAATTTTGGACCGACATTTTTCAAATAAATACTTTTTGTGCTTTTTATTTATTAAAGAGCATAAAATTTGATTTTTACATATTTTGTTCAATTTTAACACAAGTTATTGATAATTATCCTATTTCTTGAAAATGTTAGGATATTATCAATTTATTATAATTTTTAATTATTGGCTGTCACTGATTTTTTACACAGTCATTTTTATTAACAAATGTTGTTTGAGTTTTATTGAATCTTTAATTTTATTTTAAACTCAAACCATATTCTTATCTGGCATTAAATTATTTGTTCATTTATTTTTTATCACAATTTGTTAATTTATAAAAGACGGAGAAAATATTTTTTGCATAAATAAGTTAAATATCCATAGTTTTGGATAAGATCAAATAGTCATTATTTTGAATGACTCAAGATTTTGAATAGCCCATGATTTTCCAAAATCATGCTATTGAGCACATGGTTTTGCTCTTGAGTGATTTTGATTTTTTTTATAAAACTAACCACTCCCTCCACAATTAATGGTGGTGGAAATTTCTAAATTTGGCAAAAGCCTAAAATTATTCTCTTTCCATTTTTGCTCATAGCCTCCCCTTTTCCATTTTCCGGTGAACTCCACCACCGCTTCACCGGAGCACCTAGCTCCGTTCCACCACCCTTGCCGTACCACTGTTGTCTTCTTCGACAACAAAACCTGCCCCTTTGCCTTCTTCTCCGATGAGCTCGTCGGCAGTGAGTTCCAAGCTCCAAGCTCCGACGAGCTCTATCAAAACACAACCACCAAATCTCTCCCTTCTCCTCACTTCCGTCAAACTCCAACCGACAAACATCCATTAACGGCGAGAAGCCGCCACTCCACGATGAACCAGAAAACCCAACATCTTCCCGTCACCCTCTTTTTCTTCTCCGATGAACTCACTAGCGAGCTTCAAGCTCCAAAACAGGCCAATAATATCAACCACGATGAGCCTCGCGTCGTCTTCTCCGGCAAAACGCCGATGGTAACAGCTCCTCCACTTTGTTTCTCTTTGATTCATTGTTATCTTCAACTTTATTTGACATATCTGACCTGATTTGGCCATGGTTATATTTTTATTGTGTTTAGTTTCTATTTCTCTCCTTATTATTCTTGAGTTACTGCCATTTCAATTCCAAACCAATTTGGTTTGATTTTCCATTTAACTGTCTTGTTGAGTTGTTGTTGTTACACTTTAATTGGATGATTTCTCTATATTTCAAATTGTTTTGAATGTTCAATATTTTCAAGTGACAAGTTCTGTTCGTTATTTGTTGTTGTTGATGCCAAGTTTTTTGTTTTTTTTTCTTTTCTTTTCTATGGCTATTATTACTATTGTCTTGTTCCGATTTTTCATGGTTGTTTAATTAATTTATGTGTTGTTTTTTGACATTTTGGCCTAGTGCTATTTTTGGGTTATGTTAAATTGAAGTTTCAACACACTTGGTCAATGATAAAATCTCTCCGTCGGATTTTCGAGGTCTCTCCATTATAAAAGACGGATTTTATTTAAAGTTCAATTATTTTTAAGTTTAATTATTTACCAAGTTTATTTTATTTCAAGTATTAATATACTTGGCCGATGAAGAAATTTTCATCGATTTCCAAGGCCTCCCATGTATATAAGGTGGGTTTCACCTTTTGTTTATTATTTCTTTAATTTATTTCGATTCATATTTATCCATTACTAACACTTTTACCAAGTGTTTTTACAGGTACATGGAGCTTCTTCTCGAAAAAGACACTCGAATCCAAATTCGAGGATCATTTTGAATTACTTATTGTATTTATTCATTTTGTTTAGCGATAGGCAAATATTAGGCCGTCTTCGTTACTCATGTTTTACTTTATTTATTGTGTATATTTTGTGTTTGTTATATTTGTATAATGTCAGTTTATCTCCTCCTCAATTGAAAAAATGAGTTCAGCCGGAACCCACCTTTGTGGATTCCGAAGGGTGCCTAACACCTTCCCTTTGGAATAACCTGAACCCTTACCTAGAATTTAATTGGTTACGCAGACTAATTTTTCTTTAATTTAATTAATTGGTTTCCTAGTTTTCCTAAAATTAGGTGGCGACTCTAATTTTTTAAAAATAATTATTTATTGATTTTTTGAGACCCGAAGTTGCGCCTTATGAAAATAGGGATGCGACAATGATGATGATATACAACGCATAATGTTCATGAGGTTGTTGATGATGATAATATTGATGAGATGATGATGATGTTGATGACGTTAATGAAATCATGATGTTCATGATGATGATGGTGATGTTTATGAAATCGAGAAGAGAAAGAGATGATAAGCACATCTTGCATTCATACACTCATTCATATGCATTGAATATTGGTTATAATCATATGTTGTGATACAACTTGTTGTTGAAAATGGCTAACTGTAAGCATGTGTAACATGAGCCTGCGATTCCTCTTATGTGAAGTGTTATAAATGTGTTGGTGTCTCTAATTATGGGTTCTATGATGATCGCTATTGTCACGAACTCATCCACCGGATCGTACAGACACCTACCTACACCTACCCCAGATAGCAGAACCCTAAATACCTCATCACTTAATCAAATGCGGAAGTTAAAATTTTTTAAGAGTAACTTTTAATCTTAATTGTCTGAATAGCCACTTGAAACCAACTATAATTATTTAATTTACTCCTTATACAATTTCATTCAATACATTTGATACATAAAAGAAATGTGAAAAATAAGCAACAATGAATCTCCAGAAACTAGCCTAAGCCGATACAAGAGCAATAGACAAGAGGTAGCAATGTCAATGACACAACATGCATGTAGAATAGAGAGGGGAGGAGCTGTTGTTGAATGATCACCATCGCTGCTATAGAAACTCCAACTGACCTGCATCATGACTATATCCCCGATTGGAGATATAGTAAGTATAGCATCAGTATAACCACACGTACTGGTAGGCATCATCGACGACCAGGGTTAGAAACAAATAAAATTAATAATAAATAGGGAGAAATCATAACATCAAGCAAAGGTCCAGTTTCTAAACCCCAAGTTATGAATTCATTAACACCACACTTTTAACATATTTGTGACCTACCTGCCAATTAATATTTTTATATATCTTTGTCCTTTACTAACTCATAATTATCAAAAAGTTAATTCCAACCCCTATTTCCTAACTTAATACCAATAGACTTACGGCCTTCCCCTATATAACTACTTCAGGATTACAACAACCAAGACAACTGGTAATATCAACATCTTTACAAGAAAGGACACTATAATATACCTCACGTATATAACTATATACACAGGAGAATAAGATTTATACACAATCTAAAACATACCTCGTATTAATATTTTCCTGCAATGACAACCACAATCATTAGCGTAATCGTTCCACTCAAGTACCATCAATAACATTTAAATATAAATGTGCATTCAAATGCATATGATGAATGTATGTATGCAATATGCACTTCTATTCCCCTTCTCAACTAATCACTATCAACATCATCACATCTTACCGGCGTGTTACCCGAACCTCTATCACAACTAACAACATCAATACATCAGCGTCATGAACATGATGAGCTCAATATCATCATTATCTCATCAATGTTTATGCAACATGCAGTCAATAACAACAACAACAACAACATACCCAGTATATTCCCACAAAGTGGGGTCTGGGGAGAGTAAAGTGTATGCAGTCCATACCACTACCTCAGATGAAGTGGAGAGGTTGTTTTTGATAGACCCCCGGCTCAGGACATATAACAGTAAAACCAACAAAAAACATAAAAATAAACAACAAAATGGAATAATAATCCCTAGATAAATAAGAAATAAGACACCCACAGAGTGATACTATAAACTATCTATTCGAAATCACAAACCTCACCAAAACACTACGACCAAGAAACTACACGCCTAGATACAAACAAAGCACTCCTCCCTATTATTACGGACACACTCCTACCTACTAACCCTCTACCTGAATTCGTGTCCGCCACACCTTTCTATTAAGGGCCATGTCTTCCGTAAGCTATAACCGCTCCATGTCATGCCTAATCACCTTCTTCCAATATTTCTCCTGTCTACCTCTACCAACCTTCCTAAAACCATCCATTACCAGATTCTCACACCTCTGTACTGGCGCATTTGTGCACCTCCTCATCACATGCCCGAACCATCACAACCTCACTTCTCGCATCTTGTCTTCTACCGAAGCCCCACCCATCTTCCCTCAAATAACTTCATTTCTAACCCTATCTCTTCTGGTAAGTCCACACATCTACCTCAACTTTCTCATCTCCTCCATCTGCAACTTTTAGATATGGGAGTTCTTAATTGACCAGCACTCTGCTCTATACAACATAGCCGATTGGACTGCCACTTTGTGGAACTTACCCTTAAGCTTAGGAGGCACCTTCTTATCACACAAGACTTCTAAAGAGAGCCTCCACTTCAACTACCCTGCACCAGTACGGTGTGTGACATCCTTGTCAATCTCTCTATCCCCCTGAATCATAGATCCAAGATACTTGAAACTATCCCTTTTTCGAATGGCCTGAGAGTCTCGCTCCACTACCACATCAGCCTCATGCGTCGAATCACTGAACTTACATTCCAAGTACACCATCTTGGTCCTGCTCAACCTAAACCCTTTGGACTCTAGAGCCTGTCTCCAAACCTCTAACTTTTCATTAACTCCTCCTCGAGTTTCATCAATCAGTACAACATTATCAGCAAATAGCATACACTAAGGCACCTTCCCTTGAATACGCCGCATCAAAACATCCATCACCAAGGCAAAGAAAAATGGGCTGAGAGACGATCTCTAGTGCAACCCTGTCAAAACAGGAAAGTGCTCTGAAACTTGTAAACGCCAAATTGAAATCAGATGCAAGCAACAGCGATCGAAACAGAATTTACAAGTAATGATAACCAAGTGATATAGTCAATAATCATAAGTTTATCATTCTAGGTACTACAATTACCCACTAACAGAGGACATTACAAGTATGCCCGAAGGCCAGTTCACCACTTGGTCAATTGAGCATTATCAAACTCAATCATCAGTCACAAATATGTCTGAAAACCAATCAATCAAGTATCCATTTCAGGAGTGTACATTCTACCAAGATTGATATTTATACTCTAATTCATCATTCTGTTCCCAAACTGAACTGGTAATTCAGTTACTATCTAGTAACCCTTACATTCAAGTCATAACTAAGTTTTCAAAAAGCTATTCCCTTTAGCCGATTATTCTACTACTCGGCTATATTCAACTTACGATTCTAGAACTTGCAAAACTTAACCTTAGTTTCTTAAGTTATAACGTTACATTCTCATATCACAACCGATCCTCCTAACTATCTCCTGGCAAGGATGTCTCCTACTTTGACCACACACAATATCGGGTTCACCCCTTTTTAAGATATTAGAGACTAGCTTTACAGATTAGGAGATCACCTAGTTCTTCTGTTATTATTCACATTCACATATTAATTCTATAACCCATTAAACAAGTCATACAACCACAAACACCCATCACGATATCCACACAAAAGATGATAGCACACAATTATCTTATTAATACATTACTTTCATGTTTTATCCACATAACCTCTACTAATTCCCAGGTACTCAATTTGGGTGACCGCGTTAACCCCCTGATTTTGTGGCCTGTTCATACTTTCAAGTTTAACACTCTTTACTTGAACCATTTAGACTTGACCCTTCTATTCCTACAATTAGAAGTCTATCAACCCATTTTGGGATACCTTACCTCTCCACATACGTTGCTATTAGGCTACTGATAAATGGTCGTGTCTACTTAATCAATCCTTACAACACTCTACTTGAGTAACTTCACTATCATATTATTTACTTCGCACTTACACCTCATTACCATCTTTTAAATGTAAATCACGGGTGATCTTGGATTACCATTAACCACCGACTTGAACCTCAATTAGTTCTCCTCCCCCTTTTTTACCATACTTACCCCATATTATACTTTAAGTAATTACTTTCATTCAACTAATTATAATTCTCACCATACTCTACCAAAATCATGCTACAAATATCACACCAGCTGAGTACAACAACAATCCATGATATTATTTAAGCCTAACTGAATTCTTATCAATTTCATCCATCCAAACACCGTGCCCGAAGGCCTAATGCATGAGAACTCCTGACATTACTATCTAAGTTATATGAATCTAACCCAAGTCTAATTGCTACAATAATAAAACCATAACATACCTCGTAGACGAACCCTGCTGCTACTGAGAGGAGGAGGTTGTCCCGCACGTGCTAAGCATATTCCCGCATTGGGTTCCCGTTGTGTGTACCTCGACAGCCCTCATGAAGTGAGGCCTTTGGAATCTCCTGGCTATGGAGGTAAGGTTTATTCCCAGTGTTTCTGGTAGGGAAAAATGACCTAGGAGGCTAAAAAATTAAAAGGTATTTTAATGAATTTTGGGATGGCCACTGCCAGATTATTGTTGCAGCGGTTAACCGACCGCTGCAGCGTTAGGCTGCAGGCTGGCCCATTATTTTTTTGATTCTCGGACCAATTACGTTAGACCCCACTTTTTCCCCAAGAATTAAATTCTATCAGGTTCGAAAAGAGTATTTTATTTGTTATAAGATTTTTCTGGAACGTTTTTTAACATACCGACATTTTGGGTCGTTACATTAAATACCAATTTACCCACCATTAGTCCCCGTATGGTCATTGGTGAAGATGAGAGTTTTTTAGCACGATTTACGAAATTCGGCGTACACCATGATTACCAAACTAATGCAACTTCCCATAATGCTAACATAGCTACCCAACTAACCTATGCTCCCAGACCACTAAGCTCTAGGCATAACTTATGACCACTATAACACATGGTAGATGATTTGTAAAAAAATTTATGCAACGGGTCATCTATAATACCCGGAACACCACACGATATTACAATGCACGAACATTTAGGGCTACAACAAAAATAGCAGGGGATGAAACTGTGTACCGCTGCAGCGGTAAAATTTTCTACTACAACGGTCCAAGGCAGTAACTTGGGACTTGGTACCAGTTCTGTCCATTTCACAATGCACTCCTGGAAATTTGACACTTCAAACTAATCCTTTTATGGTAATCGCTATAAACGAAGTTCTAACAACTCATTTTACGCACCAAAAGTTTCCATGACTTTCTAAACTTGTCCGTTAACATGTTAATCACTAAAATACCCCAATCCACACATCATGATCTACCATTCAGTACTAATTCACACAACGCCAAATTTTTAACCAAAACCACACTACCTCAAGGTTGTCATCCCTATATAGGAAAAGGTTTAGTGGGGTACTTACACCCTAATTACTGCTATCAAATTACCACGCCACCAACGCACCACTACTCACAGTAGTTTATTCAACCCTATGATATACCTTAACCTCCCAAGGGGCAATACCAACCAAGTATTATTATATATCGATAGGAGGGATGTGAATATGCATAACACATCTAATAATTCTACTCCTTCAGTTGACCTTACAACCAACGATCATCAACCATAGCCAAGCTAACTTATTTCACCCATCTTATCAATTCGTAATGAGCCAACCATACAACTTACCTCACGTACAAAACACTAAGGTTATGCAAGACAACTAAGTTCATCTCAGTTTTAACCAACTACTTATAAAGGCATCACTAGCAAGTCAAATCGTTAACTAGGTTATTCACATGAGGATGATCCAATAGCACTTCAAGCCTAGATATAATCATCAAAAATCGGAGCACACAAAGATCCCCAGTGTCGTTATCATTATTGGACCACACAAGGATCCCAAATATCATTATCATTAATCGAACCACACAAGGATCCCAAATATCGTTATCAAAACCAGACCACGCAAGGATCCCAGATATTTTTAACATTAAAAATAGGACAATACATGGATATCCAAGTATATCATCAAGAACCAAATAGGAATCAAGGCATAATTCAAATCATGGAAAATAAATCACAGAAATGAAGACATACCTCGAAATCATACCCAGCCTTAACGATTCCCGGATATTCTATTGTAACCACTCATCTCATATTGCTTTTAATAATCATTTGCACTTAAAAAGTTTGACAATCAAACAATTAGGTAATAGTATGATCAAATAATAACCATCCATATAAGTAATACACGTCGCATTCTATCATACCACAGTCAAAAACATTTAAAGCACAAGTATTTTAACACAATATCAAGCGAATTTCACAACATAACAATTCAACCCCTATGCTTCTTATTGACCTCTGCTGGTTGGAATACCATGTTCCAACCTTTCAATGTTAGTGAGATACCAATTGGGACTAACCAGTCCTAATTGTGATAGGTGAGATACCAATTAGAATCTGTTAGATACCAATTAGACTCAACTTAGGGAGACAACACTGAAATAGCACGATAGGAGAGAAGAAAGTGAGATAGATTCCCAGATGCCTTGTAGTTTCCTACAGATTTGGTGTGGATATCAACACACTAATCTGCAGGACTATACTCGACATTTGCTCTTGTACTGGGAGACCGGTAACATAGGTTCTGATACCATCTTATCATAACCTTACCCACCGAATCATGCGGGCACTTACCTACACTACTCCAGATAGAAGAACCCTAAATACCTCATCACTTAATCAAACGTGAAAGTTAAATTTTTTTAAGAGTAACCCTTAATCTTAATTGTCTGAATAGCCACTTGAAACCAACTATAATTATTCAATTTACTCCTTATACAATTTCATTCAATACATTTGGTACATAAAAGAAATGTGGAAAATAAGCAACAACAAATCCCCAAAAACTAGCCTAAACCGATATAAGAGCACTAGACAAGGGATAGGAAAGTCCATGACACATCATCCATGCAGAATAAAGGGGGCATGAGTTATTGCTGAATGATCATTGTCACTGCTATAGAAACCCCGACTGACCTGCACCATGGCTATATCTCCAATATATCTTTGATTGGAGATATAGTAAGTGTAGCATCAGTACAACCACACATAATGGTAGGCATCATCGGCCGACCAAGGTTAGAAACAAATAAAATTAAAAATAAATAGGGAGAAATCAAAGCATCAAGTAAAGTTCTGATTTATAAACCCCAACTAATGATTCATTAACACTACACTTTTAACATCTCTGTGACCTACCAGCCAATTAACATTTTTGTATATCTTTGTCCTTTAATAACTCATAATTATCACACAGTTAATTCCCACTTGATGAAACCTTATTTCCAAACTTAATACCAATAGACTTACGACCTTCCCCTATATAACTACTTCAGGATTGCAACAACTGAGACAATTAGTAATATCAATATTCTTACAAGAAAAGTCACTACAATATACCTCACATATATAACTATATACATAAGGGAATAGGATTTATACACAATCTAAAACATACCTCGTATTAATATTTTGCTGCAATGACAATCATAATCATTAAAATAATTGGTCCACTAAAGGGACCATCAACAACATATAAATATAAATGTGCATTCAAATGCATATGATGAATGTATGTATGAAAGATGCACAACTTCTCTTCTCCTTCTCAACTCATCACCATCAACGTCAATAGCAACATCATCACATTATATCGGCATAGTACTTGACCCTCTATCACAACCAACAATATGAATATCATCAGTATCATGAACATCATAAGCTTAATATCATCATCATCATCATCTCATTATTGTAAATGCAAGATGTATTCAACAATTATAAGTAATATCTGAAGGTGAATTGCAAACACCTAATCAAAATCAGATGCAAGCAACATCGATCGAAACATAACTTCCAATTAATGAAAACTAAGTAATATAGTCAATAATTATAAGTTTATCATTCTAGATACAATAATTATCCACTAACTGAAGACATCACAAGTATGCCCAAAATCCAGCTCACCACTTGGTCAATTGAGCATTATCAAACTCAATTATCAATCACAAACATGTCTGAAGATCAATCAATCAAGTATATATTTTAGGAGTGCACATTCTACCAAGACTGATATTTATACTCTAATTCATCATACTTTTCCCATATTGAACTGGTAATTCAGTTACTATCTAGTAACCCTTACATTCAAGTCATAACTAAGTTTTCAAAATGCTATTCCCTTTGGCCGATTATTCAACTACTCGGCTCTATTCAACTTACGATTATAGCACTTGAAAAACTTAACCTTAGTTTCTTAAGTTATATCGTCACGTTCTAATATCACAACCAATCCTCCTAACTATCTTCTGGCAAGGATGTCTCCTACTTCGACCATACACAATGTCGGATTCACTCTTTTTTAAGATATTAGAGACTAGCTTTATAGATTAGGGGGTCATTTAGTTCTTTTGTTATTATTCACATTCACATATTAACTCTATAACCCATTAAACAAGTTATACAACCACAAAAACCCATCAAGGGATCCACACAAAAGATAATAACATACAATTATCTTATTCATACATTACTTTCATGTTTTATCCACATAACCTCTACTAATTCACAGGTACTCAATTTGGGTGACTGCGCTAACCCCGTAATTCTTCGTCTATTTGTACTTTCAAGTTTAACACTCTTTACCTAAACTATTTAGACTTGATCCTTCTACTTCTACAATTAGAAATCTATCAACCCATTTTGGGATACCTTACCTTTCCACATACCTTGTTATTAGGATACCGATAAACAATTCTGTCTACTAAATCAATCCATACAATGCTCAGCATGAGTGACTTCATTATCATGGTCTTTACTTGGCACTTACACCTCATTACCACCTCTTATATATAAATCACGGGTTAGCTTGAATTACCATTAACCACCAACTTGAATCTCAATTAGCTCTCCTCCCTCCTTTTTACCATACTTACCCCATATTATACTTTAAGCAATTACATTCATTTAAATAATAACAATTCTCACCATATTCTAACAAAATCATGCCACAAATATCGCACCAGCTAAGTACAATAACAATCCATGATAATATTTAAGCCTAACCAGATACTTATCAATTTCATCCATTCAAACACTATGCCCGAAGGCCTAATGCACGAGAACTCCCGACATTACTATCCAAGTTATATGAATCTAACCCAAGTATAATTGCTACAATAATAAAACCATAACCTACTTCATAGACAAACCCTGCTGCTACTGAGAGGAGGAGGTTGTCCCGCACGTGCTAAGTATATTCCCGCATCGGGTTCCCATTGCGTGTGCTTTGAACCGCCGTTTATGAAGTGAAGCCTTTGGAATCTCCTGGATATAGAGGTAGGGTTTATTCAAAGTATTTTTGATGGGAAAAATAACCTAGGAGACTGAAAAATAAAAAAAGGCTTTAATGAATTTTGGGATGGCCACTGTCGGGTTACCGCTGCAGTAGTAGGCTGCAGACTGGCCCATTATCTTTTGGATTCTCGGCCCAATTACCTTAGGCCCCACTTTTTCCCCAAGAATTAAATTCTATCAGGTCCAGTAAGAGTATTTTATTCGTTATAATATTTTTTTGGAACATTTTTCAATATAACGATATTTTGTATCGTTATAGTTGTTGCACTTATTTGGTTTACTTATTTGTATAGTGTTGAGTCTAGTCTATCTATGATTCCTACTAGTACTTGTTGATGTACTGATGCTACTTGTACTCTTCTTTTTGTTGAGTACATAGCATGTTCCAGCGTTTGAGATGAAACCTCGACTCTAGCCAGTAGTTCCAAACTCTAATTTATGGGTGAGCATCATGATAGGGCAGCCTTTGGATTTTCGTATCATTTTTCAAGTCCTGTGTTTCGGGACTAAGACATTTCTTTATTTATTTCCTTGTTTTGAATAACCATTTTGTTTTAGACTTGATTTCTAACAGATGTTCTAGTACGGTGACTTCAGATTTTGAGGATGTAATAAATGGAGGTTTCCGCACTCTATTAGTTATAACTGTTTGACATTAATTAATTGAATGAAGATAATTTAGAACTTGTTTAATGATGTAGTTGGTGATAGGTGAATGTGAATGTAACAGTTGGTTAATTAAGGATTGGGTTACGTGTGGTTCTCCCACCGTGGTTAAGATGGGTGCCAATCATGATCATTTGGGTCGTGACATTATTCATCTATTACAACATATGCAGAGTATGTTGGAAATAATCAAACATGTCATTTATCTGCTGCAATAAATGTGTATATCTTTTTGATTATTTCCAACAAATTATTCATCTGTTGCAACATAATTCATTATTCCAACTGATTTTACATCTGTTGCAATAGAAGTTGTTCCTATACATATAATAGTTGTTAGACCATAAACAAAAATATATTTTATATAATAAATAAAAAAAAAGTTCACTAACATAACATACATCACCAACTAAAATTAACAAGTTCATAATAAAACTACCAACAACACTTATTACTATTACAATAATTATGGAGCATTTCAATCTGGGCATGTAGTTCTTTTATGGCCAACTGATGTACCATGGGTTTACGACACTTTTGATACTTAAAACAAAGGATTTTTGTCCATCTTTAAGTATGTTTATATAGGTATGATGTGTTTTTGTGAGTTTTGTAAGTCCGGATACAGATGTGACAAAAAAATTGAGAAATATACCAAGACTGGAGCAAAAGACGATCAATATGAGTTGTATGACCTATGCACGACTCGTATTGGAATTTGTATGACCTATGTGCTGAGATGCTGAAAAAGAAAGTAACAAGTGAAGAGCTATGAGGTGCCATACGAGTCGTGCAAGCACCACATGAATCGTATGCTCACCCATATGAAGAGTTACCTGAAGATTGGAAGATATTTGAAGGCCCAGTTGTATGATTTTCCATACGAACCATATGAAGAGTGTACAAGACGTATGATTTTTTATGGGAAAGACATGGAGTTTTTGTAAATATCATCCATACGAGTTCCCACACGAGTGCCCATACGAGTTGTGTGGTATTTGTACGACTCGTATGGACATGTGCCGACCCAGTTCTCTTAGTTAGCTTAGGATAGGATTATTTATGTCTATAAATACATCATGTAGGGTTTTATTTTGGATACACACATTTTGGGTATTATTCCAACATACTTTGAATGTACTTCATCATACTTTTGCCATTAATTCCATAATTCAATTTATTCTTCATTCCATTAGTCGTCCACAATCCTTCCAATTAGTTATTTGATTATTGTAAGTGTTTTTGTCATGCACTCTTTTTTGAATATGGATATGATCACTGCAATTATGAGTAGCTAAACATCACGACTACGGTTGTGGGAACCATGATGAATTAGCAACAAAGGTTAAATGCTTGGTAATTCTAGACCGGTGTGCATGCATGTATTGTTATTTTCTTCGTTATGATTGCTTTCTAATGGTTGCAAAAGTTAAAATCTCACTTGAATTCTAAACTTGCTCGAGAGAGAAGTGGAGATTAAGAAAAGAAAATAACAATAGATATTTAAATCTATTAACCTTCATCTGATAACTTAAGCCTTAGCAGGGAGAGTTAATCTTAGATCAAAGACAAGGGTTAGAAGTAAAGCACTCAAATACCAAGAGGAGAAGGGAAATATTCATCCGATTAGGGTTGAGAGACATTTAGATAAACCTATTTTGTTAGATTTTATATGCAACACATCGGAATAAATTGCTAGTACGAACAACCTGTGTAGTTATAAAGCCATAGGGAACATAGTCCTAGTACCTCACATCTATTGATTACGAATCCAAATAAATCAACAATTGTTACTATTGAAGTTTTGATTCCCCAAACCCCCTTTTCTTACTGGAGATTGCTATTGATTTGCTTTGACAGACGTATTGATTGGTATTTTGACCTATTCTCTATGGGATAGACCCCAACCTAGTTGAGTTCTATTTTTGATCAACGTCCGCTTTATACTTTATTTAGAGGTGTAATTTGGGTGACATCAAATTTTGATGTTGTTGCCGAGGAATACAATTACAGAGTTGATTGATTAAGTTTGTCGGGATATTGATTTCTATTTCCTGATTTTACTTTTTTGTTATTTTTGTGGTGCACACTGGTGTATGCCCAATACTCGGAGTCAAGAAAATCCCCTGATTCCACTTGATACGGAACTTAAGAGAACTCTGAGAGCTAATAGAAGAATAGTGAATGAAGGAGTTCATAATCAAGGAGTTCTTTACAAGGGAGTTGATGATGTGACAATCTTGAATAAACTAGCATATTAGTATGATGATCAGGAGACTGCAGAGCAGATACTGATCGACTGATGGCTAAGGAGAATATTAGGTCAGAAGCTGTCAGGCGGGTAGCTAGAGAAGAAAGGACTAGAAAAAATAAAGCAAATCGTCTGGCTGCACTTGATGAATGAGAAAGGCAGAGAAGGTATAGGGGCAATAGCCTTAACAACAGTAGCTCCCTCACTATGAAGATGCGGTAGAAAATCTAGATTATTTGGAGCCAATTGAAATAGGTGCTATTATCCCACCAAAATTTCCTCCAGGAACTAAGTTTGACATCACCAGTGCTATGATACACTTGCTGAACTTGAAGGGGGTGTTCTCAGGACTTCCTACTGATGATACAAACATGCATATAATAAACTTTGTATGAATTTGCACTTCCTATAATCTACCTGGAGTAAGCCAAGAGGCGATTAAACTGTGGTTGTTCCTTCTCTCTGATTGGAGAGGCTACATTATGGTTGGCATAATTACTATGTGGATCGATCACAACTTGGAATGAGTTGCGAAATCAATTTTTAGACAAATTTTTTCCACCCTACAGAATTTTGTAATTGAAAGATGAGATTTATAACTTCAGCCAGCTACATTCGGAGGCGTTATATGAGACTTGGTTGAGGTTCAAGAAGAAGTTGTAGAATGTTCCAAATCACAAAATGACTGGTCGAAACTTGATTGAGATCTTTATAGAGCCTTGAATTCTAATATTAAGGCTGTAGCAGACATTATCACAGGTGGGGTATTCATGAGTCCATATTAGGAGCACACTCCTGAGATTCTAGATCGGATCACAAAAATCAACCGAGATTGGCATACTCGAGATACGGATAGACCTACAAACACTTATATGATTAGAGAATTTGTAGAGAAGAGAGCATTAGATGAGTCAATCACTCAAGAGGTAGCGCATCTGAGGACTAAGCTTAGTTTGTTAACTAAATAATTTACAGCAGCGGGGGCAGAAAATATGAATGCAGTTGGTTCGCAGAGTAAGGAACTAAGGGTCTAATCAAGATAATTGAAACTCTAGGCAAGGGAATCAAGGTCAAAACTACTATGGAGATAACAACTACAACAGGTCTGGGTATAGAGATAGGAGTAGGGAACGAGATGGTGATTGGAGGAGAAAGGATGATTATAAGCATAAAAGTGGCCTTTATGTTCCACCTGGGAACCGTAATGATGATTCGAGCAATTAGAGAATGGAAGACATAATTGCAAAAGTTGTGAAGGGGGTAGAGAAGATGAAAGACTGTCTTAAGGAGATTGGGGCAGATATATTTTGGGAATAAGGCAAAAGTTTGAATCGCATGCTACCGCCATTAAGAATCTTGAGCAGTAGTTTGGTCAGATGTATGTCGCATCAATTCAGCAGCAACAAGGTACACTTCCAAGCAACGCCATCCAGAACTCGAAAAATAATGCTTATTATATGGCTATCACAACTAGAAGTGGGAAGGCTCTTGTTGAGGCACCCAAATAAGTTTAGGGTGTTCATGCTACATTGGAAGAGCAACTAAATGTCATGGAAAATATAAAGAAAGCTCTAAAGAAGTATGTTCCATTCCCAAAAATTCATCTACCTTTCCCTCAATGTCTCAAGAAAAAGGCAGGTGAAAATAAAAGTATTAGTGGGTAGAATCTGAAAGATGTTGAAAAGCCTCCAATTGATGAAAAAAAAAAAGTTGAAATAGGAAAGGAAGAGAAAGCCTCAAATATGCTAACTCCCATTCCAAAGCCTCCACCTATATTCCCTCAGTTCTTGAAGAAGAAAGGAGAAGATGGAAAATTCCATAAGTTCATGTCTATATTAAAGTAACTTTCGATAAATATCCCGTTGGTGGAAGCGCTTGAACAAATGTTGGGATATGCAAAGTTCATGAAAGAGTTGGTCATAGAGAAGAGAACTGTCTGTTATGAGTCTGTTGATAATTTACACCATTGTAGTGCAATTGCGTTCCATTCTCATGTGCAAAAGAAAGATGACCTCGGCGCCTTCAAAATCCTATGCATAATTGGGTCAGTTAACTTTGCCAAAGCCTTGTGTGACCTAGGCGCAAGCATTAACTTGATGCCACTGGCAGTGTTCAAGAAATTAGGCTTGGAAACTACAGATCCAATAAAGATGCGATTATTAATGGCAAATCATATGGTCAAGAAGCTTGTGGGCATATTGTTTGATGTTTTGGTTAAGGTAGAAAACTTCATCTTTCTGGATGATTTCATTTTCTTGGATTGTGAGGTTGATTTTGAAATGCCTGTAATTTTAGAGAGACCTTTATTAGCCACCGGTAGGGTAATGGTTGATATGGAGCATGGTGAGCTGAAATTTAGGCTGAACAATGAGGAAGTCACGTTCAACGTTCGTAGAACTATGAAGCAGCCAAAGTACATAAGGGCGGTTTCAAAAATAAATAGTTTGGATGACCCTGGGATTTGACCCAAGAGATCTCTTGATGGTGCTTGAGTAATTAGGCACAACTGAGTCATGCCGTGAAATTAAATCAAGCACTTCATGGGAGGAAACCCATGGGTTAGTTGGTGAAGTCTAAGTAGTCAAACTAACCACGTAGTGTTGCGATGTTAAATTAAGTGTTGCTTGGGAGGCAACCCAAGGTGTCGTGTTTTTATGCTCGTTATTTCTATCAACGCTAGACGATATTCAACGCCTAGAGCACCATATGTATGTCCTTACTCTTCGTTTTTACTTTATCTTGATATGCATGTAGTGGGGACACTACATGTTCTCAAAGTTGGGAGTGGGGGTGTACCACTACTCAGAAATTTTTATTGTCGTGTTTTTTTCCCCTCAAATGCTATCATAGTAGAACCGACATGTTTAGGAATTTATTTATGTGTTTTTCTGCGTTTTTATGTTATTTGTGTAACCAAGGGATAAGTAAGAGAACTTAGTGCAGTCGAAAAACAATGAGCATGCAACTGATTTTGAATAAGTTTTGTGGTTAAATGACACCCCTCCAAAAAATTTTGTGTTTTGTGTTTTGTGCTTACCTGAACTATGACTAATATTTGGATCTTGTAATGGCATTAGACTTATGAGCTTAATAACCATAGCCTAACTTGCATGAATCGGATAGGTATTGACTGAATATGTAGCCCTGAGCCAAGTGTGTGTAACGTCTTACCTAGTCAGCGTGTATGTGCAATCTAGAACTTGCCCCATTAGTCTCGCTAAAGTCGTAGGATAGGAGGTTAGAATAGTATCATAGGCCATTCTTGATATAGTCCATTAAAAAGCATAAAAACCTACATAATGAGAAAAAAAATGTAATATCCCTTGATCCCGAATTTTGAGCCTAAGTAGATCTTTTCTTTGAACTAGCCTATTCACCTTCCCAAATTGTTTGCAATGAACCTAATTTAGCCCTGGTCCCTTATTGGACACTGTGCACCTCAACTAAGGTGAATCGCCTAAGTTGAGAGTGACTATTGTAGGGGTGCATAAAAAGATTGGGTGTGTAGAAATTGAAAGAGGGAATCAGGTGCGGTATTGTGCAACAAAAAAAGAAAAAAAAGTGAAAAAGAAAAGTTTGAAGAGAAAAAGAAAGAAAAAAAAAAAGAAGAAGTTGTGAAATGGAAACTGCACCCGGAGTCCAAAAAGTTGGAAAAAGGGTGAAAAATAGAGAAAGTAGGAAAGTGGAGTCAAAAGTAGTGTAGTGCCAAGGAGGAATTTGTCACTTTATCCATATGTATCATACCCATCCCCAAGCATACATTACAAGCCAATAAAAGTCCTATAGTGATCCTAATTCGATTGTCCAAAAACTAAGGCGTAGAAAAAAAAAAAAGGCAAGCCTATGGTATCAAACACACACTGTCTGACTTCTTTGTGAGAGTGAGTGATTTTTTTTGTTCCTGTTTTGATATTTGATACATATTCTTTATTGTGAGGGCATAGGGGCTATATTATAGTTGTTCCTTGTTCGAGTAGTGTCATTGGTTTGAGTGCTAGGTTGTCCATTGATAATGTAATGTCATTTCTTGATCCCATTGTGTTATGGTGAGTGGATAGTGTACACACAACATTTGTTGAGTTTTGACGGTATTAAAGGGTATTGAACATGTTTTTTTTTGTTAAAGCGTGCTTAAATTGGGTTTGTAAAAATCTGACTGCTATAGAGCTCTTGATTTTTCTCTTGGTTAAGTGTCGTTGTAGTTTTAGTTATGTTTTTATTGCTTGAGGACAAGCAAACATTCTAAGTTGAGGGTTTACGGCACTTTCGATGCTTAAAACAAAAGATTTTTGTGCATCCTTAAGTATTTTATATAGGTATGATGTGTTTTTGTGAGTTTTGTAGGAAACTAGGGTCCGGAGGCACATGTGAAAGAAAAGCTGAGAAATTTACCAAGACTGGAGCAAAAGATGATCAGCACGAGTCGTATGAACTATGCACGACTCATACTAGAATTTTTACGACCTATGTGTTGAGATGCTGCAAAAGGAAGTGACAAGTGAAGAGCTACGAGGTGCCACACAAGTCGTGCAAGCACCACACAAATCGTATGTTCACCCGTATGAAGAGTTACCTGAAGATCGGAAGATATTTGAAGGCCCAACTGTACGAGTTCCCATACGAACCATATGAAGAGTAAACAAGTCGTATGGTTGTTTGTGGGAAAGGCATGGATTTTTTGTGAAGATCAGCCATACGAGTGCCCATACGAATCGTGTGGTCTTTGTATGAATCGTGTGGACATGTGCCGACCCAATTCTCCTAGTTAACTTAGGATAGGATTATTTATGTCTATAAATACATTATGTAGGGTTTTATTTTGGATACGCACGTTTTGGGTATTATTCCAACATACTTTAAATGTACTTCATCATACTTTTGACATTAATTCCATAATTCGATTTGTTCTCCATTCCATTGTTCATCTACAATTTCTCCTATTAGTTACTTGATTATTATAAGTGTTTTCGTCATGCATTATTTATTGAATATGGATATGATCACTACAATTATGAGTAGCTAAACATCACGACTTGTGGAAACCATGATAAATTAGCTAAAAAGGCTAATGGTAAGTTTAGCTACCATGATAAATATCACGACTAATGGTAAGCATACGATTCGTGTGGTGCTTGCACGACTCGTGTGGCACCTTGTAGCTCTTCACTTGTCACTTCCCTTTGTAGCATCTCAGTACATAGGTCATACGAATTCCAGTACAAGTCGTGCATTGGTCATACAATTCGTACTGATCATCTTTTGCTCCAGTCTTGGTATATTTCTTAGCTTTTCTGTCACATGTGCCTCCGGACCCTAGTTTCCAACAAAACTTACAAAAATATATCATACCTATATAAACATAATTAAGGATGCACAAAAATTCTTTGTTTTAAGCGTCGAAAGTGCGATAAACTCACGGCACATCAACACCAACCGTCTTACATATGGAGCACTTAATTTTTCTCATTGGAAATGATTTCCCGACTCTATGCCTCCTCTTCATTCGCCTTCTTCCCAATTTTCTTAGGTCAACATGTGGAGGAGGTATTTCTCTCTCTAAAATTTCCAAAGGAACAATCCAAGAATCTTTAGGAGACACCAGATTAATTTTCTCACAATATGCAATTATGTATTTTTCCACTGCATACTATGGAGATGAGTACTCATAAATATGGTTTCCAAATTGTGCACCATATTGGGCTCGAAACGCTGTCATAGCTTGTGGATAGGGTATTTTATCCAAGTCAAAAACTCTGTATGTACAAGTTCTTCTTTAAAGATCGACCATGACAACATCACCATGACCGGTGATACTGAACCTATAGTTGGCTATTTGATGGGCCAATAACTTATTCCCCGAATTGATGTACTTTGATATTTGTTTTTTCATTGAAGAAAAAAGTCTGTTTGGTGAGTTGACCAACTCCATATGCCTCTCGTGAAATAATTTTGCAAACCTCATGTTTATTTCGTCAAATAGAGCGACAATAAGAAATTTTTTTCAACCTCAAATATTGCATTCACCGACTCAACAATGTTTAACATCATAATATTATACCTATGCAAAAAAAATTACTTAGTAAGACATAAAATTACAATAAACTCAAATAAGACACTCAATTTATAATATTGTACCTATTTTCCAAGCAGAATGCCCTGCTTCAGCTGTGAAATCTTGTCACGCCCCGAATTCCATCGAGACATGATTGGCACCCGTAGCCGATATGGCTCGAGAGAACCAACCTTTGCCTATGTTCAATCATATGCATATCATAATCATAACCACCATTGCGTAAGAACATGCAAGACGAATAAAGGAAAACATAGGACATAGTTATACATGTATATGCAACTTGGCCGTTGAGGCCATCCAGTCAAAACAACATATGTCTTTTACACTGATTCACCCACATCCGTCTACAAAAGCCTCTAACAAGAGCATTGACCAATACAAACCAAAAGTCGGGACAAGTCCTTGCTTTATACAACATGTACATCATCAAAACATATATCTACTCTGACTCGGAGAAGCCCCGAATTAGCTGGAGCTCACCAAGGAACCGCTAACACTGGCAATCTACTGGGGAGGCCTACTGGGACCTGCGCCTGCAGCAAGTAAGGTAAATCCCCCGAGAGGGGTCAGTACGAAATAAGTACTGAGTATGTAAGGCTCAAATGAAACTTGGTAACACATGAACATACTAATGAACTCAATACAAATGACTAGACAATGTGAGTAAGTCACCATTTTGCATTTTGGGAACCATGTGAATTGCTTTCATTACTTTTATTACTTTCTTCACATTCAATGCTTGCTTGTCATACATGTGTCACAATGTACCCGGGCCCCTACTGATCAGTGGGTCTTTCCATGACTTATCGTCATGTTAGGATCGGGTCGAGCTAGGCTTATGCCCCTAAGACCTGCCACCCATAAAGCACTGCATCGGGATCGAGTAGAGCTAGGCTTATGCCCCTAGACTTGCCACCCATAAATCAATACATCGGGATCGAGTTGAGCTAGGCTTACGCCCCCTAGACTTGCCACCCATAAATTAATACATCGGGATCGAGTCGAGCTAGGCTTACGCCCCTAGACTTGCCACCCATACTTGATCATTGACCACATTTGTATTACTTTGATCTTTACTTTGAGATTGATATTTGATAGTCATAATATCACTTTGAACTTTGGAACATAACATTGTTGGAAACTTGAACCATTAACCAATGAGGAAGAGACATGTGAATAACTTGGCAACATAACATTATTAGAATCATAACACCATGGGAACTATGGGACAATAATCTATGAACAAGAGGCATAAGTAATATCACTAGTGGAACATTGGAACATAACCTTATTTGAGCTTTTGGAACATTAACCATGATTATGAGACATGAGACTCACAAATGATCCATGAATAGGAAATATATGACAATGACTATTGATAAACGGATATAGGATACCTTAGCACATTTCGGGATAGGACTAGTGAAATAGCAATGTGGATACTATTTGTCGCAGAAAGATACGGACAGAGTAACCTTACATACCTTGTACTCTCAATATGGATATACAATCCTAGATGTGCATACAATAGTCCCGCTCCTTCTTTACGTGTCACTCTACAACACAAATACATAACGGAATTCACATTAACCACAACTACTTCACAAATGCATATAACATCAATGGGGTACATGTTTGCTTTGAAACATGTCATTTCCCCTTGACAAAACCATTGATAGCATCATTATTCCAAAAATCCTCCAATATTCCCAACATTGACCAATACATAATAATCATTGCATTTCACCACAACACTCCTCCTTTACACTTTCTTATCCACACCACATCACAAATAATCCATCAATTCACCTTTATACACTTCATAGCACATATCGACCAAAATCCCACAATTTACACTTATAGACAAGAACAAGTTTAACAACAAAAATAACACCATAGACGTTCATATTTTATCCATACCATGATCTTTCATCAAAGGCACAAGTCCTAATTCAAGTTCAAATCCCATGGATCACAAATCTTATACAAAAGCACAAAGGACCATGTCCAATATTTCCAAGCACAACCAACATGATTTACATACTCTTTCATGCATATAATATATTAATCCATGAGAATAAATACTTGCCAAGGCTTGGAATAGGATGATCTTCACCAAAGAGTCCAAAGGAAATATTGGCTTTAGGGTTTTGGACCTCGAGAAAATGCTTGAGAAAATAACTAAAAGGCATGAGACTTTGAAGCAATAAAAATCAGCTTTATTGCCCTTTATATAGGTCCCCAATTCCATCCTTATCCACTCTTTATCATTTAATGATAGGTTCTAGAAGGTCCAAGCAAGAATGGGTCTTTTGACCCATTTTTGGGCCATGCTTTCTTTTCATTTTTGGGCCTTTTTTGGACCCAATTCACTTAACCCGATAAAATTAATAATTTCTCGTGTTTAAGTCATATTATATTTATTACAATAATATTCCCACTCATGCTATCATATCCGTAGCCTCATTCCCAAAACCAAGTGATTCTAGCCACGTTTGGCTTATTTTGACCTTAAGGGCAAAACTGTCATTTTGACCCCAAATTCGTTCTCGAGTAATTTTATCATACCAATGTAATATGTCATTCATTTCATGTATATAATCTTGGTTGTAGAAGAAACGTAGCAAAAAATCGGCTCGGTACGTCCCCGGATACCCTTGGGACTTAGAAATTTCCAACTTTCGAAAAAGTGGAAACCCAAGGTGGCACGCCCCTGGGCGCGCCAAACCACTACCTCTGGGATAAAAATTTTAGCCCACAGAGGCGTGGCACGGTCCCAAACTATCCCCTCCTTTAAAATTGTCGAAAATTCCATTTTTCGACTTCTCTTCGCGGGTTTGGTTAGATACTTCAAGTCCTATTCTTTAACTCACTTCTTACCCTTATTATACTTTGTTTAGAGGTCATATTAGCCTCATTTTGAACCCCACAAATGTGCAATGAAAATTTCAAAACACCTTCTATGCAAGTTTAACCACATATCAAGAGCCAAATTCAATTATCTCATCAATAGCCTTACCAAATGCATACTTATAGCTCTCGATACCTACGTACATATTATTTAATGTCGTCAAGTAGGGTTGTGAACGTATGGGGTGTTACAAATCTGACATGTTCGAGATGTTCGACCACCTTGGGTACCATATCCCTTATTTGATTGAAATGGTCATTAAACTCACCTCTATCATAGACTTTTTCTGTTTTATAAAAATAAGATATGACCTTTGAATTGTGAAAGTTGTTTTGAATATTTTTCCCAGGGTGTTGCCGCATGCAAACTCTTTCATACTTGCTCTTCAAGAATATCCCATTGATGGCTATGACTTTTTTCATTTGTTGAAAATCCTGAATTAAAGCCACATAGTCTACAAAAAAATACTTGAACTTTCTATTTTCATCAACCTGTAATGTCGTCTTACTTTCTGGATTTACAGACTCAAGTATATAACGGTACGCATCAAGCACTGCATACCCGTGCTCATGTGTTCCCCTAACCAAATACTTTGCAATCTCCATGCCATTATAAATCTTTCAATAACTTACCTTACAACCATATTTTGTACGGAGTTGATTGGCCATATCTCTTGTAGATGGGCCTTTACCATTGGGGAAGCTACTTTTAAAGTATTTACCAATGACCTGTATCGTGGCATGCAGATTATGGCTCGTAATATGCTCCAAACTGCATGTGTGATAGTTTTCATAGGTTCTAATACAAAATCTTATAGAATTATGAATTTCACAACCCTCAACCACCACTTGCACTCCGAATGTGCACATTTAAAACAAAACACACTACGTGCATTAATCACCTTATTGAGTCTAAAATCTTTTTTCAAGCAAGCAATATGCAATGAAGTATCTAGTTCTTCCTTGTTCTTGAATGTCATTACCTTATAAAAACATGTTTCATCATCTTGAACATTACTCGATTATGTTGATTGAGAACTGCCCACTGTATTGCTCGCAACAATAGGTGTAGGTGTTTGGTCCTCCTACACTTTATCTCCACTCTCATCTTCCGAAATATTCATGTCCACACCATCCAATTCATTATTTAACATATCTTTTTGGTCTTGTTTTACATTTTGATTCTCTATAGATTTTTCAACCACGTACACCCTTAAAATGGCCTAGCTGCATCACTCAGATAAGCATGCAAATGAACTTGATTGCTTATCTTAAAGGTAGGACCCTCTGATTTTCAAAAGAGTTGTGCATGTAACTGATGACAAGATCTTTTGGTTGGCAATTTAGTCTATAATAGCTGATGATTAAGTTCACAAAATCATCATACAAAATATCTCTTTGGTCTGTCATCGCTATCGTCTCTAAGATGTCACCATCCTTCCAATGCTAAATAAATAGATTGTTCTTTTCGATCCATTCACCATGACAATCAACCCCTATTGTTATTGATTCCTTCATTAGTGGTACCTAAAGAAATTTGTTATAAAAAAGTTAATAACGATAGTATAGTAAGTTGAGTGGCTATATACAACTACAAAATTATATGCACTATCACTGTCCTAACAAGTAACTCATCTGTTGCAACAGATGAGTCATATGTTGCAACAAATCACTATTCTATTACAACAGATGACTAATCTATTGGATTCAGTTTTTGGTTCTATCCTAGTATTGCCACCTGTTGTAACATAAATCCAACAAGTAAGTCATTTGTTGTAACAGGTAGGTCATTTGTTGCAGCAGATGACTCATCTATTACAATAGATGACTTACTTGTTGGATACATGTTCAGAAATAGAAAATGAATTCAACAGGTAAGTCATCTGTTGCAACAGATGACTTATCTGTTGGATTCAGCTTCTGGTTCTGTCCCAACTTTGCCAGCTATTGTAACATGTATCCAACAGATAAGTTATCTGTTGCAAGAAATGACTTATCTATTGCAACAAATGACTCATCTGTTGCAACAAATGACTTACCAGTTTTATCCATCTTCTGTTTCTAAACATGTATCCAATAGGTAAGTCATTTATTACAACAGATGGGTCATTTGTTGCAATAGATAAGTCATTTCTTGCAACAGAGAACTTATCTGTTGGATTCATTTTCTGTTTCTGAACATGTATTCAATAGGTAAGTCATCTGTTGCAACATATGAGTCATCTGCTGCAACAAATAAGTCACATGTTACAATAGATGACTTATCTGTTGGATTCAGCTTCTGATTTTATCCCAGATTTGATAAAAGCTATCTAACAACTAAGTGATATGTTGCAACAAATTACTAATCTGTTGGATTCACTTAAGACATATGATGCAACAGATTTCTTATATATTACAACAGATGACTTACCTGTTGGAACTACTTTAACAGTAGTGAAAACTATCTAACAGTTGTTGTAAATGAATATAACAGTTGTTGGATACGCTACTGTAAATTGTTGAAAAAACAGTAGATATACCCAAATAAGAAATTGAACTAAAAATCATTATTTTACTTACCCAAATTACCTATGAAGTAATGCCCAGTGATATACGAATAAAATTTGATCAAAAAATTTGGTCCAGTAGCGGCAGCAACAACAACAACAACAACAACAAAGACAAGTAGTAGTAGTAGAAGAAGAAGAAGAAGAAAAGCAGCAACGAACAACAATAAATAATAACAATGAAGAAAAGCAGCAGTAGCAGCCAAAAGCGAAGAGAGAGAAAAGAGCTAGCAACCGCGTTTTTCCCCCTCCATTTTCAGTTATTAGAGTTTTATATAACATGGGCCAAAGTGTAAAATAAAAAAACTTGAGGATGTGAAATTCATATGAGTCAAACCCCTTTAATCCCTAATCTAAAACTTGTCACCCTAACTCAATAATTAAAACTTGAGTCACCACAACTTAATTTTAAAACTTTTTGGCCACCTTTAATTTATTGTCCCAAAATAGTATTGAAAAATACTAGAGAATTCATGTAAATTCATCTTGTGAAAGAAAAAGAGAAATTTTTTGATTCCTAATATTCATTTGAAATAGCTGTCTCATATCTCCGTTATTTTATCATTATCAATTTATCATTAGCTAGTTAAAAACCAAAAAATTGAACCAAACCGACAAGAACCAAACCGATGGTTTTTATTTTATTCGGTTTGGTCTGATTTTAGAAATTTAAAAATCGATTAAATTGGTTTGATTTTGGTTTTAATCAAAAATCGATTCAAACCGAACCATGAACACCCCTAACTGGGAGGAACCACAAGCATTTGCAAGCTTCCAAAAAATTATTTCTTTGCCCCTTCCCTAGCAAGTTGATTTGTCCCTTTATTTTGCCCCCTGAAGGTGTCTGCCATAGTCGGATTGCTCAGCTTGATGATCAACTTCCTGCATTTGCAAATTAAAAAGTCATAAGTTTTGAATTCATCAACAACGTAACATAGTGAATTAAGTTAGATACATCAACAACATAATGAAGTTCTTTTACAATCTTCTATGAAATGCATGAATACAAAAGTATTCATGCATTGATTTCTTTTAGTGTAATTAAGCATATTATATTAGGTTATTTATAATTTATTTAGATATCACAAATGAGTGCTATTTAATAAACTAAACTATAATTATCGTTTAAATTGATCAAAAGGTGTAAATATTTTTGACAATCAATGCTCAATACTTAAATTATTACTTATGTATGTTTGTTTCCTTTTCTTCTTTGTGATGATAGCCAAATCAAAATTTTCACTTTTAGTTCCGGACCTAGACATTTAATAAACTTTAGGAGTTTGTGATCAAGTTTTTTTTAGGAAAAAATTCTCTATTTTTTAATCTTGAACCAGTCCTGAATTGACTTATTACAACTTTAGGAGTTTGTTTGATGGAATAAGGGATAACAATCTAGAAATAAAACACGAGTTATTTTATCTCGCGTTTGATGATGAGTACTTCCTCTATTTCAAAATAATTGAATTGTTGAGATTTTTTTTATAGTTCAAAATAATTGAATTGTTCAAAGTTCAAGAGAATTTTTAGACTTTTTTCCGTAGTTACCCTTCATTTACAACTTAATTTTCTTGATTAATGTTTTGGACTTAATTTTCTAGGCTATGAATTCTAAGAAACTTAATTTTCTTGAAACTTTCTTACATTAATGTGGCTGAATTTTCATTTACAATGATACTATATAACTTTCCTTCTTTTCTAATTCATTTTCATACCAAATTTGAAGTTCATTTGTATCAAATGGAATATTTAGATCAAATTGTATTGTAGCCATGTTAAATTAACTAAGAATCATGTTAAAGTATACTTTTTTTATAAAAAAAAATTAGAGGGAAATTAAAATTTTAAATTTGGCTTAATCTAAAATTTTATGGTTTTACCTCCAAAAATTTGTTCAATTAAGAGGTTTAGTTATTTTAAGAGCCACATTTTGAATTTTGCACTAGGAATAAATTAATCACATAAGTGAGTATTGGGAGTAGTTTTGATGATTAATGTTTTTACTTTTCAAAAATAGTTTGTCAATTGATTAAAAAGGGCAAAAATGGGAAAAAATGACTAATTTATATCTTATTCTTTTTTTCTTAATATGTGTTTATTACCTCAATAATTTAATTATTTTAAAGTGGAGGGAGTATTAGGTAATCTCGAGATACATTTTTTACTAAAATAATAGATTCATTGGCATTGGACTAAATTACAACTTTAAAGTCTTTAGCTTTAAATTTTTAATTAATTTTATTTCAGTGTTTTTTCTTCTTTTTTTTGGGTGGGGTGGGGTGGGGGGTGGCGTGGGCTAACCTTCCTCTTCCGTTATTGTGGATCCCACCAATCAGAAAATGCCAATTCATTTTCCAGTGAAAATTAATACATAGAGAGAGAAAAAAATGTACTAAGCCAATATTGAGAGTGGAGGAGTAACACATGGCAGCGGAAAAGACAGGAGCACAGCAGCAGCAGGGTACTACCATGATACGCGTGAGTACTATTCCCACAACCCCTTTTTCACACAGTTCATTGCTCATATTTGTTGGCTTTCTTTCCTTTCTCCAATGTAGTAGAAATCAACAAGATTGACTCTAGGTACTTCTGCAGTCTTGATATAATATTGGTAACTATCGATACCCCTATCTCAGTTAAAATTTTGTGTGATTATTTGCTTGTGATTTTACTCTCATTCTGTTTACTTTAGTTCATCAACTATTTTGTCTGTGCTCTTTTATCTGCTTTCAATGCATAGTTTTTTCTTTAGAAAAAGAAGGGGCCTTTTGTGTTTTTATTTTTCTCTTGCTGTTTGTACATTTTTACTAACAGAATACACTTCTTTTCTTTTTTTCTTTTTAGAAATTCTAAAATTATTGAATATCAAAACCCTTTTCTTTTTCGTTTCTATTATTTCTACCCTTTTTATTTCTTTATTTTTTTCATCAAGAATGAGTTTTAAGTTGCTGTAAGTGGAGGAACGAGGCAAGTTGCCTATGTGGTTTGAGAGTGTGGATGCAAAAATATTAGGTAATCTATTTAAGCCATGGTAGATAAAATTACTCTTATGAGAAGCAATAGATGACCCACAAAATTAATCGAGGTACATGCAAGATAAAGTGTGTATTTAGCCATGTTTCATTGTGAAATTGGAGTTATTTTTGGATTTTTGTGAGTAATTTGGAATGGAAAATGTGAAGACAGTTTTTTTGTTGTTTTTCAAATTCTTGAAAATTCTGAAATTATTTTAGAATTTTTCGAAATTTTATGGTCAAACGTGTTTTCTAAAGTCCAATTCCAGGAAAAAGTGAAAAATTTAATGGGCAAACACCCTCTAAATTCGGACACCACGGTTATCAAAACAAACAACACCATGATATTCCCTCTCGGGTTCCTTTCCTAGAGGCGGATATAGCTTTCAGATTGCGGGTTTATCTCAGGGGCAGAGCTAGGTGGGCGCAAGGGGGTTCACCCGAACCCCCTTCGCCGGAAAATTACAGTATATATGTAGGGTTAAAATTTCGATTTACATAAATATATAGTATAAATGAACCCCCTTGTCACAATTGAAATGCGTAGCTCAGTGGTTAAAGGGGTTCAGGAATTCACACTGGTTGTTGATTCGATTCCCATTAGCTTGCCTGTTTTTTCGTTTTTTTTTTAAGCGTTGTTCCCAAACTTGGCCCACAATTTCTTTCCCTCATCCTGGCCCATGATTTCTTTCCATTAGTAACAGCTTATATTCCAGTATTAAAAATTAGAGAATTTTTATTCGGTAATGAATTTTTATTTGGTAATTAATTTAGAGCTATTCTCCATTCATTAAATAGAAATAATGATTAATAATTCTTAAAATAAGGAAATTGATGGAGAGAGTACAATTTCCATTTAGAAAAACTTATAGATATATCTTTTAAGTATATAGAAAAAATTTATAAATGTGAAAATGTAATATGTATGTTATACATATATATAGTATAAATTTTCAAAGCTAATATATGATTAAAGGAGCAGTACTTTAGAAGAAAAAAATAAAAAGTTCAAAATAAAGTAAAAAACTTAAAAAAACATGCAAGATTTATGTAGGGCTCGATAAAGCAGGGCAAACGTAGGAAGAAATGTTTAACTTAAGTGTGACAAGGCGAATTACATTTAGCGGTTAAGATTAATTTTGTCCTTTACCAAGCCCCGCTCCGCCCCACCCAACCCAATTTATCATCATGTAACCTTCAGGCGTTACTTCTTATTTATATTTCGAACCCCCTTTATAAAAAAGTAACTCTTTCGTGGAGTATAAGTTTATGCATAAACACTCACTAGCAGTAAATAGTAGTAATGAATTCATAACTTTAAAAAAATATTAGTAGGTTAAATGCTTAAAATTTTAAAGATTAAACCCATAAAACTAAAATTTTCAGCCACTGCCTCTCCCAACCTTCCTTTATGAAGATGTCCAAAATAATATTATCATCTCCTTGAATTGGAGGACCTCTGTCAGTAGCATTTAAATTAAGAAAATCCCTCGTTATGGAAAATGTGGTTGAAAAAATAAAGTCTTACTCATGAAAAATAATAATAATAACAATAATAATAAAACTGTGTTATGTTAGAACTTGTCGAGACGGAAAAAATTGTTATTGCTAGCAAGGGTGATCAAATAATTTGGCTAAGTAATGATGGAAAGTAAGCCTATAAGAAATGGAAAGGAAGGAGTACTTGGTAGGTATAAGCTTCCAAGTTGAGAGTTGTCTCGCTTTTTCTTTTATGTTAGTAGTCGTAGCATTACTCAGGAGTTCCTGTTATTACATTTTTGTTACTGGTTATTGTTTCTTGCACTTCGATTACCGTACTATTTTGTGGTGGTGACTGTTCCTTTTTAGTATGCTTTGTCATGCATTCTTTAACATTTTATCTTGGCTGATTCAGTCTTGTTGTTTTCGTCTTTTGAACTGTTTTGTAATGCTTTTACTTTAGTTGAGGTTCTATCGGAAACAACCTCTCTACCTCTCAATGTAG
This sequence comes from Capsicum rhomboideum, assembly GCA_031232105.1. Taxonomy (NCBI): domain Eukaryota; kingdom Viridiplantae; phylum Streptophyta; class Magnoliopsida; order Solanales; family Solanaceae; genus Capsicum; species Capsicum rhomboideum. Next base: position 117,949,218 of record CP124711.1, read on the forward strand.
GATAAGATATGCATACACACTACCCTTCTAAAACCCCACTTGTGGGATTTCACCAGGTATATTGTTGTTGTTGTTCTTATGACAATGGTGTCTGGCTAGCTTGTTTTGCCTTCGAAAGATTAAGCAGATGGGAAAAAATTACCTATTGCTTTTTTGTCTCTACTATGATTTGAACTCCGATCTGTCATATTTTCATCCACTTCATGAATCGCTATGCCACACTCTTGAATGTGTCGCTCACATCAAGTATGTTAAGCTCGTGAATATTTACTCTTGTTTGTTTATGTATTTGAATCTGTGTGAATGCACGCTTGTGTGAGACGATTGGCAGCTAGAAATGTGAAAAAAGCCATATCACTCATAATCAAATAATCGTTACAGCATCATTTAGACATTGTGCAAATCTAGTGTGTCTTGTCATTCTTCTGTTGTATGCCTCTGGTGTCAATCTGTTGTGCCATTAGACTGTCTTTTGGGATTTTCTAAAACAGTTTGTCACATTAGCCTTATTTTTGCAGAGGTAAGGTAAGCAGACATTGAAAATGTAGTGTCAATTTTAGTCTGCCAAAAATTCTGACAAGTTCCTGTTTGCTCTGCCCATTTGCTTACTTAATGAGGTAGAATATTCGTGAAAATTTCTTTCAATTTAGATATAGTTTGACGAATTGGTCATGATAAAATCTTCCCTTGGAATATTATCGCTGCCCCACGTGCTCCCAGGACTGGTAAATATTTGTCCGTGCTAATGTTTACACCAAATCAATAAATGCAAGTCATGTATCTTTCATACACAGATTCAAGCGATATGCATATTCTGTTTGATCTTTAGCTATTATGGTTATATTACTTAGTGTAATACGGATAAATATTCGCGTGATTTGTAGGCTAGGCGATACGTCATGGGTTCTCGACTCCTGTAGCAGTCAAAAGTCGGATATTTAAGTGGAGAAGGATAACGTATGGACCCATTATCCCTGAGTTTCGAACCGACCCTCGAGGATTTATAGCTTATCAGAAAGAAAAGAATAAGAATTACCGTCACTCATATGATTAGTTTTTTTTTTCTTTTTCCTTTGTGTTCGTGATGATGTCATGCTTCATTAGGATCAGGATTGATATTTGTTGTGTTTTCTACCTGCATCAAGTAAAATAGGAATCGAGGGAGTTGGCTATTCACTTGGAACAGACTCTGGTTTTTGCAGTCACTGTTTAACTGAAATCAAGGCTTCTTGTAAACTTTAAGCAGGAAGGAATGAGAGCTATGCATGCTCCTGTTTCTTAATCTTTTAGGTGGTCTAACAGCTCATGTATTGTTGTTTTGCAGCTGAAGAACGGTCAATATAAATTTGGGAAATGGCTCAAGATAAAATTGATGTTCGGCAACACGGTGTGGTAGTAGATACAAAGAAGTCAAAAATCAAGTGCAATTATTGTAGTAAAGTTGTTTCTGGGTTTCCCCGGTTTAAGAACCACTTAGGAGGCATTCGTGGAGATGTAATTCCTTGCTTGACCGCTCCTACACATGTAAAAGAAGCACTAAAAGCTGAGGTACTGGAGAAGAAAAATGGTAATTTAAGCAAAGATGGGCAACTTCACCACCCAAATCTTCCTTTGAAGAGGAACTGGTGCCCCCGAGATTGTGATGGTGAACCAAATAAGACACATCTCACTCCGAGTTCTGAAAGTGGAAATAAAAAGCAAAATGGAGTGCATTCAAATTTAGCTGGTAGTTCTGTTGTAGATTCATCCTCACAAGAGATTTCGAAATCTATAGGGAGATTTTTCTATGAAGCAGGAATTGACTTTGATGCTATCAAATCACCTAGCTTCCAATGGATGGTAAAAGCCACCCTTAGACCTGGGCAGACAATAAAATTTCCTAGTTGTCAGGAGTTGAAAGGGTGGATCCTTCAAGATGCAGTTAAAGAGATGCGACAATACGTAATGGAGATCAAAACTTCATGGGCAAGCACAGGGTGTAGCATTTTGCTAGATGGATGGGTAGATTCAAACGGTCGAAATCTGATTAATATCCTAGCGTACTGCCCAAGGGGCACCATTTATCTTCGGTCATCAGATATTTCATCTTTCAATGGCAATGTTGATGCCATGCTATTATTCTTTGAGGAAGTCCTGGAGGAAGTCGGAATTGAAAATGTGGTCCAAATAGTTGCATACTCTACATCTGCCTGCATGATGGAAGCAGGCAAGAAACTAATGGAAAAACGTAAGACAGTTTTTTGGACAGTAGATGCTTCTCATTGCATGGAACTTATGTTGCAGAAATTCACAAAGATAGACCCGATACCAGAAGTTTTGGAGAAGGCTAAAACACTCACACAATTTATTTACAGCCATTCTACTGTCCTGAAGCTTCTAAGAGATGTTTGTCCTGATGAGCTAGTAAAATCTTCAAAGATAAGGTCAGTTGCGCCTTTTTGACTTTGGAGAACATTGTATCACAGAAAGAAAGCTTAGTTCAGATGTTTCAATCTTCTGATTGGCATACCTCAATCTTGGCTTCTACAACTAAGGGTAGAAGAATGTCAGAAATAGTTGAAGATCAATCCTTTTGGACAGGGGCATTGATGGCTGTGAAGGCAACCATTCCCCTTGTAGAAATTATAAAATTGCTCGATGGTACTAATAAGCCACAAGTTGGTTATATATATGATACACTTGATCAAGCTAAAGAGACCATCAAAAGGGAATTCAAACACAAAAAATCCCATTATGCAAGATTCTGGAAAGCCGTAGATGACATATGGGATGAATACCTCCATAGTCATCTACATGCTGCGGGTTACTTTTTGAACCCAGTTCTTTTTTACTCGAGCGATTTCCACACTGATGTGGAAGTTTCCTGTGGTCTTTGTTATTGTGTTGTTCGCATGACAGAAGATCGTCAGAAACAGGATTCGATCACACTGCAAATTGATGAGTATCGCATGGGGAGGGGCACGTTTCATTCTGGAAGTTCCACAGATAAACTATCAAATATTTCCCCAGGTGGTATGATTTATGCATTGTCTGCTATTTTCATCTTGACATATAATTCGTATGTTAACCTGTAAGTTATTGTTGCAGCACTTTGGTGGTCACAATATGGAGGTCAGTGTCCCGAACTGCAAAGGCTTGCTGTCCGAATCCTTAGTCAGACATGCAATGGTGCTTCACATTATAGGCTGAAAAAGAGTTTGGTCGAGACCTTACTTACAGAAGGGATGAATCCGATAGAGAAGCAGAGGCTGCAAGACTTGGTATTTGTCCATTGTAATTTGCAATTACAAGCTTTTGATCCAGATGGAAGCAATGACAATACAGATTATGTTCTTGACCCCATGGATGAGTGGATAGTTGGAAAAGGGCCTAATCTGGTGTCTGAAAACACTGAATTGACATGGACGGACTTAGAATTGGGAAGCAGAAATGGAAAAGGAAAATATTGTATTGAAGGACCTATTATTCATGTAAAGGAGGAAGAGGAAGAAAATTTTAAATAGAGTAACAAATGTAATGTGAAATGGCTATGCGCCTTTCTATGTAGAAGTTATGTCCAGTTCATGATAGTTGTTAATATCTTTCTATGTAGAAGATATTTTGAATCCTTTAGGATGCAGTGATTGATTTTGACATCTTTGGTCTCAATTTGCATTCGTTCTCTCATCTATACATCCTTTGACATCCAGATACATAGGGCAGCCTGGTGCTCTAAAGCTTCCACTATATGCGGAGTCCAATGAAGGGCCGGACCACAAAAGTCTATTGTACGCATCCTTACAGATTATTTTCACAACTTGAACTCGTGACCTCCGAATATGTGGATGAAAAGTCTTGAAAGTCGATGAGATACGTCATGAAGCAGAATAAAGTAAACCAAGATGCACCTGAAAAGTCTTGAAAGTCGATGAGATACGTCATGAAGCAGAATAAAGTAAACCAAGATGCACCTTTTTTCTTTCAAAGGAACAGTGTAATACATAACCATAGGGAATTCTCAAAAAGCTTGATTATGTATCCGATATTAGTTATGTGAGGCTTCTTAGTCTCACAAAAAAGTGAACCTAAATCTTACGGTCCACAAACTTTCGGTCCACTTTTTTTGTGAGACCAAAAAAAGCTTCACACAACTACTGCCAGTTGTGCAAGGCACGCAACAAAAAATTTTGGAAGTCTCACAGCTCACTGTATCCTTGCATTAGGGGTAAAAGTTGATCAAACATCATGAGCATTAGTAGTTCAGCCACAAGTGATAAACACACAGTTCATTGGATCAACCAGAAATTGACAACATTCTGAAACTTCTGGTGAACTGCAAAATGCATGGTATAATTCAATCTTATATTATTGAAGACAACAACGTTTACTTAGTTGCCAAGGGCAATGCCAGAAAACTAACAAATACCTTAGAGAGCCAAGTATATTCCTAATTTAGGATTATGGTATACCATCAAAACTGCAACAGTTTCCTTCAAATAATGAAAGCTGAATATCATTTTTTTTTTTCTCAAATATCATATATGTAAGACCTAAAGTACTCAAAATTTCTTTAGTGTACATAAAATTTCCACCGAATGCAATGCTCAATTCTCTAGCAACAGCTAGACCTTTCCAAGAGTATTATGCCTTGACTTGCTTGTATTGCTTTATCTCCTTAATTATTCCATCAGCAAGCATGTCGACATCATTGTTCTTCCCAAAAAACTTCACAAAATCCATCTTAGGATCCATAAGATACCTGCAAATTGTATCATCAACCTCATCAAATTCCCATGCCATAGTAACATTGACGTACTCTCTTCTGAAATCAGAGCCATTGACAATCCAAACCCTTTCGCTGGAACTTACATGAAGTTACAACTTGGATCATAACACTTTCGCAAGAAACCTTCCATATGCTAAAAGCCTCGAGCATTTAGATTTGGTTGAAATTTGAAAAAATGAGTAATTGAAAAAGAACATTTGGATTAGTTGGTGTTTGCACATGGCGAGAAAGTTGAAACTTTCTTTTTGATAACCAAGGAAAAAAAAAAAAACTTTCGTGAGGAAAAAACTTGGGATGCTCCTAAAACTAATTATCAAACTTCAAAATCTTTAGTTTGAAGTTGAAATAATGGACCAAATTGATAAACAAACACTTACTTGAAATTATCTTCAAATATAAATCATAGTCATGGCCAAACGGTGATATGTCCATCAATGTAGCATCTAAGTGGTAAGGGAAAAAAGTCATCTGCGAGTAAACAGAAATGTAAACTAGTCCCTCCAGTTCATATTACATGGTGTTTTTAGATTTTACATTTATTAGTCCAAAATAAATGACTTTTTAGATGATCAAGAAGATATTTAGTAATTCTTTTACCAAATTTACCCTTATTTAGATAAGTGAATTTTTACATACTCAAGAAACCATATTAAATAGGTACTACTATTTAATTAAGGGTAATTTAGTGAAAACACCTCTTACTTCCAAGGGGTGAGTGGATTTCTTAAAGGGTGTATCCAACCTAAAACCACCATATAATATGGACGGGAGCCAGTAGCATGACAAGAGTGCTTAAATTACGTCTCCCAGTAGTTTGGACTATGGAGTACTTGATTACTAGATGGAATATCTTTGTATTTAGTATAAAATGAATTTCATCATTAACAATTAGTTTCTGGTAAATATGTGAGAAAAATACTTTGTGAATTAATGACCAAAAATGCTTCCAAAAACTTATAATTTGTTAGCCAGTTTAAATTACTAATTCATTAGTCAATCATGTTCTAATCATTTATGCAAACAGGCAGAATTAGTTTAGTTAATCGAAAACCAAACCCATATCTCCCAACAATCCATTAGCACACAATCTCCCAACAAAAAGCTAACACCTCATTGAGCTCACTCCCCAGCTACCACTTCCAACTTCAACTATATTTCCACTCCCATTCCACACATATGTTACTTCTTATTTAGTGGTGCCCCTCAGCAAGACTTTGTTCACGCACATAAGTCCTAATGCAGGTGTACTTTTTTATCGAAAATGATTACCAAGAATGCAGGCGTACTTTTGAAGTGATCAAATGGAAACTGAGGGGCTACAACCACTATATAAGTAGTGCTTTCCAGATGGAAGATACATGAAGGAAAAAGATAACGAAAATGGTTACCACTGTAATAAAGTTATTTTTCTTACGCTTACTGCTTATGGTATTACCAGTATACCTGTATAAATTTGAATAATGCGTGCATTAATATGCAAACCACATCATCTAAAGCACCATATTAGATATCATTAAAGGTGTTTAAAATTTAAGACTACATATGTAGGCTATCATTCAGCCGGTAAGGAAGGATCATTTTGCAGAAAAATCAAAGGAGTGTCAGTGTCGACACAGGTTGTAGACATTGAAATATTAAGAAGCCATATAAACTGACATGTGTTATCATACTAAAATAAGCAGGATCAAGTAACACATACATGACTATTGAGTGATCAACAAGGTAATCTGAGCCCTCTTCTTCTGTCTTCATATAGTAAACCCGATAAGCATGTGCTGTTTTCTTTATCTCTTCTGGGCTACCAGTGAGGCCAATCAAGTTTGGGTGGAACTCTAAACATTGAGTGCAAGATTGTCAGTTACAACATTACAAGTCTATCTAATAATGCACAATATATAATCAGTTCAATCTGAAACACACCTTTAACATATTCACCTACTTGCTCAACCGTATCTCTTTCAGGATCAACCGAGATAAATACAGGTACTATTTGAATTCCAGACTTCTCCTCTGCATATTGAATATATTACAAATTAGAAGATGAATACATCTCTGTATGCTTAAATTAAAAGGAAAAAGACATCATGAAAGCTAAAGATTAGAACTTATGGGCTTTTCTCTCACAACAAAAACTTGGAACCATACAGTCAGCTGCCTTATTGTAGTCTGCTACAATTATCTAACCAGTTTGAACATTTTCATGCACAACATGGAGTAACAACTGAAGCAAGATTTGAGTTTATGCACTTCATGCTCTTAGTTCACATGATACTTAATATGCACCAATGAACCATCAGTTTTTCTTCACTGAATCAACATTGACTATTGGAATGCCCTTTTAGTTCTGTTATTATTGCCTCCATCTGACCAAACAAACTGGGAATCAAGTTTGGATTAAAACTTCGAAAATTAGACATTAACTTGAAAAGGGAGAGGAGGGTAAATGTAAAACGGAATGAAAATCAATCACAATAACCATGCAAAACTTCATCCATTTTGGGCACAGAACTATGATGAGAAGGCTTACTAATTTTATCAACTGCAGCAGCGAGTTTCTGTAGCTCCTCCGGGCATATATCTGGACAGTGAGTGAAACCAAAATACACAACTGTCCACTTGCCAAAGAAGTCTTTCTCAGTTACTGGTTTTCCATTATGGTCAATAAGACTAAATGGACCACCAATGGCTGCTTTTCCCACTGAAGGTCCTTCCTTTACGGAAGTTGAGGCATTGGTGATTTCTGTAGCAATTAAGTAACAAGCTTAATCAGCAAACTAGAATGATAGGAACTCAGAGGCAAGGCAAGAACACATATTGTAGCCTATGATCTTACAATCTTCAAGAAGTTAGTACAGCAAACTTAAGTTAGTACAGCAAACTTAAGGCTTCCTGAACAAAGCGAACAAAGGGGAAGGGTAATATATTGGTCCTTAACTTTATTTGAATAATCATAACAGAAGCTTATCAATACAGGGTCAGAAAAATATTAGTAAATACAATTGTTTGTTACTCCCTCTGTTTCAATTTGTTTGTCTGGTTTTGACTAGGCACGGAGTTTAAGAAAATAAAGAAGACTTTTTAATTTTGTGGTCTTAAACTAAAGATATGTAGAATGTGCCAAAAATACCCTTTAAACTTGTAGTCTTAAATATGTCATGTGGAAAGTTAGAATTAAAGAGTTGCCAAAAGAGGAAAGAAGCATTCTTTTTTAAACGGACTAAAAAGAAAATAGCACAAACAAATTGAAACAGAGAGAGTATTTGAAGTAAAAGATGAAGCACCTCATCTGACCTTTCCTCTTAAAAAAACAATTTCATAATATGAGTATTTAAACCTCAAAGTGGTTCTGTTCCATTAAATACACACACTATCATAAGTAATACTAGGCAGAAACCTATGGTGATAGTTTCAATAAAAGTGACCATTTAACAGTGTTTTACCGATACAAAACACTACTGAAAATGCAACTTACCCTATCAAAAGAAAACAAAGGAAAAACTACACCACACTATTTCTTTGCAAAACCCAACATAGGCAAAAAAATAATTTCCAGCATGTGTTTTTTCCTTTTAAGAGCACAAGAGTTCGGTCATGGACCAACGAACAAGCATAATCAGAAGTTTTGCAGCAGAGACTCTCATACACGTGACAAATGGATAGATGCCAAATTATTACTCCAAAAGTGATGTGATTTGTGATCTAAACTTATTGATGACAAAGGGAACGAGTAAAAGTTGACTTTTGAAATCCGTTGTTCAATTATTGACTCTGCATTTTGACATATCTGCCTATACACACACATACACACGACCATTGTCGCACAATACTTGGAACGAGCAGTACTATAGCCAGAAACCTAAATGCATACATACTGATTGGAAACTAGCAGCCAAATCGTACATTTGGCTATATAAACACAAATTGAAATATAAAATAATCCTCCTCCATGGTGCCTTCAAACCCAAAGTTTAATGAGCCCAAAAAGAAAGACCTACTGTTAAGCTCCGTTTGATTAGCCTACCACAATTGTTTTCCTAAAACTAATACAACTCACCATAGTAATCTACCTTCAATATGCCGTTTCTTTTCCCTGTCATAATAGTAAACCAATCCTGCTCCAGTGCAAACAAGTAGAAAGAAGCTCATCCATGAAACAGGCTGCACATATCAAATATTACTTATCAATCGCAGACTCTATGGAAAAACAGAAATAATAAAGCTTTTACACCCTAATATAAACAGATGGAGTTGCATCTGTGTCCATACTGTTATTTCATTAAAAATGCAGTTATCCAAAGCCGAAGAGAAAAATGGAACTCGCAATCACACAAAATAAGCAAAAAGTTTGCAGGGCGGTTGACAATTGAATCCAAAATGCATTGACATTCCCCTTTTTTTAATTCTAGCTATTGTCATTGTCGTGGGTCCTTCACTTTCATTACATATGTGTGGATTGTCTCGGGAAATCGAGCGACAAGCTCAATATCCAATTAATTCAGCAAACAACAGCAGCTCCATATGATCAAAACATAGCTTTTACCAAAACGTAACACATAAAACATAGCCCAGATGTGTCAGTCTACAGGTTTTCAGAAAAAACTGCCTCCAGACTCAATATGCATACATAGAGTACACAGTACACACACACACACGCTCTAATTTCTAAATTTTTATTGTGTAATAATTTATGAGTCATGAAGGGGCATAATTGGTAAAGTTGTTGCCACATGATCTGGAGATCACGGGTTTGATACGTGAAAACCGCCAATTGTAGAAATGCATGGTAAGCTGCCCTTCCCCTGACCCGCGCATTGCGGGAGCTTGGTGCACCGGGCTTCCCTTGTAGCATATGAGTATTTGGTGCATTGACATTCTGCAGCTCCGACTTACAAAATTGTGTTATATGTTTGTAAATAAAGAAAGTGTAACTTACACTACCCCGAATAGACTTTCCCTGTTCAGTCTTATGAGAACCACCAGAGCTCTCACTGTTTCCAGCATTTGTTGATCCACCAGACCCAGTATTTGATTGATTACTAGCACTCGAGGTGCACAGAAACCTGTAAGAAATGAATCCATTTTCCAATCGATCCAAACGCATACCCTGTAATCCAAGAAAAGAAGAGATCAGTTTATTATACCAGGAATGAATCTGAAATTGAAAATGAAGAGGACTAACCAATGGAGAAAGGGGTAAAAATTTGGTGGGGGTATGGAAGAGATGAAAACAAGGGTTGGTTGAACGGCATTGTTGGGAAGAGTGAGAAGAAATGGAGTGATAGAGATAGCCAATCTGTTGATTTCTTCTTGATATTATTGCTTTCGCCATTCCCCTATCCTATCCTATGTTTGTGCAGGCTGAAAGATTTGCTGAATAGTGCAAACAGCTAAAAAACCCTACCAAAACCACTCAACGCAAGCTTTTCATTTTTCTTTTTTTTTTCTTTTTGTTTTTCCTCTAATGTTAAAGTCGGTAATTGGGGAATCTTCACCATGTTTCGGTTCAGTTTTTATTTATTAGTAGTTCATTTTTCAAAAAAATAATCTTCGCAAATTTTGTTTGGTAATTATAAAATGGTGGATTTTTTACAAAATATAAATTTAAAGGTCAATTTTTATATTTGAAAAATGTGAAATTATAATATAAAATTCTCAAATCAAGGTTTTTGATAAATTTGAAATTTTATCTCATAAAATGCTAATTTCATATCATGATTTCAAATCACAAAATGAAATCACATATCCAAACACCTACTAATATACATTGCCTAGCACATATATCAACTAAGTACTTTATTTCAACATAACACTATCAAATCAATTATTCTTTAAGAAAATATCATCTATCAAAATACATTGATAATAATGAATCAATCGATGATGAATAATTATAAACACAACCAAAAAACTAGTTACTTTTAACATGTAATAAATTTTAGGACTTGCCAAAATAAAAATTGTAAACCAAACTAGAATTTAAAGACAGAGAATTAAATTATTGTATGCAAAGATTTAGACAAAAAAATAAGAGTGGAAAAGATTAAATATCTTCCATAAAATTTAATTTCTTATATAAAGATATAATGTCAGTTTGATTGCAACTTAAGTACTCAAATAACAAAGTTCTTTGAGTAGTTATATAAGAAGGTAAATTGTAGAATAAATAAATCAACACAGGTATTTTAGTATGGAAAACTTCTTCCAAGAGACAAAAACCATGGCTTACCTCATGCATGATTATTCCAAACTCGAGTAATTTATAACGCTCTTGTACATCTAAGGAACTATTTCGAACAGCCCATGCCTCTACCTCCTTCTCTACTCTTCTTCAATGGCTTTATCCGAAGTAGTCATTTTACAGCAAAAGTGCCTATTACAATCAACTAAAAATGTAATCAAGATTTTGGTTTAGAACCACACAAAGAAACTAACTATTAAAGAGTCAGTTCATCCACCCTCTAAGTGGTTGCCTTCTATTTCTCAAATCCAACCCAAATTTGGTTTAAGTCTTTCCATGAATCTAATTTGACTTGATTTGCTTCTTTCCTTCACGTGTCTGGCCTTCTTCCATCCTCTTATTCCGCTTTCAATATTTTTATGTGTCTTGTTAAAAAACTCATCCCACCCGATCTTCCGCCACATTCATATGCAAATCCTTGTTTATATTTGTCACACGTGACAAAAGTTTTATCTTCAGAGAGAGTCATAAATTGCCATATAAGTGACTTTCTCTGATATTATGCAATAGTCTTACCCCTTAGAATGAAGTATAAGAGGGACGACCAACTCCAGTTTAAGATTAAGTTTGAGTTTTCACATGGCATGTTTAAAACTATAAGATTAAAGGGTATTTTGCTATATTCTAGATATTGTTTATGTTAGGATTTTGTCCTGATTTTCTTACCAAATTTGATTTTTACTTTTCTTGGAAGAAAAATAAAAGTATTATCATAATTGTTTTTACTTTTCCTGAAAGAAAAATATAAATCTTTTCCATATTTGGTTTATTCCTTTCTTGGAGGAAAAGTTTGAAGTTCTATAAATTGAAGATTCTTCTTCTCATACCATAACACAATAGCATCCACAATGTAGTCCTAAAAAGTCTTGTTTGAGTAGATTTTCTCTCAACACTTTTTATGTTTTTTAATATAAGTTTTCATGATATGTAGGTCACTTGACCAATCATATCAATAATATGTTTTTAGTATCTTTTCTTTGTCATCTAATTTATCGTCTCAATGGTTTGCAACTATTAGTTTCCACATGACGCCCTGATGATTTCGAACCCAACAAGTGGTATCAGAGTCGATGGTTCAGATTGAAGACATATTAAGATCAAAGTTGCAACCAATTTGACGATAGTGAAGATCCTTTGTAAAAAAAAAGAGTCAAAAATACTACACGTGGAGACTATTCTCAGTCATAGTTTCAACAATCTTGTTGTTACATCTTTGAAAATAAAGCTTATTTTTAACCCTGTAAAGGGCTCATTTTTAGCCTGAAAGGACTCCAATACTTTTAACCCAAAAGAGCTCCATTTTTAAGCATGCAAAGCAGCAGTGATGAAGATTACGTGAAGAGCGAAGATCAAGAATGTTAAGAAGGCGGATCAAATTTTTTCAAGAAAATTAGCCAAAAATGGGAGATTTGTTAGGGTTTTTGCACTAATTTTCTTAACAAGTTTAAGTTTTACTTTTCTTGGAAGGAAAATAAAAGTATTACCATAATTACTTTTACTTTTCCTGAAAGAAAAATATAAATCTCTTTCATATTTGGTTTATTCCTTTCTTGGAGGAAAAGTTTGAAGCTCTATGGTTTTGTTTAGGCAGATTTCCTCTCAACAATTTTTATGTATTTTAATATTAGTTTTCATAATATGCAAGTCACTTGACCAACCATATCAATATGTTTTTAGTATGTTTTCTTTGTTATCTAATTTATCGTCTCCATGGTTTGCAACTATTAGTTTCCGCATGACGCCCCGATGATTCCCAACAGTTTAAGATCAAAAAAATTCAAAAGTATTCTTTACTTTCTTAAATTTTGCGTCAAGTCAAAATCAAACAAACAAAATAGAAATTGAGGAAGTAATTATTTATATGAGGAAGTATATATGTTGATTTTGATATCACGTGGAATGAGGTAATCTTGTTTTTAATTTAGTAAAATGTCATATGTATATGCAATAAAGTAATTAGTTTGCAACAAACATAGCCACATTGTTTTACATAAAAAATAGCCCAAAAGTCATCGAAGGATCTTAAGTATCTGTAGAAGGATCCTCCCACATCAAGCATCGTTGGTAGGCTAGCTCTACTTCATTTGTTTGACTTCTACTTTAATTTATTTTATGGTATGTAATGTATATATAATGTAGATATTGTATAAATAGTTATATAATGTATACTTAATGTATATGTATTGATATTATATAAATGATTATGTAGGGTATATATAATGTATCGATATTGTATAAATAGTAATGTAATGTATATGTGATGTACCGATATTGTATAAATGATGTATAAATGTATATATATGACAAATAGTGTATTTATCGATATTGTAAAATCAATAATGGTAACATGTATATGTAATGTACCAATGGGGTATAAATCATGTTGTCACAACCCAAATTATCGGATCATGAGGGCACCTACTCTAATCCACCTAGATAGGAGAACCCCTTACCACCCCTTCAACATGAGATGCAGAAGTCTTAAGATAAGTAACAAAATAATAAATCCTTATTACAACAGATTTTTACAATCTTAAAATACAATCTGTGGAAAATGTAAACTACCCAAGAACCTAGTTTAATAAGGTACAAGAGCTTCTAAGTAAGAAGATAAGACTGGACACAACTTCCACCATGAATCAGAGGAGTAGAAACTGTTGAAGATCACTATCCACGTCACCTGTGAAATATCAATTGATCATGCAATTAGACTATACCCCCAAAAAGATTATAATAAGAGTAGTATCAGTACAAACAATATGTACTGGTAGGTATCATCGGCCGACCAGTGTTAGATCATGTAAACACAATATAGAAATCACAGAAAAAAAAAGCATGACCACTTATAAAATAGTTTAATCCACATCACTTCTATCCGTTTATGTTACCTAAGAGTATTCCATTCTTATTACCATTGATCATTCATCACCTTCATATCAAGTGTCATCCATCCTAACTCTCGCTTGTTTAACTTCGATAGTTATTAGGTCAATTCTATTTCACTTACATCTCAATTAGCCTCAGTGATAAATAAAAACCAATAAACATCACCTTGTAACAAATACAACTATGAACACACATTATGATAAGCACCTCAAATTTATGACACTTAGCCTTTTCAAGCAACTCTACAACTTCAGTCAAGTAAAAGTCAAGAGACAAAAAGTCAAGTCAAACCATGACCAAGTCAACAACCCTGACTCTAACTATATCCAAGTCAACAAACCATGACTCTAACCATATCCAAGCCAACAAACCATATTGACTCTAACAATATCCAAGTCAACAAACCATGACTCTAACAACTAGAATCCCAAAATATATGACAAGTAATCAAACCACACAAGAATCCCAAATATATCAAGCAGCATCATAATCCGGTTCACTCAAGGAACCCACAAAAACAACCATAATATAACTCGGTCCACTCATGGAACCAATATAAATAGCAATACCTTGTATACACATGCTAAGGATCTTATGGTCGCCCACTAGCCATGACCTACAGGGGACGAGGTCTTATCCATGTACTGTACCGACATGGTAGCCGAGCCAACTAATGAATCATAATATTAACCAATCCTGTGAAGATGTCCAAATAATGATACACCCCACGATAATAATAGATATCACAACAATAGACAACCACCCAAACACTTGGTCAACTCGAGCTAATCATTCCATGTAAACAACAATCATTCTTTAACACACCAAGTCACAAGTAGATATGATTTATTGGTTTCATAAATTACAGCATGTCCAAAGACCAATCCATGACTTATTCAGGTAAGTATTATCAAGTTATCTTTATCAAATTCAAGTATTCCTTTTTAGGAGTGCACATTCAACCCAGAGGAATCTAAACTCTAGTTCAACTTTCATAAATTCATTCACTAATTCAATACTCTTTTATTTATTCCGAGACCGAGGATTCCACTATTATCTAGCAACCCCTACATTCAAGTTATTACTAGGATCAAGACCTACTCCATTATCCAATCATTCAACTATATTCAACTTACAATCTAGTTTTAGTCATGCACCTTTATACCCTCTACTTTCTAACCCTTAGTCTAACTTGACTATAAGCTCTTAAGTTATATCACCGCCTCCTCATACCATAATCAGTTCTCATCACTAACTTTAAGCAAGATTATCCCGTATTTCAACACACATAATATCAAGTTCACCCTTTTTATAGTATTTAGGCTGAATCACTAAATTATAGGCTCACGCAGTATCATTATCATCTATATTCACATAATTTACATTACAATCCACCATGAAGTCATGCAAACACAAAACACCTATCAAGGCTTCATACATTAACATATTAATACACAATTAAGCCTTTATTATATTAAATCCACATTTCATCCATCCAAAATCCATGCCCGCAGGCCTAATCATGATTTCTCCCGTCAAATCTACATTATGGATATGATTACTAACCACGGTCTACTACTCATAAACCATAATCTACCTGGGCGCCAAGCTGCTGCAGCAAGTAAGATATATCACGTATGATCCTCCTTCCTCTTCACGTTTTTGAAGGCTAATCATCTAACAAACAACAATTATAAGAGTAATTAATAAACTACTCTTCAAATAATTATTTTGGGAATTCAAACCCACTAGTTCTACCCTTATTCACGACTTACAAATTTACCCAAGGGTCAATTAATTATCAACTTAGTTCTATCAAGCTCAACCCAACTCCATTAATGGGTTTTAAAGCTAAAAATCCCATCTTTATAGAATTCAAGATCCCTTACTATCAACTTTCGTGCTTTGAACCTTAATTTCATGATACGAAGAGTTAACTCACAAACTAACATCAATTCTAGGTTAACATACATATACCCATTGGTTTTCCTCATAATTTCATGAACCTAGGGTTCTAAACCACAAAAATTTCACCATAAATTCCCCATTCTAATGATTCTAGAAGATGAACGGATTAAATGTTGTTAAAAAGAAGTAAAATCTTACCTCAACAAAGGATTTCCACCCAAACCAAGAGAAAATTGCCCCCCTAGGTCTTAGGAATGAAATTTTAGAGTTTGGGGGCTGAAACCCGTCAAAAATAGGTTATAAATTGTTGTTGCATCGCGATAGCGACATGCCATCGCTATAGCTACCTGACCCGCTACAGTGCCCTCAGTTTTTCAGTACGGATAGTCTTCAGTAAAAGAGTCATAACTTTTTACTCAGAAAGCAGATTAACAAATGGTTGATTGCGTTAGAAATAAGACTCAGAGATATTTAATTTGGTAGGTATTAGTCCCCCTAAATCTTTATATTGTAGGAGGAGTGCTCATTTGAAGTTGACCTTAGTTTAAACTTAGCCTGAAACTAAATCGGTAAGGACACTTTCAACTTAACTTTGTGCTAGGGGTATTGTATGACCTTTAGTACATATCAAATGCACTCTCATACTAAAGAATTAATCCTAACACTTATGACAAATGAAAAGCATATGCCTTTACCACATATATTTTCAGTAACGACGGAACCAGTCGTTACACATGTATTTATGATATTTAACTATGTATCAATGATATGTACACGTGTATCCTATGTAGTATTTTCACTCATTGGTTAAATTTAGGATGAAACATAAATATGCTTATTTGAGTATTTGATTCAGTTAACAAATATGGTAACCAAAGTTTTAGTTAATCACAAACTTCTCAATTAGAAAATGAAAAAATCAAATACAGTCTAGTATTTTAATCATCTTGAATCAATATGAAAAGTGAAATATCTTTCACAGAGATAAAGAATTCATTCAGACACTTAAACAAACACCTTAAGGGCAACCTTGGTAAGTCGGATTCTATCCCCACCCCTCACCCCTCCCCACCCCTAAGCAACAAATCACATAGATGCAACCCACATACAAAAAATCACAAATTTTCTAGTGGAGTCTTCAATCCCAACTAACTCATATGAGAAGATTTGAAAAACAAGACTTTTTGAAAACTTATTTTGAAAAAGAGACACCCTATTTATTTTTCATTTATTTTTTAGGGTTATGTAGAAAAGGGATGGGGTCAGGGGACTAATTGTTATTTTAAAAACTTGTAAGACCCTTTAAGTTTATTTTTTAAAACACTTTCACACACACCCTCCCCCCCTAAAATACCCCATTCTCATTCTCTCTCCTCACTTTCTTTCATATTTTTTTTCAAACTTTAAATCTTTTCATTAGATTTATCTTCTCCTCCAATCTCGAAACTCTCAATTCATTGCTATCAAATAGATTATCTTCTGATTTCAAGCATTTTGAGCTCTATATTGATAAAAAAAATTCAATTTTTTGAGTCAAGATGAAAATCAATGATTCTTTTTCCCTTAAAAAGCTTCCATTTTTTCCTTTTCGACCAAATTTTCGGTCATTTTTTGGGCCAAATTTTTTTACTGTCATAGGAAAATTACTCCATAACTGATATTATCTTCACCACTTTAGTCTTTGTTATCCATAAGCTTTCAGTGTTTCCTTCATTATTGTTAAAACTTCTACTTTTTCGAAATTTATTCTAGCCTCATTAGTTACAATAATGATGGTTTTATCATCCCTAACTTTGATCATACACAAGATTATTTTCATCATCCTCAATCTTAGCTCTATTCCAATAGTTCATGTGGTTATTTATAACAGATTTAGTCTGTTGTTCTTATTTATTGTACTGAAATTTTATAGTCTTCAACCAGACGACAGTTATAGACCACACTCACAGTTTAGGCATCAACCAGCTATAGATCACAAACATCATCTAGGCTAGATCACAAGCATTGTCTAAGCTAGATCACAAGCATTGTCTAAGCTAGATCACAAGCATTGTATAGACTACACTCACCATTTAGGCATCAACCAGTTATAAATCCACACAGTAATTATCTTTGAAAAACAACAAAAGAAAATCTTTTTTCTGTTTTCATTCTGCCTCCTTTTGGTTTGTCGATGCTTGATTTTTGTCTAAAATAATGAACATTTGTAAGATTTTTTACTCGTTCAATCTCAAATCTAAACCTCAATTCGCACAAGTCTAATGGATTATGAATAAGAATATCATGAATCAACTTGTGTCAATTATCAACAAATATGATTTATGTTCAACTACATCATTTGTCAATAATCGACCACATGATATATATAAACTAGACTACTTGAAATGTATCATATATTGCTTAACTACACCATTTGTTAATAATTGATCATCCACTTGGTATATTTTATATAAACTAGACTACTATTTGGCTAAATAAGAAATTAATTAACTAAAATAAAATAAAGAAGTTAACACTATTTGAAAATGATAATAATTATTTTATTATATCATATGAGAGTCCTCATCAATTGGTGGCATAATCCAATATTTTATTATATCATATGGATAAGTTTTTCCTTCACCCTATATGGCTTAAAGGGACATAAATTAAATAGGTTAAGTTCAAACCCTGAATTGATAAATATACTAAACTGTCTCACATATTATAGACCAGACCCTCATCTATCATACACCTTGGAAGCAATCTAAAATCGACTAGTTGAATATATAGACAATCAATATTATGACTAAAAAGGTAAACTTAAATTCAATCAAATTAAATTAGGAAAATTAACATCATTTAAATATTGTAAAACTATTTGATTACATCATTTGTGAGTCCATATCATTTTTAGGCATGATCAAATAAGTATTAGGACATGTAATAATCCCAAATCATTAAAATATGACTAAAAATAGGAAAATTAAATTAAATTAAACCAAATTAGAGGAATAACATTATTCAAGCATTGTAAAACAACTTAATCACATCATATGGGAGTCCACAACAATTGGACAAATGATCAAATAGTTTTAGGACATGTAATGATCCTAAATCACAAAAATATGACTAAAAATTAGAAAATTAAATTAAATTAGGGGAATTAACATCATTCAAGAATTGTAATACAACTTAATCACATCATATGGGAGTCCACAACAATTGGATGCATGATCAAACGAATATTAGAAAGAATGATGCTTGTGAGTGGTCTTAGGACAAATAATGTTCGAGAACAAGTATTGTTTTCAATTTGCTCTGAGTAAGTGGTTCTTACTACCATAGCTCTTCCTTATACTCATTTGATCATGTGTCCAATTGTTGTGAACTCTCATATGATGTGATTAAGTTGTTTTACAATGTTTGAATGATGTTAATTTCCTAATTTAATTTAATTTAATTTCCACCTTTTTTGTGATACTATTGCTTGGCTATATATTCATATGATCGATGGTAGACCTCTGGCACTTTCTTGTATAGATTAAGTTTCTAATCTGTAATAGACGTATAGGTTTATTGTATACCTAAATAGACAAGGATTTGTATATGACTAAGAAAAGGAGAAATTAATTTAAATTAAATTAAATTAGTTGAATTAACATCATTCAAACATGCTAAAACAATTAAATCATATCATATAAGAGTCCATAACGATTGAACGCATGATCAAATGAGTATAAGGAAGAACAATGGTAGTAAGAACCACCTACTTAGAACAAACCTATGCTTTGGGAAACAATACTTGTTCTCAAACATTACTTGTCCTAAGACAACTCACAAACTTCACTCTTCCTAACACTCATTTGATCATGTGTCCAATTGTTGTGGACTCTCATATGACGTGATTAAGTTATTTTACAATGCTTAGTGATATGGACTCACAACTATATAATGTAATCAAATAATTTTACAATGTTGGAATGATTTTAATTTCCCTAATTTAATTTAATTTCTCTTTTTTAGTCATAATATTGCTTGTCTATATATTCAACTGATCGATTGTAGACTTCTGCAACATTCATGAATAGATTAATAGTCTAATATATTATAGATGTTACGGTTTATTAGTGGTATATGGATTGTACATCGTTTTTGTCAAACGTTTAATTATGAACCTTCAATTTAACTTTCACTCCTTTTAGGCATATCCATTGCATTGCATATCATCCATGTCCTCATATTCCATTAAATTATCATCAACTGTCTGGGGTGAGGGTGCGGTTGATGTTGAAGCCTACTCCCTAGATCTTTCGACTATATTAATTCTCAAAATAGGCCTAGAACCATCGAGGCCAACAACAAGCATGTAGAATCCCACGTATCCATCATTCTTTATAAATGTTGGATGTATTTTCCCCCTCCCATTCATCAAGAAGCTAATGACCAAGTCGCTTGGATCGCAACTTAAGTCCCCGCTTTCCATTTTGCTCGCGTCCATGTCATCATATGAACTGTTACAAGGAAGGGCAATGAGCACTGTCTCCTTTCTCACAGATTTTCATTTCCAACATTTAGGAGTCTCCTCCCATTGACCCTGGAATTCACCGCCACCACCAATAATTTCTGCAATAGACATTGTAGACTTAGATGATAATCTAGAATAAACTAACTTAGTGGTTTATGATCGATTCGATGGCTAGACTACCTAGACTATATTAGTTGAGGACTGATGAGATCTCCGTACAATAATGGAAAGATCAAACCTGGTTGTTTTTCTGACAACAATCGAAATAAGGGAACTGATTATAGCTTTGGAAGAACACCTGGAGTGTTGAAATGTGTTGGAATAGATCTAATGAAGCTAGAATCTCTTCCGGAAAAGTGGATTGATTTCAAAGCTTTATGGGCAATAATGGAGGAAAATTAAATTCGGTGGAGAAGTGGTTAACAATGGATGAAAATGGGAGTATTATAGTAGTGGAGGTGTGATTTTCCGATGATAGTTAAAAGGTCCTATGCCCATCCGGTAGAACTAGCTTCCGAAATCGCAAAAATTAAACCAAAATAGTATTTTCATCGAACTAGCTTGAAGCTTCTTGAGGAATTTTTTTGATTTTTGTAATTTTTTAAAATAAAATTTGATTTTATAAAATTGTGGAATGGACTGAGTTGTATTTTTTAAAAGTTGGGGTCTGAGGTGGGGTCAGGGATTAAATCGTGTATTTTAAAACTTTAGTGCTAGAGTTGTCTTTTTTTTAAACTCCTTTTTAAAAAGTGTCTCTTTTCCTAATTTTTAAGACTTGGTGTCTTTTTGTCAAAATAAGTGTTTGGGGAGTCACTTTTTCAAACTTCCCCAACTTATATTCCAAAGGCGGGTCAATCAGGGGCAGACCCACATGTGTTCAAAGGGGGTCAGTTGAACCCACTTCGTCGAAAAATTATACTGTGTATATAGGATTAATCTGTTTTTAAGACAGTGAAATGTTAATAAACAAAAAAATTGAACCCCTGTGACACATATCCTCTCATTGCTCAGGCGGTCAGTGGGTTCATTTTCCCTTGTTGCTTGGTCACGAGTTCGAATCCCTCTTCATTGCTTTTCTACTTTATATTTTATCTAATATAGAATATAGATGCTAATATACCGTGCTAGTGTGCTTTTGACCCCCACGTACCTTATAAATTTACTACTACTTTGTTTGCTTAAAAAATTTACTACTTTCACTTAAGGGTGTTCACGATTTGGGTAAAAACTAATCCAAACCGAAAAATCAAACCAAATCGATTTTTATTTGGTTTGGTTTTATATTTTTAAAAATCAATAATATTTGGTTTGATTTTGGTTTTATTCAAAATAATCGAAGAAGTAACCAAACCGAACTGATAATTTATATATATATATATATATATATATATATATATATATATATTATAGTTAAACCTCTTTATAGTGACAGTGTTTGTTCGAATATTTCATGGTTGCTATAGAGAGGTGCTATTATACATTTATATTGATATTTGATGTTCAGATCTTATTTAGCTATTATAAACAAAAGTATACAAAATTAGAAAGAGCATGAATATATATATATAAAAAGGCAAACATCAGTAGTCTTTTCCTTGTGAAGTTATGAAATAACTGATGTACATCATTTAAATATAATTTCCCTTTAAATTAGATATTTGTACTTGAAATTTACTGTATGAGTGAAATTAATGATGATTACCATAAATATTTTGGTATTTTATTTTGTATATAATATATTTCTTACAAAATATTATTACATAATATTCGAATATGCTATTATAGAGAGGTAATTTTACAAAGAGTGTACCACTATAATAAACTTCATTGTTGTTATAGGTAGAATATCGTTATAGAGAAGTAAAATATAATATGAAAAATTGGTTCCAGAGAAAATCAGGCAGCTATAGTGAAATGCCGCTATAACAAGGTGACATTATAGAGAGGTCTGACTGTAATTATATATACATAATATATTATTTTTTATGAACAATTTTAAGTTATACATGTAATATGTTCATCAAAATTTATTTAAGTAATAAAAAAAGTACAAAATAAAAAGAGAAATGAGAAGGGTCAGATCGAGTCCAAGCCCAAAAATTGCTATATAAGTGCTGGTGTATACAATTTGATAATTTATTTTCGAATAGCAGATACTATTTCAATAGATGTGTCTTAGAAGCTTATATTGTTCTGATATTTTGTCGCAGTTTAGGCGGAAAAAAAAAGAATTATGGAATATCATTCCTTTGTTGATTGCAAAATATTATTTTTTGTTTCTTTTATTTTGTGTATGGCTAATAACCGAATAATCGAATTGAAATCGACAACAACCAAACCGATAAATATCTATTTTATTTGGTTTAGTTTGTTTTTAATTAGATTTGGTTTGGGTTTGAATTTAACCAACAATCGACCCAAATCGAACCGTTAACACCCCTACCAAGCCCATATCTGATCCAGTGCATCAGGCCCTATCACATCCTTTTAAACTATCATACTATATAAAAAAACTCTCACAATTTCACCTTATCCACCAAAACCCTGGTCGAAACCTTAACTCACTGTCTAAACCTAACTCAATAGGCGTGCTTAATGTTTTTGGTGTTATAGCTAGGCAAATCTCTCGCCTATTGCATTAGTTCGTCGAGGTTTCCGGTAATTTTCTTTTTAGTTATTTATTTTATAGAATTCTTACAGTTTTTTGTTTTCCTTGTTACACTTTTTTTTTCCTTTTTACGATTTTCAGTGGTAGATTTGATAAGCTGTTTGTTTTCCTTTTTAAACATTTTTTTTTCCTTTTTTACAGTTTTCAGTGGAAGTTCTAATAAGCTGCCTATGAATTTTGGTGTTATCTTCGTGCCAGTGTTTAATGTTTTCGTTCAAATACACTCAACTTAGTTGGGATAAGCCTTTCTCTAATTCACTCAATCTGGCCCCAAGTCCATCTCCGTTCTAGTGCATCAGGCCCCATGCCCATTGTTGACACCTAACTTTTTCCCTTCGTATTTCAAATTAATTTCTGAGCTTCTTTAATTCTAAATAATTTTAAAATAATTATTTTATTAAAGTAAAAATAATTTCAAATTAATTTGAGGTTAATTTTATGTTTTTAGGTGGAATGGGTATATTTTGTATATAATTAGACAGAATTATATAGATCACTTTAGAAAATATTTTGGAAATTATTTCGAATAAAAATCATGTTTAATTGAAGATACTCTATTTTTCCTCAAAATTGATTGATTGAGAATTAATTATAATCAACCTCTTAATTACGCATTTTGTTAAGTCAATTATTTCTCAATTGTTAAATTAAGAGGCTTATTAATTAATTAAGAAATTAACTTTGTCTCGATTTGATTCCTATTAATTTATTTTTGGCTATATTATTAACTTAATTTGGCTTAAGTATTAATTGGACTACCCTACCCATTCCCTTAATATTTCCCAAATGACCCAGGCCCAAACCCGGATCGGCTCACAACTTCAAACCTTAATCCCTCTTCTTCATCTACACCAAACAAAACCAACGACAATAACGACACAACAATATACCAGCTCCACCAACAACTCATCCAAACAAACCCAAAATCCCAAAATCCACGCCGCCCTTATCCTCTCCTCTTCTAGTTTCGTACCACTATCACGAGGTTTGTATATCGTGAAGTTTCCAAAAGCTTTCTCCAAATAAGTTATCCACTCGATTTTCCATTTTTCGAATTCTAAATTCTATAATTCGTACAACTCCACCTTACCCTATCCTTATCCCTCAATGAATTTGTTTTTCCCCTACTAGAATTTCCCAAAAAAACCCTGAGAATCTTTTAGAAATGGACACCCGCTTCTCTCTCATTCATCGAGAATACGAGCAAGGACGAAGGTGAGCTAATCTCCGTTCATTTCCTTGCGATTTCGTGATAGCCATTGGATTTGAAATTTCCCCCCAATTCCCACATCAAAAATCAATCCCAAATTCCATACGATTTACCCCTATATAAACCTCACTATTTATTGAGTTGAGTGAAGCGTTAGAGAGGGATTGGATAGCAAGAACCCCAAAAAAGTGTGGAATTTTGCTATAGAGAGTTCGAAGAATTTCCATGCCAAGAGTTCTGTAAGACTCGTTCCAGAGCCTGAATTTCTAGGTGAAGAAATCCAAGTGCCTTTTCAGAGGCGGTGAAGAAGCAAGTTCTGATGAAATCTTGTAGTCTTGGTTTGCTGCTCTAAAACGGGTGAACCTTCTTCCTTTTTATTCTACTTTCAGTTTCTTCATTAAATCGTGTTGCTGTATTCTTTTATTTTTAGTGATGTTGGAGTGTTGTAATTAGTTGAGATTTGACTATGGTCTTTTGTTATTATAGCATATCATTGTAGTGATATTAGTAGTTTGAAACTCATATTTGATTAAGAGAATGGGACTGGTTTTGTTTTTGTGATGATTAGTTTGAAATTTTTTTTTGAATATTATGTTGTCTTCCTCTTTCTTAAATTTTTAGCCTATTCCGTTTTATGAATTGATCCAAGATGTCTAAAATCTTAAAATTTTTCCCTTTCCTTGTGAGAGTGTTGTTCATAGTTTGTTAGCAATATACAAAATTTGCATTCAAGTGTTGTCTAAGTCTGATATTTTCTATTTTCCCGCCTAATAAATCGAGTTTCGAAGTTCACTTTTTTGCCCCGATTAGTGGTGCTTGTTCCTGGTCAATGTGTTGGAAGTGCTAAGCTCATCATGTCCCTTGATAGGAACCAGTAAACTTAGTAGTAATGCAAAGCTACTAGTCTAATGAATCCTCAAGGATCTCTTGACTTATGGTCAAGCATGACCAGTCAAGGATAGGATGGAGATAGTTTGGGGCTATTAGTTTGATTTGAGTAGTTATCATCCGTTTTCTTTGAACCTGTTTTGCTTATGTTAACTCTTTTGAATGTTGCCTCTTTACCATTGAGAATCAACAACTTGTGTTTGGTCTAAGTCTAATGGATTGTTCCTTCCAACAGTCTTTCTTTTATGAAATCAAATCATGTCGTCCCTTCTTTCTTCCCTTTTTTTTGTTTTCTTTTCCTGGAAACCTGTTTTGAGTTGTGAAATATTATGATGGGATACTGTGATATCAAGTGAATTATGTGAAGTGCATGAACTTGAACTCTTGAATATTTGCTTCATTTATCTCCTTATCATGTCTGAGGTTTCTTGCCCAAAGTGGTCTGATTTTAGCCTCGAAGATGATTTCTACCCTTCAAAATTAGTCCCATTCAGTTGCCTTTTCTATGTGTGTCATTTTTTCTCATTTGCCCATGTTTCTTCTTGTTTTAGCATCTGTGATTGATTCATTTTTCTTGAGTAGCTAAAGCTATGTTTTCTTTGAGTAGGTAGTGCTTTGTATTTATTTGGGTGGACTTATCTTGATTTGATTCTAATCTTTATATGTTTCTTTTGCTCCATGTGAAATCTGTTGGGAGTTTAACCAGACTCCCCTTTTCCCTTGCATTCTCCCAAATGGGCCAAGGAGGCCTGTCTTCCTTAAGAGTCAAGCCTCAAGTTCAATAAGATTGATTTGTAGTAGTAAGCACGGAGCAGATATGGTACAGGGTGAAGACAAAAGAATGGGTCAAAAACCATAAGGCAATTGAGCAGAATCATATTCGAGACTTTGAAGTCTTGAAATATTTTGTGGGACAAAAACTCAATTCTAGATTAGGACAGGTGGGCTAAAGCCCAAATAGATCTAGGACAGGGAAATTCGAATGGATTTGGGCCGGAAGCCTAAGTCCCACTTGTTTATTTGGATAGATTATTGTTACACTATTTAACTAACTCTTTAGTTAACCTAGTTGAAATTCTCCTTTAGAGTTGCTATGCTTTTTGTGAAATATATCTTTTTTTGTAAAATTCAATTTAATCTAAGTTATGCAAAAACACATGCTTTGTTCAAGTACAATTATGATACTTGTTTAAAATAAAAGAAGAGCCCTTCGGCAATCAAATGATTCAAGCAAGTATAACTCTTTTTCATGATTAGTCAAATTAGGTTATTTTCAAGCAGACTGGAGAACCGCATGATAGCGGACATTTTAGATGCCTTAAAACCCTTCCTAAAATGTTAATATAAACCCTTACCCAGATTTTCTCAAATTCAAAAGATTTTATCTGTTTTAGTCTTTTGAATTATTTTAAAGATTTTCTTGATTTTTCCTAAATAAATTAAGTGGTGACTCTGTTTCAGATTGAGTTTGAAACTTTCCCTAAGTTTTTAAATTCAAAACAAGTCATTTCTCCGCAAAACACCATTCCGATCTAGTGCATCAGACCCCAAGCCCATACCCGATCCAATGCATCAGGCCCAATCACACCCTTTTAAACTGCCAGACTCTAACAAAAACTCTCACAATTGCACCTTCTCCTCCAAAACCCCGGCCTAAACCTTCACTCATTATCTAAACCCAACTCAATAAGTGTGCTTAGTGTTTTTGGTGTTGTATCTAGGCAAAATTTCTCGCCTATTGCATAAGTTCGTCGAGGTTTTTGGTAATTCTTTTTGGTTATTTATTTTGTAGAATTCTTACTACTTTTTGTTTTACTTTTTACACATTTTTTCCCTTTTTACTGTTTACAGTGGTAGATTTGAAAAGCTGTTTGTTTTCCTTTTTTTACATAATTTCCCCCTTTTTTTACTGTTTTCAGTGGAAGTTCTGATAAGCTGCCTATGAATCTTGTTGTCATGTTCCTATCGGAGTCTCAAATACGCCCAACTTAGTTGGGATAAGCCTTTCTCTAATTCACTCAATCTGGCCTCAAGCCCATCTCCGTTCTAGTGCATCAGGCCCCGTGTACATCTCTGATCCAATGTATCAGATCCCAAGCCCATATTCGATCCAGTTCATTAAGCCCAATCACACCCTTTTAAACTGTCAGACTATACAAAAAAACTCTTACAATTGCACCTTCTCCTGCAAAACCCCAGCCTAAACCTGGACTCACTATCTAAACCTAACTCAATGGGTGTGATAAATGTTTTTGGTATTGTAGCTAGGCAAAATCTCTAGCCTATTGCATTAGTTCGTCGAGGTTTCTGATAATTTTCTTGTTGGTTATTTATTTTGTAGAATTCTTTCTGTTTTTTGTTTTCCTTTTTGCTGTTTTCAGTGGTAGATTTGATAAGCTGTTTGTTTTCTTTTTTTACACATTTTTTTCCTTTTTACAGTTTTTAGTGGAATTTCTAATAAGCTACCTATGAATTTTGGTGTTATCTTTGTGCCGGAGTCTAATGGTTTTTTGTTTTTTTTGAAATACGCCTACCTTAGTTTGGCTAAGCCTTTCTCTGATTACTCCATCTAGCCCCAAGCCCATCTCCATGTCAAGACCCGATTTCTCAATTCATGATGGTGTCTACCTTATCCCATCAGTAGGCAAGCCAAGCCACAGCCCAGAATGACAAGTAACGAACTAACGGGCGGAAAACCAGAAAAGACCAGACAAAAATGATAACAGTAGTATTAATAAGCGGAAGCAGAAATAAAACATATAAAATATACCAAAACATGAGAAGGAAGAGGAAAAATTATACAAATGAATCCCTCCCAAGACTTGGTAAGGTCGGTACTAGAGCTAGTACGAAAAGATAACCAGAGTACTGGACAGAATCTAGAATATACATAATATATACAAGGCAGTCTCGAAAGAAAAAGACTAAACTGGAACAGATGGATGAGAGTCAGCCTCGGACGATAGCAAGCTCACCCTGCTCTGGATCAGTACTGGGGTGGAGGAAATCAAATCAATGTTGGCTGTTAGTACCCGAATCTGAATCAGGGAAAAGATGTTGAAGTGCAGTATGAGTATCAAAGCAACGGGTACTCAGTAGGCATCATCGGCCGACTGAGCTTAATATAGCACAAGTATAGCTAAAATGCGAGGGTGCAATCTAAGTCAACAGTAAATAGGGACAGAAAAAGTAAATAGCTACCAAACTATACAAATACGATATAAGAAAGTAAAAAAACTCACTAACACAGAAGCAAAGCAAACATAACCTAACTGGCCCCCCATAATCCCAGAAGGCACACTAGGCACACTGAAGAAGGCAATTAACCCAATCGTGCCCCCATAAGTCAGTAGGACGCACAATAAGTAAATATAGAAAAAACGTAAATACTCCATAGTTGCACCAGTCCCAAGTAACCATAGTAGCCATCCAAATGTGCACCGGGCTTGAACCAACACCAATGGGTAATAACAAGAGGCCAGACGTCGGGCTCGAACCAATAATAGTGGATAATAACAAGAGGTTATACACCGGATTCGAATCGAAAATAGTGGGTAATAACGAGAGGCTACATATATGATATACAACAGAACTCATAATCAGATGCCGGACTCGAACCTGAACTCAAAGGAACCACAACTCCCAGAATAATAGTAATCAGTACCAGAACTCCAGATCTTAACATAACCATATGTCGGACTCGAACCGGAACTTATAGTAACCATAACATAACCAGAATTCAGTGAACCCATACGTAATCAAACTCAACTGTAAAACTAAAACCCAAACCATACCATAACTGATGCCAAAGTTGTGCCAGAACTTACAATAAATAGCAAAAATAAAGTATATGTTGACCCTGAACCGAAACTGAAACGCATTTATATAAAAATATGCATAACTAGCTAAAAGGGAGGAATCCAAGGTTTCCAAGCTTAATACCATGCCCTAAACTCATAAACATTACACCATACTAAGGGAAAACGGGACCGAAATCTACCAGAATGGGGCCCTAACCGGATAACTAAGGCATGAAATATTTCAAACGATACCCAGGCTACAACTACCAACCCAAAACTAGCATAATAGCACATAATTACCATAAATAAACTCAGCCTAGGGATAGGATAAGCCTAGCCTACTTGAACGCCAAAGCTTAAAGCCCCTCCGAGAAGCCTCCGAATAGTGCCCCACTAGAATCCGAGCTTGAATAACTTGTTGTAAATAATTAATTTTCCTTTTGGATAAAATATATCATCACAACATTTTGTGAAGTACCACTTCTTCAATGTCGTTAAGTGTATATGTTTAGAACAATTGATATCTCAATTTGTATAGGAGCAATAGAAATAAATGAACTAAAATAGTTGGCAATCATCTACCCGTATAGGAAGGAAAATGTATAGGATTAGATAATAAATGAAAGTTACTTGCATGACATCTAATTACTCATCCATTTAATCACCTAATTGCTGCCACCTAACCTTTTTTTGGTGTTTAGTTTTCCCTCCACTTCCACGGGAGTGGAGGTGTCCCCTCCCACTATCTCTTTATTCTTTTTATTTGGGTATTGCATAAGTTCGTAGTAAAATAAATCAACATTTTGATTATACCATAATTAATAGAAAATTATTTCGAATAAAGCCGCTATCATATAATAATAATACTTTAACATATCTAGATTCACTATCTCCGCTTTAAATATTAATAAGTTATAAAATAATATAAGTATATCATAACTAAAAGTTTTTCATAAACATCTAAAATATTTGAGAAAGGTAATTAACCATATCTCTACCAAATTCTAATTTAATTTAAATATTTCACAACATGCTCGGTATTAATAAAATTCTCAAATGAACTGCCCGAAAATCGAACTGTCAGTCCCAACAAGTCATAAATAACTTGGGACAGCTATAGAAAAGCTCTAAATGCCGAGAATGCATGAAAACGAGGGAATGACCGGGAGGGTCATTACACTCCATTTAGTGCTCCCATGCCATCTCCGATCTAGTGCATAAGACCTCAAGTAGGTAGGGGTGTTCATGGTTTGGGTAAAAGCTGATCCAAACCAAAAAATCAAATCAAATTGATTAAATAAACCGACTTTTATTTGGTTTGGTTTGATTTGATTTTGATTTTTCAAAAACCGATAATATTTGATTTGTTTTTGATTTTTTTCAAAATAACCGAACCAAAACGATAAATTTTCTTAATCCCTCTGTTTAAAAAAGAATGACCTCTTTTGACTTGGCACGGAGTTTATGAAAATAAAGAAGACTTTTGAATCTTGTGGTCTTAAATTAAAGTTGGGACAAATGTACCAAAATGTCCTTGAATCTTGTGGTCTTAAACATGCCATGTGGAAAGTTGAAATTAAAGTATTGCCAAAAAACGAAAGGGTCATTTTTTTTGAAATGAACTAAAAAGAAAAGTAGGTCATTCTTTTTTAAACGGAGGGAGTATATATATGTGTGTGTGTAATATATTATTTATATATGTAATATGTTCATCAAAATTTATTTAAGTAATAAAAAGGTACAAAACAAAAAGAGAAATGAGAGGAGATTGAGTCCAAGCCAAAAAATTGTTATATAAGTGTTGCTGCATATAATTTGATAATGTATTTCCAAATATTAGCTACTCTTTCAATAGATGTGTCTTAGAAGCTGATATTGTTCTGATATTTTGTCGTAGTTTAGGCGATTTTTTTTTATGTAATATAATTCCTTTATTATTTGCATAATATTATTCTTTTTTTTTAAATTTTTGTGTATGACGAATAACCAAACCAAAATTGATAACAACCAAACCGATAAATATCTATTTTATTTGGTTTGGTTTGATTTATTATTTAAAAGCCGATTAGAATTGGTTTGAGTTTAATTTTAACCAATAACTGATCCAAACCGAACTGTGAATACCCCTACTTTCACTACTTTTAAAGTTTGTCATATTTTAACAAATTAAATGGCCTTTCACTATGAATATTTTTTTTTATTTCATGGAGTTGAATTTTGAAAATTATGTTTGATTATAAAATTTAAAAGACCGACTGGAATTTCGGAATTTGAAAAAAAATTAGTTATTTTTCACTTTTCACTCCACATCACTCACAATTTTTTTTTTTAAAACAACTCGAATTCGTAGTCATGGTCAAAGCAACTCGAATTTTCAAATATCATTTTTTTACTTCGAAACAAAAAATACTTGCTTTCAAATTTCACAATTATGACTCTCAAAAGTATATATTGATTTCTCTTTTATAAAATGCTAAAACATGCAATTATATTTGTATAAATTTCTTATAATTTGTAATTAATTTGATTTATATTATGTTGAAATTATTATTTGTTTAATAATGAAATTTTTAGATTAGTAAATAACTCTATTTCTTTAATTATATATATTAATTTTAGTTTAATAGTGTAACTATTTTTTATTGTCTTCTATTTGCAAATAACAACTCTTTAGGAGTACTTCTAAACAAGAAAAAGAATCTGGATTTCGATAACTTTCATAGAGGTAATAAAAATTTAAATTGGTTAAATTGATTATTTTTTTTGATGAAATATTTTTTTTTCTATTTTAAACAATTTAATTGTTTAAAATAGAAGTAGATAATTTGTTATTCCTTTTTTTATTTTTTTTTATTATTCCAACTTTGTTATAACTATAAAGTGTTGATCATAACAAAAAAAGTAAAAAGAAGCCACTAAGTTCTATTTGTCGTGTCGAAAAGTATTTATACTATTGGTAATAGTTATTTTTTATTGAACCCACTTATGAAAAAACTCTGGGTCCGCCACTGGGGTCAATGAAAATGGTGGCCTAAAGCCGTGTCACGACCCAATTTCTAAAGTCATGATGACACCTAATTCAACTCACCAGTAGGTAAGCCAAATTGTAGCCCGAAGGGCTAACATGCAGAATATAAAGAAATAAGGATAAAACAGTAATAATATGCGACTAAAAGAGGAATATATATGTATACAAACATGTTGTACAAGATAGGGGGAGGACGAAATACACAAAATGGATCCCCCAAGACCTGGTAAGGTCAGTAAAAGAGCCACTACACTATAAAAAGTACTAGACAATGCCAAAATATACATAGTAGACTCAGGATAAGTAAATAAGACTATCAAAACAACAGAAGGAGAAGGATCAGCTCCGGCCTCTAAAAGCTCACTCAAATCTCTGGTCAAAAGAACAGAGCCACGAAACCTGCTATATCTCTCATCATACCGATCCACCAATAATGATGCCTCAAATCTCTATACATCTTAGCCATCCCAGGGTGAATAAAATATCTGGAGCTATAAGCCTCATAAAGTATCAACTGAATCAAAACTCCTACCCTTGGAACACAGATGCGACCGTCAAACCCTAATATAGCCTCAGATTCTAAGGTAGCCTTCCTAGACTCGTCTCTAAATACCTGATCCCGACTACCATATAACCGGCTATCCTCAAACTGTCGATCTCAAATTTGCTTAAATAAAGTAGACCTGGCCTCAATACTAGCAAGAATCCTCTTAGGGTTTTAAATATCAAGCCGGATCAACCTGTTGGCTAAGCAATGGATGTCGAAGGCCAACGGTCGATCCAAAACTGAAAGGAAGGCCAAGCTCCCCATACTCACCACCTTCCGGCTCAAGGCGTCCTCTACCACATTTGCCTTGCCCAAATGATATAGAATAGAGAGGTCATAGTCCTTCAGCAACTCAAGCCACCTGCGCTGCCTTGAATTAAGATCCTTCTGAGTCAGAATGTACTGAAGACTATGGTGATCAATAAATATCTCTCGGTGAACATCATAAAGGCAATGCCTCCAACTCTTAAGCGTGAAAACTACCACCGCCAACTCCAAGTCATGAATGGAGTGGTTACGCTCGTGAACCTTCAGCTGTCTAGAAGCATATGTTATAACTCGGCCACGCTGCATCAGAACACAACCCAAACCAATACCTGAAGCATCACAATATACTGTAAACCCCTCGCCCTCAATTGGAAGAGTCAGGATAGGAGCTGAAGCTAGTAAGGCTTTGAGCTTCAGAAAGTTTCCCTCATACTCGTCGGACTGCTAAAATGGGACCTCCTGCCTAGTTAATCTGGTCATAGGTACTACAATAGAGGAAAATTCCTCGACGAACCGTCTGTTGTAGCCTGCCAACCCAATAAAGCTACAAACCTCAGTCGGAGATGTAGGCCTGGACCAATCATAAACTTCCTCAATCTTTGTTGATTCAACAATAATCCCATCCTTGGACACCACGTGCCCCAAGAGTGATACATACTCAAGCAAGAAATCGAACTTAGAGAATTTGGCATAAAGCCATTGAACACTCAAAGTGTGAAGCACAATCCTTAAATGTTGCTTGTGCTCCTCCCTACTTCTCGAATAAATAAGGATGTCATCGATAAACACAATCACTAAAGAGTCCAAATAGGGCCTGAAAGCTCGATTCATCAAGTCCATGAAAGCTGGGGCATTGGTCAATCCAAAAGACATCACCAGGAACTCGTAATGGTTGTAGCGAGTCCTAAATGCTGTCTTAGGGATGTCCTCCTCCCGAATCCTCAACTGATGGTAGCCATATCTCAAATCAATCTTAGAAAATATGGCTGCACCTTGAAGCTGGTCAAATAGATCATCGATACGCAACACAGGATACTTATTTTTTACGGTCCTTATTCAACTGTTTGTAATCTATACACATATGCATAGAACCATCTTTCTTTTTCACAAACAAAACAGGAGCACCCTAAGGCGTTACACTCGATCTAATAAATCCCTTACCTTGAAGATCCTGAAGCTGCACATTCAGCTTCTTTAGCTTGACAGGAGCCATACGATAACGTGCAATATAAATGGGTCGGGTGCCCGACTCAAGATTAATAACAAAGTTTATATCATGCTTAGGAGGAAGGCCAGGTAGGTCGATAAGAAAAATATCGGGAAACTCACGGACTACAGGAACAGAGTCAAGCGAAGGACTCTCAATACTAACATCATGAACATATGCAAGATAGGCCATACAACCCTTTGATAGCAGTCTCCTAGCTCGAATACAAGAAATAATCCCCATCAGTGTGCGACTATAAACACCCTGCCACACAACCGGGTATGCAAGGAATAACTAAGGTAACGGTCTTGGCAAAGATATCCAAGACCACATGATAGGGGGATAACCAGTCCATGCCCAGAATCATGTCAATATCAACCATGCCTAGCATAATAAGATCAACCCGAGTGTCATACTCCTGAAC
Organism: Capsicum rhomboideum; assembly: GCA_031232105.1. NCBI lineage: Eukaryota > Viridiplantae > Streptophyta > Magnoliopsida > Solanales > Solanaceae > Capsicum > Capsicum rhomboideum. The sequence goes on from CP124711.1 coordinate 117,983,561, forward strand.
AATTACAATAAAGATCTATATACTTTATCTACTACTAAATAATCACCCATGGGAGTAGGTACATGCATAGGCACATATAATGGCTCACATGACAACCCCAACTAAGATGCATGATAAGTAGACACATAAGAAAATGTGGAACCTGGATCAAATAAAGTGGAAGTTGGTTGATGGCACACCGAAATTATATCTGTAATAACAGCATCAGAAGCCTCAGCCTCCGTCCTACCAAGAACATCATATAAATGACCCCGCCCACCTCCGGACTAAGTGCCTACCCGACCACCTGCCCTACCTGTGTGAGGACCTCTACGAGAACCCTAGAGACCACCCATGCGACCCTGGGCACCACCCTTAGCTGGGGAAGACACTGATCTGATTGGCAAAACACTCTGTACAGAAGGCTCAATTATCCCACACCAGGGACACTTTCGGGTGAAATAACCAGCAACCCCACAATCAAAGTATGCCCCGATCACTCTAATCTGACAAGAAGGTTCAGTTGACCCAAAATAGCCACCTAGGTCTAAAGACCCTGACTAAAAGCCTCTCAATGACTGACTACTGCTCTGCCCACTGAAATTACTATTATCAAGCTGACTCCATCTGAAATATGTAGCGCGACCTGGACGGGCCTACTAGCCTGACCCTGCTGCTGCTGAGGATATCGATCCTGAAAACCTCTGCCCCTGAACTGAGCATCACTATAACTCCCACTGTAGTTGCCCTGATGACGAGGCCTCTTATCATTACCTCTACGGGCCTCACGATGCAAACCCTCCATAGTATAAACATAATCAGTAATATCAATAATAGATCTACCTACAGCTACCAGACTCTGAGCAGCCATACGGAGTGGAAGTCTCAGCCCTCTAATGAAGCACCGTATCCTCTCATACTTAGTGGGTAGAATCATGGTGGCATGTCTAGCTAACTCGTGAAATCTCGCCTCATACTCTGCCACTGTCATAGACCCTACTGTAACCCTGTGAACTCATCCCTCAGGCGCTCGCACATTCTGCAAGGCATATACTTCTCCAAGAAAGCCCTGAGGAACTAAGCCCAAGTCATAGGAAGAGATCCAGCTGGTCTGGAGTAAAGATATCCCCTCCACCACTGCCTCACTGTTCTATCAAACTGGAAAGTAGTGTAATCCATACCATATGACTCAACCATACCTAAATTATGCAACCTCTCCTTACAGCTGGTAAGAAACTCAAATGCATCCTCTCCTGGAGCGCCTACAAACCTCGGTGGAGCCAACTTAAGAAATCGGCCCAGCATCTTCTTCTCCTCAGAAGTCATGGCTGATGCTGGCTGGGGAACTACTGGTGCAGGTAGAGCTTTTGCTAGGGGAGCTGCAGCTGCAGGCCGCGCTCCTATACCAAGTCCACCCTGAGCGGATGTCTGGGCGTCATCCATCTGCTGACCTTCAACTATACCCAATAGTTGAACCAATGCATCACAGAGTATAGATGAAGATATAAATTCGGGTGGAGCCTGGGCTACCCCCTGGCCCACCGGCTGCTATGACGGCATATCCTCTGGTGCAATCTTTGGCTCAAGATCAATAATTGGCTCTGGTAAAGGCTCCCTAGCCTGGCCTCTAGCTGGGGCTTCGACTCTAGCCTGACCTCGACCTCGAGGTCGACCTCTTCCTCTAACAAGTGTCGTAACTGTAGGTTCGGGGGCTCCGTGCCCTGGCGCTGTAGCACGCATCTAAGCCATCTACGAAAGAGTGAAACAAATAAGAATCTAGAAACCAATATAGATAGAGTGCACGATAATGAACCAAAGAAAGTGAGATTTTTCCTAAGAATGTCATGTAGCCTCCCAAAGATAGGATACAGACGTCATCGTATCGATCCGCGGGACTCTACTCAACATTTGCTCTTGTACAAATGATACCAGTGAACCTGAATCTAATACCAAACTATCACGACCCAATTTCTCAGGTCATGATGACACCTACTTCAACCCACCAGTATGTAAGCCAAACTGTAGCCCGAAATAGCAAGTAACGGGCTAACAGGCAAAACATAAAGAAACAAGGATAAAACAGGAATAATATGCGACTAAATGAGGAATATATATGTATACAAACATGTTGTACAAGATAGGGGGAAGATGAAATACACAAAATGGATCCCCAAAAATCTGGTAAGGCCAGTACAAGAGCCACTATACCAAAAAGAGTAATAGACAATGCCAAAATATACACAGTAGTTTCAGGATAAGCAAATAAGACTATCAAAACAACAGAAGGAGAAGGATCAGCTCTGGCCTCTAAAAGTTCACCCAAATCTCCAGTCAAAAGAACAACTCGAGATCAGCGTCAACGTCGATGACTCGTACTAAGATCTGCATTAGTGAAAAGGATGCAGAAGTGTAGTATGAGTACCAAAGCATGGGGTACTCAGTAGACATCATAGGTCGACTGAACTCAGTTACAGTAAAAGCATAAATAAAGTACGAATATCTACAAAAGGCAATAAGTGAGGGTCAGAAATGAAATGATAGGCTATGCTAAGCAAATGCGGTAAATCAAATAAAAATAACGTAATTGCAGAAGTAAATGCCTAGTTATAACCTAACTGGGCCCCTATAAGCCCAAAACATACATACAAGGAGAAATAAACCTAATCAAGCCCCCATAAGTACGGTGGATACAACCAAAGTGTAATACTAATAAAGAGCCACGAATAATAGTAAGAAAAATTAAAGTGAGCCAAGATGTAATGTGCATACCATATAATCCTCCTTTAACCATAACCATAAATCCCACCGGTTCCAACCGAATTTCCAACCCAAGATCAATAGTAATAATAATAATAATTGCCGAACTCAAATCAGAATTAATAGATAATAGCCAATATATCAGGTGCCGGACTCGAACCAGAACTAATAAATAATACCAAGTAACCCAGATGCCGGACTCTAACCAAAACTAATAGGGGATAAATAAATAGTAAGCTAGGTACCGGACTCGAACCGAAACTCACAAGTAAGCAGTAGGTAGGAATATCCCAGAATCATACTCTATCTCAAGTTCATTTAGTCATTTTTCCCACTTTTAGAAGGTCGTAAATATTAAAGGGGAACCAAGTTCCAATTATTAATTCCAAAGTCGCGATTTAAGATCGAAATACTAACATGACAAGGATGTCAAAGTTAGCAAACTTAATGTAATGATTAAGGCAACCCCAATCCTAAATGCTAGACTCCCAAACATATTCTATAACCAATAATTTTCTTCCCTAAAATTTCTTCAATATATGATTGAGTTTAAAAATCCATCACAGCCTTCATAATCCCGAAATCGTGGTACCTCATAGTGATAATATAGAACAGAAATAAAAAAAATATGATGTGAACATAAGGAATGAGATGTATGTGTGAGTATCATGCTTACAATATTCTATGAGGCTAATCTCTAAATGTACACAAATGGAAAATAAGTAACTTAGAAGTAAATAAATATATGTATACATTATATGAATTAGATTATGCCACCCGTAGCTACTTACTCTACCTAATTAATTTAATGATACATTATGATCTATGTGGTTTGTTACCATCAATTGCTGAAAATGTAGGACATCTCCTCCACTTCCACGTGGAAGTGGAGGTGGAAATTCCACATAAAATCTTATCTCATTATATATATATTCGGGGTATTGCATAGGTTTATTATAAAATATGTACAACATTTTGAATATATTATAATTAATAGAAGATTATTTCGACTAAAGCCTCTATCAAATAATAAGAAAATTTAAACATAACTAGATTTATTATCTCCATTTAAAATATTAATAACTTATAAAACTATTATAAAATAATATAAATATATCATAACTAAAGAATTTTCATAAATATCTAAAATAATTTATAAAGGTAATAAAATATATCTTTTACCAAATTCTACTTTAATTTAAATATTTCACAACACGTTCGGTATTACTTAAATTCTCAAACTAACTGTCCGAAAATCGACTGTCAGTCCTTGTAAGTCATAAATAACTTGGGGCAGTTATAGAAAGACTCTAAATGCAGAAAAAGCATGGAAATGTGAAAAATGACCTAGAGGGTCATTACAAGCCGAATCATAAAAAGAGGCTTTAAACTTTTTACTAAATATTCATATTCTAAAGAAACAAAAGAAGTTACTTTTGGATCTATGGATATACATATATAAGTAAATTTTCAATGAATAGATACTATATTTTAATACATAAATACGAGTAAAATAGTTTGAGCCTGTAAAAGAAAAAACTCAACAAATAATTTAAGATGGAAAAAGTGTTATATATAATGGAGTAATACATAGGAGTAATTATTATATTGGGGCCTTCAATGTGTTGGGGCCTAAAGCAGTGGATTCAATGGCTTTACCATTGAGCCGTCCCTATCAAATTCTCCTTTAAGCAGTCGTCAATTTTATATACTAGTTTAGGGTACGTGCATTGCACGTGAATTTTAACTGATTATCACCAAGACATTATTCTTAATATAATGTAAATAAAATTAGGAATTGGGCTAATTAGAAATCCTAACTAATCAAACTGAAGCTAACACATAGAAAAATATTCATAATCTAGAACGGGATAACATTATTAGATATGTATTAGAAGTAAAAAGATACTTACATATGTTTTAATCTGGCGAATAAAACTGAAGAAAGTATTGTGCTTGAAAAACCTAGGCAACAACTTGGTGGAGGATCTATTAGAATTTCTAATAATAAAGCTATTCTTTACTCTGCTCCAAGAAATAGCTACAATGAAGATATTAACATTAGTACCACATATTAAGAAAAGAAAATACGACAGTGAAGAAAATATGTCAATTAGTAAGGAAAGCAGTGGATAGCATTCAGAGAATTAATGCACGAAATAAAGCGATAACTTAAACACAATATACAATAGATGGTAAGTGACATTAAAATCAAGAAAATACAGGTATGAGGCTAAAGCTACGACAAACACAATGCTCCCCTAGATTCTCAGCAAATCGATCTAAACCTGCCGAAAATCAAGTCAAAGCATTACTATCTACCAACCTTCTACCTTAATCCGTGACCTCCATACCCTCCTATCTAATGTATCTGTACAAAAATGAATCACAAATTTCCTTAAAATAAATGTACTACGGACATGCAACAACATTAGAACTAAATTGCATACAAAAGATACGACATTACAAAACATATTATTCATAAATCAAAAAGAATTTAACTTTCTACTATAATTTGTGACCTCCATACCCTCCTATCTAATGCACATATATAGAAAAGAATAAAAAATTTCTGAAAACAAATATACTACGGGCATGCAACAATATTAGAAGTAAATTGCACATAATGGTTACGACATTACAAAAAATATGATGCATAAATCAAAAAAAATTTAACATTCTACCCTAATCCGCGACCTCCATACCCACCTATCTAATGCACCTCTATAAAAAAAGAATCACAAATTTTTGAACACAATTATACTATGGGCATGCAACAATATTAGAACTAAATTGCACATAAAAGCTACGACATTACAAAAATCATGATTCATAAATCAAAAAGAATTTAACCTTCTACCCTAATCCACAACCTCCATACACTTCTATCTAATGCACCTGTATAATAAAGAATCATAAATTTTCTGAAAACGAATATACTACGGGCATGCAACAACATTATAACTAAATTGCACATAAAAGCCACGACATTACAAAAAACATGATTCATAAATCAAAAAGAATTTAACCTTCTACCCTAGTTTGTGACATCTATACCCTATCTAATGCACCTGTATAAAAAATCACAAATTTCTTAAAATAAATACATATAGGAATACAACAACATTAGAATTAAATTACACATAAAAGCTATGACACTACAAAAAACCATGATCCATAAATAAAAAAGAATTTAATTTTGAACTCCTATATGATTTGTTTTAAGAATTCCTTTAGTTATAAATAAAAGAGGACTGGAAAAGTTTTAAGAAATAATCTAGAGTAAAAGATGACAATATTTTATAAAATAGTTAAATTAATAATAATTTGAGGAAAATAGTAAATAACGATTTTATCTATTACAGAGTCTTTTATTAAAGGACAAAAAGTGCAAATCATATATAATGGTGTATATATACTAATAGTTTGTTTGATCAAATTTTTAAAATCAACTTATTTTAAAAAGTGATTTTTCAAAAGTGTTTTCAGGAATGTACTTGGGAGAAGCAAGTTGCTTATGTTAAGACCAGCAGTAAGTCATATCCTAACTTGGATATACATAATTATTAGATTATCTTTCTCGTTTTTTGTTAACTTAATTATTTTTTGCTATTTCTTTTAAGTTATAAGCTTCCAAAGACCAAAAGCTTCCTTAATGTTAAATCACAAGTTTTCAAAGATCAAAAGCTTCCTCATTGTTAAATCATAAGTTTCAAAGACCAAAATTTTCTAATTAAACCTAAAATGTAAAATAAAGAAGAAGGCATAGTGGATAAGATAGTAACTTAAAGAGAGAAAAAAACTTATACAAATATGATATATTGTCAATAAAATTTATCATCTTACAGCTTGTTATTAAATTTATCTTTATAATTCTGCCATAGTTGGACAACTCTAATAGTACTACGCATTAAAATTGTGAATATTTTATGCACACACCCATCCAATCTGCTTCGCTTCTCATATAAAAGATTCATCTACATGTGATCATTCCTTTAAATACAACAATGATTACAATAACAAAATATTCAATGTAATTTCATAAATAGTGTTTGAGAAGAGTAGGATAAATGCAAATCTTACCTATATATTTGTGAGGTAGAAAAGTTTTTTCCGATAGATCTTCGTCTCAAAAGGAAAGTGTGTGACACATAAGGTAAGAAAAGAGATTGCAAAATAACAAAATACAAACAAATGTATAGCAACATATAGTAATACAAATTGAAGAATACAAAACTACGTAAGAATAATACTAATAAAAGGATTCAAACTACTGAATATATATTGTCATAGTCTCTTGATAACATCAGCTCGCGGCAAAGCATTTTCACCAATACCAAAGAGTTTCATAAGAACATTTGATAATCGAACTGGAGCAAGAAAGCCAGATCCTCCACCTTTCTGCCTTTTCGATTTCTGCTTTGGCTCATCTAAAGCTGGGTTAGTTGAGAGTTGTAGATTTGACTTAGCAAAATGCTGGATATGTTTTTAGTTCGAGAAAAGCTGAAGCAAAGGCTTTACCATACTTCAAAGCAACCTAAAAAGGCGGAAATCATTTCAGAATTGAAGCCTATTACTTTTTGCACTTCGAGCAATTTATTCTCACCTTCTTCTATGCCTTGTTTATGTGGCCTTCTCTTCACAGTGAATTTGACTTGAGAGGCTGCAGGAGTCAAAGAGAAATATCCTAAATATACAAAAGATTTCACAATTTCACAAGCACTTCCACTAAACTGAGTTCTGAGTCTTATAGATATGATAGGTGAAGCCATAAACAACTCTGAAGTCACGACCAAGCAGAGATTTTGGTCTAGACAGGTTGTTATGTGTACTGCTGAAATCCCTTATTGAACCCTGTAATTAGTGTGATGTCAAATGATTATGCAATAAACCAGGAAAGTATTTGCTTCAAGAACCAAGAAGCAACTGGCCATAGGCACAATGCTCTTCTGCAATCATTTTAGTACCTAAAAGCAGTAATCCCAATGACTACAACAATACCATGAGAATCCGAAAAGGCCCATATTGCAAAATTCCACAATGAAATTGTCAAAAGGAAAGTAAAAATACCATTTTTCTCATCTATGGGCCAAATGTGCTTGGATAGTGCCTTGTTCATTTGGAATATGTTTGTTGTTTTGGCCTGAAAAATTTCACTCAGAACTTCATCACATAAAATTTTTCGCTTGTTCTGTGGGTTTTGTAGATTCTTTTCCAGGATATAGGCCGAAATCTTTTTGACGACTGATGCGAGGCTAAAAACCATCTAATTTCACCGTCTTTCGCCTCACATTTGTTCTCTTTTTGATGTTGTCTTGTGCTTAAATGATGTGATTTACACTTGTGTTTCATGTCATGTGTATGTAGGTGTTTCTTGATGTAATTGGAGCTTAAAAGAGAAGGAAAAGATCACCAAGGAACTAAACGGAACCAAGGAAGAAGCAACGTTGCGATGCGTTGCAAAATGAGCGCGGAAAAGCCAAAGGACTTGTGACTTGCGCCACTGCTGAAACGCAAGCAGTGGCGCGAATTTTTCCTGCTGTCTGAATCAGCATCTCGCGCCACACACCCCAGAACAAGCTAGTGGCGCGAGAAATGACACCTCTCTGAACTTTCGGCTGTTCTCCGCGCCACAGCCCCGTTTCTGAGCAGTGGCGCGACTCGGGACTTATCCTAACCCGATTGGGATTGGTTTTAGACATTCTAAGGGTTCCTAAATTCTATATAAACCCCCCCTCCACGTTTTTAAAGGGGGAGAACTGATTTGGGGAAGCTAAAAGCTAGGGCAAAGCTCAAGAACAAGGTCAAATCTATTTCTTTTATTTTATTTTCAATTTTTGCCTTGTAAACTCATGAAATCTCTTCTTCCTAAGAGATTCATGAGTAGCTAAACCTCTTAATTTCTAGGGTTGTGGTTGAACATGAAAGTTGTGGCTTGAATATCATATTATCTATTTTGTTTTCCATCTATTGAGTTATTTATTTCTTCTTGCGTTAAATTATTCGTTTGATTGATCACCTTGCGAATATTATCTAGGGCTTGTTAGTTGGACTTGAGAAAGGGAACGACAAGTGTAAAAAGAGGAAATAGGGCTAGATTGTGAACCTTATAGGGAAAGGGAACCGACTTGTCACTGAGGATAGAAATATACCCTGTGACCTAGCTTAGTTGATACAGACGATATCTTTATGCACTTCACTATTAACCGACGACCATAGAAATATAGGCGTTAGGAATAGTCGAGTAGGCTTAGAGTTGTTGGAAAGACGCTCAATATAGCTACAATTAACCTGCAACTAGTAACTCAGGAAAGCAAATTAGACGAACGATTGGATAGCGCAACTGGATTGACAAAACACCGCAACCCTAGATCTTTTCTCAAATCTGAATTACAACACAACTAATTTGCGACTTGTTTACAATTGTTTTTATTTATATTCAAGAAACTCAAATCACTCTTTATTATTAGTTACCTACTGAATAGCTCACATAAGAATTCAAACTAGAAATCAATTCATCAAATCCCTGTGGGTACGATATCTGGACTTAAATCCTTTATTACTTGAACGACCACGTACACTTGCGTGTGCAAAAAGGACGCAACAACGACCTACTAGCAAAAAGAAATCACTTAAACATATATAGGAAATTAATTAGATCGAAGATAAAGTAAGGATCACAACAACCATATGCAATACAAGTTAAGCATCACCTCTCGTCTGCCAAGTTTTGGCTCGCCAACCAATTTCTGAAGTTGTAGAGAAAGTGCACATGGTTTGTTAAAGCCCCCTTATATCACAAGCAGAGACTAAAATACGGCTAGTACAACAACAAACACCAAGCTTAAACCTTCGAAAAGTAAGACAAAACTCTTACTCGACTCATGTGAGTTTTACATTTAAAAAAAGATGCATAAAATAAAGAGTAAAAATAAATTATGTGTATTATCAATTGACATTGAGGTAGATGTAACATTCATTTAAATGAAAACATAAATATTACTTTACTCCATTGATACATTAATGTTTGAATTCAAAGTAATTGAGTATCTTTTAAACATGTAAAGATACATAATTCAGGTTATTTAGCTAATTAGCTAAACGCAAAAAATACTTATGAAAAAGTTAACCGGTTAATATTTTGTAGGAAAAAAAAAGCCTTCTTAACTTAAAAAGGAGTTCAAAGGGCACAAACTTTTTCTAAGGTGATTCAAGAGATAGTTCCATATCATTTGATAAAATTATCATGATTTGTGTAATTTGTATGATTTTGAAGTCAAACGTGTACTTTCTCCGTTTCAAAATAGTTGACCCTTGTTGACTTGATGCTCTCTTTAAGAAAATATTAATTAGGAGCTTATTTTACCAAATTAGCCTTATTAATTACGCTTTGAAAATATAAATTTGAGTTTATACACTTTATGTAGTCATTTAATGATAGAGGTAGTATTGGAAGAATATAATAAAATTCTCTTGATTTTATAAATGGGACAACTAAATTGAAACAAATATATTTAAAAAAAGGGTCAACTATTTTAAAATGGAGGGAGTACTTTTCTTTTACCAATATATCGTATTACATAGTTCATTCGAATACGGAATGTTCTAATACACACAAATTAATTTAAAGTTCTAAAAATTAAGAAATAATTAAATCAAAACATGAATAATAAGATAATTGTTCCTGAAATCCACATAATCAGGACAAATACAACACCTACCGAAACTCAAAAGTCAAAAGGAAAACCAGCCTAAGAGGTTTTTATTGCACGAAATTATGCTTTCACTAACTTCCTTGTAGCCTCTCCGCACCCAACTAAGACCTACCTCAGTTAGAAAATCCCTTCTCTCCCCCAAGCCCCTTCCTCCGTTGTCAGTATATGCTTCCATCACCCACCCCTTCTCTGCTTCATATGAAGGCTTCCTCTTCTCTTTTACCGAGAAAATAAGGATGATGATACCGGGTCAAGGCTTGTTCACGATCTAATCTCCTCTTCCAAAAAGATGGTACTAAAAATATACTAATAAACAATTTAGCTTTATCAACCAACAATTAATATGCGGAGAAGTTCTCGTCCAAGCAGGAATAACACAGGATTTTCACTACATAGGAAGTATTTTGTCCATTAAATAAAGCAAAATAAGAATGGATAGCAACTTAAGCTCCTTGAAGTATATAATTCCCCATCCTTGAGAATTTTTTTAAAGAATATGACTAAATTTCTCAAAAACAATATCAATCGTAAGAAATTTTTTTACTGGTGGAATGAAAAAAATGAAGAGGTGCTTTAAATCCCAGAGGAAAAACAATAAAGAGGATATTACTATTAGCAGAAAAATAAAATGACAATAAAGCACCTAAAAGTAAGAGATAAAGCATATACATGGACTCTTCATTTAAAATTTTACCCTAAACTTTTAGTTCTATAAAAATCTCCATTTAAATAATATTTCATGTCATTCAAACAGTCAAATATTATTTGCAAAACTATAACCGAACATAATTCCATCTTCAACTCCAACTTCAAAATTTTTAAATGAAGTAAAAGAATATTTGTAGTAGATGTAGTAACTCGCATTATGAGATATGATCTATGACATTATGTGACTGTCTATTTTGAGATAATATTTATTTTGATCGTATTTGATTGTATGTTTCAGGTAAATTAATCTAATGTATGTTTCAGGTAAATTAATCAAATTAGATTATTTTGCTAATTTTAAAAATTGATAGGTATAAATCATATTTAAAAAATGTACATTTCAATTATAAATACTTTTTTGAATCAAACACTAGTTCAACTTTAAAATTCTAAATAAAATGAACAATATCTGATTTTAATTGCCAAACACCACTAAATGAAATGGATGATTGATTTATCAAACTGTACTTACTCCACTAAACAATTAGTGATCAATTTGGACCATCAGCCAAGCCCTCTTCAACTGCCTGCAGCCTGCACAAAGTTTTGCGGAGATATTCACCGTTCATTTAGCGTAAATTATTATTGGCTTATATATAAATATTATTTTGCAGTCCAATGAAAGGAACAATAGTCTCCAAAATGAATTTTTCTGAAGAAATACAACAACAACATACTCAATAAAATCCCATAAGCGAAGTCTGGAGAGGATAAAGCATACGTAGGGTCGTCTCAACAAGATTAGGGGCCTAAAGCGAAACTCTACAGAGAGGCCCCATATATATATATATATATATATAAGAAAAGATTGTCATAGTTATTTTATTTAAAATTCACTTTTTTAGCTTTTTTGATGAGTCATTAATTATTTTTTATAACCAATTTGTTTTAATAGTTCCTTTTCAGTTGATAATATAGCTAATTCATTCAATCTCTTCAATTTTCTCTCTCGCTCTCTCTCTTTTTGCAAAATCAAAATCATATTTTCTAGTGGACATATTTAAATTGAATAAATTATAATAATAATTAAAATAAAAATATGTACTTATGAACTAAGAATATCAACAATAACAAATTTTCAAGAAAAACTATAAAATAAAGTTAGAATAATAAAACCTGGCTCAAGAATTTGATAAGTTGATATAAATATAACAATATCGAAATAGTGTTGTCCTCCTTCAATTGCTTGTAATTCTTGAAATTTTGAAGAAGACACTAAAAAGTAATTTTTGTTCTTTTATAATTGTAAGCAAGGACATTAACTAAGTTGTCAGCAAGTTTTGCAAAGTAAGAGAACGCTCAATATTGATAACTAAAGAGAGAATAGAAGTTATAGGATAGATGAAAATAAGGTAAGGTGACAACAATGTAGCTCAAGTTTTTAGGAGATACTATAATTAAGAAAACTTAGTTCCCACCCGTAGAAAACTATTCCCCAAATGATTTTTCATTATCCTAAAAACCAACGACACCCACATTAAATATTTTACTTTCTTGTCAGAAAATTTGTTTTTAATATCACAAGTAAATACAATTTTTTTTATTAAACATGTATAAGTATATTTTTTAGAAAAAAGGGGCCCTAATTTTCTGTCGGCCCCAAGCGGTTGCTTTAGTGGCCTAGTGATTAAGACGACCCTGAGTGTACGTAGACCTTAACACTACCTCAGAGAGGTAGAGAGGCTGTTTTTGAAAGACCCTCGGCTCAAGAAATCATATCAAAAATTGTGTAGACTTCCTGTTAAGTCCCTGTCGTTTCAGGTGTACTTCCACTCTTTTTGCTTCTACTAGTTAAGTGTATGTGTTTTGCACGTGTGCATCACGTTTAACTAATAATAGATGTATATAAGCAACAAATTATTGTGTGTACATTATATTATTAAGAACAAAACTTAAAAAAAAAATAACATAAATTTTTAAAATAATCACACTAACAATTAAAGACCAAAATTAAGTAGTGAACAAAATTTGACCATTGACATCAAAAGTCAATACGTACATTGTATCGTAAATATAATTATTAAAGATACACTCCTCCATTGTATCATACATAATTAGTAAAAATCACTCATCAAAAGAATTTTTTAATAAATTGACTGGTGAATAAATATATGAAATTGAGAAAGAAATTCTAGCAAACTTGTTGAGATAAGACTTCGACAATCTATTTTTCTGCCCAAGATCAAACCCAAAAACACAATTAAGCTATATAATATATAATTTATATCGTAATTAGCAATGAACGTGCAAAGAGTGAAGGAAATTTTTTTTTGGCTAATTCATTCTGCAGCAACTTACTTATTTCATCCATTTTTTTGATCAAAAATTTTCAAGTGAAAGAGAAACACGAGAAATTATCATAAGTGGAGAATTCAATGTCAATTGTTAATGTTGGCAAAATTCACATAAACCTTAAAAGTTCTAGTACTTGAATTTGTATTTGGAGAAGTACTGACCCTGTAAACATATTCTTCTCCAGTGCATTCATCAAGCTCAACAACCCAATGACTAGTTCCACCACCAATCTTTTTAACTTTCGAAATCCTAATTTTACTAACTAATAATCCCTCTCCAATTGATAGAGACTAATCTTTGTGATCAAAATTTAACCTAGGTCCTTCATGTAGTCCATGGTACCCTACAATAAATGCACCTTTAACACCACGACCTTGTTGTGCTACTTCAAAAACGGTGAAAATTCTTCAATTTGCAATCAATAAGTACAAAATCAGCTCCTTCATAGTTACTTGCCAATAAAGTTTTAATCATGCCCAATCACAAATTCAACAAAATTTGCATAGTCTACCAATAATAATATTTGTTTAATTGCATGCTTTCTTGTTGTCTATACATAAAATACACACCACACGGCTAGCCGTTTTTTTTTTTTTTTTTAAAATAAGAAATATGAATTTGCCACTTTGACCTAATTATTGATGTGTTATATGATGAATTTGATTAATATGTTATTTATGATCAATAAAAATAACATATATAATAAATCAAAAAATTTAAAAATCTAGAAATCACAAAGTTACTAAATAACGAAAGCTTATCATGCATGATCAATAAAACCCAACGTAATAGAAAAGGAAATCTAAAACTTAGAAACCACAAAGTTACAGATTCAATAATATAAGTTACTTACAAATATAAAAAGATGTATTGTTATTCTTGATCATTAAAATCAACGTAATAGCAAAAAAATCTGAAACCTGAAAATTAAACCAAACAATTACATTAGAGACCCAATAACAAAAGTTACATACAAACATAAAAGGACGATTTGTTATTTATGATCAATAAGACGTAATAGAAAAATAAATTTGAAACGTAGAAACCACAAAGTTACTCAATCACAAAGGTACCCTCACAAAGTTACAATGCTAGGCAAAAAATATAATAACCTACAAAAATTAGAAATAGACATTAGATAAGATTGGAAAAGGAGGGAAAAAACTAAAAGTGCTATATTTTCGATGAATTTTTTTTGTTTTTAACTAATGGTATAATAAATAGTATAAGAATCTAAGTATAAAATGGTAACAGAGAATTAAGCCAATTTAGGAATATCAAGAAACCTAATACCAATTCTCAAACCTGTTTGTTAAACGAGAAATTAGAAAAAGCAAAATTCAAAAATTATCTATAAACTAAAAACCAATATGTAGATATACGTTGTAACACCCATATACAACACAACAAGAACCTACAGATCCCAAGCTTCCAGCAAAGGAACACAACATTATGTGTTCATTGGTACAAATAACAAATGAATTCCGAAACATACATAAATGAAAGAATTAAATATTGACACTTCAAAAAGTAGAAAAAATTGTTCATGTAAGAAAAAAAGAAAAGAAGTGATTTGAATTATGAAGATTTAGTTTAATAGTATAATGATGAATTATGTAGGTTTTTTCTGAAGGTGCATAATTAATGATCTTCAATTTCTTTGAAGAAACACGTCCAATAGTTAGTTTAGGTAGGTTTGTCGCTGTTTATATGGGAACGTTTTTTTTAAAATTAAGGTGATTAGTTTCGGACTCCTTTTTCACATATATAAGGAAAAAAAAATAATTAACATTAATTTTTCATATATTTAATTAAATAATAATTAGAGGAAAATAGTGAAAAGACAATTTTGTCTAAAGCGGAGTCTTTTAACGAAGACCAAAAAGGTCAAATCACTTTTCTAAGGATTTTCACACTTATGTTGACATGAAAAGTTAAACCATAAAGGGTTAAGCTAAACATTAGGTAAAACTCAAAAGTGTTTCAACTGGAATGACAATAATGTTACGAACAAAAAGAAGGTAAGTCTTGTGTAAGAATAATGTACAAGCTACGCCACTAAAAGAGTAAACTGGAACATGAACCAACATGGACTTTTCATCAGCTATAGAAACCCACTAGAATGCAACAAAAGTGGTGTATATCATATCTTAAGAACTATACTAGAGATCGAAGTTATTGAAAGTTAAAGCTAGGAAGGAAAACATATATAGCAGTTTAGAACTTTAAATAAGTAATAGTATTTTTTTCATGTTTAGATTTTATAAAACTTGTAAAAAGACGAAAGATGACTAATGTTAATCATTTTTCAAAGTTCATTTTCTGTAAAATTTTAATAGTTCAACGATAAGTTTTAGATATCAAGCAAACTTTTATCATAAAAAAATATATACATTTTTATGTGAATTATAATGGAGTTCACTTTTCTTTTACTTTATTGTTTTGAGTGTTCATGTATCAGTATAGCATAATTTTGATTTTTGATATCAATGGCAAAAAAAGTATTTTTGATATCAATGAGAATATAGTTATTAGTGTGATGGTAAGTTATTATGTTTCTCCTATGGTACACTTTTTGTCTTAAAAGTTTTACATTATTTTTTAAAATTTTATACTTAATTTTATTATGTACATACAGTTTTTTCCTTTTATATACAACTATTATTAATTAACGTGATTTAAATTTACACTCGGAAAGCTCCAACCGATTTTATTATCCTTTTAGGTTTTTATTTTATGTTCACCAAAATTTTGTCTTATTAATGTATATAACTGTATATCAAAGCACAAATTTCTTACAAAATATTGGCAAAATGTCGTTCGCATTTTCCTAGCAACATTTAACTTAGTAACTTAAGGCCTATGAATAAAGCATTAACTACAAGAAATCAACGGGCGTTAGAGAACAAACAAAGAGTAAAAAGCACTCATGTTTTTGCAGATACAAAAATCTCAGAGTTATATGTTTGATTTGAATACATGCAACTTTCTACTTTAACGTTGAACACACGTGCAATGTACGTACACTAAACTAGTTTTGTGTACGTGTTTCGCATGTATGTCTCACATCAATCAATAAAATTATATATAAAAAGAATAAAAATACTAAAAATTAGCATTGATGTTACAAGAAGATGATGAAAAAGGTACTAATAAGAAATTGAGAGTGTTCAAGTGCGAGTTGAAATAGATCGCAATGAATAGACTATATATTAGCTTAGGCAAGAAATTGATAGGAAGACATACCGTAATAAACCCCATCCACGTTAAGCACATCAATCTGCATGAGAGATGGAACTGTTTCTAAGTCTAATATTCACACCAGATAAATTTGTTATTTTTGGGTACAATCTGTATTTACAACATGAACTTCAACAAGAAGTTCAAGAACAACAAAGAAGTTCAAACTATTTTTTTTAAAAAATAAATAAAAAAACCATAAGAAAGAGATGAAGAAAGAAAGAATCAAGTCCACCGAATTCAACAAGTACCCGAGGTTAATGGAACATATCCTCAAAGGATAAATGATTCACTTCAGCAAATGATGGTATCTCAAATTTGCCGAATTACGAACTCACTCAACGATTTGTAAATCACACTTGAGTTTTTCAAGAAGAAGAGAGTGTTTTATTTACTTCAAAATTTCGTGCCTCTAACTGAGGAAAAAATCAGGTATTTATAGCCAAAAGGTGGTGCTTCAGAAAGGTAGCAATGGTTCATGAAAGATTGCACTGTTTCGGCGCCCACCTGGGGATGGGCCACATGCGGCCACAGGTCGCTTTTGTCAAAAAAACAGAAAGTTTCGTAAAAAAATAGAAAGTTTCGAAAATGGGACCTGCGCTGGCATCTGTGTCCGCAGATGGCCAAGTGTGCGCGCATGTCCCATTTCCGTTTTGAAATAGTGACATGCGTCCTCACATGCTAGTGTGCGTCCGCTCATTTGACAAATCCGAAGTCGAAGCCAAAGCCAAGCCGAGCGAGGCTTGTCTTCTTCTTGCCTCACTGTCTACATGAAGGAGCGCTTCTATATTTAAGCACAAGGATTTTCCTTTCTCCCACCAATGTGGGAGAACACACCTTTTATAAAGTGAACACTTATTTTCACTTTTCCTCCATTTTTCATTCACTTTCATCACTTAGAACCCAACAAAATTGATATGGACTAAGGTAAAACTTCTAACTGTAATTACCTTAACCATGCATACAAGGGAAGGGATTGAACTGTCAAAAACAACTTGCCACATAATTAACCAAATAAAGGGCAACACTTTAAAGATGACAAAAAATATATATTTGAAATTCGATAAGATACCACTATTATTTCGTGAGATCGGCACAAATACGATACTTTTGCACCTTTATTTAGATTTTCCCCTAATTTTAATGAAAAAAGTTAAACCAAAGTTACTCGTTACATCAAAATCGTCCTATCCGAACGTAAAATCTTACTCACATAGTCGTTCATCCTTGCAACGCTGTCAACAAAGTCTTAAACGTAAATTTGTATGAACATAGGCATAATATGTATAAAAAGAATAAATTATTATGTGTACTTTATATTATTAAGTACAGAATTTTAAAAAAATAACGTAAAATTTTTGAAATAAAAATTTAAAAGATATATTCCTCTTTAATTTTACGTATAGTTTTCTTTAAGATAAAAAGTTTGTCTTACGCTAAGAGGAACATAAAATGGTAAAAATGTACTTTGAAAATATTCTAATTCTATTGATAATATTGACGATAAATAATAAAAAACTTGTTTTAGTAAAATTTTCTTTAAAAAGAATCACATGAGTTGGCAATAGAAATTACACCTAGCATTTTTAACATTAGCAACCTAAAAAGTAAAAAATCCTTATATGGCATAGATGTTGACATCATTTGGTGCAAAAATAAAAATAAAAATGCGATAAATCAAATAAGAAAGAAAACTATAATTAAAAAAATATAATATTTAATATGATTTGATCAATCGACCTACATATTAAAAGAAACAATACTAAAAAACAAAATCTATTGAGAGAATCCTAAACAAAACTTTTGTGAAGCAAATCAAACCTATTTTCAGACAAAGAAGATAAAAAAAGAAAACTATAGTGGCTAGGAAAGCTCCGGAGTGGTCCTTGCTGATTCACACGGGATTCCACGTGCCCCATGCTACTCGGGTCAGAGCCTAAGCTAGTGATGCTTTCGACTACTGGACTTTCGCCATCTAGGATGCACGTTATTCTATTATTTATAATAAGAAAGATCCTCAATTTATAGAACAACTAAATATGAAACAGATATTTTCCAATAGGAAAAAATTTTCCATCAAAAAAAAGTAATTCTAATTATGGTAAAAAAAATAAGACAACTCTTAACTAAAAGGACTCCTAAACTCTGCATCAATGAATCAACTTTAAAGCTGAAAGGTCATCTGCATCAATGTAGCATAGCGCAAACCAAAATCAGGAAACTAAAAGGTTTCACATTATGAAGCACTTTAAATTCAGCATCACTTGATGAACTCACAAGATTTTATTCATTTATTTATATTTATTTTTATGGATAAAATTGGTTAGTGAGTAGTTTTTATAATAATAAGTCAAGTCAATAATAATAGAACTGGAGGAGTGAAAGTCACTTGACTGATTGGAGAGGAGCGAAAATCCAGAATGGCTTGGTAAGCAAGCAATCTATTATGTGGGTGCCAACTCCAAGTTCTAGCGCAACTAGATTAATTTCATGGACTACTACCTTCCTCCCAGAATTACTTCAACCTAGCTCTTCAACCCTTCCCCAAAAACCATAGGTGAAAAACACAAAAAAGAGGAAATTAAACAAAAAAAATAAGAGACCTCCGCTTACTGGAATATAGACATATAAATTGTTATTTAACATGTGAATTTATATAGATCATTTGCATACTAATACATGCATACAAGCACAATTACTTGGAATAAAGTTGATGAGCAAATTATGAAGTGTATTTACATAATGATGGTACTCGAGTCAATTTACGCACACCTCTACTGTTTCATCGAATAGCTATCATCTCCCGCTAGTACAAGTACCGTGTAATTTGATCATCAAAGCTTAGGCATCAAGAATATTTTGTCTATGTTGAGATTTGAATTCTAGTTTCCTATAATTTTATTCCACCTAATTAACCGCTAAGCCACATCCTTAAATGTTGTTTACATTGTTTATATACAAAAATATAAATATAACAAAAATTCAAGTTAGGAATCCCTATATTGTGTAATTAGGACTTGGAAGAGCGGTGGTGGTATCTTTGGAAACAACTCTATTACCCTGGTTCAACCTGTCTGTCCATTGGGAGATTGTTGCGGCATCAACATATGTGATTTGGCATGATGATTGATTATAGAGGGGAATCTGGGGTTAGATGAATCAACGAAGCAAAGAATTTTACCAGATTTATCATTCGAACAAATATTAAAACACAAATCTATCAAGAGAATCCCTAAACAAAACTTTTGAACGACTATATTGTGAACATTATTCTATTATTTGTATTAAGAAAGATCCTTAATTTATAGAACCCTAAACTTTTCTTCCAAGAAAAAATCAACCAACTATAGAAAAGATCTTTTCCAACTAGAAAATCTTTTCCGCCGAAAATAGTAATTCTAATTGTTGCAACAAATCAAGACAACTTTTAACCAAAAAAAACTCCTAAACATGGTAAAAGGACATAAAATAGAGGACTCTTAAGCAAAAGTACGATCTGTGTATTAAATAATATGATGACTATTCTTATATTAGAAAAAAAGATTAAATACTATTTTTATATATTACGAAAATAGTGAAAAGACAGTTTTGTCTATTACAGAGTCTTTTAATGAAGGGCAAAAAGTTCAAATAACTTTTTTAAGGGTGTTCACACTTTTAATATATTGTAGATGTAGATAGATGTAGATTGTAGATAGATGTAGATAGATTATAGACATAGATATAGCTTACAGATAATATATGATCCCCATTGCAAAACAAACATCAGGCATGTTGTACGTGGTACCAATATAGAATTAAAAAATTTGTTTCTGGGCAAATATTTTGATATTTATCGATTCGATATAGTTATTGAGCTATGATATGATAGAAACGTGATTTTTTCGTGGTTGTTATCATCTGATGATCATGTTTGTAGTAAGAAAGCAATTTGTTGGGGTGCTGGTATGTGTACAGCAAAAGAAAAAGTTTAAGACATCAAATCATTAGTGTTATTGCTCCTCTATTAACGGTTTGTTTTGTGTTTCTTGTCGCCGTACCAATGACGGTTATATATGATGTATTATACCTTGAAATCCTAGTATTAATGAATTTAAAGCTCTTCCGAAAGCGTTATATCAATTTGAACCACATGGTGAATGGTACGCACATTCGTATTATGGTTTAGGTTACGACTCGGATTATAATGACTATGTGGTTGTGAGGTTAACAATAATTCATGAGAAAGATAATAATAATGTGAGACCCTACAAAGTGAATTTCTACTCGTTCAGGAACCATTCCTGGAGACTAATCAAACCATTTCCTTGTTAAGAATTCATCACCAACTTAATTAATATTTAACACATGCCAAAAAAGAATCTAGAATATTCAAGAGTTGTAAAGAATTAAAAGTAGATCTCTAGACGGAGTATTCTAGAGAAAAGTCGAGAAATATTCTAGAAAAGGATAGTTCTAAAATAACTAGTTGTTAGGAATATTCTAGAAGAGAGTAGTAGTAGATATCTCACACTAGATCCTTCCATCACCTCCAATAAATAGAGGTGGTCCAATTGAGTTGTATGTGTCCTCATATAAAAGAGTGTGTGCTCAAAACTAGGTGATCTCAAGAAAATAAGAGTGAGTGATCAAGTAAGGAGTGTTGTTGAAGCAAGTGAGAAAAGCAACAAGTGAGTGAAAAATAAGAAAGAGTTGCTAGAGTGTGACTACAAAAAAAAATTGATTGTAAAAATTGTAAGACCGAAGCGGGTCTTTACTTTGTACTAATAAAATTCAAGTTGTGGAAAATCGATTGTCCCTGTTATTTTCGGTTAAATGAAATATGTATTTAAAACATGAACTTCAACAACAAGTTCAAAACAACTTAAGACCAACAAAGAAGTTCAAACTATTTCTGGAAAATAGAAAACCAAACTTAGAAAGAGATGAAAGAGAAGAATCAAGTCCACTGAATTCAGTGTGTCCTTAAGGAAATTATTCCCCTCGAGTACCTGAGGTTATGGAATATATCCTCCCGGGATAAAATGATTCACTTCAGTAGAATAGTGGTACCTCAAATTCTATCGAACAACAAACTCACTCAACGGTAGCAAGTCATACTAGAGTTCTTGCAAGAAAGAAGAGTTTTTAATTAACTTGAAAATTTTGTACTAATATCTGAGGAAAAATTAGATATTTATAGCCAAAATGTGTTGCTTCAGAAAAGAAGCAATGGTTCGTGAAGAGTTGCACTGTTTCAGATAGTCCGGCCCATCTGTGGAGCCATCTGCGTCCGCAGATGGCAATATGCGACCACATGTCATACTACATACAAAACAGAAAGTTGATGGTTGATCTGCGTTGGCATCTGCGGAGCCAATTGCATTCGTAAATGACCATATGCACCCGCAAATGTTTTAAACGTCATTCAAATAGTGAACTGAGAGATCGCATCCCTTTAATGTGCATTTTGATATGCATCCGCAAATAGAGAAAAATTTCAGATCAGATTTTGAATTAAATAATTATTAAACAATTAAGCTTCAAATGAATTTTATCCAAAAAGATAGTCTCTCGATCATTTGACAAATCCAAATCCAAATCTGAATCCAAAGCCGAAGTCGAGTGAGTGACTCCACCGACGCCGCAAGGCTTGTTTTCTTCTTATCTTACTAACAATATGAAGTAGTGTTTCTATGCTTAATCACAAGAAAGTTCCTTTCTCCCACATTTGGTGGGAGAACACTTCTTTTATAAAGTGAAACCATAATTCACTTTTTCCCTCCATTTTCCATTCACATTTCATCATTAGAACCCAACAATCCCCCACATGAATGGGAAATGACTATAAGATTAAAAATATACGAACAGTTGTGTGATTTATAAGCAAAGACTAATAGCATCTGGATAAGTAGGTTTCCCTATGAACTTTTCATAGTGAATTTATATCGGATACATTCGGTCAATTGGTAGATGCGATATCTTTGAACCGTCAAACTTTGTTGTACACCTAGACAATATAAGTCACACAACTAGCCTTTTACTGTTTATGGTTCTCACAGTTTTGTTTATTTCAGCCATGAACACTACCTGGTTGTCACGACCCAATTTCTTAGGTCATGATGGCACCTACCATAGCCCACCAGTAGGTTGGACCCATAGTCCGGAACAACTATTAATAAACTAATAAGAAAAGCGGAAGCAATATTAAATGAAAATGAGAAAGAAGTTAAGAAGGAAGTATACATATCCCCAAAACCTGGTAAAGGTAGTACAAGAGCTTCTAACAAGACAGGAGTACAAAATAAACATAATACATATATACAGAACTGTCCCTGAAATGTAAAATAAAGATTAGTCCAACAACTGAGGGAGAGCAGGACCAACTCCGAACGTCAGGAGCTCACCCTAAATCTCCGATTCATGGCAGCTCCGCATGATGCACACGTCAGCGATGAGAACTCGTACTATAATCTGCAGGGTGCAGAAGTGTAGTATGAGTACCAACACAAGGTACTCAGTAGGCATCGAACGACTGAGCTCCAAAGATAATCCAAGTATAAATAGTATGCAAAGCAGGAATATAAATAACAGACAACTATCTAGGAAATGATACATAATAACGCTAATGAAGCAATAAGGATAAATAATCCTATTTTACCAGTAATCAGGGACAAAGCGTGATACCATCAATAGCTAGTAAATATACAATAGTAGGATGAATAAAGAGATATACAATTTATAATAGTAGTAGGAAAATAGGAAATGATATACAAATAATAACTAGAGGAAGGTGGATATACAACCGCGCTAATACGAAGGTACTACCCTAGAGGAAACTAGTCTAACATCACAGGGATCATAAACAACAAGGAAGCTAACGCTAGCATAATTAGGGTCTCTAACCGAAATGTGAATAAGCATAAGCTAGTCTAATAGTAATAAATCTTACCTTAATAAGGAGGAGTAAAAGGACTCAGAAGCGTACCTCCAACCTCGGGTACCAATCCATAACTAGCTTGCCACGAACCATATGATAATATCCAAATAATAATATAATCGGCTAGACCGGATAAATAATAACCTAATCGGGCCCCCATAAACCTGGAAGGTACAATCAATCACTCAACAAACAACAAACATAACCTATACCTATTCAGCCTCCCATAAGACCGACAGATATAAATACCAAATAATTATACTGGTGATAGGCAATTCATATGAATGAATGAATGCAATGTAAACTAATACTACCCTATTGACTAAGAGACAAATCGTACCAAGCATATACACCTTCTTCGGCTAGCCGGCTCGCAAGGCAGGACCTATGGATATTATATTTTTCGGTACGTAGTCCCCAGATAGAGAAATCCATAGGGGACTCAGGATATCCATATATAGTACCTGGTACCAAATCAGGACTTCCAATAACCATCATAATAAATCTACTCCGTCCAGTACCGGAGAGAGATAAGAGTATAATAAGGTGCTCGGACTCGAATAGATGCTAAATAAGTAGATATCCATAAAATTTGATGCCCAAGATCCAATCTGGGACTAAAATGGTGTAATAATGTAGAAAGGATCAAAATCTCCCTCTACCAAAATAAGTCAATAATGAAGAAGGAGTGGATCAGAAATGGACCGGAATCAGCCTCGGTCTAAGTTTCCAAAGTAGTATGTTTAGTTTAAAATATCATAGACCAATAATAAGGGTGGTAAAACTTCCATTTTAAAAGAATCAATTTTTAAAGTGAAAAAGTGGGAATAAATTCCTTTTTAAAAAATAGTAGTAAAACCAAGGTGCCAACCGGAATCGTCCCACTAAATAAGTATAAATACGTCTAATTGTATGCATGAAATCACTAGTATCTAAACAATACAACCGTAAGCGTCTAAGTGTCTATAACTAGAGCCACGTCCTTTCAAAGGATAGAAGACTAACTTGGTGCCCAACTGGTATTGTAACCACTGCCTAGGGCCCAACAATATGTACATAAACAGGATATCAACACCATAATTCGAGAAACTAAGGTAAACAAGGGCATAAAGCTACTAGAAGAATCTACTAGGGGAAATATCACCCAATTCACTAAATGATAAGATAAGTATTATACTAAAGGAACCTTCATGTCAATCTATGATTAAACAAGTTTATAATCAAGGATAATAGGATCCCACAACCATAACAGGTATTCTATGCTAAGGTTCCGGTCATATTTCTATTATAAATCCCCTAAATAGGTTAAGTCATGATATAAATAAGTATAAACCTATCCTACAATCCCTACCTAGCATGCGATCTATACAATACACAATCTCATAGAGAAGAGTATATCGTAGCCTAACTCCCTGCCGAACCGCAATCTCGAAACATCCAGAAACTACTTGTCTTCACACCATGATATCTAAAAAACATCGCACTATTAAAATCATAACCTACACATTAATACGAGTAATATTATACCCATATTACAATATAAACTCTGGGCCCAAAATCGAGTAAAAAATGGGCCCGTGGGGCCCGCAAATAAAATTCTAAAATTAAATTTGTCACGAGGTCCCTTGAAGGACAAGGAATGTGTGCTCGAAGTTTGAGCACAAATCGGGGCTCAAATCATCCCCAATAGATAATGAAAAGAAGAGGGAAAACAAGAATTAAACGGAGGATTTAGGCCAAAAACTTACGAAGAAATTAACGGGAGATAACCATCTCAACATACTCTACTCATACTAAAATCCAATTGATTGATTCCCATACTTCCTTAAGCTCATAGGTCTAATAATGGAGGATATGGGCAAGAAAATGATGAAAAATCAGGGAAGAGGGGACTACATACTACTAGGGGGTTACCCATCACGAACGCAGGGCCCCCTAGTCGCGATCGCGAGAGACAAAAAAAATTCCCTTTGCAAATGTAGGTGAAGGGACATGAACATGAAGGCTTAGCAAGATAGACCATCACGAACGCGGGCGACTAGCCGTGATCACGAAGAAGGAAATGTACCGGGTCAAACTGACCCTTCATTGCGAACGCGGTGGAAGGGATCACGAACGCAAAGGTCAAAGACTTGACCCTTTGAAAATTTGGCCACCTCCTCGCTAATATGAAGGGAAAAATATGTCTGCACCAACTGCGGTAAACCAGTAAAATGGCTAAGTCCCGACGGACTCCAACCGAGTGATCGAGATTCGTTCGGAACCCTGTGCGTTCAAACGAACTATGCTACCATACCAAATTCAATATTTTGAACTCAATAGAACCATAAAAATTCCCATCCGAGGTTGTTTCAACAAAATATGGGCCCCACACCTATAGTTCCATTTTTACTAAAATCTACCAATAGCCTAAAAAAAGTTCGAAAGCCTCGAATCCCGGACCAAGGGTACTCCTAGCCTAAAATACATATTCTGGAGCTAACGACGCTGTCAAAATTCTCATCCGATGCCATTTACTAGAAGTTTTGGTCTAAAACCTATTTCTCAACTTCAAAAGCTCCAAAATGGGGAAATGGGCTTACAACCCAAACGAATTGCCCGAAAATTGAACCGATGCTTACGGCAAGTCATAAATGACCTATAACCACTATGAGAAATCTGAAATGCTGAAAACAAGTGGAAGTGGAGAAAATGACCTAGAGGGTCATTACAATGATTTTCATGAGAGCTAAGAGAATATGCCTTTACTATCATTCTCCTTGAAGCGGCTTCCACTTCACACGCGCATAGGTGATTCCTAAATATTTAATCCTATAGATAAACTATTTGGTCATACCTGCCAAACTTAGAAAACATTAAAAAGCTTCAAATCTTACGCTTTATCCTTGTTTTCTGAATATTGTCTTCATCATGAGAATAGGTTGGGTTATTTGACAATGTTGAACCGCCAGTCACAACTTTGTTTGATCTCTTTGAACTAGCTCTTAAGATCTCCAGTCTGATAGATAGAGTTACCACCGTGATGACTTGTACTAGGCCTTAAACCCATTCTCTTTGATGATCTTTTAACTGCCTCTCTAATTAGACCTTTTATAAGTGGATTTGACACATTATCTTTTGACTTCACATAGTCAATCATGATAATTCTACTAGAGAGTAGTTCTCTAATGGTATTATGTCTCTGTCTTATGTGATGGGATTTTTCTTTATACACCATGATCTTTGCCCTACCTATTGCAGTTTGACTATCATAGTGTATGCATACAGGCATCAAAGGTTTGGGCCAAAAAGCAATATCTTCCAAGAAATTTCAGAGCCATTCAGCTTCTTCACCGGCCTTATCTAAAGTGATAAATTCAGATTCCATTATAGAGAGAGTGATACTCATCTATTTAGATGATTTCCAAGAGATTGCTCCTCCACTAAGAGTAAATACATACCCACTTGTGGATTTTACTTTATTTAACCTAGTGATCCAATTTGCATCACTATATCTTTCAATTACTACTGGATATTTGTTATAATGTAAAACATAGTTTTGACTATCTTTTAGATACCCCAAAACTCTTTTCATTGCCATCCAATGAGTTTGATTGGAATTATTTGTGAACCGACTCAGTTTACTAATAGCACATTCTATATCTGGTCGCATACAGTTCATGATATACATCAAACTTCCCAACACTCTTGCATGTCCAATTGTGAGTCACTTTCACCTTTATTCTTTTAAAGTGCAAAACTCACATCTATTGGTTTCTTGGCAATATTAAAATCTAAATACTTGAACTTGTCAAGTACCTTTTCAATGTAATGAGACTGTGACAATGCTAAACCTTGTATACTTCTATGAATTTTTATCCCTAAGATCACATCATCAACTCTAAGGTCTTTCATATCAAATTTTCTTGCTAGCATTCGTTCAGTAGCATTTATGTCAGAAATGTCTCTACTGATGATCAACATGTCATCAACATACAAACAAACAATGAATTTTTGATTTAGAGTGTCTTTAATGTAAACATATTTGTCATACTTATTAATCTTAAATCCATTTGCCAACATGGTTTGGTCAAACTTTGCATGCCACTGTTTGGGTGCTTGCTTTAGTCCATAAAGTGACTTAATAAGTTTGAACACTTTTCTTTCTTTACCAGGAACCACAAAACCCTCGGTTTGTTCCATGTAAATTTCTTCCTCCAATAATCTATTCAAGAAATCTGTTTTCACATCCATTTGATGGATTTTAAAACCATATACCACTGCTAGTGCAATCAACATCCGAATGGATGTAATGCTTGTTACTGGCAAGTATGTGTCAAAATAATCAAGACCTTTGTGTCAAAATAATCAAGATCTTTTTTTTTGTTTAAAGCCTTTAACGACAAGTTTTACCTTGTATTTGTCAATAGTTTCATCAGCTTTCATTTTCCTTTTGAAAATCTATTTTGAACCTAAAGGCTTATTTCCTGAACCAACTCTCAAGTATGGTTGTTCAAGATTGAATCAATCTCACTATTGACAACGATTTTCCAAAAGGATGAGTCCGCAGAAGACATGACATCTTTGAATGTTTAAGGCTCATTTTCAAGAAAAAATATTACAAAATCTTATCCAAAGGAAGTAGATGTACTTTGACGTTTACTACGCCTTGGATTCTCTTCATTAAGTACATTCTCTGTTGGTTCCTCTCAAGGTCGTTTAGACCCTTCACTAGACAACTTATATCTAGTTTTATAAGGATAAATGTGTTCAAAGAACTTAGTGTTATCTGATTCAATTACCATATTGTTATGAATACCCGAATGTTCAGATTTGTGAATTAAAAATTGACATGCTTTATTATTTTTTGCATATCGAATAATAACATAGTCCACAGTCTTTGGTCCTATTTTGACCCTTTTGGGTATGAAAACTTGGACTTTGGCTAGACACCCCCACACTTGAAATATTTCAAGCTGAGTTTCCTTCTTTCCATTTCTCATATAGAATTGATTGTGTCTTGCTATGGGTCACACTATTGAGTATTCGATTTGCTATAAGGATAGCTTTCCCCTATAAGTTTTGCGGTAAACCTGAACTTATAAGTAAGACATTCATCATTTCCTTCCATGTTCAATTTTTCCTTTCTATAATTCCATTAGATTGAGGTGAGTGTGGGGCAGTAGTTTGATAGATAATTTCATTTTCCAAAACATATCTCTGCAAAAGGAGATTCATACTCTCCACGCCTATCACTTTTTATTTTTTTTATTTTTTTATCCAACTGATTTTCAACTTCAATTTTATATTACCTAAATGCTTCTATTGCTTCATCCTTACTATTTGGCAAATAAACATAATAATATCTAGTGCAATCATTAATAAAAGTTATGAAATACTTTTTCCCACCGCGAGATGGTGTTGACTTCATATCACAAATATTTGTGTTAATCAATTCTAAGGGATTGGAATTCCTTTCAACGATTTTATAAGTATATTTAGCATACTTAGATTCAACACATGTTTGACATATTGATTTATTGTACTCAAAGTTACGCAAAACTTCTAAATTAATTAGTTTTTATAAGGTCTTGTAATTGACATGTCCTAAACGTTCATACCATAAATTATTTGACTCAAGTAAGTAAGAAGAAACATAACTTCTATTCATCTCAATAGAAATTATATTGATCTTAAAAAGGCCCTTGGTGAGGTAACATTTTCCTACATACATTTTATTCTTACTTATTACAACTTTATTGGAGATAAAGAAAGTTAAATGCGTTCTTAGTTAGAAGTGATGTTCAACTCTCAAACATGAAGGATATTGTTTAAAGTCACCACCTTGACAGATGTCATCTGCAAGCAAATTTTGCATGTTCCTTAAACTTTTACGGTAGTGGATTTTGCCATGAATATCTTCTCATTAGGTTTAGCAGGAGCATATGATGCAAATATTTCTTGTTGGCATAAACGTGGTAGGAGGCACTGGAATTCATCCACCATTCTTTTGGAAAACCAACTAGGTTGCATTCAGAAAGCATGACATAAAGGTTGTCCATTTCTTCTTTGGATTCAACCATATTTGCCTGATCCTTTTTCTTTCCCTTCCTTGGAGCCCGATAATCTGGAGCCTTGTGACTAACTTTGCCACAGTTGAAGCAATTTCTTCTTAGGAGGATTGTATTGCTGTTCAGATGTTTTCTTCCTTTTCTTTGACTTTGTAGGACCATTTTCAACAATGTTTGTTTCAGATATTGCTGAATTTTCACGTGACTACTTTTCCGCAGCCTTGGTATCCTCTTTAATTCTCAAATGTATAATGAGATCTTCGACATTCATCTCCTTGCATTTGTATTTCAAGTAATTTTTGAAGTCCTCCACAAAGGAAACAACTTCTCAATTATGGCAGCCATTTGAAAAGCACCATTCACAACCAAACCTACATCAAAGGTTACGTGAGTGTTAAGAACAAACTTAATATGTTCAACAAATATATTATATAAGGTTATACCTTCAAAAAGGAGATCATGGATGATAACATGAAATTCTTAAACTTGGGTAACAACAGCTTTACTGTCTACTATTTTGAAGTCCAGAAACTTTGCAACTATAAATTTCTTCATTTTGGCATCCTCTGTTTTGTACTTCTTTTTCAAAGCATCCCAGAGTTCTTTTGAGGTCTTCATATTGCTATACACATTGTACAAATCATATTGTATCCTGCTCAGAATATAGTTTTCACACAGAAAATCTTAGTGCTTCCAAGCTTCAGTCATTAAGAAGCGTTCATTATCAGGAGTTGATTCCGGCAAGACAGGAACACTTTCATTGATGAACTTCTACAGACTTAAAGTAGTCAAGTAGAAGAACATCTTTAGATGCCATCTTTTGAAATCTATACCTAAAAAATTTCTTGTTTTCTGGCGGTGCCATGGCAGGAGCAACACTCAATCCACCCGAAAAAGCAGTAGTTGTTGTTACAACATTCACTGTTCCAACATTGACTTCATTTTCAATAGTCATTTTGCTGTCACCATGTCACGACCCAATTTCTCAGGTCATGATGGTACCTACTCTAACCTACCAGTCGGTAAGCCAACCCGTAGTCCGGAACAACTAGTAACAGACTATCAAGAGAAAAGAAGAAACAACAGAATAAATGAAATAAAAAGGCTACTATAATACCAAAACCTGGTGGAGCCAGTGCAAGAGCTTCTAATACAATAGGAGTACAAGTGAAATACAGGGTAATATATATACAAAGATCACTCTAAACATAACATAGAGATCAGTCTAACAATAAGAGAGAGAGAGAGAGAGAGAGAGTAGGAGCACTCCGAGAGTCAGGATCTCACCCTAAATCTCTGATTCATGGTTACTCCACACGATGCACACATCAACGGCGATAACTCATTCTATGATCTGCATGCTGCAGTAGAGTAGTATGAGTGCTAAACATGTGGTATTCAGTAAGCATCGATCAACTGAGCTCCAGAAATAATGCAAGCATAAATAATATGTAAGGCATGAATATAACCACATGCAACTATCCAGGAAAGCTAAGCATAATGAGGCTAATGAAGCAATAAGGGTAAACTACCCTATTCTAACAGTGTTCAGGAGCTAAAGTACATTACTGTATATCACTAATCAATATACCAATGAAGAGTGAAAGAAATATATATATGGTAGTATACAAGGCCAAAGAATACATATACAATATGAATAGACAAAGAAAGAGAGGGATATACGGTAATACCATATATATATATATATATATATATATATATATATATATATATTGTCACGCCCCAAATCCCATCAGGACGGATTGGTACCCGTAGCCGATAAGGCCCGAGAGAACCAAGTTTTGCTTCTATTTATTCATATGCATGCCATAAGAAACACCATTACCACGTAAGGACTTAAAATGCTAATAACGGAATTCATGGAACATGTGACATATATTTACATGTGTGAAACTTGGCCGTTGAGGCCATCAAGTCAAAAACGTCATGTATCATCTTACATTCATACACCCACATACGTCTACAAAAGCCTCTAACAGATACATTTACCAAAACCAACTGAAAGTCGGGACAAGTCCCCGCTTTATACAACATATACAAAACCAAAACACATGTACAACTATGACTCGGAGAAGCCCCGAACTAACTGAAGCTCACCAATGATCCGCAAACAACTGGAAACCTACTATGGAGGCCTACTAGCACCTACGCCTGCAGCAAGTAAGGTAAGTCCCACAAGGTACGTCAGTACAAAGAATGTACTGAGTATGCAAGGTTCATAAGAAACTGTATGAATCATAAATACATCAATGAGCTCAATTACAAATGCATGACCAATATGGATAAGTCATCATTCTGTGTTTTGGGAACCATGTATATTGCTTTCATTACTTTCTTTGCTTCTATGATTATTCATCTTTGCCTGTGACCTGTAATACCCGAGCCCCGACTGAACAGTGGGTTTTAACATAACGTAACGTTATATGGGGATCGGCTCAAGCTAGGCTTATGCCTCTAGAGCTACCACCCATAAATCAATACATCGGGATCGGCTCGAGCTAGGTTATTACCTCTAGAGCTGCCACCCTTAAACTCATATCTCAGGTTCAGCTCAAGCTAGGTTATTACCTCTAGAGATACCACCTGTCAGGATCGGTCTGAGCTAGTCTTATGCCTCTAGGACTGCCCCCTGATCCAATAATTTCGGGATCGGCTTGAGCTAGGCATTTTGCCCCCAAAGCTACCACACATACTCAAACATTAACCACATATATGCATTACTTCATTCATTACTTTGAGATTGATACAATGATAGTCACAGCTTTATTTGAGGCTTTGGATCAATAATCAATAAGTGAGAGACATGTGACAATGAACAAGATACATGAGTATAACCACTATTGGAACTTTGGAACACAACCTTATTGGGCTTTTGGAACATTATCAATGAATATGAGACATGTGATTCACAATTGATCAATGAGTAGGAAACATGTGATAGTAACCATTGGTAATCGGAAATATGATACCTTAGCACATTTCGGAATAGGACAAGTGTAATGTCAATGTGACTACTATATGTTGCAGAAAGATACGGACAGAGTAACCTTACATACCTTGTATTCTCAATACGAATATACAATATTAGATGTGCATACAATAGTCCCACTACTTCCTTACGTTTCACTCTACAACACAAATACATAACGGAGTTTACATTAACCACCAACTACCTTACAAATGCATATGACGACAATGAGTTACATGTTTGCCTTAAAAATGTCATTTCCTTCTCTACAATGCCAGTCACGGCATTGCCATACCAATAATATCCCAATAATTCCATACATTGACCACAACATCATATACCACTAACATTTCACCACAAAGTTTCTCCTTTACACTTTCTCATTCACACCATATCACAATTAAGCCATCAAGTCACCTTAATACACCTCATATCATATATCGGCCAAAATCCCATAATTTACACTTATAGAAAAATAACAAGTTTAATAACATAATCACACCATACATGTTTATATTTCATTCATACCATGCTCTTTCATCAAACTCACAAGTCATATTTCAAGTTATAATTCCATGGATAAGACATCGTTTAGCAAAAAGCAAGAATGCATTATTTACACTTCTAGACATACCCATCATGATCTACATACTCTCCAATGCATATAATATATTAATCCATAAGAATAATCACTTACCCAAGCTTGAAAAATGATGATCTTGCTCCAAAAGATGGCTTAGGGTTCTTAGGGTTTGAGAGAAAATATCTTGTATTTTTGGTCTAAAAGCATGAGAGTTTATGATGAATAAAAATCAGATTTTGG
This sequence comes from Capsicum rhomboideum, assembly GCA_031232105.1. Taxonomy (NCBI): domain Eukaryota; kingdom Viridiplantae; phylum Streptophyta; class Magnoliopsida; order Solanales; family Solanaceae; genus Capsicum; species Capsicum rhomboideum. The sequence goes on from CP124711.1 coordinate 118,017,036, forward strand.
CCCTTTATATAATCCCTCAATTCCATCCTTATCCACTCTTTATAGCATTTAATGCTATGTCTAGAAGGTCAAGGGAAGAATGGGTCATTTGACCCATTTTGGCCCATGTCTTCTTCTTTATTTTGGGCCTTTTATTGAGCCCAATTCACTTAACCCAATAAAATCAATAATTTCTCATGTTTAAATCATTTCATACGTGTTGTGACAATATTTCCACTCACACTATTTATATCCGTAGCCTCAATTCCAAAAACAAGTAATTCTAGCCACGTATGGCTTATTTTGATCGAAAGGGTAAAACCGTCATTTGGATGCCAAATTCGTCCACGAATAATATTATCAAATGTAATGCCAATTAATTCAATTATTGCATGTATAGGCTCGTGGTTGTATAAGAAATGTGACAAAAAGCGACCCGGTACGTCCCCGGGCACCCCTGGGACTTAGAAAAATTTCCAACTTTTGAAATGTGCGCACAAGCAGCCTGGCATGACCTTGGGCGTGCCACCTTGATGCCTGTGCCCAAAAAATTTGAGCAATAAGCGGCCTGGCACACCCTCTGGCGCGCCTGGCCCTTATTTTAAAAAAAAATAAAATTGTTTTCGACTTTTCTTTGAGGGTTCGGTTAGATACCTCAAGTTCTATTCTTTAACTTACTTCTTACCTTTAATATCCTTTGTTTGGAGGTCCTCCAAGCCTCATTTTTAACCCCACAAATGTTCCACAAAGTCACCAAAACACCTCCTACGAAGGTCTAATCACATGTACGAAGGCCAATATCAATTATCTCATCCCTAACATACTAACATTACAAAATACATACTTATGGATCTCGACACCTAAGTGAACATTGTTAAATGTCTTCAAGTAGGGTTGGGAAGGTACAGGGTGTTATATTCTTCCCCCCTTAGGAACATTCGTCCTTGAATGTTAACAATATCGTTTCAATCACGACAAATGCATCTCTATGTTAGCATACATATACATAAACACTTAAGACTCATAGATACTTACTTTGTATTGCTCCACTTCCGCACTTTGAACTTTTTCATCCATTTGAAATAGATGGGGGTACTTGGATTTCATCATTTCCTCAGTTTCCCATGTGATTTCTTCTACTTGTTGATTTCTCCAAAGGACTTTTACGGAAGCTATGTCTTTATTCCTGAACCTCTTTACTTGTCGATCTAGAATAGCAATGGGTACCTCTTCATAAGTAAGATCCTCTGTAACTTGGACATCTTCAACGGGAACAATACGAGATGGATCCCTTATGCACTTCTGAAGCATCGAAACATGAAACACTAGGTGGACTGAGGAAAGTTCTTGAGGTAGTGCTAATTCATACGCAACTTGCCCAAATCTTCTAATAATTTCATATGGGCCTATATAACGTGGACTCAATTTTCCTTTCTTTTCGAGCCGCATTACCCCTTTCATCGGTGACAACTTTAAAAATACCCAATCACCTATGGCGAATTCAAGCCCTCTTTTTCTAACATCAGCATATGACTTGTGGCGACTTTGAGCCGTTTGTAACCATTGTTGGATCACTTTAACTTTCTCCATAGACTGATGAACGATATCCGGCCCAAGTAAAGCAGTTTCACCCACTTCAAACCATCCAATTGGTGATCTACATTTCCTTCCGTACAAAGCTTCATAAGGTGTCATTTTAATACTTGAATGATAGCTATTATTGTAAGCAAATTCAATAAGAGGCAAATGGTCATCCCAACTGCCTTGAAAATCTAACGTGCAAGATCGTAGCATATCTTCAAGTGTTTGAATAGTACGTTTTGCTTGTACATCAGTCTGAGAATGGAAAGCCGTACTCAGATTCACCTGTGTAACCAAACTCTGCTGAAAAAATCTCCAAAAATGCGCAATAAACTGAGCTCCCCTGTCTGATATAATGGAGATCGGAATCCCATGTAACCGCACTATTTCTTTAACATATAATCTTGCATAATCCTCAGCTGTATAGGTGGTCTTTACTGGTAGGAAATGCACTGACTTGGTAAGCCTGTCCACTATAACCCATATAGAATTAAATTTCCGCAGTGTACGAGGCAACCCCGTGATGAAATCCATATTAATCATATCCCATTTCTAGACTGGAAGATTGATACATTGCATATAACCCCCTGGTTTCTGATGCTCTACTTTCACTTGTTGACAATTCGGGCATTGAGCGACAAATTCTGCAATGTTCTTCTTCATATTTCCCCACCAATACACTTCTTTTAAATCATGGTACATTTTAGTAGCACCCGGATGAATAGAATAGCGCGAATGATGCGCCTCTGTCATAATTCGTTTCCTCAGCTCATCTCCATCTGGTACACATAATTTACCTTGGTATTGGAGCACCCCTTCTTGTGTAAGATCAAATGCCTTTGTCAAATTCTGTTGTACATTTTCCTTTAGCTGCAATAACATAGAATCCGCAAACTGCTTCTCTTTCACTTCAGCTATTAAGGAGGATTCCGCTGTATTTTGCACAATAACCCCTTCATCTGGAGATTCAATAAGGCGAACTCCCAAGATGGCTAATTGATGTAGATATTTGATTATCTCTTGTTTTTCAGTCAACTGCCCACTAGTGCTTTCTACTGCCTTGCGGCTCAATGCATCTGCTACCACATTTGTTTTGCATGGATGATAAAGAATGTCAATATCATAGTCTTTTAAGAGCTCTAACCACCTTCGTTGCCTCAAATTGAGTTCCTACTGCTTAAAGATATATTGCAAACTTTTGTGATCAGTATAGATATCAACATGAACGCCATACAAATAATGACGCCATATCTTTAAAGCAAAAACCACCGCTGTTAATTTAAGATCATGTGTGGGATAATTTTTCTCATGTGGCTACAACTGTCGTGAGGCATATGCTATGACATTACCGTGTTGCATCAATACACATCCGAGGCCAACCCCGGAAGAATCACAATACACTGCATAACCTTCGGTGCCTTCAGGAAGTTCTAACACTGGTGTGGAGGTTAATTTATCTTTAAACTTTTGGAAACTTTTCTCACATGCATCATTCCACTGAAATGTAACTGCCTTATGTGTAAGCTTTGTTAACGGTGCAGCAATAGAGGAAAAACCTTCCACAAATCTTCGGTAATAACCCACCAGTCCAAGAAAACTACGAATCTCTGTGGGTGTCGTAGGTCTTGGCCAAGTTTTCACCGCTTCAATCTTCTATGTATCAACTTGTATCCCTTCATCTGACACAATGTGACCCAAGAATGCGACTGATTTTAACCAAAACTCACATTTGGAGAACTTTGCATACAATTTACGCTCACAGAGAATCTGTAACACCTACTAATCTAAGGCGTATTTATATGCCTTAGTAGCGACTTTAACTCATGATTACCTTAGTTTTGAGAACAATACTTGTGTATTATATAAGTTTTTGATGGAATATGGGATATTGTGCTAACCAATATGATTAGACTCTTGTAGGTGGAATTTGCGACTTTTTGGAGCATGTTTGGCATGGAAAGTGAGGCTTGGAGGAGCTACAAGTGAAGAATATTGAAGATAAGAGGCAAGACAAAGAGTTGAACTTGAAGAATCCAACCAAATCCGCGAAGAGAAGTCGACAAAATCAAAAAAAAAAAAAAAAAAAAAAAAAAAAAAGGGCCTGGCGCGCCAAAGGGTGTGCCAGACCGCTTTTGGCGAATTTTTCACTTGCCCAGGAAGACTTGGGGCTTGCCCAGGGGCGTGCCACGCCGCTTGGGAGCACCCTTTTGCTGAGGCAAAATCTGCCTAAGTGCTAGGCGGGCCCAAGGGCATGCCGGGCCGCTTTTTGGCCGCTTTTTGCCTCGACTTGGGTCTATAAATAGGGCTTTTGAGTTATTGTATCACATTCCATCACCCATAGAATATTTTGGACGTTTTTGGTCATCTCAATTAGGTTCCATTCCTCTTCTTTTCAGTTTTTAAGTAATTTTATGGTATTTATTGACTTTTGGATGTTGATTGACATTATGAGTGGCTAAAATCCCTCATTCTTGGGGTTAAGGCCAAGAACATGAATCTCTTGGGTTAATTGTGTTGGTTTTTGCTGGAGTTTATCATAAATTGGTTATTCATATATTCTAAATTTCATTATTTTGATGCTTGATCACCATTGGAATATATTCCTTGTCTCAAAGTGAGCTCGAGAGAGAAACTAAGAGATAGAACGTGAATATATGAAGTGTGGTCTTTCTCGGGGAAGGAATTCTAAGGGATTGACATGTGGTTAGGACCGAGAGGTACCTAAACCACCACACTTGGTCATTTACGAGAAGAAAACTTAAATGCTCTAGAATTGGTTAAGCTTATCACCACTCACTGATGTAGGTAGGTTTCTAAGTTCTAGTAGAAGATTATATTTTGGAGACGAATATAGTTATAAAATTAACCTCGGGATCAATAACCATGATAAACAACACAAAGTGCTTTAACCAATAACAATTTTGCTAATGAGATGACGTTTGGATTGCCTTAGCCCTGGGAATTTACTCTTTATTGATTTTTCAAGGGTATTTACGAGAACTAAAGTTACGGTAGCGAAGATAGGAGTTCATAGTCCGCAACCATTTAATTTTCAGTACCAAATCTCTTGACGTTTTTGCAACACTAGTTTTTAATTATAGTTGACGTCCAGAGTTGATTTCTGTTGACGAGAGTCCCTTGGGTTCGACATCCGGCTCTTTTAAAGGAGCCACTTTATTACTAGAACGATCACGTACACTTGCGTGTATAGATGGGTCGCAACACCTACCGTAAGTGATTAGCATGGTCCTCTGGTGATCTTGAATAAACCAAGATGTCATCTATAAATACCGTCACGAACACGTCCAAAAATGGCTTAAACACCCTATTCATCAAATCCACGAATACAGCCGGTGCATTTGTTAGTCCAAATGACATAACTAAAAATTCATAATGGCCATACCGTGTTTGGAAAGCCGTCTTGGGTACATCTTCTTCTCTAACTCTGACTTGATGGTAACCCGACCTCAAGTCAATCTTTGAAAACACTTGGCACCCTGTAACTGATCAAAAAAATCATCAATTCGAGGGAGGGGATATCTGTTCTTGATCATTACCTTATTCAATTGCCGATAGTCGATTCACATTCTCAACGTGCCATCTTTCTTCCATACACATAATACCGGTGCACCCAACGGGGACATACTAGGACTGATGAAGCCCTTGTCCAGCAAATCTTTCAACTGCTCCTTCAATTCACGCAATTCTATTGGAGCCATTCTATATGGAGGAATAGAGATAGGCTGAGTGCCTGGAATCACATCAATGCCAAACTCTACTTTCCGTTCTGGGGTAAGCCTGGAAGATCCTCTGAAATACATCAAGAAATTCATTGACCACTGGAACCTACTGCGGAGTCAGTGGTTCCACATCATTATCTTTCACTCGTACTAAGTGACATATATATCCCTTGGCCATCATTTTCCTGGCTTTCAGATAGGAAATAAATCTGCCTCGTTGTGCCCCTATATCACCCTTCCATTCAAGAACATTTATTTGTGGGAAATGAAAATGTACCTTCTTGGCCCGGCAATCTACCGTGGCATAATAAGAAGCCAACCAATCCATCCCCATTATCACATCAAAATCCACCATGTCTTATTTGATGAGGTCGGCCAGTGTATCATGACCACACATATTTACCACACAATTACGATATACTCTTTTTGCAACAACATATTCACCAATCGGTGTAGACACTTCAATTTATTTAATTAATAATTCTGGTGCCTTTGCAAATTTTGCAGCAACCAATGGAGTAACATAGGAAAATGTAGAACCCGGGTCAATCAATGCATATACACTATATGAAAATATGGATACTGTACCTGTGACAACATCAGGAGAAGACTCTGAATTCTGTCGGTCCACTAAAGCATAAGTGTGTGTCACACCCTGTATCCCAACGAGGCGGACTGGAACACGAAGCCTATATGGCCCGAGAGAACCACTCTTTGCTCATGAACATTCGTATAAATGACCTCGTATAAATCTTACTACATCTTATGCAATTATGCTGAAGTCATGGAAAACTTATACGATATATGAAACTTAGCCGTTAGGGATATCAAGTCAAACAGAACATACATCTCTTACATTCACTTTCCCACATATGTCTACAAAGCTGCTAACTGATACATGAACACAACAACCCTATAGTCGGGAAAGTCCCCACTTTATACAATAATTACAATACCAAAACAATGTACATAGGTGACTCGGAAAGCCCCGAACCAACTGGAGCTCACCAATGATCTGCAGATGACTCGTAGCCTATTCTGGAGGTCTACTAACACCTGTGCCTGCAGCAAGTAAAGTAAATCCCCCAAAGGGGTCAGTACGAAGAATGTACTGAGTATGCAAGGCTATAAGAAACTTCATGAAACTAAAAAAAAAAACCAACGAACTTGATTTCAAGAGAATAGTCAATGTGGATAAATCATCGTTCAGTATGTGTGGAAGTATGTTCCTTACGTTAATTATTCCATTTGCCTTTATGTCCGTTACCATTAGTAGTTAGAGTAACCATTAATATGCAATGCAACCGTCAATATGCAACCGTTAATATATAGAGAGAGAAAGCAGGTTCGGCCCTTAGGGCTACCCCCTTTCAGGTTCAACATCAAGTTAGGATTTTGCCCCACTGAGCTTCCCCCCTGCCATCACTCGGAAAGGAGTGAAGCAGGTTCGGCATCAAGTTTGGCTTTTGCATCACTGAGCTTTCCCCCTGATCCAACAATATCGGGATCGGCTTGAGTTAGGCTTGCGCCCCCACAAATCTATCACCCGTACTCAATAAGTATAAGGAAAATATAAAGTAACCATAAGGAAAAATATAAAGTAACCATAAGAAAAATATAAGGTAACCATGAGGAAAATATAAGGTAACCATGAGGAAAAATATAAAGTAACCATGAGGAAAAATATAAAGTAACCATGAGGGAATTCCTTCTTTCATTACTTCTTATTACTTCTCTCTTTTACTTTAATGGGATTGATACATGGGAGATCATACACTTACGGGAAACACATAACCGCATTACTTCAGTCTTTTACGTTCATGAGATTGATACTTTTGAAGTTGTAACATTTTTGGAAGCTTTGGAACATAACATTATTGGAACTTGGAATCATGTCCATAATTATGTGAGACATTAATGACAATAGATCAAGACTAAGACATAGATGATAGCATGAATTGAGATGCCTTAGGACATTTTGGAATTGAGTAAGTACCATGACAAGGTGAATACTATATAATGCAGAAGGATACGGAAAGAGTAACCTTACATACCTTGTCGTCTTACTACGATTACACAAGCCTATATGGGGATACAATAGTCCAGCTTCCTCTTTATGTTTCACTCTACAACACAAGCATACATCGGAGCTTATATTAACAACTAGTTACTATACCAACGTATAAAACGACAATGAGCTATATGACTGCCGTATAACGTCATTTCGTCCTTTACAATACAATCCACTTCATTACCATGACAACAACATCATCACATTTCACACATTGACCAAGACATCATAAACCAATAACATTTTACACCAAGTTTACCCTTTACACTTCCTCATTAATACTACGTTACCTTTTCTCTGTCAAGTCACTCGATAGCTTTCACAATAACACTTTTAACATCAATCCATATTTTATACCATTCAAAATACCTCCGGGATACTCCTATATAGTCATTTAAAAGGTACCCTAAGTTGATAATTGCATCCATGAAGGGTATAGGGGTTTCGGGGGGCCAAAGGGATGCAAAAACAAGCAATTCAGAGTTCTGGGCTGACCTGCTAAGACACCTGCACCCACAGGTGACCTTTCGCAGTATCCAGAGGCACCTGCGTTGGCACCTGCGCCCACAGGTACTTCGTCTGCGAGGGCGGGTGCCCGTTTAGGCCAAAAAGGGTCTTTTTGGGGTCTTTTTATGCAATGAATGGTCCATGATCATAACTAAACTTCTTTTAACATATTTTTGGTCATCTCATATGCCAACCATCATCCATGGTCTCACAACACACATAAACATCACCAAAACCTCACTTTCTTGTCAATCCGCCACCAAATCCATAACCAAATTTACAACAAAATTTCCAAACATTATACACAAGAATAAAATAAGGCAAGACTATAATCACATCTCACATGTAAATATTGAATCCATCAAGTTAACTTCCTTCAAGATCACAAGTCTATGTTCAAGTTTACAAGGCAAAGCCATCCTCCGATTTAGCAAACACAAATTGTTTTACACATAGTGAGCATCTCACACTTCACCAACATAACCAACATGACATAAACCATCTTCCATGCATAAAATAGATAAAACCATTATAATATACACTTACCCAGTCTTGCAAGATGATGATCTTGGTCCAAAAGATGAAGGTCTAGGGTTTGTGTGAGATAAGGGAATATTGGAGATAATTCTAGAATTGGCATGGGTGTCACAACGGAATAAAAATCTGATTTGTGCCCTTTTATAGTCCCTTTTAGTCTCCCTTATCCAATCTTGGCATTACATGAAATGGTTGATTAGTCAAATGGAAGAATGGGTCATCTTTGCCCCATTGGGCCAAGTCTTCCATGTGATTTTGGGCCTCATTTAAGCCCAATGGCTCATGACTCATTTAATGCCCAACAAATTAATGGATAATTCATCAAGTCTCTCATGTTTTACTAATTCCATAAATGTAAAAGTAGTCGTATAGGTTCGACAACATACGGGGTGTTACACCTCCTACGAAGGTCTAATCCCATGTACTAGTCTCAATATCCATTATCTCATCAATAACATTACACAATACATACTTTTGGTTCTCGACACTTAAGTAACCATTGTTCAATGTCGTCAAGTAGGGTTTGGTAGGTACGGGGTGTTACAGTGAGATTTTGAACCCCACTAGTACTGGCTGCTTCTCTGACACCCCTACCACGGCCAACAGAATGCACACCTCGGCCCAAAGAAGGAACTGATGATGACGACGCAACGGCCGATCCCGCCGGTCGTGCTATACCACTCATACTCCTCTGGGGACACTCTTTCATCATGTGTCCTGTCATACTGCACCAGAAGAAAGCATTTGTCCCCAATATGTATGTACCTGAATGAATACGCCTGCAGTGCTGACATTGCTGATGAGGAAAACCTACTGCCTGTGATCTGTGAACTCCACTACTCTGCCCAGATGGACCACCTCTAGACCCTTGGAATTTAGAGTGAGCACCTGTTGTGGAATAAGAGAACGATGGTCTAGGCGGTCTGGGAAACATACGAGGCCTAGATCCTCCTTGGGACATCGCAGATGGTCCCATAGGTCTAGCCCTTTAGGACTGTCCTCTGTCAAATTCATGTACCCTTCGTCTCTGTCTTTGATCTTCCATTTTTTGGGCAAAGGCCTGTATTCTAGCTATGTCCATATCCTTATTCAAGGAAGCAATGGTGCAATCGCTTACCAAATATGGCTCTAATCTGTCCATGTATCGATGGACTCTGTCTGTCATCGTAGATACCACATTTGGAGCATATCAAGCCAAGGAATTAAATTGCAAACTGTATTCTCTAAAGCTTAAATTTCCCTAACGGAGATTTAGAAACTGATCCGCACGAGCCTCTCGGATCTCATAGGGAAGATAGTGATCAAGGAATGTTGCTTTAAATTCTTCCTGATTTGGTGGCATTGCACCGACACCACGAGACTTCTTCCAATCTTCATACCACAATATCGCCTTTCCTTTCAATCTATACGCAGCAAGTTCAAATGTTTCTACCCCAGTCACATGCATAACTTCCAGGGCCCTCTGAATCTGATCTACGAAGTCCTGTGGATCTGCTTTCGGATCTGACCCAGTGAATATAGGAGGGTCCAGTTTTAGAAAATCCTGTGTTCTGCGACTCGCCACTCTAGCCGCATCATCCTCATTTGTCATTGGACCAGCTCGTCCTTGACTTTGTGCTGCCACTAACTGTGTTAACATATGTACTACATTTCTCAGATCTTGATCTGTGGCATTCATTGGTGGTTCTGCGGGTACTTCTCTACCGACTGGCTCTTCCGGAGCTGGAAAAGTAGAAGAAGACCGCGATGAAATTTCAGCATTTGCTCCACCTTGACTAGCTTGTTCAGGTGGTAATCTACTCATTCCTTCTCCAGCAGGCATATCTACTGGCTTACCTTTACCTCTACCTCTTCTTGTGATTGGTATTGTTATTATATCAAAAAGAAACAATTACCATGGTCAGACACAATTCAACTTACAACACTGGCTCTATCGTACAATCTAGAAGTGAAGAAAGAAAACAACATCCTAAATGTCCCGTAGCCTCCTACTTATAAATGTGGTGCACAACACATCGATAAGTAAGACTCTACTCAGACACGACTTTGTAGACACCCTTAGAACGACCTGCTCTGATACCACTTTTGTCATGCCCCAAATCCCATCGGGACGGATTGGCACCCGTAGCCGATAAGGCCCGAGAGAACCAAGATTTACTTCTATTCATTCATATGCATGCCATAAGAAACACCATTACCAAGTAAGGACTTAAAATGCTAATAACAGAATTCATGAAACATGTGACATATATTTACATATGTGAAACTTGGTCGTTGAGGCCATCAAGTCAAAAATGTCATGTATCATCTTACATTCATACACCTATATATGTCTACAAAAGCCTCTAACAGATGCATTTACCAAAACCAACTGAAAGTCGGGATAAGTCCCCGCTTTATACAACATATACAAAAAAAACACATGTACAACTGTGACTCGGAGAAGCCCCAAACTAACAGGAGCTCACCAATGATCCGCAAACAACTGGAAACCTACTGTGGAGGCCTACTAGTACCTGCGCCTGCAGCAAGTAAGATAAGTCCCACAAGGTACGTCAGTACAAAGAATGTACTGAGTATGCAAGGTTCATAAGAAACTGTATGAATCATAAATACGTCAATGAGCTCAATTACAAATGCATGAACAATATGGATAAGTCATCATTCTGTGTTTTGGGAACCATGTATATGGCTTTCATTACTTTCTTTGCTTCTTTGCTTCTATGATTATTCATCTTTGCCTGTAACCTGTAATACCCGGGCCCCGACTGAACAGTGGGTTTTAACATAACGTAACGTTATGTGGGGATCGGCTCTAGCTAGGCTTATGCCTCTAGAGCTACCACCCATAAATTAATACATCGGGATCGGCTCGAGCTAGGTTATTACCTTTAGAGCTGCCACCCATAAACTCATATCTCAAGTTCGGCTCGAGCTAGGTTATTACCTCTAGAGATACCACCTGTCAGGATCGGTCTGAGCTAGGCTTATGCCTCTAGGACTTCCCCCTGATCCAATAATTTCGGGATCAGCTTAAGCTAGGCATTTTGCCCCCAAAGCTACCACCCATACTCAAACATTAACCACATATATGCATTACTTCATTCATTACTTTGAGATTGATACAATGATAGTCACAACTTTAATTGAAGCTTTGGATCAATAATCAATGAGTGAGAGACATGTGACAATGAACAAGATACATGAGTATAACCACTATTGGAACTTTGGAACATAACCTTATTGGGCTTTTGGAACATTATCAATGAATATGAGACATGTGATTCACAATTGATCAATGATTAGGAAACATATGATAATAACCATTGGTAATCGGAAATAGGATACCTTAGCACATTTCGGAATAGGACAAGTGTAATGTCAATGTGACTACTATATGCTGCAGAAAGATACAGACAGAGTAACCTTACATACCTTGTATTCTCAATACGAATATACAATCTTAGATGTGCATACAATAGTCCCGCTCCTTCCTTACATTTCACTCTACAACACAAATACATAACGGAGTTTACATTAACCACCAACTACCTTACAAATGCATATGACGACAATGAGTTACATGTTTGCCTTAAAAATGTCATTTCCTTCTCTACAATGCCACTTACGGCATTGCCATACCAATAATATCCCAATCATGCCATACATTGACCACAACATCATATACCACTAACATTTCACCACAAAGTTTCTCCTTTACACTTTCTCATTCATACCATATCACAATTAAGCCATCAAGTCACCTTAATACACCTCATATCACATATCGGCCAAAATTCCATAATTTACACTTATAGAAAAATAACAAGTTTAATAACATAATCACACCATACATGTTGATATTTCATCCATACTATGCTCTTTCATCAAACTCACAAGTCATATTTCAAGTTATAATTCCATGGATAACACATCTTTTAGCAAAAAGCAAGAATGCATTATTTACACTTCTAGACATACCCATCATGATCTACATACTCTCCCATGCATATAATATATTAATCCATAAGAATAATCACTTACCCAAGCTTGAAAAATGATGATCTTGCTCCAAAAGATGGCTTAGGGTTCTTAGGGTTTGAGAGAAAATATCTTGTATTTTTGGTCTAAAAGCGTGAGAGTTTATGATGAATAAAAATCAGATTTTGGCCTTTTATATAAGCCCTCAATTCCATCCTTATCCACTCTTTATAGCATTTAATGCTATGTCTAGAAGGTCAAGGGAAGAATGGGTCATTTGACCCATTTTGGCCCATGTCTTCTTCTTTATTTTGGGCCTTTTATTGAGCCCAATTCACTTAACCCAATAAAATCAATAATTTCTCATGTTTAAATCATTTCATACGTGTTGCGACAATATTCCCACTCACGCTATTTATATCTGTAGCCTCAATTCCAAAAACAAGTGATTCTAGCCACGTATGGCTTATTTTGACCGAAAGGGTAAAACCGTCATTTGGATGCCAAATTCGTCCACGAATAATATTATAAAATGGAATGTCAATTACCTCAATTATTCCATGTATAGGCTCGTGGTTTTAGAATAGATGTGGCAAAAAGCGGCTCGGTACATCCCCGGGCACCCCTGGGACTTAGAAAAATTTCCAACTTTTGAAAGGTGCGCACAAGCAGCCTAGCACGCCCTTGGGCGCACCACCTTGCTACCTGTGCCCAAAAAATTTGGGCAATAAGCGGCCTGGCACGCCCTCTGGCGTGCCTGGACCTTATTTTTTTAAAATAATTTCGTTTTCGACTTTTCTTTGCGGGTTCGGTTAGATACCTCAAGTTCTATTCTTTAACTTACTTCTTACCTTTAATATCCTTTGTTTGGAGGTCCTCCAAGCCTCGTTTTTAACCCCACAAATGTTCCACGAATTCACCAAAACACCTCCTATGAAGGTCTAATCACATGTACGAGGGCCAATATCAATTATCTCATCCCTAACATATTAACATTACAAAATACATACTTATGGCTCTCGACACCTAAGTGAACATTGTTCAATGTCGTCAAGTAGGGTTGGGAAGGTATGGGGTATTACATATTATACATAGAGGACTAACTAAAAGGTGAATACCTGAGGGAGTCAACCTAGTATCTCAAGGATCATGACCAAGTAGGGGAGCTAATACTAGCTTAATCAGGGTCCCTAACCATAATGTCTAACCATGAAGTAGATATCAATAATGTAATTTGTCATACTAATGAACGAAATCAGAAACGTACCGCCAATCTCAAATACCAGTCCATAATCAACCTACCACGAACTAACTATAATAACCCATAATAAAGTAACCGGCTAGTCTGGACAAACAATTACCTAATCGGACCCTCATAATCCCGAAAGGTTCACGGAAGCACTCAGCAAACAACAATCATAACCTGTACCTATACAGCCCCCCATAAGACCGATAGATAAAGGCGCCAAACAATCATATTGGTGATAGTCGATGTATATAAATGAAAGAATGCAACATAACCATAAATACCATATCCGATCCAAGTGCCAGAACTTATCAAGTGTATACACCTCCTCCAGCTCCGGAGCTTGCAAAGGCAGGACCTACAGCGACCATCCTTCTCCGGCACTGTGGCTGGCGAATGAAGGGCCCCCTAGGGGATTCAGGATATTCCTATACACTGTCTGGTTCTAAACAAGAACTTCCAATAATCATCAGAATCTATCTAGTTCATCCAGTATCGGAGAGATATAAGTATAATAAGTGTATGGACTCAAATCGTGACTAAAAGAGTGTAAGTCTGTAAATCCATTGCCCGAGATCAAGTTTGGGACTAAATCGATGTAATAATATAGAAAGGGTCAAAATCTCCCTCGACAGAAGTGAATAGTAATGGTGAAATGAATGGATCAATAATGGACTGAAATCAGCCTCGGTCAAATTTTCAAAACATCATTTTAGTTCCAAAAGCTCATAATTCATTAAATAAGGTGGTACAATTCCCATTATAAAAGAATCCATTTTAAAAGTAAAAAGTGGGAATAAATACCTTTTTAGAAAACAGTAGTAAAATTAAAGTTTTGGTTGGAATCGTACCACTAAGTGAGCCTGAATGCACCTAAAAGTATGCATGCCCAACACCAGTATCCAAACAATACCACTATAAGTGCCTAAGCGTCTATAAACTAGAATCATGTCCTCTCAAGGATAGAATGCTCACCTGGAGTCTAACTAGTATCGTACCACGACCTCTGGCCCAACAATACATAATTAACATAATTAAGCCTCATAACTCAAAAAATTACGGCAATCAAGGGCATGAAGCCACTACAAGGATCTAATTGGGGAAATACCACTAAGTCGAATGGTAAACCTTATACTAAAGGATCCTTAATCATCAGACTATGGTTAACATGCTTATAATCAAAGATAGCAGGATTCTATCCCACAACAAGTATCCTATGCTAAGGTTTGGGTCATATTTCTATCCCAAATTCCCTAAATAGACTAAGTCATGATACACTAGTCATAACAACATCCTATAATCCTTACCGATTATGCAATCTATACTATACCCAATCTCATAGAGAAAAGTAGACTGAAGCCTAACTCGATGCCGAATCACCAATCTTGAATCGTCCACAAAACGCTCGTATTTTCTCCACGAACTCGAAATAATGTCACACAATCAAAATCATAACCAATGCATTAGTGAGAGTAAAACGATACCCATATTACAATATAAAACTCCGGGCCTGAAATCAAGTCAATAATGGGCCCGTAGGGTCCGCTAACGAAATCCAAAAATTGAATCTGTCATGTGTCCCTCGGAGGACAATGAATGTGTGCTCAAAATTTAAGCACAAACGAGGCACAAATCGGGGCCCAAATCAGCCCCCAAAGTTGATAGATTTTAAGACCTAAATCCTAAGAATTAACAAGGAAACGGACGGAATTTGACAGAGAAATAAGGAACAGTGACAAAGGGACAACAGGTTAACATACCTGAGCTTATTGGGATAAAATCCCAATAATTTCCAAGCTCCTAGGGTCCCTAATTTCGGAAAAAGGGTTGAGAAATGAAGAAAAATCGAGGAAGAGAGTATATATACTGCCAGGCAATTGGCCTTCGTGAACGCGAGGGCTAAGGGTCATGAACGCGACGATCGAGGGCATTGCCCTTCCTGAACTGGACCAAATGCTCGCGAACGCGAAGAAAAAGGAATCAGGCTATCGCGAATGCGAACAACTAGCCGCGAACCCGAAAAAGGGAGTTAATTGGGTCAGGGTCGACCCCTATTGCGAACGCGAGAGGTAAGGCTCGCGATCACGAAGGCCAAGAACTTGACCTTTCGAGAATGTGGCCCTAGCCTCGCAAATGTAAATAGCAAAAGGTGGCTGCACCAGATGCTGGAAAACCAGTAAAACTATTAAGTCCAAATGGACTCCGACCGGGTGTTCGGGATTTGTTCGGAACCCTACGCGTGCAAAAGAACTATGCTACCATACCAAATTCGATATTTCAAACTCAATAGAACCATCGAAACTTTCATCCGAGATCATTTTGATTAAATATGGGCCCTACACCCATAGTTCTATTTTTCAGCAAATCTACCCAATAGCCCAAAATGAGTCTGAAAGCCTCGGGACTTGAACCAAGGGTCCCCCTAGCCTAAACTCAACATTTTGGAGTTGATGGCGTTGTCAAAATTCTTCTCTGAGCTCGTTTACTAGGAGTTTTGGTCAGAGACCAATTCCTTAACAATGAAACTTCCAAAACAGGAAAATGAGCCTAAAATCCAAACGAACTGTCCGATAACCAAACCGACAGTTCCAGCAAGTCATAAATGACATGTAATTGCTATCGGAAGGCTGGAAATGTCAAAAATACACAGAAACCAAGAAAATAATCTGGAGGGTCATTACAATATCCTCTACTAAAAGAACTTTCGTTCACGAAAGTCAATGGATAGAAAGAGCCCGAAAGCTTGAGAGAATGAGGTACTAGGCCCGTATACTCCTAGAAAAACTCCCTAGATAACCTCTAAGAAGAGACAACGCTTCCAAGGGAATTCACCAAAGGCATCCCTTTTTCAACCAACTTCCTTACTTCTCATCCCAAAAAGCCCAAACTCATCCCACAACAACCAACTTTCAAACTTAATCGAGAACGACTGATGCACGCAACCCAAACCATGACACGCCGACATCACACTAAAACAAGTACAACCAAGCGGATACTCAACAAGCTAAAATCCATCCAAGGCATAAACCATACCACTGATTCCAAATTCTAAATCCAATATTCCTTTGTCTCTCCAAACTGAAGGTCTGCTCTGGACTGCATAGAATATCATCTGAGTCCTATCTGCGCCATCGTATCACACTAACCTCGAAGAACTGAAGCATACCCACAGAGAATCCACATGGACTAGCGTATGAACAATGCCCAATTAGGCCTACCTGAATACTCAAACAGTGATGACCAATGTCTGCAATCTCTGCCAAACCACTAACTGATTTGGATGACTCTCGAAATCAATAGCCACGATTTTGAAGCACTACCTCTCAAAACTGAACAATTCGCTCCCAAAATACCCCACCGACTGTGGGTGAAACCATGCTAAGTCCAACTTAAGCACATTTCTTCTACTGAGTAGACATATAAAATTTCTGACCAAAACTGAGAGTTCAAGGCCAAAAGCAGTAGAAACCAAAAACGTGTGCCAACGGACTATCCTCCGAGCATCTATCAAGCACCTTTTACCTAGACTGAAGAAAACTGAGTCGGTAGGCAATGAGTAGGCTTAGTCAGCCTATCAATAAATGCTCAACTGAAACAAATCTGGAAATGGAAACTGCACCCGAGCTACGCAATCCATGGCTATAATCTCAGCACTGGAGTCGAACTACTCAAACTCAACCATCAAAATTGATCCTGTTGACGAGTAAGTATCCATATACCAAGATCTATCGTAACTTTCAAGCCGTTATCCGAAGGCACCAAAATCCAAAATTGGAGTCAACAAGCCCTCAATAAGGTCGAATACCCGAATCAATCTCACCATAAAAAATCGAGCATATACTCAATGGTCCTCGCAAGGGCTGAGACAGAAATGCTACCGAAGAATATAATCACGACGGAGGAAAACCCCTGATAGAATACACAAGTAACCAAATCCACCTCCGCTGAAGTTATATCACGTTAAGGCACATCCAAGAACTCACCAACGTTGCAAACAGTGTTGATGATAGCTAAATCTCAGGCAACTCAGAAAATTTGATCTAGACCTGAATTTGGTTAACAAATGCTCGATCTATGGCCATGGATACCCATAAGTACATATCATCAAGAAGAAGCACTCTACAAAGTCACAATATGCCGAACAAATGCCGAGATGAGAATTTTCTAAATTCTCCCAATTACACCCACTTTATCTCGGCTGAACCATGAACCACATCGCAGGGAGAACGGAGTACCCAACTCACTATCAACATCCTCATCAAGATCAAGACCACTACTGGGCGATGAACTATCCAGATCAAAAGAATCAAATCCCAAATGTATCACCAATAGAAACGGGCTATGGAAGAAAACCGCTAATGGTAAAGTCACAACAAATCCATGGAAGGAAAAACTTACCTTCACTTTCTCTCCACAACTGATCTAACCTCGCTAACAAAAGGGAAAAGCAACCAATCTAGGTTCTAAGCCAAATGGGCAAGAATAGAAGGGAGAGAAAAATGCTAACTAGATAACACTAGTCAAACCATTTGTCAAATAAGAGTCAATAAATGTCAAAACAATGACTATGAGATTAACAACATAAGATGCAGGTGGTACCAAAAATGAAAATTAACAAAAGTACCCCTCTAGGGCCATAACAAGGCCAATATT
The DNA here is from genome assembly GCA_031232105.1 of Capsicum rhomboideum. Classification (NCBI taxonomy): domain Eukaryota; kingdom Viridiplantae; phylum Streptophyta; class Magnoliopsida; order Solanales; family Solanaceae; genus Capsicum; species Capsicum rhomboideum. Next base: position 118,035,331 of record CP124711.1, read on the forward strand.
CCAAAGGAAATAGGACTTGAACCCAAATGCTACACCCCTAAGGAACCCACAATACTGAACCACTCATCACTACTAAAAGAAATCATCTACGGGGGGTAGTCATATAAGCATAAATCTACACCAAGACATACAACAATCAATATAGAAATATCAAGGCATGTAACCACCGATGGGTATGAAAACCCCAACATAATTCAAATAGAAGCTAAAAAGCTAGTAAATCATAATCATACCTATATGATAGAATCTGAAGTCATGGTCCTGGCTTGCCAGGAGAGGTATGAATCTGAATGAGTCCAAACTCGGACTGAGCGTCTGAATGACCAACTGAGGTACCAAGGGCATTACCTCTAACCAAAGGTACCGTAACTCTATGAAACTGATCTGGCCACACTAACTGTCCAATAATCCCAAGCCGGGGACACTCTCTGGACCAATAACCGGTCTCTCTGCAGTCATAACAAACCCCTGAAGCCTTAACCTAGCGAGAAACACGAGTTGTCACCAACTGGATGACCAACTCACGCCTGGGGCGTTCCCTAGACCTATGGCCAATATTACCACAATCGAAACATGCCCCTGAGACTCTCTAATGTACTATACCTGCTGACCCCGAACGACTGCCATGGCCTGACAACCCAGATCGAATAACTCATACTGCCTGACCAGAACTCTATCCACTAAGACTATCATGATATGCCTGAGAGCTACCCATAAGCTGAGGTGCTCAGGCACGGGCCTAATAAGTGGAAAGTGGTGCTGACCTCTGTTGGGAGGATCCCGACCTCCAGACGGAATACCACTAATATTGAACTGCTGACATGGCCTCGTACTGCCACCTCCATATGTCTCAAAGAAAGCCCTCTTTGTAGCCCTCGCATGATCAACAACCTCAGAGAAAGAAGACCCAGTTGCTATCAAATGCTCTGATGCCAAACAAAGTGGTAAATTTAATTCTCTAATAAATCTCTGCACCATCTCATGCTCAGTAGCATATAACATAGATGTCTGACTGGCCCACTAGAGAAACCCAACCTCATACTCTAAAATTGATAAAGAACCCTGTTGAAAACCAATAAATCCAACTCTGGTCTAAGAAGCACTCGATGTACCGAACATCATCTCTGGCTGGGAGGTATCCACTAAAATACTCGGAATCCCTAACACTGGATCCTGAGGAACTAAGGCGGTCACAAACTCTGTTGAAGCCTGGGCTGACCCCAGACCCTATGACTGATGCTAAAGATCCTCGATATCAAACTCTAACTCCCTAGTCCATCGCTGAACTGAAATTTGGTCACATGTGCAGAAGTACCATCCGCATCTATCGATAACCTCGTGCCATCCATCTAGAAAGAATGGAGTCAAAGAAAGTACTAGAGGCTCATAGAAATACGGACACACGACAAGGAGTCAAGAATAGAATTTCCTAAGAATGCCCTATAGCCTCCTGAAGATAGAATACAGACTTCTCTGTACCGATCCGCAGGACTCTACTAGACACTTAGCTCTTGTAACAACAACACCGATAAACCTAGGCTCTGATACCAATTTGTCACGACCTGATTTCTCGGGTCATGATGACACCTACTCTAACCCACCAAAAGGTAAGCCAACCCATAGTCCAGAACAGCTAGTAATGGACTACCAAGAAAAAAGAAGAAACAACGGAATAAATGAAATAAAAAGGCTACTATAATCCCAAAACCTAGTGGAGCCAGTATAAGAGCTTCTACTACAACAGGAGTACAAGTGAAATACATGATAAATATATATACAAAGATGTCTCTAAACACAACATAGAGATTAGTTTAACAATAAAAGAGAGAGAGAGTAGGAGCACTCCGAGCGTTAGGAGCTCACCCTAAATCTCCGATCCATGGCTGCTCCGCACGATGCACACATCAATGGCGATAACTCGTACTATGATCTGCAGGCTGCAGTAGTATAGTATGAGTACCAAACTCGTGGTACTCAGTAGGCATCGGCCAACTGAGCTGCAGAAATAATGCAAGCATGAATAATATGTAAGGCATGAATATAACTACATGTAACTATCCAGGAAAGCTAAGCATAATGAGGCTAATGAAGCAATAAGGGTAAACTACCTTATTCTAACAGTGCTCAGGAGCTAAAGTACATTATCGTATATCACTAATCAATATACCAATGAAGAGTGAAAGAAGTATATATATGGTAGTATACAAGGCCAAAGAATATGTAAACAATATGAATAGACAAAGAAAGAGAGGAATATACGATAATACTATATATATATATATATATATATATATATATATATACATACATACACACCTGATGGAGTCAACCTAGTATCTCGAGGATCATGACCAAGTAGGGGAGCTAATACTAGCATAATCAGGGTCCCTAAACATAATGTCTAACTGTGAGGTAGCTATCAATAATGTAATTTGCCAAAATAATGAAGGGAATCAGAAATGTACCACCAATCTCGGATGCCAGTCCATAACCAACCTGCCATGAACTAACAATAATAACCCATAATAAAGTAACCGGCTAGTCCGGATAAATAATTACCTAACCGGACCCCTATAAGCCTGAAAGGTTCACGGAAGCACTCAGCAAAAAGCAATCATAACCTGTACCTATACAGCCCCCCATAAGACCGATAGATAAAGGCGCCAAACAATCATACTGATGATAGGCGATGCATATAAATGAATGAATATAACATAACCATAAATATCATATCCGATACAAGTGCCATAAAGTACCAAGTGTATACACCTTCTCCAGCTCTGGAGCTTGCAAAGGAATGATCTACGACGACCATCCTTCTCCAGCACTGTAACACGCGGATGAATGGGCCCCTAGAGGATTCAGGATATCCGTATACACTGTCTAGTCCCGAACCAGGACTTCCAATAATCATCATAATCTATCTACTCAATCTAGTACCAAAGAGAGATATAAGTTTAATAAGTGGACGGACTCAAACAGTGACTAAAAGAGTGTAAGTCTGTAAATCCATTGCCTGAGATCAAGTTTGGGACTAAATCGATGTAATAATATAGAAAGGGTTGGAATCTCCCTCGACCGAAGTAAATAGTAGTGGTGAAATGAGTGGATCAATAATGGACAGGAATCAGCCTCGGTCAAATTTTCAAAATATCATTTTTTGTTAAAGCTCAAAATTCATTAAATAAGGTGGTACGATTCCCATTATAAAAGAATTCATTTTAAAAGTGAAAAGTGGGAATAAATCCCTTTTTAGAAAACAGTAGTAAAATTAAAGTTTTGGTTGGAATCGTACACTAAGTGAGCCTGAATGCGCCTAAAAGTATGTATGTCATCACCAGTATCCAAACAATACCACTATAAGTGCCTAAGCATCTATAAACTAGAATCATGTCCTCTCAAGGATAGAATACTCACCTGGAGTCTAACTAGTATCGTAACTACGGCCTCGGGCCTAACAACACATAATTAACATAATTAAGCCTCATAACTAGGGAAACTACGGTAATCAAGGGTATAAAGCCACTACAAGGATCTATCGGGGAAATACCACCCAAATCACTAAGTCGAATGGTAAACCTTATACTAAAGGATCCATAACTATGGATAACATGCTTATAATCAAGGGTAGAATGATTCTATGCCTATAACAAGTATCCTATGCTAAGGTTTGGGTCACATTTCTATCTCAGATTCCCTAAATAAACTAAGTCATGATACACTAGTCATAACAACATCCTATAATCCTTACCTAGCATGTAATTTATACTATACACAATCTCATAGAGAAAAATAGACCAAAGCCTACCTCGATGCCGAATCACCAATCTTCAATCGTCCATGAATCACTCGTCTTTGCTCCACAATCCCAAAATGATGGAACACTATTAAAATGATAACCTATGTATTAGTATGAGTAAAACGATACTCATATTGCAGTATAAAACTTCGAGCTCGAAATCGGGTCAATAATGGGCCCGTGGGGCATGCTAACGGAATCCAAAAATTGAATCCATCAAGAGGTCCCTCGGAGGACAAGGAATGTGTGCTCAAAAGTTGAGCATAAACAGGGCACAAATCATCCCCCAAAGTTAATGGATTTTAAGACCTAAATCCTAAGAATTAACAAGAAAACGGACAGAATTTGAAGTAGAAAATAAGGAAAAACGACAAAGGGAGGATGGGTTAATATACCTGAGCTTATTTGGATGAAATCCCAATAATTTCCAAGCTCCAAGGGTCCCTAATGGCGGAAAAAGGGCTGAGAAATGAAGAGAAATCGGGGAAGAGATTATATATACTGCCAGGCAATTGGCCTTCGCGAATGCGAGGTCCAAGGGTCGTGAACCCGGTGAACAAGGGCATTGCCCTTTATGAATGCGACCAAATGCTCGCGAGTGCGAAGGCAAAGAATTAGGCTATCGCGAAAGCGAACAACCAGCCGTGATCGCGAAAAAGGGAGTTGACCGGGTCAGGGCTAACCGGCATAGCAATTGCGAGAGGTGATGCTCGCGATCGCAAAGGCCAAGAACTTGACCCTTCACGAATGCAGCCCTAGCCTCATGAATGCGAAGAGCAAAAGGTGGTTGCACCAGATGCTGGAAAACCAGCAAAACTACTAAGTCCAAATGGACTCCGACCGATGTTCGAAATTCGTTCGAAACCCCATGCGCGCAAACGAACTATGCTACCATACCAAATTCGAAATTCCGAACTCAATGGTACCATTGAAACTTTCATCCGAGATCGTTTTGATTAAATGTCGTTCTTATATCCATAGTTCCATTTTTTATCAAATATACGCAATAGCCCAAAATGAGTCCGAAAGCCTCGAGACCTGAATCAAGAGTCCCCTTAACCTAAAATCAACGTTTCAGAGCTGATGGCACTGTCGAAATTCTCATCTGATCTCGTTTACTAGGAGTTTTGGTCCGAGATCAATTCGTTAACAACGAAAGTTCCAAAACAGGGAAATGAGCCTAAAATCCAAACGAACTGTCCGATAATCGAACCGATAGTTCTAGCAAGTCATAAATGACTTGTAACCACTATGGGAAGACTCGAAATGCAGAAATCAAGAAAATGACCTAGAAGATCATTACACACAATTAGATAAACAAATTAGTATCTTAGAATATGAACTATAAAAACTTAATCTTTTTTCAACTTGTTTCTAGTCAACGATGAAATTTTTATGTTCTTCAAATTGCCAACCGAATGAACTTTGAATCCCGAAGAAGTTTTTATGTCTTCAAATCAGTATCAAATTCAAACAAAGTAGAAAATCAAAAGGTTTTAATCTCTAGAAATCAAAATACAGATATATAATTTCCTTAAGATTGTTTTTTTTGGTTAAATGAAATCTGTATTTAAAACATGAACTTCAACAACAAGTTCAAAACAACTTAAGAACAACAAAGAAGTTCAAACTATTTCTGAAAAATAGTAAACCAAACTTAGAAAGAGATGAAATAGAAGAAACAAGTCCACTGAATTCACAGTGTGTCCTTAAGGAAATTATTTCCCTCAAGTACCCGAGGTTATGGAATCTATCCTCCCAGGATAAAATGATTCACTTTAGTAGAATAGTGGTACCTCAAATTCTACCGAACAATGAACTCACTCAACGGTAGCAAATCACACTAGAGTTTTTGCAAGAAAGAAGAGTTTTTAACTGGAAAATTTTGTACTAATATCTGAGGAAAAATCAGATATTTCTAGCTAAAAGATGTTGCTTCTTTTGCAATGGTTCGTGAAGAGTTTCACTGTTTCGGACCATCGGGCTCATCTGCGGATGGCAATATGCAGTCGCATGTCATACTACGTACAAATCAGAAAGTTGACGGTTGATCTGTGTTGGCATCTACAGAGCCATTTGTGTCCGCAGATAACCATATGCGCCCGCAAATCTTTTAAACATCATTCAAACAGTGAATTGAAGGATCGCGTCCCTTCAATGTGCATTTTGATATGCGTCCGCAAATGGAGAAAAAAATTTAGATTAGATTTTGGATTAAATAATCATTAAACAATTAAGTTTCAAATGAATTTTGTCCAAAAAGATAGTCTCTCGATCATTTTCCAAATCCAAAACCGAGCCAAGCGACAACGACGTGAGGCTTGTCTTCTTCTTACCTCACTAACAACATGGAGTAGTGCTTCTATACTTAAACACAAGAAAGTTCCTTTCTCCCACCAATGTGGAAGAACACTTCTTTTATAAAGTGAAACCACAATTCACTTTTTCCATTTATTTGTTACCTCGATTTTTCATTCACATATCATCACTAGAACCCAACAGTCCCACCATAAAATATCCAACATCCCTTACCATTTTGATCATTATGACTACTACAGCTTGCAATTGCAATGTCTTTTTGTGAATGACAGATTCCATTGGGTACTCCCACGTTCTAAAAAAGAAAGGGTAGGAGGCGGAGGAGAAGGTTCAGATTTTCATTATATAATTGTGCCTCTTAACTTATCAAACTATGAATAGAAAGATATACTGCAACCTAATTACAGAGAGATGCCAATTTTGCAAGTGATGACATTAAGATAGCTGTTTTAGATGTTATGCTTAGTGTCTACTGCAATTACACTTAATTTATTTTTGATGTGTAGGTTATGAAAGATTATGGGATACCAATCTTGGACGATGGTGTTCTCTATCCCACGCGATAGCTATCAGTCTGAAGTCGGTTTCAGACATTTGAATTTCTATCCTCTCTACTTGTTTGATAATGGTGATGTTTTGTTCAGTGTGGCATAGAGACAAGATATGACATTGTATACAAGAAAGATGAAAAAATATTCAGGCCAACTCTTATTCCAAATCCTGATATGGTAGAAGTAATTGAATTTTATTCACTGGTTCAAAGAGCTAACATTTTTACTGAGCCACTAATCTCGCGCCATCACCATGGACAGAGAGGTTAATTCATGTTTCTTTGTTCTGTTTTTTTAGTACATTTATTTAGTTTTGTCAATGTTTCTAGCAAATTACAAATGTTAGTTGTTTCGAAATGCTACTGGTTACATCAAGTATATACTGCAAGAAATTCAAGATTCAAAAGTGTAATTTGTCTACTTATATTGAATTGTGCAATATCTCTATGAATCTTCTTTTTATGTCAATGCTACTGAAATGTTTGAGGTCAAGCAATGGACCAAAAATTGTACAATTTAGACATTAGATAGAGAAAGTGCACCAGTATATGTCCCCTAGCTGTACCTTGATAACACACCTGGTTTAACATTCAGGGTAAAAAATTCAACCTTCTCATTTCCTTTCTCTAGAAGTGATGATAGTATATGATGTTTAGCTGCACCTAAAAGGAAAAAAAGGTGGAAGGTGCATATGATTAATGAGAGTTAAAAACTGCAGTAGTTCGAGTAATGTACAAATAAAAACTACTCTTTCTGAATCATTTCGGGGTACTGTTTTGAAGACAGAGGGCCCTAAGAGACTCGGAAAGAAAAGAAAAAAAACCAATATAGGAACTACTTATATAATAAAGAACAACAATAACAGGAGTTGGTTTAGTGTGGTCGTAGCTCAACGTGCATAACTTGAATGCATCTTTAAACACCTAATTTTTGACATCTCTTCCATGAACAAGTTGAAAAAGAAATTAAATTTTCTCACATGGTAACTTTCATTTACTTGACCATATTGATTCAATGTAATTACAAGAAATTCAGACAATTTTGCAACTGAAAGAAACAAAAAACAAGGTATGCTTTTCTAACATGAGAGTTTTTTACATTTCTTTTTTTCTGCTCTCCATATTGGTGGGCTACAAATATGCAAAAAGCATTCTATTCCAAGTATCAGGAACTCCAGGCAAACACCAATGTATACAATCTGCAAAATTCGATGGATCTGCTTTCTGCTTATCAGTTAACAATTTGCCTCCTAATTCACCATAAACCGATGCATGTCCATCAATTCTGTACTCAGATAATTGTGTGATGTTAAGAACGGTAACAGGAACTTTCATCCTCCCTATTACATCAACTACTGCCTTCATCAAATCTTTGTTTGAACCAACTCCCCAGTGCCCCTTCTTCATCACTGGTCTTGTCTCATTGAAACACTTCATACCATCCATATTTCCCCAATCTTCATTTCTGAAATTAACACATGCTGTAGTGAGTTTTGACCTCAAACACGTTGTAAGAATGTTTTCTATCAGGAAATAACTTGGGGAAAAAAAAAAATTCAAATTAGCTCCTCTGCTATACAAAATATCTTAAGTTTACCCTTCGTTATACTTTGGGGAGATTCAATCATCTCGAATTTGGACTTTAATGGAGCTCCAACATGGACAGTAGATTGTGCGTGGTAAAATACTTTAGAAAAAAGTACAAATGTATCTCTCTACTTTTAATACTTCAGGTAAGGGCAAATACGAGACGACTAGCTATTAAGACAAGGGTATGAATAATGAATTTCCTCGGAGTATAATGTAGGGTAAAACTGAGGCATGGTTTTGACCCTTTTCTCTTTACGTGTATTCGATGTATATTATCTCGTTGCACGTAGCAGGTAACGTGCATCATTTTTGGGGCTTGAAAATAATTCAGAAGCCTACCTTTGGTGCGTAGGTGACATGGTGGTAAAGAACACCCTTGTTTTGTTAGTATCAATTGATGAATCAATCCAATTTGCCCATGTCCTCAATGCTAGCTTGTAAGAAACAGCAGTATCAAATTCTTCATAGCCCTCTTCTCCATTTGCAAACTCTCCCCATCTGCATCATTTCTTAAGCCATTTAAAATACAAGCAGAAGTTCTTTTGTTTCAACATTCTTTTGGAAATTTCAGAAACTAGTGAATTCAATTACTTACAGTGCCTTGGCCTTAAGGCCACTCATCCACCAAACATAAGTATTGAAAACAAGGATATCTACTCCTAACCACTGTGTGGCACGCTCTGCAATAGAATCCACTTTAATGATTCTCCGTTTTGGATCAATTATTATATGAATATCTGTGTTTGATTCCACCAAGAATGGTGCCCAGTAGAATTCAATGGTGGCGTTGTATTCCTGAGGAATGTGGAAATGTTTAGCTGCAGATTTTAAAGGTTAAACAAAACTCTACAAGTTTGAGCAAATTCTTGGAATAGTCTAAGATCTGTGGACTGACTATCAGGCTAAATTTACCTGCAATGACCGGGAACTTTTGTAATAAGTCTGATAAGATAACATAGAATTTATCTTCATGATATGTTATGCACTGTTTGTGTGAAAATTATTTTTATATTAATGATATGTTATGCAATGTTTGTGTGAAAATTCTTTATACTGCTCACTGTGTGACCTGTTAAACTCTTCTTGAAAAAGTTGCACATTTTGAAAATTAACAAAAATCTACAAGCTTGAGTGAATTCTTGGAATAGTTTAAGTTGTGTGCACTGATATTGTACTGAAGCTTTTTCACTATCAAGCAAAATTGCTCTGCAACAGCATGTAACTCTTTGTAGCAAATCTAATATGGAAGCCTAATAAATAAAGTAACGAAATGCTATAACCCGTGTTAAATTGCACTGATCATGTAAATTTCTTTACACTATGGATATATGCAACTAGTTTAAACTCTTCTTGAAAAAACATAGATTTTTCTTTTGGACTTGATGATTGATTACCTTAGCTTTGAAGACAGAATAAACCCGACCTTGTTTCATAGACTTCTGGCCTTCTGGGATCACAGATTGAACCAAACACACAAAAGATTCCCACATATTTCTCTGTATTGAGTCCCCTACAAACATTATCCTCTTTCCTTGAATTTTTCTGAGGGCAATCTTAGGATCAAACCTGAATTTCATTGGTGAGAATTTTGTGTAACATGTTTCTGTATCAATAATTGAGATAACAGCTAATGACAGTACTATATATATCTCTTTCATTTGCTTGAAAATTTCTCTATAGAAGCAGAAAATCGAAAATGACATTTCAATTAACTTGCTAACCTTGGCAAGATGCAGTCATCAGGCTGCCATTCCCAGTGAAGATAATCCGAATCATTTCGGCCATTCTTAGTACAAGAATATTGTCTGTCAATATATGGACAAGTTCTATCTGTGTAGAATGGCTTAATCGAAGTATTGTACACCCATTTTCCGTTATTGAGGCTGCATTCCTTTGGATCAAACTCAAACCTATCGTCTGTTGGATTGTCTAGTGGACTGCTCTTCAATTCTCTATCACCTATTAAACCAAGTAAATGAATTTTCAGCATGACAAAAAAAAGTCGGATAGCATATGTTAGATTGAAAACAATAAAGAAGCTGCAGGTGCACCTGTATGATGTTTTTTCAGCTTCACAGCATTTCGTCTAGGACAACTTTTGATCCCAAAAAGAGAACTAGAAGAATAAGTAGTGATCCTTTCAGTGTACAATAAAACAATAAATGCCAATGCACAGAAAATTCCTGTGATTACAGGCAAAGATAACTTTCCTCTGGCATATTTTGCCCATCCCATGATGAAATAGTGGATATGGGCTCACAGTGGGAAAAAGTTTAATTTAGAATGTAAAGTAGAAGCTATTTACTTTAACAAGGCTTAATGTAAGTGCACCAAAATGATGAGGACATGAAATAAGCTTTTGATGGACTTCTGTTTTAATAGATTTTTGAGTAGGAGTGAAGTTTAAGTCATGTATGGTTGGACATTATGAGTCATGTGTGCAATAAAAATATTGTGGTAATGAAAAAAACTTCTTTTTAAAAAAGTACACCCACTGTTGTGTAACTTTCACACAGAACCAATCAGTAGGTGAGTAAAAGTTTTTTGCTGTAGTGATGTCAATTTTTAGCTGTCTCAAGTCTCCATCTTCCTGTGTCATAAGTCATGACTTGCATTTACAGTCATTAGCATTAGCAGATGTTTCTGCTACAATAGGTTCAACTTATTTGTCAAACAGTAACCTCATTTTGGGATCTGCAATACATGTATTTTTTTACATGCTACTGGAGAATGATATTGACAAAGATAATTAGAGAGGTATTCTGCCAATGTGCTGGTGATAGATATCAACCAATATTCATCTATATGGAAACATTGGGCCAGCTTAGGTGCATCTCGACTATATCACTGGATACTTGTTATCTCCCGCCAGTAAAGGGATCAGGTAACTTATTCCACCAAAATTAATTTGGCAAAAAGTTTTGAATTTTCACTTGAAAATAGAACTTGAGTAGGTTCTTCGTGACTCAAGGAAACATGAATTGGCGAAACTAAGTGTGTTGACGGGGTTCAATTGAATCAGCTTCGTCGGGATACTACACCATTCAAGTAGGGTAAAGCATACATTTTTGTGTATATGTGAACTGCTGAATCACCTTCGTAGTTAGGTGTATTCACGCACTATGCAAGTTTGTATTTTTTTGAATCCTCTACTTAAAATTTCTTACTCCGCCACTGGTGACCTGTTTAGGCAGACATTTTAAAACCCCATGTTACACATTTCCATGTATTATTAGGTAGACTATGCTTGCAAATGGAACTAAAGATTGAAGGTTATTTAATAATGAAACAAGTGAGATGTACATATCAATCATATAAAGAACTATCAGAGAAGCATCTTCCGACTGGCAAATTATATGCTGTTTTTTTTTCTGTAGAGTGTTAGTGAGTTATTAACTAATGATTTGTTAAAGACAGATATTTAACAGATTAAAGTTTAGCACTATTTCCTAATCTGAGAATCAGTCTAATCATTCCTTTGATTTGATCTTTTATTATATAGCCATTCTAATCAAACACTATTCCAGCAATTATTCATCTGAACCAAACCCTCATGACCCTGACCTGGACATAACAACCATAGCAAGATGGAACAGCCTAGTTATCCTAATTTTATAAACTTCTCTGCATTCTTTCTTTTTTCCCAAAATTTACTCTGAAAATTATTTACCCTCATCCTGTATTGTACCCCGCGTCAAAAATGGGTCACGTGAACCCGTGGTCATCTTACTAAACTCAATATATTATTTGAGAGTTGGTCTTAACTCCTTTGGTCAAGGGATCAAATCCCACTTACTGCCATTTATTTCCTTTTAGAGTTTTTTTTCTAAAGCAGCCAAAACACATCAACTGATGATATTTTTTTGTGATAAGGTAATTAGTTATCGTTTGCTCGCTAAGTTGTTGTAACTATAAAAGTTTATATTTTATATTAAAAAGCACTGATGCACTCGTCATCTTTAAATCCAAGATTCACCTCTGCCTATACCAAATCATATCAACTTATTGTTGTAAGGTGTTTCGAGAAAAGAAAATCATTACTAGGTGATAAAATGTGGCGAGAATGTACATTAATTAATTATGATGATAAAATTTATGTGCAGATATATATCGTGCATTTATTTATTTGTTTGATATAAACAATAAATTTTATTTTATTTTTTTGCTTCCCCAAATTCTTTTGTGTTGTGGGGTCACATGAGTCCTTAATTAGGTCCAATATATGATGCTGCACCATCAACATTCAATATTAAGAGTTGGGGCGCATCTATGTGGTGAGGTAGGGGTGTCACGGCATCCGCACGTTTCGGTAAAATTCGTAGTATGTATGTATATATCTGTACAAAATATGTTATATACGTTATGTGGCACCCACAGATCATAAATGGTGCATGGGTGCCTTGGTTTGATGCTGCGATTTAGGTCTGTTTTCTGCCTTATGAATTAGAGATCGAATCCTCATGGAAGGAGTATTTTCCTTCAATTTTTCTTTTCACCTTCCTTTGTTTTCTTTGGGCCCTCGTATCTCAGGCTTCACTTATTTTTCTTCTTTTTTTCTTTTCTCTTTTTTTCTTCCTTTTATTTGCGAAGTTACGATCTTCTTACTTTATGAGCAAATTATTGAATAAGCATTTTGAATTAACTTTGGTTAAAATATATATATATTCTTGTTTTAATGAGACCTGATTAATCTGTATATTAAGATATAATCTTATTAGTATTTTTTTATTGACTTTTAAAAAAATCTACCGACTCATAATATACGTTTTGAATTTTTCTCATATAGTGAAAAATTTTATCCTTTTTCTTTGAAAGTACTTGTCATATAACTCGATAATTAATATGGAAAAATTAATTCAAAAGCAATAAAGAAAATTAATGTAGTCAAACAAAGGGTATGAAGTATTTAAGCTACTTTTTTAGAAAAAATTATAATTGGGGATGCTTTTTCATGATTTGTTTTACAATTTTATTGTAAAATATAATTTATATTGAATGAAAAATACTGAACGAAGAACTAAATTTATTTTTTAATTATTTATGAATAAAAGCCTAATTGAAATAATTAAAAACTAACCGAGAAAATTATCGTTCTTATTAGTCAATCTTTATCACCAATGAAAGTGTATTTTATACATAAAATATGACATCCGCAACCTTTAAATCCTGAATCCACCTTTGATTAAGAAGTTGTTTGTGCAGATTTGATCTTTTCCATATACATAGTAATAGACATCTTATTGGAACTTGACATGTACAGCATGTGAATTCTTCTAGTTGCATAGCTTTCTATCTTTTCTATTAACTTATTTTAAGTGTTTTTGAATCAAAGTAGCTTTTAAGTATTTTTGTAATGTTTGGGCACTATTAAAAAGTGTCTATAAACACTTAATTTTAAATTAAAATGATAAAAATAAGTTAAAAGTCATAACTTACGACTTTTGACTTATAAATCAAAACTCAAATACCAATCCAAGCAAACTCTAAGTTTTGTGCACAGCTAATATGAAAAATGAGAGTTAAATTTCACGTAAAAAATAATAATCTAAAAAAAGTAACCTCCTATATATGTATTTTTTTCAAATGTGGAATTTGCGTGTGATTAAAAAAAAAAAGAAAAAGAAAGGAAATAATAAGATTTGAACCTTAAAATCAAGTGATGAATCGTGAAATTACAATTATTAGTATACAAATCGAATATAAATCTTTCTTTGTTCTATCTACAATAGTACTTACAGATGAAAAAAGAAAGAAGCAGCAGCAATGAACTGTTTGGATGGTTAAAACTTGGAGAGTTAATTCCTCAAATTGTCACTCAACTTGTAGAAGTATCCCATTAAAGTAACTATTGATTTTTTTTGGATAATATTGTCACTCAACTTGTAGAAACATCTCACTAAAGTAACTTTTGAATTTTTTTGGATAATATTATCACTGAACTATGCATTTATTTCCAACAAGGTGAAAACTAACGGAAAAGTTAAATTTTTAACGGAAGTTTATTCATATGTATTTTAAGCTATAATTTTAGATCAAATACCCATTATTAATTATGTAAAATTTATTTAATTTATTTCAAATGTGTCTTTAATAAAATAAATTATATTTATGTAATTGGAGCAAAATGATGATGCAATCTTTCGTTAAAAAGTGATACATATATCTTTTATTTTTAATGAAAGTTTATACATTTATCATTTTAGTTTTCTTTTTTTCTATAAAAATTAAATCTAATTATAGAATTTATTGTAAAGATGTGCAAAGATGAATTGTAATTATGCATCTCCGATATTACTTTTTTAGCTAATCTTATTTTTTTTGTTAAGAAGAACTTCTTAAATACCAAATCTTTGTAATTGCAAACTTGAGATTAATATGTAGGGGGAAAAAAAAGGGAAGATAGTATGATTTTTTATGAAAATATTGTTTTAGATTGCACCTTCATTTTGCACTAGCTACATGAATATAATTTATTTTATTAAAGACACATTTGAAATGGATTAAATAAATTTTAAATAATTAATGGGTATTTGATTTAAAAATAAAACTTAAAATATATATCAATAAACTTCCATTAAAAATTTAAGTTTTCCGTTATTTTTCACCTTGTTGGAAATATATGTATAGTTCAGTGACAATATTGCCAAAAAAATTCAAAAGTTACTTTAGTGAGATGTTTCTACAAGTTGAGTGATAATATTGTCCAAAAAAATTCAATAATTACTTTAGTGGAATACTTCTACAAGTTGAGTGACAATTTGAGGAATTAACTCAAACTTGGATAATCACTCAACTTTGGATAAATGGCCATAATAATCACTCAAGTTTGTTTTGTCTTTCAAAAATCACTCAACTTTGGGTAATTGGCCTAGATAGTCACTTAATTTTGTTGTCTTTCAAAGGTCATTCAACTTTGCAAAGTTAATTTCCATGATCATTATTCCCCAAAAAATAATTTTTGATACCTATTTAATAACGTACCAGCTATAAAAAAAAATTTAAAAAAATATTGTGAAGAATTAAAATTAATATTTAATTATTAAGTTTACAGTAAAAAAAATAAAATAAAATGAAGGCAATCATTGCTTTCTAAACAAAGGCGAAGCTAGTCTGAATTGGTTTGCCAATTGCTACTACCCTATATGTTCTTCTTATAATACTAGTTGCGAGACGTTTGTGCAAGGCACTGGTCCAATAATATGAAACAAGATAGCAGAAAGATTTTTTTAAAAGTATAATGTAAATTTCATTGTTAATAGTATTTGTAAATAGAAATAATATTTTCTTTGTCCCAATTTATATGGCACCTTTCAATTTTTGTGATTTAATCAAATTTTTCTTAGATCATAATTTTTTTTGTAGATCTTTTAAATAATTTAAATTGTCAATTATTGTGACTTGTTGTATTATTTTTTTTACGTAGTTTAAAAATTTTATGTCTAAATTTCAAGTGAAAATAAAATTGTTTAACTTCGAAGTTTGAATTGTGTCACATAACTTAGAACAAAGAAATAATGTTGCTTTTTTTACATTAATTTATGTGACACAAATGAAATCTTGAGAATCAAACAACTTTTTTTAACAGTTATTTTATTAATTGTTGCGATTTAGAGTAATTTTATTATTTTCAAATATATAAATTATTTGGAAAAGATTTTTGACTATTGAAATATTTTTATGCAAATAAAAATACAAATTATAGAAAGCCATAATATTCACAAATAAATGAAAAGTGGAAAATATGAAATTTAATGGGCCCAATTTTTAAAAAAGTGCAAAATTCAATGGCCCAATAAATTATTTATACACAGCTAAGTTTAAAAGACTAAAAAGTAATATTGCATTTGAGACTTGATTTCTAAATTTTGTGCGGACAATATCAGGCTCTAACCATTAGATCAAAGCAACTAATACATTGTGAAAATATATATATTAACGACCAACTGTGTGTTTCTCCCTTTCCCTCTTATTAGTTAGTAATAAATGGCTCCTCCTTGTTGTGTGTTATGTATGATATAATTTGGTTCATAAATAAGCTTCTTTTAGCTTGGGTTTCTCTTTTTTCAATCTTAGCACAATCAATACAAAAGATTTTGCCATGTGCTTTCATTTTCCAAACTTCTATCATTTACTTTAAAGTTGTAACACTCTTTTCAGCATTTGTGTAAGCTGAATCCATATTTTATTTTGACGGGTTCAATTCTTAAGTTTTTAATATTGAATTCATTATATTTTAGAGATAACGAGTTTAAATTGTATATACTATCAATTTAAAAATTATCGATTTAAAAATTATCGATTTTTTCTACATATGTATATCTATAGTCGTAGTGGCGGAGCTAGCTTAGGCTCAGGGGGTTTCGAACCCCCTTCGGTGAAAAATTACACTATTTATACATAATTAAAATTATTTTTATGTATATGTTATAGATGTTGAACCCCCTTCGACTAATTCTTATGTACACTTTGAACTCCCTGAATGAAAATCTTGACTCCACCACTGTATAGTTGGTGTTAAAAATATGGAAATCGGTTGAATCCGTCCATTCAAGGAAGTCTATTAATTTTCCAAGTGCTATTACTTTCCTAACGTATGTTACTGTAATACTCATTTCATTCACTCAAATGTTGGCATGTGCAACAATCCCTAAGCAGATAATCATGGAGTAACATTTAGATGTCAATGGCGTCCATTAACTTTAATAGTAAAGGTTTTGAAAACAATTATTTCGTAAATATTGAAAAAAGTAAGTACTTTTAATTAAAAACTTTAAAAACTTATGAAACCTAGTTTTAGAAACCTCACGCATAAAATAAGATAATATCAATCAGTTAAATAAGATATAAATTTAATTATTTGAGTATATTCCGATAACAAATCTAAAATAGACATATTTAAAATAATACATTATTAATTTAATTAATAAAGAATAACAAGATAGAAAAAACAATTAGAAAACTGCTAAGATAAAATGATATAATCAGTTACATAACACACAAATTTACTATTTGAGTATATCCCTCTAACATATTGTTGGAAAAATACTACAATATTGATATGGAACTGGAATTAAATAATAAGAAGAAAATAGTCACAAATACTGTGTCGTGGCAAGCCACTGCCTTGAAAGCGATTTCGGCCCGACTCCGGTGCAAATCCTTCTAGCCGGTCGCTCCCCAAGGTTCCACAGCTACTTCCAAACACGTTCACTCGTGGCTGGAAGTTTGGAGGTTGCTCAAAACTATTGCCCAAAATAAGAAACTTAGGAAGAAAGGAGGGAGATGTTTTTTCTTTCACTATTGTTGGTGTATATTTTGTTCACAAATGAAGTAGTTTATATAGGTGATGAACAAAAGATGTTTTCAAGAGTAGAATTAATTGTGAGTTGAATGAGAATTCAATTCAACCAAATTAACTCATCCGTTTAAAGAGAATTGAAAAACTCTCAAATGAATTCATCTGTTAGAAGAGAATTAAAAGGCACAGTAATTAGAATAACATGTTACACATTCTTACAATGTGTTTATTTTATAATAACGTATTTGGAATTCTTCTAGATAGCTTAAAGAAGCTTTTAGACTTTGCATTCTAACCATTTAATAAAAATGCCTTCAATCCCCCACAAATGCAAAGACAAAAGAATGGGAATACTTTCTGGGCAAAGAAAAGGAACATGTACTTAAGTGTCAATATCTTTCAATTTGAATTGACACGTAGTGATATGAGGCAACAACAAATATCCAAAAAGTGAAGTACTCTTGAACTAGATGGACATAAGTTGAGACCCCCACAACACATACCATACCCTTGATTTTAAGCAACCTCCGCGATATTACAAAGTGCTTTTATGGTCATGCACACAAACCTTGGGTCTCATGAGTGCTCTAGAAAAATGACCCAAGTCTTTCATAAAAGGTGACCAGCCTTTACACTCACGTAGGTGATCCATCAAGTCTATCTCATAGACCACCTTAAGGCTATGGATCATTAAGAGCAAAATAAGCTCAACCTTATAATACACTACCTCATGCCATAGGGATAGGATATGTAGTGTTTATTGAAGGCCTATATGGCTTTGTTTGACCACAAATGGGTATCCACCATATTACCTCAATCCATGGGCTTTAGCCCCATCCCCCTCGACGATTCAAGGACCATTTTTCTTGTCAAACCCTTGGTCATAGGATCCGCTAAATTTCTTTCGGATCTTACATATTCCAAGGAAATAACACCATGTTTCAACAACTGTTTAACTGCACTATGTCTGATGCGAATATGTCTCTTTTTTCCATTGTACACACTATTTTTAGCAATCCCAATTGCCGCCTGTGAGTCACAATGTAAAGAAACTGGTGAAGCTTGTCTTTCCCATAACGGCACATCTGCCAAAAGGTTTCTTAGCCACTCAGCTTCTTGCCCTGCCAACTCGAGAGCAATGAATTCAGATTCCATAGTAGAACGTGCTATACAAGTCTGTTTTGAAGACTTCCACGAAATAGCACCTGCACCCAAAGTAAACACATAGCCACTGGTGGAGCTAACTTCATCATTGTCAGTTACCCAGTTTGCATCACAAAAACCTTCTAAAACAGCAGGAAATTTATTAAAATGCAAACACCAATCCATAGTACCTTTCAGATACCTCAACAAGCGATGAAGAGTATTCCAATGTTCATTACTGGGATTATGAGTATATCTACTCAATCTACTAACAGCATAAGCTATATCAGGCCGAGTATAGTTCATGAGAAACATTACACTCCCAATTATTTTAGCATATTCAATTTGAGAAACACTAGATTCTTTATTCTTTTTCAAGTGTATGCTAGGATCATAAGGAGTTCTCACTGAAAGTACATTAAAACAATCAAACCTTTTCAACATCTTTTCAATATAATGAGACTGACACAAAGAGAAACCATTAATAGTTCTTTTGATTTTGATCCCTAAAATCACATCAACTTCTCCAAGGTCTTTCATTTCAAATTTAGAAGACAAAAAATTCTTAGTCTCATTTACAACATTCACATTAGAACCAAAGATTAACATGTCATCCACATATAAACATATAATCACACAATCTGATCCTATCATTTTAGAATAAACACAGGTATCAGATGAATTAACAACAAAGCCATTATCTATTAATGTGAAATTAAATTTCTCATACCACTGCTTAGGTGCCTGCTTTAATCCATATAAGGACTTTCTCAATTTGCATACTTTATCCTTTTGTCCTGGGACCCCAAAACCCTCAGGTTGAGTCATATAGATCTCTTCCTCTAAGTCACCATTTAAAAATGCTGTTTTAACATCCATTTGGTGTACCACTAAATCGTGAATAGCGGCTAGAGCAATAAGAGTCCTAATGGTCGCTATTTTAGTCACAGGAGAATAAGTATCAAAATAATCAACACCTTTCTTTTGGTTAAAGCCCCTAATTACAAGTCTAGCCTTATATTTATCAATTGTACCATCAGGCCTCAATTTCTTTTTAAATATCCACTTGCTACTTATGGGTTTACAACCTTTAGGCAAATCATACAAGTCCCAAGTGTGATTAGAGACTATAGAGTCTAATTCACTTTTAATGGCCTCTTTCCAAAACATTGCATCTATTGAACTCATTGCTTCATAATAAGTCTTAGGGTCCTCATCTATTAAGTAGATAAACACTAATTCATCATTTAAAGCATCAATGTCAAAATTTTCAGTCAAGAAGGTGGTAACAAAATCAGGACCAAAACTTGTCTCAGTTCTAATTCTTTTACTCCTTCTAAGTTCATTTTCATTCTCGTTAGAAATAACATCAGAAGAAGGCACAACATGAGATTTAACAGACATAGATGTAGAAGCATTATTTTGCATATCACTAGGCACATTAATTTTCAAGGGGAAAATATGCTCAAAAAATTCTGCATCTTTAGATTCACTAATAGAATGATCATTTAATGACATAAATCTATATTCAGCACTATTTTGAGCATAACCAATAAATACAGTGTCAAAAGTTTTAGAGCCTACATTTACCCGTTTAAAAATAGGTAGACCAACCTTAGCCAAACACCCCCACACTTTCAGAAATTTCAAGTTAGGGGCAAATCCTTTCCACAACTCATATGAGGTCTTGTCTAACTTCTTATGAGGGACTCTATTAAGAATATAGCATGCAGACAGGATGGCTTCCCCCCACATATAGTCAGGTAGACCCGAACTTAAAAGCATGGAATTCATCATTTCCTTAAGGGTTCTATTCTTTCGTTCGGCTACACCATTTTGTTGGGGAGTATAGGGAGCACTAAACTCATGGATAATACCATTTTTCTCACAAAAATCTTCTAGAGTTTTAGTACTATACTCACCTCCCCTATCAGATCTAAATCTCTTGATTTTCCTGTCTAATTGATTTTCTACTTCTGCTTTGAATTTCAAAAACATGTTTTCAGCCTCATCTTTAGACTTAAGAAGATATACCTTAGTGTACCTAGAAAAGTCATCAACAAAAGTAATGTAATACTTCTTTCCACCTTTGCTAACAATGTTCTTAAGATCTGCTAAGTCAGAATGTACTAGTTCAAGCAACTCGGTCTTTCTACTAGTAATATATTTAAAAGGTTTCTTGGCATGCTTTGCTTCTATACACACAGGACATTTAGATACATCATCAATATTTACCACAGGAATTAACTCCATTTTTCTTAGTCTTTTAATAGAAGCAATATTAACATGACCTAGTCTACCATGCCACAAATTAATAGACTCAGCAATATAAGCAGAATTAGAAATATTTGCATTATTGGCAATCTCTTGAACAATGTTCAGCACAAATAAACCCCCACTAAGATATCCCTTCCCAACAAAGTCTCCTCCACGAGAAATAATTATTTTATCAGCTTCAAAAACAAGTTTAAGGCCTACTTTGTTGAGAAGTGCTCCAGAAACTAAGTTTCTACGGAGCGAGGGAACATACAAAACATTGTTCAAGGCTAAAGTTTTTCCAGAAGTTAGTTTAAGTAAAATTTTTCCTTTACCCATAACTCCAGCAGTAGTGGAATTACCCATGTAGACACACTCGCCATCAGTGGATTCTTCAAAGTCATGGAACAACTCTTTGTTGGCGCAGAAATGCCTTGAAGCACCTGTGTCCAACACCCATTCAGTCTTGTTATCCACCAGATTTGCCTCGACGACTACTGCAGCTATCACTTCATCACCCTCAGTAAGATGAGCTTGGACATCATCTTGTCCTTCCTGCTTTGATTTTTGCCCTTTTCTTAGATAGCACTGGACAGCTCTGTGGCCAGGTTTTCCGCAGACAAAACAAGATCCCTTTGCCTTTTTAATTTGACTCTCTGGCTTATTGAAGTGATTTTTCTTCTTCATTTGTTCCTTTTTCTGGAAATTCTTCTGTTTTCCTTCGAACCTGTCTTTTGCAATAGTACCAGAAGATTCCACAAGGTTAGCTTTAGAAGAATTAAAAGAAAGAGCTTCCATCTTATCTTTGAGACGATTTGCCTCCTCAGTCCTCATGTGACTGATAAGTTCTTGGAGAGTTAAGTTCTTTTTCTTATGTTTCAATTGGTTTCTGTAATCACTCCAGGATGGTGGGAATTTTTCAAGTAGAACATTAGCTTGAAGAATCTCACACATCTTCATGCCCTCGTTGAGAACATCAGTAGTCAAATTTTCTTATTCGTGAACTTGTTCCATGATTGATTTATTGTCAACCATTTGGAATTTAATCCACTGTTCGACAACATATTTTTTCTTTCCTGCATCGTCAGCACCATATTTCTTTTCCAAACTGTCCCATATTTTCTTAGCAGATTTATAAGTGACAAATAAATCAAACAAAGGATTATTCATATGGTTCAACAAATGTCCTCTAACAGTTTTGTTATCCTTTTCAAATTTCTTTTTAACAGCATCATCAACAACCACAACAGTGTTAGAACCATCAATTGGAGGTTCATTAAATAAAACATAATCAACTTCTAATTGTTCAAAGAAAATAAGAAGTTTCTGTGACCAACGTTTAAAATTATTTCCGTCCAATGGCTCAAGTTTTGACAAATCAGTAAAAGTTTTGTTCAAAGAAATAGCCATTTTATCAATATTGTATGTAAGAAAATCGCTTTCAAATTGTTGGAAAAATACTACAATATTGATATGGAACTGGAATTAAATAATAAGAAGAAAATAGTCACAAATACTGTGTCGTGGCAAGCCACTGCCTTGAAAGCGATTTCGGCCCGACTCCGGTGTAAATCCTTCTAGCCGGTCGCTCCCCAAGGTTCCACAGCTACTTCCAAACACGTTCACTCGTGGCTGGAAGTTTGGACGTTGCTCAAAACTATTGCCCAAAATAAGAAACTTAGGAAGAAAGGAGGGAGATGTTTTTTCTTTCACTATTGTTGGTGTATATTTTGTTCACAAATGAAGTAGTTTATATAGGTGATGAACAAAAGATGTTTTCAAGAGTAGAATTAATTGTGAGTTGAATGAGAATTCAATTCAACCAAATTAACTCATCCGTTTAAAGAGAATTGAAAAACTCTCAAATGAATTCATCTGTTAGAAGAGAATTAAAAGGCACAGTAATTAGAATAACATGTTACACATTCTTACAATGTGTTTATTTTATAATAACGTATTTGGAATTCTTCTAGATAGCTTAAAGAAGCTTTTAGACTTTGCATTCTAACCATTTAATAAAAATGCCTTCACATATATATCTAAAGTCATAATTAAAACAATGTCGTATTAATTTACTTAATGAAGAATAATGCAAGAGAAAAATAAAATAAAAATTACAGAACTGCTAAGATAAGCTTATACAGTCAGTTATAAAAAACAAGAATTTGAGTATTTAAGTTTATCTCATAGCATATCTAAAATATTCATACTCAAAAAAAACACTATATTAAATTTGATTAATGAAGAATAATAAGAAAATAAGAATAAAATACAAAATTGGTTGTCAACTCAATAATTAAATATTATTTTAAATTGTTAAAATATTTTTTTCCAATTAAATAGATAGTGAAAATTATATTTTAGAAAATAATGATCATAGAAGCTCACTTGTCAAAGTTGAATGACTTTCAAAAGACAAAGTAAAGTAGAGTGACTATGAAAGCTAATTATCCAAAATTGAGTGATTTTTGAGAGACACAACAAAGTTAAGTGACTATTATGATCAACTAACCAAAGTTGAGTGATCATTCAAGTTTTTAAATCCACCCTGCACCTCTAATCCTGAGGTGGTAAGATTTTTTAAGCATGTTCCTTTTTTTTTTTTTTTTGATTGTACGAATTTCCATATTTGACTAAGAAAAGACAAGGAAAAATAATAAGGGAAAAGACTCAAATATGTCATCGAACTATTGGAAATGGCTCATTTATGCCATCCGTTAAAAGTGTGGCTCATTTATGTCATCGCCGTTACAAAAAAAGCTCATTCATGCCATTTTTTTTAACAGTGGATTTTTAAAAAGGAAAAAGGCTCAAATATGCCATCAAACTATTGAAAATGGCTCATTTATGCCATCCGTTAAAAGTTTGGCTCATTTATGCCATCGCCGTTACAAAAAAGGCTCATTCATGCTATTTTTTTTTAACAGTCCGGTTTGATGGTTTTTGCAAAACCATTTAGTACACGTGGCCAACAATAATTCGTCCACATCATTAATTAAAGGAAAAAGACTCAAATATGTCATCGAACTTTGAAAAAAGGCTCATCTATGTCATCCGTTAAAAGTTTGGCTCATTCATGCCATTTTTTTTAACAGTCCAATTTGGGTTTTTTTTGCAAAACCATTTTGTACACGTGACCAACAATAATTTTTCCACATCATTAATTAAATCAACCAAAGAAATTTTAAAATTCCTAATAAGAAAATATTGATTTCTCCGGCCAAAATATTTCTATGCATTTTGTAACTCCTTTATAGGCACTGTAAAGAGTTCATCCATTTTCAATTTCTTCGGAATCGCCGAACACAATTCTGCAAATCTCAAGACCAATTCAAGCCCGAAACAGACATCAACTATTTCAAACAACGAATCAATTAGTTACCGAAACACAATTTTTTAAATTCTTTAAAGATTGTACTTGAAGTAAAAATCAGAAAAATTCTATAATCGGTGAATTTTTTGTAACGGCGATGGCATAAATGAGCCAAACTTTTAACGGATGACATAAATGAGCCATTTCCAATAGTTCGATGGTAAATTTGAGTCTTTTTCCTTTTTAAAAATACGCCGTTAAAAAAAATGGCATGAATGAGCCTTATTTGTAACGGCGATGGCAT
The DNA here is from genome assembly GCA_031232105.1 of Capsicum rhomboideum. Taxonomy (NCBI): domain Eukaryota; kingdom Viridiplantae; phylum Streptophyta; class Magnoliopsida; order Solanales; family Solanaceae; genus Capsicum; species Capsicum rhomboideum. The sequence continues at coordinate 118,059,903 of CP124711.1, forward strand.
AAATGAGCCAAACTTTTAACGGATGGTATAAATGAGTCATTTTCAATAGTTCGATGACATATTTGAGTCTTTTCCCAAATAATAATAATAAAGGTGGAACCTAACTACAGTAGTAGCATTGTATTTGGGCAATCAATCAATGAGTCAGGATTGCAGACATGTAATTGAATTGGAAAAACAAGAAAGATAGCATACCAACTAACTGCATTATAGTTTAAATGTTAGGTAGCATAATTATTACTATTTTTTTGGGTAAATCCCAGTTTATATTTAAATAAATGGAATTGGTAATATCTAGTCTTTGGGTTCCAGATTTTGGGGTTTCTGTTTGGAATTATTCCTCTCAGTTTTTATATATATTTTTTGATAATGCAAAGAAGAAAGAATTTCTTGTGATCCATTTTCCACTACTAAAAAGAAATCCATCAACGGGAATCCAAAAGAGACCTTACTCTCTCTCTAGAAATGGCGATTACTCTCAATGAAAGCTGAATAGCCAGGAAAACCTAAACTGGGAGAGGGGAAAGCAAACTAAGGTCAATGAAAACTCCATGAATGCGACAATAAAGGCGATTCCACAGTCGGGAGATGCGAGGAAGACTAAGAGGATGAATGGTCTGCAGGGAATTGTGCCCTTGAACTTGGCACAAAAAAAAACAAAAAAACCATGATATTGGAGGATCTTATATGATTGCAGAATCACAGAGATATGTTTTCGTAGATAACTCAAATTATGTTTTCTTAGATAGATAAATCAGATCATTCTATAATTAAATGTAGAGATATGTTTCCTTAGTTATAGAGGTACAACTTGTATATAGTTTATAGAGGCATTATCAAGGAAATTAATTTACTCGGGTAATATTTTTTTACATGGTATCAGAAGGTGTTAAAAGATCCTGAGATTCTTTTTCGTTTAGTCATGGGGACTGAAGGACGCACCGAGGAACTAGCGAATCTGCCTCAACCCAAAGTCACAGATGCTTCTCCTTATTCCGTGCATCCATCAAACCACCCATTTGATTTTTGTTACCAGTCCTCTAAGTGAAAATGAAGAAAACTATTTCACTTGAAAACGAAATTTTTTGAACACACTACACTCTAAAAACAAGGCTGGATTCGTTAATGGAGCCATTGGAAGACCGAAAGAAGACTCAAGATTTACAACCATGTATACAGTGCAATTCCATTGTACTTTTGTGGCTTACGAATGCGATTGCCAAAGAACTACAGGGTAGTGTTGCACATGTTGAAATTGCCAGAGAAATTTGGGTAGATCTGGAAGAACGATTTACCCAAGGAATTGCACCAAGAGTTTATGACTTGAAGCGTGCCATTGCTCTCTTGCAACAAGAGAGAGCTTCTATCTCATCCTATTATGGTAAGCTTAAGTCTGTTTGGGGTGAGTTGCAAGGTCTCATGCCAACTCCATCTTGCACATGTGATTGTGTTTGCGGTGTAGCAAAGAAGATGTAATCCATAAAGGAGGAGGAAAAGGTTTTTGATTTTCTAGTGGGACTTGATGACACATATTTGATTGTGCGTTCTCAAATATTAAGTGTCGATTCATTGCCAAACTTAGGAAGAGCCTATGCTATCGCAACACAAAAAAGAGAAACAGAGATCTGTTGCTGCAAATCGTATACCCTCTATTGAAGCAACTGTCTTCCTGACTAAACGGGGTGAATCACGACAAAGGAAAATTGAGGATGGGGCTCGGTATCAATTTCCACCTTGCATACATTGTGAGAGAACAAATCACAACAAGGATTATTGCTACAAAATGATTGGGTATTCTCCAGATTGGCATAAACCTATCAAGAAAATCAGCAAGCACACCAATAATGATCAGATACAGTTTCATGGGGTACATCAGAAGAATCAAAACCAACCAAATGCACTTGCAGGTATTGTCCTTGCTGCAACTCCTGAAGAGGCTATGTCGCCAATTCCAGGTTTAACACATGTTCAACATCAACAACTATTAGTAGTATTGGGAAACCATGGAGCATCGACAGGTAACCCATCTGCGAGTATGACAACCTCTAATTTTACAGGAAAGACAAAAGAGGAGTGGATAGTTAATACTGGTCTACAAATCATATAACTCATGATTTAGATTCTTCGTCAAATAAGATAGTTCATATAGATTTACCACCGGTGCAAATCCCAAATGGTGATTTGGTTAAAGTTCATGCCTTGGGCCAAGTGGTCCTTGGAAAAATATAAATTCTTGAACATGTCCTCAGAGTTCCTGATTTTCTCTTTAATTTATTGTCTGTTAGCAAATTGACAAATGACTTACAATGTACAGTAACCTTTGATCCATACTCTTTTGTGATTCAGGACTTACCTTCGAGGACGCCGATTGAAGTGGGTAGAAAGCGAGATGGTCTGAATTACTTTGAGCCGATGAAAGGGGGCAAGCATTGATGGTGAAGAAGTATGTTAGTGCAAGTTTATGACATTGGCACTTGGGGCATTTACCAATGAATTGTATTTCTCTAGTTTTTAGTTTATCTACAAGTTTAGATGGAAATAAGACTATGTTTTGTGATGCCTGTTGTAAGGCAAAACAAACACAATTATCTTTTCCTACTAGTATGATTAAGACAGAGCATGTTTTTTATTTAATACATTGTGATATTTGGGGATTATACAAGACACAATCTCTTTTTAGTTCTCATTACTTTCTTACCATAGTTGATGGTTTCAGTCGAGCAACATGGGTTTTTCTCATGAAGAATAAATCAGAAACTAAAGCTTATTTGTTATAATTTTTTAATTGGGTAAACACGCAGTATAACTTGAGAGTTGAAATCCTAAGAACAGATTGTTGACACCCAATTTTGACCTCCCAATATTTAACTCGGGCGGCTATTTGACTAAGTAATGTCTTTTAGATCTTTTTCAAAAATTAAATTCTTTTATGTAATTATTTATACAATTAGTCACACATCTTAAAGTGTATTATTTATTATTGCTATTAATTTCATACATAAGTCATATATACATACTTTAGTTAAATAACGTCTTATTTTGAAATGTAACTTTTCATAATTTTCGTACTTTATTTATGATTAATTGCAAAATAAATTTTTTATTTACAGTATTATATTTATTTTTCACTATTATTTATTTGTTTACTTATATTTATGGTATTATATTTATAAAATAGCAGCCTAATTTTATTTTTCATTGTCCCCAATTTTTTTAAATTCTAGCCATTTGTATTCGATTGATGTCAATTCTAGCCTAAATTGAGTCTAATTTTACTCAATTCTAATGCCCAATTCAATTTTTTACTGACCCAATTTCATTAACCCATTCTGATTGACCCAGAATCCGACCCATTCTAATTTTAATCGCAACCGTCGATCTCATATGATCGACGGTTGAGATCAAATCTTCCATTTATTTTCTTTTAATCCGTTAACCTATTCTCATTCCCACATCCACAGCCGCCTCTCTCCCTCTCTTCCCCATCGCCGCTACGCACTGCCATTGGTGGACTGCAACCCGACGACCACCACTAGCCTTTCATGGCCGATGAGCACACACTGCCATCCCAACCTCCTCCATTCTCTCATCTTCTCTTCTCTTTTCCTTGTTTCCTCCCGTCACTCTCTTACTTTCTATACTCCATCCACAGCCACACCTCCTCCTCGTCGTCCACTAGTCACGGTACCACCGCAAGCGAAAACCATAACTTCTACAAGCCAACACCACTCCACCGGGCCGCTGCTCCATGCTCCAATCAAGTCTCGCCGGAGAATATCAAAGTTTTATTATGGATTCTTAAGAATCCACCCAAGTTTGATTTCTTGTTTAACTTTATGTCTGATTTAATTCCCTTCTACCCCTTCTTTTGTTTTCTATTTTTGATAAATTCAGTGATCTGAAATTGGTGAAGTTTGGTTGAGAGTTTTGTCAAATTTCTTTGTGATTTGTGTTTGTAAACTCATCTAGGCTATCATATGTAAAAATGCCCAATTGGAATGAACATTAAGTTAACCCTAATTCCTGATTAAGTGTCGATTTTGCAATTCTTGAATTTCTCTGTTCACTGTTAGGAATTTACCATTGATGTGGTTTTGAAATTAAGTTGGAGTTGTGATTTTGTTGCTCTCCTCAATCAAATGTGGGTAATTTTTGATATCCTTTATTTGTGTACTTATGCTAAATTATTTTCGGCAAACTCGAGTTTTTGTTGATTGATATTAGTATGCCTGCAATTGGTTTTCCTCTCTTTATGAGATTATAACAGCTATGTATGTGATCATTTTGGTAATTTATATCTGATTTCGTGCATAATTGAAGTGATTTGATTAAGGAATATTCTTATATGACTAATTGCCCTTACTGTTTTACCATTTTTGTTTTATATGGTAAGTGTTGGCTCCCTCTCTTAATTTTTAAACAAAATTGTTACTTACATACTTATTTATGGTAGATTTGGCCCTTTTATTCTAAATTGATTCAGCCGTCTCTTTAAGAAAAGGTTTTCACTAATTGATTCTTTTGAATATTTCTTTTCCTTTTTTCAATTCTCCTAATTGATCTTTATGAATATTTTCTCCCTTTAATTTTGTACGACCTTTACCTATAAACTGTCTTTTTTCACTTATATGGGTCAAGGCTTTTCAGTATCACTCTACTCTATACTAAAAATATTTCTCTGCTTTTGGTTTTGAGACTGTTTTCGCGGCTTATTATTATCATTGGTTCTTACTTTGGAAGAGCGGTCCTCTTGTTTGCGTTTTATTATCCTCGTTGTTAACTGGTTAGTTTCCTCTAACGATACATTCGTTTCTTTCGTATTAATCTTATGTGATTATGATCTTATTTTGATTTGCGTACTTTAAATGCTTGATGCCATAGCCTCCCACTCCTTTTTGTACTTCCGTGACCTATTGGGGTGATTACGCTATCTGCTTTTGTTGGTTTGACATAAAATGAGATAATTTCCCTTCTCTATTCGCTATTAAGGTTTCCTCCCCCAGGGTGTTGTTGTATGTGAATCTGAAACGACATTTGCGTATCTCATAACCCCTTTGGCTTGAGCCTGCCCAAGATCCTTGAGATCCTTAGGATCTCGACAGCGGCAAGGGTTGGTTATGGGTTGCCAAAGGCATGTTTTGGATTCTGGGAGTGTTTTGGTGTCTTTGTTGCATGTTCAATAGGTGAAGGCGAGAATTCAGACAAGATGAAGAGTTGTCAGGGATTTAGGAGTAGTTAAGGGTTGTCCAACTTAGCCCTTTTCAGTTTCTTTTTCTTTATTTCATTCATTAGGTTTGTAATAAATTATTGTATAAATGCTATAGGTATAATAAACTATTGGAGACTGCTACGAGGGCGGGGATTCTATGTGTTAAATATTTTATCACCTAGATATCATGCCTCTAGGATTATTTAAATTTCATGTAATAATTAAATTATTTTATCACTTAGGAAAATATTCTAGGGTCATTATTTGTTGTATCGCTTAGAAAATCATGTCGTTAGGATCATTAACTAACCTTCGGACGTATTAGATTAATTTTGAACATGTTAATTTAATTTAAGCATGTTTGATTAATTTTTTGGCATGTTAAATTGATTTTCAGCTCCATTAATTAATTCCAGCATTTTTAATCAATTTCCTGCATATTTAAAATAATTTTCAGCAATTTAAATTAATTTCCTGTACACTTTCAATTAATTTTCCTGCATATTCTTATCGATTTCCTGCACATTTTAAATAACTTCTTGCACAGTTAAATCAATTTCCTACATAATTAAATAAATTTTCTGCATATTTAATTAAATTTTCTTCATGTTTAAATTGATTTTCAACATATTTAAATCAATTTTCTGCATATTTAAATTAATTTTCAGCATATTTAAATCAATTTTTTGCATATTTAAACTAATTTCCAGCATATTTAAATCAACTTTCTGCACATTTAAATTAATTTTTTGCATATTTAAATAATGTTTTTGCATATTTAAATTAATTTTCAGCATTTTTAACTGAATATCTAGCACTTTAATTTGATTCTCGGCACATTGATTAATACGTCTCGCCTAGAAATCATGCCTATAGGTCTTCATCACGTAAAATGAATAATTATCTTTTTAAGCATGTTAATCGTCTAATTAATTTAATTAAACAAGAGGTTTGTTTGGACCATTACGTGCAATTTATTCAAGTCTTATGTGTTTTGTGTGACGCGAACCCCGGGTCTAATTAGGTAGCCTAGGCTTTCCGTTTGTCTAGAACCAAATCCAAAATAGTAAGTCCAACGCCTCTTGGACATTAAGTTGGGACGGTAGGCATTAGGGAATGTTAGTTTTATCGTTTTTTATAAAACACTTTTAGGCTTAATAACCAACTAGGTGGGGTGGGTAGATAGATGGAAATGATGGAAGCTGACCCGAGCAGAATTCGACAATGCGATATACGACATTGTCACTTGTTAACAAGCCGGACGTTGATCCGAATAGGCTAAAATTAACTCCTTGTCTAAAAGCTTTTCTAAATCAGATTTCTTTATTATATTTTGAATGTTTGATTATTTGGGGTAGTTTAGGCTTATTATTTTTATCTTGTTTATATAATGTGTCACTTCTGTCTCCTCACTTATCTAACTTTATATTCTTACGCATTTTATTATTTTATTACTTAGATAATTGCTAATTAAACTGAGTTGTATGTCTAGCTTATTAATTATTTTACATTTTTAACACTTAGTTATTATTAAGTTAATAAAAATAATTGACCTTTACTTGTCACGTAAGATCCCTACATAATATATGAGTTCGACCGGATCCATATTTGTAGACCTCGAAAGGTGCCTAACACCTTCCTTTCGATGTAACCTGAACCCTTACCCGAATTTCTGATTAACGTAGACTAATTAATAAATTCTTAATTAGTTTAGAATGGTGCCCTAACGCACCTCAATTAGCTAGGTGACGATTCTTCTCTTTTTTCATCCAAAAAGAGTTGTCACGTCGGATCTCACTTTTTGCGAGAAAATTGGGGGCGCGACACAGATAATAGGCTAGAATTTAAGCATGAGGATTTATTGTCTCATTACTTTGAACATGGAATGGAGTGTCAAAGTAGTTGTACAGACACTCCACAACAAAATGGAGTAGTCAAACGAAAGCATAGACACTTATTGGAAGTGGCTCATGCATTGCGATTTCAAGCGCATCTGGCTATTAGGTTTCGGGGAGAATGTGTCCTTACTGCAGCATATTAATCAATCGCATGCCTCTTTCTAGTCTGCAAAATAGAGCCCCATATAAGAAGCTACTTGGTAAATTTCCTATGCATGAGCATTTAAGAAATTTTGGACGTCTTTTCTATGGACATCTGAATAAAAAGCCTCGAGATAAATTTGCTCCACGTGCAAAACCTGGTATTTTTGTTGGATATCCCAATGGTCAAAAGGGATAAGAATTTATGATCTTGAGGATAAAAGGATTTATGTTTCACGTGATGTGTAATTTTTTGAAGACATTTATCCTTTTGAAGGCTCTCAAGAAGCAAAGATGATGTCGTATATTGACTTAGGTCAATCGATTATATTTGATGAGTTATCTAGACAGGAAACAAATTGCGTAGAGCATTGTCACATAACTGATAATTGTACTGCCATTGAGAATTCAGAAGCTACTTCCACAAGCAATTCTCCACTGCCTGTAACTTCACCAAGACCTCAAGCATCTTCTTTTCATGATTCTTCTGCTATCAATCCAACAAATACATCTGACGGCATTGATTCTACTAGCCTTGCACCTAGTAAATGCTCGCGATAAGTCTCATAAAAGTTATCAGGGTATGGTTATGTTTTGTCCCCTTCTCTTGCTCAGATAAATTATCTGCCACTCTCGCCAACTCCGTCGGCCAACTCAAAGGTACATCCTCTATCTTAATCTATTTCATATTTTAAACTATCATCCAGTCACAATGCTTTTTTGGTGGCCATCTCGTCTGTCGATGAGCCAAAATCTTTTACTCAAGCAATTAAGCACACACATTGGAGAGAAGCCATGGCAAATGAAATTTCTGCTTTAGAAGACAACTATACTTGGACTTTATAGATTTTACCTCCAGGTAAACGAGCTATAGATTCAAAATGGATCTATAAAGTCAAATACCAACCTGATGGAAGTATCAAGAACTACAAGGCACGCTTGGTATCAAACTGATACACTCAGATTGAAGAGGTTGATTTTCATGAAACATTTGCACCAGTTACAAAACTTGTTACTGTTCGTTGTCTATTAGAGATTGTTGTGATTCGTAATTGGGAACTTCATCAATTAGACATCAACAATACTTTTCTTTATGGAGACTTGCACAAAGAAATTTACATAAAGATTCCACAAGGTTTTGCGAAATAGGGGGAGCAAAGAGTCTGTTTATTACAAAAATCATTGTATGGCCTTCGTCAAACATCTCGAAATTGGTACAATAAATTCACTACTTCTTTACTTTCTCTTGGCTTTCAGCAATCAAATACAGACTACTCCCTATTCAGATTATCCCATCCTAAAGGTTTCTTTATAGTTGTTCTTAAATATGTGGATGCTCTCATTATCACGGGAAATGTTTCTAATTGTATATCCAAGCTGAAAGTGCATTTAAATGTAAAATTTCATATCAAGGATCCTGGAAAACTCAAATATTTTCTTGGCATTGAAGTAGCAAGGTCACCAGCAGGTATTATGTTAAGCCAATGTAAGTACACACTTGATATTTTAGAAGAGAGCAAACTTACAGGTTGCAAGCCAGCTAGTTTCCCCATAGAGCAACAACATAAGCTTACTCTTGATTATGGAGAAATTTGTCATGATCCAGGCCAATATCGTCATCTTGTCGGACGCTTGCTTTACCTCACCATCACTCGTCCAGATATTAGCAATGTTATTTATGTACTTAGCCAATTTCTGCATGCACCAAGGCAACCTCATCTAGAAGTTGCTTATAGAGTCTTACGCTATCTCAAAGGAAGCCAAGTCAAGGGATTCTACTTCCTTCAGATAATTCACTATCTCTAAGAGCTTATTGTGATGCAGATTGGGCAGTGTAACAAATGACATGTCAATCAACTATAGGATACATTATGTTTCTCGATAAATCACCCATTTTTTGGAGATCTAGAAAACAAATGGTGGTGTCTCGTTCCTCCGTTGAAGCAGAATATAGAGCCATGACCACTACTACTAGTGAGATTGTTTGGTTGCTTCGGCTTCTACAAGATCTTCAAGTAATACATGCGTCACCTGTTTCTCTCTTTTGTGATTACCAAGTTGCTATCCACATCGCCGCTAATCCTTTTTTTCATAAACATACCAAGCACATTGAGATAGATTGCCACTTCATTCGGCAATACGTACAATCAAAGACAATTATGATATCAATGCACAGAACTAATTGGCTGATATACTCACAAAGGCTCTTGGCCATGACCAGTTTCAGTAGTTGTTGGCCAAGTTGGGGAATTTCTATAATTCATGCTCCAACTTGAGGGGAAGTATTGAAGGATCTTATATGATTGCACAATCACAGATATATGTTTCCTTAAATAAATCAAATTATGTTTTCTTAGATAGATAAATCAGATCATTTTGTAATTAAATGTAGAGATGTGTTTCCTTAGCTATAGAGGTACAACTTGTATATAATTTATAGAGGCATTATCAAAGAAATTTAATTTACTCGGGTAATCTTCTTTTACAGCCTCACCGGACTCAACTCCGAGAGGGCACACAAGTCTAGGAAATCCACAACCCGTGAGTTCGAGATCAAAATTGTGGGCAGACCAAGTTAAAGAGGAGACCAAATCATAGAATCCCCAAATAAACCCTGGCCCTATTAGTTTGTGGAGTCAAATAGTGAGATCTACTCTAACTGACGATAGATTTGACCTAAAGGGGGACTCGGAGCCTAGCTCTAATGTCAAAATTATGTAGGAGGAAGTCAAGGAAGAAATTAAATACTAGAGCATTGTTGTAATATGTTATATTTTTAGGGTCAAATCCACCCAAGGCGGTGATGGAGGGGTATTTCAGACGAATTTGAAAGGGAAAATAGATTCACAAAGTTGCACAAGTAAATAGAGATGTGTTCCTAGTAAGATTCTAAGACCTTGAAGACAATATAAAGGTTGCGGAGGAGGAAGTACAAATGTTTAATAAGAAACCAATAGTGGTAAAACCATATCATTCGGATATAGATGTGTTGCATCCTTTCACACAAGCAATTGTACATGGTCGTTCAAGTAATAAAGGATGTAAGTCCAGATATCGTACCCACAGGGATTTAATGAATTGATTTCTAGCTTGAATTCTTATATGAGTTATTTAGTCGGTAACTAATAGTAAGAGTGATATGTGTGTTTTGAAAATAAATAAAAACAATTGTAAACAAGTCGTAGATTGGTTGTGTTGTAATTCAGATTTGAGAAAAGATCTAGGGTTACGGTGTTTTGACAATCCAGTTGTGCTATCCAATCATTCGTCTAATTTGATTTCCTGAGTTACTAGTTGCAGGTTAATTGTAGCTATATTGAGAGTTTTTCCAACAACTCTAAGCCTACTCAACTATCCCTAACGCCTATATTTCTATGGTCATCGTTTAATAGTGAAGTGCATAAAGATATCGTCTGTATCAACTAAGCTAGGTCATAGGGTATATTTCTATCCTCAGTGATGAATCGATTCCCTTTCCCTATAAGGTTCACAAACTAGCCCTATTTCCTTTTTTTACCCTTCTCGTTCCCATTTTCAAGTCTAACAAACAAGCCCTAGATAATATTCGCAAGGTAATCAATCAAACGAATAATTAAAATCAAGAAGAAATAAATAACTCAATAAATGGAAATCAAAATAGATAATATGATGTTCAAGCCACAACTTTCATGTTCAACCACAACCGTATAAATTAAGAGGTTTAGCTACTCATGAATTTCTTTGGAAGAAGAGATTTCATGAGTTTACAAGGTAGAAATCTAAAATAAAATAAGAAAAATAAACTTGACCTTGTTCTTGAGCTTTGCCCTTGCTTTTGGCTTCCCCAAATTAGTTGTGTATGATTAAAAATGTGGGAGAGGGGTTTATATAGAGTTTAGTAACCCTTAAAATGTCTAAAACCAATCCCATTAGGGTTAGGATTGACCCCGACTCGCGCCACAGCCCAAAAGCGGAGCTGTGGCACAAGGAACAAATGAAAATTCAAATTGGTAGTGTTTCTTGAGCCACTCCTTGCTTTGGTGGGTGTGGAGCGAAGAACAAATTTTAGAGAACATGTAAAACTCGTGCTACTGCTTGCTTTGCATCAGGCGCAAGCCACAACAATTTTGGCCATTCTGCGCTCGTTTTGCAACGCATTATGATGTAGATTCTTCCTTGATTCCTTTTGGTTCCTTGGTGCTCTTTTTCTTCTATTTTAAGCTCCAAATAACTCAATACACTCCTATATAAGCAAATTATGAAACACAAGTATAAATCACATTATTTAAGCTCAAGAAAACACAAAAAGAGAGCAAATGTGAGGCGAAAGATGGTAAAATAAGGCGGTTTTTAGCCTCGCATCAACACCCCACACTTAAACCCTTACTCGTCCTCGAGTAAGATATACACTCATGACTTAGAATCTACTACAACTACACCAATTGAAACAAGATTACTCAAGCTAGAACTGCAACGACTACAATAGATGTCAAGTTCTTATTAAACATGCTTCAATCATGCCATAAATTTAAACAACTACTTGACCTCCTAACCTCAAGAACCGACTCTATGATATTAGCAAACTCATACAATTCACCTAACCAAGATATATAATACTTCACCTATCTTTCATCAGCCATATTCCCTCACAACAAGAGATTTACCCATATTTACGCACAAGTATACAAATTAACACAAGAATGGGTATAAGAATAAGATTTCGCTCACTCTCAAAAAGAATTTCACATGCAATATATGATGAACCATAGACTTGCCCTTAGTTTACTACTCCACTAATATAAGAACGTCAAATCTAAGATCAAGCAGGACTTTCTGGGTTGTAACGTAAGCTAAGGGATGGGTAGGAACTATTTTGGCTCAAATAGTGACTAACTTTCCTAAGCACTTTAATACATCACAAATTCTTCATCATTTGCACACTCTTCAATCAACCAACTCTTTCTTCTACTCTTCTCACCCATAGATTTCTTTGTTTTTCCATCTCTTTAAGCAACTTCACATACCACCAGTAAGGAGTACTCATTTATCAAATACATTTTTTTTTTACTTTTCTTTTGTTCTTTTTCTACTCCCAACCAACAACATATAGATTCTTTATTTTATTCACTTGCACCATTCGACTTTTCTACAGGCTTCCCACCTTAACTATTTCCCTTTTCTCAATTCTCACTCCTGTCAACTTTCATTTTTCAATTAAAGCGCTTAGGAGTTTTGGATCAAATTAAAGGTCTATTAAAAGAAAAGGATTAAGCTTCATATGTGACTACTAAAGAATAGGCTAAAGTATCAACTGGGCTAACAAGGATCATCCATTGTAGGTTGGTAAAGCAAAGGATAAGAAAATAGGCTAATCAAAGAAATACCTTTATCATATCCTAAACTCAATATTCTTCATTTTGTTTTGCAAACACATCGGGCAAGTTCTAGACATCAATATAAAAGCATTGAATATCAACAAACACCTAACACACATGGCACATGTTCAACTCAAGAAGGATCCACATAGACTCTCAATCAAGCAAACAACAAGAGTTCAAATTTAAGCTAAAAATCACATAGGAGTCAAGTAAAAGAGCCTAGGTGTCTTAAAAGAAGTCATTCATTTTTATTCATAGCATTCTTGAATTTAAAACCAACTAGCATCATTCAGTTCATCTGTAGCACCTAACAAGAGCACCTCACAATTGGTCCTAAAGACTCTCGAACTGCTAATGACTAACTTTTCCTAAAAATAAAATAAAAACTATTCTAAAAATAAAAAGGATAGTTAGTTCAAAGGGCCTCCCCTTGGAAAATAACATAAAATAAAAATCAAGGGGTAGGTGAAGTATGCTCTACTGAAGAACTAAAAAGCCGAAGACTAACACAAACTATTCTAATCTATAGAACTAAAGTAAATCTTTTTGTGTTTTTGGATTTTTAATTTTTTTTTTCATAGTTTTTTTTTCAACCAAAGCAAGTAACTAAAAATAAAGCAATTCCAATAGCCTACTTCACCCTTAACCAATATCGGAAGAATCTCACCTCACACTTAAAGTCATGCTTTATCCCGAAAGATTAAAAAAAATCAAACAATGGTTAGAGAGGCCCTCTAGGGCCTAGCTAGTAGCATGTCTTCTCTTAATCTTTCATCAAAGGGGTGAATGACCCCACACTTATGCTTCATCCATGCCTCTTAGCTTTCAAGTTCGGGTACTCAGACTTCCCCAAATCTACACAAACCAAAAACAAAAACAAAGAAAAAAAGTGACACTATAAATATAAAACTACATTATTACAACTTGGGCTGCCTCCCAAGCAGTGTTTGATTTAACGTCGCGGCATGACGCAAGTCATAGATTAATAGAATTCTCTCAATCTTTTCCTCCCTATATGATGCACTTCGACCTCTTGTTCACTCTAGGAGGATCACAATTATCATTCACTCTTTTTCCCTTCAGATCTTTCACTTTTTAGAGCCCATACTCTTTCACCCCACACTTATCATTGACCACCTCTGTGATCATACACAAGTCTTTATAGTGTGAAGGAGTGGAGAGTGACTTATAAACTTTAAATATCTCCTCCTCATCATGGACCCACATCTTAAGCTCCCCTTTTTGTAAATCAATCAATGCTCCACCAGTGGCTAAGAATGGGCATCCCAAAATAACTGGTACCTGTTTATCTGCTTTAAAATCTAAAATAATAAAATCCACAGGAATCAAAAACTTACCTACCTTGATGATCACATCTTCAATCACTTCTTCTGATTGCACACGAGAGCGGTCTGTGAAATGTAAAGTGATAGTTGTTATGTGTGGATCTCCCAAACCAAGTGTCTGGAACACAGATAAAGGCATTAAGTTTATACTTGCCCCAAGATCACACAATGCATGCCCAACCTCATCTTCACCAATTGTATGAGGAGGGTGAAACTCCCAGGATCTTTGAAATTCTTAGGAAGCTTGCTCAATACCCTTGAACTACACTCTTCAGTGAGTGCAACTGTCTCAAACTCTACATGTCTTCTCTTTCCAGCCATCACTTCTCTCAAGTATTTGGCATAGTTGGGCATGTCCGTCAGAGCATCAATCAAGGGAATATTGATGTGAAGTTGCTTAAAGATATCAAGAAACTTCTTAAAATTTGCATCCTCTTTACTTTTCTGGAATATTTATGGGAATAGTGGTAGGGGTCTCTTAACCTCAATCTCAGGTTGCTCAACAACCTCTTTTTCTCTTCTTTCTGCTTGTATAGGCTCAATCTTTGGATTTGGTACTGGAGTTAACCTTTGTGGGAACGGAGGTGGATGCTTGTAGTTATTCCAGTTAACTACTCTCCTCTTTGGAGGCTCTGCATTTGACAACTCTGCACTTGCATCTTGACTTCTCTGTTTAGGAGGAGCTTCAACCAACTCTCTTTTATTCTTGAGTGAGACTGCCATTACCTGCTTAGTATTATTCTCTGTATCACTCGGTAGTGCACCTGCAGGTCTTGCATGTTGTGATGAAGCTAGTTGGCCCACTTGACGCTCAAGTTCTTGAATGGATTTTTGCATTTCATTCATAATCTGAGTTTGTTTTCCCATGAACTGTTTCATTGTCTCCTCCAAAGAATTTCTCACTTGTGGAGCTTGTAGTGTATACTATTGTCTTTGAACCTGCTGATTTCCACCCCAAGAGAAATTTGGGTGGTTTATGTAATTTTACTGCCCCACATAATATATAGATTCTAGATTCAAAGGACATCCGGAGTAGGTATGATTTTCACCACACTTCTCACAAAATAATGCAGCCGCCTGAACTTGTTGTACCTGTTGAACTTGACTTGCACTTGGAGCTAATAAACTCTGCTTCATTAAGGCACACAATTGGCCAATATCAGTCCGAATAGCTGACACGTCATCTAGCTCTAACTTACCCGGTGTTTTTTGTGTAGAAGTGAACACTCGATTGGCCTCTGAATAGTCTCGGTGACCTGCAGACATAAGATTGAGCAGCTCCTCTATTTCATCATAGCTCTTGGAAAAAATTTGCCCTTGAGCTATAGCATCTAATAAATACTTAGAGTCTGGCCTCAATCTTTCAATAAAATTATGCCCAATAATCTCCTTGGGCTGATGGTGGTGTGGGCAATCTCTCAAGTATCCCTTGTATCTCTCCTAAGATTGGAGAAGGTATTCAACATCTTTTTGAACAAATTCAAAAATCCTACCTATGAGATCTATTGTTCTTCTAGATGAGAATAACCTGTTGAGAAACTTTTCAGACAAAGCATCCCAAGACGTGGTAGATCCTGCCGGTTCATTCTTTAACCATTGCTTTGCTTACCCAATCAGTAAGAAGGAGAATAGTGTCAACTTCACGTATTCATCTGAAACATTTTGGTAATGAAAGTTGTCACTCAACTCAGTAAACTCCAGCAGGTGCTTGTGTGGGTTTGACAAGTGTTCTGCACTAGTCACATAGTCCCATCTTTAAGCTCAAAATTTCTGGTGATATTCAGCTTCACAATAGCTCTAGAGGCATTTTACTGATTCGACCTCGCAAAATTCAACACTGGAACATGTGGCGCAGTAGAAAGCTGGGTTGAAGCTCTATCCTACACATCATTTAGTAGGTCTCAAAGAATTGGATTGTTCAAATTATGGATTGTTCAAATTATCACCCATCGCTCTTAACCCTCTTAAAGTACGTTCAAGCTCGTGGTCAATTGGAATCAAGGGATTGCCTTGACTCTGAGTATTTAGCATAAACTAACTTGTACCCTGAAAGAAACAAAAACAACAAACAAAAGTGAAATCTAAATAATTCGATAAAAAATCAAAATAATATCAGTTCAAAGTAGGGCTGTGCAAATTTCGAGTTAAACCGTTAACCCGAACCGATAATTCGATTATTGGGTTAATGGGTCGGTTTATTGGATTTTTGGGTCGGGGTTCGGTTTATTTATTTTTGTTATTGGGTTACCGGATCGGGGCTCGGTTTAAACATACTTTTTATCGGGTAACCCGATAAACCGATATGAAAACTTATGGGCCCTTCACTTATACCCAATCCAATGATCCATTACCCCAGCCCAAGTCCCAATAGCCCAACTTCAGTAGGGTATAGAATTCACATTACTTGTTCACTTCTAAGTTCTAGTTAGGGCAACAGAGATAGAGGAATGGCTGAAAGCTGCGCTCAACGGCTCAAGAGTCAAGAGTGAACTGTGAAGACGAAACACTCAAGAGTGAAGACGATTGACGAAATTCCAACAGGTAGCTTCTTAATTCTCAGTAGTCATTCTTCTCTTCGCAGTTTTAATCATTTTTGCTCCATCTTTCATTTCTGTCCCAAATTTTAAAATTGAACTGTTGTGACTTCATCATTTTTGCTGGACTCAAATCTATATCATACGAATTTGGTACTCTAAAATAGTACTTCGAAATGAATTTTGCCGACTCTGTCTCAGTTTGGTACTTTGGTTAGGGTGTAAGGATGTGTTATTTGAATTTTTTGTGTGTTTTGTTTGCTTGTTGTTTGATTATTTTTCTTTTTAAAATCACAGTCACAGTGACACAACTAGATGGCAGAAAATAGATCTCATATTGACTGAGCATGTTGCAAATCTTTTACTCCTTCCCTTTTAGTTTTGGTGCAATATATATGTAAAATTACAGTTTTTGTCTGTGATTATCACATGGACAACTAGTTTGATTACCATTGAAAAATGGTGAAAACTCTAAATCTCAGAATATTCAAATGTTAGTACCATTTTGGAAATTGATTAAAGTTTTGTGAAATTTACAGTTGGTTTTATATTCTTAATGAGATGATGGTGAAAGTTTATCCGAAAAAGAATGTCACATTTCTATAATTAGTAATACCTTAAAACTTTAAATTCTCCTTTTACCTTTAGTGAAAGCCACACAAATGTCTAAACTTGTTTTAAGCTTTGTGTCAAGTCAAACGGTGTCATATAAATTGGGACTAAGGGAGTAGACAACTGCTTAACTGAAGGACATTATACTATCATAGGTGCAGGTATCAGCCCTGCTTGGCTGTTTTGTATTAGACTATCATCATATTTCACTCCATTACATGGTTTAATACCATGTCATTCTCAAAAAAAAAAAAATGCACTGTTTATTAATGAAATTGACAGTATGAAGAAACTGACATTGAGGAGTAGTTGAATCTTTACGAAACTGGCAGTATAAAGAAGCCTTGAATTCTGGAGTTGCTGAATCTGTATGCATAATACTGCAGCGGCCTGCAGACATGTTTTCAGCAGATGCTGTAGTTGGGTGCATCATAGCATATACCTCTTATGTCTTTTTAATATGGAGAACTTGTTCATCTTATGTACAGTCAAAAGAATTCATTATTATGATTCTATGTGCTTTGGTATATTTGACTTGTTTGTAGCATTGTTGGACTATTGGAGTTTTAGCATACATGTTTTCGTCTTCTTTTTGTAAGGTGGATGATGATGGACACCATTAGCATATAATCTTTTATTTCTCAATGTAATTCGTCTAATTCAATAATGTTTAGATTAATACTAATACTTTGTTTCTCTATTAATTAGGTTTCACCATGTCTCCGCTTCGTAGACCTAAAGCTCGATCACATATTTGGATTCACTATGAAATGGTTGAAGTAGATGATGATGGACAGTGCAAAGTAAAGTGTGTTCATTGTGGTAATGTTTATAATTACTGCAAAAGGGAAATCGGGACCTACAACTTAATAAAACATGTTGAGCGTTGTTTGGAGAGGATGGAGCATTGTCGTATAAGGATTGGGTAGTTATTAGTATTATGTTTGGAGTTTGGACTTAATTTTTAAATTGCTAGACAGTTTGGAATTTGGATTTTTCTTATTATGTTTGAACTTTTAAGTGTGGTTATTTGCTTGAGACTTGAGTTGCTGTTTTGCTATTTTTGAACTTTGAAGTATGGTTGCTTGGCTGTTTTGTTTTTGATAGCTGCCTCAACTTCAAATTATAGTCCTTATTTTGTTTGTCCTATTTATCAGGTAAGTGTAATATATAAGATTTGTATTCTTTTGCTTCAAAATTCTGGCAGTGATTTCAAATAGTTACTCTTTAACCTCCTAAATGTAGAAATAGGAATTGTCTGTGTGAGATGCTCAGTTTTGTGATGCTTATTTTGTGTGAGAACATATGGACTAGCTGTGAGATCCTCAGTCTTGTGCTGATTGATATAAAATACTATATCCCTGCTAATATAAAATTCTATCAAGTTTCAATGTTAACGGTTAACCCGATAACCGAACCGATAATGATCAACAACCGATAAACCGATAACCGATTAACCGATATATTAATGGTTATTTAACGGTTTAGCATGTATATAAACCGATAATGAATAAGTAAAACTGATAACTTTCACAACCGAACCGAACCGACCGATACGCAGCCCTAGTTCAAAGCAAATCCCCGACAACGGCGCCAAAAACTTGTTGCGTACTTTCGCACATGCAAGTGTACATGGTCTTCAAGTAATAAAAGATGTAAGTCCAGATTTCGTACCCACAGGGATTTGATGAATTGATTTCTAGTTTGAATTCTTATATGAGTTATTCAATCTGTAACTAATAGTAAGAGTGATATGTGTGTTTTGAAAGTAAATAAAAATAATTGTAAACAAGTCGTAGATTGGTTGTGTTGTAATTCAGATTTGAGAAAAGATCTAGGGTTACGGTGTTTTGACAATCCAGTTGCGCTATCCAATCATTCGTTTAATTTGCTTTCCTAAGTTACTAGTTGCAGGTTAATTGTAGCTATATTGAGCATTTTTCCAACAACTCCATGCCTACTCGACTATCCCTAACACCTATATTTCTATGGTCGTCGGTTAATAGTAAAGAGCATAAAGATATTGCCTGTATCCACTAAGCTAGGTCACAGGGTATATTTCTATCCTCAGTGACGAATCGATTCCCTTTCCCTATAAGGTTCACAAACTAGCCCTATTTCCTCTTTTTACCCTTGTCGTTCTCATTTTCAAGTCCAACAAACAAGCCCTAGATAATATTCGCAAGGTGATCAATCAAACAAATAATTAAAAGCAAGAAGAAATAAATAACTCAATAAATGGAAATCAAAATAGACAATATGATGTTCAAGCCACAACTTTCATGTTCAACCACGAAATTAAGAGGTTTATCTACTCATGAATCTCTTTGGAAGAAGAGATTTCATGAGTTTACAAGGTAGAAATCCAAAATAAAATAAGAAAAATAAACTTGACCTTTTTCTTGAGCTTTGCCCTTGCTTTTGGCTTCCCCAAATCAGTTGTGTATGATTAAAATCGTGGGAGGGGGTTTATATAGAGTTTAGTAATCCTTAGAATGTCTAAAAGCAATTCCATTCGGGTTAGGATTGACCCCGACTCGTGCCACATCCCAAAAGCGGAGCTGTGGCGCAAGGAACATGTGAAAATTCAGATTGGTAGTGTTTCTTGCACCACTCCTTGCTTTGGTGGGTGTGGCACGAAGAACAAATTTTAGAGAACATGTAAAACTCAACGCCACTACTTGCTTTGTATCAATGGTGCAAGCCACAACAGTTTTGGCCATTCCGCGCTCGTTTTGCAACGCATTGCGACGTTGATTCTTCCTTGATTCCTTTTGGTTCCTTGGTGCTCTTTTTCTTCTCTTTTAAGATCCAAATACCTCAATACACTCCTATATAATCAAATCATTAAACACAAGTGTAAATCACATCATTTAAGCTCAAGACAACGTCAAAAAGAGAGCAAATATGAGACGAAAGATGGTAAAATAAGGTAGTTTTTAGCCTCGCATCAAGATGTCACAAAGGAAACAATGGAAAAATTTTCCATATAGATTCGTTTGCTAGGTTTGGATATTTAATATTAGGCTAGGAATACTTTGACTAAGATTGCAAGCACGGTTGGTAATCCATTAAAGTCGGATCATGCTACTACGAATAAAGAAAGGATGACATTTGCACGATTACTAGTAGAAATTCCTTTGAACAAGGCGTATCCCACTTGAGTTATGTTTGAAAATGAGAATGGGAAGATAATTAAACAATTGGTTGAATATGAATGGAAACCGGTTATGTGCCAAAGTTGCAAGAATTTTGGCCATGAAACAAAGAAATGTAAAAGAAAACAAGGACCGATGAAGCAAACAGTTAACCAAGAGGTATATGAGAAACAAGATGAGACATTAACAGTAGCAACGCAACATCAAAATAAAATAGAGTTAATGGAAAAGCTAAGGAGTTAGGAAAAAACTACAGGCCAGTGTTTCCTACAAAGGACCCAACTAGTGTTCAGGGGCAAATAATGACCACATCTAATGCTTTTGGAGTTCTGAGCAAGGACGCAGGACTAATTGGGAATGATACTCAATAGGAAGGCCTGTCTAACACAGGTAGAGATAAAAGTACAAGCCTCAAAAATATTAGAGGTGGGGGACAACCAACCACTAGATAGCATAGGATTTTGGAATGTTAGGGGACTAAACAGGGATGACAAATAAAGAGAAATGCACTTGTTTATGCATAATTCTAAAGTTGGCTTGTTTGGTCTCCTAGAGACAAAATAAAGAGGCAAAAAGCCCAACAGGCTTCTCTTATTCTTTGTGAAGGGCGGTCGTTTACACAAACTTAACAACCCACTCGAGGGGAAGAATATGGATGGTCTGGAAACACTCTATATGTAATGTTAATATAGTACAAGTTATAGAGCAACTAATTCACTACATGGTTAAGCAAAGAGCACTAGTTTGGAGTTCAACATCATCATGATAAATGATTTCAATGATTAAGTATTATGGAGACTACTATGGGAAGATATTATCAAATTACATAGCCAAATTACCATACCATGGGTAGTCATGGGGGATTTCAACTGTGTGTTGAATAAAGAGGAGAGGATAGGAAGGCCAGTGACCGTGGCAGAGGTGAGAGACTTCGAAAACTATGTAGGAACTTATGGCTTGACTAATCTCAAATCGGCAAGCTTTTTTTCACATAGAACAATAAGCAAAGAGAAAGGGATCACGTACTCAACAAAATAGATATGGTACTATTGAATTGTGACTGGATGATGCAGCTGCCAGCTTCTGAAGTTCAATTTATGCAAGAAGGTCTATATGATCATTATCCTGCTATAATTCGATAGGATGAGAGCATAAAGGGGGCACCAATGTTCAAGTACTTTAATATGTGGAGCATGACTCCAAACTTTATAGAGAAAGTCAGACAAAGTCGGGAAGTCAGAATAAAGGGGTGGAAAATGTATCAACTGGTGGGTAAGCATAATAGGCTAAAGAGGGTCCTTTTAAGGATTAATAAAAGTAGATTCAGTGACGTTGAACAAAAGGTTGAATAGGATCTAGACAAGCTGCATAACTTCTAGGCTAGAATTCAGTAGGATCCAACAAATAGTGGCTTGGTTGATGAGGAGATTAAATTAATACAAGAGTATACTATGTTTCAGAAAGCAAGGAATCAGTTCCTCCAACAATGAAGCAAGATTCAGTGGTTGAGAGAAGGTGACCAAAATACGAAGTTTTTCCATAGTTTCTTAAAGTCCAGGAAGAATAGGAATAGAGTATTCGCTAATAAAGATGCCAATGGAAAGAGTAATACTAACTTGAACAATGTTAGTAATGCATTCAGACAGTATTACATAGAGATATGGGAACTCAAATAGAAGAGAGATAATATGTGGTCAGGAGCATAGTTCATAGTCGCCCACTAGTAACAGATACACAAAGAGCAATATTGGAGAAGGAATTCACTCACGTGGAAGTCTAGGAAGCACTGTGGGCTATACAGAATGATAAGGCACTAGGATCGGACGACTATGGGAGTAAATTTTTTAAGGACGCCTGGAATGTAGTGGGAAGTGACCTGATAGAGGGTGTACTAGAATTTTTCAAGAATGTACAAATGTTAAAAAAGGGTCAACCACATTGTCATCATGTTAATTCCCAAAAATAATCATGTTAATGCAGTAACTGATTATAGGCCAATATCATGTTAGGTCATATCAAAGATGTTATACAAAAATTTGAGAAAGGTCCGCTATAGCTTATTTCTAGCAACCAAAGTGCATTTGTAATGGGAAGAACCATTGTGCAAAATATACTCATATATCAAGACTTGGTGAGGCTTTACAACAGGAAGAATACTACTAAAAGTTGCTTGGTCAAAGTATATTTAAGGAAAACATATGACTCTATGGAGTGGGATTTTATGGAGGAAATGTTGTATGGGCTAAACTTTCCTTATATATAAATACATCCAATGGGTTATGGAATGCATTAGAACACCACAATATGCAATAGCCTTGAATGGGGAGATACATGGAGAAATCTTGGGTAGGAGAGGACTACGTCAAGGAGACCCAACTTCCCCAATAATATTTGTGTTTTGTATAAAGTATTTCTCTAGAATTATAAACAAAGTGACTACTTTGCCTGAATTTGAGTACCACACCAACTGTAGAAGCCTCCGACTTAGCCACTTCTACTTTGCAGACGATATGTTGTTGTTTTACAAAGGAGAACCTGAAGCAGTGATACTAATATTGAGGGTACTTAAAACATTTTCTATGGAATCAGGGCACATAACTAATGCAAGCAAGTCAAATTTATTCACTGAAAATATGAGCACCCAAACTGTGAAGGACTTGTATGAACTTACGGGCTACACTAGAGGAAATTTACCATTTAGATATCTAAGGGTTCCTATCTCCTCGAAAAAAATATCTGCAATAGAGTGTGAAATATTAGTTAAAAATTTGGTGTCCAAGGTAAAGACGGGGGTCTAGGAACCTCTCATACATGGGAGGAGTCCAATTGGTGAACAATGTCCTACTGCACATACACTCATATTGGGCATCTATCTTCTTAATTCCCAAGAAGATAATGAAAGTCACTACATCTATATGTAGGAATTTTATTTGGAGTGGGCAAACACACACGACAAAATCCCCTTTGGTGGCTTGGGATATTGTCTGCAGGTCTAAAAAGGAAGGAGGGTTGGGCATTACAGACTGCATAATATGGAGCAAGCTGTGATTACAAAGTACGTGTGGAATGTGGCAAAGAAGGCAGACAATTTATGGGTTCAGTGGATTGGTCATGTCTATATACGAAGGGCAGAGTGGTGTCAATATAAACCCCCATAAGATAGTTGTTAGTATTGGAAAAGCCTGTTTGGAGGAGAGTTTGGCATGGCTGCAAATAAGAATCCAAAACGCTGAGTTGCAAGGATTATGGATGCGATTGGCAAGAAGAACAATAGGAAAGATCAGTAGAAACCTTGTTTAGGCTGTGATAGCAGGCCTTAGATATCACATCTGGAGGGCTTAGAACGAAGGACTATGGAACAAAGCAGTACCTAGGCCAGTGAAACAGGGAGAGAGCAAATATAGAATTTTTGATATTCTTAAGAGAAAGCAGGGTAGAGATAAAGAGTGGATAGAAAGTCTTTACCAACACTAGATACTTGTACATGATAGAATAGAATGGGGGCAGGAATTTAATAGGTGGACGTTTGTTTTCTATAGCTGATGTATTCGCTCACTTTTGGGGCGTGTAGTAGGAATTGACGTGAAATAAATGAAATGTGTTTGTTCGATCAAAAAAAGAAATCCATCCATAAACATGTTTCGCTATGGAATATTATCCATTACTATTTTGCTCATTGCTAACCTCTTACCGATGGAAAAATTGATTTCGTGGAAAGTTTAGCGAAGAATGAGATTCCTTGCCATATATTAGCGACGAATTATTCTGTATTATTTTTGTAAATTAAAGTACGTTATTAATTTCAGAATTCATTAAGTCGTATTGATAAATTTATGACAAAAACTTTTTTCTTCAATCCGCCGCAACATATTTTGAGTCGCTTAAGGCCTTGATTTTATAGCGACAAAAAAACGTTTGTTTCAATTTATCGCCAACTTTTTCCTTTAGCAACAACCAAAATTCGTCGTAAATATTTTCTTCAAAAATCTTTTTGTTTATTTATTTTAAATACCTTGTTGAAATATATAAAATATAAATTATACTAAATATCATTAAAATAATTAATATTCTTATAAAATAATTTTGTAGAAGATCAAAATAGATAGCGAAATTCAAATCATATAATTAAGTCCAAAACATCCACAACATCAAGATCTATCAACTATTCTTAAAAGCTAAAAGAATCTGCATCCATCAAGTATTGTTATTGCATAATTTTGTATTTTCCAACAAAAAATAGACAATATAAAAAATTAATTCATAGGTGAAGGACTACGATCACCATCAGAAACTAAAGGATCAACCTCGTCAAAGTCAGCAGTAGCAGAAGGAGGCATTATTGGTGTAACATATTATAATAATTAAATTACAGTAGAAAAATAAAATGAACAAAAATAAATAAAAATATATTAAAGCTGAGGCACATATATCACGCTCTCTTTAAGGAGATTCAAGCCCACTACGGCATAATCTACATTGATTCAGCAGTATCACTCTTGACTTGTTCCGTCCAAGATACAACATCCCAACAATGTCGTACAACTCGAACAACTCCGAATTAGTTGAAGCATTCAAGGCTCCACCAAAAGAACACCTTCCTTCAACATATAATTACTTTTTTTTTTGTATAGTGAATATAGTTGAAGACTTAGAATATTTTCTTTGTCTCAACCCTCTCTTTCATATACTAAACTCAAAATATAAACACAATATATTTCTTATTCTATATTTTTTCTTCTCTTACAACACAAGAAAAATAAGTCCTCTTTTATACAGATGTTGGATTTCTACCACAAATGAATGTCAAGAATATGGTAGTTACTTGAGGAGTGGGCAATTAGTAGGAGTTAGTGAGAAAAATATTTTTTAGTGATTACATAAGTTAAACCAAAATAACTGACCACATTCTTGTCAATTTATACCCACTAACACAAAAAGATAATCAGAAGAACATGTCATTGTGGTTACATGAGTTACAAAAATAATGAGACCACTTTCTCCACTTTATGCCTACTAATAATCATTCACTTTAATATTTTTATTTTAATAATAAATACATCAACATTCTCCCACTTATTTTAATATTCAAATAAAAAAATTCACCAATTAGTTAAAGGGAGACTATTATGCATAATGAAGGTGTGCTATGCATTGAACTTTCACTTAGTAAAACAATAATCTTTACTCCATAGTCAGTAGTGGTACTTCTCAGACTTGAACTATGACTGCTTAAGGAAAACAAAGTATCACTACTTACACACAATAATCAAGGTGTTGGCATAAACTTTAATAGCCTGCACATTACGGCTTTATGTTATCCCAGTTTTCATTAGTGTTTTTGAGAATAAGCCCAATTTTCATAGGAAGTGGCCTATTTCCACACTCAAAGAGGTGAAATCTATCGAAAATGCTCCTTAAGTTTAGCACCCCACTCATATGAGCTACAGATTTTTATTAAGAATTTTTAAAACTCAATCTCCACAAATCATTACAGGAAAAAAATTACACTCACGTCATAGAAAGGGAAAATTTTATAGTATATTTCACGAGTTATCATATGATTCGTTTTCCCATTAAACCTGGTTATAGGATCTCTAATCCTCAGGTTGAGTTTTCTCATATATGCCTCATGAATTTTATAGACTTCAAATCTTTCCCTCTTGAGGTGTTCAGATCATTTTATTGTTAAAATCTTAGTCTATGAATCTGCAAGATTATCACAAAAATTAACACAATTCATATTAATGATATATCACTGATTATATGTTTGCACAATATTGTAAATTTTCTCTATATGAGTCATTTACCATTATAATAATAATTTACATTCTATCAATAAATTTTGGTGTTATCACAATAAATTAAAATAAGAGAAATTAATTTTTCTAAATAAAGTATTTGAAAAACTCTTAACCAATTTTTCCCCCGAGGCTAAAATAATTAGCTCAACCTCCATGATAGAGATAGCAATAATAATCTTTTTTCAAAAATAGCACCAACAATTCTCACATGCATAAAAAAAGCCTTTGAGTATAGCAGGATATTTTCTTATGAAACAAGTCATATAGTTGTCAGGCATTCTGCTACTCAAATATCAGACTTATAATAGTTAGAGTTCTTAACATGTGAAGAAGCACATATAAGATTCTTTTTCTTGCTTAATAATATTGTAATTTCATAATATCATGATTGAAAATTAAGAGACAAGGAGGCACTTATTTTGGATGAATCCTTTATTACTGTTTTGAAATATGGACTACCAACTACTCATGGACTAAAAATGGGGATTGATAGACTTACAATATTGCTTACAAATTTATCAAATGTCATGGTTAAGTAAATTTTATTTTTGAAGCTTTTAAAATGTAAATATATAGTTCATAATAAATATACTTATAAGTCTGAATATGATATATACCCGATCGATTGGTGTCATAGAAGATTGAAATATTTTTTGAAGAAATATATCAATTTTTTATGAGTATATGATTTATACCATTTGACAATCATATGTGGTGCTAATAATTAAATAATTAATATAAAAAAAGAAAAAGAAAAGGTGGGCAAAAGTTGTGATTGGCCAAATGTAGTGGTGGCCACGTGAAGGTCCTCCCAATTGCAAATGCAATTTGCATCAATTGCAAGTTGTCAAAACTTATTATGTGATTGGCTCAAGACTACAACTTTTCCTATAAATACAAGGACCAATTTCTTATTTTTACTATTTAACGTGAATATGATCTTAGGTGGGATTACTATTTTTTTAACAATGTGGTATCAGAGCCATGACAAATAATCGTCCACTATCCTTTCAGTTACCCTATTAAAATATTTAAAAAATTTCATATATACACAATAAAGTAATTAGTTTGCAACAAATAGAGCCATAACTTTTTACATAAAAAATACCCCAACAATATACTAGTAACAAAAAAAATTACAAAAAAGGGTATATATAATGTATATGTAATATATCAGTATTGTATAAATAGTCATGTAATGTATAATTATGTATCAGGAATGTATATCATCCATATACACTATTATACAACGCAACCCAACCCCCCAATTTTTCCTCCGGCAAAGTTGAAAATCAGGCCACTGCCGATCCTCCATTTTTCTCCGAGTTGCTATCGCGGTGGTGAAGATGAACCAAATCCAAGGTCAGCAAACAAGTGAAGGAAGACACGAAGATGATGTTGCACACCTCGATTTCCTTGCTTCTTTAATGGACTATACTCCTACTATTCCTAAAGTCTCTGTACAGAGAAAGACCAGTTTGTTTGTAAATAATATGGCCGAGTGGTCATTTTGTGTAATTATCCCTAAAATATTTGGTGTGAAAAGACCAACAAAGACTAATCAACTCGTATAACAACCCATCATAAGAAGCTTCCATACGTTTACTTTGACTTCTTCAAGTCCTCTCTTTGGGCTTCATGGATGAAAATAGTCCAATTGATAGAGCCCAAAGAGAGATTTTTAAGGAAAAATAACATAAACATATACCTAAACTTATCATATTTATATAAATCTCCATCCTTATAAAGTAATTATAAAAATCTCAACTAATTATGTATTTTCGTTGGATGTATCGGGAGTTAATTATGTATCTCGATAAATCAAAAATTAAAAAAAATATATCGGGAGCTAATTAGGTATCTTTACAAAGAAAAAAAATGTATCTTCATTGAATATATTATGTATCTCGATAGACCGAAAAATGAAAAAAATATATTAAAAGCTAATTATGTATCTCGATAGATCTAAAATTAAGATTTCAGTAATTATACAAAATATCAAAATTTTCTGTAATTAACCTCTAAACTAAATTTAGTTGTTTGCCCTTTTTTTTTTTTTTTTAACTCACATCCAACAACTTCAGTCCACTCTTCACTATCCACCATTTCTTCTTCATCATCTTCTATCTCCCATCAATGGCTACCTTCAACATCTCATTTCTAACTCAACCCCATCCTACCCTTCCCTATTTCTCCAATTTTTCTTCCCAAAATACCCCTTCTTTCTCCTCATATTCACTTCCCAAAACTTCCCTTCTTTTCCCTTCTTCCATTTCCCTCCGACCCAAAAACAGAACCAACAAAAATCGCCATGCCAGCATATTTGTTGCAGCTCTGAAAAAGCTCTCTGAGACAGACCCTTTAACTGTGCCTTTACAAGCTGATGAAATATCTGGAAATTTCCCGAAGGAATCAGGTGTGTATGCTGTGTATGATAGTAATGGTGATCTCCAATTTGTTGGCATATCACGCAATATTGCTGCCAGTGTTGTTTCTCATAAGAACTCCGTACCCAAACTCTGCTTTTCGGTTAAGGTAACATCTTTGAATGTTCACTTGTATCAGCGCTTTTAATTTTGCTGCTGAATTTCTTGCTTTAATTTTCTTATGAGGTTTATGAGTTCATAGAAACTTTTTATGCGGAAATTGAGTTTGTAGAACTCCATTTATAGAGTTTGCCTTAAAAGAACCATGCTTTAAAATGAACTGAATTGAGCGGAATGGATACGGAAGACTTGTATAGCGGACTCAATTAATTGGGATTGAGGCGAAGTTGATTGGTGGATTAGGTGGGGAATAGTTAGGGCTCCTTTGGTTTAGGAACAAGTTATTCCGAGATAACTTATGTCGTGATTAGTTATTCCAGAATTATTATCCCACCCTTAACGTGAGATAAAAATAACACTATAATCATGGGATTAATAAGTTATCTTATCCCATCCTCAACGTAGGATAAAAATAACACTACAATTAAAAAGTTATCCTGTGATTTTATTCCAACCAAACATGGGATAAACTCATCTTAAAATTAATTTCGAAATTAATTATCCCTTATCCCTGTATCAAGCGAGCCCTTAAGAATTAAGGGGTGTTTGGTATTGATGAAAATATTTTCATGTTTGGTTGGTCAAAACTTTTGAAAAACATTTCTCTAGAAAATGACTTCCCTAATGGATGTATGAAAAATAAGTTACACAAGTGACGCTCCACCTTCCAGCACACCTCATCTTCACCCCAACTCCCATAGCTCCCATAGCCACCACCCCTACCATCCACTTCCACCTTCTCAGAGTATTTGTTCAAATTATATACACATGCTTTTAAGATTATAGTTTTTACTTGCGAACCGAACACAAGAAAATAAGTAAGAAAAACCCACTTATTTTCCTAGAAAACATTTTTTAAGAAAATATTTTTAATCTTACCGAACACACCATTAAGAGAAAATATTCTCATTTTGGTTGTGTTGAAAAAAAGGTTAATTGAAGTGCAACTTTTGATCATGATGCTTTTTCGTGATGCTATGAAAAAATCCAATTGCTGAATCTTTCCCAGGCTATGGAGATTTAGAAATGGATTTGAATCAGCATGTCCAAGTTAGAGTAAAGTAATATGTGATGAATTAATAGTGGAATGCACGTTGTTGTGAGAATATATGGAGGACATCTTTGGTTTTATTTGTCAAAAAAGGTCACTTCTTGTTACATGTTCTTTCTTGATTTAGTTATATACACTTGTGGCCTGAGAAATGAAGCCGATTTTACTTTTCTTGTTAAACATATCGTGCCATTCTTCCATTGGGCATAAGAATTTTGTTCCAAGCTTTGCTTCACCTTGTGTTTACTTGAACAATTGAAAGTCCTGTCTCGATTGAGGGGCAATAGCTCCTATAGTCTAGTTACTAGCAACTGCCTCTAATTTTTGTATTGGACCTGGCAAACTTTGGAGCATCAGTAGAGTTTCTCCCTTGTGACTTGTTTACCGTCGATTTGGGACAGTTAGATCTATAGGTGGATCTAGAGCACGCATTACGGTCTTAGCTTCGTATTAGTAGCAAAAGTTTGCAAAATAGTAAATAATCTAAACGAATAACACAAATAGCAGGTGAGATAGAGATCGAGAACAAATCTGTATAGCTAAGTGGTCCGTAACACCCTAGCTATAAAAACGAGCAGAGAACGTCAATGTTCAGTGAGCGATCGTAACAGTAAAGAAACCGTAAGAAAACAATAATAACCAGTTGATTCAACGAGGCTAAAAATAAAGCTTAAGAACAAAGCTGAAGGATTTTATTGCTTGAGAACAAATAATTGAAAATTGGATCCCTTTACAATGGGGGATGGGGTGACTAGTTATAGGGTACAAGGACTGTCTCTGTCCAATAGGAGAGTGCCATTTGCGTCCCATAGTACTATAGCCAATAGCCTGGGACCACTTGCCATTGAGCCGTTGGAGGGTGCCAGCCCACTATTGCGTGTCAGACTCAGTTCTGCCGAGGCAGGGCTGCCTGTGCTTCTGAGACCCGTAACACATTGTCCTCCCGTTTGTTTTCATGTTCTTAGTCGCCATCTCTGCCGGTCTCGGGCCACTTTGTTCTTGCCCGAGTGGACGTTTCTTTATTTCGGCTTCTCTCACGGGATGGCGCCATCATGGGCCGGTTCTAGCCATGCCCAACCCGAGTAGGTCCGATTCTTTCCAGATCTTATTTTACCCCATACATGACTGATAGGTCATGTGTTTAAGAAGTTGCAATAGGTCAGGCCAAAATAGCCTAATCTAGGAAATGCAAGGCAAAGACTGCATATATATGTCTCCACTCCCTTTACTCCAGCACTTGCTGGAAAATACATCATGCGCGGAGTAAGCCTTCAACTTTTCCAAATCATAATGGAAATTTTTTTTTTTGGAGGGGCTTATGGCATGGTTTCATAGCCTTACATAGGATCCTTGTTTTGGTTCTATTTGCCAGTTCTGGTGAGTCTCTTTAATCTCTACTGCCGATAACTCCTTGTAAAACCAGAATGACATATACTTAAAATGCATGGTCCAATCAAAGGAACTGAGTACTCTTTGGTGGGAAAGAACGAAGTTATCTGCTTCAACTAATGATTGAAGAGTGAGCATAGCACCAATATCCTCATTATTGTTGATCATCCTTCTGTCTCTATCTACAGATGCCACTTCTGTTCTGTTCTGGTTAGCTTGATCAAGCTAAGAAACAAATAAATTATTCTTTTGACGACCGAGAAATCCTTCTGGAGCTGACCCTTTAGGCCAACTCAGGGATATGGCCTGTTTCTACCTTTTTCCGCTTAAATGCAGAGTTAGTTTGCTTGGCGCAGCAAACAAACTGATATAGAATACTTGTTTTTAAGTGCTTAAAGTTGCTAGAGTGGGAGAATGTGCTAGCTGAATGCACACAGGTAGTCCACACTTTTGTTGAAGGCATTTATTTCATTCTAGGTTACTTACCTCACTACATTATACCTTGACTGAAAACGGATTGGCATTTGGTTTGGTAGCTAATGGGCGTTTTGCAATACCATCTGTTTGCTGCTACTGTTAATTAGCATTCTTTATCGTTGTCACGTTTCTTATATGACATAGTGCAACTGCGAAGGGGAAATATGACAAATATATAGTAATTTGTGGCATTGTCATCAAAGGTGAAATATGCAAAGAAAAGCACTGAGATTTGTCCGAGATTTAAAGCAAGCTGCAACTGAAGAAAGGCGCAAGTGAATAAATTTTTTAATATATATATATATATATATATATATAATTCAAGATAACAAGTATTAGCTCAAATGACAATTATATTGACAAAAGATTTTGCCAATTAAAATTAAGAGAAATATTCAATATTTAGTGACGCCTCTTTGAGAGAACACCCACTAGTAATGAGGCGTACACCTTATTGCCCTGCACTGGAGCGCTGGCCGGGCGAGGCAAAGAGGCAGCCTATTTTGCACCTAACTTCAGGGCTTAAGTTACGTGAGCGTTGATAACTCTGTTTATAATGCTCATAAGGCACACCATGCTGAATAAACATCCTCTTTAGTTTAGAGAGCATAAGTAGACTTCCTGAAAGCAATATATTCTTGGCTAAGCATGTCCTATTATTTCGACATATGACCATTTTCTAATCATCTTATAATGTGAATGTGAATGTGATTTTGTCAAACATCACATGCACTGTTATTCTTTCTTAGAATCTCAACTGCTGTGACCATACATCAACATTTTCCTATCTGCACCTTGAATATTAGTACAAGGATTCCTCTAAGCAGTAAGAGCATAATAAATTGCAAAGGAATCCTCTAAGCAGTATAAGCATAAATGCATAATACATTGCCTATCTTGTTAACACGAAAGACAAGTCTGTACCGGTTATTACTTCTGTCGGGAAGTTTCATGTGTTTTTTTTCCTCTCCTTTTTTACTTTCAGGATTTTAAGGCTATACTTTTTTCTTTGAATACTTAATAACTGGTATAGTGTGTGTAGGTTGGGGTGGTTGATGAGCCAGATAGAACAGCTTTAACTGAATCTTGGAAATCATGGATGGAAGAACATATTGCGACCAACGGAAAGGTACCACCGGGTAATGAACCAGGCAATTCGACATGGGTACGTCAGCCTCCAAAGAAAAAGGCTGACCTAAGGTTAACACCAGGCCGTCATGTGCAGCTGACAGTGCCCTTGGAGGATCTCATTGACCGGCTAGTGAAAGAGAACAAGGTGGTTGCTTTCATTAAAGGGTCAAGAAGTGCACCACAATGTGGATTTTCACAAAGGGTGGTAGGCATTCTTGAAAGTGAAGGTGTCGATTATGAAAGCGTTGATGTCCTTGATGAAGAGTACAACTCCGGGTTGAGGGAGACGTTGAAGAACTATAGTAACTGGCCTACGTTTCCACAAATTTTTGTGAAGGGTGAATTGGTTGGTGGGTGTGATATCTTGACCTCCATGTATGAGAAAGGCGAACTTGCCAGCTTGTTCAAAAGCTAAATGTCTAATTAGCAGTAAAAAGTGTAGGGTTGTTGTTAGAATTACACATCTTTGAACTAATTCACTCATCACTGTATCTGGTGTTGTGGAAATAGTGGAATAGTTGGAAGAAAATTCATTGTTCGTGTGTACAAGGGAATTTGTTACAAGTAACAAATGGAGGCATATTGTTATTAACGTCAATAAGTAGCATCATAACAGAAGAGGTCTTGTTTGTTGATACGAGGGTTGGAATAGACAAAGATATCATATTGAATTAGCTATTTCATAGAGAAGGATTAAGTAATATACATAAAGGCGAGATCAGGTATTCATTTTATTCTGAAACTGTTATCCTTATTCCCGTACAAACTAATCTGTATAATATTTTCAAGCAGAATTTTGTCATTTTCCGTTTGGTCTTCTAGTGTGGTGAAAGAAATGTACTGATACGTATCCTCTTCACAAAGTTCAATAAGCTTTTGACCATTTTGCAGATTTCACTGCCTGGCATAGGTTACATGGTTCAATTTTTTTTACTTCTAAAGAAGTAGACAAGAAAATGGGTGATTAAACAAACTTCGTAGATATAGATCATCGGTTAAATGGTGCGGCAAACTGTTGAAATTGCAGTAAAAGACAAAAAATAAACTAGTGATATTTTTCAGGAAAAAGCTCTACGTTGTGACGTGATAACGACAAAAGCTAAGGGTTTTGAAGTGCGAATTAAAGTATATAAATTCAGCATTTTAATTCTTTTAAATTACTATTGTAGTTTAAATTAATAATTTATATATTAAATAAATTATTTGAAAGGTGACATCTTTATTTGCGTATTAAAGATCTAGAAGTTGGTCATAATTATCAAAAACTAGAACAAGTAATGAAAATAAACTAAAGAACATGAGTAATTAAGTCACTTTGAAAGGCTTAAAAGATGTCCAACTTTTATTAAGCAACGTACAACACTCTCAAGCAGAAGCTAAGCAAGCATGATCATGACAGATCAAGCTACTCAACTGTGGCTTCTATATTAAGAGAATTCTTCAGTATGTATATGCATTTGTTTTGTGCTATAATTTTTGTTGTTTCTTTTTAATAATTTTATATCTGATATTTTTCTTGTAAAATGAGGATCTATCAGAAATTTTATATATCTCAATCTCACAAAAATAAAAATAAGATCTATATATATTATATTTTTTTAAAATCTTATTAAGTTCGACCTTTTCATGAATATGCACATAGCGAAAACTTGAGTCAACTAGAATGCATTGCATTTTGAAATCCGTGGCACCGAGTGTCCTCATAGGACATGAAAAAAAAGAGCACATGGTGAGGCATTTGTCGTGACCTAAAAAGATAGAATTGCTTGGTCTCATCTAATGAAGCCAAGTAGGATTGCCAAGTGCCTCTTTGTTCTACCCTTCATTCCCTTCTTTACTGCCTTTTCCATGTTCATCCAAGTATATTACAAGTTTGCAGATAATTTTTTACAACTAACCGATATACCTCCCCAAAAAGAAAAAAATAAAATCGTTTTAATCTTCACTAAAATACAAACCCCTTCAACAATTTTTGTATATTGTTAAAAGTCTCTTAAGTGTCGAGACTGATTCAGAATTTAAATTTTTTATATTGAGTTTATATTTATAACTTTTTTTATTTTAATTTATTTGTCTACCTTTTTTTAGTTTATTTTTTAAAAAAATATTTAAATATATTATTTTTTCTTTTAGATTTCCATTAAGATCACAAAATTAATCAAGAATATTTTGATAAATTTTAATATATCTTTACTTTAAAATTTCCTTGGAGTAACTGATAAAGTTGCTGTCATGTGATCAGGAGGTCACGGGTTCAAGCCTTGGCCCCTTGCAGAAATGTAAAATGAGGCTGCGTACAATAGATCCTTGCGATCGAATCCTTCTACAGACCCTGCGTATAGCGAGAGCTTAGTGCACCGGACTGCCCTTTTTTACTTTAAAATTTAAAATTTAATTTCTTAAATTTGTATTAAATTAAAATCAAACAAATAAATTAAAAAATATTTGTTATAATTTTATAGACTTTTATATTATATTCTGTTTTAAAAATATTGAGTTCAATGAATTTGATGTTTGATATGGCTACCTGTGCCTCTTCAATACATCCTGCGCCCTTTCCCTCTCTGTTTCATCACTTTCTTCTTTACTTTCCTCCTTAGAACTTAAAAAGCAAATATGCCACCTGGCTCATCTAGAACAAACATTAGTGCTGGCTCATTTGAGGCTTTTCTTCAAGGCTGGCTACGTCGCCAAGAACAATTCTTGAATGAACTTACCACAGCCCAAAACACACTTGACGAATCATCACAAGAAGATGTTATGAGAAACCTCGTTGCGCGTGTTCTAGCACATTATCAAGAATACTTTGAGGAAAAATCCAGAATGTCACATAGAAATGTGTTCTATATGTTTTCCCCTGGATGGTTCACACCATTAGAAAAAAGTTTCTTATGGATTGCAGGGTTCAAACCAGGGCTAGCTTTTCCACTTATTATGAATTCTGTTAATGATTTGAGTGAAAATCAAGTTGAGAGACTCAATAGGTTGAGAGTAGAAACAAGGGTTGAAGAGAAGGACCTTATGGACAAGTTGGCTAAAATTCAAGAAAGTGTTGCTGCCCCGCCTTTGATGGGACTTGCACAGCAGCTTGGAATTGAACACCTCCGAGGTAGTATTCCACTTTAAGGACCCGTTTGGTCATGGATAAATTTCACTTTTTTCGAAAAAAAAATTTCACTTTAGCGAAAAAAGTGAAAAGTAAACTCTCCACGTCTATTAAGAAATAGTGAACAATAGAAAGATTTTATCATAATGTTTAATATTAATTAATTTTTAGTATTAGGTTTTAAAAATTAATTTGATGAATAAATAATTAATATTAAATATAAAATATAAAAAAGAAATAATTAAATTTTCTTGATATGTAAAAAGTAACAAATAAAAAAAAATTATTTTTAAGATAATAAAAAAATAAAAGTGAACAGACAAAGCAAACGCTTAAGCAGTCAAAAATAGCGTCTCTTACTTGTTTTGTCATTGGATTTGAGGTTCAAATTTGAAGTCAAAAATAACTTCTTAGTTAGTAGGCATTTCATCATAGAATTTGAGGCTCAAATTTGACATTTTATTTAGAAATCAATATTTATTTATGAAATTTTAAACAAACCTTCAATTTCAATTTCAAATAATTATTAGAATCCAAAACTCTTCAAACAAGATGTGATTTCGATAAAAATGTAAAATTTGATTCGTAAGTTTATATTTTGTAAAAAAAATAAAAAAATAAAAAAATCAACCATTTTAAATTTTGTAAAAAAAGACTCATACTTGCCGTAATTAAATTGTTCATATCATGTGGAAGGATTTATTAATTATATTAAAGAATAAGGAGTTATTACTATTATTGATATTATAGATCAGTAAATTATTGTAAAATTATGTGTATTTGAAAGCTTGTAATAACATATAGTCACAAGAATTTATTTATAAAAATAACATGAATGTGATTTTATTAATTAGCGACATAGAATATTCTGATACTTTGGTTATGAACTATGACTTACTCATTCAGTAAAATTCTCTAAAAGTTGGGATGTTTGATGGTTTTTATTTTCATGAGAAAAAACAGTGACACTATGATTTGCTCATTCAGTAAAATTCAAATGATTTGTCCAAACAAAATTTCAACCTCAAATCAATTTGATTCACATCACTAATTTAAAATCATTTCCAAGTAGGTTCTTACTTACCTAAGCCCTTTTTGAATATCGATTAACATAAGTGTCACCATGAACCAGAATAGAAGAGCTTGCCCCACCCATGAGTAAATATTTTATAGTAGCCTCATTAGACCGTATCACCCTAAGAAATCAAGAAACAAATTAATTATTTAGTTTAAATTTACCTTTGCTTCCATAAGTGATTTATAATTTTTTTATATATATAAAATATATTACATAATTATTGATAAATGATAATTTAATCAAATAACGCTTATGATTAATATCATTAACTAATTTTTAACCAGTGTCAAAACCTTAAACGATATTAATTATGTTATGTCTCCATGCGATCCTTCACGTGCGAGTTTGATTGCCTCTTCATGGACCAAACAAGTGGATTTTTTAATATTTTTTTTCATTTTTTTATCGTTTACTTTCAGAATGGTCGAAATATTTGAATCTAGGACCTCTTGCTTGTTCTGATACTTTGACGATTTCATTTAAACGATCGTTTTTAATTACTTAATTATATTATTATATTATGTAGATGGGGAGATCACAGAAGTGAATGAGGAGATAGAGACACTAAGAACAGCGGTGGAGAATGTGGTGACAAATGCAGATAGGCTGAGAACAAAAACACCAGATAGTGTGGTGGGAATACTAAGTCCTTTGCAGAGTTTAAAGTTTTTGGCAGCAGCAGCACAACTTCAGCTTAGAATAAGGATGGTTGGAATGCAGAGAGAAGAAGAGAGGAGACATCAAATGGATAGTTCAAATGGTTGGTAGATTTGATTTGATTTTTGGCTTTTGAGACTTGTTTGATAAATCATACTATTGTAAGATAAAAACTTTTTTATGGGTGTTATATTATAGGTTGGGACTTATTTTGTAGTAGTAGTAGTTGATTTTTAGTTAGGCAATATATTGTATCCCATAAATTTGAGAGTTGGGTGAATGTTTTACCTTAGCTTGTGCTTTTATAAGAGGTACAGTTGTTGTGTTGTCTTTATGTTGTGTGTTAATTAATTAGTTTCATGTAGCTTGTGATCTCTTAGACACTACTTTTGATAGAAAAGTAAAAATATTATTCCCAACTGTATGCACTCTTAAGGGGCCATCTGGTACCTGGTTGTTTGATTTGAGTTATGCGACTATTAATAATAATGCAGGGATTAGTTAGAAGAAAATATATGTATTACTTTATGTAGGTATTGCAGTTAAACCTCTCTATAGTTATAGCGTTTATTCGAAAATTTCATTGCTACTATAAAGAGGTGCTGTTATATATGTATACTGACATTCGACCTTCAAATCTAATTTAGTTGTTACAAACAAAAGTATTCAAAATTATAAAGAGCAGGAATATAAAAAAGGTAAATATTAATAGCCTTTTCATTGTGAAGTTATGAAATGACTGATCTGCACCATTTAAATACAATTTTTTCCTTTAAATTAGATATTTGTACTTGAAATTTACTGTGTGCATGACATTAATGATGATTACCATAAATATTTTGGTATTTTATTTTGTACATAATATATTTTCTTACAAAATATTATTACATAATAGTGGAATATGCTGTTATAGAGAGGTAATTTTACAAAGAGTGTACCGCGATAATAAACGTCATTGCTTTTATAGGTAAAATGTTGTTATAGAGAAATAAAATATAACATGAAAAATAGGTTCCGGAAAAAATCAAACCGCTATTATAAAATGACGTTATAACGAGGTGACGTTATAAAAAGGTTTGACTATAGTTATATAGAGTTTAATTAGTTACTTTACCTTTTATGTTGCATACATAAACTGACTCATAAAATTATACATGTATTAATTATGGGGTATTTAATCCCTCATAAAATTATGCATGTAATAGTTAATGTGGGTGTCTAAATTGTAAATTAAATACTGCATTAACTTTATATATAAATAACTCACCTTCTAATTTGAATTGCAAACCAAACATCACATTAACTTTATACATGAACAACTTACCTCCTAATCAACTACTAAACGTGATATAATTACTTATATATAATTTGATTATACCTGCATAACTCAATAACACACCTCCAAATTAATCACCAAATGACTCCTAACTTCATCTTTATCCATCTACTCTTGATCTTTTTCTTTTCTTTTTGTTTATTGAATAAATCCTCAACCAAATGAGTCAAAGAAGAAATTAAACTTAAAAGTGAAAAAGATTAGGCCAAATTGAGGTATGAATATTTGACATTTTATACATGTATTTACTTTTGATCATTCAAGTGAATTGAATGAGTCATACCAAAAAAAAAAAAAGGTTTACCAGATCATAAATTGGTCCAAAAATCATGACTATCATCATCCATACAATTAAACAAAACAATACATGAAATTGTCATTTCTTCTAAACCTATACTACTAGTCTTCTATCAGAAATCAACATACTGATGCTCAAGGGCGGACCCACCTTGGTCAAAGGGGTGTCAAGCGACACTGCTTCATCAGAAAATTTTCCTAAATATATATATTAATATTATGCCTAAATAGATATATAAATTGAAATTGGTGTAAAGCTCTCCTTTAGTCTTTGAGGTTGGGGGTTCAAACCACAAGTAATGCTTTTTTGTGCAATTTTTATGTATTTTTTGCAAAATTTACTTTAAAATTGTGGTTAAGTAGTATTGAACCCAAGACTTCTTCTAACTAAAAACTATGCTAAACCAATGAGTCACAGATATATCTTACTTAAAAAAATAATAAGTAAATTCTTATCCTTTCTTTTATAAATATCGACACTACTTATTAAAAGTTTTGCGTACGCCACTGCTGATTCTTCTATTTGTCCTTCGTCCTTTTCTAATTTTGCAGGATATTTTATTAGAGATAGCAACGGGACACTGCGGGTGGGTTTGACCTTACACGGGTGCAAGGGGTTTAAAATAATTTTTTGAAATTTAGTATGGGGCGGGGCGGGTTGCTGATTTGCAGAGCCGGCCATATGGTAAAGCTGCTGAAGCTTAATTGGGGCCCCCATTTTATATCACTAGATAATATTATTTTCGTTCGCTTTTACTTGTCACAATTTAACTTGTACATTCATTAAGAAAAATAATTATTGACACAGTTATTTTACCATAGTATTCCTATTAAATGATGTTTACTATTGGGCCTTGAGAAAAAGCAATTAATGCTAAGGGTGAAACATGAATTTTTTTTTTGTCTTTTCTTGATTTGTCAAAAATGACAAGTAAAAATGAAAATCAAATTAGAAAAATAGTGACAAGTAAATCGGAACGGAGGAAGTACATTTTGTAAAAAAAATAAAAAAATTACTAATTCAAACCTTTTGCTTTTTGACAAAAAATTAGCCTTGAAAGAAGTATTGGAGCCTCTATTTTATACCAAATAGGAGTACTTAATACGTAGAAAAGAAAAAAAAAAGAAAAAAGAAAAAGAAGAAGCTACTGCTCGTATTTACATGCAAAGTGTCACGATCCGAAATCCCATTCGGGTCGGACTGGCACCCGGAGCCGATAAGGCCCGAGAGAATCAATCTTTACTCCTGTCCAATCGTATGCATACCGTAAGACTCATCACCAACTCGTAAAGACATAAGATGCGAAGTGCGGAAATCATGGAACATTATGTATATAAGAGACTTGGCCGTTAGGGCCATCAAACCAAAATGAGCATACATATCTTACATTCTGTTCCCACATAAGTCTACAAAGCCTCTACAGATACATAGCTATGACAAACCTAGAGTCGGGACAACACCCCGCTCTATACTCATATACAATACCAAAATACATGTACATAGCAACTCAGAAAGCCCCGAACCAACTGGAGCTCACCAAAAGTTGACAAAAGGCCTGCAACCTACTGTGGAGGTCTACTAGTACCTGCGCTTGCAGCAAGTAAGGTAAATCCCCCAAGAGGGGTCAGTACGGAGAATGTACTGAGTATGTAAGGCCATATGAAACTGTCATAAATACATCAATAGAATCAAAATGTAATAGGATAATCAATATGAATAACCTATCGATTTGCATATGTGGAACCATGTAGCTTACATAAATTAAGTTCTTCTCTTTATGGTTTATTCCTCATCGCTCATATCATAACGTACCCGATCCCCAATTGATCAGTGGGTCTTAACATAACATAACGTTATGTTAGGATCGGCTCGAGCTAGGACTTTGCCTCTAGAGCTGCCACTCATAAATCAATATACATTGGGATCGGCTCGAGCTAGGCTTATGCCTCTAGAGCTGCCACCCATACCAACATATCAAGTTCGGCTCGAACTAGGTTATTACCTCTAGAGCTACCCCCTGTCAGGATCGGTCCGAGCTAGGCTTATGCCTCTAGGACTGCCCCCTG
Source organism: Capsicum rhomboideum (assembly GCA_031232105.1). Classification (NCBI taxonomy): domain Eukaryota; kingdom Viridiplantae; phylum Streptophyta; class Magnoliopsida; order Solanales; family Solanaceae; genus Capsicum; species Capsicum rhomboideum. The sequence goes on from CP124711.1 coordinate 118,101,094, forward strand.
ATCCAACAATTTCGGGATCGGTTTGAGCTAGGCATTTTGCCCCCAAAGCTACCACCCATACTTGATCATTGACCACCAACAGATATGAATTACTTTATTTCTTACTTTTGAGAGATTGAGTCATCCACTTATGAGAGATTGATATATGAGGATCATGATAGTATATAATATCGGGCCTCCACCTTTAGTAGGTTAGAAATGACATAACATAATATTGGGATTTTTCCATATTGAACTTACACCCTTTTCATAGTTATGAGAGATTAATGTATATAATTGCAGCCACAACATTATTGGAAGCTTAAGAACATAGCATCATTGGAACCATTGAACTACAATCAATGAACAAGAAACATGAATATAACCACTATTGAAACTTTGGAACACGACCTTATTGGGCTTTTGGAACATTAACAATGACAATGAGACATGCGATTCATAGTTGATCAATGAGTAGAAAATATGTGATAATGACCATTGATGACCGGGTTTAGGATACCTTATCACCTTTCGGGATGGGACAAGCATAATGTCAATGTGAATTCTATTTGCCGCAGAAAGATACGGACAGAGCAACCTTACATACCTTGTATTCTCAATACAGATATACAATCCTAGATGTGCATACAATAGTCCCGCTCCTTCTTTATGTGTCACTCTACAACATAAATATATAACGGAATTCACATTAACCACCAACTACCTTACAAATGCATATAACGTCAATGAGTTACATGTTTGCCTTTAAACATGCCATTTCCCCTTGACAAAACCATTGATGAAATTATTATCCCAAAAATTCCACAATATTCCCAACATTGATCAATACATGATAATCAATACATTTCACCACAACACTTCTCCTTTACACTTTCTTATCCACACCACACCACAAATAATCCATCAAATTACCTTAATACACCTCATAGCACATATCGGCCAAAATCCCACAATTTACACTTATAGAAAAATAACAAGTTTAATAACAAAATCACACCATACATGTTCATATTTTATCCATACCATGCTCTTTCATCAAAGTCACAAGTCATAATTCAAGCTTGAATCTCATGGATCCCAAATCTTATATAAAAACACAAAGTACTATGTCCAACACTTCCAAACATAACCAACATGATTTACATACTCTCCCATGCATATAATATATTAATCCATAAGAATAATCACTTACCCAAGCTTGAAAATAATGATCTTGATCCAAAAATTGACTTTGAGTTCTTAGGGTTTTAAGAGAAAAATAGTTGAGAAATGTCTAGAAAGCATGAGAGTTGCCAATGAATAAAATCAGATTTTTGATCCCTTTTTATAAGCCTTGATGTCCATCCTTAGCCACTCTTAAATCATTAAACGCTTGGTCTAGAAGGTCAAGGCAAGAATGGGTCATTTGACCCATTTTTGGCCCATGTCTTCTTTTCATTTTTGGGCCTTTTATTGAGCCCAATTCACTTAACCCAATAAAATCAATAATTTCTCATGTTTAAATCATTTCATACGTGTTATGATGATATTCCCACTCACGGGATTTATATTCGTAGCCTCAATCCCAAAAACAAGTGATTCTAGCCACGTATGGTCTATTTTGACCAAAAGGGTAAAATCGTCATTTTGATGCCAAATTCGTTTACGAGTAATTTTATCACACCAATATAATAATTCAATCATTTCATGTATATGCTCATGGTTGTAGAAGAAACGTGGCAAAAATCGGCCCGGTACGTCCCCGGGTACCCTTGGATACTTAGAACAAATTTTGGAAGCTTACTAGTTTGGCCGTTCCAGCAAGCGTCTGACGCTTCCCAGGGCACTGAGCTTTAGAAGCTTTCTGGTTTGGGCACCAAAACAAGCGCCTGGCCCTTCCTATGGCGCTGAAAATTTTATTTTTAAAATTTTCGTTTCTTCGTGGATTTGATTAGATACTTCAAATTATATTCTTTAACTTACTTCTTAACCTTAATATCCTTTGTTTAAAGGTCCTCTTAGCCTCGTTTTGAACCCCACAAATGCTCCACGAAAATCACAAAACACCTCCTACGAAGGGCTAATTACATATACGAGGCCAAATTTCAATTTTCTCATCATGAACATTACCAAATACATACTTATGGCTCTCGACACCTAAGTAAACATTATTCACCATTGTCAAGTAGGGTTGGAAAGGTACGGGGTGGGAAAGATTCTATTGAATTTTAATTTTACTAAAATATGAGTCTTGGGAAAAGGCAATTAATAACGTATATACAAGTAAAAAATATGGAATAACAAAGGGTAATTATTATTCTTCCTTTGACCTTTTGTCAATAGAAATGGGACTTTTCATTTTCTTTCTTGGTTTATGCAATCAACATACATAATTCATTGATCTCTATTTATTTTCTTTTAATTCTTATAACTTTAAAGCTTCAAATGTTCAAGAGATCTTTCTTTACAATATTATTGTTGTTGATCTGATTTTTTTGGATAACAAAATTTCTGATAGATTATGAAGATTGAAATTATTATTTTCAGATCAAGTTATCAAATCAGGTTCTATTATTTTAGTTTTTTAGTATTATATTTTCAGTTAAATAATTGTGTAGGTATATATTGTTAGGCATATTCTGTTATTTCTTGAATATTATGTTATTTTTCTTATTATTTTATTGCGTAGGCATAAATTACCTTTGTACTATTTATTGAAATTTAAATATGTTAACTAGAAAAAAAATTATTAGAAAAAATTGATTATAAGATGATTATTCATAACTTTGTATCTCAAAAAAAAAAATTTAAAAAAAAATTAAATGAAAGCTAAATATTATATCTTCTTTTTTTTTTTTTGGAAATTGTTTTTGTAAAAGGTCTCTCATCGATGTTTCGCTTTAGGCCTCCAATAGTATTGAGCCGCCCCTGCTGGTTTGCTGCATGTACCCTTTTAACACTGTTGTTTTTGAGTTTTACTTTGAATGTTTGTTTCAGGGTATTCTTCTTTGTGTGATTAGACTTTCAACACTTATGTTGGGTATTTCTTACATAATCTGGATTAGTTTAGGAGTACACAAGTTTTAGAATATATAAATTATAAACTTAAATCATTAGTTTATATCTTTTTTTTCCTTCCAGTGCCATATAAAAAGTATTATTTGGATGTAAATATAACAGTGTCTCAAGCTCCTACTAAAATTACAAAACTTCCTGCCAAATAAGTCTTTTTTGTGGTTTACCCTTTTCATGGCCAGGGTATTGCTAGTACAGAAGTACTCCTATATGGTTAGCTAATAGACACATCCTGTTTAGATTTTCTTTTACAAATATTGCAGTCTCAAATGACTCCAAAAGTTACAAAAGGAAATGTTTCATTAGGACTCCCTATTTCACAACCTCTCATCTTACATTCAAGCATACATAGGAGAAATATTAAATAATTGGCCAAAAGTTTTTTTTTTTTAAAAAAAAAGAAGTTAAAAAGGACATAAATTCATCCAAACTACAGGTTCAACAGTTTCAAATTACTGGCCTTCCAACAACCAGCAATTAGCTAGCATCATTGTTCTAAAGTAAGATGATTAAAACATTGTTCAATTAAATTATGGGAAAAAGTCTTAAAGGACATTGGAGATGCGGGGTATCAATCCCCGTACCTCTCGCATGCTAAGGGAGCGCTCTACCATCTGAGCTACATCCCCGTTTGCACTTATTGTGCTTCACTAAACTTATATAACTCAATTTGTAATCTTTGGACATACAAATTGAATTTCATAAGTTGTATTTTTTTTTTATTACCATAAAAATTTCATAATTTGTAAAAACTATCAAAGTTTCCTCAACTCTTATAAGTAAATCACATATCTCCATTTTTCTTATATAAATAAATATCTGTGATAATCTATTATTACAAACTTTCAAATAAACATAATCTTATTAATAGCCTGTTTGACCAAGCTTCTAAAATCAGCTTATTTTCAGAAGTGTTTTTCAAAAAAGTATTTTTGGTGAGAAGCAGTTTGTGTTTGGCCAATACAATAAAAAAAATACTTTTGAGCAGCAATTTGAGTTTGACCAAGCTTTTAAAAGTGCTTTTAAGTACATTTTTTCCATAAGTGCTTTTTTCAAATGTACTTTTGGAGAGAAGCTATTTTTTTTAGCTTATGAAAAACTGTTTTTTTTTACTCCCCAAAAGCACTTATTTTCTTCCATAATCTTGGGCAAACACCTCAATTTTTTAAAATAAGCACTTTTGAGAAAAACTAAGCAATTTTGGGGAAAAATAAGCTTGGCCAAACAGGCTATAAGATTCATTAGTCCAATAAATCAACAATAGTAATAACTAGTAACTAGTTATTCCTTGATAATATCCTCTCACATGGTACAAACAATCTCTTTTTTGTAAAAATTTAAAATTATAATTTTTTTTTTATAAAATATAAACATATGAGTCAAATTTTATATTTTGTTTAAAAAATTAAAATCACAACTAGAATTTCAAATAATTTTGTTTAATTTAAAATCATGATTTAAAGTTTTGTGGAAATTTCAGATTTGAAATCAGGTTCCCATATCCAATGGGCAAATGCCTACTTAATTTCCTCATCAATTATTACACAAAAATATAGGTTTGTTCCGGGAGAATGAATTAAGGATGACAAAAAAGTCTTGAAATTTAAAAAGAGTGACTCAAGTTTTAAAAATAAAGTGTAGGTAACAAGTTTATTATTAGCCTTTAATAACAATTGACCATGTTTGGAATAAATCCTCAAATTCTCTTATTTAAACTTTGACCCAAAATTAAATAAAATCCTAACCACCTAAAAGGGGGAAAAAACCAATTTTCTTCTTCTCTATTTTGTTGCCCACAAGTTGTAGCTGCTACTGTTGCTTGAGAGCTTTTCTTCTTTGAAGAATTTGAAAGAATTTTTTTTTTTTTTTTGATTTTGAATTAAATTTCGTTCTTATAGCTCTGAAAATTATTTGAGGTGATTTTCGTATCATTTTGTAAGTGAATTATATAGCTTATATGTATTATTCATCTAAGATTTGTACAACTGTTTTAATTATTACTGCATATTTTTTAGTAACTGCCACAGATATTTCAACGACTGGTGCAACAGGTGCTATAATAAATGCAACTGCTATTGAAAATATATACAACAATTGCTTAATAATTTATTCAATAATTGCTTCACAAATTGTAGCAACTGCTAAAACATATGCAACTGTTAGATATGTTTCAACAGTTATTGTATCTATTTCAACAACTGCTATATTTGTTTTTAGCAATTACTGAATCTGTTGCAACAGTTGTTGCATCTATTGTTGCAATTTATGAAACAGTAGTTGAATAAATTACAACATTTGTGATATTCTAGTACAATTTTTACTCTTTTGTCATGATCAATTTTTTTTATTTTAAATCATAATATTTTCAGGTACCTTCAACACTATTAATAAGGGACAAAAATCATTAGAGGTGATTGCCATAATGAACGGATTGAGTCCAATAATCATTATACTTCGCGTTGAAAGAATAAAGAAATATTCGAGATGATAGCGATGTGCATTAAGATGTCGCGTATGACATTTTGCAAGCAATTGCGAGAAAATTCTCATCAATTTCTCAATTGATCATTTATTATTTTTCAACAGCTAACTTACTTGCTATAACATATTTCAACAATTTCTATGAAACTTTCAGTAACTAACTTACTTGCTATAACATATTTCAGCAGTTGCAACGAAATTTCCAGAACTAACTTACTTGCTAATTGCTATAAAAAATTCAATTAAGATCACTATCAAATGTAACTTTTAGTCTTAAATTAGTTAACATCACCCTAGTTATCTATAAATATAATTGATCCAACCAATTAATGATTAATTAACTTAATTTAAATTAATTACATGTGAAATTGCTTAATTGACTGTCAAGTATTTCACAAATTACTATCTCATTGTCTAAGATCACTTTCAAATATAGCTTTATTCTTAAATTAGACTAAGTCACCCTATTTCTCATTAAATATGATTGATTCAATCAATTAATGATCAATTTACTCAATTTGGGTTGATTACATATGCAATTGCTATGAGATTTCCAGCAACTAACTTACTTACTAGAACATATTTCAACAATTGCTATGAAATTTCCAGCAACTAATACTTGCTATAGCATATTTCAACAACTGCTATAAAACTATCACCAATTAACTTACTTGCTATAACATAATTCAGCAATTGCGATGAAACTTTCAGCAACTAACTTACTTGGTATAGAAATTTAATTAAGATCACTATCACATCTAGCTTTTAGCCTTAAATTAGACTAACACTATCCTATTTATCAATGAATACAATTGATCCAATCAATAAATGATTAATTAACTCAATTTAAGTTAATTAAATATGAAGTTGCTTATTGATCGTCTAGTATTTCTCAAATTACCATCTTATTGTATAAGATCACAATCAAATCTAGCTTTTATTCTTAAATTAGACTAACATCACCCTATTTATCATTAAATATGATTAATTCAATCAATTAACTCAATTTAAGTTAATGACATGTGAAATTCTTAATTGATCATTTAGTATTTCTCAAATTATTATTTCATTGTATAAAATTACTATCAGATCTAGCTTTTCTTCTTAAATTAGCTAACACCACTTTGTTTATCAGTAAATATGATTGATCCAACTAATTAATGATCAATTAACTCAATTTAACTTGATTACATGTGAAATTGCTTAATTGTTTGTCAAGTATTTCACACATTACTATCTCATTGTATAAAATCATTATTAAATCGAGCTTTATTCCTAAATTAGATTAACATCATCTTATTTATCATTGAATATGATTGATCCAATTAATTAATGATCAATTTACTCAATTTAGGTTGATTACATATGTAATTGCTATGAGATTTCCAACAACTAACTTACTTGCTATGTCATATTTCAACAGTTGCTATGAAATTTCTAGCAACTAATACTTGGTATAACATATTTTAAAATTTTCTATGAAATTTTCAACAATTAACTTACTTGCTATAACAGAATTCAGCAGTTGTTATGAAATTTTCAGCAACTAAGTTACTTGCTATAACAATTCAATTAAGATCGCTATCACATCTAACTTTTATTTTAAAATTATATAACACCACTCTATTTATCAATAAATGATTGATCCATTCAATTAATGATTAATTATCTTAATTTAAGTTGATTAAATATGAAATTGCTTTATTGATCGTCTAATAAAAAATATCGAACAGAGTATATATATATATATATATATATATATAACACAACATTAAATAGATGCAATGCTTTTTAGCTTTTAGCTTAAATTAGACTAAAATCAACCTACATATCATTAAATATGATTGATACAATCAAATAATGATCAATTTACTCAATTAAGATTGACTACATGTATAATTGCTATAATAAATTTCAGCAATTGCTAGAAAAATCTCAGTAATTGCCTAACTTGCTATAGTAAATTTTAGCAATTGCTAGGACTTTTCTAACAACTAATTTACTTGCTAAAGGAAATTTTAGCAATTTCTAAAAAATTCTCAGCAACTAACTAACTTGCTATAACAAATTTCAGTAATTGTTAGGATTTTCTCAACAATTAATTTACTTGCTAAAGTAAATTTTAGCAATTGTTAAAAAAATTTAAACAACTAACTAACTTGTTGTAGCAAATTCCATCAATTGTTAGGACTTTTCTAGCAACTAATTTACTTGCTAAAGCAAATTTCAATAATTGTTTGAAAATTTTCAGTAATTAGCTAACTTGCTATAGTAAATTTCAACAATTGCTAGGATTTTTGTAAGAAAAATTTACTTACTAAAGCATGTTCCAATAATTGCTAGGAAATAGATTTTAACAATTAGAAAATATTGAACACAACTTATAATATTTATCAGGTTCTAATAGTCAATACAAATTTTAATATTCAACTAAGTATATCATATTCAAATATTCGACAAAACATAACATACCAAACATAAAAAAACTCTTAAAATAAATTGTCTGTAATTCAAATAGGGAACCAAATTCTTCTTGATAATAACCTTAACTCATCTCCACCATATTTTTTCAACAGAGTTGTTATTCATCAAGATGATTCGAGTGTCGAAGATCAAGTGTTTAATATAGATAAGTGAATATGAACCGCATGCTGCATTTGTATCATTTTTGGAGAGACCTTCCAAAATTTCAATCTTGATTGAGAAGTTTGTCAGGAAAGTAGTTGAATATACCACTTTGCTTCTAAACATCAGTCTTGACTGAGAAGTTAATCCTACGGCCCGACACTGCCTCATTTCATTCATGGCATGATCAGCAAAAATTGTCAATTGATCTTCTTCTTCCCTGTCTTTATGTATTAATTCTTCTTTTCCTTAAACTTCTAGTAGGAGCATCACTTTACTACTTTTTCTTTTTCTTGGACCCGTTTAATTTACATACATAAGAAAAAAATAATCTATTAATTTGATCAATCATTCAAAATAAATAGAAAACACAAACTACTACAGTTTCTGAAGCAACTGCTGAAGTTTCTACAAAGCTGTTGTTGAAACTTCAGCAGCTGCTTCAGAAACTACAACAACAGTTGTACGAACTTCAACAGTTGCTTCAGAAAATTCAGTAATTTAACAGACTTGTTATAGCAACTTCAGCAAGTGCTTCATTTATTCACAGTGAGTTCTAAGGTTACTGCAACAAATGCACTTTTTATTTCTCACCAGTATAACAACTAACCATCAACACCAACAACAAGAATAATTTTTTCTCATAAAGAGTATACTAACAATCAAGAACAACATGTTTTTCTCACCACGAATACAACAACAACCAAGAACAACATGTTTTTCTCACCATGAATACAACAACAACCAAGAACAACATATTCAAAAACACACCACAATAAGGACAACTCAAGAACATATTTATTAGGGCATGCAACAATAAAATATGTAAAATTCATGTTCATCTTCTTCTTTACCTACATCACTATCTTTTTCTTTAACCTAAATCATTGTTTTCACTTCAAACAACATATGTCACCTGTTAATACAATTCTCAACAGTTGTTCTATCTATTCTAGATATTATTGTAATAATTTCAACAATTCAAGTCACTTCTATAATAATTGTGCGATTTATTCACACAATTTTTAAGATTGTTGTAACAAAATCATAATTTTTTGATCACGGGTACAACAATCAATCAAGAACATTTTTTATTTAAGAATACAAGAATACACATATGGAAGAAGAAGAAAATATATGAAATCCACAACAACAACAACAACAACAATAAATACGATATTTATTAAGGCATGCAACAACAAAATATATGAAATACTCATTCTTCTTCTTTAACCTAAATAACCATTTTCACTTCAAAAACACAAAACCCTAATTGTGAGGAAAAAAAAAAGAATTTTACCTGTGAAAAGTGAAATTCTGATTTTAAAAACGATGACAGTGATAGAGTTGAATGAAGAAGAAAACAATGGAGATAAATCATTAATTTATTGTGGTTGCTGAGGAGTTGTTATGGATGATTTGAGATACAAACAAGAGAAAAGAAAGAAAAGTTGGAGGTAGTTGAAGAGTAAAGTAAAAAGTGACATTTGCAGAGAGTTTTTTGAATTTGATGGGTTATTCTTGTATTTTACTAAAGTTTAAGAGTTTTAAAAACTACATATTACACCCTATTTAACTTAATTACTAATTTTAAAAAGTTTTGACTTAAGTTGGTCAAAGTTGTCACCATTTTTAATTTAAAGACTTTTTTGTCACCCTCCACTCAATTTTCTCGATTTGTTCCTATATTATATATGTCACGACCCAAAATAGGCATGTGATGATACTTGTCAAACCCTCCGGACAAGTAAGCCTAACCCAATCCGAATTCACAAATATAAGGAAAGTCAAAGGCGAAAATGAAAGAATGGAAATAAATCCCAAATGTAAATATAAATGAGACATAAGTTTCAATGATACATCCCAGGCCTGGTTGTCACTAATACAAGCCTCTAGATACAGAAAGACATCAATAACTATGGTATCTTAAATCCGAATAAGCATAAGATAAGTAAAGAGAGATCCGGTAGCTTGAAGTCCAACAACCACTGCCTTGGTCACCACAATGCCAATACCGGATGAAGATAATCTACAAACTGCTAATTGAACCAATACCTGCACGGGGTGAAGAAAAATAAGAAAAAGGAAAAGGAGCAAGGGTGAGTACGAAACCACATGTACTCAGCAAGCATCGTCGATAACTGACCCTAATCCAAAGCGATGGCGAGAACCACTACTCCAACTACCCAAGGATTTCTCAAAGGTTCTATGTCCCGCAAAATACAACGTCTCAGCCTATCAGGGTAACTCAACACAATGGTCAACAGACATATCAAAATCAGGGTAGGCACACTAATCCAGATGAGTCAACACTATTCATTTCTCTCAAAATTAAGGGAGTTCATCTATGGAGAGTCTTACTAACACAATAATTTAGGCTTAATCAATGACAATCAACCAATCATATGGATAAAAACAGAGAGAGTGTATATAACAATGAACTATAAGCTACCTAGAAGTGCAATTTAACAGTCTCTCAGATTAAGCCATAGCCATATCTCAAGTCTCGTAATACCTCACCCCTCAATCAATATAAGATGGCATAGGATAATGTAACAAAGTGAAATGAATGCTCAAACACAATATCACAAACAAGGTCCTAACACAAAATTTGCTATACAAGAGCAAATACTAACACAACATCAGAACATACCAAGGATGATAATGCAAATGCAATGCAATAATGTGATGATGATGATGGGGTGAAACGGTGAAAGTCATCGCATAACTTTCAGTATATACCTACTGATTTTGCAACTCTGCAATAGGACCCATGGGGGGTTCGCAACCCAAATACTTTATCTCATATCTCAATCTCAACACACCTTACCTCTCCAGCTCATGTTCACGGAGAGGATTTTTATGAAAATATCTCATTTTCTTTCAAAATAGTGTTTCTTAATGATACCAGGATCTCATGAATTCATATGTATGGAATGAGGATATAATGCTCATAATCAAATTAGTACGAAGATATCCAATCAATTCAATATGATATATATAGGTGAGCTCTGAATAACTCAATATGTCCATAATTCATGATATCAATTCCCACTTGGTACCAATAGAATGAATGGTCATGTAGTAATCAATATTATTATTTCTAAGCCCTCTCTCGGGAATCACTATGATAAGTATGCAATTAAATACTCAAATAAGGCCTTTAATGTCAAGTTAATCCCCCACTCGGGCGACACAATAATAGATATGACATTTCAAATGCACAGATAGGGCCTATGATAACAAGTCAAGCCTCCACTCGGGCGACATAATAGTAGATAAAACATTTAATGCTCAAACATGACCAATAACATTAAGTCAAGCCCTTACTGGGCAACACAATAGTAAATATGACAATTAGATGCACAATCATAGCCAATAATAACAACGTAAGCCCCCACTCGGGCATCACCACCATATATACCCTCATAATCAGTAATAATATGCACATAAGCCCCCACTCGGCCAAATAATGATAAACAACAATCTCAATAACAAAATAACGTGAGACTACCCAAACCTAGCTTGTTCCATACTACAAGTCTCATAAAAAATTGCAAACCCATTTATACTCTAAACGCTCTCTAAAAAATCATTAACCCTCAATTATCACAACAAGATCTGCTAAACAAGATTCAAGATCTAAGACAGACATCCAATACTTAACAATACAAGATCACTAAGTTATCTATCTATGTTCTACTCTAAGGATAATTACTAACAATAATAATGACTAAGAAAGACAATAACCTAACTACAATCCACCGAAACACTCTAGCACCCGCAGAGATGCTTGCTATTTCACCTAATCGGGACCCCCAATCCTAACAAAACACTAAATACAAACAACCAATCATACAAACACATAAACATTTTGGAAAAAGTCAAGGTATAGCTCAACTTGCCTTAAATGAAGACCCGCAAGCTCAAACGCAGTCCAAAACCTCAATCAGAAGCCCAATTCTTCTGAATCAATACCAAAAGCATCCAATCAAGTCAACAACATCATCTACAAGACAAAATAAAGCTATTGATACTCATATTGCCCATATTTAAACCGGATCCAAAAACGAACCTCAAAAATGGGTTTTGGAAATAAAGGAGTAAAATCAGAATTTTTCTTTAGAAATACATTACCCATGATTAAAGGAAACAATAGAATAAAACCCAAGTGAAAACAAGTTTAAAATGAGGTCCAAATCAAAGAAAAACCATTTTCAAGCTTTTACCGGTAAAAACCCCATTTTTCCATTTTAAAAACAAGATTAAAAAGTGTTTTTGAAGACATAATTGATGTAAGGTAATGAAAATAGAGTTTTGGAGCTTACCCAAACTCAAATAGTGGAGAAATCGACCAAAAACCCTTAAATCCGAAGCTCAAAAATAGAGGAAAATCACGAAATTGGTTTTTATAGACTGACCCAGCAGTGACCGCTTAAGTGGCTAAATGAATTCTAAAGTGGCCAGCACTAAAGCTACATTTGACCGCTAAAGCAGTCTGACCCAAATAGCTAGGACTGCTAAAGCGATCACCTTCCGTTAAAGCGACACCCGGTAAAGCGGTCAAGTGCCCGCTTTAGTGGTAGGTGGTTGGTCAAGACTGACCGCTAAAACGATGCTTGGATGCTTAAGCAGTTGCCGCTAAAGCAGTATTTGGCCGCTAAGGCGGCTGCACCAGCTGAAGCAATATTAGCAACTTGGCCCAAAATGCCAAGTTCCCAATCGCACCCTCGGGATTCATTTGGAATCCCGTGCACATAAACAAACTATGCTATTAGACTAATTTTGATGTTTAGGAATCAATGGCGACGTCAGATTTTTGAAAAAAGATTGTTTCCAACAAATTAACCCCCGGGACCCTATTTCACTATTTTCCAAATCGAGTGTCAAAATGAGATATAAAGGTCCCGAACCCAAACCAACCACACTAATAACCCCAAATCAATACTCCAAATCTGCTGGTGCAGTTCGTTTTACCATCCATCACTCGAATCAAGAAATGTTGACAGAAGTCAACTATTGACTCTTGAAGCCTCAAAACGACATCAAACTTGACCAAAACATTTTGGATCGCCTCGGGAATCATGCCAATCATCCCCACTACTCAAAATTGAGACAAAACAACCACAGGGAAGGAAAAAATAGACAAAATGCTGAAAATTCTAAAAATAAAAATGAGGATCATTAGAATATACTAGATGGAGGGTGCGTGCCTGCCCCTGCAAGGCACAAATATTTTTTAGCATTGAGATGTAAATAAAAAAGGCATGATTAAACTAAATACTTCCTTCATTCATTTTTACTTATCACTTATTTCTAAAATGGATTTCCATTTTTATTTGTGACTTTTGACATACCTAAAAAAGATTTAAAAAAAATTCTCAAATAACCCTTAGCATTAATTACTTATTCCTCAAATAATTTTTTAAGACTTAATATTAAACATCAATTAATAAGAGTAGTAAGGTAAATAATCATGTCAATTATTGTTTTCTTAACGGGTGTGCCAAGTCAAAATTTGACAAATAAAAATGAACGTAGGGATATTAACATAATATGCTTCATAATATGTTACATTCATTTTGCGGAATGTTGTAAAGGAAGCTTGCTAGAAAGGGTAAAATACAGATATTAACATTATAGTTGGGGGCATTTGGTATGAGGGATGATAAATAATTATTTTGGGATAAAATATAGGATTATTTTATCCAATGTTTGATTATGAGTTATTAGCTGGTATTGAGATTAGTTATCCCACTATTAGTAATACGGAGAAGGGTCAAATATACCCATGTACTATTATAAATGGTTTAAATATATCCTTCATTATATTTTGAGTTCAAATATACACCTTTCGTTATATTTTGGGTGTAAATATACTCCTCCCGTTATATTTTGATACAAATTTTCCCTTAGTTTTAACAGAGGGACACATGTCAAGCTCAAAATCAAATGATCCATTTTCAATTTTAAATGAAAAAAGGACATGAGCTGGCCCTTTTCAAAATTAATGGCCCATGTTTGGGCTATTGGACACAATATAAACCTTTGCCCTTTTTTATTCCAATTTTTAGCCATCGTATATATAGGCCCAAATAAGTTCCATTAAGGGAGAAGACCGTTATAGCTCAGCATACTTTCCTTTTCTGATTTCTCTTTCCCAAAATTATTGCTTCTCTACTGCGATCTATCCCTAACTTCTACTATTCCGATCTATTGCAAAATTTCTTCTAAGTTTCCCTTGCATTGTAAGCCAATGTGCTTGCATTGTAAGCCAACGTGCTTACATTGTAGATGAATTCATTGTAATGAAGCAAAATATTAAACGAGAGGTAGATTGAAGTTAGATGGTAGATGGATCAAATCTGACCCCTAATTTATTGATGATGATGATTTCACTGAATCATCAACTACTGGGTTTCAAGTGAAGCATTCCAAGAGTGCTAATGCTCCTACCTTGTCAAAAAAGGTAAAGAAATCCTAACTACCCCATCTAGTAAAGTGAACCGGTCTCAAAGTCATTCTCCACGTGCTACAAAAACCATGTCTCAAAGTCATTATCCTATTGAGAGAATGACTAAGTCACAAAGTAGAATGTGTGTTGAGCCATCAAAATTTCAATAAAACAAACCTTCTATAAGGAAGAGCAAATGGGTAATGAAGGTGTTGTTGTTCCTCTGAAAAAGACAAAAAAACACATTCGTCCAAAGAATGGTGAGGAGGATGTTGTATCATCAAAAAAGAAAAGGAGAAAGATTTGTATTTGTTGGAAGAAAAGAAGTTACAGGCTATCTGATTTTGAGGTACATTCTCAGTTTAACATAAAATATATAATATTTGTATACTTAATGTATAATTAAATTTTTTGCAGTAGTATGTGAATGTATAAAGTTGTGAGTACGTATATGTGTGAATTTATAGTTTTTGTGAATACATGTATACCGGTCTCAAAGTCATTCTCCACGTGCTATAAAAACCATGTCTCAAAGTCATTATCCTGCTGAGAGAATGACTAGGTCACAAAGTAGAATGTGTGTTGAGCCATCAAAATTTCAATAAAACAAACCTTCTATAAGGAAGAGCAAATGGGTAATGAAGGTGTTGTTTTAGAAATACACTTATTCGTTTCAAGTTTGGAATTTTCTTGTTCTTCTGGATGATCATTATAAAATTCGTGTTATTGAGCATACAAATTGCTTCTTTGTGAATGAGTTGAAAACTAAGTTGGATAAGACGTAGATTGAATTATTTAAAAAGACTTGTTTTGTATATTTCTTAGATTTGCCAATTTTTTTCACCCAAAATCAATTGATACACGAAATGTTGCTCAGAAAAGTTGTGTATGAAAAAGACGATGAGATATGAATTAAAGTCAATAACATTAAGTTACATTTTTAACTGACAGAGTTTCCTATAGTTAGTGGCTTAAAGTGCACCGGAGATTATAATAAGAATTATGATCTGAATCAGTCAAGTCGACTGATGGAGTTGTACTTTCCAAGTAAGTCTGCGATTACAAACTTGAATTAAAAGCTTATTTCATGAAAAAAAAAAGGTGGCAATCTGATGAGGATACATTGAAGATTCCTATTTTGTACTTCATTTATAGCTTTCTTTTTTCCATCACATCTGATGATTTTATAACCCAGGATGATTTCTGGTTGGTTGAGTGTGGTAAGTATGAAGCATTCCCCTGAAAAAAATTATGTTTTCGTACTATGTTGGAATCAATGAAGTTCAAGATTTATAAGAGAAAAAACTATATATCAATGTGGCGGTTTTCCCTTGACATTTCAGTATTGATTTTATGAGTGTTGCCCATATGCTAACAAGAATCCTGTTGATCGAGTTGGATATAGTGTGCCCCGTATACTTAATTGGTCTGTAAAGGACAGACCAAACTAAAGGAAAGAGAAATTTAAATTTTCTGATATAAATCAAGAGCAGGTACATAGTTTATTTTTAAACTTAGTGTATATCTATTTATGCAATGATTATTTACTTATAGAGTTAATATGTTTTTTTGAATTTTTATTTTGTATATGTAGGTGGTGTTGAGTAACATTGAGCCATTACGTCTTAAAAAAGCATATTTCAGTTGCCTATTTTTGAATCTGTACCTCAACAGAATCATATCTTGAACATGGAATCTGAAGATTTGTCTGGTACGAGCAAACAACAAATAAGGAAAGATAGTCCTTAGAGTTCGAAAAATGAGTTGAAACTTCTAAAAAGTGATTTCAATTTGGTATGTGCAATGTTTTTCTTTTAGTTGCAGCCTTTTATTAGTTATGTATTTTCTTATTATATTTTGACTTTGCCTTTTTTTTATTTAGCTAAAGTAGGAGATTTCCTTAATGAAAGAGTTGATGAAATCATCATTTAAATTGATTTTTAGAGCGCTACATAAAAGATGCTTCTAAGATATTTTTTATATTATTTTGTTTAATAACACTCATACACACTTTAGATATTAAATATTTTATACTTTTCTAAATAGTGTGATACACTGAAGGAGGATCACACTGATAATAATGTAGGATTGAAAAATAATGATATACAAAAGGACAATTACATAAGTGCTAATTGGGTTGACGATGCGGGAAAGCAAAATAATAATACACCAAAGGTAAATCACATAAGTAATAATCTGATTGATGATGTGAAAATGTCTGTGTAGGCGATCATGTTGATACTAAAGCTACTGATCGAACTATTACAGGTGGTGACTCGAGTGATTTTTTAAATTTTAACTTTTTGAAATTCACACCAAGTTCAAGTGGGAATAAGTTTACGGGTGTAATGATCCTTTCCATCGTTACAGTATAGTCTAGCGTATCAAAATTTGAGTTAAGATTCTCCACGAATAAATTGTTAGAAATTTTAGACTAGGCTAGTTTTGAATGAAATCCAAGTATGGTGTGGTCTAATTTAAGTCGGTAATGGATTGGTTGGTGGTTCTATAATTCGAGATCATATTTGAATAGCTAAGAAGTTAAGGAGTTCATAAAAACCCTTAGAAGTGAATTCGGGTTAACAGAACTCTGGATATCACGTTTGACGTAAAGGAGTTAGTCTGGGATGTCAATAACTGGAAGTCTATTGTAAAATGGACAAATTTCTAGAGTGGTCGAACTTTCTTCCTCCACCTAGGCCGCTATAACGGGAGGCAGACCTCTAACACTGGCCCGCTATAGAGGGAATATTCTCGCTATAGCGGAAGTCATCTTTGGTCAATCCCGCTATAGAGGCATCGCTATAGCGGGATATGTGCTGTTAAATGCAGAAAATAGACCTAAAATATTATTTTCATTCCAACTTCATTCAAGAGCCAGGAGAGGTGATTTAGGGCGAATTCCACCTGTTTTCGACCAAAATCCTTCATTGAGGTAACTAAATCCCCCGTTTAACTAGGTTTTTGAAGATTAATACTTAGAATCACTAGGTTTTAAGTATGGGGGAGAATTCGACTTGACCTAGGTTGATTTTCAAGTATAAATTAGTTAAATCAAGGTGAAATCCTTACGTTTTGGTTAAGGGTGAATAAATTACAGTTGCATGCTTAGAATTCATCTTTATAAATCTGAAATTGATAGAATTAAGGTGGAATGAAGGTAGATAAACCCTAGAATGAGGGAATGATCATGATTTTGGCCTTGGAGTTATGAAATTAGGGTATAATCCTTGTAATTGTCAGGTCATTATTTGAATGTTGGTTATATTGTTGTTTTCAAACCGCAACTAAGAAGAAATTGTAAGAAAGGACAAAGCTCAAGTTCATTAGAGCAAGTGCAAGGTTTGACTTGAAGTAGGTGATGGTTGAATTGTAGTTTAGACTTGATTTAGTTTACATGTGTATGTTAAATGCCTCTTTGTCTTTTTTTTACAATACATGATGTGTGTATTAACTAGTTGGATAGTATTACAAGTTTTTTAAACAGGACTTGTTTGAAATACAAGTGTAGTTGTATTATCTCATATTGTGATTGTATGTGTTGTGACCTGGATTTATATTGTGAGATGAACCAGTAAAGGCCATCATCACAGAATTATGGAATTCATAGGGTATAAGGGTGGGGACGTTGGAATAAGGGTGGTATAACATTGTTCTGGCATAAGGGCGGTAAACACTAGATGTCTAGATCATTGTGGTATATGGACTGAGCTCGTACCCTACAGGTCATGGCTAGTAGTCAACCATAAAACCCATAGCATGTGTGTACAAGGTGTTGGTGAGTTTGACGGTTTCATGAGTGGACGGGTTACATTACTGTTGGTATTTTGGGTTCCTTGAGTGAACCGGTTGATAATATTATTGTTATTGGATCCATGAGTGATTCGGGTAATTAACATACTTGAATTGTGTAATCACTTGTTGAAGTCTAATGAAAAGATAATTATGGCAAGGATGAGTTAATTGTTGTTAGTCATGGTATTGACTTGGTGGATTGTCTGTATTGTCTTATACTTGTCTGATTTGCTTGGTTATTGTCAAGAAAAGGCTAGGTGAAGATATAAATTATAAGTGTTACATGGTTGTACTTGCTTATAATGTGTTGGTTATCTATTCATATTTATTATTTTGAGTTGGCTGATGACCATGCCAGCACATAGTGGATTTGTACTGATATTATCTGTGCTCTTTTTTTGTTGAGTGCAGAGTATATTCCGGCAGCTTCAATGTCACCTCATCTTTAGCAAGTGGTTGTTCCAATTCAAACGTGAGCTACATCTTTCAGGCAACCATGAGTCCTCACACTTATTGTTTTTGTCCATTTGTCTAGGACACAAACATTTTCCTTATTTTAGTTTTCAGGGTTGACTGTTTGGCATTATTTGATATTTTGGTATAATGACTTTCAGTTTCTAGGTGTATTTTAGACATTTGGTTTTTTGCACTTATTTTTATTAGAATTGTTCGAGATAATTAGTTGTTAATGGAATTGTTATTTCTCTTTTAAAAATCTGTTAAGTGTTGATAGATGGGTAATTGGGGTAAGATGGCTCTCCCACCGAAGGAATAATGTAGGTGTCACTCACGACAGGTTGGGTCATGACAAAGTTGGTATCAGAGCCCTAGGTTCATTGATTTTGTTGTACCAAAATGAGTCTGGTAGAGTCTTGCAGAATGGTACAGAGACGTCTGTACTTTTTTGAAAGGCTATAGGACTTTAGGAAATTATCACTTTCTTTATTTTTTTGTGCTATAAATTTATTCCTATTTGTATTTGACAATCCAAATTGGCATCTAACCTCTTCACTCTATTATTTGTAGATGGTGAATACGAGAGCTAATGGAGCTAGAGCAGCAACTCCTGCGCTAATAGTTCCATTGCAGAGCCTACCGCCAGAAACAGAGGACGAGGTAGAGGGAGAGGAAGAAGTAGGGCAACACCCACTAGAGATGGATCCCCTACTTTGACTAATCCAGATCGAGAGAGATCTGAGATACCTACCTTCTCCAGGAACATCATGATGAGGTTGTGTATGAGGAGGTTTTAGAGCAGGAGGAGGCAGTACCAATTTTGGTATGTCCAACTCCTCCCCCGATTTCATTTGAGGTGATTCAACAAGTACTTGATTTTCTGAGTAGGCTGGAAAGTACATGAGTCATGCATGCAGTACCTGCTTACTAGTTTCTAGGAGTACAACCTGCCTCTACTTTTGCTTCTGGGATGGATTAGATCTCGGGGACAGAGGTTTTCCTTCATCCGATTTTAATTCTTATTATGTCGAGACTGAGCATGATTTGTTGACTAAGTTTCTGTAGATGAAACCTCCTACCTTTGTTGGTTCTAAGATAGAGGATGATTTCGAATTCATTGTTGATTGTTATGAGAGGCTGCTTAAGATGGGCATTGTGGAGCAGCATGGTGTAGAATTTGTCACCTTCCAACTGTAGGGTGGTGCGAAGAGTAATGGAGGGTTTATGTCGAGTGTTAGTCTCCAGCTTTACCCTTATTGACATGGACTTAGTTCTATACTCTGTCTTAGAGAAGTATGTGCCACACACTCTGCGTGATAAGAAGAAGGATGATTTCCTGGCTCTTGAGCAGGGAAGTATATCGGTTTCAGCCTATGAGGTTAAATTTCATGCCTTATCCAGATATGCTACTCAGTTGCTTGGTAAGGGGAAGAAGAGGATCAAATTCTTTGTAAAAGGTTTGAATACTGATTTACAGGTTCTGTCTGTGCAGATGACTTATACTAGAAGGCTTTTAATGATGTTGCTGATTATGTAAAGAAAGTGGATGGAGTCAAACAGGTTGATCAGGCCAAAATGGTAGCAAAGAAGCCTGAAATATGGGTAACTTCAGCGGCTCTTACCCTCTGATACCATATTGTTACGATCCAAATCATAGATCGCACTGGCACCTACCCAACTCTATCCTAGATAGGAGAACCCTTACTACCTAGCCATTCAATTATTGCGGAAGACATTTAAAATAGCCTCAAGTATAAATAATTATATAAACCTTCTTTTTAAAACACTCTTATTACATTAATACATTGGGGAAGTAAATTAAATAATTTCCCAGAACCTAGTCTAAATCGGTACAAGAGCACCAAATAAATGGAGGAATGTCCAGATACACAACATCCATGTATGAGTAGGATGACAGAAGCTGCTGAAGAACAAACACCGATGTACCTATAGAAACTCCAACTGACCTGCAACATGGTTATATCCCCATATGGAGATATAATAAGTGTATTATCAGTTCAACCACATGTACTGGTAGGTATCATCGGTCGACCAGGGTTAAAAAAACATATAGAAAACAAGAAGAGTTTATGGCAAGCATACATGTTAATATCTAAACATACTTAACTTACTTCAACTTCCAAACTTACCACCTTTCTTTTATTTAAGAAATACTACTTTACCCTTAGGGCATGATTAACTAACTATATTTTATGAATTAATCTAACCCACAATTCTTACGTACTTACCTTATTACAACAACTCTAGATATTTCTCTCTCTTTCTCATTAATCCTCTTTCGTGACAACCCTCGCTCCCTATTATACTACCATTAACCATCGGAATTGCAACAACCGACATAATTGATAACATCAACAACTTTTAAGAAAAGGCACTGCAATATATATCATGTATATAACTATATACACCAAAAAATAATATTTATGCATAATCCAGGACGTACCTTATATTCACACTTTGCTACAATGCACAATCACCATCATTGACATAACCGATCCACTTAAGGAACCATAGTATCATTAACTCATGCACAATTACAATCACATCATGAAAATCATGATCTCAATATCATCATTAATATAATCAACTCATCATCATCAATATTATCTCAACATCATGAACATCATGATCTCAATATCATCAACTCATCATCATCAATATCAATATAAATGCAAGATGTAGTCAATATTTATAAGTAATGCCTGAAGGCAAATTGCAAACACCTAATTGAAATCAGATGCAAGCAACAATAATCGAAATAGAACTTACAATCAATGACAACCAAGTAAATAGAGTCAATAATCAGAAGTTCATCATTTCAGGTAACAACGAATATCCACTAACAGATGAAATCACAAGTATACCCAAAGTCCAATTCACCACTTGCTCAATTGAACATTATTAAACTCAATCATCAATCACAAACATGTACGAAGACCAATCAATCAAGTATCTATTTGAGGAGTTCACATTCCGCTAAGATTGATAGCTACATTCTAAATCATCGTTCTATTTCATTCACCAATATAAACCTATTTTATTCATATTGAAATAGGTTAATTCAGTTACAAACTAGTAACCCTTATACTCAGGTCATCATTAAGTTCAAGATACTATCCCCTTTAGTTGGTTATTCAACCACTCAGCTCCATTCAACTTACACTTCTAGCTAGAGTCATACACTTTTACACATCTTACTTTCTACAACAACAACATACCCAGTGTATTCCCACCAGGTGGGGTCTGGGGAGGGTAAAGTGTACGTAGTCCGTACCACTACCTCAGATCATCACCTCCTCTTATCACAATCAATTCTTCTAACTATTTTCTAGCAGGAATATATCATACTTCAAATATACACAATATTAGGTTCACCCTTTTTAAGGTATTAAAGATTAGTTCTATAGATTAGAAGGTCACCTAATTCTTCTATTATCACACACATTCACTTATTAAACTCTATAAATCATCAAATAAGTCATACAAACACAAACACCCATCAAGGAATCCACACAAACACAATAACACATAATTATATTATTATTACATTTATTTCATGTTTTATCCATCCAAACTCCATGTCCGTAGGCCTAGATATGAAATCTCCCGTCAACTATAGTTATTACATGCAACTAATCCAAGTCTACTACATATTAAACCATAACCTACCTCGATCAAAGATATTAGAACAAGCAAGTTGCACCAAGGTTGCTCTTTCCTTTCCTTCATGCTTCCATTAGCCCAAATATCTAAAAATCAAACAATTATAAGAGTAATTAAGCAATTACTCTTCAAATAACTAATTTGGGAATTCAACCCACTAATTTTATCGTTATTCATGGTCTAAATCATTATCCAAGGTTAATTAATCCTTAACCAGTTCTATCATACTCAACCCATCTTCATTAATGGAGTTTATAAGCTAAAGATTCCATTTTTAAAGAATTCAAGATTCCCAAGAATCAACTTTCATGTTCTAGAATCACTAATTAAGTTAAGAATCAATAATTAACAATCTAGAAGTAATTTTAGGTGATATTACCCCAACCCATAGGTTTTCCCCAAAATATCATGAACTTAGGGTTCAAATCTCTGAAAGTTCCACTATTTAAGATCGTTCTAATGATTCTAGGATGTTAAAGGATTGAAATACGAAGAAGATGATGAAAGGAACTTACCTCAATGAATAATTTTCACCCAAGAAGTTGAAAAATCACCCCTAGGGCTTTGGGACAAAGTTTTTGAGTTAAAATCCAAAAAATCGTCAAAAACAAGGTTATAAACTGCCCATTTACTGCTGCATCGGTAAAAGTACCATTGCAGTGTTACAACTGTGATGGTTAACTTCTCAACCCGCACAATATTTAGTAAAATGGTCATAACTTTTTACTCTAAATGTGGATTAA
Organism: Capsicum rhomboideum; assembly: GCA_031232105.1. Taxonomy (NCBI): domain Eukaryota; kingdom Viridiplantae; phylum Streptophyta; class Magnoliopsida; order Solanales; family Solanaceae; genus Capsicum; species Capsicum rhomboideum. Next base: position 118,124,386 of record CP124711.1, read on the forward strand.
CGAACGATCAGATGCATTAGAAAGAAGACTCAAAGCTCTTTTACTTGGTGGGTTTTGGGCAACATAACTCTTTATATTTTAGGATATATGCTCATTTGAAGTTGATCCTAGTTTACACTTAGCTCAAAACTCAATCGGTGGGAACACTCCCAACTTAACTTTGTGCTAGGGGTATTCTATGACCTTAGTACATGTCCAATGCATTCCTATACTAAAGGATTGGTCCTATAACTTATGATGAAAGAGGTTATTATGCTTTTACTGCATATATATTCAGTAATGATGGAACGGGTCATTACATATAGTTAGCAAGCTTATCGAGCTTGCCCTATACAGTCAACTCTGCCAACATCTACAGGGGGTCTGCCAGGGACCACTCAGCAACCTTCAGTTATAAGAAGCCAAGGGGCTTCGTATTCTTCTGCTAGCTGGGCTTTCTTGGATTGAGGTTGTTTTACTTGTAGTGCTCTTTGTCAATTCAAGAAGGATTATCCTAATGGTAGGCAAGCTAATTTCTAGGGCAATAAGCAGTCCCAAGATATGGTTCCAGCTAGTAGAAGTGGTGGTGGTAATGGTAGAGGTTGTCTACAAGGTGGGCATGGTAATCATCAGAATGGCCGTGGTGGAAATTGAGGTGGTTGCAATGCAGGGATAGGTGTTGTTTAGCCTGCTAGAGAGGTTGGTCAGACCAAGGATAGAGCTTATTACTATACCTTTCCAAGAAAATCCAAGGCCGAGGCTTCCAATGCTGTCATTACAGTTACTATTCTCTTCTGTGATCGAATGGCTATGGTCTTATTTGATCTGGGTTCCACTTATTCTTATGTATCTGTTAGATTTGCCTTTGGTTTAGACATGATTTGTGATATACTTGACTCACCTGTGTATGTGTCTACTTCAGTTAAAAATCTGTGGTAGTGACTCAAGTGTATCATGCTTGCTCTGTAATATTCATGGGTTTTCAGACTTGGGTAGATTTGGTGATTTTTATGTATCATCTTGAGCATGCCTTGGTTATCCTTGTATCATGTTGTTTTAAACTGTAATGCTAAGACTGTGACTTTAGAAATGCCAGGGATGGATAACTTAGAATGGGAAGGTGTTTATAAGTTTGGACCAGTGTAATTAATTTCTTTCATTCGTGCTAGGAAGCTGGTTGAGAAGGGGTGTTCAACCTTTTTGGCACATATTTGGGATGTTAGTGTAGAGGTCCCTTTTGTTGACTCAATTCCTATAATGTTTGAATTTCAGGAGGTATTTCCTACCAACTTGCCTGGTATGCATTCAGATTGGGACACAAACTTTTGCATTGATTTTAAGTCGGGAACTCACCCAATTTCTATCCTTCCCTACTGAATGGCCTCAGCTGAGCTGAGAGAGCTCAAGACTCAGTTGCAAGAGTTACTTGATAAGGGATTCATCTGACCTAGTACTTTACCTTAGGGTGCTCCAATGTTGTTCGTTATGAAAATTATGGTAGCATGAGAATGTGAATTTACTACAAACAGTTGAATAAGGTTACCATCAGGAATAAGTACCCTTTGCCTCGAATAGATAATTTATTTGATCAGCTGTAGGGTTCTTTAATTTTCTCCAAGATAGATTTAAGGTCAGGGTATCACCAATTAAAGATTTGGTTTGAGGATATGATGTGTCATGGTTTCATGACACTTTCGATGCTTAAAACAAGGAAAATATGCCATAACTTGGGTGTGTTTGGTTGGTATGATGTGTTTTTTGTTCTATATTGCATGAGAATAGGTTTTGGAGGCAAAATGGACAAAAAAGGAAGAAATTAGGCTCGAGAACGAAGTATCTGAAGACGAAAAAGCTGAGTCCAGTACCAGAGGAGTGACTCATGACAGGACTCACGTGATGTGAGTGGCTGTCGTGAGTCATCTTTAGAGATGTTGAAAGTTGTCTGATTCCCACGGCAGGTATCCATGTGGTGTGACTCCACTCACGTGACGTGAGTAGGTGTCGTGAATAGACTTCAGAGATTGTGTGGTGCTGCCTGATTCTCACGACAGGGACCCAAGTGATGTGGCTTTGTTCCACGATACCAAGTCACGATACCGTGGAAAATTGCCGACTTTAGTCTCAGACATTATTTAGGATAGGATTCTCCGACATTATTTAGGATAGGATTCATCTTGTATCTATAAATACCACTATATTGTCCTATGCGCGGGAGTTAGTCAGTACATTATTTTTAGAGAGTTTTTCATTATTTTGATATTAAAAACACAATATTGGTTTTGTAATCTTGGAATGTTGATTCTAGGGTTTTATTCATAATTGAGATTTCAGAGTTTCTTCATTATTGTGAGTTTACAATTATGTCTTCATCTTTGAATTCTTATTGTGCTCTTGCGAACATGAGCAGCTAAACTCATTAACTAGGGTTGTGTGAACCATGAGGAATTAACAAAATGGGTTAAGTGCAAAGCAATCCTGAACCAGTGCGAATGCATGTATTGTTAATTCCTTCATTGTGATTGATCTTCTAACGGTTGCAAAAGTTAAAAACTCGCCTGTATTCTAGACTTGCTTGAGAGAGAGGTAGAGATTGGGAAAAGGAAATAACAACAGAGATTTGAAGCTATCAACCTTCATCAAATAACTTGAGCCTTAGCGGGAATAGTTATCTGGGATCCAGGACAAGAGTTAGTAGTGCGACACTCAGAGACCGAGAGAAAAAGAGTGAAATTCATCTAACTAAGGTCGAGAGGCGTTTAGACGAACATAACTTGTCAGATTTTACATGCAACGCAGCGGGACAGTTTTGCCAGCACCAATAACCGGTAGAGTTAAGGAATCATTGGGGGTCACAGTTGACCCAAAAAGAATCCTACACCAGAACTTGGTCGGAAGAGGAGTTTTCAATTCAATTGGGTGTTAGGGACTACTTATGACCTCGAATCACATCTAAATCTATTCTCACGCCAATAAATCATCAAGTTTAGTTCTTTACACATTTGAAAAATGGTTCGGAAATTAGTTTAAAATTTTAGGGTGTTACAATATCTCCCCCTTAGGATCATTTACCCTCGAATTAAGACTAACTAGGCTGAAAAGATAGGGAAAGAGTTGCAATCCTAACTCTGAGTGCTAAGAGCTAAATACTGACATGATAACTGAATATCTAACTGAAACATAGACTGAACTGAACTCATAAAACATGCATGTATACTAAGACATATGAGAAACTGAGGGACATGAGACTGAGAAGAGTAGTAAGGAGGAAACTGTTACCTCAAACTGGAACTAAATTCAAAGGGAAAAGATGAGGGTAATTGATCATCATATCTGCTTCTACTTCCCAAGTAGCTCCCTCAACTTGTTGATTCCTCCAAAGAACTTTTACTAAAGCAAACTCCTTATTCATCAACTTATGAACCTGACTGTCAAGAATCTCAACTGAACCTCTTCGTAAGAGAGACTATATTTCACAACTACACTCTCTAAAGGCACAACTGAAGCTGGATCACCAATGTATTTCTTTAATAAAGACACATGAAAAATAGGATGCACCAATGCTAAATTTGCAGGCAATTCTAACTCATAGGTCAATAGATTGCCAATGCGCCTCAAAATCCTACCGAGAACTGAGTTTCCCTTTCTTGCAAAATCTCACCACCCCTTTCATGGGTGAAATTTTCAAGTAAACCCAATCATCAACTGCAAATTCAAGCTCTTTTCTCCTTACATCTGCATAGGATTTCTGAAAACTCTGAGGTGTTTCAACCTCTCTTAAACAACTGAACTTTCTCCATGGCCTCATGGACTAAATTAGGTCCTATCAAGGTAGCTTCACCAACCTTAAACCAACCAATAGGATATTTACACCTCTTACCACAAAGCGTTTCAAATGTGGCCATCTGAATACTAAAGTGATAATTGTTATTGTAGGCAAACTCAATCAAAGGCAAGTGATCATCCCAACTACCCTTGAAATCAATCATACAAGCTCTCAAAATATCCTCTAAAGTCTAAATGTTCCACTCTACTTGACCATCTATCTATGGGTGAAAATTTGTACTAAGATGAACTTGGGTACCGAGACCATTCTAAAAAGACTTCCAAAACTAAGAAGTAAATTAAGTACCCTTATTTGAGATGGTAGTCAAAGGGACTCCATGCATTTTCACCAACTCTCTAAGGTAGAGTCTAGCATAATCCTCAGCTAAATCTGTAGTGTTAACTGGCAGAAAATGTGTTGACTTAGTCATTTAATCGATGATAACCCATATAGAATCATGTTATCATAGAGTACGAGACAACTTTGTAACAAAGTACATATTCACCACTTCCCACTTCTAAGTAGGAATACTAATATCCTGAATCATACCATCTGATCTCTGGTTCTTAACCTTAACCTGTTGGCAATTTGGGCACTTAACCACAAATTTTGCAATATCCTTTTTCATGTCAGCCCCCCAATAGACTTCATGTAGGTCATAGTACATCTTAGTGGCTCCTGGATAAATAGAATACCGAGAACTGTTAGCTTCTGTCCACATCCATCATCTCAAGTTAGCTATATCTGGAACGCATAATCGATCCTGACAAAGAAGAAAACCATCTCCCACTTGGGAGAAAGCCTCTACTTCTTTACTTAGGACCGCTTCCTTCACCTTAAGCAAAATAGGATTGCTATCTTGCTTTGCCATCACCTCTACTACTAAAGAAGATTTTGAACCATTCTGAACCAGGATACTACCTTTGTCTGAGTCAACCAACCAATCTCCCAATATAGCAAGTATATGAACCTCACGAACCAATTCTTTCTTCTCATCCTCTTTATGAGCAAAACTACCCATCAAAATCCTATTAAGATCATCAACCACTACATTGGCTTTACCCAAATGGTACAAGACACTCATATCATAATCTTTCAATAACTCAAGCCATCTTCTCTGACGAAGGTTCAAATATTTCTGACTGGAAATATACTGAAGACACTTGTGGTCTGTGAACACATCCACATGAACTCCATGGAGATAGTGCCTTTAAATCTTTAAGGCAATAATAAATGCTTCCAACTCATGATCATGAGTCTGGTAATTTTTCTCATGAGGCTTAAGTTATATGAAGTCATAAGCTACGACCTTACTATGCTACATCAACACACATTTGAGGCTAACTCTGGAGGCATCACAGTAAACATCAAACCCATCTAAACTCTATGGTAGATTCAAAACTGGAGTAGAAGTGAGTCGAGTCTTCAACTCTAGAAAACTCTTCTCGCAAGCGTCGGACCCTTGAAATTTGACTTTCTTCTGAGTCAATCTGGACATGGGAGAATAAATAGAAGAAAATCCTTCAAAAAATCATCTATAGTAACAAGTTAAACCCAAGAAACTCCTAATATCTGACAGAGAGATGGGTCTAGGCCAGTTTCTAACTACTTCGGTCTTCTGAGGATCAACCTGAATGCCCTCACTAGAGATGATATGACTAAAAAAATATTACTGATTTCAACCAGAATTCACACTTACTGAACTTGGTGAATAAGTGGTGATCTTTGAGAGTCTACAAGACAATCCTCTAATGGTCTGCATGTTCATCCTCCCTTTGAGAATAAACGAGGATGTCATCTATAAAGATAATGATAAACATTTGTAGGTACTTCTTGAACACTCTGTTCATCAAGTCCATAAAAGTTGCAGGAATATTTGTTTATCCAAAAGACATAATAACAAATTTGAAGTGACCATACTGAGTTCATAAGGCTATCTTTAGAATGGTATAATCTCTGACTCTGACCTAATGATAGCCGAATCTGAGGTCTATCTCTGAAAAACAACTGGCACCCTGAAGTGGTATAATAAGTTATCAATCCTAGGAATGGGATACTTATTCTTGATTGGGACTTTGTTCAAATAACATTAGTCAATGCATATTCTGAGGGAACTGTCTTTCTTATGCATAAAGAGGACTGGGGCACCCCATGAAGATATATTGGGCCTGCTAAAACCTTTGTCTAAAAGATCTTTTAACTGTTCATTTTATTTCTTAAGCTCAGCTGGCCATTCTATAAGAAGGAATTGAAATAGGCTGGGTATCTAGAAGGAGATCTATTTCGAAGTCAATTTCCCACTCGGGAGGAACTCCGGACAGATCTTCCCGAAACACTTTTGGGAATCCATTAAATACTGGAATTGACTGAAGATTTGGGGTCTCATACTTTAAATTCTTAACCTGAACAAGATGATAGATACACCTTTTTGAGATCATTTTCTTCCCTTTAGGTATGAAACAAACCGACCTATAGGCACTGAAGTACTACCCTTCCATTCTAGGACTAGTTCATTTAGGAACTAAAACTGAACAACTTTGTTCCTACAGTTGACTAAGGCATAAAATGAATATAACCAATCCATGTCAAGAATGATATCAAAATCAGTCATGTCTAACTCTACTTAATCAACTGAGGTGATTTTCTGGGAAACTGAGAAAGGGTAATTTCCCCAACTGGAGCTGAAACAAAAAAAAGTTCTAAGAGCTGTTCGGGGCTGACTCTAAATTTAAAATCAATATATAAGGTCATGAAAGATAGTATGGCCACTGGATCTAACAAAGCATAAACATTAAAGTCAAAGTCTCCGAGCGTAAAAGTGACTATATCAGGGGAGCTCTCTTGATGTTTCAAGTTTGTAGAGCATAGAGCCTGTTCTAGTGCTATCCGCCACCAGTAATAGAGGAGGCACCCTACTGATTTAGGCAACCTAAAGGAGCGGCTAATGAAGTACCCTGAGTTTGATTTCCCCCATTTCCTGGTTTGGTAGAGGGGCAATCTCTGAGCCTATGGCCAATCTGACTACAACTAAAACACCCTTCTCTACCTGTGAGACACTCTCCTAAATAGTTCTTACCACATTTGTTTCAAGTAGGATAGGAATTTCCCCTAATGAAACTTCCCTGAGAACGAGAGCCTGATGTCCTCCTTTTTGATTTTGATCATGGCAAGGTTTGGGTGCCAGAGATAGAATACTTGATGAAAAAAATGTTGGAGCTGAAGAACTCTGTTGATACTGAGAATGAACACCACCACCCGACCTCTGCTGAGAGTAATCGAAATTCCCTATTCCGCTAGCTTAGTCTCCGTTCCCTTCTCTTTTATCTTCTCTTTGACAATCTACTGAGCATGAGCCATAAGCTCGAAGATGTCCATTTCCTTGACTAACATATCAATCTTACACTCTTTGACCACTAACTTGGAAACACCCGAAACATACTTACTTATACTGGCCCTTGAGTCTACCTCTATCGCTGGAGCATACTTAGAGAGCTGAGTAAACTTCAGAGAATACTCTTTTACTAACATGTTGGCTTCTTTCAGATTTACGAACTTCTCAACCTTAGGTTTCCTCAACTCAAGGGGAAAGCATCTATCCAGAAAAGTAGTCACAAACTCATCCCAATTCACTGGACCTGCATCTATACCTCTATCATTCTTCCACTGTTTATACCAAGTCTGAGCCATTCCCTTTAACTGATAAGTAGCTAGATATGTACTCTCAATTGGAGTGATGCCTATAATTTAAATGATCTTTTAAAACTCATCAATAAAATCCCGTATATCCTCCCCCACCTTAGAACCATGAAACTAGGGAGGATTTATCCGAGTGAAGTCTCAGACTCTCATTGCAGTCGCATTCCCATTCGGGTTAACTGGTACAACAGCCTGCTGATTTACCTGAGTGGTCATCGCCTAAGCAAGCACCTGAAAAGTAGCCCTAAACTCAGCATGAGAGATTTGTTCATTCAGAGGGTCTGCTGGAGCTGGTGGAGCTTGTTGGTTACCATTTTCATTTCTTCTTCCATTGGCGTTTCTAGGAGGCATTTTTCGCAAACGCATAGAGCATGAATTAGAATAAGATTCAATAGAGTTCACACTCTACCGCACAATACGAACATGAAAGAAGTGAAGTTTTCCTAAAATGTTTCATAGCCACTTACTCATAGGTGTGGCACGTTTCACACCCATGAATGAGATTCTACTTAATGCGGCTTTAAGGCACCCTAGGACACTTTGAACCTGATGTTCTAATACCAAGTTTGTCACAACCCGAGTCTACACCCTAGACGTGATATGGTGCTTAGAGTCACAAGTGACCCCAAACTAACCCATGGTCTGGCATATTCTAGCTTTATCTAATTTTAACAAGATTATTGAATGTTGAAGCTAATTGAGTTCATAATAAATAACTGAGATAAAGTGACAGTACTAAAATAACTGAGTTTAATGAAAATCATAGAACTGAAATACCACTATCTTTCTGAAAGCCTCTAAAACATAAGATGAGTTACTGGGACAAGCCCCCAACTAACTCTAAATACTAAAAATGAAACGTAGTCTGAAATAACTAAATCTAGTCCTCTGATGATAAGGACTCACCAAAGATGAACTCTGAACGGGTGACAACTAGCCACGAGCATAAGACTACGTACCTGAATAGCCATCACATGACAAATATAGGCAAAAAAAAGTGTGCGATCAGTATGATGAAATGTACTGAGTATGTAGAGTATTAAATACAAATACTAATATGTACTAGTTATTGTAACTGAAATTCATATTTAAGTAAAATAAACTAAGTCAAAGTACAAGGCCCAATCATAAAATCATAAGTATAAGTCAAGAGCATGGTTAAAAATCATAGGAGCAAATTCAGAATCTGTAAAGCTAATTATGGGTAAAGTATGAGATAATACGAAGAATAAATTGTGGGATACTATTCTAATCGACATACACCATGTGAGAAAACATGGAGTTTAATGTATACGGCCCTTTGGAGGACCCAATACACATTTCCAAGCATATAAAGGCATAGCTAACATGGATCTACTAACTAGGCCCATTCTAGGCCTAATAGTACCTACGATGGCAACGTAGTTTTAGGAATTGGGTTATCTAGAACCCTCATCCGCTCAGTGCTAAATGTACTCCTAAATAAGACAAACTAGCTGCTCAAACAAAAGAAAACTAGCATTTGAAAATAGCATAAAGTGAGTTAAAAGTTAAATACTAGATATTCTAAAGTTCATAGTCTAGTCATGATAAATTCATTTAAAGTCTAGAATCGTGTGTTCATAACATGCCATGGTCTTTTCTAACGACTTTCTTGGAAATCTAGCAAGAAGAGTGCTAGTAGTTCAACTCATAAATTCAATGTAAATCATCTAGTTCTTAGAAGTAACTCCCTTTTTTTTATGGAAATCATAAATACAATATTAGTCTATCAATAAAATTGAGGGAAATTCATCATATAAAAAATTAGGGTTAATTCATGGAGTTATTAGAAAACATAGTTTGAAACATAACTTTGGGCATGAGAGTGAAAGGATACTCCCATTGAAGCACCACATACTTGGCTTAGTGAATTCTCTGTTAGGACTTGGAGAATCTTGGACTTAGGAAGGAACCCTAGTGTTCTTGCTTTGAGAGAAAAGAGTCATTTTGTTTCATCTAATTTTCTAAGTGTCGAATGTTTTTTGAGGGAATGAGGAAATAAGGGTAGTTTAAGCTTATTATTTCCCTTTTAGAATGTCGAAACGACATAGTATAGGGGTTAAAAGAGTGGGAAAAGACCAAATTGCCCTTTAAAATTGTAATTGAAAAGATGATGTGGACCATAGATGGACCAACCAATAGCTTATTGGTTCTTCCAATGTATCATTGGTTCTAGGAGGTTCATGAGGGTCCTCTAGACCTCATTAGACGACCAAAAGGTTGGCTCGTTGGTTTCTCTCAAAGCCAGGAAGTGTTTTGCTCACTTTCAGGATATTTGGTTAGTTTACAGATGAACACAAAAGATAGGTTTTCCTAAGAAACAATGATTTATTTGTTGGGTCGTTGGTTCTGATAGCTTGACAGGGCTTCACTAAAATAGCCATACTTCTTGCTCTAGAATCTTTATAAGCGGTCGGTGGCGAAAGAAGACTAAAAAAACTTTAATTTGATGGGTCTTGAGCTATAAAACTCTTGATATTTGAGGAGTTATGCTCATTTAAATTTGACCCAAGAAGAATCAAATACACTAGAACTTGGTCGGAAGAGGAGTTTTCAATTCAACTAGTGTTAGGGACTTTTTATGACCTCAAATCACATCTAAATCTCTTCTTATACTATGAAATCACCTGGTTTAGTGCTATACACATTTGATGAATGGTTCAAACCTTAGTTTAAAATTTTAGGATGTTACATTCCAAAAGCTCAAATCTATTTTGACCACAGTTCCCATCCTTGTTTTGCCAGTCGAAGGTAAAGATTTTCTTGTGTTTTGTGATGCTTCACGCTCTGGTTTGGGTGCTATGTTGATATAGGATAGGAATGTGATTGCCTATGCTTTTGGTCAATAAAGCATCATGAGAGAAATTATCCAACTAATGACTTAGAGTTGGCAGTGGTGGTTTTCGCACTTAAGATATAGAGACACTACCTTTATGGTGTTAAGTGTGAGATGTTCACAAACCATCATAGTTTACAACATGTCTTCACTCAAAAATATCTGAATTTAAGGTAGAGGCGGTGGATGGAGTTACTAAAAGATTATGATATGACCATCCAATATCATCCAAGGAAGGTCAATGTGGTTGAAGATACATTAAGTAGGAAATCTATAAATCTGGGCAGTTTGGTTTGTTTGAGAGTGACAAGGCGACCTTTAGCTAAAGAGGTCCAAACTCTAGCAATGTGGTTTATGCAATTTGGAGTATATGAAAGGGGTGAAGCGTTGGCACGTGTAAAGGTAAGGTCGACATTCCTTGATAGAGTCAAGGCAAAACAATTTGAGAATACAATTGGAATAAAGTTATGAATGGTGAAACTCAAGACACCACACTTGATGTGTGTGGTGTGTTGAGGGTGAGAGGGCACATGTGTGTGCCTTGTGTTTATGATGTAATTCCAAGCTTACTTGCAGAAACTCTTAGTTCCCGATACTCTATATATCTTGGTGCAGCCAAGATATACCGTGACTTAAGACAGCTCTATTGGTGTCCTTGAATGAAAATAGATATAGTAGAGTATGTGGCCAATTGTCACAATTGTCAGCAAGTGAAGTATGAATACCAAAGGTCTGCAGGTTTGCTTCAGAGGATGCTCATTCCCTAGTGGAAGTGAAAGAGGATAGCTATGGATTTTATAGTGGGTCTTCCTAAGACCTTGGGATAGCATGACTTGATTTAGGTCATAGTAGACAGGCTAACCAAGTCCACTCATTTCATTTCGATTAAGATAAATTATAACTTGGAGCAGTTAGCCAAGATCTATGTTAAGGAGATTTGAGATTGCATGGGGTGCCAGTATCCATCATATCTAATAAAAATACACAGTTGACCTCTAAATTTTGGCATAAGTTTCATAAAGATTTAGGCACCAAGCTTAATCTTAGCACTGTATTTCACCCTCAGACTGACAGGCAATCTGAAAGGACTATCCAGGTACTTGATGATATTCTACGAGCGTGTGTGGGTGATTTTAGGGGTCACTAGGATAAATATCTACCATTGTCTGAGTTTTCATACAATAATAACTATCATTCTAGTATCGACATGGCCCATTTGAAGCACTTTATGGGAAAAGGTATAGACCACCTATAAGTTGGTTTGAATTTGTGATGTGAAGCCTTTGGGCACAGATTTGGTGAAGAAAGCTCAAGAGAAAGTGAGGTTCATTCAGGACAAGTTGTTGGCAGCCCAAAGTAGATATAAGGAATACGCTAACTGCAAGGTAAGAGAAATGTACTTCAAACTAGGTGAGCTATGTTGTTAAAAGTGTCTCCCATGAAAAAAGTTATGCGATTTGGTAAGAAAGACAAGCTTAGCCCCATGTATATCAATTCGTTTGAGAGTCTTGATGATGTGGGTCTGGTAGCTTATAGGTTAGTATTGCCTTTGAGCCTGTCAGGACTTCATCTGGTATTTCATATTTCCATGCTAAAGAAATACCATAGGGATAGTGACTACATAATTAAGTGGGACTCAGTTTTTCTTGACAAGACACTTTCTTATGAGGAAAAGCCGATAGCGATTCTTGATCAAGATATTTGGAAGTTAAGGACTAAGGAGAATAGATCAGTAAAGGTCCAGTGGAAGCACCATCATGTTAAGGAGGCCACTTGAGAGACTAAAAAGGATATGTGTGACAAGTACCCTCACTTGTTTGAGGATTCAGGTACTTTCCTTACCTCTCTTTTTCTTATTTTTCTTGATTTGTCATTTGGGGATGAATGATGGGTAAATTAGCATCTGATGTAACAACCCTGTCCGTCGTTACGGTATAGTCTAGCTTGCCAATATTTGGGTTAAGATTCTCCCCTAATAAAGTGTTAGAAATTTTAGGCTAGACTAGTTTTGGATGAAATCTAAGTATGGTGTTGTCTAGATTAATTAGATAATAAATAGGTTGGTGTTTATATGATTCGATACCATATCTGAATAGCTAAAATGTTAAGAAGTATGTATAAACTTTTGAAAGTGAATTCGGGTTAATAGAACTCTGGATATCGCATTTGACGTAAAGGGGTTAGTCCAAGATGTCAATATCTGGAAGTGTATTGTAAAATAGATAAATTTTTGGGCTTGTCAGACTTTCTGCCTCCGCTTAGTCTGCTATAGCGAGAGACAGGCCGCTACCACTGGCCTAATATAGCGAGAATCAACTTTGATCAAAATCCCTCTAAAGCGGGTGAATCCCGCTATAGCGGGATACACGCTGTTAAATGTAGAAAATAGACTTAAAATGTTATTTTTATTCTAACTTCAATCAAGAGATGGGAGAGGCAATTTAGGACAAATTCCACCTATTTTCGATCAAAATCATTCGTTGAGGAAAGTAAATCCCCCCGTTTAACTAGTTTTTCAAAGGTTAATCCTTAGAATCGCCTAATTTTGAGTATGGGGGAGGATTTGACTTGACCTAGGTTGATTTTCCAATATAAACTAGTGAACTTAAAGTGAAAACCTTGAGTTTTGGTTAGGTGTGAATAAATTATGGTTGCATACTTAGAATTCATCTTTATAAATTTAAAATTGATAGAATTAATGTGGAATGAAGGTAGAAAAATCCTAAAATGAGGGAATGATTATGATTTTGTCCTTGGGTTTATGGGATTAGGGTATAATCCTTGTAATTGTCAGGTCATTATTTGAATGTTAGTTATATTGTTGTTTTCCGACCACAACCAAGCGAAAATTGCAAGAAAGGGCAAAACTCAAGTTCGTTCGAGCAAGTGCAAGGCTCAACTTGAGGTAGGTAATGGTTGAATTGTAGTTGAGACTCAATTTAGTTTATGTGTTCATGTTAACTGCCTCTTTGTCTACTTGTTGCAATGCATGATGTGTGTATTAACTTGTTCGATAGTATTACAAGTTGTTTAATCACCTAAAATGAGATTGTGCAAAAGGACTTGTTTGAAATGCAAGTGTAGTTCTATTATCTCATATTATAATTGTATATGTTGTGAATGGATTTATATTATGAGATAAACTGGTAAAGTTCATCATCACGGGATTGGTGAAATTCTGGAGGTATAAAGGTTGGGACATTGGAATAAGGGTGGTATAACTTTATTTTGACATAAGGGTGGCAGACACTAGATGTCTGGATTATTATGGTACATGGACTGAGCTCGTTCCCTACAAGTTATGGCTAGTAGGCAATGATAAGACTTATAGCATACGTGTTTAAGGTATTGATGAGTTTGACAATTCCATGAGTAGACATGGTGACATTGTTATTGGTATTTTGGGTTCCTTGAGTGAATCAATTAGTAATATTGTTGTTCTTGGATACATGATAGGTATAGGCTATTAACATATTTGAATTGTGTAATTACTTGTTGAAGTCTAATGAGAATATAATTGTGGCAATGTTGAGTTAATTGTTGTTAGTCATGATATTGACTTGGTGGATTGTCTGTATTGTATTATACTTGTCTGATTTGCTTGGTTATTGTCAAGAAAAGGCTAAGTGAAAGTATAAATGTTAAGTGTTACATGGATGTACTTGTTTACAAAGTGCTGGTTATGTGTTCATAATTATTATTTTGAATTAGCCAATGACCCTACCAGTACATAGTAGTTTTATACTGATACTATCTATGCTCTTCTTTTGTTGAGTGCAGAGCATATTCCAGCGGCTTCGATGAGACCTTAGCTTTAGCAAGTGACCGTTCTGACTCAAGAGTGAGCTACATCTTCTGGGTAGTTATGGGTCCTCACATTTATTGTCTTGTACATCTGTCTCGGAAACAAACATTTTTCTTATTTTAGCTTTCTGGGTTGTACCCACAGTTTGGCATTATTAAATGTTTTGGTACAATAACTTTCAATTTTTGGAGGTATTTTAGACATTCGATTTTCCGCACTTATTTGTTTATTAGAATTATTCGAGATAATTGATTGTTATGGAATTATTGTTTCTCTTTTAAAAATCTGTTAAGTATTGATAGATGGGTAATTAGGGTAAGACCGTTCTCCTATCGGAGGAATAGTTTGGGTGCCACTATCATAGGTTGGATCATGACAGTGGAGGAGGATAATAATAGTCAGGGGGATAGTTGGTCTAATTTTTCTGATTTTGAAGTGTCCGAATTTATCTAACCCTTTCATGATAAAAAACACAATCTATGAAAGATGGGGTTGAAGATAGCCAGCAGGACTTTGATTGGTCAAATTTTCCTGACATTAAAATCTCTAAGTTCACTCTACCTAATAAAAGTGATGCAATAGTGGATACAAATATTGTGGTTGAGGATGTTGTTGGGAATGTTGATACAAATATAGATGATAAAATTGTTACAATGATGGATACAAATATTGTGATTGAGGATACTGTTGGGAAAGTTGATACAGATGTAGGTGATAAAAGTTTTGCAATAGTGAATACAAATATTGTGGTTGAGGATGTTGTTGAGAAGGTTGATATAGATGTAGATGATGATGAAGGAAGGGTAGATAAAGTGTGGTTGATGTTTTTGTTGGAGTTGATAAACTTGTTGTTATTTTGGATGACACACCTATTATCCCTCGTAGACTATGGAAGCCAGCAGTAGTATGTAAATCACCTTACTTGTCCAAGTTTGATTTTGATGGCAGCAGCTTTCAAGATCAACCAGCCAAGTGTGTAGAGACAGGCCATTCAAGTAAACACATATTCATTATAAAACATCCTTTTGTGACGAGTATTACAGAGACATATTTTGATATGAAGTTAATGTCACTATTTAACCAATTTATTGTCAGATTATTACGAGTTAAGGAGAAGTAAGTCTTCTGTTTGTAGTTTTATCTTTATTTTCTTTCATTTTGTGTCATAAATAATACCTTGTGTATCATGATTTTTGCAGGCCTGTTTATTCAGAATTTGTCAATAATTTGTCATAACTTTTTGACTTTGATATTGATGCGGTTAGAAAAAAGAATATTTCTTCATACTTGCATATTTAGGAGTACCCCTAACTGATACAGTAAGTCAGTTATCGATCTATAATTTGATAGTCTACTTCACAGATGTAGTTTTTTTTACATGTGTCTTTATTCTTTATATTTTCAGGATATTGATGTGATTTTACTATCTGCGAAAGAAATCAAAGTACAAGCCTATAGATAGTTCAGTTAAATTCACAATCACAGACTGTTGATTTAACTACTTGATACAAATTTTGTATAAAAATTTCAGGATAAAAATAGAGATGTGGCACTTATTACAGAAGACAATGACATTATTGAGTATATGCTTAATTTTTTTATGAAGTGCAATATCCCATTATGTAGTGTTGATAATGTTCTTTTTTCGATAAATTTTGCTAACAAATTCACTAGATACTGACGTGATTGTCTTTTAAATATCAATACATTTATGAATATGATTTGATGTGTGGTCCACGAAATGCACTTGTTGTTCAGAAAGTCATTTCAGCCTATTCAGAATTGATTCTACACTTTCTTTCTTGTATTAATTTTTGAAAGAGAATAGTGATAAAATTCTAGCGGCTACTTTCTTTGAGATTCGTATGATCGATGGATTGCTAATTCAAAAAAACACATAAATTATTACTGAATGCCAATTCAGTTGTTCATTTTTAAATTTCTTTTTCTTTTTTTTGGCAATTGTATTATCTTTGTGATGCGTTGTAAGGACTGTGGTGTTTTGCTGCTGCATTTGCTGAGTACTTATTTGATGGCCTTGAAATTCCTAATGATATAGATGATACTGATGTCATCCGGATTTGACATGATATATTACTGTGGTATTATGAAAAGAAGAAACAAAAGCAGGGTGCAGTTAGTGATGATGAGTTTACTTGTAGATTGAAAAAGAAAAAAGATAGTTTGAAGAAAACATAGTTTAGGATGTTATTTGCAAGTGTAATAGGTGGCATATATATAAAGTTTCATATACATTTCAAATGATTAACTGGTCTTTTGTTTTGATACACTTGCATAGTTTTTCTTTTTGTTATGTTTTTGAATAATCTGTATTGAAGTCATATGTTGACTATTATATCATTTTGAAAACTTAAGTTTTTGAATAAAATATTGGTATTGACTTCTTTTGACACAAACTAGTGTAGATGATTTGATTCTTATCTAAGTACAATGGTAATAAAGTTATTTTATTTTGTTTGAGTAGGCAACTTGAATTAGTTGAAGTATATATGTCAGCCATGCACTTTTGACCCCGATATTTCTGATTGTCACTTAAAGGCACATCTTTGTGTATGCTTTATTTAACGACTGCTATGCAAGCCATCTCACCTTTTCTTTCCCCTACAAACAGACACATCCCTCTGCATATGGTGACGTTTAACGACTATTGTACATTATATAAATGAGATTATCTTACGAATTATGTACAAATACATATTCTATACAATAATGAAATTCTATACATATCATACTATAAAATAACTGTACCATAAAAAAGACATCTTTTATAATATAAAGTTAAAATATTTCATTTGAAACAAAACTAGAAAGCATTAAAATATTCTTGTGCAGCATCTATTACATTTATGTTATAGAACAAATTGTTTCATTTGAAAAAAAAGAATAGAAAACATAAGACTATTTTTGTGGCAACATCTTATTAGATTCTTGTTGAAGCAATTGTGTATGTTTTTCAATCGTGTCCTATCATTTCACACTGTCCACATGAAACTCACTGCGTAGATAGGTAGTTCATAATTTTCTTGCCTCGATTGTTATTCTTTGGTCTACATGATCTGGGTTTTCAGATTGGTGGAAGGACTATAATATCTGACACTACTGTTGAAATGTCCCATGCGATTTCATCAGGAAGTGGAATAATTGGCAATTCCTAGGCTTTCATGAAGCTTTCTCTGGTGTAATAAGGAGCACAATAGGTTTGTAACTCCATATGTGTGTAGCTCAATACCGCTATGACTTGTGGACATGGAATCCCGTCAACCTAAAATTGTTGGCAGCTACATCTCTTTTCACTCATGCATACAATGTTCCACTTTTGAGCTTCGTCAATCACTGTATATACATAGTTAGTAGAAGACATCATCTAAAATGTAGAAAAAACATTCAATAGTGATAAAATAGAACATTTCAGGTGTATGAAATAAAAATAACAAGTCAGATTTTTTATATATTAGCCAATTGTATGAAATGTCAACTTTTTACCTTCATTTTATCTAACAAAATGAGATTTTCCCTCATTATTGAGTTGTATTTGTTCCCCATTTCAGTAAAATGTTGCTACTGAAGTCATTATATTTTCACTATTCTGTCACATGACCAAATCCATTATGAATTCTAGCAATTTCTTATTGACAGGTCTCTTACTTCTTTATTTGCTGAATTAGAAACTCTACTATGTTTGAAGTCATCAACATGAATCTATTGACAGTGGAATGAACTATGGACCATTTTTCATAGCCAATATTGAACAAGTATTCATCATCTTATCATCGATGTTGTTTATATCTTCCATCAACTAATCAAAATTTGTCTTTACGTATATTCTGACGGTCGTAAAAAAAAATTCCCTTTAGCTGCTTTTGATTCTTCTTGAACTTAACTTTGATGTTGTTCCATAAATAGTAGATGCATATACAATTGAAGCACCCTTTAATGTGCTATCATGTTGATCATATACTATGCATATAATTTATCTTTCACTATAAGCCATTTTAAACATATGAAAAAATCATTCCCACAAAAAGTATCATTTTCTAAATCAACAACAGCATATGCTAGTGGCAGAATTTTTCTTGCTTAAGCAAATGAAAAGGAGTCAAATTTTAGATTAGTTTGAATAACAAATATCAACCTTGGCTACAAGTAATAAGCATGTTTAGTGAATTTAACAAACTCAGAATTTATTTTTTTCACTACGTCATGTCAAGAAAAAATTATGTTAAAATACACATACTTAAAAGCTGAATCATTACATCTCTAAAAATGCACTTTTGTATAAAAAAGTTTCATAGAACTCACCTGCTGTATCAAGCACACTAGCACACAACATGATTCCTCGGTACGCTGATTTAAGGAAAGTTTCACCAATAATGATGGTTGGAATACAATATTCTCATCCTATAATTGATGAGTTCAGTGCGACAAAAACATATAAAAGTGATTGTTTCTATTTTGTGTAACATTGTGAATGATTCTGTATTTATTTTATTTACCATATATAGGTAAGCTGACAGTTTACCATAAGTTTCACGCAGGGAACTTCTCACCAGTTCAAGTGTCTTTTCTTTTGATCTATATGTTTTCTTTATACTTCATTCTAATTTCGTAAAGGTTTCTCATTTTATTCATGATCTCCGCTGGAGTGAATGATGATTTCGAATTTAGATTCTTGATTTTTACCATTTTATCAGTGGCTAATGAAGTAGCATGACGTTGTGAAAGTATTTTCTCCGTACTTGGACAGGTGTGAACATCAATAAACTTTTTCACCACGAAGACTTTTGATTGTTTTTGACTTGAAGATCTAAAAGTTCATTGGCATCTCAGATTCACACATTTAAGATAATACCTATAAAGATACATTTATATAAAATAAAGATACAATTTACATACAATACTGATATAATTAATACAAAAATTCTATACTAATACATGTTACACTTTATCCCATACTTTTAAGCAGATAAGCTAAATTAAACATGTTTTTGAGCAGATACATGCCCTATACAATACTGATATAGTCCTTGTTGACACCAAATTTTGACCTCTCGATATTCCCTCCAGGCTGCTATTTTATCAAAATATTAGTTTTGAATTTTTAATTATTATTTTGGTATCAAATAAATTCTGACATTTCGTATTCATGATTTTAAGGTATGCAATTTATTTTTAGAATTTAATTTTATACTTATATAATATATAATTTACTAATTTAGATATAATATTTTACAAAATTTTGTAAATATTTATTAAATTATTTCCGCAAATATGCATATTCATAATTTACAAACACGTGGTCCATAGTTTGTTGCTATTATTATTATTATTATTATTATTATTATTATTATTTTTATTATTATTATTATTATTATTATTATTATTATTATTATTATTATTATTATAGTATTTTCAAATTTTGTATTCATAAGTGCCTAATATATTTCAAATCATTTTTTCTTTGATTTTAAATAATATATTACGTGTCATTAAGTTTACTTATATAGTTTATTCATAATTATTTTATGACATTGATTAATTTTGTTAGTATTTTATTATATATTTACTAATTTATTTACAAAATAGCGGCCTAATTCAATTCAATCCCCCTAATTTATCTAAATTATAGTCATTTTATACCCAATTGTGTGTCAATTTTAACCCAAATCGATTTTAATTTGACCCCAAATTGAAATCCCCAATTCAATCTCAATTTGACCCAAATTCAAATGACCCATGATCCGACCCATTCTAGTATTAAATCGCATCCGTTGATCTCATGTGATCAACGACTGAGATCAAATCCTTGTTTGTTTCCTTTTTAATTCCTTAACCCCTCCCCCCAAAACCAAACCCTAAATTTCATTTTTTCTCTACCTCAACCAAAATTATCCACCCCCTCTCTCTATACCCTTTCCCCTCTCTCTCATCTCTACCTCTCCTTACCACCGTCGGTCATCGCCGATCAACTATCCTTCGCTCCGACCACCGGTGAGCCACATCTCCCTCACCCATTCACTCTCTTCCTCTCTGTCGTCACTCCGGATGCCAGAGCTCCTCCATCAACCATGGCCCTTTTCTCTCTCTCACACTTTACTTTACCTTATACTAATATTTTCTCCGATGGCGTACAATAGAGATCTCCCATGCGACAGCGATGGCGTTTGTATGGTCTGCAAATTGAAGCCATTCAAGAACAAATCCCTCATAATCAAGACCTGTGTTACTCCATGGCCCGTCAACTGCCTCTTCACTCTTTCAGATTCCATGGACGATGTCGTCAACTGGGAGTGTCCTGACTGTTCATTGCCACCCGATGCCACCATTTCTTCCCCTTTTCCAGCCGGTGAACACCCTTGGTCTCTCTCCTCTTGTTAGTTGTCTCTTTGTCGGAACATCCTCGTCGAAGTTGATGACCAATGAGGGTTCGATGAAACCCACTTCGATTATTGATCGGTTTTTGGTTTCAATTTGGTTGCTTGCGGATTACCCTCGAAACAGATTCTTAGATTTAAAATTCGTAACGTTTAGGATGTGATTTTGACTTGATTGTTTCAATTTCATGCTTATTAACACCTTTAGATTATCATACTTGAAAAGCCTCAATTTTGTGAACTTTGTTTAAACCTTAATTTTCTATGTTTGGTTTTAGTTTTAAATTCTGGTGTGGCATGGCTATGTTGAAACACTTCACACTAATTCACGACTGCAAATATTGCTCTTTCCCTTTGCTTGACATGATTCTGAGACTTGTTTTTATATGACTTTAGTGTTAGGTCTAATTGAATTCTTCGTGATAATCTGTAATTGCATCGTGTTCTTATTTTCTAACTAAGACGTATGATCGAACATTTGATTATAATCTTCTCCTCAAATCAAGCTACAACTTTCAATATCGTTGATCTGGTTGTTCCGTCCCTCTTTGAATTCGAATTATGACAGATTTACATGTTAATTAAGGTAACTTGTTATTTCATTTTGTCCTAATTAGTTTTCAAACGTGTGACAACTTTTAATTGCCTTATTTTTGTAATGTTATCACCAATTTTATGCTAAAATGGATTCGAATTACATTAGTTTAAGGAAAGTCTTTTATGAGCCATGTTCCCTCCTCTTGGTTTTCCGTTAATTAATTATGGAAAGCTTTAGTATTTGTTTAAATTTGGTAAACCTTGAGTTGTTATGGACCTAATTGTTTTAATATTCTGTCTAAGGAAAAAATCCCCTTGATTTCCTCTTTCGGCGATTCTCTTTTATTTTCTTGATTGACTGATAGTTCGTAGGTTATATAAACAGTCTCTCCTCTCTCAGTATTCTCACTTTTGAACATCACTACTCTCATCTACACTTAAAAAATATTTCTCTACTTTTGATCTTGAGACTATTTTGGTTGCTAACTATTATCACTGGTTCTCACTTTGGAAGTGCGGTTTCCTGTTTGTGTTTTATTATTCTTGCTACCACCTGGTTAGTTTTATCTAACGATGCATTCGTTCCTTTCGTGCTAATCCTGTGTGACTATGATCTTGTTTTGATTTATTTTGCAATTAAATGTTTCCCCACCGTGATGTTATGTATGTGAATCTGAAACGACATTTGCGCATCCCATAACACATTTGGTGTGAGCCTGCCTAGGATCCTTGAGATTCTTAGGATCTCGACAGCACCAAGGGTTGGTTATGGGCTGCCAAAGGTATGTTTTGGATTCTGGGAGTGTTTTGGTGTCTCTATTTATGTTCAACAGGTTGAAGGCGAGAATTTAAATGAGACGAAGAGTTGCCATGGATTTGGGAGTAGTTAAGGACTGTCCCACTTAGCCCTTCTCCATTTTCTTCTTCTTTATTCATTTGTCTGTAATAATTGTTGTACAAACTCTATGACTATAATAAAAGATTATGGGGACTGTTTACGGGGGCGGGGATTGTATGGCCTGAACATCCTATCACTTAGATACCATGCCTATAGGATTGTTTAGCAAATTTCTTAAACTATTTTATCACTTAGGCGACCGGTTCTAGGATTATTAATTAAATTATTTTATCACCTAGAAATCATGTTTTAGGATTATTAAGTAACTTTCAACCTATTAAATTAAGTTAGAGCATGTTAATTTAACTTATATTGTGTCTAATTAATTTTTAGCAACTTCTAATCAATGTCCAGCATTTTAAAAATCAATTTCTAGCATTTTAAATTCATTTTCCACCATTTTAAATTTATTTTCCAGCACCTTTCATTAATTTCCAGAGACTAAGTTAATTCCCTATACTTATAATTAATTTTTTGCATATTTAAATAATTTTCTGCACATGGAAATAATTTTTCTGCACACTTTTAATTAATTTCCTGCACATTTAAAACCAATTTCCTGCGTATTTAAATAAATTTCCTGCCTATTCAAAATAATTTCAGCATTCTTAATTTAATATCTAGCACGTTAATTTAATTTTCGACATCTTGATTAATATGCCTCGCCTAGAAATCATGCTTTCTTTTGTTTTTTCAAGCATGTCAATCACCTAATCAACTTTAATTAATAAAGAGGATTACTTGAAACTGTTACATGCTAAATGTTAGTCTTGTTTGTTTTATTTGACGCGAACCCTGAGTCTAATTAGGTAGCCTAGGCTTCCTTTTGTCTAGAACCAAATCCAAAACAGTAAGTACAATGCCTCTTGGACATTAAGTTGGGACGGGTAAGCATTTTAGGGAACGTTAGCTTTATCGTTTTCTATAGAATGCCTTTAGGCTTAATAATCAAACTAGGTGGGGTAGATAGAAAGTCGGAAATGATGGAAGTTGACCCGAGCATAATTCGACAATGCGATATACGACATTGTCATCCATTAATAAGCTGGGCGCTGATCCAAATAGGCTAAAATTAACTCCTTGTCTAAAAGTTTTTTTTTAAAATCAGCTTTCTTTATTTTATTTTGAATGTTTAATTACCTGGGGTAGTTTAGATTCGTTATTATTTTAAATAAAAAAATTTGGCTATATAAATTCTGTCCTTCTCTCTTCTTGCTTATCTAATATTTTATTTTTCTTTTCATATATATTTTCCCTAATTTTATCACTTAGGTCTATATTAATGAGATAAATAATTGTTTTTCCTATTTAAACACTTAGTTAATCTTAGGTTAATAAAAAATAGTTGACCTTCGCTTATCATATAGAATTCCCTCACACAATATATGGATTCGGCCGGGACCCACATTTGTGGATCTCGAAAGGTGCCTAACACCTTCCTTTCGAGGTAACCTGAACCCTTACTCGAATTTCTGGTTGACGTAGACTACTAAAATAAGTTCGTAATTAGTCTAGAATGGTGCCCTAACGCACCTTAATTCATTAGGTGGCGACTCTTCACCCTTAATTAATCCTAAAAAAGAGTTGTCACGTCGAATTTCATTTTTCGCGAGAAAAATGGGGCGCGACAGCATGGCGACTCTGCTGGGGATACTTGGGTTCTAACCATTACGAATTCGTGTGTTATGTGGGATTTATGTTTTTTTTATTTTATTTATTTTATGATTAGTTTTCTTCCTTTCGTCCTTTGTTTGCTTCCTTAAATAGTTAATTTCTTTTCAAATTTGACACTTTTCTGGATGTGTTTCTTACCATGAATTTTCATGCTAAATTCTTTTCTTTTCCCATTTATTTTTATTGCCTTAAAATTTTATTCCTTTCATGTTTATCCATCTTTTTTTTTTCTCTACCCCTTTTAATTGCTCACATGCTTATCTAAATTGTGTCTATGCTAAATCTTCCTCCTTATCCCATAAAATCTTTATGCCCTTTTGATATTTCTTGTATTTGTTATCTTTTTACCTTATTTTCTTAATTATGCATGTAATATTTTTAATGTCATTTATTTATTGCTTTCCTTAAACTGTCTGGATGTATTGTCATTTTTTCACTATTTGCTACTTGTTATCGCTTTACATAATTGGCATTCCGCTCATATCTTCCTCTACTTGGAACCTCCTTTCTTTTATTTTAAGAATGGTTGCGTGGTTGCACGGACATTCATTCCTAAAACAACCTTGCGGGAAATGCCACATGGATCGGTCGATTAGCGGTGCGTCAACAGTCATGAGCTTTCCCACTCTCAAGTTGTCCATTTGAGGAAACCGTGTCATGAAACTATTCTTGCTCTGTAGATCATGGTTGGGTGTTCTTTTACTAAGGAATATGCATCTCATTCAGCCTGGAATGTCTTGGCACCCTTGATGAGCCGAATGTTAATTAGTGAAACCTAGTCCCAAGTCCAAAGGGGTTCACAACCCCAAAAGGGCACATAATCTTATTTGCTATGTGTTAAACTTCTATGCATGTGTTACTATCTTACCTACCTTGTTATTTTTTTAGTTTTTCCTTACTCTTAGAATTCACATCTTGCTATTTTACCTTTGTTCCTTTAGGCCTGAATCATACCATCTTAGGGCTTAGTGTCAAAACACTCTTTCAACTTATCTTCATAGCTTGATCTTGTCCTCAAAGATGTCATTTGGCATATTAATAATCCATTGGTCCGATCCATTCCTCGATAGGATGTTCTAGATTATTTCTACTCTTTTAGGGTCACTTATTATTTTAGGACATTCTTACTCAACACCTTCAATATTAACATACCATTGTCTTCACCATAACTCTTGACAATTAATGTTTTCATATTTGTGCCATACTCTGGCTTTCCCAACCTCTAAGTCATATAGAGCTCTCAACTATTTATTTCAAATGAGCATAACTCAAATGTCTTACTTTATGACATTACTCATAGACATTCAATTGTCGTGCGCTTTTACTAATCATAAGTCCTTTCTTCTAAGGTTGACTAAAGCTGAACATCAGAAATGGCTAGTCAAGCAATGTTTATCAACCTTGTCAATAGTGAAACTGAGCGTAGGAGTTTGGGTTTGCACCAATACAAGCTTACTACCTTTGATTCAAGCATCATGAGTATAGAAAGAAAAACAGAAAGAATTAGAGGAATAATGACTAATCTTCGAGGTTCATCTTATATGCCACCAGAATTTCTAGAGCTATTGTCTGAAACTGACTTTATTGCTCTCATCTACACGATGGATTCTCCAGTATTGATGGCCTCACCTATCACTGATTGTGATGCACAAGTATCTACGAGTTTGTATTTAGTCGCACTACAAAAAGCACTCAATGGGTTGACAGATATGGGCAAGGAGGAGGAAACAGAAGGAAAGATTTCTAATCATAAGGCGGGGTCATCTCAATAACTCGAGATGGATAAGTTATCCAAATCAGGGAAAGAAAGTAAGGATAGAGTTGGGGACTTAAACTTTCCGTTATACGACGGGTCTGGGGATTCTCGCTCCCATTTGAAAGCATACCTGGATGAGCTAGCGGTTATAGGGAAAAGTGATGGTCTTAAGATGAAGCTTTTTATTAGTTCACTTACAGGTCTAGCATTGATATGGTACGTAGAGAAGGATACAAGAAAGTGGGTCTCTTAGGACAGTTTGGCAAGTGACTTAATTGGGCAGTTCGATAATAGGCTGAAGAGAAAGTTCATAGTCGAAACCCTAAGACATGACAAAGTTGGTTTGGTTGAGCCACAATTTAGGGATAAGGGAAAGAAAATTATCAATGAGGCATCAAATCCTCCAAAGCCCAAAGTGAGGAAATCCCAAGTTATGACTCCTTTAGATGAACCACCATCAGTTACCTTTGAGATGTTGAGGTCACATGGTATTTTCAAGCCTAAGATTATTGGTTCCTATTGTCCTTCAAGTCATTTCTTTGATCCCAAGAAGAATTATGCCTTCCATTATGGCATGCCTGGTCATGATACGAATGAATGTCGCCAGTTAAAGAGAGAACTACAAAATTTGATAAGCAATAGGAGGATGGTAAAGAAGAGTCACCCTTAACTGATATGGTATCCATCTCCAGAAATTACTCCAACACCAAATTACGCCTATTATCCCTAATCCTCCACTAAACTTCATCCTCAAACTGTTTGGTACCCACTTCCATCCATTGCTCCAACATCAAAATACATTCCCATGTCTTATCTAAACCCACCAACAAATCAACGATCCAATCAATCCGCTAGATCTCCAATCAAGTTTTAGAAAAATCCACCAAGACAGCACACCCCTCTAATTGAACCCATAACCCAGTTGTATGAAAAACTCAGAGAAACAGGCTACATCACACCCATCCCTACCGTACCTATTAATACTCAGCCTAAAAGGTACAAACCTGACCATGTTTGCGACTACCACTCTGGTATGAAAGGGCATCCCATAGAGGCGTGTTTTGCATTGAAGAACAAGATTCAAGCGATGATTGATACCAAAATGATAACTATAATAGGGTTAAATCTAGGTGTTGATTAATTTCCTAAGCATGACGGGCACCTGTTTGGCATTGATGAAGAGGATATCATGTTCGGGCTCTCAAGCATTTGAAATTACTTTAAGCTTTACATACTTGGAATAATATGGAGTTTCTTTTATGCTTTCTTTTATATAATTGGAACTATGTTTGACCTGATTCCCCTAAAAGAGGGATACGTAGGGGCTTATTTAATGAGTTCGGTCTCATCATAATAAAATATTCCTTTTCCCTTATGTTTTCTTATTCGGAATTCTTTATGAAACTAAATGGGTTGACAAGATGATCAAAGGCTTGATGTTCAACATGAGTCGACCTTATTCATTTTCTCAACTCCTTTAACCTTCGTTGTTATTGAAATTCCAAGTTTGGCACCTTAGCATTCATTGAGTATCACATCAATCATTGGAAATCACAAGTTCTGTAGCTATTCTACTTCATGCATTAGAAGCTTAGATCACTCATTATGTCCTAGTCTTCATACGCTTATTCGACTAAACCTCCTTCTTGTAAGTGTCTCTTGTTTTATTATTATTTTTGCTATTGTCGTGTTTTAAATGTATTTGTACTGCATGATTTGTATTAGATTTGTTTACTTTGCTTAAAGGTTTTCTAAGTATTTAAACATTGAATCGGCTAAGAGTCTGCAATCGGATAAATATGCCTAACCATCCTGATCCTTTTTCTGACACAAATTTTGCTTCTTCCCCAGCACAAAATACCTTCTTGCCTATCTTCTTATTCATCTCCTCAACAAATATCTTTGACACACGTCAATCTTGGTACTTTGTAAAATATGGTAATATAGGATGGGGAATCACCTACACTGCAACAAAAATTTTTTGACTTAGAAAAGAGGTTGGATGAATGTCTACGCTCCAAAGGCATTTATGACGTGAGGTATGAGAAACTGTGTCTACATCTAAGGGTTGAGTTGCCTTCAGGATACAAAGTTCCAAAATTCAATGTGTTTGATGGGATTGGAGATCCGATCATGCATCTAAAGGACTATTGTGGCAGATTAGTTGGAATCGGGCATAATGAAGCTTTACTAATGAGACTCTTCATTCAGAGCTTGTCAGGAATAGCACTCACTTGGTATGTCAAACAAGACTTTGACAAGTGGCATACATGGGAAGACATGACTCAAGACTTTGTGAGACAATATAATTTTAATTTCAAGGTCGATCCGACGATGCAGGACTTGCTTGAAGTAAAGAGAATAATTCATGAATCTTTTGAGGAATATGCCACATGATGGAGATTGAAAGCTTCTAAGATATGTCCTCTTGTGCCTGAAGAAGAGTTGATCCAAATTTTCGTCAGGTCGCAAGATGGTATATACTATCAAAAATTATTCGACCTATGTATTCAAAGCTTTGACGATCTAATCTTAATTGGGAAAAGATTAGAATATGGTATTCGGATAGGAAATGTTATTGATGTTTCCGCAATACAAGCTACTTTTCAAACGCTGAAAGCTTTGTCGAAAGAAGATAAAGAAGAAGATATTTCAACCATCCCATCTCAAGAGCAACACTATCAAAATACCCAACAAGCATATGTTGTTTTTGACACCTACAACCCACAAGGTTTTCAATACTCAAACTCTCACCAACATGATTTTCAACAATAGACTAATCCAATACCATCCAATTCTAATCAACCAAAGAAAATGAAACCTCGTATATTTACCCCTTTGACTGAACGTTTATCCAATATATTTCAAAGATTATTTGCTCAAGGAATTCTAAAACCATGGAAAGGATGGATCCCTAAATACGCACCTTCGAATTTTGAATTGTCCAAAAAGTGTGCATATCATTTAAATATCCAAGGTCATGATATTGAGGAATGTTCAGCATTGAGGTACAAGATCCAGGACTTGATTGATAAGGGCAAGATTATAGTAAGACAAGGGCCACTAAGCAACATTTATGAACCTACCTTAGGCACAATTATTGTCCAAGGTGACCCAATAGAGATTGCCCCTAGACATTTGACAAGGAAGCGTAAAGCACACCAAATAAAATGAGAGGGACAATATCATCACAACCAAAGTACCAATTCTCTTTCCAATGAATAAAATTTCATGCTTTTGTGTATGTTTTTCTTTGTACCCATGAACTATGTTTGACCTGACTACCATTTTGAATACGTAGGTAGCCCACTCATGGGTTCGGTCTCAATCTAATAAAAAAAATTCTTTTCCCTTCATATTCAAACCATGTCAGCTTTTGACAAAACTCTATTTATCAAAACTAAATGATTTTGACGCATTCATGACTTCAAATGACAATTGCAGATTCTAAATCGAACCTCAATGTTCGAATACAAGACAACCATTTCTTTTGAACTAACATTTTCTTTGAGTGATGCAGGAATATAAGACTGGGGCAGAATTTTTGAGATTACCTCAAAATTCTACCAACAAACAACATTTTGATTCGCAAGAAAGTGTGAAACATAGTCTAAACTGGGGCAAAAATTTTTGAGGGGTACTCAAAAATTTCATTAGAATGGCATGACAATGACAGAAAGTTACAGACAATGCGAAGGATGCTGGGTTATCCGCCCTAAAATAGGATGTGTCGGGTTCATCCGTCCTAAAATAGGATACACTGGGGGTTTTCGCCCTAAAATAGGATATGCTGGGTTTTTCAGCCCGAAAATAGGATATGTTGGGTTTTTTAGCTCTAACATAGGATATGTTGGGTTTTTCTGCCCTAAAATAGGATATGTTGGGTTATCCGTCTCAAAATAGGATACACTGGGTTTTTTCACCCTAAAATAGGATATGATGGGTTATTCTCCTCAAAATAGGATACACTAGGTTTTTTTGCCCTAAAATAGGATATGTTGGGTTATCCGTCCTGAAATAGCATACACCGGATTCATCCGCCCTAAAATAGGATATACCAGGTTCATCCATCCTAAAATAGGATATGTTAGGTTATCCGCCCTGAAATAAGATATATATTGGGTTTGTTTGCCCTAAAACAAGACAATTGGGCTCGTCCCCCTAAAATAAGGACAATTGATTTTGCAGGCATATAGTTAACGTGAGCACATTCTCCTTAAAAGTCAAAACTGGGGCAGATTTTTGAGGTTTCTCAAAAATCTTACGCAACAAGCACAACGTCAAACAGATATTATTATCTATTATGATTGTTTTTACTGTATTATTTAATCTTCTGTACGCTCTATTTTGTTATCTAGTTATACAAGAAAGCATGCAGGTAACGAAAGAAAATGAATTTCGAACGAGAGCAGTTTTCCCACATATTTCAAGATACGATCCTATTTATCCTTGCGTCACTCCATTTCAGCTTGAGATACATTTACTTTTTGTTCTACACATCGCATTTACAATGTTGCATCCAATCCTACCCATTTAGATATCATCAACACATACTACCGTTATTGTTGTCTGTATACCGTATTATTAACATTCTTTAGGAATATCGATCATTCCTAAATCTAGAACAACACATGGTTTGATTCTCGTAAACCCGAGATATGTAGGCGACTTAAAACCAAAGTCTCGGCCACACCATTTTTAATAAACCTCTCCTGTTTTTCGATTCCAGCGAACCATCCTATCGTTCAGACAGTCTTTATTCCATATTAATGTAGTTTCTACAGAAAATCAATACATATACAGTCCCTATACCATACTGATTCAGATCCTATACCATATTGATGTAGTTTCTACAAAAAAACTATACATATACAATCTCTATATTATACTGATACAATTCTTATACCATATTGATGCAATTTCTATAGAAAATCTATGCATATACAGTTTCTATACCATATTGATCTAGTTTCTACAGAAAAGCTATGCAAATACAGTTTCTATACCATATTGATATAGTTCATATACCATATTGATATAATTTCTATAGAAAACTTATGCATATACAGTTTCTATACCATAATGATACAGTTCCTATACCAAATTGATGCATTTTCTACAAAAAAAAAAAACTATGCATATATAATTCATATACCATATTGATACAGTTCATATGCCACATTGATACAATTTCTATAGAAAATCTATGCATATACAACTTCTATACCATACTGATACAGTTCATGTACCATATTGATGCAGTTTTTATAGAAAACCTATGCATCTATAGTTTCTAACATACTGATACAGTTTCTATACCATATTGATAAAGTTTCTACATAATACGTGTGCATATACAGTTTCTATACCATACTGATAAGATTTTGATACCATATTGATATATTTCTACAGAAAACCTATGCATATACAGTTTCTATACCATACTGATATAGTTCCTATAGCATATTGATACAGTTTATATGCAGAATTATACCTTGATGTTGATGATGTATTGACCTTAAACTGAAATCTATATCGTATTGCATAATGCTTCATTACACTAAATATTGTATTTTGTCCCAATATAATTGACCTTCTTTGATATATCTACGAAGTGGATCCATTATTATACACTTTGGCTCTTTCTCCATTTCTTTGTTAGATAAATCATCTTCAATTGTGCAATCAATCATAACAAGATTAGAAAATTTGTTTACCTCTTCAATAGGCATCAGATGAATCTGTATAGTAATTGGAGATGTTTCCAGCAAGTTACTAGTTGAGGATTCACCAGTTGTAAATGCATCTTTTAGTGTTATACACAACGGATACACATTGATGTCCAAATTCATTTTCTTCATCTTTATATACAATCGGACACTCAGTTATTGTATATAGGCATAGATCTAGCCCTCACGATGTATTTTATCTCCATTAAACCTCTAGTTGGCTCTATATTTAATTACGTATACAGTTCATTAACAAAATATTCATAGCTACAATCAGAATTGAATAGCACTCCGTTGATAATGAAATTTAAACATCAACATCGTTTATCCAGTGATCTCCATAGTGTTTCATTATTGGAACCAAAATTAAAGTTGAAGCCATTATTTCGTATTAATTTCAACAATTTTAGAATGAAAAAAAAAAAACTCTATAAAGCTGATTGATGGTGGATTTTTACAGATTTATATAGAATTTGTTGGAGGTTCTCAGAAAGGTAAGATTTTGTATCGTGAAAGGAAATGGAATCGAGCTTTATAAGTTTGCATCGTGAATGAAAAGGAAATCATGAGAGAAAGGAAAAGATATTTTTTTTTGTCAGTGATTTTTGATTGTTTTAAGGGTCTGTTAGTTATGGTTAATTAGTGGAATTAGTTTTAACGGCAAATTAAAGGTAATAATTTTTGATGGCTATTTCGGTGGAATTATTTAGAGTGAAGAATCATTTTTGTTCTTTTTCCTTTTAAATACCTAATTTTCTTACAAACCCTCCCATTTAATCCTACCTGACCCATGTTCTTTTTAGCTCCTTCTTCTTTTCTTAACACCTAAATCTAATTTTTGATGATTTTACCAAAAAAAATGGAGTGAGCCAGAGTGGTGGATGGATTTCATTCAATATTATCAACCAGTGATTAAAAGCCTTCACTTTTACCATAAGATTCCTAAGTTTGCAACTCTTGGCACCTATTTTTGAAAAAAATCGAACAAAAACCAAGAAATGACCAAGTTTAATCATCAAACAAACAACACTTATTGAAACCAAAGTACTATACTGATATGCCAAAACTACAACTCCCTTAAGGAAGCATAAGCGGTCGTTGTCAAATATAGAACCTAACAAAGGTTGGGGTCGAAGGCCACAGGGAATAAGGTGCTAACTAAGTTAGGCGTAGTTCAAATGACTATTAGTCGATGATTTCCATGAAATAGGGGGTTTTGTAGTTTCACTTATATCAAGTTATGACGGTTAAATTCACAACGTGTAATCAATAGAGAGAAGACAAACTAGGATTGTGTTCACCTTAGTTTCCAACCACTTCCGAATTACGTAAAGATAAATTTGTATAAATACAAGTAAATATAAAGCAACCGGCTACCAATGTTCATCTAAATGTTTTCCAACCTAAATAGATGATTTTCACTTTAATTCTCTCAAATTTAAAGTGATGGAATTATAACTCAATTTTTGCCTCAAGTGATTAATCTCGTCAAAGCATTAACCATTAGACGGAGGTTAGAAACTCCAAATTCTTGTTACCAATTTCTTTTTCCGATTTTAAATTCTTTGTTCAAGCAAGTTAAACTTAGGGCTTGATCTAATGTTTGCAACCATTAGAGATCTATTAAAGTGAAGAAATTAGCAGTATAATTACAAGAGTAATTCAAATTCATACAAACATAAATCCTAGAAGTGATTTTCCACCAAGGATTCCACAACCCTAGTTATTGGGTTTTTAGCCACTCATGGTAAAGAAAGAGATGAAAGAAATATATTTCATAATGTAAAACTAAAACCTTACAAAGAAGAAATTCAGTTCTTCAATCCATCACAAAAACCAAAAAGATGTGTTTTCACCCTAACAGATATCGATTCTCCAGAGAGTGTGCATTACAAAAATATTCAAATTATATCAGATGATCCTACTATAAACCCTACCGGCTTCGCCTCTAACATTTCATCTGATGGTCCGCCAACCTGGTGACGGATCCCCAATCAAACCGTCACTAGCCTCCGAAGTAGCTTGGGTTCGGTTTTGTCTTGGTGGAAGCATTGACGATCCATCAGTCTCTTGGCAGATCGTCACTGGATCCGTCATGTTCTTGGTCAAAAGTGACCATTTTTATTTCATTATGACGGCTTGGGTGATGGCTCGTCAGGGCTCTGACGGATCGCCAGCTGAGCCATCACAAAAATCCATTGGGACATAGTTTCTATTTTGTCTTGACGAGTGGGGTGGCGGCTAGTCAGGACTCTGAAGGTTTGTCAGAAGAGCCGTCACACCCATTTCAGTACATTGCTCCCTGTTTTTTGTCCTTAGACTTACTTCCTGAAAATAAACACAAAACACATCAGAAATACCAATGGTTTCTTGAAAACTTACAATTATCCTTAGTTAAAAGCGCAAAATGGCCCTTCATTAGCCGACACATCAACACCCTCAACTTAGAATATTTGCTTGTCCTCAAGCAACTAAACAACACGATATTATGATAGCATCCAGATTTCTAAGGAATAAATAGCAGTTGTACAACAAAATGGACCTCAACAAATTAGTTTAGAATCATATGCATGAACTATTCATCAACCAACTAGCAGGGATCCATGTTTGGCATTACATTACAAATGAGCGACAATACATACACTCGAAACACCTAATCTAATAAGTGGCAGGTTCAAGTACCATTCACATACCCTCACAGCAAAGAAGTCCCTCACACAAGATCTAGACATTACTCAGGGACTGTAATTCAAATCTCTCACTCTCACAATGAACTTCAAACAATGCATATGTAATACCATAAGCTTTCCCTTACCATTCCACTTAGTTTTTCAGTCGGTTGTTTAGGATCACTATAGGAATTAATTTGGCTTGTAACGAAGGCTTGGGTGCACGTCAGATATATTTAGGCTTAGTGACTCAGCCCTCCTTGACATGCCTTCTTACACAAATCCACTAAATTTATGATTCCTCCATTATTATCCTCTTTTATTTAACAATCCCCCTCACTGAATGCGCTATAATTCTTGAACCATTCATTCTCTTTTTATTCATATTCTTTTTCACACTTTCTTTTCTTTTTCACTCTTTCTTATTTGCGCGCACTCCTAGTATCTTCTTTAATTCACCCCTGCTCTTTTCATACCCTTCTTCACTTATCAAACCTTTCTACAGTGGCCACCCTCAACTTAGGCAAGTTTCCTGAGTTGAGGTGTACGATGTCCAAGGAGGGGCCAGGGCCAAAATAGAGGCCTAACGATAGAGAAGGGAATGATAACAGTTATTGAATAAAGAAGTCAAAAAATGCTCAAACAGGGATCAAGGGGTTTATTTCATTATTTGGACAGTTCTTTAGGTAAAGTGTACTAAGTTCAAACAAGGCCTGTGATCCTCTCCTATACAATCAACATATCACCTACAGAATAGACTGGACAAGATATAGATGCATGCACAAAGTAAAAAACAATATAAAGATCTCACACACTCATGGCATGGAATAGTACAATCATTGCCAACTATCAAACTCATAACTAAGCTTAAGCAAGTCTCATTTCAATTATAAACTACTAATGCCAAGTACAGATCCACAATAGTCAATTAACAATAGAACCATACACACAACCATAAAACTTCAAAAAAAATTGGTGGGTCCTCATTTTTCTAAATTCCTATAACAACAACTGCCCTTTATTCATTATCATCCTTTTGCATACATAATATATAAATGAAAAACAACACAAAAACAAAAATAGAGCATACATCCTAAACATGCCGGTTCTACTAGATAACACAAGGGAAAAGAACACAGGCAACAAAAATCCTCATGGTGATAGACTCAAAGACTTCACCTCACCAAAAATAAAAATGCATTGTCCCCAATGCATAAATAGTAAAATTACAAGCTCAAGGAATGGAATACTTGTGAAGCCCTTAGGCTTGGGAGTCTGGCATGTCCTTGGAGGCCTTAGTGGACTCAGAATCAGCAACAGTGACCCCAGCCTGAACCGAAGTGCTCACCTGCCTGGAGGTGCTGAATTAGAAGATACTCCAACTGCCTCATCTTGGACCCGCTTGATCCGTTCTTCTTCATCCTTCTTAGAGGCATTCACCGCTTTCCCCATGTCTGTCTCTTCTTGTGTCTTATTTTTGTGCTTTCTCTACTTTTCTCCACCTGTACTTACTACTTTGCCCTTATCTTCCAGCGGGCACCCCATCAAGTCAACTATTTGATCATCATTATCCGACTCTATAATTGGCGAATCAGGGAATGCAGACATAGGAGACTTTTTCAATGCAGCAATCTCATCTTAGGCTTTTTTTAGTTCGGTAGTGAATTGAGCTAAATCTGGAACAAATAGCTCCCTTAACCTGTTATTCACCCTCTCCTCTGTGTCATCCATATGAGCAAGTAGGTTAGCATATGGTCTCATAGCCTCTGCAACAATTTGATCCACGAATGTCTTGAACTGCTTAGCCCATGCACTCAGCTGTTTCTCAAATTTTTTCTGAGTATTGACCACTTTCATAAAATTTTCAGGGTTGAGCCGGTATTCTGAGTAAGCAGGTGGCATGGAAGACGTGTTGGCTGTCTCGGTGTTTGGGGACATAAGAGCAGCCCCAGATGCTGCATAAGCACCCTGTGGATCAAAGATAGTGAGTAGTAAAGGTATACTTGCCGAGGTGTAGTCTGAGATTGAGGCCCAAATAAAGTTGGTTTGTGAACCTGCAACTCAAACTTTGATTCATCCCGAATCTTCTCGATATCTTGCCTCTTGGTAGCCCGTACCTCATTATCTACCCCACTGATGATTGGTACTTTAGCTTTCCTGCATAGCTTTATAATTAGACAATAAAATGTCAAGAAAGTTGTCGTCTTGAACACCCTCATAAATAGCTCATCTACAATGATTTGGACAAAATTTAGCTTTAACCCTTCTACCAGGCATGCAGTCATAACAACTCTTTGCTCTTATAGGTTAGTATCACCACATGTAGGCATTAATCGCAACCGAACCATAGCTAACCAAAATTTTCCTATAAAACTTAAAGAAGATATAGCTATTTTTTCCTTGTTTTTCAAGCAAAATGGTTCTCCACTCTCTATCAGTACTCGATCTAGCCATAGGTGCTGAGTAAAAGTTGTAGACATTCTGTACTCAAACTCAGAGGTAATGATAGGAGCTGTATAGATTTGACCAAATAGGATCCGATTGATAGTGTGTGTTGAGATGTCCACGGAGACCCCATGAACTGTAACTCACAATAAATTCTTCATATCACTGATCTTTTGTCCTTTTAGGAATTCCTTTTCAAAGACGGCCTGATAATTCTCGAAAAATTCAGAAACTATCGTAGGATAGGGTAATATGACCCAGGTGGTTTGCTCAGATTGCCCAATTCATACTCATTGAACCGTCGTTCAATGTCTGGATATTCTGGCAAATCAATTGATACAATCTGGTATTCTTCAGCTATTGGCCTTTTCATGCTTCTGGACTTCGTTGGTTTAAGGCCATCATAGTAATGCTTTTTAGATCTTTCAACTTTCCATCTAATGTACTCGCTTACCCCTGGGGCTTTGGTACGGAGTACTTCACCCTTCTTCTATTCTGCATCAGTTTCTAGACTTTTCGTGGCCCCAGAACCACCATCCTCAATTGGTTTGGAACTTGAGCTATCACTGCTTTCCTCACTACTGCTAGACTTTTCACTTGACGTCTCATTTACATGCCTCTTATCACTTTGTCTAGTGTTGTAAGCTAGTGCCTCAGTTTTTGCAACCTCATTCTCTGGCTCATCTCGGAGCCTCGAGGTTGAGGGATCTCTTGCTTGTTTTTTCCTTGCTCCACCTCTTATAGTTTGAAGCTTGGGAGGCATGGTACCTATAGATGGAAACAATTAGACATAGCATGAAATAATAAGCATCAAAATATATCTCTTGACAATACAATGCTTATTGTTAACGGTTAAGGGGATGGTTCATCACGAAGGTGGAAGTTCTTCCATCCTTTCCGTTAATCTTTTCCAGTTAAATTAGCAAACATGACAAATGGTCTTGACAGGTCACTGCAGACCTAACGGTTTATCAGATGACCCATCAGGATTAAGCATAATGTGCGATCAATTTGGGCCTGTCGATGGTTGATTTGATGGTTCATCACAAGTGTGACAGTTCGTCAGAGGAACTGTCAAACCTTATCCAAATTGGGTAATCTTACTCAATGTTGTGATGGTTAGCTTGGCGGACTATCGTACTTGTTATGGTTAGTCACTTGAGCCGTTAGGCTTACCAGTTATTCCAATATCCTTTTTGGCATTTTATCGAACATTTGGGGGGCTACCCGACTTAATTCAAGAAAATAGGTAAGTTCATGGGACTAACCATACTTATACCTTGTACGCACAATTTAATGGCATTTTTGGGTTACTCGACTTCGCCCCAAAGGGCTGCCATACCACACCATAAAGAATTTCACTTGACACAACTAACATTTATTGAATTTACAAGTAATGGTAGTTGTGTTGACTCTAATTTACAAACCAAAAGAAGAAACTTAAATTTAAATGTAAAATAGAATCATACCTAAGTATTTTAATGCGAAGAGCAAAAGAGAGTAGTGTGAGTATCGTGTCTGGTACGTGTTCTTGCAATGATTTGGTGATTGAGGGAGATGCTTAAATAGTGAGAAGGATTTAGGCAATGTGGTTAATGGGTAATGAACATGGGGAGTGAGGCATTACGGGAGTTATGCATTTTTAGGAGTGTGGAGTTGAAGAGATGAAAATAGAACATGGTAATACGTTTGAATAGGGTAATTTAAATGGCTAAAGGTTAGGATCGGGTATGGGTCGGACAAATGCCAAAATAGGGTTTGGTTGGTATTGGGTAGGGTCGATTTAAAATAAAATAAGGAAAATTTGAAAACTTACCTGTGATGTCCTTTCGACGGGTCGTCAGCAAAGAGACGGATCATCAGGTGACCCATCAGACCTATCCAGACTGAACTCTTAGTTGCGTTTGAGTTGACAGTTGTGTTGACTATCCATCGAGCTTGCGATGGTTGGTCATCTAAACTATCAACCTTAACCAGAACCAAATATTTCTTTCATCTTAGTGACGGTCAGGTTGACGGTTCGTCAATTCGTTGGTCGCTCGCCAAGTCAACCGTCAACCTTAGACAGATTCCAATCCTTTTTATCTACAATTAACTTGCCTTCCTACTCACCTAGCATACATATTAATCATACTCAATAATTAAAACCTACACTAACATGATTTTACAACACATTGTGAGTTGCCTCCTACTAGCGCCTGATTTAACATCGCGTCACGACTCGGGTATCTTGACTACTCAGACATCGTCAAGATACACCACTGTTACCAAATTTACTTCTTCTTGCAGACCAACATATTGTTTGACTTGCTTTCCATTCACCTTGAACAACTTTCCTTCTTTGTTTTCCAATTCCACCACTCCGGATGGAAAAACTTGAGTCACCTTGAAGGTTCCGGACCACTTGGCTTTTAGCTTACCCAGAAAGAATATAAACCTTGAGTTGAACAATAATACCGCGTAACCCACTTGGAATTCTCTTTTTTCAATTCTCCTTTCGTGGTACTACTTCATTTTCTCCTTATAAAGAATGGCTCTCTCATAAGCCCGAAGTCGGAACTCATCCATCTCGTTTAGTTGATCCAACCTCAAGTCGACAGCCTCTTTCCAACTCAAATTAAACCTTTTGAGTGCTTATAAGGCTTTGTGCTCAAGCTCTACCGATAAGTGACAAGCTTTACCAAAGACTAGTTTAAGGTGACATACCTATAGGAATCTTGAAAGCAGTGTGGTAGGCTCAAAGAGCATCATTAAGCTTCCATGACCAATTGCTTCGGTTAACATTAACAAACTTGTCCAATATTATCCTTATCTCTCAATTAGACACCTCTACTTGACTATTTATTAGGGGGTGATACGAAGTTGCCACCTTGTGTTGTTTCACTCCATATTTATTTAAAGCAGACCAGAACACTTTGTTACAAAAGTGAGAACCCCATCACTTATTGTGCAAGAAGTACTAAAATGAGAGAAGATGTTCTTTTTCAAGAACGCCACCAAACTCTTGCCTTCATTATCTGCTAAGGCCACAGCTTCTACCTATTTAGACAAGTAATCTACTGCCACCAAGATGTATTTATGACCATATGAACTAACAAAGAGGACTATAAAATCTATTCCCCATATATTAAATAATTCAACCTCTAACATTTTAGACATAGGCATCTTTTGATGTCTAGATATCAACCCTTGTCGCTGACATTGGTCACAAGCTTTGGAAAAATCATAGTCATCCTTATGAATAGTGGGCCAGTAGTGTCCACTTTGCATAATCTTCCTCGTTGTACGATCACCTGCATGATTCCCTCCAACTGGAGGTGAGTGACAAGCCTGCAAAATACTCATCATTTCCACCTCCGACACACATCTTCGAATGATAATGTCAGCACACAAATAAATAAGGTTCATCCCAAAAGTAGATGTTCACATCATGTAGAAACTTCTTTCTTTAATAAAAGCTCAAGTCTTCGGGTATCATGTCACGGACCAAGTAGTTAGTAAAGTCTACGTACTATGATACAAGATCAAGGATAACTGCAAGTACCTGGTCATCAGGGAATAAGTCATTGATCTCTAATTCATTCGGCCTCCTTCCCTCATTCTCCAGTCGATACAAATGGTTTGCCACCTGATTTTCACACCCTTTTCTGTCTTTGACTTCAAAGTCAAATTCCTGTAACAACAACACCCATATAATCAGTTTAGGCTTGGCATCTTTCTTTGCCATCAAGTATCTCAACGCCGAGTAATTAATATGGACCACAACTCTAGTACCAAGAAAATATGTCCAAAACTTTTCAAAGGCGTAGACAACAACGAGTAGCTTTTACTCAGTAACAGTATAGTTCTTTTGTGCCCCATTCAATGCTTTGCTCTCATAATAAATAGGGTGAAAAATTTTCTCCCTCTTTTGTCCAAGAATAGCTCCAAGTGCCACTCCACTTGCGTCACACATCACCTCGAATAGTTTTGACCAATTCGGAGTAATAATAATGGGCGCAACTACCAATTTCTCCTTAAGGCACTCAAATGCCTTTAAATAGTTTTCAGCAAATAAAAATTTGGTTTCCTTCTCTAGTAATTTACAAAGTGGGTTTGCAATCTTGGAGAAGTCCTTTATGAACCTCCAGTAAAGACCTGCATGGCCAAGAAAACTGCGAGCACCCTTCACCGAGATTGGTGGAGGGAGATTTTTGATCACTTCTAGTTTGGCTTGGTCTACTTCAATTCCCTTAACTGAGATCTTGTTCCCCAACACAATTCCCTCCTTACCATAAAGTGGCATTTCTCCCAGTTAAGCACAAAGTTGAACTTTTCACATCTTTGCAAGCATTGCTAAGATTCGCCAAGCAGTCATCAAAGGAATCTCCTACCACAAAAAAATCATCCATAAAAACTTCCAAAGTGTCCTCCACCATGTCCAAGAAAATTGACGTCATACACCTTTGGAAAGTGGCTGGAGTGTTATACAACCCAAAGGGCATCCGCTTAAAGGCGAAGGTCCAGTGGTCTCATAGGGGGATCAAATATGGTATTTTCTCAGTCTTCGGGTGCAATGGATATTTGATTATAGCCTGAATACCCATCCAAGAAGCAGTACCAACCCTTCCTGCCAATCTATCAAGCATTTGGTCCATGAAAGGTATTGGAAAATGGTCTCGGAGAGTCCAAGAGTTTAACTTTATGTAGTCCATACACATTCTCCAGCCAGTAACAAGCCTAAGTGGAATCAATTCGTTCTTCTCATTAGGTACCACCATTATACCCCTTTTCTTCATGATACACTGAACTGGACTTACCCACTTACTGTCAGATATCGAGTATACCACTCCTACATCGAGCCACTTAATTAATCCTTCTTTACCAACTCTTGCACTGGTGGGTTGAGTATCCTCTGATGTTCAATAGTAGGGACACACTCTTCTTTTAACTGAATCTTATGAGTACAAACGCCCAGTAGAATCCCAATGATGTCTGTAATCGTCCAACCAATAGCTCTTTTGTACTTTCATAATATCGACACAAGTTATTCCACTTGCCATTCTACTAAGTCTGCAGCAATGATTACCATCAAAGTTTTCTTCTCTCCGAGAAATAAGTACCTTAGATGGCCTGGCAGCTCTTTCAACTCTAACATAGGTGGTTCCTCAATAGATGGCTTTGCTGGAGGAATTGGCCTATTTTTCAAGTCTAGGTCCAACTTCTTCGCACCATACGAATATGAACCATTCAGTCAATGCACAGATTGTTTCTTCATACTCTTGTATGTCATCCCCATCAAAATTCACCAATACTGCAGCTAGAGTTTCAACAACAAATCTTTCTTTAATAGGCACCTCAATCTCACTCTCATCAATAACATCAATAACCAAGACGACACTCATGTCTCTCAGTTGCTTCATCAACTGGAAAATATTGAACTTTACCTCTTTGTCGTTCAATCTAAACTTCAGCTAATTGAATTCCATGCCAACTAACACTCTCCCCGTGGCTAAGAAAGGTCTACCCAAGATTATGGGTACTTTACAATCCACCTCACAATCAAGAATTACAAAGTCAGCTGGAAATATAAAATTTGCCACCTTTACAAGCACATCGTATAATATTCCTACTGACCACTTGACCAAACGGTCGGCCATCAATAACCGCATAGACATCGGTTTGACAGCTTCTAAGACCAACTACTGGTATATGCCTAGAGGCATCAAGTTGATGCTAGTGCCGAGATCACATAGCGCCATAGCAAAACTGAGAGCACCAATTATGCAAGAAATAGTGACCGCTCCTGGGGCCGACTTTTTTGGACCAACAATCGCGAGGTAATCGCACTACAATGATGGATATTATCTGCTGGTTCAAAGCTCACCGTATTTTTTTTGTGACTAAGTCTTTCATGAACTTAGCATATTCTGGCATTTGCTCAAGTGCCTCAACCAACGGGATGTTAACTGACAGCTGTTTCAGCATGAATATGAACTTATTGAATTTACCATCCTCCACTTTCTTTTTCACCTTGTGTGGAAAAGGGGGAGGAGGTCTAGGTATCTGTGTTAGAGGTTTTTCAACTTCCTTACCTTTCTCCTTGCTTACCTCATCATTAATTTTCAAATTGGTAGATTTTTCAGCATCTATCTTCTATTTACTAACATTTTCATCTTCTCAGGCTCAGCTGGTATATCCTCAGCGTCAATATCATCAACTATTAACTCCTCCTCGGAGGGAATATCCTCCACATGTATTTGAACTGTCGGATGTGGTTCAGGCAAAACTTTACCACTCCTTGTGGTGATAGCTAAACAACTTCCATTATTTCGTGGATTTTGCATCGTGTCACTTGGCAAAGTCCCATTCTTCCACTGATTAAAGGCTGCAGAAAACTGGCTCATCTAGTGCTCCTACTGCTTGATAGAAGTGGAGTGACAATCTACTAGTTGACTCATTAAAGACAAGTCACTTTTCATTTCCTTAACACCTGCATCAGCGGATTCCACTTCTTTTAGTAACTTAGCCATCATAACCTCCATAGAAAGCTTTCCAGATTTATTTGCGGCATTATCACGATTTCCTGTTGGTACATACAACCCACTTCTATCGTTTTTGTTCTTCCAATTCACTTGCTCACGATCTCTATAGCTGGCTTTTTCAT
This sequence comes from Capsicum rhomboideum, assembly GCA_031232105.1. Taxonomy (NCBI): domain Eukaryota; kingdom Viridiplantae; phylum Streptophyta; class Magnoliopsida; order Solanales; family Solanaceae; genus Capsicum; species Capsicum rhomboideum. The sequence continues at coordinate 118,167,292 of CP124711.1, forward strand.
AATAATTATCTCATTGGTAGTTCCGACCATGGTTTCCGTGGTTATTAGCCCGGAAACCCCCCTGGTAATTCAGATAGTTCGCTTTTCCCCCAGTAATGGTGTAAATATTTGATAAGCCTAAACTACAACTCCCTTAAGGAAGCGTAAGTAGTCGTTGTCCAAAAAATAGGATCCAACAAAGGTTGGGATCGAATACCATATGGAATAAGGTTCTAACTAAGTTAGGCGTACTTCAAATGACTATTAGTTGATGATTTCCATGAAATGGGAGGTTTTGCATTGAAATTTTATAAAACAGTTTTACTTATATTAAGTTAAGACGGTTAAATTCGCAACGTGTAATCAATAGAGATAAGACAAACTAGGATTGTGTTCACCTTGGTTTCCAACCACTTCTGGATTACGTAAAGATAAATTTGCATAAATACAAGTAATTATAAAGCAACCGGCTACCAATGTTCATCTAAATCTTTTCCAACCTAAATAGATGATTTTCACTATAATTCTCTCGAACTTAAAGCGATGGAATTATAACTCAATTTTTGCCTCAAGTGATTAATCTCGTCAAAGTAATAACCATTAGACAGAGGGTTAGAAACTCCGAATTATTGTTACCAATTCCTTTTCCCTGTTTTAACCTTTTTGTTCAAGTAAGTTAAACTTAGGGCTTGATCTAATGTTTGCAACCATTAAAAATCTGTTAAAGTGAAGAAATTAGCAATATAATTACAAGAGTAATTCAAATTCATACAAACATAAACCCTAGAAGTGATTTTCCACCAAGGATTCCACAACCCTAGTTATTGGGTTTTTAGCCACTCATGGTAAAGAAAGAGATGAAAGAAATATATTTCATAATGTAAAAGTAAAACCTTACAAAGAAAAAATTCAGTTCTTCAATCCATCACAAAAACCAAAAAGATGTGTTTTCACCCTAACAGATATTGATTCTCCAGAGACTGTGCATTACAAAAATATTCAAAGTATATCAGATGATCCTAATCTAAACCCTAGACTAGGTATTTATAGGTTCGGCGGGACACACAAGAAAAGTAAATACATAGTCTCCAGTGTCTCGAAGCTGTATTAGTATCCATTAACCACGGTACCCAGTACCAAAACTCTCCAATCATATCACAACCAGATGCTGGACTCGAACCAAAACTCCTAATAATCAGTGGCCGAACTCGAACCGGAACTCATAATAATCAGTGGCCGGACTCGAACCGAAACTCATAATAATCAGTAACCATCATATCTGAATCAGTGGACGGACTCGAACAGGAACTCATAATAATCAGTGGCCGGACTCGAACAGGAACTCATAATAATCAATATCCATAAAAGAATCAAATGTCATATCATATCAGATAAACGGGGAACGCCCTAGTCCCAAGTCAATACTAGTATATAGGTACAGAAGCTAACCCCACAACATGCTACAAGTCAATCTCGGGGTCCTTCTAGGTCAAATATCTACTATAAGCAATATGTATATACAAGTCTGGGTATACATTATAAGTCATGGAAAGGTAGGTCCGTATTCTAAATCAAACTAGCCGATCCCTGTCAAATACGGTGCTATCAGGGACTAACAAGGCTAAACAGGCCAATCGGGTATAATCGGGGTGACTCAATCCCGTACTAGGTCTTAACTAAGCCCAAAGATGTCAAAATTTTGGCAGGTCGACAAGAAGGGTAACGGGGCCCGCTATCGGATCCCGAAAATCAGGTCTGGTTATACTTGTCTAAGTTTGGGTAAAGTCTATCTAAGCCTAGACTAAGGTCCAACAATAACATTCCCAGACTAGCAACAACAACAACAATACTATCCGACCCCAAATAGGTCATCTGTGGTGTACCATGAAGATAGCGGGCCTGGAATATATCCGAATAGCCCTATTCGGCCTAGATGGCCTAAATCACAGCAAACCAGCACCACCAAGTTTATAATACCAGCCCACAATACCAGCACAATAGCATACATATATCACACATAAGCCCAGTCTAAGTGTAAAGGAAGGTAAACCTAGCCTACCTGGACGCCGCCGAATGCCTGCTAAAGCCAGTTAAATAGGAGTCTTTCCCTTCCGAGAGGCCTCTGACTGCTGCCAAGCTACCAAAATAATAAACTACAGGTCAAATCATAACTATTGATACCCATATTGCATTAGTTCAAAAAATGGCCGAACAGTCCACGTGGGGCCCGCTTGCGGTATCATAAAATTGAAACCGTCATAGTGTCCCAAATAATTCTATGACCAATAGTCACAACAGATGCTATCCAATCCGAGCTCATATTAAGCTCTAAATAAGCACCAACAACAATACCACCAAATAACAATTCAAATACACGACTTTAAGCTAAAATTGACCAAAAACTTACGATATAAAGACGTTATACTATCAACCACGTGATCCCTGGGCTTGAATAACTTGATGTAGATAATTAATTTCCATTAGGATAAATTACGATATCACAGTATTTTCCGCATAGGAAGAACAATTAATTGATTAGTAAACAAAGAACAGTTACTTGTATGATAATTGGTGATACATATCTAAGTCCCCTAATTGCTGCCACCTTAACCTTTAAATGGGTGATGATTCTCCCCTCCACTTCCACGTGGGAGTGGAGGTGTCCCCCTCCCATTATCTCTTTATTTTTTTATTCGGGTATTATATAGGTTCGTGGTAAAATAAATATAACTTTTTGAATATTCCATAATTAATAGAAAATTATTTCTAACAAAACATGTATAAAATAAAAATATTATTTTAACATATTTAGATTTACTATCTCCACTTAAAATATTAATAAATTATAAAACTAGTATTAAAATAATATAGATATATCATAACTAAAGAATTTTATAAATATCATAAATATTTTCGAAAGGTAATTAACTATGTCATTTTACCAAATTCTAATTTAATTTAATATTTTACAACGTGCTCGGTCTAAATAATATTCTCAAACGAACTACCCGGGAACCGAACTGTCAGTCCCAGCAAGTCATAAATAACTTGGGGCAGTTATAGAAAAGCTCTAAACACCGAGAACACACGAAAACAAAGGAAATGACCGGGAAGGTCATTACAATATCCACTACTAAAAGGACTTTCGTCCGCGAAAGTCAAGAATAAGCACGTACCTGAAGACGTGAACAAGTAGGGATACTGGGCTCGCATGTCACATTCAAACTCCCAAGTAGCCTTCTCAACTAGACGGTGACGCCACTGTACCTTAACCACTGGAATGGCGTAACCGTTTGACATCTCTGGCTAAAATGGACACAGGCTCCTCCACAAATGTTAACTTATCGTCTAACTGAACTGAGTCCTACCGAAGCACATGCGACTCATCCGGAATGTATTGTCGCAGCATAAAAACATGAAACACTGGGTGGATAGCTGAAAATGCCGGAGGTAAAGCTAGCACATAAGCCACCTCTCCAACTGTCTGTAAAATCTCAAAGGGTCCAATATATCTGGGGCTAAGCTTACCTTTCCTACCAAACCGCATCACGCCCTTCATGGGCGATACTCATAAGAAGACCCTATCACCCACCCTGAATTTCAACGGATGGCGTCTACGGTCAACATAACTCCTCTGTCTACTATGAGCTGTCCGCAGCCTATCTTGAATCACTCGAACTCGGTCCAAAGATTCTCGGAGCAAATCTGTGCCACGAGGATTGACTTTTGAAGTTTCGAACCAGCCAACTATAGATCGACACCGTCTACCATATAAAGCCTCAAAAGGAGCCATTTGAATATTGGAGTGGAAGTTATTATTATACGCGAACTTGGCTAAAGGTAAGAATTGATCCCACTAACCCCCAAAGTCTAACACACAAGCGGGGAGCATATCCTCTAACACCTGAATAGTTTGTTCCTACTTCCCGTCGATTTGACGATGAAATGTAGTACTAAGGTCCACTTGAGTACCCAACTCTTCCTGGAAAGTCTGCCAGAAACTGGAGGTAAACTGAGACCCTCGGTATGAGATAATAGATATTGGCAATCCATGTAGGTGAACCACCTCCTGAATATATACAAGAGCTAATCTCTCAGCACTGTAGGAGACTCAAACAAGGATAAAGTGCGCGGAATTAGTCAACCGATCTACAATAACCCAAATACTATCAAAACCACGGGAGGTGCGAGGCAATCCAATAATGAAATCTATAGTGACCCGCTCCCATTTCCACTCAGGAATGGGCCATTGCTGAAGCAATCCACCAGGTCTCTGGTGCTCGGCCTTTACCTGCTGACAACAAAGGCATCGCACTACAAACCCTACTATATCTCTCTGCATACCGCTCCACCAATAGTGCTGCCTCAGATCCAGATACATCTTAGTTATCCCAGGGTGAATAGAATACCTGGAGCTGTGCGCCTCGTGCAAAATTAACTGAATCAAATCTCCAACCCTCGAAACACAAATACGGTAGTCAAACCTCAAAACGCCATTAGAACCCAAGGTAGCTCTCTCAGACTTACCCTTCAATACCTGATTTCAAATGCTACGGAGACCGTTATCCTCAAACTGACTACTCTGAATCTGCTCCAGCAAAGTAGATCTTGCACCAACACAAGCAATAATCCTGTTGGGGTCAGAAATATCCAATCGAACCATCTAGTTAGCTAAGGACTGAATCTCCAAAGCTAATGGTCACTGAGAGACTGGAATGAAGGCTAAGCTACCCATACTCACTGCCTTCCAGCTTAAGGCGTCTGCTACCACATTCTCCTTGTCCGGATGATAGAGAATAGAGATATCATAGTCCTTCAGCAACTCAATCCACCTGCGCTGCCTTGAATTAAGATCCTTCTGAGTCATAATATGCTGAAGACTGTGGTGGTCTGTAAAGATCTCACAATGAACACCGTATAGATAATGCCTCTAAATCCGCAGTGCAAACACTACTGCTGCTAACTCCAAGTCATGAGTGGGGTAATTACGCTCGTGTACTTTCAACTTCCTCGATGTGTAAGCAATGAAACGACCCTACTGCATCAGAACACATCCCAATCCAATACCAGACGCATCACAATACAAGGTAAAACCCTCGCCTTCAACCGGAAGAGTCAACACAGGGGCAGAAGTAAGTCGATCCTTGAGCTTCAGAAAGCTCGCCTCACAATCCTCAAACCACTGAAACGGAACCTCCTTCCTGGTTAGTCTGGTCATAGGAGATGGAATAGACGAGAAACCCTCAACAAATCACCTGTAGTATCCTGCCAACCCAACAAAACTGCAAACTTCAGTAGGCGAAGTGGGCCTAGCCCAACCTCGAATAGCCTCGATCTTTGCTGGGTGTACCATGATACCATATCTGTACACAACATGCCCTAAGAAAGCTATAGACTCAAGCCAGAACTCATATTTTGAGAACTTGGCATAAAGCCGATGATCTCTCAAAGTATGGAGCACAATCCTCAAATATTGCTCGTGCTCCTCGCTGCTCTTTGAATAAACTAAGATGTCGTCAATAATCACAATCACAAAAGAGTCCAAGTATGGCCTGAATACACAATTCATTAAGTCCATGAAAGTTGTTGGGGCATTAGTCAATCCAAAAGACATTTCCAGGAACTCATAATGGTCGTACCGAGTCCTGAAGGCTGTCTTTGGGACGTCCTCAGCCCTAACTCTCAACTGATGATATCCAGATCTCAAATCTATCTTCGAGAATTCTGCTGCACCCTGAAGTTGATCAAACAAATCATCGATACGAGGCATAGGATATTTATTCTTCACCGTCACCCTATTTAGTTGTCTGTAATCGATACACATTCGTATAGACCCATCCTTCTTCTTTACAAACAGAACTGGAGTAACCCATGGCGACACACTCGGCCTGATAAAACCCTTCCCCAGAAGGTCCTGGAGCTGAGTACTCAACTCTCTCAACTCAGCAGGAGCCATACGATACGGAGCCATAGAAATAGATCGGGTGCCCGGCTCAAGGTCAATAATGAACTCTATATCACGCTCAGGAGGAAGGCCATGTAAGTCAGTCGGGAATACATCAAAAAACTCACAAACAACAGGGACAGAGTCAAGCGACGGACTCTCAATGCTAGCAACCCAAACATACGCAAGGAATGAATCACATCCCCTCAACATCAATCTACGAGCACGAACATATGAAATAATCCCTATCAGCGTGCGGCTAACAGAACCCTGCCAGACTATCGGGGGTACGCCAGGCATGGCTAAGGTCACGGTCTTGGCAAAACAATCCAAGACTGCATAATGGAAAGACAACCAGTCCATGCCCAGAATCACATCAAAGTCTACCATGGCCAATATAATAAAATCAACCCGAGTCTCAAACTCCCGAACAGTCACCAGACAAGATCTATATACCCGATCCACTACTAAAGAATCACCAACGGGGGTGGATACACGTAAGGGTACAGCTAATAACTCAGAAAATAAACCCAACCGAGCACCAACCTGACTACCAGTCCGACCTCCCTGCGCTCCACCTCGAGAACCCTGGGGACCCCGACGACCCTGTGCACCACTTCTGTCTACTGGCAGTATAGATCTGATAGGTTGTGCTGTCTGAACTGAAGGCTCAATCGCCCTGCGCTGAGGATACTCACGCTCGAAATGACCGGCAACCCCACAAGAATAACATGCTCCTGGCTCCCTGCTCGACCTAGAAGATTCGGATGATCCAGTATGACCACCTCTAATCGATGAACTGGGATGACCACGTCCCTGAGGCTGACTACCAGAACCACTATAGGCGGGCTGACCCCTATCAAAAATCTACAAGGCTGACTGTACGGGCCTACTAGGTTGACCCTGTCACTGAAAGGACTGATGCTGTTGCTGTGGGTACCTACCCTGAAATATGCGGCCTCTGAACTGCGAGCTGCTGTGACTGCCACTGTAACTACCCTGGAATCGGGGTCTCTTATCGCTGCCCCCCTTGGGCCTCGCGATCCATCTCCTCTATCGAATATACATGCTCAGCTATCTCAGCAAATGATTTCCCAGAAGTGACTAAACTCTGTGTGTCCTGGCGGAGTGTTAATCGCAACCCTCTGACAAAGCATCTAATCCTCTCGTACTCATCAGGCAAGATCATAGTAGCATGTCTGGCTAAATCATTGAATCTCGCCTCATACTCAGCTACTGTCATAGACCCCTGTCTCAACCCGAAAAACTCATCTCGAAGACGTTCACGCATGCTGCGGGGCATATACTTCTCCAAGAACACCTCGGAGAACTGTGCCCAAGTAATGGGTGGAGATCCTGCTGGCCTGGAATCAAGGTAGCCTCTCCACCACCTCCTCACGACTGTATCAAACTGATAAGCAACAAAATCTACCCCGCGCGACTCCACTAATCCCAAATTTCTCAGCTTCTCCTCGCAGCTGGATAAGAACTCATAAGCGTCTTCTCCTGGTGTACCCAAAAACCTGGGTGGAGCTAATCTTAAAAAATGACTCAACATTTTCTGCTCCTCGGCAGACATAATTGGCTGAGCTACTATCGGCCGTGGAATTACCGGTACAGGTGGAACCTATACTCTGGGTGCTGCAGCTGCAGGCTGCGCCCCAATACCAACTCCCTGTACTACTGGTTGGGCTCCCTCGGCTGATGGACCTCCAACTAATCCCAGCAACTGCACCAAAGTGCCTCGGAGCAATGAAGCATCAATAAATCTAGGTGGAGCCTGGGCTGCTCCCTGGCCCATCGGCTGCTGTGGCGGCGGAACATCTGGGGCTATAACGGGATCGGGTGACTGATCCCTAGCATGACCTTGCCCTAGGGCTGCTGCTCTGCCCTGCCCCCGACCTCTAGGTCGACCTCGACCCCTAACAGGAGCCCTCACTGCAGGCTCGGGGTCCCGACCCCCAGCTCTCGCACCATGCGTCCTAACCATCCGCGTAAAGAGTGAACCAAATGAAAATCAGAAACCAATATAGACTTAACGCACGTACATGAGTCAAGAAAATGAGAGACTCCCCTAAGAATGCTCCGTAGCCTCCCAAAGATAGGATACAGGCGTCCTCGCACCGATCCGCAGGACTCTACTACACACTGGCTCATGTACCGACACTACTCGTACAACCTAGGCTCTGATACCAAGCTGTCATGACCCAATATTTGGGTCATGATGGCGCCTACCGTAACCCACCAATAGGCAAGCCAAACCCTAGACCAGAGCGACAAACGACGGGCTAACGGGTGGAATCTCAGAAAATAGAGATGAGATGGAATTAACCATACTAATAAGCATGCTAGAAATATAAAAACAAACAGAACCAAAATAAACCCATACCGAGACTGAGAAGGAAGAGGACACTATATATAAAGTCAAGAACCCCTCCCAAGACCTGGTGAGGTAGGTACAAAAGCCACTACTAAACATACCTAAAGTACTAGACAGAAACCAAATATACACAATAAGTACCACAGTCTCGAGTGCAAAAGACTATACAGTAGAGATGGAGTAGGATCTGCCTCGAACGTCAGTAAGCCCACCCTGCTTCGAAACCAGTGCTGAGAGAAGAGTCACGTCAAAACTGTCGGCTAGTGCCCAAATCTGTATCGGGGAAAAAGATGCAGAAGTGCAGTATGAGTACCGGGGCAACGGGTAATCAGTAGACATCATCGGCCGACTGAGCTCAATGCAATATAAGCAAGCTAAAATGTGAGGGTGCATGCTAAGTCCTAGGTATAAGTAATAAATACATAAGTAACTGTCGGGGCGTATAGATATTCTCAGGATATAAATAAATGTGATACCGAATAATTAGTAAATAAATCCGTAAGTAAACACACAAGTCAAACATAACCTATCTGGGCCCCCATAAACCCGATAGGCACACGGAAGAAAATAATAACCCAGCCTGGCCCCCATAAACCGACGGGACACACAAGAAAAGTAAATGCATAGTCATCAGTGTCTCAAAGCTGTATCAGTATCCATTAACCGCGGTACCCAGTACCAAAACTCTTCAATCATATCACAACCAGATGCCGGACTCGAACCGAAACTCATAATAATCAGTGGCCGGACTCGAAACGAAACTCATAATAATCAGTAGCTGGACTCGAACCGGAACTCATAATAATCAGTAACCATCATATCTGAATCAGTGGCTGGACTCGAACCGGAACTCATAATAATCAGTGGCCGAACTCGAAAAGGAACTCATAATAATCAGTATCCATAAAAGAATCAAATGTCATATCATATCAGATAAACGGGGAACGCCCTAGTCCCAAGTCAATACTAGTATATAGGTACAGAAGCTAACCCCACAACATGCTACAAGTCAATCTCGGGGTCCTTCTAGGTCAAATATCTACTATAAGCAATATGTATATACAAGTCTGGGTATACATTATAAGTCATGGAAAGGTAGGTCCGTATTCTAAATCAAACTAGCCGATCCCTGTCAAATACGGTGCTATCAGGGACTAACAAGGCTAAACAGGCCAATCGGGTATAATCGGGGTGACTCAATCCCGTCACAACCCTAACAGGTCATACTAGGTCTTAACTAAGCCCAAAGATGTCAAAGTTTTGGCAGGTCGACAAGAAGGGTAACGGGGCCCGCTACCGGATCCCGAAAATCAGGTCTGGTTATACTTGTCTAAGTCTGGGCAAAGTCTATCTAAGCCTGGACTAAGGTCCAACAATAACATTCCCAGACTAGCAAAAACAACAACAATACTATCCGACCCCAAATAGGTCATTTGTGGTGTACCATGAAGATAACGGGCCTGGAATATATCCGAATAGCCCTATCCGGCCTAGATGGCCTAAATCACAGCAAACCAGTACCACCAAGTTTATAATACCAGCCCACAATACCAGCACAATAGCATACATATATCACACATAAGCCCAGTCTAAGTGTAAAGGAAGGTAAACCTAGCCTACCTGGACGCCGCCGAATGCCTGCTAAAGCCAGTTAAATAGGAGTCTTTCCCTTTCGAGAGGCCTCTGACTGCTGCCAAGCTACCAAAATAATAAACTACAGGTCAAATCATAACTATTGATACCCATATTGCATTAGTTCGAAAAATGGCCGAACAGTCCACGTGGGGCCCGCTTGCGGTATCATAAAATTGAAACCGTCACAGTGTCCCAAATAATTCTGTGACCAATAGTCACAACAGATGCTATCCAATCCGAGCTCATATTAAGCTCTAAATAAGCACCAACAACAATACCACCAAATAACAATTCAAATACACGACTTTAAGCTAAAATTGACCAAAAACTTACGATATAAAGACGTTATACTATCAACCACGTGATCCCTGGGCTTGAATAACTTGATGTAGATAATTAATTTCCATTAGGATAAATTACGATATCACAGTATTTTCCGCATAGGAAGAACAATTAATTGATTAGTAAACAAAGAACAGTTACTTGTATGATAATTGGTGATACATATCTAAGTCCCCTAATTGCTGCCACCTTAACCTTTAAATGGGTGATGATTCTCCCCTCCACTTCCACATGGGAGTGGAGGTGTCCCCCTCCCATTATCTCTTTATTTTTTTATTCGGGTATTATATAGGTTCGTGGTAAAATAAATATAACTTTTTGAATATTCCATAATTAATAGAAAATTATTTCTAACAAAACATGTATAAAATAAAAATATTATTTTAACATATTTAGATTTACTATCTCCACTTAAAATATTAATAAATTATAAAACTAGTATTAAAATAATATAGATATATCGTAACTAAAGAATTTTAGAAATATCATAAATATTTTCGAAAGGTAATTAACTATGTCATTTTACCAAATTTTAATTTAATTTAATATTTTACAACGTGCTCGGTCTAAATAATATTCTCAAACGAACTACCCGGGAACCGAACTGTCAGTCCCAGCAAGTCATAAATAACTTGGGGCAGTTATAGAAAAGCTCTAAACACCGAGAACACACGAAAATGAAGGAAATGACCGGGAAGGTCATTACATTTGTACCAAAATATAATGGGAGGGATATATTTAAACTCAAAGTGTAACGGAAGAGGTATATTTACACCAAAAGTATAACAAAGGGTATATTTAAACAATTTCTAATAGTACAAGAATATATTTGACCTTTCTCCATTTGTAATATAATGATGAGATAAATTATTTCATATATATGATAGGATGACTAATTCTATATAATATATCAATAATGAGATAATTTTATCTATTCCAATTCCCGTACCAAATGCCTTCGATTTGAAACATTTTGGCTCGGTCATAACTAAAGTCGTCAATATGGTTCAGGCTCGTTGGGCTGGCGCATCCCGGCCTAGCCTGTAATTTGATAATGTTGGGCTATAATTTTTATAGTCAGTTTAAGAATAGGACTTTTTAGCCCGATCTGGATAAGCACGTTGATCTGTGGAGCATGAGTAATATAGTTGGGTAGACTCGTGGGCCAAACAAAAAATAATTTAAAAATAAAAGAGAAACTTACTTAGATATCTCATATTTAAAAAATATTTACCATCTATAGCTATATAATTTTTTTTTCAGATATAGCAATGCCCCTGCTCTCTCTCTCTCTCACTCTCTCTCGCTCTATCCAGCTCCTCTTCCTCCTCACTGCCGGCGAAGCTTCGAGCTCCGGTGTGGAGGGGAAACGGAGTTTGTTTGTTATGTTGTTTGCAGCTCAGAGTAGTTGGGTTGGAGCTTGGAGCTTCGAAGCTCGCCGGTGATGAGTGACTGGTTGAGTTCGTCAGAAAAACATCGACGTTGAAGTTGCCGGTACCAGCGGTGAGGGAGAGAGATGAGGGGATGGTGGTGAGATGGTGATGTTTGCAAGTTGGGGACTGTTTGGTCGGAGATTGGCTGGAGTTGTGGTGGTTTATGGTGGTAGGAGGTCAGGAACAGAGGTTGGGGACAACTAAAATCCAATTGTACTAAAATTTATCAAAATTGTATACAAAACAGTTGTAATACATTTTGCTTCCGGTATAATTTACTTTTAATACATGTAGATTTCTTACCAAACATACATAATACATTTTAATACATCTATATTATATACATAATTCAATTTTAATACAAAGTGTAGATTTCTTACCAAACAAGCATAATACATTTTAGTACACTTATAATACATCTATATTGCATGTATAATTCACTTTTAATACATAGTGCAGATTTACTATATATTACTATAGATGGTAATAATCAAAAAATATGTTTACAAATAGTAATTATTTATTAAAAGGTACTCATTTAAGTAATTAATCCAAAGTAAAATTAAATAGAATACTAAGAATAATAAGAGGAATTTAAACTCAAAGTTTACTTAAACCATCATAAATTTTTATATATTAATTATATTTATAAAATATGTAAATAATTAAAATACAAAATTCCAATTCTTTTAAAGAATCAGATATGTTTGGTGAAGATAATGTTGTAGTATTGGATACACCATAAGTGCATGAAAGTTTTTGGGAAAAGGGTCTGAAATATACTCAAACTTTGACGAAAATTGTTGTAACACGCCTGAACTTTACAGGGTTCTTATGACCCCCCCCCCCCCCCCCCGCGACTATTTATTAACGTATTTTAGTGACATTTATTTGCAGTAAGCTCTTTTATTTATTTATTTATTAGCGTATAAAAGTCACTAAAATACGCTAATAAATAGTCCAGGGGGGTTATAGGATTCCCGTAAAGTTCAGGCATGTTACAGTAATTTTCATCAAAGTTTGGGTATATTTTGGACCCTTTTCCAAAAAAAATTTTGACGAGTTTATTGTTACATCTGTTTTTGTATTTTATTGTGATCTATTGGAAAAAAATTAGGTTAATATTGTTATTTAGCTAGTTATGTTGTTACTAATTAACTGTTTAGTCTACTTATTAATATCTTTATTTGGTTCGAATGGTATCATATCAAAAATTACTTAGTTTTGCAGATTATTAGGATTATTATTTTTTAATGTGAATTTGAGACTTGGCAAGCAGTAACACTATGTAATATTGTCTTGTAAATATTTATGTTATTAACATTTTAAAATTTCAATTTCAATTAAACAACAACAACAACAACAACAACATACCCAGTATACTCCCACAAAGTGGGGTCTGGAGGGTAAAGTGTATGCAGTACATACCACTATCTCAAACGAAATAGAGAGGTTGTTTCCAATAGACCCCCGGCTCAGGACAAATAACAGTATAAAAAACATTAAAACAACAAATAAAATGGGATAACATAAAAATTAAAAAAAAAATTATAAAAATAATATTTTTTAAAATATAGACTGACTTGTCGAGGCCCGCAACCCACAAAGTGATGAGTTGGACTTGCTATTTTCTGGCCCATCATCTTGATTGGCCAACCCGGCTTGTCCCGTCAAATTCGGGTAAACTATAGAAATGGACCCCATAGTGGGTGACTTTGTTTTTTTGTCCCCCATAAGAAAAGTCATACAAAACGAGTCTTCCTTCTTTTTTATGTATAGAAAAATACCAATTTGCCCCTCTATGCCTCAAATATTTTTAGATAACTCTTCATGCGTATTTATCTTTCAACTTCTATTTTTTCTCTTTTTTATTTTATTTTTATTTTTATTTTTTATTTTCTCTTTTCTTTTTCTTTCTTTTTCTTAGTTTTTCTCAACCTTTACTTTTTTTTTTCTTTTCTCCTCTCAACTTCTATTTTTTTTCTTTGGTTTATATTTTTTCTTTTCTTTTTTGTTCTCAACCTTTTTTTTCTTTTCTTTTTTCTTTGTTTTTTCTTTTTTCTCAACCTTTATTTTTTTTCTCAACCTTCATTTTTTTTTTCCTTTTCTCCTCTCAACTTCTATTTTTTTTCTTTTTATTTTTTTTCTCTTTTTTTTCTTTCTTTTTCTTAGTTTTTCTCAACCTTTACTTTTTTTACTTTTCTCCTCTCAACTTCTATTTTTTTTCTTTTCTCTTTTTTTCTCACCCATTGTTTTCTTTTATTTTTTGTTTTATCTTTTTTCTTTGTTTTTTTTCTTTTTTCTCAACCTATATTTTTTTCTTTTATTTTTTTTCCTTTTCTCCTCTCAACTTTTTTTTTATTATTATTTTCTTTGATTTTTATTTTTTCTTTTTTTTTTTAATGTCTTTTCTTCATTTTTTTCTTTTTCCTCAACTTTTATTATTTTTCTTTTCTTTGATTACTTCTAAACAACAAGTTACTCTTCATGAGCAAGAGTTGATGCTGCCACATTATATCTTATTTAAGAAATGCTCTATAACTCTTGCCTCAGAGTCAAGACTTAGCCCAAAGACTTTCAAATAACAAGTTACGCCCCATGGACAAGAGTTGACACTACCACATTGTATCTTGATTTATGAGATGTTCTATAACTCTTGCCTTAGAGGCAAGACTTAGCCCAAGGACTTTCAAAAAACAAGTTACGCCCCATGGGCAGGAGTTGATACTGCCACATTATATCTTATTTATGAAATGCTCTATAACTCTTGCCTTAGAGGAAAGACTTAGTCCAAGAATTTTCAAACAACAAGTTACGGCCCATAGACAAGAGTTGACACTACCACATTGTGTCTTGATTTATGAGATGTTCTATAACTCTTGACTTAGAGGTAAGACTTTGCCCAAGGACTTTCAAAGAACAAGTTACGTCCCATGGGCAAGAATTGACACTACCACATTGTGTCTTGATTTATGAGATGTTCTATAACTTTTGCCTTAGAGGCAAGACTTAGCCCAAAAACTTTCAAACAACAAGCTACGTCGCACAAGCAAGAGTTGACACTACCACATTGTGTCTTGATTTATGAGATGTTCGATAACTCTTGCCCTAGAGGCAAGACTTATCCCAAGGATTTTTAAACAACAGGTTAAGTATAATGGGCAAGAGTTGACACTACCATATTGTGTTTTGACTTATGAGATGCTCTATAACTCTTGCCTTAGAGGCAAGACTTAGCCCAAAGGGCCTTCAAACAACAAGTTACGCCCCATGGGCAAGAGTTGGCACTACCACATTGTGTTTTGATTTATGAGATGATCTATAACTCTTGTCTTAGAGGCAAGACTTAAGCCAAGAACTTTCAAAAAATAAGTTACGCCTCATGGGCAGGAGTTGACACTACCACATTGCGTCTTGATTTATAAAATGATCTATAACTCTTACCTCAGAGACAAGACTTTGCCCAAAGACTTTCAAACAACAAGTTACTCCCCATGGGCAAGAGTTGACACTACCATATTGTGTCTTGATTTATGAGATGTTCTATAACTCTTGCCTTAGAGGAAAGACTTAGCCCAGGGACTTTCAAAGAAAAAGTTACGTCCCGTGGCAAGAGCTGACACTACCACATTGTGTTTTGATTTATGAGATGTTCTATAACTCTTACCTTAGAGGTAAGACTTAACTCAAGGACTTTCAAACAGCAAGTTACGCCCCATGGGCAAGAGTTGACACTACCACGTTGTGTTTTGATTTATGAGATGTTCTATAACTCTTGTCTTAGAGGCAAGACTTATTCTAAAGGACTTCCAAACAACAAGTCACGCCCATAAATTTACTTCGATGTCAAAGAAAGAAGATTCTCTTTGTGGATTATCCAACTTTTTTTTCATTAGCAAAATATAATAGAAGTTAAGAAAAAAGAAAACAGAGAAGAAAAAAAAAGAGAATTTTTTTTTTAAAGATTGAGAAAAAAGAAAAAAAACAAAGAAGAAAAAAAAATAAAGGTTAAGAAAAAAGAAAAAAAAGAAGAAGAAAAAAGAAAAAAAGAAAAAAAATAAAGATTGAGAAAAACAAAAATGAGAAGAAAAAAATAAAAATAACGTTTGAGAAAAATGAAAAAAAAAATGAGAAAAGATAAAAAGGAAAAATAAAGGTTGAGATAAATGAATTAAAACAATGGGAAAAAAAAAGAGAAAAGAAAAAAAAATCAAAGAAAAATAAAAAAGAGAAAAAAAAGAAGAAAGAAGGTTAGTCTTTAAAGACTTTCCTTATGAAGGACAAAAAAGTAAAGTCACTCACTATGAAGGTCATCTCATGTAATTTCCTGGTCAAATTCCAAAATCAGTGTGGACTAACCCGAATGGGCTGAACCAGCCCATATTGGCAGCTTTAGCCATAACTTAGCTCTCTATAAACCTTTTGTTATGCTATAAAAATTCATTTTTTTGACAAAAAATAAAGTACCTATTTTCCTTGTCTGTTTTTTTCTTTCTATCTATAAAAAAAGGGCAGTCTGGTGCATTAAAGCTATCGCTATGCTCGGTGTCCGGGAAAGAGCCCCACCACAAGGGTGTATTGTACGCAGTCTTACCTTGCATTTCTGCTAGAGGCTGTTTTCAAGGCTTGGACCCGTGACCTCCTGGTCACATGACAACAAATTTACCAGTTACTCCAAGGCTCCATTATTTGAGTCAAATATCAAGTCCATTATTTTTTTTCTAATGATGCTACATAGTATTTTGTTTTTCAAATTTTATATCTGATAAACTGCAAAATTTTTGTTAGCAACTCAGTAATTATTCTAAAATAAATCAATGTTCTGTTTTGGTTCAAAAGTCACAACATGCGTTTTCACAACTTTCATCTTAAGTTTGTCAGAGGCTGTGATAGAATAGATAGGGATCCTCCATTCTTAATAAAATGTTTTAGATTTACACCTTGTGAATGAAGAAACTCATGGTAGGAGACGCTTTGGGTGTAAAGGGGTATTTGGATTGACTTTTTTAAAGTGATTTATAAGCTAAAAGCTAAAAGCCAAAAGTTGATAGCAATTAATTTTTGACTTTTAGCTTCTTTTTTTTTTTTTGTTTATATTTTTTAAACCTAAAGTAAAGTACTTTAATTTTAATTTAAGCACTTTTTGCCAAACATTTCCAAAAATAAAACAAGAGCTTAAAAGTCAAACGCACTTAAAAATAAGCCAATCCGAACACCCTCTAAACAATATGAATTTTTACTTTATAGGACCAGTGACTTTCACATACCAAATGGTTATTAAAAAAATAGGAGTACCTTGTAAATCAAAATTTTACTTGAACATATTGTAATGTTTATATTAAATCTTGTTATCATCTTACATAACAAATGTGATATCATAATAAAAATATGACTTTTATGTGATGGTTAAAAACTAATTTATCAAAAATTAATTGAATTGTACTGATATCGAAACGGAATGATTGAGATGGTTCAAAAAATCTAATTTTAGTTATATACAATAAAGTAATCGAAAAATTGATATGCTCTAAATTTTTTAAACCAGTTGACGGAACCCAACTACTAACACACTAATTACTATTCAAAAAAACTTTTTGTTTTTTTTAAAATTTGATTCAAATACCTCAATTCTCTAAAATAAATATTTTCCCCAAAAACTTGACAAGTTATCTACTCCATCTGTTCATTTTACTTGACCCTTGTTAACTTGACGCACCCCTTAAAAAATATTAATTAAATATGTATTTTACTAAATCAACCTTATTAATGATGTTTTAGAGCTCTAAATTTGATTACTACTATTTTATATAATTATTTAATATAAAGAGTAGTACTTATGCAAAAAGTAATAAAATTCTCTTGATTTATGAAAATTAACGAATAAACTGAAACATCTAATTTTAATAAATTAGCCAAATAAAACGAAACGAGGGAGTATTAACTTTTCTTATTTTGATTTAATACTAAATAAAATTAAATAGTTTTTTTCCCCTCTCTTGAACAGCTTAATTTTGGCTGTAAACGTACAATAAAAATAAAGGGATAATTACATAAATAATATAATATAAAGGTATTATTATCTTAAATAATACAACTTTTAATCTATTACGGATTATAGCCTATTTTTACCCTTAATAGCTTTCCTCCGCCGCTTTATTTAGAACAAAGGTGAAAATTTTCCCCATTTTCTCCGGCGGTGTGATAGAG
The DNA here is from genome assembly GCA_031232105.1 of Capsicum rhomboideum. Lineage (NCBI taxonomy): Eukaryota > Viridiplantae > Streptophyta > Magnoliopsida > Solanales > Solanaceae > Capsicum > Capsicum rhomboideum. Next base: position 118,185,212 of record CP124711.1, read on the forward strand.
AACAACCAATTCATTGGAAAAAAGGCAGGCAACAAATCGCCGGAGATATACAGTGGTATGAGCTCTGAGTTCGTCGGCGTTGGGTGGTGGGTTTGTGATGGGTGTTTAGTTGCTCCGAGTTCGCCGGAATTGGACGGAGAGGAGGACTGTTTGGTTTTTAATTTGATTACCGAGCTCCTGTGTGAGGTGACGATGATGGAGAAGGTGGGCTGAGAAGAGAAGTGACTATGGTGTTTTGATGGTGGAGATTGGCCGACAAAAATGGTGATGACTATGGTGTTTTGATGGAGGAGGTGGAGCTGTACAATGACGGGGGTGGTTGTTTGGTGGTGGTGACTATGGTGTTTTGATGGTGAAGATTGGCCGGAGAAAATGGCGATGACTTTGTCTTGTCCGGAGCTCGCTCCGTTTCTTTCGCAGGAAACAAGGCAATGGTGTTTTGATGGAGGAGGTGGAGTTGTACACTGGCGAGGGTGGTTGTTTGTTGGTGGTGTGGTGATGTGGTGATGATTCATCGGAGAAGAAAATGTAACACCCCGTACGTTTCTGAGTTTAGCTGACAATCGTAAAATTTAGGGAAAAATAAAAACATGAGAGAGTTGATGAATTTTGTATTGAATTGTGGGCATTTAATAAGTCTTGTATAATTGGGCCAAAAAATGAAGCCCAAAATAACAAGAAGACATGGCCCAACATGGGGGTTTTGACCCATTCTTCCAAATTTGATCCATTTGACCAATCAACATTGCATTAAATGCTAAGGAGAAGATAAGGGAGACATGAGGGACTATATAAAGAGGAAAATCAGATTTTTTATTTCATTAAGCTCTCATGTTTTTCTAGACTTTACTAAACATATCTCCTTTGCTGTCAAGAACCCTAAGTCACTCTTTTGGCCAAAATCATCAATTGGTAAGACTTGGTAAGTGTTTATTATGATGGATTAATATATTTTATGCATAATATATGGTGTATATTATGTTGGTTATGTTGGTGGAGCATTGAGAAGTTCACAATAAGTGAAGTGTACATGTTGCTAACTCGGAGGGTTATTTGTCTTGTAAACTTGACTATGGACTTGTGGTTTTGAAGAAAGTGAACTTGGTGGAGTAAATATTGACATGTGAGATGTGATTATAGTCTTACTTTGTCTTATTCTTGTGCATAACGTTTGGAATTGTTGTTGCGATATTGGTTATGGTTTTGGTGTCGTATTGGCCGTGAAATGTAGTTTTGGGTGTTGTTATGTGTGTTGTGAGACTAAGGCTGAATGTTGGTGTTTAAGATGATCAAAAATATGTTCAAATACATTTGATTGTGATCATGGACCATTCATGGCATTAAAAGACCCCAAAAAAGTTATTTCGGACCAAAACGGGCATCCGCCCCCGCAGACGAGGGCATCTGCGGGCGCAGATGCCAATGCAGAAGGCCCTGGAATTTTCCAGGGGCCATCTGTATGCGCATCTCATCCACCTGCGTGCGCAGGTGGCAGCGCAGGTCACCTCCAGATTTGGTTTTGTATGCTTCCATCTCTAGTTGATCCCCGAAGGCCCTATACCCTTTTTGGATGTAATTATCAACTTGTGATGTCGTTTTAATGACTTTAAAGTATCGTATGGAGGTGTGTTGGACTATGTTAAGTATGGATGATTGTTCATATGTTGTTATAAAGGAATAATTACGACGGGATGATAAAGGGAAAAACGTAAAGGGTAAGTGTGGTGTGAAATGCTATCGATGTATGATGTTTGGTCAATGTGTGTAATGTTATGGTGTTGTTGATATGGAAATGCAGCGGATGGTATTGTAAGGGGGTGACATAACGTTATATGGTGGTCACATAGTTCATTGTCGTCTTGTACACCTGTATAGTGACTAGTTGCTAATGTAAGTTCCGGTATGAACTTGTATTGTAGAGTAAGACGTAAGGAAGAAGCTGGACTATTGTGTTCATACATAGGCTGTGTATTCATACTTGGAAGTGAAGGTATGTAAGGTTCCTCTTTCCGTATCCTTCTGCAGCATATAGTGTACACTTTGTTATGGTACCTACTCATTCCCGAAATGTACTAAGGTATCCTATATCCGGTTATCAATTGTCTCTACTGCATGTTTCCTACTTATTGATCAATTGTGAATCTCATGTCTCATGTCAATGAATAGTATTCCAAAAGCCCAATAAGGTTGTGTTCCAAAGTTCCAATAGTGATTATACTCATGTATCTTATCCATTGATTATTGTCCAATAGTTCTAATAATGTTATGTTTCCAATGAGGTAATGTTTCCAATAATGCTATTCACATGTCTCTCACTCATTGGTTAATGATCCAAAGCTTCAAGTAAAGTGATGACCATCATTGTATCAATCTCAAAGTAATGGACAAAGTAATGCATATGTGGTTAATGATTGAGTACGGGTGGTAGCTTTAGGGGCAAAATGCCTAGCTCAAGCCGATCCCGATATTATTGGATCAGGGGGCAGCTTTAGGAGCGAAAGCCTAGCTCAAGCCGAACCTGACAGGGGGCACTCTGGGGGTGAAAACCTAGCTCGAGCCGAACCTGATATGTATTGATTTATGGGTGGCAGCTCTAGGGGCATAAGCCTAGCTAGAGCCGATCCCAACATGATGATATGTTATGTAAAGACCCACTGATCAGTAGGGGCCCGGGTACATTGTGACACATGTATTGACAAGCAAGCATTGAAGTAAAGAAAGCAAAGAAATTAATGAAAGCAATACACATGGTTTACAAAATGCAAACTGGTGACTTATTCACATTGATTAGTCATTTGTATTGAGTTCATTGATATGTTCATGTGTTATATAGTTTCATTTGAGCCTTACATACTCAGTACTTATTCCGTACTGACCCCTCTTGGGGAATTTACCTTACTTGCTGCAGGCGCAGGTACCAGTAGGCCTCCTCAGTAGATTGCCAGTTGTTAGCGGTTCATTGGTGAGCTCCAGCTAATTCGGGGCTTCTCCGAGTCAGACTGTATATATGTTTTGGTGATGTACATGTTGTATAAAGCGGGGACTTGTCCCGACTTTTAGTTTGTTTTGGTCAATGCATCTGTTAGAGGCTTTTGTAGACGCATGTAGGTATATGTATATAAGATGACTCATGAAGTCTTGTTTTGATGGCCTCAACGGCCAAGTTTCTCAAATGTGTATATATATATGTCACATGTTCCATGATTTCCGATATTAGCCATTCATGTTCCTATGTGATAGTGGTGTTTCCTATGGCATGCGTATGAATGTATAGAAGCATAGCTTGGTTCTCTCGGGCCTTATTGGCTACGGGTGCCAATCACGCCTCGTTGGGATTCGGGGTGTGATAGAAAATTAAAGTTTCTAAAAGTTGTATCAAAGTTTTATTAAATATAAACATTATGGTAATACAATTCAAATTCAATATTATACATTGTTATAAATTCATAATTATTATTTCATAACAAATGTAATACACTTCTAACAACGTAAAATAATTTAGTAAATTATAATGGAATCTTTGAAATTCACAATAATACTTATAATACATTTGTATTAAAAATATTTTAGTTATATATATTCACAACATATATTGAAAATACATCTATAATACGTATAATATATTGAATTCAAAATGCATTACAATTGTAGCTAGTTTTTTTTCCTTATTAATGATGTTAAAAACGTATTATATTTGAATTTCAACCATTTAAATAATATTTTAAATTAGTTTATGTGTTATTATAGTAAAACTGTATTAGAAATGTATTATATGTGTATTTGGTTATATTTGGTCTATAATATGTAAAGTAAAAGATGTACTATAATTCATAAGTAAAGCTATATATTATACCATTTATGTAATTTTAATGAACAAATCAAACTCCCCAAAAGCGTAAGGAGTCGTTTGGTAGAGTGTATAAGAATATTGCAAAATATAGTGTATTAGTAATATTTGCATTAGTAATGCTTGTGTTAGTTATACTTGCATTAGTTATGTTTGCTTTTTTCTTATACAATGTTTGGTTTGATATATTAAAAATAATATGAATTGCATAATTTCTAAAAATAAATTACTTTTTACAAAAATACCCTCCATAAATATGATGAAAATGATGTAGAAAAGATTTTGAGGGACAATTGTGACTTTAACCATACTAATATATGCATTAGAATCATTGCATTACTAATACCAAGGATTTTGATGTATTAATAATATATTCCTTAATACACAATATAGTGTATAATTAATACAAATATTAGTAATACATAGAATGAAAAAGTGTACCAAACAAGATATTAGTACTCCCTCCGTTTAAAAAAGAATGACCTACTTTTCTCTTTAGTCCATTTAAAAAAGAATAACCTCTTTTCTTTTTTGGAAACACTTTAATTTCAACTTTCCACGTGACATGTTTAACACCACAAGATTCAAGAACATTTTGATACATTTGCCATAATTTTAATTTAGAGCCACAAGATTCAAAAGTCTTCTTTATTTTCTTAAACTTCATACCAAGTTAAACTAGATCATTTTTTTTAAAACAGAAAAAGTAATATACAAAACTAATGCATGCATTAGTTTTTTAATACACTCTACCAAACGACCCCTTATACCATTTCAGCCAAAGAAACACAAGAATATGCCGAACGCCTGTGCGTGAATATAATAAGTAATCGGAAACCGATCCAAAAATCTTCACTTGTCATTTCGCCATGTTTGCCAAGAAGTTTTTCCAGAAAGCTACACAATATCATAATCAACATCATCATCAGGTGCGTTTTATTCAGTTGATTTTGTCTTCTTTGTAATTATTGATAATGATGCTCATTTCAATAAGATTAGTTTTGATCGGAAGCCTGTGATATTGAAAAAATATTCGTTTTGTTTTTTCCATTCTGAGCTGCGAAACTGCAGAGTATATGATCAATTATAGTCAAATAAATTGGTAAAAGGCTTTTCATGATGCTCGAGTTTTATACCCGGGAATTTTGTGGAATTGTTACTTATTAACTCCACCAATTTGAGCTTCTCTAAAGTTTAGCTGGTCCCAAGACTTTGCTAAAGCAGGATGGTAAGGCACCCAAGCGTGTGGCCAAGTGGTCAATGAAGTGGATTGAGAACTATGAGGTTTCGGGTTCAAATACCGACAGAGATAAAAACACTAAGCTATTTCTTTCTATTTGTCCTAGCCTTCGTGCCCTAGTAGTTTACCGGATAAATTGATAAATCAGGCATTCCTCGCCCACCAAGTGAAATGACAAAGTTACCGAGAAATGACAAAGTTACCTGGTAGCTGCTGGTGGCAGGTATCATGTGGAATTAGTCGAGGTGCACATAAGCTGCTGGTGGCAGGTATCATGTGGAATTAGTCGAGGTGCACATAAGCTGGCCGGGACACCACCGTTATTAAAAAAAACTGTAAATAAATAAAGGATGCTGGGTAAGATAGCTTGACAGTCAAAGTAAAGATAGTGAATGGATATAGATGATTTATATAGCCGGGACAACTAGTTTGGGATTGAGGCCAAGCTGGTTGTCAGTATGATTTTGAATATGATTCCAATCTTCAAGAATTTGGAAAATATCTTTGGAACAACATATAGTGCATTACTAGCTGTAGAGCAACATATAGGGCATTGCTTATCGATAGTGTGATGCTAATTTATTTGGTCAATGTTACTCTATTTGTGCTTAATCAGCTTTGGTATTCATTTTCATCCATTTTGTAAGACTTGAATGTAATTGGTGGAGTAATTTTTTTGTTTCTACTTTTTTTTTTTTGTGTTCAGATAATTGACAGTGGTTTGACAGCAAGTGACCTGAATGTTCGTGCTACTGTACATTATGGTATACCGTCAACAGCATCAATTCTTGCAGTAGACTCCATCCAGCGCCTATTGGCCGTTGGAACATTGTAAGCTAAAATTTTGTTCTTTAATTTGGACGGAAACCTGTCTGCTTAGTCGTTAAGTAAACGACTAATTCTGTTTTGGCTGGTATGCCTTACTTCCTTGTGCACAAAAGTAACAAAATTATATCTTAGTATATGTAAGCTAGTATCCCACTAATTTTGGGTTCACTTGTTGGAAAATGCTCGGATCATTCAAATAGCTGTGTGCACATCTTACGGATAGAAATATACTTTAAGACAGTGGATAGCTTTTGATAGAACTGGAAATTGCTGCTGTTAGGGTTCTTAAATCCGGTTGACAAAAATTTCTTGATAGGATTGAAGAGGCTAGAGAAAAATTTAAGCTTATCAAATTTTGTCTTCGCAAGAGATAACTGGTGGATGCAATGGGCGTATAGCCACTGTTATTTGGCTGCAGACCAGTTATGTTTATGTGACAGCCCCGCTCACTTGTTTATTAAATGATACTTTTACCAGGTAGTCTTGCTTGACAACACTGGGTATGTTGTTGTTGCTGTTGTTGTCTTGCTTGACAACATGATGATATAATACAACCGAAAATTTAAATCTACATGAAAAATATTATTAAGTTTTGATATTTTTAATTTCAAGATTATGACATAGTATATTGAAAATTTTAGCCAAAGGTTTATGTTTGACTCTTGGGAAGCTAAACTGGACTAAAGTTTTGGGATGGGGGAGGTAAAAGTCAGATATTGTGGTATTGACTTCTAATAATAGGAATTAAGATCTCATTTTCAACTCTCGGGTAAAACTTGATGTCATACCTAATTTTTTGAGCTCAGTTGATCCTTGAAGCAACAATGTTCTGATTAAGATGGTGGATCCTGCCACATTATATTTTTTTTTGAAACTGTCCTGCCACATTATATTGTTCTGGTTGATTAGGAAGGCAGTTCCTCACCACATTATTTCGAAATGTCAAGAATGATGAAGCATAGACATTGAAGTACTATGCCTTGTTTTGATGATTTGACAAACCTATTGAGGAGTCAAATATGTTGTCTAAAGAACCCGATCCATTTCTTAGAGTCAACTTATGGGAATCAAGATCTCAAGAGGAACAAGAGAACAAGCTGTATGATTAAAATGCTCATTTAAGGAGAAATACTCATTCAGGGGGAACTATCTCTCAAAGAGATCTTACTTCATGGGGAACTGATGAGGGACCAGGTACGCACCAGGCCGATTCGTACAAGTCAACACTCACAGCTGTGGACAGCTGTAAAGTTGCTGTCACTGTGGCAGAAATGCAGCACTGCAGGCAGCACTGTAGAAAAGCTATTGCGGTCCCCCTTTCTTGTCCAATAGTTAAAGTTTTCACTTCTCTCATCCTCTATATATATATTCAACATATCAAGAGATGAAAACTTAGCTTTTGCATAGTCAAAAATTGCCTCTCTTCTTCAAAGTTACCAGTTCAAAAAAAATTTGTCTCTATTCATCTGCAAAGCCACCAAGGGGTTCCAACAAGACAAACTTCAACCAAGGGACCAATTTGCTACAGCTGAATATGTCTTCAGGTCTAGATTGTTGAGTCCTTGCCTTTTGTTCTAACATTGTAAACCTACTCCTCTTTTGAGAAACTTGTGTAGGTATTTTATTTTCTTTTTATCTTGTGGATTTGAGATGTGGGCTGGAGTTAGCTGTGGTTGTATCAGCTAGAGTTAGTTGATAATGTGAGATTACAATAGAGTTATTGTAATGAGTATTTTAATAGAGTTGTTACAAGGGGGTGGAGATTAAGAGTTTAATCCTAGGATTACAAGAGTCCGTAATCTAACTTTGCTCAGTTATTTAGTGAATAGGTGGTGATTTTACTCCCTTGAGCAAGGAGGTTTCCACGTAAACATCGTGTGTCCTTTATTTATTGTTGTTCACGTCATTTACCTTCCACTGTTACTAGTTGTACTCAGTCAAGGACCTGGTCCCCAGACTCGTGATGGATTCATACAAGTCATCAATTGGTATTAGTGCAAGTTCTTCCTAAAAGGTTAACACCTAAGAAGGATCCTGTTTTTATGGATGCTTCACCATATGTCGAAGAAGGACAATCAATTACTAGACCACCTACGTTCAATGGATAACACTACTGGTGGTGGAAGACAAGGAGGCACGACTTCATAATGGTGGATGATTGTGAGCTATAAGACATCATTTGTGATGGTCCTCATGTTCCTATGAAGACAGTAACAAAAGGCAATGTTACCAGATCTGTGCCAAAGACGAGGAAAGAATACAACGATGTTGATAGAAAAACTGTTGAAAAAAATTTCAAGGCTAAAAAGCTCCTTGTGTGTGGCATTGAACCTGATGAGTATAGTCGGATCTCAGATTGTGAGACCAACAAAAAGATCTGGGAATCCCTGCAAACGGCTCCTGAAGGTTTTCCTGAAAAGAGAAGCACGAGCAAGCATGCTAGAGGAAATAACTGCTGTCACAAGTGTGGGAGGCCTGGTCATCAAAGAATGTCCTCTTCACAAGCAGGACTACAAGGACTATAGCAAAAACTACCCTGAGAAAGTTCATAAAAGGAACCTGGTCCCCAAGAAGTTCAAAAGAAGAGATGTTGCCAACAATATTATGAAGAAGACTCGAGCTGCATGGGAGATACATCCAGCGAATCTGAAGGAGGAAATGATCAAGAAGATGCATCTATGCTGGTTGTTAAAGATGAGCCCTCAAGCTTTGACTCATTATTTGCTCTTTTTCTTCTTCTATCATCTGACTTTGCCATGAGAGAAAATAATGAGTCAAAGCTTGAGGGCTCATCTTCAACAACCAGCATAGATGCATCTTCTTGAACATTTCCTCCTTCAGATTCGCTGGATGTATCTCCTTTTGCAGCTCGTGTCTACTTCACAATATTGTTGGCAACATCACTTCTTTTGAACTTCTCGGGGACTAGGTTCCTTCTGTGAACTTTCTCAGGGTGGTTTTTGCTATAGTCCTTGTAGTCCTGCTTATGAAGAGGACATTCTTTGATGACCAGGCTTCCCACACTTATGACAACAATCATTTCCTCTAGCATGCTTGCTCGTGCTTCTCTTTTCAGGAAAACCTTCATGAGCCGTTTGTAGGGATTCCCAGATCTCTTTGGCAGTCTCATAATCTGAGATTCGATTATATTCATCAGGTCCAATGCCACACACACAAGGAGCTTTTTAGCCTTGAAATTTTCTCAACAGCCTTTCTATCAACATCGTTGTATTCTTTCCTCGTCTTGGACACAGATCTGGTAACATCACTTTCTGTTACTGTCTTAATAGGAACATGAGGACCATCACAAATGATGTCCCGTAGCTCACAATCATCCGCCATTATGAAGTCATGCATCCTTGTCTTCTACCACCAGTAGTGTTGTTCATTGAACGTAGGTGGTCTAGTAATTGATTGTCCTTCTTCGACATATGGTGGAGCAGGATCCTTCTTAGGTGTTAATCTTTTAGGAAGAACTTGCTCTGATACCAATTGATGGCTTGTATGAATCCATCATGAGTCAAAGGACCAGTCCTTGATTGAGTACGACTACTAACAGTGGAAGGTAAATAATGAGAACAACAACAAATAAAGGACACACGATGTTTACGTGGAAACCTCCTTGCTCAAGGGAGTAAAACCATCACCTATTCACTAAACAGCTGAGCAAAGTTAGATTACAGACTTTTGTAATCATAGGATTAAACTCTTAATCCCCATCCCTTGTAACAACTCTATTAAAAAACTCATTACAATAACTCTATTGTAATCTCACACTATTAACTAACTCTAGCGCACATCTCAAATTCACAAGATAAGATAGAAAATAAAATACCTACACAAGTTTCTCAAAAAGGAGTAGGTTTACAATGTTAGAACAAAAGACAAGGACTTAACAAATCTAGACCTGAAGACATATTTAGTTGTAGCAAATTGGTCCCTTGGTTTTTGAAGCTTTGTCTTGTTGGAACACCTTGGTGGATTTGTACATGAAAAGAGACAATTTTTGATTATGCAAAAGCAAAGATGGAGGATGAGAAGTGAAAACTTTAACCATTGGATAAGAGAGGGGGACTACAACAGCTTTTCTGCTGTGCTGCATTTCTGTCACAGTGACAACTTTACAACTGTTAGAGTTGACTTGTATGAATCGGCCTAGTGCGTACTGGTCCCTCATTAGTTCCCAATGAAGTAAGATCCCTTTGAGAGACATTTCTCCTTGAATGAGTATTTCTCATTAAATGAGCATTTTAATTATACAACTTTTTCTCTTGTTCGCCCTGAGATCTTTATTCCCATAAGTTGACTCTAAGAAATGAATCGGGTTCTTTAGACAGCATATCTGGTTCCCTAACAGGTTTGTTAAATCATCAAAACAAGGCATAGTACTTCAACTTTTTTGTTTAGATTTACAGATCATTTAGGCACTGGTTAGGGGAGGACCGGGGGACGTGAAGGAGTTTGTCGTGATAGTGTATTAAGCTCAATAGCGGAAGTTGAGTCTTAATTAAATAAATACAGAAGTAGCTATGCATTTTCATTTTCTTTTCTCTTGTTTTTTTTTGTGATTGAAAAGGACTTTTGTCTAGATTCCACTTTGTGGAAATACACTGGGTATGTTGTTGAAAAGGAATTTTGTTTAGGGGTGACGACAATCCATTTCAGATGGATTTAAAATAAGGTGATGGCCCGGGAATGTACATTTTAATCTGTCCATACTTTCTTGTATTTATAAACTATTTCAGATGGATTTAAAATAGATGGCTTGATGGATCTATCTTGTAACGTAGTATGCAAACATTTTTTCAGGGATGGTAGGATAAAAGTGATTGGTGGGGACAATATTGAAGGCCTCTTGATTTCTCCAAAGCAGTTGCCATATAAATATTTAGAGGTTTGGTTTTTACACGTGAAGTCATTCCTACAGATTTTTAGATAAGTTCTAAAGTTTTCCAAGTGTATATTATTTGATATTATTCTGGAGCATTTTGTAACACCTCATTTCTCTGATAATGACTTGGATAGCGGAAATTTGGGGCCTGGTTTTCTTATCAACAGATTTAAGAGTCTCTGAAAGATATGGTCTTTAGAATTGATAATATTAGGTTTATGAACAAAGTCAATTAAGAGCTGGATTTTTAATCAAAATTTTGCTCGAATACTTTTGGATGACAACATCCAATGATGGCCATTTTTGTTTTGAATGTTGATTCCGTGTGTTAACCTTGAATAAGAGGACAATTAACTGAAATAGGCTTACATTTATGGTATATGATGCAAGGCTAGGAAAGGGTATTCACTTTATTCTATATTTTTTCTTTTTTGGGAAGTAAGTTTCATCCTCATGAGATCTTCTCCCGTCTTGAGGGCTAGGTGCTTTCTTGTTTGTCAAAGCTAACTCTCAGCTTTTCTCTTTTGCTATTGTGGGTAGTGTTGGTCAGACATAGAAAGGTTCTTTGCTAAATAATGCCAAACTTCGCTCTTATTTTCTTCAGAGATCTAGATAACTTGCTTTATTTTCCTATAACAGTGATAAACTGATGGTGTCTTCATTTCTTGCCCTTTGACTAACTTAACTATTTCTTGAATCTGTCTCTTTTACAATCTCAAGATATATGTTTAATCTGTTCTCTTTTATTTGTCTTTGTCTTGGCACTTTCGCAGTTCCTTCAAAACCAGGGTTTTCTTGTCAGCATCACAAATGAAAATGATATTCAGGTATTAATTTTTTCCAGTAAGTTGGTTTTTAATGCCCTTAGTGTAGCATTCTCAAATGTTAATCAAAGATGGGAACTTAAGATCATTTGGTTGCAGTTTGTGACTTTGTATTGTGTTTCTTGTTGGGTTTTGATGTCGTCTTTGGTGCAACATTCTGAAATGTTAATCAAGATGGGAAACTGAACTCGATTTGGTGTGGTAGTTCGTATTGTATCAGTTCCTTGCTTTTTCTGTGGGTGTCTTGCTTCTTGTATCACCTAGCGATGTGTTATCTCTTTTTGTTGTTTGTTTTTGTGTTTTTGTCTGTTATTGTTATCTGTTCTGAGCCGGGGGTCTATCTGAAACAGCCTCTCTACTTCATCTGAGGTAGTGGTATGGACTGTGTACACTTTACCCTCCCCAGACCCCACCTGGTGGGAATACACTGGGTATGTTGTTGTTGTTGTATTTGTTTATTTATGCCATTTAGAATCAAGGAACACTTGTGTGAGCTTGGCCATGCCAGGACCTGGCTAAGCAAGTGAATGATAGAAGTCTTGCTTTAGGTTGGTGGATCTAGAGCTATCGTAATATTATAGGGAAAATGGTCAAATTTGCCTCTCTACTTGTGAAAAGGATCAATATGAGATAAAAGTAGAGGAAATGAGGATGCTGAGATTGATGTGTGGTCATACGAGGAGAAATAGGATTAGAAACGATGATATTCATGACAAGTTAGGAGTGGCCTTTGTGGCGGACAAGATGAGAGACAAGGTTGAGGTGGTTCGAGCATGTGAAGAGGAGATGTGCCCCAGTGAGGAGGTGTGAAAGGTTGGCTATGGTGGGTATAAGGAGAGGTAGAGGTAGGTCGAAGAAATATTGAGGAGAAGTGATTAGACACGACATGTCGCTCCTTTATCTTATCGAGGATATGGCCCTAGATAGGAGGATTTGGAGATCGAGGATTAGGGTAGAAGATTAGTAGGCAGTCGAGCGTTGTCAAGTTTCCTTACCAGTATTATTGTTATTATTTCACTGACTTATTCTTTGATTCTATCATTACTTGTTGCTTCCTTTACTTCAGTTAACATATTATTTGTGGTCGGTACTGTTCATTTCCCTTTCTTTTATGGCTTTTTCACTACTGTATTTACATTCCAAACCAGCTCTGATATGCTGTACTTGAGCCGAGGATCTTCTGGAAACAACCTCTCTACCTTCACAAGGTAGGGTAAGGTCTGCGTACATGCTACCCTCCCCCAGACCTGTTGCAATTGAAATGAAGAATTGAGATAAGAAGTTAGTTAGTTGAGGTGGAAATTTAGTTAGAAGTGATGAGTCAGCAGCTTCTTAGTAGTTAATTCAAATTTCTGTTTTTACTGTAGCATCCTCAGTTTTTCTATTAATTACTGTAGCTGTGTAGCATCTTCAGTTTTTCTATTAATTACTGTAGCTACAGTTAGTTTCCAATTGCTAGTTAAGTAGTTACTATTGTTAGTTAATCAGTTCTGGGAGGGATGAGACTATAAATACTCCCACTTATAGTGACTGATTTCATTTATGAAATAATATTGTTCTATCTTCTTCTCTTGGAATTGTTCTCTTATCTAAATTCTCGGATTCAATTCCCTGCATTAGCTATTGCAGTCTTCGAGTTTAGCTCCTAGAGCTGCGATTGTGTGTTTGATTTCAACATTTGTGCATCAATTGGTGTCAGAGCCAGCAATCCTTGGCATGGCATCGTCAACAAGAAGCAAAAATCAAGAAAAATCAGTAGGCGAAATGGATGAAAGATTTCTGCAGATTCAGGAGCCATTGCAGAAAGTGATGGAAGGTTTATCCAGTATTCATGATCGCAATACCCAAACTGATAAGGAATTGGGTGAGATCAAGTAAGCAATTGGGTTTATGAGTACGAAAGAGAAAGATAAGGAACAGGGGTGAGTAGAATCTTCAAATGTCAGGGAGTGTTCAATGGAATGCCAGCATGAGAATCGACCCAGAGAACAAGTTCATGTTGCTTCTCACAATGGTGGTAACTCTTTCATTCGTTTCTCTAGAGTAGAATTTCCTAAATTTTGTGGTTAGGATTTGCGGAATTGGTTGTATAAGGTTGACCAATTTTTCTCCATGGATGAAATCCCTTTTGAGCAAAGGGTTAGGGTGGGTGCTATACACCTAGAAGGTGAGGCTATAGCTTGGCATAGGGCTTATTTGAAGTCTAGGGTGTCAGTATTGGATCCTACATTGACTGAATATGTGTTAGCCTTAAATGAGAGATTTGGTGAGGGTTTTGAGGATCCCATGGAAGCCTTGAGAAGCTTGCATCAAACTGGTAGTGTTAAGGAGTACCAGGCAGAGTTTGATAGGTTGATGACAGGAATTAATTTGTCAAATGAGAATGCCATTAGTTGTTACTTGGGAGGTCTTAAACCAGAATTGAATAAAGCTGTGAGAATTCAAGCCCCAAAAACCTTACCACAAGCGTGCAAATTTGCTAGATTACAAAAAGAGGTATTTGAGGCTCAAGCCAAATTTTGGGGATTAAAACCAATAAACATATCTCAGATCCCTTTACTGCCTACCCCTACTCATCATTAACCTCTACAATACCAAAAGCCTTCTTTCCTAAACTCCACCATCCCAAATGTTCCTTCCAAGAAACCTTTTGAACCACATTTTTTAAATTCCAATAGATTCAGTAACAATACTTCTAGCAGAAGATTGACCACAGCCGAAATGGATGAAAAGAGGGCTAAAGGACTTTGTTTTTTCTGTGATGAAAAATATGTGTTGGGGCATAACTGTAGAGCCAAGAAGCAATTGTACTTGGTAGAAGTGTTGGAAGAAGAGACATTGGAGCTGAATGATGAGGAAAAGGGACAAGAATTAACTGGTGAAGTAGATGAGTTCATGGCTATATCCTTACAGGCATTCACAGGTGTTACAGGATATCAAACTATCAGAGTTACAGGTTACCATGCGAAGAAACCCCTGCAGGTGTTGATTGATACTGGTAGTACCCACAATTTCATAGATGAAGAAGTGGCAAGAAGCCTGGGTTGTAAAGCTAGTCCTACTTCTTAGCAGTTTATAAGTAGCTGATGGGAGAAGGGTCCAGACCAGTTCAGTGCAAAAATTTACAATGGTTGTTGCAAGGGACAAATTTTTGCTCAGATTTCCTGTTGTTGCCTTTAGGAAATGTGGATATTGTACAGGGAGTTCAGTGGTTGAATACATTAGGCAGAATATTGTTTGATTTCAAAAATAGGTCTGTGGAATTTGTATATCAAGGAAAGAATATGTCCTCAGAGGTGCTGGCAACCAACTAAGAACCAGTAAACACAAGTCATTGAGTAGGATAGGTGGATCAGGTGCTCAATTCTTTATGATGTCACTGGTACACGAAAATACAGAAGGAGGACATTGCAATGCAATTCAAGCAACTCAAGGTACTGGGATTTCCTCTTCTCTATCTAAATTGATAGAACAGTACTCTTGTCTCTTTCAATTACCTACTATCTTGCCTCCTTATAGAGGGTCATTTGATCATAAAATTCTCCTCAAAGAAGCATCCAACCCTGTCAATAAAAGACCCTACAGATACCCTGGTGTTAAGAAAGATAATATTGATAAGCTAATATAGGAAATGTTGGATCAAGGTGTGATACAACATAGTACTAGTCCATATGCTTCACCTGTGGTTTTAGTGGGAAAGAAAGATAGGACTTGGAGGCTCTGTGTTGATTACAGAGATCTTAATCAGATGACTATTAAGCATAAATTCCCTATTCCTATCATAGAGGATCTGTTAGATGAATTAGGAGGTGCTGAAGTGTTTTCTAAAATTGACCTGAGAGCAGGCTATAACCAGTTGAGAATGGATGAGAATGATACTCATAAGACTGCTTTCAAAACTCATGAGGGCCACTATGAGATTTTAGTCATGCCTTTTGGCTTGACTAATGCACCATCATCCTTCCAAAGTCTTATGAATGTTGTGTTTAAACCTCTCTTAAGGAAATCAGTTTTGGTGTTTTTTGATGATATTTTGATCTATAGTAAGAGCTTGGCTGATCATCTTGTCCATGTGGAAGCTGTGTTTGAATAGATGAAGAAGTTTCAACTATATGCCAAGATTTCTAAATGTGCTATGTCTAAATGTGAAGAAGTTTCAACTATATGCCAAGATGTCTAAATGTGCCTTTGGTGTGGATAAGGTGCAGTACTTGGGGCATTTCATTAGTGCTGATGGAGTTTCAACTGATCCAAAGAAGATTGAATCTGTTCAGAACTGGCCTATTCCTATAAACCTTAAGCAACTAAGAGGTTTTTTGGGTCTAGCAGGTTACTATAGAAGGTTCATAAAAGGGTTTGGTTTTATTTGTAGACCTTTACATGATTTACTCAAGAAGGAAGGATTTGTGTGGACAGAAGATTCTACTACAACTTTTAATACCCTGAAAAAAGCACTAGTTTCTGCTCCTGTCTTGGCTATGCCAGACTATTCTCAACCCTTCTTAGTTGAGATTGATGCAAATGGTAAAGGTATAGGGGCAGTGTTGATGCAACAGGGCCATCCAATAGCTTATATCAACAAGTCATTAGCCCCTAAACATCAGGCTTTGTCTGTGTATGATAGAGAGTTATTGGCACTTATTTTTGCTGTGACTAAATGGTCACATTACTTGTTGGGCAATCCCTTTGTGGTTAAGACTGACCAGAAGGCTCTCAAACATTTGTTAGACCAACATAGCCATACAGATTTCCAGGTTGCAGGGATCTCAAAGTTGATGGCATTTGATTTTTCAATTGATTATAAGAAGGGGTCTGGCAACAAAGCTGCTGATGCATTGTCTAGAAAGCCTGATGCAGAACTACTGGCTATTTCCTTGCTTACTTCTAATGATGAATTATTCCAACAGAATCAAGGCTACTTGGATAAGTGATCCTGCCTTACAAGAGATCATTGCCAAACTACATGTGAAGCCTTACAGATCCTATACTTGGCGCAATAGTCAACTGAGGTGGAAAGGAAGATTAGTTGTAGGTAATTATCCTACCCTAAAGAAGACTATTATGGAATTTTGGCATAGCATACCTCAAGGAGATTACAATCACTGTTCCATTGGAAAAGTCTTATTCAGGACATTAGAGAGTTTGTTAATAAATGTGATATCTGTCAAAGGAATAAATATGATGTTGCAGCTTCCCCTGGTCTATTACAATCTCTTCCTGTTCCTGAAGGGGTATGGATTGACATATGCCTTGATTTTATTGAAGGTCTTCCTAAGTCTAATGGGAAAGAAGTTATTCTAGTTGTTGTTGACAGGCTTATCAAGTATGGACACTTCCTTAGTTTGCAACATCCTTATACATCTCAATCTGTGGCTCATGTTTCTTAGACAATGTGTTTAAGTTGCATGGGATGCCAGTTACTATGAAAAGTGATAGGGATCCAGTGTTCATGAGCTCATTTTGGCAAAAATTGTTCACACTTCAAGGAGTGCAACTGGAAAGATCCACAGCTTTCCATCCTCAAACTGATGGTCAAACTGAGGTGTTGAACAGAACCTTAGAGACTTATTTAAGGTGCTTTTGCTCAGATTGTCCTAAAGAGTGGTCTACTTATCTTTCATTGGCTGAGTGGTGGTATAACACTACCTACCATACCACTATTAAATGTACCCCTTATGAGGTATTATATGGACAAAAACCACCTTTACGCCTTCCTTATTTTTTTTGGAGAGTCTCATGTGGACATGGTGGATAGGTCTTTGGCTGCAAGAGAGGCTATGGTGCACTTACTGAAGTTTCATATAGAGATAGCTCTACAAAGAATGAGAGATTTAGCTAATAAACACAGATCTGATAGATCATTTGCAGTTGGAGAGTAGGTGTATCTGAAACTTCAGCCTTACAGACAAGTTTCAGTAGCTGTTAGGCCCTTTAATAAGCTTGCAGCTAATTACTTTGGTCCATATCCTGTGGAAGCTAAGATTGGTACAGTGGCTTATAGGTTATTGATGCTTGCAGATGTTCTCATTCATCCCATATTTCATGTCTTTCAACTTAAACGGTGTCATGAGTTGCCAGTGGTGATCTCTCATCCTCCTGTATGTCATTTGTCAAGTCGTTATTGCCCTACTCCTGAGACCATCTTAGATAGGAGGCTAGTGAAGAAGGGCAACAAGGCTGTTGGCCAGGTTTTGGTTAAATGGTCTGGTATCTCTGCAGATCAAGCTACTTGGGAATTTGTCAATGAGCTGCAGAGCAGATTTCCATCTTTCCACACTTGAGGTCCAGTATGTTCTTCAGCAGGGGGTATTGTTGCAATTGAAATGAAGAATTGAGATAAGAAAGTTAGTTGAGGTGGCAATTCAGTTAGAAGTGATGAGTCAGCAGCTTCTTAGTAGTTAATTCAAATTTCTGTTTTTACTGTAGCATCTTCAGTTTTTCTGTTAATTACTGTAGCTACAGTTAGTTTCCAATTGCTAGTTAAGTAGTTACTATTGTTAGTAAATCAGTTCTGGGAGGGATGAGACTATAAATACTCCCACTTATAGTGACTGATTTCATTCATGAAATAATATTGTTCTATCTTCTTCTCTTGGAATTCTTCTGTTAGCTAAATTCTCGGATTCAATTCCCTGCATTAGTTGCTGCAGTCTTCGAGTTTAGCTCCTAGAGTTGCGATTGTGTATGTGATTTCAACAATTGTGCATCAAGACCCCACTTGGATTACACTGGGTTTGTTGTTATTGTTGTTGCCCATGTGGCTCAAATATACCCTTTCTTTGTTAGGGTTGTCCAAGGTGTATGCCCAATCTCACGTGGCACTGTATTTGGTGATGTGGACACCACATGGCATGCCATTTCACCATCCCAACCCATTTTACCCTTTCCCCTCGATTTCTTCTTCCACCACCACTGCCACCAAAAAGTTAAGTTCATCTTTCAATCCTTTACCCAACTCTTTGGACACCACATGGCATGCCATTTCACCATCCCAACCCATTTTACCCTTTCCCCTCGATTTCTTCTTCCACCACCACTGCCTCTAAAAACGTGAAGTTTATCTTTCAATCCTTTACCCAACTCTTTGGACTCCCTTAGGACTACTGCAACTCGTCTTTTGCTGATACCATAAGAAAAAACTTTGAACTTAATTATAGAATTACTGGTGATTGGTGTATGTCTCTTTATAGTCTTCCAAATATTTTCATATATACATATATCGATGCTAGCTAGGGCCATCAATATATAATATTGGCGCAGTTTTCTTTTTTTAAAAAATCGTTTTAGCTGCCTTCAAATCTATGTTTCTTCTTATAAGCCTCAGTTATGTAGGCAAATCTTAATTGTGCTCCTTTTAGATAACATAGGATTTGCTCCAGAGCCTCCCAATGTTTGACCGTAAGAGTGGACATGAATTGGCTAACCACACTTACTGCAAAAGCAATATCTGGACGAGTCACGGTGAGATAGTTTAGTTTCTCGACTAACCTCCTATATCTCTTAGGATTATCAAAGGGATCACCATCTTTCACAAGATGCACACTGGGAACCATTGGAGTACTGCAAGGCTTAGCTGCTAGCTTTCCCGTTTCTGCAAGTAGGTCGAGAACATACTTTCTCTGAGACTGAAAAATTCCTTTCTTGCTCCTAGAGACTTCTACTCCCAAGAAATATTTCAGTTGTTGCAAGTCTTTTGTGTGAAACTTAGTCTGCAAGAAAGACTTAAGTAAGGAGCTCCTTGCCGAATCACTTCCTGTAATGATAATGTCATCAACATATACAACAATAAGTATAATACCAACTACTGATTTCCTATAGAGCACTGAGTGATCACATTTGCTCTTCTTTAGCACAAATTCATGAACGACCTCACTAAACTTACCAAACCAAGCTCGAGGACTTTGCTTCAAGCCATATAATGATTTCTTTAAATGACAGACTTTCCCATACTTCCCCTTGGGTAGTAAAACCAGGTGGTTGCTCCATATATACTTCTTCTTGGATATCACCATGAAGGAACGCATTCTTAATATCCAACTGATGCAAAGACCAATTCTTAGAAGCAGCTAGAGAAATGAACAAGTGGACAAAAGTAAGTTTGGCAACAGGGGAGAATGTGTCTGAATAATGCACTCCATAAGTCCGAGCATACCCTTTGGCCACAAGTCTAGCCTTTAGTCTCGCCACAGAACCGTCTGAATTGACTTTGACCGTGAAGATCCACTTGCATCCCACTGCTTTCTTTCCAATGGGTAAATCCACTAAATCCCGAGTGTGATTTTCATCCAAGGCATGTATTTCCACAAGCATTGCTTTAGACCAGTCTGGATGATTCGAAGCCTCTTTCACTGTTTTGGGTACAGAAATGGAGTCTAGAGATGGAATCAAAAATCTAGACCCAGGAGATAGTGATCGTATGAAACAAAATTAGCAACAAAATACGTGGAACTAGAAGTACGTGTACCTTTACGAAGATCAATAGGAAGGTCAAGATCTTTCGGAGGATCAAGTGGAGAAGGATCTGATGACGAAGGAACTGATGTAGGACATGTATTATCGGCCACTTGCCTTCTCGAGTAAACTTGAACAACCGGTGGTCTTGCTGGAACATGTACAGAAGGCACAATAGGCAATTGGTTCTCAATAGAAGAACTCAAAGATGGAGGAACAAAATCATCTGATAGTTTTTTCACATCATGAGTAACTTGATAGACTAAGTATTCATCTTCCTCCTGTTGACTTGTAGAAGTTGGAGGTACATAGAAGAATGGTGTAGTCTCTGAAAATGCCACATCGATTGACACCAAATATTTGTCAAGTTAAGTAGAATAACATCGATACCCCTTCTGAAGACGAGAATAGCCCAAGAAAGCACATTTCAATGCCTTGGGGTCCAACTTGGTAATCGTCGGTGGAACATCTCTAACATAACATGTGCTTCCAAACACCTTAGGTTCCACCGAAAATAGTGACTTGTCTGGAAAAAGAACACTGTAAGGCATATTACCAGAAGGCACGCTAGATGGCATGCGATTAATCAGAAAACAAGCGGTAGAGACTGCATCGGCCCAAAACTGTTTAGGAACCTTCATTTGGAACAAAAGTGCCCGAGCGGTCTCAAGTAAATGCCTATTCTTCCTCTCAGCAACTCCATTTTGAGAGGGTGTATCAACACAGGAAGCCTGGTGAAGGATACCGTGTTGTCTCATATAGGACTGAAATAATTCTGACATGTATTCTTTAGCGTTATCACTCCTCAAAATACGCACGGAAGCATTGAATTGAGTTTTGATTTCGGCATAAAAGGAACGAAAATGAGTAACCACTTCGGAGCGACTCTTCATAAAATAAATCCAAGTCATTCGAGAGAAATCATCCACAAAAGTGACAAAATACTTGTGTCCAGTTTTGGAAACAACTGGACATAGCCCCCAAACATCAGAATGAACTAACTCAAAGGCCGACTTAACTCGATTATTAACTCTTGGATGGTGTTTTGCAAATCGACATGACTCACAATCCAATGAAGAAATATTCTGAAACTCAAGACAGAGCTTCTTCAACAGAGGTAGAGAAGGATTTTATCTATAATGTTCCTCAAATGGGGACACGACACTAGAGCAGGCAATAAACCGAGGCTCCCAGTCATCAAGGATGTATAGATTACCAGATACATGTCCCTTACCAATAATCTGATTCGTCACAAGATCACAAAATAAACAATGATCCGGAAAGAATGAGATATAACAATTAAGCTCTCTGGTAATTTTTCTGACGAAAATCAAATTAAAGGCCAACTTTGGTAGATTTAATACATGACAAGGTAATAAAGGAGGTTGGCTTTGCTGTCCCATATCCAACACTAGTACAAGTTGATCCATCGGCTACAGTAACCGGAGAAGGTGCTTTATGTGGTATAAAGCTAGAGAAAATGTTAGGATTACCTGTCATGTGATTTGTGGCACCCGAATCAATCACCCACTTATTAGAAGAGGTGATAAGACATGTTTTATCGGACTCAGTGAAAGCATTAACCGAAGTGGATTCCTTCAATAAGTTCTGATATTGAGAAAATTTAACAAATTTCTCGACCGAGAGCAAAATCACTTTTTCAGAAGATGGACAATGAACAGAAGCAATACTAGCCAGAGTGTTCATTCCTCCTCCTACATTACCAGTCATTTTCAAACAAGCTCACAAGAGCTTAACAGAGAGGATAACCAAATATGTAGTTGAAAAGATCAGGGATACAAACTATCAGCCCGCCCACCAACAAACAAGGAGAGACTAACCAAATGTTGTGCACAGAAACTTCCAACAAAGGTATAAAGCACCCAACTGTCACCGAACAATATTGGATCCCAAACAATGGTGATTAAGAAGCCAAGAACCAGAGATACAAATCTGATTTCAGAAATTAGCTATGGAGAAACCAAGAGCAAGGAGATACAAATCAGATTTCAAAGTAACAGTATTATCGAACATCATAAAAAATTAATTCTGATCTGGAACCAAGGACAAACGAAACTGGAATGATATTGTTGTTGCTTACAGTATTTGATGATCAAAGAGACACCAAAAATGTGTCTGAAGCTATCTGGCAATGTCTGAGCCAAAAAATCAGACCAATGAGACCTCTCACGCACCCACACAAGCTGCTGGAAAAATTCCCAATGAAAAATCTGGCGAGACAGTGAACTAATTCCAACAATGACACATGGGTAAAAAGTCTCACATTGGTTAGGGAATGGACTGGTGGTTTGCTTCTATGGACTTGGACAATCCTCCCCTCATGAGCTAGCTTTTGGGGTTGAGTTAGGCTCAGGTGCCATATCTTTACACTTTTTAAATGTAAAGCCAAAAAACAATATACTTGGCAGTAGATTGCTTCCATTTCCTTGTCCCATATCTGCAATTTTCTATTCTAAGTTCTTTATGCTTGGGATTTTCATTAGGTTTGCCTCTATTTCAACCTTAGGTTTGCTTTTAATGAGTACTATGTACCTGCAGCAGAAAGGTGGAGAGTGAAGAGGTGCTGCTGGTGGAAGAAGTGGAGGAGAAGGGTTAAAATGGGTTGTGGCCGGGTAAGGTGGCATGTCATGTGGATTCTAGCTCACTAAAATGACGCCATGTGGGATTGGCCACCTTGGACAGCCCTAAAGAGGAGAGGTATATTTGAGCTACTTGGGGGTATTTTTATGCGGAAAGTACAATGGAGTTAAGATCGATCCTTTTCGCATTGTAGAGGGAGGGAGAAATTTGGGCATTTTCCAATATTATAAATCTTTGTTCGGTGTTCCTAGGGTTGCACAGGAAAATTTGAAATAACATATATACATATAGAGTTAAGATCTCATTGGAACTTGCTGGTAGCCTTAGTGATGAATAAGGAGGAGGTTGGGGGCCCTTTTGGGTGTAGTGTTTGGAAAACCATAAGAAGGCTATGGACTTTATTTAGCAACAACATCTCAATCAACTTGGGAAATGGCTTGAAAACTGCTTTCTGGAATGAGGTGTGGATTGGAGAGGACAGCTTGAGGAGCACTTTTCCTCATCTGTACAATCTAAGCTTGCAAAGAAATGCCATGGTCTCTCAAGTATGGAGTCAACAAAGGTTGGAACTTGCTTTTTTGAAGAGCATTGAATGACTGGGAGGTTGCAGAAGTAGCCGTTCTACTGGGAGTCTTGAATTCATTCCCAGGACTTTCTATGGAGCCTGATAAACCCAAGTGGAAACTTCATAGCAAGGGCCTGTTCACTGTTAAATCTTGCTATTGGGAGATCAACACAAATCAGACAATGCTTAACATCTGGCCTTGGAAACTAGTTTGGAAGACCAAAAGTCCTCCTAAGGTAGCATTTTGCTTGGTTGGTCTGTAGGGAAGCATGTCTAACCCATGAGGCTTTGCAGAAGAAAGGCTGGCAGATTTGTTCAAGATGTACCATGTGTGAACAGGAAGCTGAAGTTAATGATCACCTATTTCTTCACTGTCAGGCAACAAAAAGTCTATGGAATATGTTTCTGAGTATGCTAGGAATTAGTTGGGTGATGCCTAAAACAACACTGGAACTGCAGTGTGGTTGGAAAGAGATTGGAAGTAGAGGAAGAAGAGAAAACTGGTGGAGAACCATCCCAACCTGCATATGGTGGACCCTGTGGAAAGAAAGAAATGCAATGTTACCCTTTTCTCAAAAAAAAATTAATGAGAGATCATTACTTCTAGTTTACTGTAAAAAAAATAATTGCTAGGAGATATAGCAACTGTAGTTTCTTGAAATGAGATTCTGGTGTAATGTGAAGAATGTATATAACTTAGATTCTACATTGGATTTCATACACGCTTCTATACTGAGAGTCTAAATCCACTTTTTTCCTTATTTTGAGCACCCACTTGGTGCTAATTAATGAAATTATTTATCCCCAAGAAAAGTAAAAAAGCAAAAGAAGCAAATGTTGTATGTTGCAATTACACAGGCAGAATCTCTACAAATTTGTGGTGGATTATGTGACTCACTTTTTCATTCGAAAACCTGCTATATTTGTACCTCACACAACTGATGTTAAGGTTAGCCCAATAGTCGGGTTTCATTACTTCCGAAATCCTGGTGATGGATGTGGAGAGGTGTGTGAACAGAAAGATTCAAGAGGCATTTGCAGAAAATTATTTTTCTCTTTTTTGATAGGCTGGAAGAAACTCATGTTTCTTGTTGTGTTGAAATTACAATGACTCAATTTTTTTAAAAATCAAAACCTTCTTTTTTCATTTCCTTGAGCATGTGTTTATCAAAGACATACAACATTTATCAAAGACATACATTTATGTTGTATGTGAAATATGGCCCGGTGGTTTAATGAAGTTTTGTTGTATGAATTTCAAATGCCTAGTAATCACACCATGACAATTACTTCAATACCTAAACTTATAAGAAGGCCATTGCCATGATTTTCAATTTTTTATGTTTGTCTGAAAGCAAGTAGGCTTTGAATGATGAATGGTTAGCTTTAAGGGTGAATTCCTATTGACAGCAAGAACTGTTTGAATGCCAATGAAGACCTCTTAGCAAACCCCTTCCCCCCTAAAGATGCAAAAAATCCCTAGAAGAAAAGTGAGAATAAAAATCTTTCATTAAAGGTTGCACTGACTTTGGTGTTCAGAGGGGTCCTGTAAAACTAGAGTTAGGAACTGTTTTGTGGTTCTGGGTTAGTAGGTCTGTAAGATTTCTCTCTCTTACTTTTCTGCAGGTTTGGGATCTCAAAGGCAGATCTGTAGCTTGTGATTTGCAATGGGAATCAAATATAACTGCTTTTTCAGTCATCAATGGCTCTTCCTTCATGTACGGAATCGATGTGCACACAAGAAAGTTTTACAGTGCAAAGAGTTGAGAGTATTTTATGCTTATATTTAATTTGTCCTGTCATTATAGGTACGTTGGAGATGAATATGGAACAATCTCAGTTTTGAAGTTCTGTGTAGAGAACAGAGAGCTACTGCAACTGCCATATCAGATCTTATGGAGTTCTCTTTCTGGTGTTTACTGCATAATCTTAATGAAGATCTTTTATCTGATTCATTAGTTTCTATGATTATATTTGTTCCTTATTCTT
Source organism: Capsicum rhomboideum (assembly GCA_031232105.1). Taxonomy (NCBI): domain Eukaryota; kingdom Viridiplantae; phylum Streptophyta; class Magnoliopsida; order Solanales; family Solanaceae; genus Capsicum; species Capsicum rhomboideum. The sequence continues at coordinate 118,210,448 of CP124711.1, forward strand.
TGTAAAGTGACTCTTGTTCAGTTGGCATTCGTTTTAATTGTAGATTCTGTTTTGAAACTCGAGCTATTTCGTGGCAGATGTTAAAACTTCGGTTTACAAGCACAAATGCCTCATTCATGTTTAAGGCAGGGAATTGATTAAAAAGAGTTGTGGGTTGGATATAGATATACCAAAATATGCCTTTCCATTTCCAAAGTCTAGGGATGCAAATTGCAGATAACTAGGTCTAGTTTGTCCAATGCCAATAGATGGACATGCCTCTTGATTCAGAAGAGGTTCACATTCATTATACTATGGTTCAACCATTTGTTGCTAGCCGCCAAGAAAAACACTCCTTGGGTTTAATATAATTTTGTGTCTTGTATTAGAGGCTATTCAGTGAGCTTTTTACTGGTACCATATGCATCTGTAATTAACAAAACTATATCTTCTCCTTTATAAGGATTTGCCTCTTCATATCTTATGCTGGCATAGCCTTATTTCTAGAAACATTAGCTCTGACCGAATTTCTTCTAATACAATCAACTTGAGTAACTTTGTGTCATATCCTATATTATTCAATATATGTGGGATGTATGGCAGTGATTACCTGCTCTAGAAAATTATGGCCACGGATGACAGTCGCCTTTATTTTGAGATTTTCAGATTTTTCTCTCAGTCTAAGCATCTTCGCCAAACATATTTCATTTGTTGAGAGAATATCGACTGGCTTGATTTAACTTCATGAGTACCTAACAACCGTTTGTTCTTCTGTTTAAAAGATTCTCATTTTTTCAAATGCTCACGTGCTTTAATGTAATTCAACAAACCTCTAAGGTTGCCTACTTTTGGATTATTTGCAGAAGCAGCTGGTTTTTCGGATTCAGATCATCAACCGGCTGTTGGAATTCTCCCGCAACCTTTTACTTCCGGAAATAGGCAAGTCACAATTAGTGTTTAAAGTTTCTTCCTCAACCATCACTAACCTCATGTTAACTAAAATAAGCCCTGCCCTGCTTTTGATTTGTTTCTTTTTATCTTTAATGATTGCCGTACAAGGTATATGTTAGAGAATCTTACATGTGAATGAAGCAAGAAAAAGAGAGAAAGGTCCCTTGCTTACAAATTTTTCTTCTAAGATACATCTTTCAGTTATGAGATGACATTCAACGGTTTTTGTTGGTTTTTTAAAAAAAGATGGGGCAGCAAAAAGGGGTTAAAATGACTCCCAATGGATTGAAATGACTTTCAATAATTTTTATTAAGCATTGGGAGGCTTTAAATAGCCAACATAAAGGCATATAATCTGCATAATTTAAAATTCAAAATCCTAAAGTTTCTCAACAACTAAAACAGCCTAACCTAAAATTTAAAATTCAAATTCATCTTAATTCTAAAAAACTTATTAGCTAAAAACTACTGCAGTGACTAAATCAAATTTCAACACTCCTCCTTTGTTTTAGTTACTGCAATTTAAAAAACATTGCACCTCCTCAAATTTTACTTTGGCTGTTGGTGCTGAATTCTTTCTCTTCTTTCTTTTTCTTCTTTTGATTCTTTGCTAAAAAAACACCATCAACAATCTTGTCTTGTTTGAAAGTACTTTCACAGGCTTTGCAAAATGTTGTAAGGATTTTTCTTCCATCACAACAGGCTTTGCAAAATGTTGTAAGGATTTTTCTTCCATCATAACATCACATAAATCATAGTTTATAAAATTTGATTTCATTTTCACTGAGCAACTCTGATAGTTTTTGTCAGTGAAATTTTTTTGGGCATACAATGAGAGACTGCTGCTTGACATCTATATTTGTTGAAAATAGCCCTATGCTTTGAAAATAAGCATGGGTTGAAAATGGTAGCCTTGACGGGTTAAAATGGGTAGCCCTGACGGGTTAAAAAGGTAGCCCTTACTGGTTTAAAATGGTATGGTAGTTCTTTGGAAGAACTCACAGATCCCGTAAGATTAATGAGGCTCTGATACCACTGTTGGTGTTTTTTAAAAAGATGGGGCAGCAAAAAGGGGTTAAAATGACTCTCAATGGATTGAAATGACTTTCAATAGTTTTCAATAGTTTTTATTAAGCATTGGGAGGCTTTAAATAGCCAACATAAAGCATATAATATGCATAATTTAAAATTCAAAATCCTAAAGTTTCTCAACAACTAGAACAACCTAATTTAAAATTTAAAATTCAAATTCATCTTAATTCTAAACAACTTATTAGCTAAAAACTACTGTCGTAACTAAATCAAATTTCAACAGTTTTCCCAGGATAAAATAAGTGGTTCTCGTGGGATAAAAAAGATTGTTGTTGAGCAATTTCTACTAGTCCAGCCGCCACTTGTGGGATTATGCTGGGTTTGTTGTTGTTGCAATTTCTACGAGTAATTACTGAATACCAATATGTTTTGGTCACATGAAGCCTGTCAATGGAGTAAAAGCTATAGATAAAGTGACTTCTCCACTCATTTACCATTTGGTTTAACTGTAGATGCCTTCCCCGGCCAAAATCCTTTTCTTGCAGTGTTTTGAGTTAGATCAAAAACCAAGAAAGTTGTATTTTTCTATTAATTGATAGGAAGTGCCTGGGGCAAGTACGAAGCAAAATGGGATGGTGGAGGCATCATTTACTGGTAAACAAACTATTATTCCCCTTTACCGGTGGCAACTAACAAAATACAAATCTGTCAATTGCTGTACGGGACTTTGTCTTTATGACTTTATAACTGTAGTGTGGTTCCTTAGAATCTTGAATATGTTTTTGCTTTATAAATTCCTGAACTGATGGCATTTATTGCAGGTTATTGATTGCGTATGCGAGTGGTTTAATTATACTTTGGGATGTCGTCGAAGCCCATGTTATCATTGTCAAAGGTGATAAAGATCTCCATTTGAAGGATGGTGCTGTAAACTTTAAAAAGAACACAGATTCCAGCTCTCCTGATGATCTATTGCCGCACCAACTAGAGGACAAAGAGATAACCACACTTTGCTGGGCATCCACTGATGGGTCCATTCTTGCTGCTGGGTACATAGACGGAGATATTCTGCTTTGGAAAACATCAAAATCGACCGCAAGCAAAGTTCAGGAAGCCGGACCATTTGATAATGTTGTTAAGCTACAGTTGTCTTCTGCTGAAAAGAGGCTTCCAATAATTGTCTTACACTGGTGGGCAAACAGTAAATCCCGGAATAATAGCGATGGCCATCTCCTTATTTATGGCGGTGATGAAATAGGATCCGATGAAGTCATCACGGTAAGTTTTACACTTAATCAAAGATCAAGTTGTTTTATCATTATGCTATATGCTGGCTCACTAGCTAAGTAGATTTAATTTGTTATTTCAATAATGTTTGTGCTTCAAATTATAAAATGTTGCATTACTGGGTGAACATGAACTGCACTTTGGGCCGAATAAAACTGGAACTGTTCACTGAAATTTAAAAACCCGAACTTGCACTTCCTATGCATTTTGAGCATTGAAGTATTATGTTTTCTTGTCTATATCATTATAGTGAATATAACGTATCTTTTAAGTGATGGGTAAACTCAAGTTATATCTTAGTGCGTGTATTTTTATATTCAAAGGATGTCGGCTTTTGAAGTTTGAAATGATCTTGATTGGAAAACTGTATTTGATATCTAATAACATCTACCATTTTAGAGATTTTGTGGATAAGTCAAATTGTTCTCTTTGTAGCATTTTAGTGAGGTAGATTTGATTTAAAATCTAACTAACATTTAAACTGATGCTTGACTCATTGAGCAATTGTTTGAAAATTAACACATCTATCATATTCAATTACAATCAAGTCTAAATGCTAAATTAGGCTATCAGACATCTGCCTTAGGTCAGTCGGAATAATGAATAGTCTATGCTAGTAGAAGTGCACACATGTACGTGGTAAATTTTTACAGGTTGCTTCAAGAAATATTATTTCTGGACAAACTTCATAATATTCTAGCTCTTTTATATTTTCCGACTAGTTGTGATTGAATGTTTAAGTGTATAGGGGGCATACATGTCTATTTTCAGAACTAGTGATAAAATTCCTCACAGATTCCGCTCTCACTCTTCACTCCAGAGAAGGGAAAGAATTTGAACAGCAGCAGTTTAGCTTCTGTTGGGTGTCACATTTTGTCCTGGGGATTCAGCGTAACCATATTTAATGATAAAAGCTATTTTCTTGTGCTTTGCTGCTGCAGATCCTTACTCTTGAGTGGTCATCTGGAATGGAGACTTTGAAATGTGTTGGTCGTGTTGACCTCACTCTTAGTGGCTCATTTGCAGATACGGTCTTATTACCAACTACTGGGGCAACATCAACTGATGAAAAAGCTGCTTTATTTGTGTTGATGAGCCCTGGACAACTAAACCTTTTTGATTGTTCAACCTTGTCTGACTTGGTATCCAAAGAGGAGAAGAAAGTATCTCTATCAGCTAAGGATTTTCCTGTAGAATTGCCAACTGTTGATCCTTCCATGACAGTGACAAAGCTTACCCAGTTGCATTCAGATGGAAACTTAGCGGAGTTTCTGCAAGAGGTGCTGAAGCCCCGTATCATCGTCTTCCCCCTTCTCATTTTTCTAAAACTCCAGGTTTATTTCTAATTTAGTTTATTATGGGTTTTATATTTTAACCAGACACCTTTCTTCAAGAAGTTATCCGCAGCAACATCATCTGGGGCTAGCAGATGGCCCTTGACTGGAGGGGTGTATAATCATGCTTCTCGAGCTGGGACTAACAGGATTCAGCGAGTTTTTATAGCAGGTTATCCGGATGGATCTGTAAGGATGTGGGATGCCACTCATCCGGTCTTCCTTCTCCTTTGTGTCTTGGATAGAAAGGTTGACACAGCATCTAAAAGTTCCATGTCACTTTTCATGAGTAGCAGTTTTTTCATTAGTCGTGTTGATATGGAACTCTGACTTTACTCTTGTGATTTTCAGGTTAAAGGTGTAAATACAGTTATATCAAGTGCTTCAGTTTCAAAAATAGATTTCTGTTTCCAGACATTAAGATTGGCAGTTGGGGATGCATCTGGTCTGGTGGGGAACACCTTACATTTCTAATTTAATGTTAGGGTATATTGACCCTATATTAATTTCCTTTTACACATGAAATGCAGGTGCGTCTTTATGATTTCAAACATAGTGATTTGGGAAACTTCCATGTTGTTACTGATACTAAAAGTGAAGGTAAATGTAACTGTTATTCCAGTATACAATGTCCTTGTCATAGACTGGTGGCCTGCCTTAAGAGTATAGTATGCTTCACATAGGGTTACACAACTCCTTATCCAGACCACTGAATTTCAATAAGATCTCATGGCTAATAAACTACACCAATTTTGGAGGTTTTCTGTGAAATGAATGGAAAAAGATTAACCTCTTTGTCAGAAACAGACTATGCTTTAAAATAGAGCATTCAGATTCTTTGATATCAGGTAGATGAATTCAACTTTTGAGGTGGAATTTGGAAGTCAATCCTTATTTCATTACAGAAATTTGTAAACTTTTGACTAAACTTGGGGTTGGAACTTTGGCCAAATATTTTAGTCTGGCATTTGATTATAGTTTAGCTTTGAAATTATTCCTCCAAGAGCAGCTGGATGGGATAGTCAAGATTCCATAAGAAGTTGGTATCAAAAGATCTCTTGTTAAATAGATTCTGGAATTCATGTATCTAATTTTTGTTGAAGTAAATATTTCCTGGATGAATGTTTTCGACCGCGTCCTGTATATTTTGTACCAACCTTAGTGAATACATAGTTGTATAAGAGATTTGAACACTCTATGTTCATTTGGGCATTGATATATCCCCATTTATCCATTTCTTCCTTCCTTACCTGGAAAGGCCATTTTTATATACAAATTGTAAAAAAAAAAATATATAACAAATTTTTAAAGATCAAATTGCCTCCATTGTTGGAATTTTTGAGTGAATCTAAAAATTGTGACTCCTATTGAGTGTTAGTTGACAAACTCAATTTGTTATTGTGTTTGTAGCCCAAATCGTGGTTAAGAGTACTGAGTTTGTGTAAGATTTGGGTAGTTAAAATCATATTAACAAGGTAACCCACCATTGTTGAACAAGCTTGAAAAGGTGAGTTTTAATTTCAAATTTGATTTTTGTGAGAAATTCAGTACCAGTGTTGTCTAGACTTGTTGGAATTAGTTGAAGGAGTTTCTTTACAAAATCTGAAGCCATTTCGACCGGTTTTGAACAAGAATTGCAACTGAAAATCGCACGAAAAGTTTGTCACTGTAGCTAGCGATGTGTTATACACTTTTATACAAGGTAAATACATTTGTATACAAGGTAGATACATTGTTTATATAAGTGTGTAAATACTGTATAATAATGTAACAACAACAACATACCCAGTGTAATCCAACAAGTGGGGTCTGGGGAGGGTAGGGTGTACGTTGACCTTATCCCTACCTTTATGTATAATAATGTATAAGGGTGTAAAATGTTGTTGCAAAAAATGTTGGTGATACAAGTACAAACTGAATAATATTGCTACATGAGTGCAAAGTATTTTGTTTGGCTGTATATGTTTGGAACTTCCCCTTTGTATAATTGTAGCATATGCTTCATTATTGGTTGGTCAACAAATGTTGATAGTCTAGGAGCACTCAAGCTGACTTGGACACCACAGTTATCAAAAGAAAAAAAAGAAAAGTTGATTTTACCTGACATGTGGGGTCTGGTGCACTTTCTCCCCTATAAATAAACCAAGTTGAGACAACGGAACACATTCTTAAACAGCCGCAACCTTCCTGACAAAACATGACAAATAAGGTTGTCCCTGATAATGGTTTTGTTCTCGTAGTTGAACTTGACTATGACCACACACAACCTCTAACCACCTCTATGGATCCAGGTAGCTGTCCTCAGTCCTAGCAAGCTACTTTGTGGCCAATGATTGAATCTATTGCTCAACACGTTTCTTTTACCAGTATCTTTCCCCCATGTCTGAAAATGAGTGATGGGGCATGGAGTATGAGGGTCAAACCATTTAGTTTCGACATTGATTCCAGACATATTCCTTAAATATTTGAAGAATGTTACATACAACACCAACAACTACATACCCAGTGTAGTCCCATAAGTGAGGTCGGGAGGTGGAGTGTACGCAGACCTTATCCCTACCTTGTGGGGTAGAGAAGATGTTTGTGAAGACAAAAAGTACTATAACCTATAACTAAAAGGCACTTAAAAATTGTTTCAAACCTTATAGTCAAAAAGTTGTTTGACGCTTCAAATAGTAATATTGTTTGACAGAATGGATGAGTGGAATAATATATCATTTCCATGTTGAAATATTTCCTGATTTGCTTTGCATATTTCTTTGGAGATCAACTATTATCTGTGAACTCACTGGTATATACCTTTTCATAGTTCATGAGTTGGCACAAGGCCAAGGACCTACCTGCAGAGCTGTTCTAAAGCTTCTCGATGTTCGAGTTAGAGCAATTGAATTTGTAAATCATGGAGCCAAACTTGCAGTTGGATACGAAAACGCTAAGGTTAGAAACATAATATCATTTTCTTCAAGTTTTGTGATGAACTTATGATAGTTTTGTTGTTGATTAATGTGGATATTTATTCTCACATGCCTCCACTTTCAGGTTGCATTGCTTGATATGGCTTCATTATCAGTATTGTTCTTATCAGACTCCGTATCTGTTGGTAGCTCTCCACTGGTGACTCTAATTGCAAAGAGATTTGTGCATAGTGATGGTAATAGCAAAAGCCCAAAACAATCAGAGCTTCCAGAAAACCATATGGAGGAACTCATGTTCATTTTAACTGAAGATGCAAAGATCTATGTAATTGAAGGTGGTAATGGTAAATCGTATGGTTCAGGGCCCTTGCATTTAAAGAAAGCGTCGACTGCAATTTCTATGTATGTCATAGGCAAGTACATATTTGTACAGAAATCCAAAGTTTTTTGATGTGTAAGTTGTACTCAAGTTTGTGTTGGTTTCTTGCATTTCAGAAAACAACATCCCATTTTCTAGTATAATAAACAAGCAGCCAGAGTCCAGCAAGGATGATGCAGCTAGTAATGAGCCTTCACAGGAAATGACCGCTCGTGATCTAAGTGATACGGTTCCCTTTCTAGAAAATGACCCCTCCAAGAAACACTTTGAGGAGTCCTTTGTCCTACTTTGCTGTAAAGATTCTATACGCACTTATGCTACAAAGTCTGTAGTTCATGTGAGTATATTGTTTTATTACGTCTGCATTTCTATTTCCATGGATGTTCTAATATAATTCAATTTGATTTTTCAAACTAGGGGGATAATAAATCTGTTTGCAAAGTGAAGCTCGACAAACCTTGTTGTTGGACAACTACTTTTATGAAAGATGGGAAAGTTTGTGCGCTACTGTTACTCTTTCAGAATGGAGATATCGAGATCAGGTAAGCTTTTTCTTTTCCAAATGTCCTGGGCAAGTACCATTCCAAAACTTTTAAGGATCTTAGTAAGGCATAATTAGAATATTTTGCCTTAGATTGTTAAAAATGTTCTCCAAGAAAATAATCACATCAATCACACTTCGATCTTAGACTAGTTTACGTCAAATGGAGAAAAATTGATCATGTCATTTATGGATGTTGTTCATTGTTACTTTTTGAGTATCTCAATTTGTATAGTCATTTTCCTTTACAATTATCACGATTTGTACAATACATCACTTGCTTCAACTAACACATAAGCATTGGTGTAAGCTCTTAACACTGCGCCATTTGCCAAAATATTATTCTGATGCCTATCTCCCATCTTCTAGAGGGGAGATTAAGAAACAAGTTGTTTGAGACATATATATTACTACCTTTATATCCAGCCAAATATAGGAAAATGATCAAAAAATAGTTTTTCAAGCGAAAATTTTCCAGAATTTTTTTGCCTCATACTAAATGCACCTTGAATGTACTAGTTTTTTGTGTGTTATACAATTCCTTACTTTCAATTATGCAAGATTGCTTTGCTGCATGTCGTTATAATATATTACAGGAAAACTCTGTCAAAATATTGCTAACATCTATGTATCTCCAGATCTTTGCCTGATCTGGAGTTGGTGGAGCGGACCTCTTTAATGTCAGTTTTAAGGTGGAATTTCAAGCCAAATATGGACAGGGTGATGAGCTCCATGGAGAATGGCCATATTACTCTGGTAATCAGAGTTGCAGTGCATGCTATTGTCCTATCACATTTAGCATTATTGTTTGCTTATTGAAATTTCGGCCTATTTTTGCGTGGCTGTCCTTCTAACATCTTTGTCTAACAAATATCAGGCAAATGGTTCTGAACTGGCTTTTGTGTCCCTATTAGCTGGTGAAAATGATTTCAGGTATATGATCAGCTACTGCTACTTTTACTCATGAGCAGCATAGATTGTTTAAAATTACTGATTCAACTATACAATTTCCAGAATTCCAGAATCTTTGCCGTGTCTTCATGATGAAGTGCTCGCATCTGCAGCAGATACTGCCATGAAATTCTCCACTCAGAAGAAGAAACAGGTCCGGTTGATAAAGATGTTTCCTTATGGTCTATGTTTTGTAGTGGCTGAATTCTTATAGATGTTTCTGCAGGGTGGGGGGCCAAATATTTTAGGTACTCTAGTTAAAGGATTTAAAGCGGGAAAAACAAATCATAATATGAATCTCAGTCAGATGTCTAAGTCAAACTTTAGTCATCTGGAAGGTGTTTTTATGAAGAACCCACTCCACCCAGAACCATCCCCAACTAAGGAAGTTCCAGAAGAAGTGGAGCTCGATATAGGTAATATCCCTTCATATCTTACATTGTTACTTCTTTATGAGTGACATCTTTTCTGTCCCTATATATTGGTTTATTCAGCAATTCCGTGTTGACGTGCCCCTAACTGAAGATTTACTTCTGCCACAGATGATATTGAAATTGATGAGCCTGTTCCTGTGCCTTCTGCTTCATCTCATAACACACAAAATAGTAAAAGAGGTAACTTACATCAAATTGATTTTCTGCACTTTTAGAATCCATAATAACAAATATTTTTCCTGTATATATTGCAGGAACTGAAAGAGAAAAGTTGCTTGATTCTGAGGGTGACGATGCCAAGCCCAGACTTAGGACACGTGAAGAAATCATAGCAAAATATAGAAAAGCTGGGGTAGTCATATTTGTTGGTTTTACGATTTTTTCATTCTGAACTGTTTTCTTAAATGTTCTTATTGTTATTCAATCATCTATATCTTCCAGGATGCATCATCAGCGGCTGGACAAGCAAGAGACAAGCTTCTAGAACGCCAAGAAAAACTTGAGGTAGGTTAATTAGTTATAAAAATGGTGAAAATGTGCATGTAAAACAAAAAGTTGAGCATGATAATTCATGAAATAAATTCTTGCTTGCAACCAAAAAGAGTTGTGAGAGTATAATAAGCTAACAGCACTCAAGGTTTAAAGTTAGAGGAAGTGGGGATAGATAGGCCAAGAGAAAATTGAATATTAAGGCTGCTTTATTCAGTATCAAATGATAAATACTTCTGCCGGCTTATTACCTTACACAGCCAGAACCTTTATGTTGCATATTTGATTGTTTTTTGGAAAAAAATAAATAAAAATATGCTCATTCTGTGGTCGCTGGCCAGTGTCTGGTTTTGCACTGTGCTCCTCTTTGAGAAATGCTCAAGATCTCATTATACTGTATCCAGAGTCTTCTTGTGTCAAATCTTGCTTATTCTGGTTTATTAATAACACGTACACGCCTATATATTTTTGCAGAGAATTAGTCAAAGAACTGATGAACTACGCAGTGGAGCCGAAGACTTTGCATCATTGGCAAATGAGCTTGTTAAGGTAATGGAAAATCGTAATCGAAAATGGTGGCAGATATGAAGATAAGCATTGGGTTCTTCATCATCCTTCACTGAGTAACAGAAGATTCATCATTTTTACACCTAATAAAGTGTCAGTGTTTGACATATATACTATACAGATCGGTATGGCTTTTGAAAACTTTGGGTTAAAGCAACTGACGAGAGTTTAGCTTAGGTTATTTGTGAAAAGCTTGGGTGGTTTATTGTTCGTGATTTTTTTGTTCTTCATTTCCACTCTATTTTGTTTGTCTGCAAAGGAAAATTATGTATGTAACAGATGGCATATTTGTTGTTTGTGAAATGAGTATAGCCTTTCAAAATACTGTGACAGACTAAGAATTATCAACGTTTATAAGATCTTTTAGTTTCTGAGTAATTGGACAACATCTCCGATGAAACATGAAAATTTTCCTTCCGACAATAGAAGCACGTATATGCTTTACTATTTATATTGAATTGAAGCATTTAGAATATCAACAAAACCACCTTTTACAGTACCCAATCTGGTTTCAAATCAACTGGTCATTCAACAGTACTACAATCGAAGCAAAGCAGATGCTTGAAAAAATGCTTTTAAGGTTTATTACGGTTATTGCCCATGGACCTGGCAGCAGATAGTTCAAAGAAAGAAAAACATTTCACCTAGCACACGTTACTCCTGGAACTGCAAAAAACTACTGTAATCAATGATGATCACATCTTCACATGCATTTCAAAGACGAGATGAAAGGGATAATAAATGTTAGGCTGTATTGGAATCCAGGGCGTCTAATGACACTATTAAGCATACCATTATTCTTTCAACCTGCTACTTGATACTGTTTGCATTGTTGGAGAAAGTGTTTGTACACTTAAAAAACCAGATGTCACAAGGATTTGCGGAAGGAAACGCATTCGATACAGTGTCATTTTTATCGATACCATAAACAGTCCCTAAAATGTTTCTGAAGAAGATGCTCTTGGATCTTTTCATTGCATGTTATGTCTATCACTAATGGAAGGCCACAACATTAAGTATAAACTAATGTGGAACCATTAAACTCGTGAAATCTCCACATCTACGACAAGGAAGATGCACCAAAGCCATCCAATATTCCTGAGTTGGTAATCCTTCTGGCAACTAGATCTTTCAGCTCGAGTTCGCCAGGAAACCTATTCTCTTTCAGTTTAGAGAAAACCTGTCATATAAATTAAATTGAATGGTGAGAGGAGACAAAAATGTACAGCAAACTACTTGCTATGAAATGAATAAAGAAATCCAGTACACAGTAAGTGTTGCTGAGAAGGAACACAAGCAATTACTCGCCCGCTTGACAAAAATAAAATATCCCACAAGGTCAGTTGGAGCTACGGGTGGGTGTTCAGTACTTCGGTTCAGCTTTTAAGAATTTCGGTTAGGTTTTTTGATATATACCTCGATCCGATTCAATTTTTTCTTGATTGTTTCAGTTCCGGTTATTTTGTATGGGCCTGGCATGCTGGGCTATTTTCTGCTTAAAATGGGTTATTTTCAATTTGGGGCTGACGGTTGGAAAACTAAATAGCGCATCGAAATAAATTTGCCAACGTAAGCTTCCTCGTCTTCGACTTTAAATAATAAACACCCAACATTAACATGGCATATCTGAACACAGAAGGATAAGACGCATCAAAAAGACCTCCAGTAAAACTAGAGAAAGGCTTGGATCAAGAATGTAGCGTTGAGAGCAAGAGAAGTGTTTGTAGCAGATGCAAGACTCTAACAGCAACTACCTTAATGCAGATGCAAACTAATAAAAATTATTCACATACAAATAGTAAAACCTAAATTCTAAAACTGCCTAAAGGCTAAAACTAAGACTTTACTTCATAGACCTATCCAAATCATAATTCAGGACCATAGTAAAATACATGCAGATACATGGAATCAATCACAAAATATAAATAATAGAGAGAAGGAGAAGGGCGATTGGGAGAGAAGGAGAAGAACGATCGCTAATGTCGTTCAGGTGGTAGGCCTACTGGGTAACTAATGGGCAAGGGGTAAAAATCAGGAACTGAGACTTGGGGTTGGGCTAGGAGTAAAGGGCTCAAACTTAAGTTGCGCTAACTTAATATGTACTAAAATAGTTCAGTTTTTCGATTAACCGAAATACCAACATCCTAAAACCGAAACCAAACTTTTTAAAAATCAAAATCGTAAACTGATCGAAGAATCGAAGCCGAAGACCTGAATAATTTGGATATGCTCTGTTTTTTTGGTTTTATGCCTATCCCAATTTCAACTGCATCAGAAATTGTCAAGTGGAAATAAATTTCTTATCATTCAATGAGCATCTTGTACTTCATAAAAATTGGGGGCAATATAATTCTTACATAAGGGCCATTCTACATATTTCACGTTTCAAGAGTGGATGATTATCATATGACATTCCCAACATATCATATGATTCTCGTAGGGTATTGCTGTTCTTTGTGTAGTAGTTTTTGGTCTTCACATTTATTATACAAAGAGTTAAAGGTCAATTTTTTATAATCGTACTTGCATATCACGTGAGTCGAAGTAATGTTCCACTTCATTTTCTTTTCTGAAAAGAGCAAAGAAGTTAACATAGTAAGGGTTAACACAACCAATCTGATAGCGATGGCTGATAGTGCATCACAGATAATCTAAAATGATCAAACAGCCTCTTTAGATGGACATCTATCTATCCCTAGTAAAGATGGTTTCCTGAATTTTCTTATCATAAATCAGATGGTTTGACACAAAAAAAGGCAGAAAATGGTAATCATCTCCCAAAGTTTTTCCACACGATGAAAAAGGTAAAAAAAGATGAGCATAGACAGATTGACAAGTACATACCAGTTCACCATTACAATACACTTCAAAAGCACCAGAACTTTGCAGCATGGACTGAAAGAAATTTCCCAGGAGCCACGTGGTTGCCATAGTCCCAAATCTGTTTGCACGCAACTGATAGAACCATGGAGGTGGTACCGCATATCCCAACCTAGGAAATATTTGTTCACCAGCCATTACAAGGCCAATGACGCCAAATTGGAAAACGGGTACTACTTTGCCCAACAAACGTTTTGGAAGTGGAGGAGGATAGTTAGCAAGGACAACATGGATACCAGGAAACTGATTATCCAACATGTTTTTCATTGTCACAGCTGTCCCTCTGCCAAGAAACATGAAAGTTAAATGCAGTTTGATCTGGTAAAGAGTGCAGGGCAAACAGTTGTACAGACTAGATGACCAATTGAACGAAGTAATGGAAAGGTAAATAAAAGTTACTTTTCCATATAGTGCTGCTGTGAATATCTTCTCTTATTCATAAAAAGGAGCTACATCCCTGATTAAAATTTATTACGCACCAAACATACCAAACATGCACTTCTATGGATTCTATATATTGGGATATATGGGAAAAGTTTTTCCATCTCAATGGAATTCAACAAATTACACAAAAGGAAGTTCTACAACGTCCTCTCTACAAATCAAACGAGAAGATTATGGCATTCTAAGAGACCTATACAGTAAGAGTTCCAAAAGTTCTCCTATATTTTGTGACTTATTTTCTGTTGTGCAACTAAGACTATTACACCACTTAGAATGACGTTAAGCACTCAATCAGATGAGTTCAAATCATGTTGGAGAGCCAAAAGATTATGTTCCTCGATAACTCCAAAATTCTTGGCAGTACCAGATATTTTCTTGTGGATATAGAGGATTTACAGCCGACACATCTACTTTGGGACTGAGGCCCAGTTGATCAATTAACTGATAATGTATTATTCATCACTTAAGCTTCCATACCAATTCAATAGCTAATTCAAAATCCAAACTTTAGGAAGAATGACATATATAACATAGAAGAGAAGGTAAAACAATATACTTTGTCCAAAATTTTCCATTAATCAAGCAAACCCGTAGGATACTACAATAATACTCCCTCCGTTCACTTTTACTTTTCCAATTTGGACTTTGCACCCCCCTTAAGAAACAACTATTGACATGAATATTTTACCGGAACATATTAATTGTTGTTTAGTTTTAGGTCTTGAAAAATGATTTCGAGAATAAGTAATTAATGTTAGAGGGTAAAACTTGGAAAAAAGTTACTCCCTCTATTACCGTTTACTTGTCAAGTATTCTAAGAATAAATTCACTTTTTAACATATCAAGAAAAGACGAATATTTTTTTCTTGTCTTACCCACAACATTAATTACTTATTTCTCAAATTATTCTCCAAGACCAATTAAAATGGGTATTGTAAATATTTTCTTGTCTTACCCACAACATTAATTACTTATTTCTCAAATTATTCTCCAAGACCAATTAAAATGGGTATTGTGGTAAAATGTTCATATTAATCATTGTTTTATTTTTTTGATAATAATGCTGTTTGGGCTAGCTTTAGCGCACCTCAACTAATTGCACGTGATCCTTGCCACCTCCCACCAGCATCAGTAACTCTATCAATCAAGGCTAGGTAGATGGGAAGAAATCACCCTGTGTTTTTGTCTCCAATGGGATATGAAACTGAGACCTCATGGTTCTCACCAAATTCATCGACCACTAGGCCACACCCTTGGGTGCATATTAATCTTTGTTTTTTAAGGTGCAAGTCCAAAATAGATAAGTAAAAGTGAATGGAGGCTTGGATATGCTAAAAGCCACAAGTAAAAGTTAAGGGAAACCTGTAAGAACAAGAAGAGCAGAAATCAATGGTGACAGTATTACCAATACCAACAGCACCAATACCACCACCAATTTTCTGCAAAGTCAAACACACAACAAAAAACATATAAAAATTAAAACAAAAAAAAAAATACCCTTTTATTCTTTTGAATAAAGAATCATTACGTTACCTGAGTAGGGAATTCAAGAGTATGAGATTGTTGAATCACTGGCGGCGGTTGATGGTGGTTGTGATGATGGTGATCGGAAGTGGATTTTTGAGGAGGAGTAAATAGTTGGAAGAGATCAGAGATGAAAAGGAAAAGCGGTAAACCCACAAGAAGAAGCTGACTTCGATCCATTCAGAGAGAGGCGTGGGGAATGGGGGAATTTTTCTCTTCTTCTCCTCCTGTGAGAGGAGGTGAGGGTATTTTATGAGCAAATCACAAAAAATGGTAGTGTATGGGTACCAATTTATGTGATACATTTTGCTTCTCAAGTCAAATTATGTAAGTTTGATTATAAATTTAACCATGAAATTTTTAATTTTTTATATTTATAAACTATATAAAAATATTATAAATCATAATAATTAATAATTTAAAATATTTAAAATATATATGAAAAATATGTTAAAATATAGATATGTTTGAATCGAAATTCGAAATGTGCCACATATAAATTGAGACAGAGGGAGTGTCTTATTTTTTTTGCTAGTTTCAAAATAATACCTCAAGTATGCATTAATAAGTTTTTGTAATAAAATGCTATAAAATAAAGGCAAAGTAAGAGAATTATATACTCCCTCCGTTTAAAAAAGAATGACCTAGTTTGACTTAGTACAGAGTTTAAGAAAATAAAGAAAACTTTTGAATCTTATGGTCCTAAATTAAAGTTATGGTAAATGTATCAAAATGCCCTTGAATCTTGTGGTGTTAAACATGCCACGTGGAAAGTTGAAATTAAAGTATTACCAAAAAAGAAAAAGGGTTATTCTTTTTGAAATGGATTAAAAAGAAAAGTAGGTCATTCTTTTTGAAACGGAAAGAGTAAGAAATTTGTAGAGACTTATTTCAACTATATACAATAGATCATATAGAAGACCCTATTTATAGCAGGAGATACATCGTTACATAGCTTGTTACAACAACTCAAAACTTGTTATGACAACCCAAAACTTATTATGACCATAAAACTTGTTGTCCTCATCCAAAACTTGTTATAACCATAAAGCTTGTTGTCCTCATCCAAAACTTGTTATGACCATAGAAATTGTTATGGACATCCACTCACTTAAATAAGTGAATTCATAACACTCCCCCTTGGATGTCCATTAACGGATTATGTGTCTCATTAAAACCTTACTAGGAAAAATCTAGTGGGAAAAAGCTTAGTGAAGGAAAACGAGTACACACATTTTTTAATACGCCTTGAGTGTTGCCTCATTAAAAACCTTACCAAGAAAATTCATTTGGGACAAAACCTTGATTAAGGGAAAAAGAGTACAATGCGTATTTTACTCCCGCTGGTGAAAACCACGATTCAGATGGTTAAGTCTTCGCATTCCAATCTTGTTATACCATCTTCTCAAAAGTTGATATTGGCAAGGATTTAGTGAATAAATCTGCTGGATTATCACTTGAATGAATTTGTTGTATATCAATATCACCATTTTTTTGGAGATCATGTGTGAAGAACAATTTTGGTAAGATGTGCTTCGTTCTGTCTCCTTTTATGAAGCCTCCTTTTAATTGGGTTGTACATGCAATATTATCTTTATATAGGACTGTGGGTACCTTGGTATCACACTTCAAGCCACGTTTCTCTTTGATGAATTGTATCACTGATCTCAACCATACACACTCTCTACTTACTTCATGAATAGCTATTATCTCAACATGATTTGAAAAAGTAGCAACAATAGGCTGCTTTGTAGATCTCCATGATATAGCAGTACCTCCATATATAAATACATAACTTGTTTGTGATCGAGCTTTAAGTGGGACAAATAAATGACCTGCATCTGCATGACCAATAAGATCTGCACTATCTTTGTTAGTATAAAACAGACTCACTGCACTATTTTTGTTAGTATAAAATAGACCTATATCAATCGTCTCTTTTAAATATCGTAATATATGTTTAACTCCGTTCTAATGTCTCCAAATAGAAGAAGAACTATACCTGGCTAGCAAATTAACAAAAAAGGATATATCAGGCCTTGGGGTATTAGCAAGATACATAAGTGCACCAATAACACTGAGATATGGGTACTTTAGTACCAAGAATCTCTTTATCCTCTTTTGGAGGTCAGAACGGGTCTCACTTCAAGTGATCGAACAACCATTGGAGTACTTAATGAATGTGCTTTGTCTATGTAAAATCATTTCAAAATCTTCTCAGTATAGGCAGATTGGTGGATGAAGACCTGTCTGCTAAATGTTCACTTTGCATATCAAGACAAAGTTTTGTCTTTCTAAGATTTTTCATCTCAAATTATTTCTTTAGATATTCAATGCCTTTTGGAGCTCTTTCGGAGTTTCAATGAAATTTATGTCATCAACATAAACAGCGAGCATAACAAACTCTGATGCTGCTTTCTTAATAAAAATACAAGAATAAATGACATCATTAATATAACCTTCATTTATCAAGTACTCACTAAGACAATTATACCACATGCGCCTGATTGTTTTAGACCGTCTAACGATCTTTGTAATCTGATTGAACACATTTCCTGAGATTTTGAGCTATATGTTTCAGGCATCTTTAATCCTTCTGGAATTTTCATGTAAATTTCATTATCAAGTGAACCATAAAGATAAGTTGTAACCACATCGATTATATGTATTTCAAGGTTTTCATGTACAGCTAGACTGATGAGATATCAAAATGTTATTGCAACCATAATGGGTGAATATATTTCTTCGTAGTCGACACTGGGTCTTTGAGAGAATCCTTGTGCAACAAGATGTGCCTTGTATCTTACAATGTCATTTCTCTCATTTCTTTTCCACACAAAGACCCATTTATAGCCAACTGATTTTACACCATCAGAGGTTTGGACTACAGGTCCAAAAACCTCACGTTTAGCAAGCTAGTTCAATTCTGATTGAATTGCCTTTTGCCATTTTGGCCAATCACTTCTTCATCGACATTCCACGACAGATAGAGGTTCAAGATCCTCACCGTCTTGCATAATGTTAAGTGCAACATGATATGCAAAAACATTATCCACCGTAATTTTGGATCCGTTTAAATTTGTCTTATCATTGGTAGAACTCATTGAAAGTTCTTCATTCACTTGAATCTCAGGTTCACTGATTTTTTCAGAAATATCAGGATTAATCATATCCTAAGTCTCTTCATGAGATTCTTTTATCGTGTCACTTATATCATTTTTTATGACTCTTTTTCTACGATTTTTATCCTTGGAACCCAATGGTCTACCACGCTTCAGGCGTGATTGGGATTCAGAAGCTATGACAATAGTAAATGGTCCTTTTAGGACATCAATTCGGACAGGCACATTCATTGCAGGGATATGTGACTTAGTTATCCTTTTCAAATCAATAAATGCATCTGACATTTGATTTCCTATTTTTTTGTAAGTGAATGATCTTCAAGACCTCTTGTTTGCATATGGGGGTATGTGGATCAAAATGAGATAATGATGAAACTTTTCACACAATTTCTTTTTTGAGTTTCTTTTTCTCTCCCCCTAATTGCGAAAAATTTATTTCATCAAATCGACAATCTGCAAATCGAGTAGTAAATAAATTTTCCGTCAATGATTCAAGGTAGCGAATTATGGAGGGTGAATCAAACCCAACATATATTCCTAACCTTCTCTGGGTGCCCATCTTATTGCGTTGTGGTGGTGCTACTGGAACGTATACAACACAATAAAAAATTCGTAGATAATCAATATTTGGTTCATGACCAAAGAACAATTGAGACGGAGAGTATTTATTATAATGAGTCGGTCTGAAAAGAACAAGTGATGTTGCATGTAAGATAGCATGACCCCAAACAGTAGTGGAAAAATTCATTTTCATAAGTAGTAGTCGTCCTATCAAT
This sequence comes from Capsicum rhomboideum, assembly GCA_031232105.1. Classification (NCBI taxonomy): domain Eukaryota; kingdom Viridiplantae; phylum Streptophyta; class Magnoliopsida; order Solanales; family Solanaceae; genus Capsicum; species Capsicum rhomboideum. Next base: position 118,230,053 of record CP124711.1, read on the forward strand.
TGTATGTGCTTAATAAATGACTCTACAAGACCATTTTGAGTATGAACATGAATGACAAGATGTTCAACTCTTATCCCAACTGATACACAGTAATCATTAAAAGCTTGACACCTTTTATTCTTACGTGGCACCTTTACGATACACCTTAATTGCAAGTTTTTTTACGCCACGTAAGTACAAAAGGTGGACAACAATACAGTAAAATTGAGTTTAAAGGGGGGTAATAGGACCCTTGTGAAGTTGAGGTGTGCCGTAGCAACTTTGGCTATAGTTCTAGGGGAGGGGGGGTAGTAGTGCTATATCTCTATCTCTTTTAATGTAAAGTAGTTTCTTTTGTGTAGTATATTTTAGGTTTTGACCCAACCTTTTGGTGTCTATTAGGGGTGGGCTTAGTACAGTATTGGGAATTTCGGTTCGGTAATTTCGATTCTTGATTTTTAAAAATGCTATATCTTTACCATATCAAGTTAATTCTGTATGATTTAGTGTTTTAAATTTTGATTTTGGTATTTGCGGTACGATAAATCGATAACCATATTTTATTCGAATTCGACTGTCATATACTCATATAATAGAAATTTATGACTCTGATTTTTCAAAAAGCGTCTTAATTACATCATACTAAAACCTTACAGGTTAGAATATTCAAAAGAAAGTACAAGCATGCAATTTTCTTTGATAATCAAATACATAAAAATGACATTTCAATCAAGATAGAATAGTAAAGTTCAAACGTCTAAATAATTAGTTTTGTACCAATACTTTTATATATATTTGCTAGTATTATAATATGAATTATATATGTAACTATATACTTCGGTATTACGACTGAGCTAAATCATAATAAAATGCGAGAAAGTAAGCTAAAGTCAAGGGAAAAGGGGCAACCCTAAGATCATACTCCGACATAGAGAAATAAATGACGAAATACACGATACCGGACTTTAGGTAAACTATTTATAACCTAACTAGGCCTCCATAAGCCCAGAAGGTGCAAACAAGAGAGAACTAATCTAAACGAAACCCCATAAGACTGATGGATGCAATCAAGGAAATATACTACTACCATACTTATGAACCCTTTCATACCACAACTTACCGGACTCGAACCGGTACCATAATGCCATGAAATAACCCATAAACACCGGACTTGAACCTGATTTCCCTCCTCATAACTCACCAGCAGTGATAGAATATGCCGAACTCAAACCGGTCTTTAAAGGCCATAAATCAATAAAATGTGCCGGACTCGAACCTGTTCGGGTCTTTAAAATAAGCTCAAGATCATTAACCTGGACCTGAACTAGGTATATGCTATGTAGTTTAAGGCTCAAGATTTAGGATAAAGTTGTGAAAGAAGGCCTCCTAAGTCTACAAGGAGCTAAGTGCGATATTATAACCCCAAAACATCAATTTACTTAAGGGATAGGTAATTGGGTCGATTCTACCTCCAAAAGCCCATAAATCAGCCAAATAAACCAACTTTTACTAACTAAGCAACCAACCATAAATTTCAACCCAAAACTAGCATAATATCATACTAATACCATAATTAAGCTCAATCTATGAGTAGGGTAAGCCTAGCCTACCTGGACACCGAAGAAAGCTAAATAAAATCTACTAAAGTGGGACCTTTCCCTTCCAAGAAGCCTCCGTACGATGCCATACTATCAAAATAACATTCTTCTCATCAATACGAGAATAACAATACCCATATTGCATATAAATGCATCGGGTCCAAAATCGAGCCTAAAATCTTATGTGGGACCCGCTTACGGAATCACAAATTTGAAACCGTTACAACGTCCCTCACCCCCAATAATGGGTGAATTCTGAGCATTACAACACCTAAAATCAACCCACAAAGCTAGCTAGGGTTTTGGGCTTAAACGTAGAATTTACCAAGAAATTAGACGAAACTTACAAGGATTTAGACGAGGAAAATGATGTTAACGAACTCTCCAAGCTCTCTTGAATACCTAAGAATCGCCACTTCTCTCTCACTATCTTTCTAGGGCTTTAATGCTCCAACACTTAAAGAAAAAATGAGAGAAAAATGGGTGAAAAGGGGATTAAATGCCCTGTAGTTGCCGCTTAAGCCGCCACTTGACTGCTTAAGCGGTCATTACTAAAGAGCCCCCACTAGCGCTTAAGTGCTCCATGACTGGGGTGGACTTCTGCTAAAGTGGACAGGTGCCGCTTAAGCGCACCCTGCTAAAGCGGACAAGCCTCCGCTTAAGCAGACAAGAGGGTCCAAGGCCCCAGCCGCTAAAGCGATTTCCGCTTAAGCGGCCAAAGGCCCCACTTAAGAGGTTGCACCAGCTGAAGCAACATCAACACTTGGCAATATTTTGCCAAGTTTTCAATGGGCCCTCGGTATTCGAAACCCCGCGAAAGCAAACAAACTATGATACCATATTAAATTTGACATTTTGAACTCAAGGCGCAATCAAAATTTCCATCCGGGGTCGTTTCGATGAAATGTGGGTCCCACACCCAAATGGTTATTTTAACCAATTTCCATCCAATAGCCCAAAATGAGTCAGGAAGCCTCGAGACCTGAACCAAAAATCCCCCTAGCCTAAAATCGACGTTCCGGAGATGATGGAACTGTCAGAATTGGCATACGAGGCCGTCTACCTAATGTTTAGGCCCAGTCGCCAAATTTGAAAAACGACGATTTCAAAACAGGGAAATGGCTCTAAAAACCAAACGAAATACCCGATAATCGAACTGTTAGCTCCAACAAGTCATAAATGACTCGGGGCAGCTATGAAAAAGCTCAAAATGCCAAAATAATGTAGAGAAGTAGAAAATGACCAGGAGGGTCATTACAACATCCACTACTAAAAAGAGTTTCTTCGCAAAAGTAAAAGATTAAGAAGTACCTGAAGGCTCGAACAAGTGGGGATACTAGGTCCGCATCTCACTCTCGATCTCCCAAGTAGCCTCCTCAACTGGACGGTGCCTCCACTGAACCTTAACCACTGAAATCTCTATGGAGCGCAACCGCCTAACATCCCTGGTTAAAATAAGGACTGACTCCTCTACGAACGTCAACCTCTCGTCCAACTGAACCGAGTCCCACCGAAGCACGTGAGACTCATCCGGGATGTAATGTTGCAACATAGAGACATGGAAAACTAGATGAACAGCTAAGAAATCTGGGGCCAAGGCCAACTCATAAGCTACCTTTCCAACTGTCCAAAGTATCTCGAATGGACCAATATACCTGGGGCTGAGCTTACCCTTCCTCCCGAACCTTATCACACCCTTCATGGGCGATACACAGAGGAAAACCCGGTCACTAACTCCAAACTTCAAGGCACAAAGTCTACAATCAGTGTAACTCTTCTGCCTACTCTAGGGTGCTCTCAACCTATCCCGAATCACCCATACCCTATCCAAGGACTCATGAAGCAAGTCAGTGCCACGGGGGCTAATCTCTGAAGTCTCAAACCAGCCAATCGGAGACCGACAATGCCTACCATATAATACCTCAAATAGTGCCATCTCAATGCTCGAATGGTAGTTATTATTATAAGCAAACTCTGCCAAAGCTAAGTGTTGCTCCCACTAACCTCCAAAGTCTATCACGCACGCGCAGAGCATATCCTCAAGAACCTGAATGGTCCGCTCTGACTGACCGTCGATCTGAGAATGGAATGCGGTGCTAAGATCAATCTGAGTACCCAACTCCTTCTGACAAGTCCTACAAAATATAGAAGTAAACACTGAGCCTCTATTAGAAATAATGGATATGGGTACTCCATGAAGGCGAACTATCTCTCGAATGTAGATATGGGATAACCTCTCGACACTGAAGGAGATCTGAATCGAGATAAAATGAGTCGACTTGGTCAACCAATCCATGATGACCTAAATATTGTCAAAACCATGCGAAGAACGAGGTAAACCGATCACAAAGTCCATAGTAATCCGCTCCTACTTCCAGTCAGGAATGGGTAGCCTCTAAAGCAATCCACCTGGTCGCTAATAATGCTCGGCCTTTACCTAGTAACAACAAAGGCAATAAGCTACATAGTTTGCAACATATCTTTTCATGACACTCCACTAGTAATACTGCCTCAAATCTCTATACATCTTTGCTGTCCCTGGGTGAATAGAATATCTGGAGCTATGAGCCTCTCGCAGTATCAATTGAGTCAAGTCTCCAACCCTCAGAACACAGATGCGACTATCAAATCTTATAATACCATATGAATCTGGGGTAGCCTGACTGGACTCACCCCTCACCACCTGATCACAGATGTCACAAAGTCTACTATCCTCAAACTGTCGACTCCGAATCTGCTCAAATAAGGTAAACCTAGCCTCGACACTTGCAAGGATCCTCCTGGAGTCCGAAATATCGAGCCAAACCAACAAGTTGGCTAAGAATGGAACGTCCAAAGCCAACGAACGCTCTAAAGCTGAAATAGATACCTATGTTCACCGCCTTCCGGCTCAAGGCGTCCGCTACCACGTTTGCCTTACCCGGATGGTATATGATAGAGATATCATAGTCCTTCAGCAACTCAATCCACCTACGCTTCCTAGAATTAAGCTCTCTCTGAGTCATAAGGTGCTGAAAACTATGATGGTCTGTGTATATTTCATAATGAACACCATACAAGTAGTGCCTCCAAATCTTAAGTGCAAAACCCACCGCTGCCAACTCCAAATCATGAGTGAGGTACTTGTGCTCATGAATCTTAAGTTGCCTCGACGCATAAGTAATAACTCACCCCTGCTGTATCAGAACACAACCCAAACTAATACCAGAAGCATCACAATAAACTGTAAACCCTTCGCCCTCAACAGGAAGGGTCAATATTGGAGCTGAAGTGAGTAAGCTCTTGAGCTTCAGAAAGCTCAACTCACAATCCTTGGACCACTGAAATGGAGCTTCCTTCCTAGTCAGTCTGGTCATAGGAGATGGAATAGAACTAAAACCCTCAACAAATCGTCTGTAGTAACCTGCCAGACCAATAAAGCTACGAACCTCAATCAGAGATGTAGGTCTGGCCCAATCATGAATAGCCTCAATTTTTATTAGATCTACCATAATCCCATCCTTAGACACCACGTGCCCTAGGAATGTAACAGAATCGAGCCAGAACTTACACTTTGAGAATTTGGCATAAAGCCTATGATCTCTTAAAGTCTGGAGCACAATCCTCAAATGTTGCTCGTGCACCTCCCCGCTCCTTGAATATACAAGAATGTCATCAATGAAGACAATCACAAAGGAGTCCAAATAGGGCCTGAAAACTCGATTCATCAAATCCATAAATGCTGCTGGGGCATTAATCAACCCAAAAGACATCACCAAAAACTCATAATGGCCATACCGAGTCCTGAAAGCTATCTTATGGATGTCCTCAGCATAAATCCTCAACTGATGGTAACCCGATCTTAAGTCAATCTTAGAGAACACTGCTGCACCCTGAAACTGGTCAAATAAATCATCAATGAGAGGCATAAGATACTTATTCTTCACTATAACCTTATTCAGCTGCCTATAGTCAATACACATATGCATAGAGCAATCCTTTTTCTTCACAAACAAGAAAGAGCACCCTAAGGCGATACACTAGGCCGAATGAAACCCTTACCCAAAAGATCTTAAAGCTGAGAATTTAGCTCCTTAAGCTCTGCAGAAGCCATACGGTAAGGTGCCATAGAAATAGGTTGGGTGCCCGGCTCGAGATCAATAACAAACTCAATATCACGCTCAGGAGAAAGGCCAGACAAGTCGATAGGGAAAACATCGGCGAACTTACATACAATAGGAACAAAATCAAGTGAGGGACTCTTCGTACTAACATCACGAACATAAGAGAGATAAAACTCACAACCTCTTGACACCAATCTCCTAGTTCGAACATAAGAAATAATCACCGTCGGTGCACGACTAAAAACCCCTGCCACACAGGGTATGCCAGGCATGGCTAAGGTAACGGCCATGGCAAAGCAATCCAAGGCCGCATGATAAGATGATAACTAGTCCATGCCCAGAATTACATCAAAGTCCACCATATCTAATACAATAAGATCGGCCCGAGTATCAAACTCTTGAACGGTCACCACACATGATCTATAAATCCAATCCACTACTAAAGAATCACCCATGGGAGTAGATATACATAATGGTACAGATAAAGGCTCTTAAGACAACTCTAACTGTGGTGCATAATAAGCAGAAATATAAGAATAAGTGGATCCCGTATCAAACAAAGCAATAATTGGCTGATGACATACTGAAATCATACCTGTAATTACAGCATCCGAAGACTCTGTCTCCGGTCTACCACATACAATATATAAATGACCTCGCCCGCCACCTGGCTGGGTGTCTGACCTACCACCCATCCTACCTGCCTGAGAACCTCATCGAGAACTGTGGGGACCACCCCTGCAACCTTGAACACCACATCTAGCTGAAGGTGTCACTGATCTGAGAGGTTGAACACTCTGCACTGCAGGCTGAATTATCCCACGCTTGGGACACTCTCTGGAGAAATGGCCAAACACTCCACAAGTATAGCAAGGCCCCGGAATACCACTCGATCCAGAAGATCCGACTAAAGCAAAAAAATCCACCATGGCTAGAAGATCTAGAAGGTGCACTACTCAGAGACTGGCCACTGCTCTGGCCATAAAAATTACTAAAACCAGACTGATCTCTGTCAAAAATTTGAAGTGCTACCTGAATAGGCCTACTGGACTGACCCTGGTGCCGATATGAGTGACGTGGAGAGTACCTACTTTGAGAACCTCTGCCTCTGAACTGTGAGCCTCTATGGATCCTATTGAAACTGCCCTGATAACGTGGTCTCTTATCGCTGCCCCTTTGGGCCTCCTGATGCACCTCCTCCATAGTCAGGGCATAATCAGAAATCTCAAATAAAGACCTACCAGCAGTAACCAAACTCTGAGTAGCCATGTGAAGAGAAAGTCTCAGTCCCCTAACATAACATCGAATCCTTTCATACTCGGTAGGCAAGATCGCAGTAGCATGTCTGGCCAACTCATGAAATCGTCCCTCATACTCGAGAACTGTCATAGAACCCTATTGTAACCCTGTGAAATAATCTCTTAAGAAGACCTCGAAGAACTGAGTCCATGTCAAAGGGGGAGATCCTGGTCTAGAATCAAGAAAACCTCTCCACCAATGTCTAGCAGCCAAGTCCAACTAAAAAGCAGTGTAATCAACCCCACGAGCCTCAACTAGGCCCAAATTACGGGACCTAACCTCGCAAGCAACCAAGAACTCAAATGCATCCTCGTCTGGAGCCCTTGTAAACCTCAAAAGAGTCAATCTAAAAAATCTACCCAATATCTTCTGCTCCTCAATAGACATCGCAAGCTGGGCGACCACCAGCTGAGCATCTACCAGCACTAGGGGAACCTGAACTATGGGTACCGCAGCTACAGGGTGCGCTCATACATCTTTACTACTCTGATCCGCAGATTGTGCACCATCAGATTGTGTACCACTTACTAATTCCAACAACTGGACCAAGGAATCTCTGAGTAACGATGAAGAAATAAACCTCGGGGGAGCCTGAGCTGCCTCTTAGCCCACCAATGGTTGGGGTGGCTGAACCTGTGGAATAATAACTGGATCTGGCAAAGGCTCTCTATCCAGCCCTCGAGTTGGGGTTGCAGATCTACCCTAGCCATGACCTCTGGCTCGGCCATAGCCTCTAGCAGGTGCCCTAGCAGCGGGCTTGGGTTCACCATCACCCATTGTTGTAGCTCGCGTCCTAGTCATCTGTGAAAGAGTGAAACAATGAGGACCTTAGAAACCAACACAGATTCAACGCATGAAATGAATGAGGAAAGTGAAGTCATCCTAAAAATTTCCTGTAGCCTCCCGAAGATAAGATATGAAAGTCATAGTTCCAATCCACGGGACTCTACTAGACACTTGCTCTTGTACCAATAATACCAGTGAACCTAGGCGCTCTGATACCAATTTGTCACTACCCAATTTCTGAGTCATGATAGCACCTACTATGTCCCACCAGTAGGTATGCCAAGCCTTCGCCCAAAATGACAAGTAATAGGCTTAATGGAGGAAGAATACAAAAATAGTACAAATCATGCCATAAATATATGTATGAAAATAAAGGGCTAAATAAAAGAGGGAGAAGAACAAAATGAATCCCTCGACCTAGTAAGGTTGGTATAAGAACCACTAGCAAAAGAATAAGAGTACTAATAATATCAATACACATGTAAACTCAAAATGAAAGACCATAAAAAAATAGGGAAAGGAGAGGGGATCAGCTCTGGCTCTGAAAGCTCACCCTATCTCTGGGACCTGTAGATAGCTAGCTAGAATATCAACGGCGACAGCTAGAACTTGGATCTGCACCAGAAAAGATGCAGAAGTGTAGTATGAGTACTAAAACAATGGGTACTCAGTATACATCATCGGCCGACTGAGCTAAATCATAATAAAAACATAATAAAATGCGAGAAAGTAAGCTAAAGTCAAGGGAAAAGGGACAACCCTGAGATCATACTCTGACATATAGAAATAAATAATGAAATACACGATAACAGACTTTAGGTAAACTATTTATAACCTAACTAGGCCCTCTTAAGCCCAGAAGGGGCAAACAAGAGAGGACTAATCCAAACGAAACCCCATAAACCCGATGGATGTAATCAAGGAAATATACTACTACCATGCTTATGAACCCTTTCGTAACGCAACTCACCGAACTCAAACCGGTACCATAATTCCATGAAATAACCCATAAACACCGGACTTGAACTTGATTTCCCTCCTCATAACTCACCAGCAGTGCCATAATTAGATAGAATATTTTAGAATCAAACCGGTCTTTAAAGGACCAAAATCAATAGAATGTACCGGACATGAACCGGTCTTTAAATGCCATAAATCAATAGAATGTGCCGGACTCGAACCTGTCTTTAAAATAAGCTCAAGATCATTAACCTAGCCCCGAACTAGGTATATGCTATCTAGTTTAAGGCTCAAGATTTAGGATAAAGTTGTGAAATAAGGCCTTCTAGGTCTACAAGGAGCTAAGTGCGATATTATAACCCCAAATCATCAATTTACTTAAGGGATAGGTAATTGGGTTGATTCTACCTCTGAAACGGCCCATAAATCGGCCAAATAAACCAACTTTTACTAACTAAGCAACCAGCCATAAATTTTAACCCAAAACTAGCATAATATTATACTAATACCATAATTAAACTCAATATATAAGTAGGGTAAGCCTAGCCTACTTGGACGCCAAAGAAAGCTCGATAAAATTTGCTAAAGTGGGGCCTTTCCCTTCCAAAAAGCCTTTGCAAAATACCACGCTATCAAAATAACACTCTACACATCAATACGAGAACAACAATACCCATATTGCATATAAATGCATCGGGTCCAAAATCAAGCCGAAAATCCCATATAGGGCCCACTTACGAAATCACAAATTTGAAATCGTCAAAACGTCCCTCAAGGCTTAAGGATCATTTACCCCCAATAATGGGTGAATTTCGAGCATTACAACACCCAAAATCAACTCACAAAGCTAGCTAGGGTTTTGGGCTTAAACGGAGAATTTACCAAGAAATTAGACGGAACTTACAAGGATTTAGACGAGGAAAATAATGTTAACGAACTCTCCAAGCTCCCTTGAATACCCAAGAATCGCCTCTTCTCTCCCACTCTCTCTCTAGGACTTTAATGCTCCAACACTTAGAGAAAAAATGAGAGAAAAATAGGTGAAAAGGGGATTAAATGCCCTGTAGGTGCCGCTTAAGCGGCCACTTGACCGCTTAAGCTGTCACAGCTAAAGCACCGCCACCAGCGCTTAAGCGCTCCATGACCCGGGGTGGACTTCTGCTAAAGCGAATGGGTGCCGCTTAAGCACACCCCACTAAAGTGGACAAGCTTCCGCTTAAGCTGACAGGTGGGTCCAAAGCCCTGGCCGCTTAAGCGGTTGCACCAGCTAAAGCAGCATCAACACTTGGCAATATTTTGCCAAGTTTCCAAGGGGCCCTCGGGATTCATTCGGAACCCCGTGAATGCAAACAAACTATGCTACCCTATCAAATTCGACATTCTGAACTCAATGGCGCAATCCAAATTTCCATCTGGGGTAGTTTTGATGAAATATGGATCCCACACCCAATTGGCCGTTTTAACCAATTTTCACCTAATAGCCCAAAATGAGTCCAGAAGCCTCGGGACCCGAACCAAAGGTCCCCTTAGCCTAAAATCAATGTTACAGAGATGATGGAACCATCAGAATTAGCATACAAGGCTGCCTACCTGATGTTTAGGCCCAGTCGCCAAATTTGAAAAACGACGATTTCAAAATAGGGAAATGACTCTAAAAACCAAACGAACTACTCGGTAACCGAACTGTCAGCTCCAGAAAGTCATAAATGACTTGAGGCATCTATGAAAATCCTCTAAACGCTGAAATAATGTGGAGAAGTAGAAAATAACCAGGAGGGTCATTACAATATCGTTAATATTTGTATGTCAAATTTATCATTTGTAATTGTATATAAACAAGTATCATTTATATGCATATGGTTCAAGTTACATAAACATGTATCATTTAATACAAATGTAACATTTGTATTTGTATAATTTATCATTTGTATTTGTATTGTTCAATTTGTATCAATAAAATATAATTCATATCAATGAATATGAATACAGGTGTTCATAGAAAGAAAAATAACAATTCTTTATCACTTGTTTAAAAATACAAATGGTGCAGTCAACTACAAATTCAAATACAAACAAATAAAATTACAAATACAAATACAATATGCGGTCAACTTAAAAATACAAAAACAAAATAGTTCTCTAAAAAATACAAGTGTATCGACGAAAATAGAATACAAATACAAATATAAATACAAACAAAATAAAACCACAAAATACAAATACAATATGCAGTCAACTATAAAATACAAATACAAAATAATTCTTTAAAATACAAGTGCGAATTGTATAAAATATAAAAGATGGTGCGAACTATAAAATACAAATACAAGTGTGAACTATAAAATACACACAAATACAAGTGTGAACTATAAAATACAAATATACTTGTATCAATGAATACATTTATGTTAGTGCAAATTTATATACAATAAGCGGTTGTGGTATTTTCACTATCATCCATGGCTTGTGGGACGTAGCCATATTTTTCGAAAATACAAAAAATATAAAATAGAACAAAAAAAATGAGAAAGAACAAAAAAATACAAAAAAGAATAAAAAAAAGAAGAAAGAGAAATCGAAGCTAGATAGAAAAGTAAAAAAAAAAAAAAGCGAAAAGAAAAAAACAAAAAAAAAATAAAGAAAAAAAATAAAAATAGGAATAAAAAAAAAAGTGAAAAAGGAAAAAATGAGAAAGAAAAAAAAAACAAAAAAAGGAAATAAAAAAGAAAGAGAAATAGAAGAGAGAGAAAAAAATTAAAAAGTAAAAAAATAAAAATAGAAAAAAAAATGAAAATAGAAAAAAAAACAAAAAGAAAAAAAAGCTAAAAAAACGAAAAAGGAAAAAAAGAAAGAGAAAAAAAGGCTAGAGATAGAAGAGAGAGGGAAAGAGAGAAAATAATGAAGGATAAGGAGTCACTAAAATAATGTTATTTTGCTATGCCACCTAATATCTTTAAAGTGTTGCTATTTAGTTTAATTAAGGGGTAAAATTTGCTACTCTCTATACTTTTTCCTTTTTTTTTTTTTTTTTTTTTTATCCTTTAGCAAATTTATTTTTAGTTTATTTTTATTTTATAAAAAATCTTTATTTTTACACATAAGATATCTAAAAACAGTTATTTATAAAATCTTTTTCTTGTTTTCTCTTGGCACATGTTTAGCGTGACGTGCTAATGTACGCCCATCGGAAATGAGGAAAAGAGGACAACTACGCAAAGACATGGTGACAACGACTCCTCTTCCGTTGTCGGATTTTATTCCATTGGAGGAGAGATCTGGTAGTCTTAACAAAATAGGATCGTTAAGTAAGTGTGGGACTGCCTCCATTGCAACCACTCCTAGAGGAAATCTGGGAATACAATCAACGTTGCAGATGAGAGGCAAACAAGTAGCAAGGCTTGATGGCGGGATCGAGCGGAAATGGGTCAAGAGCCAACACCCCAACCATTGGGGAACGAGTTAATTTGGATCTGACGAAGGTCTGGTCTCCTAAAGTCAATCTTCACTCTCATGGAGAGCCAACACTTAGCAAGGAGGAGCTGAAAGGTCAAAACAAGCAGTCATGGGTGAACCTAGTTGCAGGTAACAAATTGGCTTTGAAAGGCATGTCCCTAACCTTTATTGCACCAGTAATTGAAAATGGGGAACACGTGGTAGAATTGCAATAGACAGAAATTGAAAATGGTACGGAGAAGTGGAAGTTATCTATTATTCTATATGTTGTTGGGGTGGATCCGACAATCAGAGCAATTGAGAGGTTCATAGCTGGGCAATGGAACCTTGCGACTAAACCACGAATCTACTATCACAATGATGGTTTTTTTGTGATAAAATTCAGCAGTATGGAGGAGAGGAACTAAGCATTATACTTTGGCCCATACTCAATCCATAATAAGCCAGTGATAATCAAACCATGGACTGCGGACTTCAATTTTCATGAAGAGGTGTTGAAGACCATTCCACTTTGGGTTAAACTACCAACTTGCCGCTCAATTGCTGGGAGTCTGCAACTTTAAGTAGGATTGGTAGTAGTCTGGGAGTGCCACTATATGCTGATGACTATACAATAAGGGTGGATCGTATCTCATACGCTAGGATTTTATCGAAAATGGACATCAGTAGACATTTGCCAAAAGAGGTCAAAATTAAGGATCCGGAGGGACGACTGTTTGCACAACCAGTGAGATATGACTGGAAACCCCTGTATTGTGGAGTTTACTTGCAACTTGGGCATGTGTTCAAGCCTAAAGAGCCTCCACAACCAAGAAAGAAACCAATGATACCTGGCCAGTCAAAGCAGCAACAAGCAAAGACAAGGGTGATCAGGGCTGAGTGGAAATCCAGGAGTATTGCTGAGGTGGGTACTACGAGTACTGCACCTACTATGCCCGTGATAACTTCAATTCAGCATAAGGAAAACATAGATGAGGATGGGTGGACACTTTCTTCCGGGAAGACTGCAGCAAAAGCTAGTAAACCAGGAGTTCCTACTAGTGCTACAAAGGATAAAGCCAAAGTTCCAATCCATTTTGGTCCTAAGGTAGGGGACTTTCTGGAGGATCAAGAGAAGTTAGATGATACAAACACTAAGTTTCCTAATGAAGTTAGTCACATGGAATGTCCGGGGCCTCAACAAGGCCTATAAACATAGAAACGTACAAAAGTTTATGAAGGAGAATAAAGTAGCCTTGATTGCTATTGTGGAGCACAAGGTGAAGGAGCAATTTTCTAGTAGTATAGTAAAGAAGATATGGCCATCGTGGATGTGGTGTAATAATTATAGAGTTGGAGTCAATGGAAGGTTGTGGATAGTTTGGGACCCAAGTGAGGTATAATTTCATCTCATACAGAGTAATGATCAGCTTATTCATGGTTGTATTACGATGCTAAATACTGGTAGTCAACTCCATTTTATAGCTATTTATGGTCTACATACTGTTGAGACTAGAAGATATTTATGGACAGAATTGCTTCGATTAAAATAGATAGTACAAGGTCCATGGTTATGCATGGGTTATAATGTTGTGATGCATCAGGAAGACATAATTGGTGGAAAACCTATCTTAGAGGCTGAAACTAGGGATTTTAAAGAATTTCTAATAGCTGCTAGCATGGTTGAGATGAAAACAGTGGGGCATAGTTATACATGGACTAATTCTCATGTATTTAGTAGTATTGATAGGGCCATTGTGAACTCTGACTGGATACAGTTATACCTCACTTAGATGTCAATGTACTTGACCCAAGCTTCTCGGATCATTCGCCTTTGTGCGTGTAGGTGTCAGATGATATAAAGAGACCTAAGCCTTTCAGGTTCTTTAATCATTTGACAGAACATAGGGAATTTATGAATTCGGTGAAATCTGCTTAGAGTAAGAGATATATTGGGATGTCATCAGTATAGGTCAATCTCAAGGGGGTCAAGTATGCACTTAAAGGTCTTCATTCCACTGAATTTTTGGGGATTGAATCGAATGTGCAGCTGGTGAGACAAAAGTTGCTCTTGATGCAGGAGAAAATAAAAGATCCACACACAGCTACACCTCTGTTTGAAGAAGAAAAGGAACTCAGAAGACAACTTGAAAAATGGGTAACTGTGGAGGAAATCATATACAGGGAAAAGTCACGAGTGAATTAGCTAAAGTTAGGAGACTAAAACACTGCCTACTTTCATGCCTATATAAAGAATAGATATAGCCAAAACAGGATACACAGCTTGATAAACTCAAAAGAAAATACTATTGTCACTGAGCAGGGCATTGTTGAGGAGAGACAAGGTTTTTATAAAGACTTGTTGGGTAAAGCAACAACTTCTTTACCAGCCATCAATCCTGATGTGATCAAACAAGGGCACATTCTATATAGAGAGCAGCAATTGTAATTAATCGCACCTGTTACCACTAAAGAAATCTATAGTGGTTTGTGTGGGATAGATGAAGATAAGGCTGCCGGCTGCAATGGGTTTAACTCCCTATTCTTCAAGAAAGCTTGGTCAAAGGTTGGTGAGGATATAACACGAGATGTGATGCAATTTTTTGAGGATTCTAACATGCCAAAGCCATTAATGTTACCACTGTCACAATGATACCAAAGGTGCAACACCCTTCGTTTATAAAGGCGTACCGACCCATTTCTTGTTGTACAATGCTCTATAAGATAATTTCACGAGTCTTAACTAATAGAATGCAAGGAATAATGGACTAGTTGGTTGATAATAGTCAGGCTGCCTTCGTTCTTGGATGCGTATTTACAAAAATATTATTTTAAGCCATGAGCTTATCAAGGAATATGGTAGGAAAGGCATTTCGCCTAGGTGTATGATCAAGTTAGACATGCAAAAGGTATACGATTCAGTTGAATAGGTGTATTTGGAACAGGTGGTGCAAGGGATAAATATACCTGACAAGTTTATAGGATGGATCACGAGTTGTGTGCACACAGTGTCCTCCTCTGTGTTGATCAATGGTAATCCTACTAAGCCTTTCCAAGCAAAGAAGGGACTCAGGCAAGGAGACCCCTTATCCCCGTATTTGTTTGTATTGGCCATGGAGTATTTGGCGATACTGTTGAAAAATCTAAGTATGGTGCCTGACTTTAACTACCATCGGAAGTGCAAAAAAGTAAACTTGGTACAATTAGGATTTACCGGCGACCTTCTACTATTTTGTCGGGGGGGCTATACTGGATCTGTTGTCTTCTTGTATGACTGCTTCAACAATTTCTCTAATGCTTCTGAATTAATAACAAATAAGAGGAAAAGTTCAGTATATTTTAGTGGGGTGAATCAAGATATCCAGCAAGAGATTATGCATGCTTTGGAGATAGAGAAGGGAGATCTACCATTACGTTATTTGGGTGTTCCGTTGAGTACCAAGAAACTATCTATATCTCAGTGCCAGATTCTTATGGATAAAATAGTTGGCAGAGTGCAATCATGGACCTTAAAATTTTCGTCTTATGCAGGTAGATTGCAGTTGGTTAAGACTGTCTTATTTGTGATTCAAATTTATTGGTCCCAGATCTTTGTGATTTGCAAGAAAATTCTAAAGATGATTGTGGCAGTATGTTGAACTTACTTATGGACTGAAGGGACTGAGACAACCAAAAAGCTTTGTTAGCATGGGAAACAGTGTGTAGTACATGAACGGCTGGAGGCTTTAATGTGTTAGATGTGCATACTTGGAATAAGACAGCTATATGTAAGTTGTTGTGGAGCATTTGCAAGAAAAAAGATAGGTTGTGGGTGCAATGGATACATGCGTATTATGGGTGATGTGAACCTATTTGGGACAACCCCTTAAAGCAAGCCTCTTGGGTTGTTCGAAAGATTTTTAAGGATCAAAAATACATGGCGGTGGCTGGAATTGACATGGAAGAGATGATGCACTGGAACAAATTCTCGATAAAAACTGTCTATCAAAGACTTAGAGGCATCTTTTCAATGGTACAGTGGAAAAAGTTAGTATGTAATAATAGGGGGATGCCAAAATGAGTATTCTTGCTAATACTAGATGCACAAGAGAGGCTATTAACGTGGGATAGGCTCATAGCTTGGGGTATTACTGTTGCTGCTGACTGCCCCTTGTGTATGGAGGAGGATGAATCAATTGATCACCTATTCTTTAAATGCTCTTACTCAGCATATGTATGGGGGAAGGTACTGGAATGGCAGGGTATAAGAAGGGATGTGCAACATTGGCAGGGGGAGCAACAATACATCATGGACCGGGTTAAAGGTAACTCTGCGAGTGTGAGAATCTATAGAATGACAGTGGATGATTATGTTTATCACATATGGACAGAAAGGAATCAATGAATATTTCAAAAACAATGTAGACTAGTAATTAGACTCATTAGGTTGATCATACAAAAGGTGTTATGTAGAGGGTTGATGCAGCAGAAACTTGAATCAAGGATTGCTAACTTGAACTATTACCCGAGCTGAGTAGACATAGCTACTGTAATAGAGTTAGGAGATGAATAATATAGTGTAAGCTTGGGGCTACTGTCCAAGATGCACGATTGACTTTCTATTTTGTAACTATTCACTTTTGGTAATAAAATTCTGATTAGTTATAAAAAAAAACCATTTCCACGTGAAAAAGTATTGCATTAGAGTGGTGGTTTGACAATATTTTAAAGTATTTTAAATTAACAGTAATGTTAAAGTATTAATAAAAATCAATAATACTGATATGTAATAAGAATTAATATATTCATAAAAAATGGCTTTAATCCATTGAATTGTATGGCAAACATTTAGGAAAGGTCAATTAATCTTACAAGAATTATAAGTCCATAAAAAGAAAATAAACACCAAAAAAACATATTTAGTCTAAGAAAAATATCTACTATAAAGTGCAAATGTGTAATGATCATATCCAAGTTAAGAGTGTCCTAACCCAACCTACGGATCTTGCGGGCACCTACTCAATTCTACCCTAGATATGAGAACCCTTACCACCCAATCATTTGATTATTGCGGAAGAAATTATTAAACCTTAAACATAAATAAATCCATGAAATAAATAACCTTTCTTTTTCAACAACAAAAATTTATTACAAAAAGATACATTGCGGAATTCTACTAAACCACTTCCCAAAACCTAGTCTAAACCGATATAAGAGCACTAATCAAATGGAAAGATAATTCAAGACTGTAATGAACCTCCAGGTCATTTCCTCGATTTTCATGCGTTCCGGCTTTTCGAGCCTCCTCGTAGCGGTAACATGTCATTTATGACTTGCCGGAATTGTCGGTTCGGTTATTGAATAGTCCGTTTGGGTTTTAGACCCATTTCCCTATTGTTGAGAGCATGTGGAGTGATAAAGAGTGGGGATTCACCCATTGAAGCTAATGTAAGTTAGCTCATCACTCCTTGGTCATTATCCATAATTTTACCCGTTGATTTCCGACCCATTTCATTGTAAATTCTAAGAAATTAGGTCTTTGAAATCCTAATATTTGGGGACTGATTTAAGCCCCGGTTTACGCTCCATTTGTGTTCACCTTTTGGGAACATATTCCTTATCATTCGAGGGACCTCGTGGCGGATTCAATTTTGAGATTCTGTTAGCGGGCCCTACAGGCCCATTATTGACCCAATTTTGGGCCCGGAGTTTTATATTGCAATATGGGTATCGTTTTACTCTTAATGACATGTAGGTTACTATTTTGATAGTGTGATGTTGATTAGGTATCGTGGAGCAAAGGTTGAGCGATTTGTGGACACTTCAAGAATTGCAGTTTGGCATCGAGGTAAGCTTCATTCTACTTTTCTCTATGAGATTGTGTATAGTATAGACTACATGCTAGGTAGGGAATATAGGGAATATAGGGTATGATTATGGCTAATATAGCATGATTTAGCCTATTTTATGGAATTTGGGGTAGAGATGTGACCCGAACCACCCTAGTATAAATACTTGTTATGTCCATAGAGCCCTATCGCCCTTGAATATAAGCATGTTAACCATAGCTGATAATTAAGGATCCTTTGATATGAGACTTACCATTTGACTTAGCGATACGGGAGGTTCTTCCCCGATTAGATCCTAGTGGTGGCTTTATGCTCTTAATTATTGTGGTTGCCCGGGTTATGAGACCTTGCTATATTGGTTATATACTATTGGGCCCGAGACCGTGATTATGAGGCTAGTTGGACTTTGGTGAGTATTCTGCCCTTAGCAAGGGAAATATTATCATTTATAGACTGATGTCGCCCAAAGTATACCTACGAAAAAGTACAATGCAGTCGCTGAATCAAATATAGAACCCAACTTGGTTGGGGTCGATCCCACAGGGAATAGGTCAAAGTATGAGTAGACCACTAGAAGGAATAACTGGCAAGTAACTAAAACTGGGGTTTTTTGCTAATGATTAGTAACGATGACGATTGCTGGCTGCTATCGAGTGTGTAAACAATAAGATAAATTCACTAGGACTGTGATCCCCAATGATTCCTTAACTCCACCGGTGACTTATGCTTAACAAGACTGCCCCACTGCACTGCATGCAAAATCTAACAAGTTAGGTTCATCTAACTGTCTCTCGACTGTCATTAGATAAATTTCACTCTTCTCCTCTTGGTCTCCAAGTGTCGCACTTCTAACCCTTGTCCTGGATTTCAGATAACCTTTCCCTCTAAGGCTCCGGTTATTAGATGAAGGTTAATAGCTCCAAATCTCTGTTGTTATCTCCTTTTTCCAATCCCTACCTCTCTCTCTAGCAAGTCTAGAATACAAGCAAGATTCTAACGTTTGCAACCGTTAGAAAAGCAATCAATGCGAAGGAAACAACAATACATGCGTACGCAGCAGTACAAAGTCGTTTTGCACTTCACCGGTTTCTTTAATTCTTCATGATTCAAACAACCCTAGTTGATGGGTTTAGCTACTCATAATTGCAAGAACACAAGAATAATCCAAAGATGAAAGCATAATTGTGATCTCATAAGAATGAAGGAAAAACCAAAATTTCAATTATCAATCAATCTCAGAATTAGGGTTTATAAATACAAAACCAAAATATATAGCTCAATCAGTGTAAAATAACTCTCAAAGCAGTAAATTGTCCAACACCCGCACTTAGGACTACCTAGGGGTATTTATAGATACAAAACTAGTCCTATCCAAAACAAAATAGGAGAACAGAGTCGGCAGCTTTCACGATGTCGTGACTTGGTGTCGTGGAACCAAGTCACGGCACGTGATTTGTATCGTGGAAATCAGCCTTTTCTTGGATCTCTGAAGTGGACTCACGCCATCAAGTCACGCCACGTGGATGTCAGTCACGTGGCGTGAGTCCTGTCGTGGAACTCAGGTGAAATGTTAGTCATCTGAAAGACAGTTCACGACACAACCCACGGCTCATGAATGGGAATCACGGCTCGTGAGTGATGCCGTGGGTTACTCCATAGTGCAGATTCATTCTTTCCTCATCAGACACATCATCTTTGGGATTGATTCTTCCTCTTTTGGTCATTTTACCTTTAAAAACCTATTTTCCTGCAAATTAGGACAGAAACCACATCATATCTACAAAACACACCCAAATTATTGCATATTTTCCTTGTTTTAAGCATCGAAAGTGCCATATAACCATGGCACATCAACACCCTCAACTTAGAATATTTGCATGTCCTCAGGCGAACAACACAAAACTATACCAACACAATGCTTAACTAAGAGAAACCTAAGGGACTTATGGCAGTCAACTTGTTACTTTTTGGTACAAATTCTTTTCCGACCCCTCCTACTTTCAAAGTAGAACCAAAGTGTGTCTATAAGCAATGCAGAATCATGACATAGCAGGGATCAAGTGACGGCACCAAATTATGCACAAACAACTAAGCGTATATGCAATTGACATTTCCAGAACAACTAGCAGCTAATTATGCAACCCATGTGCCCTCACAATCAAAGAAGTCCGATGCACTCTCAGTATACTAATGAATATTAACATAGGGACGAGGTAAAAACACTCACGCTCAAAAAGAAGTTAAGACAGTGTGCGTTAAATACCATAGGCTTGCCCTTATTTTCTATGCCTTCGATTTTTGGACAGTCGGACTAGGATCACTATAGGACTTTGCTCGGCTTGTAATGTAGGCTTAGGGACGGGTATGATGTATATGGGTATAGTGACTCAACCCTCCTTGATACTACACTATTTTTGGCCCCATTTCCAACCTTTTTCATTTTATTCTCCCTTATTCTCCTTTCTTTTATTCTCAGATTTTTTTTCGGGTGTGATTTTTCTCAAACTTTACAACACAACTCTCTTTTTTTTTTTTTTTTTATATATATTATTTGTTTTTCTGTTCTTCACATCCAAATATCTTTTCCTCTTTTTCTTTTATCAACCCTTCTGCATACCCAACTCAATCTACGCACCCCTATGATAGCCACCCTCAAATCAAGCGTTTTGCCTGAGTTGAGGTACACAGTGTCCAAGGAGGGACCAGGGCCAAGACAGGTTCATTGTAATCAAAATGGGAAAGTAAAATAGGCTAATGAAAGTAATGGGTCAATTAAGGCTCAAATTCGGGGATCAAGGGATACTTATTTAATTTGGTTTGGTATTTTAGGCTAAAAGTGGACTTTCTTAAAAACGGCCTATGATCCTTTCCTAATCCCTATCCTTTAACTTGGGCAAGACCAACCGGGCAAGTTCTGAATCGCACACACACAGCTAACTAAGTAGTGACCTCACACGCACATAGCACAGGGTTATATTACCAACTACTACCTATCCGTTCATGTAATGCTAGCTACGGTTGTTTGCCTATAATTCTAGTGCCACAACAAGATCCAATCAGCAGTCACACACAAAGCATTTCAGGAGGGGTATCCTTAGCAACAAAATAAAAACACACATAAGAGATCTTTCAAAACTGAACTGCACTAAAGTCCCCTCATTTTCTCCTAATATAGCAAGAAACATAAAAACATCAACAATAACGTCCTACACATGCCAGTTCTACTATGATAGCACACTCGGGGGAAAAGAAACACGGCAACAAAAAAGTGGTGGTACACCCTCACCCCCAACAAAACATGGTGCAATGCCCTCAATGCACTGATATCAAATCAAAAACAAGAGAGTGAAGACATACCTGTGGCGCTCTAAGCGCCGAAAGTGGGCCCGCCAGCCGCGGAATCATCAGCCTGTATGGTAGAAGGTGCATTAGGTGGAGGAACTGGCTGGCTAGCAGATGCACCATGTGCCCTCTGCTCTGCCTCGATCTGGCTAGCCTGATATTCTACTCGGGAGGCTTTAACAGCTCTCCTCAAATTGGTCTCATATTCAGCATCACTTGCACTCTCATCCGCCAGACTGCAGGGTCGTTTGCCTCTATCCATGGGCGGCTCCTCATCAGCAAATAAATCAATCTCGAAGGCTGGTCGTACAGAGGTCGGGACGGGCATAGGTGGTATAATGGGAGTACTAGACGATGCCAGTGCCCAAACCTCCTCTCTTAACGCAACAACCTCCTGGGTCAAGCAGTCCATGTCAGGGCTCGGTGCAGCACTCAATCGGGAGGCCATACGTGCTGCAAAACTATCAATCCGTCCATACAGGCCCCGCATAAGCTGGGTCATGGCTGCATTCATCCGAGCCTCCACCCTAGTTTCTACAGCTTCTACGGTAGATCGAACCCAAGGCTTAAGCTGGGATACCAGCTTAGCCATCTGAGCCTCGGTGTGAGCCTGGCGTTCAAACATCTCTGTCTGCCTGTCAACTAGCTGCTGCAGAAAGTCTCAAGAGACGGACACCATCCCAGCAGGAGTCGGTGGGACACTAGTACTAGGTACCTCATCATGAATAGGGCCAACGCCCTCAGTCTGTACCGGTACCCTAACTGGTGTGGGAACAGGCACAGGCACACTACTCAGCTCATCCAGTGCAGCACCCGACGCCTCCGACGGCTGTGACCCTTGGGGAAGAATGGGGTGAAAACTCCTCTGCTGCATCATTACAATATCTGCCAAACGGGTCACCTCTATAGAATTATCGATGGCAGGTATCCTGGCCACCCCTGCTCTATCACACAAACCTTGGATCAGACATGGGAAAGGGATACTCGTGTGATCTCTGAATGCTCGCTCGTGGATCTCTTGGATGATGTACCATGCGAAATGAATCTCATAACCAGCCAAGATGCTGGCTACTACTACAGCCCTGTCCAAGGTGAGTGAGTTATCAGCGTTTGTCGGACCCAACCTATGACGAACCACTGACCACCAGAATCGACCCGTAAAATGAAGCGTGGACTTTTTGATGTCCAGCTTCCCAGTCACCCAGCTAGCCTCTACACCCTCCTCGGCTATGTAATCGCCAATCCATTTAACCAACTCTAATTTCTGCTCTGCATCTCTCATCCAAACTCTATCTCTGACTGTGTCGATCCTGTGATCAAATTCAGCTGTCGCAGTCGGAAGTGGACGGTCAGGCCCAAACAGGAAGCGGTGAATGGTCTCTTCTGAAATGTCAACTCGGGTACCGCGCACCATAACCTGAGTCAACACTGGCTGCAACATATATATTGCTGCCCAACTGGAGTGCTCAGACCAATCGATGTAGCATAGGAAACATAAAATTCTCAAACCAATTCCGAGCTATACCTGCCGGAAGGCTGCGCCATCCAACCCAAGCCATACCGCTCAAAAACAGGCCAAATATCCGGCAATGCCCTTAACTCCTCTGCTCTATATTGGGGCTCCTCCATAATGCTCCTTCGACAAATACCCCTCTCAGTCATCTCAGTATCTCGATCATAAATCGCTCGCATGCCCTGAACACACCACCTCTGAACCTCCCTAATCTGTGCAGAAGTCGGGGCACTCTCAGCACCAGTATCGAAAAGCGAGGCCACAGACGTCTCCTGACTTGTAGCATCATCAGCAGAAGTATCCTGACCCGTAGCCTCGGCCGCAGACCCTGACTTAGAAGCATCCTCCCACTCTTCAGACTGGGGGGCTGACTCAACAAACGCCGCTGGTACAACTGGCTCACCAGGTGGTAGGACCGGCTGAATTACAGCCCGGGCAGCTACTCGGGCACGCGTCTGTAACCTCATAGCCCGTGGTACTAAGGCCGTGTCATCCTGACTAATCTCAAATTCTTCCACGAACCCACTTGGTTCAGACTCAGTGGGTTCATCCCTCAGACGGGTCGGTAAGTCCGAATTTTTGGTCCGAATTCGGGATGATGCATCAAGGTGGTCACTTTTGGGATTGGATTTTGGAGGCATTGTAACGGGTTAGGATCAAAATTCTTGGGTATGGGGTCGGATTTGGGTTTGGTTTGGTATGGTTGATTCAAATTTTTAGACCTATTTGGTAATGGGGTTTGGATTTTCGAATAGGGAACGGATGTGGTGAGTGTTGGGGATTTGGTTTTTGGATTTTTGGACTTTGGAAGAGATGGGATTCGGATTTAATGGGGAGAAGTAGAGGGAATTGGAATTTTAGGGTTTAAGTTGAATGAATTTAAAGTGGAGAAGAAAGAGTTTTAATCGGGTATAAATCAGGTGAGGAAGAAAGGGTTTCGAATTTGTTTTGGAAAAATTAGGCTCGGGTCGAATTTTGATTTCTAGTGTTTTTATGTTTCACGACATGACCCACGCCACATGACTGACACCCACGTGACGTAGAGTCTGTCGTGACTGGTGTGCTGTAACTGGACTTAGTGTTTGATTCCAACGATACCAGTCACGTGGCGTAGATCCCATCCACGTCATGTGAACTACTTCCGTGGAAATGATTCAGAACCTAGAAATCTTTCTCTGAGTTTGACGATGTCATCCACGTGGTATAGAACCCCATCACGTGTCTTAATTCATGTCTTGGAGGAAATTTCACCACTTCTGGTAGATTTTGTGATTTTCAACTAACTGCTACTCAATAATCCAATCTCCTCCAAACAAAATCTTGGGTTGCCTCCCAATCAGCGCTTGATTTAACGTCACGGCACGACATGGCTAACTTGGATACTCAGACTTCCCCAACTAGCCCATGGGTTGCCTCCCATGAAGCGCCTGATTTAACGTCACGGCACGACATAGTTAACTTGACTACTCAGACTTCATCAAGTTCAAGTTCTTCAATCGTCCTTATCTCTTCCGAAATTCCTACATAATGCTTAACACGTTGTCCATTGACTTTGAATAGGATATTATCTGCTCCTTTCAGCTCAATAGCACCATGTGAGAATACCCGAACTACCGTGAATAGGCCAGACCATTTGGACTTTAATTTTCCAGCAAACAGGCGAAGCTTGGAGTTATACAACAGCACCAAATCTCTCGGATGAAACTCTCGATTCTCAATTCGACGATCATGATACAATTTCATCTTTTCTTTATACAATGCTGAACTCTCATAAGCCCAGAGATGAAATTCACCCATCTCATTCATCTGTTCCAGTCTCATTTTAGCCGCTTCATTCCAGTCTAAATTCAACCTTTTCAATGCCCACAATGCTTTATGTTCTAGTTTGACAGGCAAATAGCAAGCTTTTCCAAAAACCAACTGATATGGTGAAGCACCAATCGGTGTTTTGAAAGCCGTTCGATATGCCCATAATACATCGTCCAATCTACGAGCCCAATCAGTCCTATTAGCATTGACTGTTTTTGCTAAGATAGACTTGATTTCACGATTTGATACCTCAACCTGCCCACTTGTCTGCGGATGATAAGTTGTGTCCACCTTATGCTTTACACCGTATTTTTCCAAAAGAGCCTTAAACAGCCGGTTGCAAAAGTGGGATCCTCCATCACTAATAATAACTCGAGGTATCCCAAATCGTGAGAAAATGTTCTTTTTCAAGAAAGCTGTGACACTTCTTCCTTCATTATTGGGAAGCGCAATTGCCTCTACCCACTTAGAAACATAGTCAACAGCCACCAAGATGTACTTCATTCCATGCGAGCTCACAAATGGACCCATAAAGTCAACTCCCCACACATCGAACAATTCAAGCTCAAGAATAGCAGTCATGGGAAGTTCGTGTCTGCATGAAATATTACCTTGCCTTTGACACCGGGCACAAGCACGGGCATAGTCATGAGCATCCTTGTAAATGCTGGGCTAATAGTACCCACATTACAAGATTTTATGGGCAGTCCTTGCACCTCCATGATGACCCCCAACTGGAGATGAGTGACATGCCTCCAAAATACTCATCATTTCGACCTCTGGGACGCATCTTGGAATAATACCATCTGCACACACTCTGAACAAATATGGCTCATCCCTGAAGAATTTATTTACCTCATGCATGAACTTTCTTCTCTGCTAATACGTCATATCTTCTGGAACTAGATCACTTGCCAAAAAGTTGGCAAAATCAGCAAACCAAGGGATTAAATCTTGGGATGCTGCTAGCACTGGCTCATCTGGAAAAGTATCATCAATTTCAAGATCATCTTTCAATTTCAGCATGGCCTCCTCCTCAAGGCGTGACAGATGGTCAGCCACTTGATTTTAGGTCCCCTTCTGATCCTTGACTTCAAAGTCAAATTCTTGCAACAGAAGTACCCACCGAATCAGTCTTGGCTTAGCATCCTTTTTTGACATAAGATACCGAAGAGCCGCATGATCTGTGTGCACAATCACCTTCATGCCAATCAAGTAAGATTTGAATTTTTCGAAAGCAAAGACTACTGCCAACAACTCCTGCTCAGTCACAGTGTAATTCTTTTGAGATGGATTAAGCACTTTGCTAGCATAATAGATCGGATGTAATATCCTTTCAAGTCTCTGGCCAAGGACTGCACCCAAAGCCACTCCACTAGCATTGCACATAACCTCAAACGGCTTAGTCCAATCTGGTGACACAATGATAGGGGCTGACACTAACTTCTCTTTAAGACACTCAAACGCTTTAAGACATGCTTCATCAAACATAAACTTCACCTCTTTCTCTAAAAGTTTCCACAAGGGATGAGCAATCTTGGAGAAGTCTTTGATGAACCTTCTATAAAAACCAGCATGACCTAGAAAACTCCGAATACCTTTTACAAAGATAGGTGGGGGAAGCTTCTCAATTACTTCAATTTTTGCCTTATCCACCTCCATGTCGTTCTTCGAAATCTGATGCCCCAATACGATACCTTCATTGACCATAAAGTGACACTTTTCCCAATTCAGCACTAGGTTGCACTCCTCGCATCTTTGCAGCACATTAGCAAGGTGTGCCAAACAGCCCTCAAACGAGTCACCCACTACAGAAAAATCATCCATAAACACCTCGATAGTGTCTTCCACCATGTCGGAGAAAATAGACATCATACAACATTGAAAGGTGGCCGGTGCATTGCACAAACTGAAAGGTATCCTCTTGAATGTGAACGTCCCATATGGACAAGTGAAAGTGGTCTTTTCTTGGTCTTCGGGGGCTATAAAGATCTAGTTATACCCCGAATAACCATCAAGAAAACAATACCATCCTCTGCCAGCAAGACGGTTTAGCATTTGGTCCATGAAGGGCATAGGGAAATGATCTTTTTCAATCCACGAATTCAGCTTTCTATAGTCCATGCAAACTCTCCATCCGATCATCAGCCTCATTGGAATCAACTCATTTTTGTCATTTGGGACCACCGTGATTCCTCCCTTTTTTGGCACACACTGAACCGGGCTCACCCACTTGCTATCAGTAATAGAGTAGACCACTTCTGCATCCAACCACTTGATGATCTCTTTCTTTATGACCTCTTGCATAGGTGGGTTTAGACGACGCTGGTGTTCAATGCTAGCGATGCATTCTGGCACAAGCTGAATTTTATGAGTGCAAATGCCGGGTGGAATACCTATGATATCTGTAATGGTCCAACCAATGGCCCTCTTGAATCTTCTCAAAATCGAGACCAAATCCACCACTTTCCATTCCACCAGCTTAGCAGAAATAATCACTGGCAAGGTATTGTTGGCTCCCAAGAATGTGTAGCGAAGGTGGGCCGGAAGAGCCTTAAGCTCTAACACTGGAGGCTCCTCTATAGATGGGCGAGCTGGTGGAGTTATCCTATTCTTTAAATCAAGATCCAGTTTCTTGGGTGCATAAGTGTACGCTCCTTTACCAGCTAGTGCACCCACCATCTCATCATAGTCTTCTATACCATTTTCTTCACAGTTCATGATCACGGCAGCCAGAGGTTCCACTCCCAACCTTTCTTCAATGGGCACGGCAACTTAAATATCATCAACCGCATCTATCACTGAAATGACTCTCTTATCTTTTGGCTGCTTCATTGACCGACAGACATTGAAAGTAACCTGCTCATCATTCAATCTAAATTGCAGCTACCCAGTTTCTATATCAACCAGTGCACGACCCGTGGCAAGGAATGGTCTTTCCAGTATGATGGGAACCTCAAAGTCAACTTCACAATCGAGGATCACAAAATCAGCCAGAAATATGAAAGAAGCAACCTTCACCAAAACATCGTACAGAATGCCCACCGGTTTTTTCACAGTTCTATCGGCCATGAGAAGTCTCATGGAGGTTGGTTTTGGTGCACCCAACCCCAATTACTTGAACACGGTTAATGGCATTAGGTTGATGCTAGCACCCAAATCGCACAGTGCTTTAGCAAAGTCGTATGACCCAATAGTACACGGGATTGTGAAAGCTCCTGGATCTTCTTTCTTTTCAACTAAGGACCGGGAAGCAATTGAACTACAATGATGAATGTTATCTGTGGGCTCAAAACTGACCGTTCTCTTCTTAGTCACCAAGTCTTTCATGAACTTGGCATAGCCTGGCATCTGCTCTAATGCTTCTACAAGAGGGATGATAACTGACAGCTCTTTCAACATGGTGATGAACTTCTGATACTTTCCTTCCTCCGCCTTTTTCTTCAACCTTTGAGGATAGGAAGGAGGAGGTCATGGAATATTTTTGAGTACTTTTGGTACCTCTTTCTCCTTCCTCTTCTCAGATTTTGCATTGTCGCTATCATCCTGCTGATTTGGAACCTTGTTACCCTTTGCATTATCTGACTCTAACTCAACTTCAACATCGATAACCACTGGATCATTAGGCATACTACTGTCAGCAGGCATAGGTGGATCTGTCGTGCACTTCCCGCTTCTAGTAGTGATGGTGAGGCAATGACTATCATTTTTAGGATTCTGGACGATATTACTTGGAAGGGTGCCAGGCTGACGTTGATTCAGTGCTACTGAAATTTGCCCAAACTGTTGCTCCAACTGTTTGATGGCGGTCAAGTGAGACTCCACTTTCTGACTTATGCCCGAGATGTCAGTTCTAATTTCTTTCAAGCAATTCTCCTAACTTTCTGCTCCTTTCACCAATTTATTTAGAAGTGCCTCCATCCTTAAATTTCCAGATTCCTCATCACGTCTTCCAGGCGGTACATAAGTGTCATTCTTTTCTCTATGATCATCTTTCCTCCTCCAATCACCATCACGGTCCCGTTCACAATCTCTGTATCCTGATTTGTTGTAGTTGTCCCCATAATAGTTCCGACCTTGATTCCCTTGCCTTGAGTTCTAAGAGTCTTGATTAGACCCTTAGCCCTTGGCTCGGAAACCCGCCACTTCACGATCTAGCTACTTCACCTCTTCATCTGACTCACTATCATCATGTCTAACTGATTTGCTTTATGCACCAATAGCATGCACTTTTTCCGCATCTTTAGGAACTATCTGTTTGGCCATAAGACCAATCTCTGTCCTTAACTGAGCAACCTCTTGCGCCAAAGATTCATCCAACGCCCTTTGAGCTGCTGAAGCTCCAATAGCATATGTCCCAGCCGACGTATCTGCCTCCCGATTATGCCATCCTCGGTTGGTCTTAGTGACACGATCTAATATCTCAGACGCTTGGTCCTATCTCAAACTCATGAATGCTCCACCAGTGATCGTATCTGCTACCGCTTTTGTGTTGACATTCAAAGCTCTGTAGAAGATTTCAAGTAAGTTCCTGCCACTGATCCTATGATTTGACACCATCTGCAGCTTCTTTTTAAATCTTAGCCAAGTCTCATAGAGTGCTTCCGAATAAAGCTGTCTAAAATTATATATCTCATCTTTCAACTGCAGTATCTTTGACGGTGGGAAAAATCTTTCCAAGAATTGGTTTCTCAATTCCTGCCAAGTAGTGATAGACCCTCGAGGCAGCTCGGCCAACCACAACGTGGCTTCTCCTGTAAGAGAAAATGGGAACAACCTCAACCAAATCACCTCTTGGTTAACTCCAGGCAGATTGTATGACGTGCAGACCCCCACAAAATTCATTACATGCAAGTTTGGATCGTCAGAAGGAAGACCCGCAAACACGCCCTTCAAGTTTAGCAGATGGATCATGGCACTAGTAATGTCAAACTTAGTGCCTGGAGCTAACTCAGGTGGAACAATAGCACCATTCTCAATCGGCTCAAAATAGGCCACATATTCATCTTCAAGATCATCATAAACAGGCACACGTTGTCTCGGTTGTTCTCTTAATTGTCTTTGTCACTCTTCAGCATCAGCCAGACGCTGTGCTGCTTCCTGCATAGCTCTATTATCTCTTTCTGCTCGTCTAAGAGCAGCTTGTCTAGCATGCTCTTCTCGGGTCAATCGAACAGTAGTTTGCTCCGCTGTTTCCTGACCAGCCGGATGCATTGGCTAATTGTGAACACCCCCCTCAGCTGCGGGATTCTGGACTCCTTTAGTATTCACCATTCTCCGATTAGCTCTTAAAGTCCTTTCAATTTCAAGATCAAGTGGAATCAGGGGATTGCCTTGACTCCTAGTATTTGGTATACACCGGCGTATGCCCTCGAGAGTATGTAAAAACACACCCAATCAACTCCAACTAGTAATGTTCAACTTCGTAACCGTAGTCCCCGGCAACGGCGCCAAAATTTGATGTCGGCCAAAGTATACCTCCAAAAAAGTACAATGCGGTCACTGAATCAAATATAGAACCCAACTAGGTTGGGGTCGATCCCACAGGGAATAGGTCGAAGTATGAGTAGACCACTGGAAGGAATAACTAGCAAGTAACTAAAACTGGGGGGGTTTGCTAATGATTAGTAACGATGACGATTGCTGGCTGCTATCGAGTGTGTAAACAATAAGAGAAATTCACTAGGACTGTGATCCCCAATGATTCCTTAACTCCACCGGTGACTTATGCTTAACAAGACTGACCCACTGCACTGCATGCAAAATCTAATAAGTTAGGTTTATCTAACTGTCTCTCGACTGTCATTAGATAAATTTCACTCTTCTCCTCTCGGTCTCCAAGTGTCGCACTTCTAACCCTTGTCCTGAATTTCAGATAACCTTTCCCGCTAAGGCTCCGGTTATTAGATGAAGGTTAATAGCTCCAAATCTCTGTTGTTATCTCCTTTTCCCAATCCCTACCTCTCTCTCGAGCAACTATAGAATACAGGCAAGATTCTAACATTTGCAACCATTAGAAAAGCAATCAATACGAAGGAAACAACAATACATACATACGCAGCAGTACAAAGTCGTTTTGCACTTCACCGATTTTGTTAATTCTTCATGGTTCACACAACCCTAGTTGATGGGTTTAGCTACTCATAATTGCAAGAACGCAAGAATAATCCAAAGATGAAAGCATAATTGTATCTCACAAGAATGAAGGAAAAACCAAAATTTCAATTATCAATCAATCTCAGAATTAGGGTTTATAAATACAAAACCAAAATATATATCTCAATCAGTGTAAAATAACTCTCAAAGCAGTAAATTGTCCAACACCCGCACTTAGGACTACCTAGAGGTATTTATAGATACAAAACTAGTTCTATCCAAAAGAAAATAGGAGAACAGAGTCGGCAGCTTTCACGATGTCGTGACTTAGTGTCGTGGAACCAAGTCACGGCACGTGATTTGTATCGTGGAAATCAGCCTATTCTTGGATCTCTGAAGTGGACTCATGCTATCAAGTCACGCCACGTAGATGTCAGTCATGTGGCGTGAGTCCTGTCGTGGAACTCAGGTGAAATGTTAGTCATCTGGAAGACAGTTCACGACATAACCCATGGCTCATGAATGGGAATCACGGCTCGTAAGTGATGTCGTGGGTTACTCCATAGTGCAGATTCATTCTTTCCTCATCAGACACATCATCTTTGGGCTTGATTCTTCCTCTTTTGGTCATTTTACCTTTAAAACCTATTTTCCTGCAAATTAGGACAGAAACCACATCATATCTACATAACACACCCAAATTATTGCATATTTTCCTTGTTTTAAGCATCGAAAGTGCCATATAACCATGGCACATCATAGACGCTTATGGTTATGTTGTCTGGATACTGGTGATGGCATGCATACTATTTGGTGCATTCATGCTCATTTAGTGGTACGATTCTAACCAAAATCTTTATTGTACTACTGTTTCTAAAAGGGGATTTATTCCCACTTTTCACTTTTAAAAGGGTTATTTTATAACAGAAATCGTACCACCTTATTTACTAGATTATGAGCTTTTGGAACTGAAAATGATGTTTTAGAACTCCGACCGAGGATGATTTCGGTCCATTATTTATCCACTCATCTTATCACTACTATTTACTTCGCTCGAGGGATATTCTAACCCTTTGTACATGATTATGATGATTTAGTCTCGAGCATGATCTCGGGCAATGGATTTAGGGATTTATATCCTTTTAGCCACGGTTTGAGTCTGTGCACTGATTGTATTTATATATATATATCTCCGGTACTGGATAGAGTATATGGATTATGATGGTTATTGGAAGTCCTAGATCGGGACCAGGCAGTGTATCTAGATTTTCCCGAATCCCTTAGGGGTCCCTTCGTCCGAGAACCGTAGAGCCGGAGAAGCTTGGTTGCCGTAGGTCCAACCTTTGCTAGCTAGGTGAGCTGGAGGAGGTATATACACTTGGTATGGTATGGTTTGAGATTGTGGAACCGGTTCGAGTCTGGTGTCCCCGGTATACTTTGAGATTGTGGAAATGGTTCAAGTCCAGTGCCCCCGACATGGTTATAGCATTTCGGTTTACATTGCATTCATCCATTCATGTGCATTCCTATCACCAGTATAGTTGTTTGGCGCCTGTATCTATCGATCTTATGGGGGGCTGTATAGGTATGGGTTATGGTTGCTGTTTGTTGAGTGTTTCTGTGAACCTTCCGGGCTTATGGGGGCCCGGTTAGGTGCTTGTTTTCCCGGACTAGCCGGTTTCTTTATTATTATTATTTATTATGGTTAGTTTGTGGTAGGTTGGTTGTGGACTGGTACCTGAGATTAGAGGTACGTTTCTGATTCCTTTATCCTTTCGGTAGATTATATTATGGTTGGTTAGCCCAGGATTTGTCACCCTTTGGGTATAGGCTTGATGAGGCTAGTGATGGCTCCTTTACTTGGCTATGGACCTTGAGATGTTAGGTTGACTCCCTCAGGTAGTTACCTTTGAGTTAGCCCTATATGTCTACTTATATGTATGGTATCACCATATATCCCTCTCTTT
Organism: Capsicum rhomboideum; assembly: GCA_031232105.1. NCBI lineage: Eukaryota > Viridiplantae > Streptophyta > Magnoliopsida > Solanales > Solanaceae > Capsicum > Capsicum rhomboideum. The sequence goes on from CP124711.1 coordinate 118,262,765, forward strand.
CCTTATCTATTTACATTGTATATCTATCCTTTGGCCTTGTACTACTATTATAAATATCATTCTTTCACTCTTCATTTGGTTATTGGCCAATGATATACGGTAGTGCACTTTAGTTCCTGAATGATGTCAGGATAGGATAGTTATCCCTATTGCCCCATTAGCATGGTTATGCCTAGTTTCGTGGATAGTTGTTTGTAGTCACTTTCATGCCTTCTTGTTATTTATGCTTACATTATTTCTGGAGCTCAGTCGGTCGTTGCCTATTGAGTACCACGTGTTTGGTACTCATACTACACTTCTGCAGCCTGCAGGTTGTAGTGTGAGTTATCGCCGTTGATGTGTGTATGTCGTGCGGAGCAGCTATGGATCGGAGATATGGGGTGAGCTCCCGACGTTTTGGAGTATTCCTACTCTCCCTCTTATTGTTAGACTGTTCTCTATGTTGTGTCAGATACAACTTGTATACATATATTTTTCCTGTATTTCATTTGTACTCCTGATTTATTAGAAGCTCTTGTACTGGCTCCACCAGGTCTTGGGTTTATATTAGCTTTATTATTATATTTATTCCGTTGTTTCCTTTATTTCTTTTGGTAGTCCGTTGCTAGCTGTTTCAGACTATGGGTTGGCTTACCTACTGATGGGTTATAGTAGGTGCCATCATGACCTATGAAATTTGGTCGTGACAATTTGGTATCAGAGCCTAGGTTTACCGATGTTGTTATTACAAGAGCTAAGTGTTTAGTAGAGTCCTGCGGACTGGTTTGGAGAGGTCTGTATCCTATCTTCGGGAGGCTACAGAGTGTTCTTAGAAAATTCTATTCTTGACTCCTTGTCGTGTTTTCGTACTTCTGTGAACCTCTAAGTACTTTTTTTGACTCCATTCTATATCAAAGGGATAACGTGAGGTCATCGATAGATGCGGACGATATTTCGGCACGTGTTACCAGGATTTCTGCCCAGCATTGGTCTAGAGAGTTAGAAATTGACATCAAAGATCTTCTGCGTCAACTAGAGGGTTTGGGGTCAGCCCAGGTTTCAACAGAGTTGTGATTGTCTCAGCTTTTTAGGATTCAGTGTTATGGGTTCCGAGTCTATTTCTGGATACCACTCAGCTAGAGGTAATGTCGGGTCCATCAAGTAGTTCTCAGACCCGAGTTGGATTTATTGGTGTTCAGCAGGGTTCTCTGTCTGTTTCAGTGTATGAAATTGGGTTTCTTGAGTGGGCCAGACATACTCCTATGTTATTTTCTACTGAGCATGAGATGGTGCAGGGATTTATCAGAAGGTTGACTTTAGCACTCCATTTGGCATCGGAGCATTTGATAATAGCTGAGTCTTCTTTCTCTGAGGTTGTTGATCATACGAGGGCTACAAAGAGGGCTTGGTTTAAGGAATATGGAAATGGCAGTATGAGGCCATGTCAGCAGTTCGGTGTTAGGGGTATTCCTTTCGGAGGTCAGAATCTTCTCAATAGAAGTCAGTATAACTTGCCACCTATTAGGCCTGTACATATGGCACCTCTGCTTGTGGATAGCTCTCAGGTTGATCATGGCAGTATCAGTGGACAGAGTCCTATTCAGACATCACAGAGTATTTGGTCTAGGTCTTTAGGCCGTGGCGACCTTCTGAATCAGCAGGTTCAATGCCTCAAAGTATCCCAGGAGCATGTTTCGATTGTGGTAAGTGTGGTCAGTGGTATAATGATTTCCCCAGGCATGAGTTGGTCAGCCAGTTGGGGTTAGCTCGTGTTTTACCAGTTTAGTATTTCAGGGGTTTGTTGTGACTACAGAGAGACCGATCTCTGGTCTAGAGAGTGTCTTCGGCGTGGGATCATTAGTCATTCAGATCATCCCAATCAGTCTCACAGTGAGTTGGCACCTTCAGTTAGAGGTAGTGCACCTACTATCTCAGTTGATCATTCAGACGCTCAATCCGAGTTCGGATATGCTTAGATTTGTACTCTTTCGGGCACACCAGACTTATGATGTCGGATTTCCATGGTGTGATGTGCTTCTTTGATTCTATGCCTTTAGTTACTATTTGAGTTATGTTGGGGTTTTCATACCCATCGATAATCATATGCCGTGGTATTTCTATATTGGTTGTCGTATACCTTGGCATTTTCATGGTGATTGATGTATGCCTTCGTATAGGTTTAGGCATGTATGACTATCCCCGTAGATAATTCTTTAGTAATGGATCAGTGTAGTATTGTTCTAGGGGTGTAGCAATTGGGTTAAAGTCCCATTTTTCCTTGGCATATTGGCCTTGTTATGACTATAGATTGGATCAATATCATGTTTCCCTTGGGGTATGACATTTGGGTTAAAGTCCCATTTCCTTGGCATTTCAGTCTTGTTGTGACCCTAGAATGGTACTTCGGTTGATTTTTATTTTAGTACCACCTGCTTCTTATGCGGTTGATATTATGGTCATTAGTTTGACATTGACTGATTTTCATTTGGTAGATGGCTAGACTAGAGTTATCTAGTTAGCATTTTCCCTTCCTTACGATTCTTATTTCCTTGGCATAGTTGGCTACCTCTGTTGGTTAGCCTTCCCTTTCTGTTAACAAGATCGGTTGTATAGTGGATTGTGAGAATGAAGGTAAGCTTGACCTTCTAAGATTTATTATGACTATAACATTGATAGTCTTCTTCCATAGACCGTTTCTTTGGTGATGCATTTGGGAGTTGTCCTTCATTTTTGGATAGGTCATCACCCGGTAGTGGTCTTGATCTTGAGGTTCACTTTGAGTTGGAGTTGGCAATTCAGTTCTATCGTACGTTTCTGAGACTTAGTTTTGGATTTATGGATTCGTCTCCTGGTGAGCGTGTTGATCTTGGTTTTGGTGTGTAGTTGGATACTCCATTCTTCCTGTGCTATGATATATGGTTCAACCAAGTTAAAAGTTGATGTAATTGGGAGAATTCAAAAAATTCTCATTTCGACACTTGTTCGGCCTTGCATGACTTCGCGGAGTGCTTCTGCTTGATGATATGCGCCTATGGGTATTCGTCGCCATAGATTGAGTAGTGGTTTGACCAGATGTAGGCTAAGGTTGTATTCCCTCCGAGTTACTCGAGTGTTGACTATCAGTAGCACTTGTTACAGCCTTGGTAAGTTCTTGGTTATGCCGTGATATGATCTGACCTTAGCGGATTGGGTCTTGATTGCTAGTGTCTTCATCATATTGTTTTTCCCCAGGTGGGATTACGTTCTTCGGCGATATTTCAGTTTCAACCTCACAGAGATTGTTGGGCATGTGCTTGATCTTCTACTAGCAAGGTTGGTTGGGGCAATTGGCCTTTGTAAGGACTTGTTGGCTCCAGTTTTAGATTTTGAAGCCTTCGGAAGATGGCTTGGGAGTTATGATAGACTTCAGTTTATGGATGCCTACCCGCCAACAGGATCAGTTGGGATAGTTGAGATCAAGTAGTCTAGCCTCAGTGTTGGGGTTTTAGCTTGAGATTGCATAACTTGGTTGCATCCTCGTTTTGAGGTTTTGCTTAAGTTAGGCATTCATTTATAGGCTGGCCAAGCCTACTCTTTGCATAACGGTTCAGTTTCCTCCAGTTGGGGTAGACCGTACTAGATAGATGGTCAGAAGACGGTCCATCAGTATATAGTATTGGTTTTTACTGCTTCTGGCCTTAGTTCTCAGTTTCGATCAGAATTATGAATTTTCTCCTCAGTAGGAGAAGTGCTCTTAAGTTGGGCTTAGCATGGCTTCATCCACGGTTGGTGGAACGTCTTGAAGTGGATCGTTCAGTTTCATGAGATTGGTACTTCGGACTCTTGATTTTCAGTTTAGAGAGTCATCCGGGCCAGTTGTAGCTTTGGCTTAAGAGTGCAGACTTTAGTCACCTTGTTGTGTGTCCTGGTAGCACCTTATGGGCTTAATTCTTGCGCTTGCCATTATGGATTTTTGGTAAGTCAACTTCAGGCTTTCGAGGTCAGTGTGTTGTGAATGCGCGGACCAGACTCAGATGATATCTTGTATGGTTCAGAGTAGTTAGTAGGTTTGAAAAGGCAAAAGAAGGTTAAGTTTGGATGTTGGAGTTGTAGCATGATTCTGACCTTGGATTGCATTTAGCCTGGTTGGGTTTCCGCCTAGTTAGGCTTGTATTGGTGTGTTGTCAGCATGTTGTGGTCTGGATGTACGTGCATCAGTCGTTCTTGATTCAGTTGAAAGCCAATTGATTGTTGAGGTTGAGTTTTGGTTATTTGAAAAGTGAAGTACGGAAGTGGGTTGAAAAAGGGATACTTTTGGCAAAATCCCTTGTAAGAGTTGTCTTTTCTTTGAGGTTGTCTGGAGAGTCATGTTTGGAGAATGCGGGCCCAGTACCTCATCCTTTCGAGCTTTTGGGCTCTTTCTATCCATTGACTTTCACGGACGAAAGTCCTTTTAGTAGTGGATATTGTAATGACCCTCCAGGTCATTTCCTCGATTTTCGTGCATTCTGGCATTTCGAGCCTCCCCGTAGCGGCGACATGTCATTTATGACTTGCTGGAACTGTCGGTTCGTTTATCGGATAGTTCGTTTGGATTTTAGACCCATTTCCCTATTTTTGAGAGCATGTGGAGTGAGAAAGAGTGGGGATTCACCCATTGAAGCTAAGGTAAGTTAGCTCATCACTCCTTGGTCATTATCCATAATTTTACCCGTTGATTTCCGTCCCATTTCATTGTAAATTCTTAGAAATTAGGTCTTTGAAATCCTAATCTTTGGGGACTGATTTGAGCCTCGGTGTGTTCAACTTTTGAGCACATATTCCTTATCGTTCGAGGGACCTCGTGACGAATTCAATTTTGAGATTCTGTTAGCGGGCCCCACGGGCCCATTATTGACCCGATTTTGGGCCCGGAGTTTTATATTTCAATATGGGTATCGTTTTACTCTTAATGACATATAGGTTACTATTTTGATAGTGTGACGTTGATTCGGGATCGTGGAGCAAAGGTTGAACGATTTATGGACACTTGAAGAATTGCGGTTCGGCATCGAGGTAGGCTTCAGTCTACTTTTCTCTATGAGATTGTGTATAGTATAGACTACATGCTAGGTAGGGAATATAGGGTATGATTATGGCTAATATAGCATGATTTAGCCTATTTTATGGAATTTGGGGTAGAGATGTGAGCCGAACCCTAGTATAAATACTTGTTATGTCCATAGAGCCCTATCGCCCTTGAATATAAGCATGTTAACCACAACTTATGATTAAGGATCCTTTGGTATGAGACTTACCATTTGACTTAGCGATTCAGGAGGTTCTTCCCCGATTAGATCCTTGTGGTGGCTTTATGCTCTTGATTATTGTAGTTACCCGGGTTATGAGACCTTGCTATATTGGTTATATACTATTGGGCCCGAGACCGTGATTATGAGGCTAGTTGGACTTTGGTGAGTATTCTGCCCTTAGCAAGGGAAAGATTATCATTTATAGACGCTTATGGTTATGTTGTCTGGATACTGGTGATGGCATGTATACTATTTGGTGCATTCATGCTCATTTAGTGGTACGATTCTAACCAAAACCTTGATTTTACTACTGTTTCCAAAAAGGGGATTTATTCCCACTTTTCACTTTTAAAAGGGTTATTTTATAACAGAAATCGTACCACCTTATTTACTGGATTATGAGCTTTTGGAACTGAAAATGATGTTTTAGAACTTCGACCGAGGATGATTCCGGTCCATTATTTACCACTCATCTTACCACTACTATTTACTTTAGTCGAGGGATATTCCAACCCTTTGTACATGATTATGATGATTTAGTCCCGAGCATGATCTCGGGCAATGGATTTACGGATTTATATCCTTTTATCCACGGTTCGAGTCCGTGCACTAATTGTATCTATATCTCTCTCTTTCTCTGGTACTGGACGGAGTAGATGGATTATGATGGTTATTGGAAGTCCTGGATCGGGACCAGGCAGTGTATATGGATTTTTTCGAATCCCCTAGGGGCCTCTTCGTCCGAGAGCCGTCGAGCCGGAGAAGCTTGGTCGCCGTAGGTCCTACCTTTGTGAGCTAGGTGAGCTAGAGGAGGTATATACACTTGGTATGGTATGGTTTGATATTGTGGAACTGGTTCGAGTCCGGTGTCCCCGGTATGCTTTGAGATTGTGGAACTGGTTCGAGTCCGGTGCCCCCGACATGGTTATAGCATTTTGGTTTACGTTGCATTCATCCATTCATACGCATTGCCTATCACCAGTATAGTTGTTTGGCGCCTGTATCTATCGGTCTTATGTAGGGCTATATAGGTACGGGTTATGGTTGCTGTTTGCTGAGTGTTTCTGTGAACCTTCCGGGCTTATGGGGGCCCGGTTAGGTGCTTGTTTTCCCGGACTAGCCGGTTACTTTATTATTGTTTATTATGGTTAGTTTGTGGTAGGTTGGTTGTGGACTGGTACCTGAGATTAGAGGTACGTTTCTGATTCCTTTATCCTTTCGGTAGATTATATTATGGTTGGTTAGCCCAGGATTTGTCACCCTTTGGGTATAGGCTTGATGAGGCTAGTGATGGCTCCTTTACTTGGCTATGGACCTTGAGATGTTAGGTTGACTCCCTTAGGTAGTTACCTTTGAGTTAGCCCTATATGTCTACTTATATGTATGGTATCACCGTATATCCCTCTCTTTCCTTATCTATTTACATTGTATATCTATCCTTTGGCCTTGTACTACTATTATATATATCATTCTTTCACTCTTCATTTGGTTATTGGCCAGTGATATACGGTAGTGCACTTTAGTTCCTGAATGATGTCAGGATAGGATAGTTATCCCTATTGCCCCATTAGCATGGTTATGCCTAGTTTCGTGGATAGTTGTTTGTAGTCACTTTCATGCCTTCTTGTTATTTATGCTTACATTATTTCTGGAGCTCAGTCGACCGTTACCTATTGAGTACCACGTGTTTGGTACTCATACTACACTTCTGCAGCCTGCAGGTTGTAGTGTGAGTTATCGCCGTTGATGTGTGTCTGTCGTGCGGAGCAGCTATGGATCGGAGATATGGGGTGAGCTCCCGACGTTTTGGAGTATTCCTACTCTCCCTCTTATTGTTAGACTGTTCTCTATGTTGTGTTAGATACAGCTTGTATACATACATTTTTCCTGTATTTCACTTGTACTCTTGATGTATTAGAAGCTTTTGTACTGGCTCCACCAGGTCTTGGGTTTATATTAGCTTTATTATTATATTTATTCCGTTGTTTCCTTTATTTCTTTTGGTAGTCTGTTGCTAGCTGTTTCAGACTATGGGTTGGCTTACCTACTGGTGGGTTATAGTAGGTGCCATCATGAACTATGAAATTGGGTCGTGACAAAGACACAACATCCATGTATGAGTAGAATGACAGGAGCTGCTGAAGAATAATCATCTTTGTACCTATAGAAACTCCAAGTGACCTACAACATGGCTATATTCCCAAATGGAGATATAGCAAGTGTATTATCAGTACAAGCATACATACTGGTAGGTATAATCGACCGACCAGGGTTAGAAACATATAACAACATATAGCAAACAGGAAAGATCATGACAAACATACATGCTTAATAATTGAGCACACTTAACTTACTTCGGCCTCCAACCTTATCGCCTTTCTTTTGTTTGAGCAATATTAATTTACCCTTAGGGCATGAACAACTAACTACCTTTTATGAATTAATCTAACCCTCAATTCTAACGTACTTACCTTATTATAGCAACTCTATATACTTCCCCCCTTCTCTCTCCTTAATCCTCTTTCATGGAAATCCTCTCTCTCTCTATCATACTACCATTAACCATCGGGATTGTAACATCCAAAAAAATTACTAGCCTTAATAACTTTACAAGAAAGGGAACTATAATATATATATATATATATATATATATATCAAATTTACAACTCTAAACACAGAGAGCAGTATTTAAATAAAATTTAGGACGTACCTTATATTCACACTTTGCTACAATGTCAAATCACATTCATCAACATAACCAGTTCCCAACATAACCAGTCCACTCAAGGAACCACAGTATCTCATCAAACAACCAGTCCACACACGGAACCACGATACATCATCAACATAACTCGGTCCACTCAAGGAACCAGGAACCAATTCAATAACATATAAATATAAATGTGCATTCAAATGCATATGATCAATGTATGTATGCAAGATGCACAACTTCTCTTCCCCTTCGCAACTCATCACCATCAACATCATATAGTACCGGCGCAGTACCCGACCCATATCATGACATCTCATATTCGTACCGGTGTGGTGCCCAATTCATATCACAACATCTCATGTTCGTACCGACGTGGTACCCAACCTATATCACAACATATCATATCTGTACCATCAATGTAAATGCAAGATGTAGTCAATAATTATAAGTAATGCCTGAAGGCAAATTGTAAACACCCAATCAAAATCAGACTAAGCAACAACGATCAAAATAATACTTACAATCAATGACAACCAAGTAAATATAGTCAATAATCACAAGTTTATCATTCCAGGTACAACAAATATCCACTTACAGAGGAATTCACAAGTATGCCCGAAGGCCAATTCACCACTTGCTTGATTGCACATTATCAAATCCAATCATCAATCACAACGGTTCCGAAGACCAATCAAAATGTATCCACTTAGGAACTCACATTCCACCAAGGTTAATATCTACACTCTAAATCTTCATCCTATTTCATTCACCAATCTAACTCTTTTTTATTCCTATTAAAATAGGTAAATTCAGTTACTAACTAGTAACCCTTACACTCAAGTCATCACTAAGTTCAAGACCGGTTACTTAACCACTTGGCTCTATTCATCTTACAATTCCAGCTTGAGTCATCAACCTTTACACCTCTTACTCTCTAGCACTTAGTCAAACTTGACTTTAGCTTATTAGGTTATATCATTACATCATCTTATCACAATCAATCCTCTTAACTATCTTCTAGAAGATTATCTCATACTCCAAATATACATAATATCGGGTTCATTTTTTAAGGTATTAAAGACTAGCTCTATAGATTAGGAGGTCACTTAATTCTTACATTATTGTTATTCCCAATCATATATCAGGCTCTATAAATCATCAGGTAAGTCATACAACCACAAACACCTACCAAGGGATCCACACAAAACCCAATAACATATAATTATATTATTATTACATTAATTTCATGTTTTATCCATCCAAACTCCATGCCCATAGGTCTAGACATGAAATCTCCCATCAATTATAGTTATTACATGCAACTAATCCAAGTCTACTACACATTAAACCATAACCTACCTCGACCGATGATCTTGGAACAAGCAAACCACACCACGGATGCTCTTTCCCTTCTTTCATGCCTTAGAATGTTCAATCATCTAACAAATAAGTAGTTATAAGAGTAATTAATCAATTACTCTTCAAATAAGTAATTTGGGAATTCAAACCCACTAATTCTACCCTTATTCATTCTCTAAAACATTACCCAAGGGTCACCCATTAACAAACTCTATCATATTCAAGCCATCTCCATTAATGGAGTTTTGAAACTAAAAGCCCCACCTTTATTGAAATCAAGATCCCCAACTATCAAAGTTCATGTTTTATAACCACAATTTCATACTAGGAAGAGTTAATTTACAATCTAAAATTAATTCTAGGTGAAAATACATATACCCATGGTTTTTTAATAATTTCATGATCCTAGGGTTCTAAACCACAAAAATTTCACCATAGTTTCTCCATTCCAGTAATTCTAGAAGATGAACGGATGAACGGATAAATCAATGTTAAAAAGGAGTAAAAATCTTACCTCAACGAAGGATTTCCACCCAAACCAAGAGAAAATCACCCCTCTAGGGCTTAGGAATGAAATGTTGGAGTTTGGAGCTGAAACCCATCAAAATAAGGTTAATATACTGCCCAGTTTCCCCAACAGTGGTTAAATTACCACTGCGGCTGTAATTTTTCAATCAGAATAGTATTTAGTAAAACGGTCATAACTTTTTACTCTAAAGGTGGATTAATAAACGGTTGGATGTGTTGGAAAGAAGACTCAAAGATCTTTTTATTTGGTTGGTATTTGTCTCCATAACTCTTTATATTCTAGGATATATACTTATTTGAAGTTGACCCTAGTTTAAACTTAACTTGAAACTAAATCGGCAAGAACACCTTCAACTTGACTTTGTGTTAGGGGTATTGTATGACCTTAGTACATGTACAATGCACTCCCATACTAGATAACTCGTCCTATAACTTATGATGAATGAAGTTCTTATTCCTTTATCGTAAATATTTTCAGCATCGATGAAATGGGTCATTACATTAAATACCAATTTACCCACCGTTCATCCCCGAATGGTCATTGGTGAAGAGGAGAGTTTTAGCATAATTTTTAGAATTTAGTATACTCAACCAGCCTACACACCACAGGCCACTAAGCTCTAGGAATAACTCATGATCACTATAACTCAAGGAATACAATTTGTAATGAAATTATATAATGAGTCATCTACAATACCCGAAACACCACACAATATTACAATGCATGAACATTTGGGGACACAACAGAAATAACAGGGAATGAAACTATATACTACTGCAGCAGTACTTTTACCACTGTAGTGGTAAATCTTCCACTACAGCAACCCGAGGCAGTTACTTGGTACATGGCCCCAGTTCAGGGCATTTCATAACACACTTTTCAAAATTCGATATTATGAACTGACCCCTTCATGGTAATCTCTATAAACAGAGTTCTACCAACTCATTTTACACACTGAAAGTTTCGATGACCTTCTAAACTCGTCCTCTAATACAATTTGATAACACTCACAAAACCGCCATCCAGTAATAACTCCAACCAAATGTTATCATGTAACAACAAGAGGGATATGAATATGCCAAAACTCATCTAATAACTCTACTCCCTTGATCGACCCTGCAACTAAAGATCATCAACCAAAATCAAGCTAACTTATTTCACCAATCTTATCAACTTAACTACAATACATTCAAGGGATACTATTTATCAATAATTATCCTCATACACTAAGCATTTATGCAATATCAATCCATAATCAACAAACTACAAGGTCAGTCTAGTAACCCTGCCTTCTCACTAAGCCTATGAACATAATTTAACTATCTATTGATTCATATCCTTAAAACTTAACCCATTATACTCATTCATAGCTACCATTGGTTTTGTACAACCAGTTAGTCTACCTTTAGGATATCAACACCCTTACCCTCATGAGATTATTCCAATCACTAAACCAAATAAGATACATAATTGTCAATCACACAGTTAAGGTTCAACTTATCCATATAAAGTAAAACCATTATTACCATCTCTCCTTATCATATTATAGGAAGCAACTAATTTTTATACACCTAGTCCATTTACCTTGCATTAGTGACACCAACTACACAATTCACCTTATATTTAAATCACCAAGGTTGTGCAAGACAACTAAATTCATATAATTTTAACCAATAACCTATTAAGGCATCATTAACAAGCCAACTCATTAACTAGATTATTCACACAAGGATGACTCAATAGCACTTCAAGCTCAAATATAATCATCAAAGATCGGATCACACAAGGATCCCCAATATCATTATCATTAATCAAACCACACAAGGATCCCAAGTATCATTATCATTAACCGAACCACACAAGGATCCCAAATATCATTGTCAAAACCAGACCACACAAGGATCCCATATACTTTTCATCAACGATCGAACCATCCATGAATATCCAAGTATATCAACAAGGACCAAGTAGAAATCAAGGTATACTTCAAATCAGGGAAAATCAATACATATCTTAAATCACAGAAATGAAGACATACCTTAAAATCATACCCAAACTTTACGATTCCCAAATATCCTTCAACAACTACTCATCTTATATTGCTTTTAATAATATCTTCCACTTAAAATATTTGACAATCAAATAACTAGGTAATAATATGATCAAATAATAATCATCCATATAAGTAATACACATTGCATTCTATCACACCACAATAAAAACATTTAAAGCATTTGGGCCCCACATTGAGAAATTCACATTACCTTCTAACTTTGGAAGGCATTGATCGAGACAATGGGACAAGCAATGCCCACACTGCAAACCGACTAACCTCAATACCTTTTTACTCACTATCTCGTCTCAATACCTTTTTACTCACTATCTCATCTTCTAAATTATAGAAAGTATCAATTAAGTCTATCAAGGTATTAGATTCGTACAAGTCTATCCAACGCAATTCAGGCTTTTTCAAGCATTCTTAAATTAGTCAAGTTACCTTAACATTTCCATTTTACAATTTCACATCCTTCCATTCAGCTTTCCATTGTACTCGACCCTAAAAGATGTTAAATTACGCTCACCCGCTCTGTCTTCCCATTCACCCCCTAGCATGAACTAACCATTACGTACTCTAAGAAATCAAGTGAAGTCAAGCCTATTCGGATTTTAAATATGCTCATTCATATAACTCCATGCCCTAAGGCTTAATTCATAATAAATCCCGACATAATTATTAACATTAAATGTATCTAGCCTCAGTCTAATTGCTACAGAGTAAAACTTTAGCTTACCTCTTAGGAAAAACATACTGCTGCTGAGAGGAGTGAGTTTTCCCATGTGTGCTAACCATATTCCCATCTCGAGTTCCCTCTGGGTGTGTCTCTAAATCGACCTCATGAACCTTGGCCCTTAAAACCTTTTTCAGATTGTTTTTAGAGAAAGGGGCAACCTAGGAACATAAAAAGAAAGAGGGTGGATGCACTAAGATGAAAAATTAGTGAGCATGGGAAGTCTATCATTTTTGGAGGTGTCTAGGCGTCCGTTGGCAAGAGAGGTACAATCTTTAGCTAATGATTTTTTGAGATTACATGAAACTAGCGAAGAGATGGTATCAGAGCATTGGGTTCATAGATCACGTCGTACAAGAACAGGTCTAGTAGAGTCTTGCAGAATAGTACGAAGACATCTGTACTTTTCTTCGGGAGGCTATAGGACTTTAGAAATGACTTCCTTTTCTTTCATTCTTTCGTGCTATGACTTGATTCCAATTGGTATCTGGCAATCTAAATTGGTATCTAATTTTTTCACTCTTATTCACAGATGGTGAATACTGATTCCTCTAGAGAAGCAGTAACAGCGCCTGTGGTAGCACCTGTAGCAGTACCCACACCGATAATTTAGATCATAGTCTTAGGCAGGCCTTAAGTTAGGGGAAGAGCAAGGAGGGGAGGACGGGGAGCAGCTCTCATTAGGGGTGAAGCATAGGTAGTTGGAAGACCGGTAAGACAGAGATCACCAACTCCTCCCCCAGTGTAATATTCTCCAGGCCATACTCATGATGAAGAAGAGGTGGTATAGAAAGAGAAAATGATAGCTCTGGAGAATGTGGTACCAGTACCAACTAGGGCAGCACAGGTGCCTTTGTCTGCGGAGGTGATTCAACAAGTTTTGGGGTTTTGGGGTGGCTTGGCTGGCACTGGCTACACTCTAGTTGTTTCGACTTTTCTTCCTACAACCTTGCAACATGTCGCTGCTGTAGAACCAAGGATGAATGCAAGCTTTGAGGCTGGGATGTATCCCCAATAGGTACTTGGATCGATAATGACTGATGATGAGCATGGATTGTTTTGTAAGTTCATAAAGATGAAACCCCCGATATTCTAAGGTACAGAGTCTGAGGATACATTTGAGTTTCGAATAAATTTTCATGAACGTTGCACAAGATGGGTATTGTTGAAAGGCGTGGTGTGGAGTTTATTTCTTTTCAGCTGTAGAACGAAGCCAAATAATAGTGGAGGTCATTTGTGGAGTGCAGAGTTGACTTACCTCCACTTACTTGGGCTCAATTTCAGAATGTATTCCTTGAGAAATATATTCCCTGCACTTATCGTAATTAGAAGAAGGATGAGTTTCTGAGGTTGGAGCAGGGTAACATATCTGTGGCGGCCTATGAAGCCAAGTTTCATGCCTTATCTCATTATGCAAAACAATTGATTACCTCAGAAGAGGAGCGTATTAGGTATTTGGTGAAGGGTCTAAATTCGGGGATTCAGTTGGCTACCTTATTTGTGGCTGTGTCTGGTAACTCTTTTCAAGATGTTGTTCAATTTGCCAAGAAGGCTGAAGCACTTGAGAAACAGGGCAAGGTGAAAGAAAAAGAGAAGAAGGCTTGGACCTCGGACAAATTTAGCAGTACTTTCTCGAAGGGGTGTGGTTCTTCTAAGCCCTACTATTCAGATATGCCAGTATCAGTAGGGGGCCCGTCTGGGGTCAGTTATCAGTCTTCCTGAGTCGACAGTTATACGCCTTCTTTCTTATCTATTCAGAGGCCTACTATGGGGACCAAATGCTTTGAATGTGGAGGCATAGGGAATGTAAGGAGAAATTATTCTAATTATTGGTAGGCCAGTTGACATAGCAACCAACTTATACTGCTCTAGTTTTGGTAGGCCGTGGTGGAGAAGAAAAATAGTAGAGGTCGGTTTTACCACCAGAATGCCTATGAAATAGTGGTCGGCCTTTCGAATGCCTTCTTCCTTACTTTTTTGAGAAGCCCTTTACGACTATACTATAAAGGACAGAGGGTTGAATGGATTCGGTCTTATACATACGCGAGGAAGGTAATCAAAAAAGAAAGAAAATGGGTTCTTCTTTCTTTTATCACTTAGGAGCCGTGTGAGATGAAAGTCTCATGCACGGTTTTGAATGAGAGAAAGAAGTGAGGAATCATTCACAAGGTGGGCGTGGTGGCCAAGGTAGTGGTGGTAACCAGGCTAACCTAGGTGGAGGATAGGTTGGTAGAAATGGAGCGCAGGGTGGTGATAAGGCACATCTTTATGCAGTTTTGGCTCGTCTTGAGATGGAATTTTCCAATGTGGTGATCACAGGTACTATTCTTATCTGCGATCATGTGACTTCTATATTGTTTAATCCCGATTCCACCTTTTCTTATGTATCTGTGAAATTTACTTTTGGTTGGGACTAGGACTATGAATATCTTAATACTCCTATATAAGTGTCTAGACTGGTTGGGGTGTCTGTATGTGTTGATCGGGTATATCATGCGTGTCCAGTGATATTTATGGGGTTTAAGACCCTAGCAGATCTAGTTATTTTAGACATAGAGGAGTTTGATGTTATTTTAGGGATGAGTTGGTTATCCTCTTACCATGTTGTTCTTGATTATTTTACCAAACTTGTTACTGTGGCAATTCCTGAGAAGGAGAAGTTAGAGTGGGAGGGTACTTTTAAGCCCAATCTTGTGAGGATTGTGTTCGCAATTCGTGCCAAAAAATTAGTAAAGAAGGGGTATAGGGCATTTTTAGCCCATCTTCGGGAGGATAAATCTGTAGTCCCTCCTATAGCGTCTGTTCCAGTGGTATGTGAATTCTTAGAAGTATTTTCAAATTAACTTTTGGGTATGCCTCCAAATCAAAAAGTCAACTTTTGTATAGACTTAGAGCCGGGAACTAGACCCATTTCTATTCCTCCATACCGTATAGCACTTGTAGAGTTAAGGGAGTTGAAATCCCAATTGCAAGAGTTATTAGAAAAGATCTTTATTCACCAAAGTGTCTCTCTACGGGATTCACAAGTGTTATTTATGAAAAAGAATGATGGTAGTATGAGGATGTGTATAGATTACCGCCAGTTGAATAAGGTGACCATTCGTAACAACTATCTCTCGCCTAGAATAGATGATCTATTTGACCAGTTACAAGGAACTGTTGTGTTCTCTAAGACTGATTTAAGGTCGGGTTATCATTTTCTAAAAATCAGGGCTGAGCACATCCCGAAGACTGCCTTCCGAACTCGTTATGGGTATTACGAGTTTTTGGTTATGTTTTTTTGTTGGACCAATGCCCCAGCTGACTTCATGAGCTTGATGAATGGAGTATTTAAGTCCTTTTTGGATTCGTTCGTTATTGTGTTTATTGATGATATACTTGTTTATTCTAAAAGTGAAGAAGAGCATGAAACTCATTTGTGTACTGTGTTGAAAGAGAAACAATTATATGATAAGTACTCTAAGTGTGAATTCTGGCTTTCTTCGACATCCTTTTTGGGGCACATAGTTTTTAAAAAAGGGGTTATGGTGGACCCGCAAAAGGTGGAGGCGGTGGAAAATTGGTCCAGACCAATGAATGTGATAGAAATTCATAGTTTTGTGGGGTTGGCCAGTTACTACCGCCAGTTTGTTAAAGGTTTTGCTGCCATTGCTTTGCACCTGACCTATTTGACTCAGAAAGAAGTTATGTTTGAATGGGAGCTTTCAAAATCTCAAAACTGTGTTGACTTCAAGTCCTGGGGATTATAATAAATAGAGGTTTCCGCACTCTATTAGTTCTACGGATGTTAATGTTGTTGGATGGTTATGCTTTAATGAGTAAAACTCCTTGAAATTGCTTAAAAGCTTGAGGTTTAATATAAAATTAATGTGAGAGTAAACCTTAAGTGAGTAAGGGTGAGATTAGTATGTTTCTCCCACCATAGGTTACGGTGGGTGCCAATCATGACATCTTCCAGTGGTTGACACACGACCTCGGCTCTAGTTAGTGATTCAGTCTAGATTTCTAGGGTGAACACCATGTTCGGGCAACCTTCAGATCTTCTATGATGTTATGTCCCTTGAATTCGGGACTAAGACAATTTCTTTTTAATTGTGTTTTGGAAATTCGTTTTGGTTTTTAGACTTAGTAATTCTTTTGCTTTAGATGTTCTTGTACGGTGACTTCAGGTTCTGGGGATTGTAATAGATAGAGGTTTCCGTACTATATTAGTTTTATGGATGTTAATGTTATGGATTGTTATGCTTTAGTGAGTAAAACTCTTTAAAATTGCTTAAAAGCTTGAGGTTTAATATAAAATAAATGTGAGAGTAACCTTAAGTGAATAAGGGTGATATTAGTATGGTTCTCATGCCAGATGATATGGTGGGTGCCAATCATGACTGTTTGGGTTGTGACAAAGAGTTATCTCATTGTTGAAGGTATGAAAATTAAAACATCACACACTTTTTGTTCAAATTTCAGAAACATTTTGTATATGTTTTTATTTGTTTATTAGGTAGTTAAGTTAATCACATAAATTATTTTTTTTTTTTAATTATATGCATCAATCTCAAGTAGAAATGCGTGGATTTTTACAAAAATTATTGAGGCAAAAATATATAATTAAAGAAAATGACATATTTTATGTGGAACTTAACTAACAAATAGACGAATGAAAACACAAAGTGTCTAATTGGAGCACTTTATTGAAAGTTGAGGTAATCAATTGTAACATGGCTTAATTTAAATATCTAAATATAAAAGGATCATTTATATAGATGGTATAATATATAGCCTTATTTACCAATTATAATACAACTTTGACTCTTACAGATTATAGCCTAACTTTTCTTACAAAAAAATAGCTAAATACATGTATAATACTAACACAAAAACTAATTTGAAGTATTTAAATGCTTGAATTTATAATACATTTTTAACATCATTAATAAAAAATAAAAATAAATAACAATTGTAATATATTTTGATTTCAATATATTATACGTATTATATACGTGTTTCAATGCACGTAGTGAATACATATAACTAAAACATTTTTAATACAAATGTATTATAAGTATTATATGTGAATTTCAAACATTCAATTACAATATAAACTAGTTTACGTTCTTAGAAATGTATTGTATTTGTCATGAAATAACAAATATCAAATTCATAATAATGTATAATATTGAATTCAAATTGTATTACAACAAATTTATCACCACCACCAGACCCACATTTTTTCCAGCAAACAAACAACAACACTGCCAACTCCGGCAACCATCAACCATGACGTCAGTGTCTATATTGACCTCAAGCCACCGGAATCTGACAAACAACGAAAAAAAACACTACAACCAATAATAACTCCGACCACCCACCTCCTTTCTTCTTTGTCACTACCGACGAGTCACCACCATCAAACTCCGACCAGAGCTCCACCACCACCACAAACAGACCTATCACCTCCCTTTTCCCATTTTTCCAGTGAGCCAGCCACCAAACAACCCTTGTCTTCTCCGAAAAACCCGCATCGCCGGAGCAACCAACAACTTCACTACCCACTCTGTTTTTCCTCTATTACGTAACACAACCTTATTTTTCCCTTTCAGCTCTGGCCTCCAGATCAAGCTCATTAGAAAAACGTCGAACCCATCATAGCTAATGCAACTCCAGTTAAAATCCAACAATTTCTGCCAGATTTGGTTGCTATGTTACGCTAGTGTTGAAAAATTTCGATCAGATCTGGACATTTTTGTTTTGTTGGTTCTTCTGATGATGGTGGTGTGGATGAGAAAAAGGCGACATAGGTGGGTGTTGTGGTGGCTGACGGAGTTGGAGCTCCGACGTAGGTGTTGTGATGGTTGTCGGAGTCAGATCTACGACATGGATGATTGTGGAGAAGACAGTAGAGGTGTGGAAGACAACAGAGAAGGAGGAAAGCCATTAATGATAAAAGTAGGCTATAATTTGTAATAAAATAAAAGTAGTACTATTTAGGCTAATAATGCCATTAAAAGACATTATTTAAGTAAAATCCCAATAAATATTCTAACATATTTAAGAGGCTGATTGTGTATTTAGCTTTAAA
Organism: Capsicum rhomboideum; assembly: GCA_031232105.1. Classification (NCBI taxonomy): domain Eukaryota; kingdom Viridiplantae; phylum Streptophyta; class Magnoliopsida; order Solanales; family Solanaceae; genus Capsicum; species Capsicum rhomboideum. Next base: position 118,281,480 of record CP124711.1, read on the forward strand.
GAAATGTAAAGTATAACCAGAACATGAACAAAAAGCTCATATGACTCGTAAGTTATAAGAAAGAGAAATTAAAATAATTAAGAGTTTGTTTAACCAAATTTTTGAAAGTAAAAAATATTTTTTAGAAGTATTTTTTTCTTAGATTTGAGGTGTTTGGCTTAAGTAAAAAAAGTGTTTGAGGAGCAGTACAAACATCTTTTCTATTATTGGATAGAAGCTATAAATTTATTCTTTTTCATAGAAGTAGAAGTAAAAATTTATTTTTCTTGGGCCCCTTTGGCCATGAGAAATATTCACATATTTTTCTATTAAATGCATATATTTTTTCAATTAAACTATAAATTTTATTAAGACAAACCTATCCTTACTATAAATTTGTATTTATCAAACTATCCATATTGATTTAACGTAAATATCTTTCAATTAAATGCATATATTTTTTCTTCTTTTGATTTTCACCATGTCTTTCCTTGTACGTAATTTATTTTTCTATCTCTCTTTTCCTCTTTGGATTTGTCAATTATAAATACGATTTACTTTTTTATGTCCCTTTCTTCTTTTCACATCTCCTTTTGTAAATATTTAGTGTTGGCATAATATACTACAAATTACAATAGAAAAATAAAATTGAACAAATAAAATTTTGGCTGAGGTGCAGATATCTCACTCTCTTTAAGGAGCTTCAAGTCCACTACAACATAATTTACACCGATCCAACAATATCACTCTTGACTTGTCCTCTCCAGGATACAACAATCCAACAATGTCGTACAACTCAAACAACTCTGGATTAGTTGAAGAGTCCAAAGCTCCACAAAAAGCACGTATTTTTTCAACATATAATTACTCTCTTTTGTATAGTGAATTTTGTTGGAGACTTAAAATATTTTTCGTTGTCTCAACTCTCTCTTTCACTAACCACAAAATATAAATACAATATATTTCTTATACTGCCATGACTCAAAACTTGGTCTTGATGGCACCTATCACACCCTCGCTATAGGTAAGTCAACCCAAGAATCATACAATAAGTACATAGATAAATATTTGAAGAGATAATAGCAATACATATCAAGTCTCATCTGAATACAAAACCATCCCAAGAACTGGAAATCACCAAGTAAAACCCTCTATAAGAAGTGTCAATACAACTGAAAGTATGAATATCTCAAGTACAATGGAACGAAACGACAAAATAGTAAAGATAGAAGAGATCTGGGATAAGCCACAGATCAGATGGCATCTACCTCGAATCTCGAAAATAGAGCAAGCACAACACCAACTCAGCATCCGGGGAGGACTGAATCGATACCTGCTCATGAGGTCCAGAAATAAATAAGAGTGAGTATCAAATCACGTGTACTAAGTAACATCATTGATCTACCCTAATTCAATGTGATGGAAAGAGCCATCAAATACAATAAAATCCAGCTCAAACCAGATACACCTACAATTAAAAAGACCACACCTAGTCTAACAATCAATAGCAACACCAATATACTCAAACCATCTCAAATATATCATCAACACGAGATAACTAAGCTCAAGTAAAATATCATCACCTATGTCAATCAATCAATCAATCACCACACTAAGGTAAAACAACCAAATAGATATGATGAGAATGATGCATGCAATAAACTAATGGGAAAATGATGATGATGAATATGATGCATGTCTATCCTAATTGCATACACTTGTTGCTCTGTATAGCTAGTTGAGACCCATAGGGAACTCGCAAAGTCTATATACACTCTCCGAATCCACCTTCAGAGATATAGAGTAAAAAATCAATATCAACTTATTCTAGACTCACCCATAGGGCCACAGAGAGAATTTTAACAATCCTAGTGCCTTAAGTAAATCACAACTTCTAGATCCGCTTAAAGGCCATAGAAAAATAACCAGTAGAACCATGATAATATACAAATGAGGGGGGAAAGATAAGACACAACAAAACATCAATATTAGTTCAACCCTTTGAATATCAATAATAGATCCCCACTCTTCACAGTCTATCCACTAAAATATCCAATCAAAACCATGCTCCCAGCATACTAATAAGCAAGTCAAGGCACCATGGATTCAACTACTGAGAAATACAACACACAAGACAAAGATATCAAGAACCTAGTCCAAACAATCAATTAGTTGCTTTTATTTACTTCACAATACACCGGTATTCGCATAGGTGCTCTCCATATCGCCTATACGGGACCTCATATATATCTTCATTACTCCCTTTACAAGCAACTGGCACATAAATACATCGAAAAAAGAATCTAAGAAAGTCTCAACTAGCCTTAAAGAAAGTTTCGAATGTCATATCAAAGCCTTTCCCTTTCGAAGAGCCTTTAAACAAGCTCAATCTAGTCAAATGTGGATTTTACATAAGAAAATGAAAATATCGACACCCATATTGCTATACTTAAGTTTTGGGCCTAAAATGTCAATCCTGAGCCCTAAGGGCAAAACAAAATTTTATTGAAAAAACCAATTTACCCATAACTTAAGGAGTTCAAATCTAAAATTTTATTAAAAAAATAGAGTTAAAATCGACCTTGAAATTATTAAAATACCATTTCTTAACTTTACAATGAAACCCCCAAAGTTTCAAGTTGAAAATCTAAGATTTGAATATAAAATCATGAAATAATCATTGAGGAATGTTAAAATATTGGTTTAAAAATTTATCCAACAAAGAAATATCAAATCACCTTTTGAATCTCCCTAAAATGATTTCTCAAGTTTCAAAAATTGAGTTATGGGATTTTTCTTCGAAAAATAGGATTTTAAAACTGTCCAGGTGAACTATTCATCGCAATCACAATAGACCCATCATGATCTTGGAACTTACCGGGCCTAAACATTGCAATCACAATAACCCGACATGCGATCGCAAATAGTACGGATGCGACCCGGACCTGGTTCCCTTCCCCTTCTCCGTAATTTTGAAGTCCCTCTACGTGATCACGAAGGGTCCCATTTCCCTCTATCGTGATTGCGACACACGCTACACGATCATGAAGAAGGTACTGTGGCTGAACCAAAACAATTGAACCACAACTTCAAATACCAACTAAAATCACTGAACGAACTCTCGAAATTTAGTCGAAATTCCATGAACACAAACCAACTAGGCTATTAGACTAAAATCGACATCCTGGACTCAATAGAATATTCAAATTTACCAACGGAGGTCGTTAACAATGGATCCATTGATCAAAGCTAACTCCAGGTCTTAACTTTTCAATATCTGGTCTAAATGCTCAAAATCAAACTAAAAGCCTCAGGACCCGAACCAATGGTACTACTAACCCATAAGTGACATTTCAAAGCTAACAGAATTGACGAAGTTCTCATACGATATCTAAAACTTCGAATGTTAACCAAAGTCAACCATTCCAACTTCAAGCCTCTTAAAATAAAAAAACCAACATAAATCACAACTGATCACCTCGAAAAACATGCCTCTAATCCCGAAGACCACAAATACCACAACACAACTATAGGGAGAGGTAAACAGGTCAAAACGCATAAGAATCTAAAATTTAATATGAGAGTTGTTACAGTACCCACCACTAAAGCACACGTTAGTCCTTGAACATAAGTGTAAGGAAGATACCTAAATTGTCAAAAATCTAGGAATATCTACTCCGCATATCCAACTCTATCTCCCACATAACATCCTCAATCAGACGTGCTTCAATTGAACATTTAGTGAAGCTATCTCCTTAGACCTCAACTTCCTAGTCTGTATATCCAAAACGGCTATGAGCTCTTCCTCAAAGTCAGATTCTGATCTAAATCTACCGAATTGTACCGAATATGTGAGAACCATAAAATTGATACTTCTTCAACATCAAGACATGGAAAGATGGATGCACATCTGAAAGAATTGATGGTAAAACCAACTCATAGGCCATCTCCATGATACACTAAAGGATCTCAAAAGGACCAAGAAACCATGGGCTAAGCTTGCCTTTCTTTCCAAACCTTATCACACCCTTCATGAGAAATACTTTCAACGAAACCCACTCACCATCTACAAACACCAAGTAACAAACTCTCCGATTTGCATAATTTTCTATCTACTCTAGGCCATCAAGAGCTGGTTTGTATCAACTTCACCCTATCTATTGAATCCCGCAACAAATCCATGCCCCAAGGCCTAATAATAAAGGAATCAAACCACTCAATCAGAGATTTACATCTCTCCCCATACAAAGCCTCAAACGATGCCATCTAAATGTTGGAATGGTAACTGTTGTTGTAGGCAAACTACACCAAGGTCAAAAACTGGTCCCAATGACCACCAAAATCAATCATGCAAGTTTGAAGCATATCCTCCAAAACATGAATGGTCTACTCTGACTGACTGTCTGTCTGTGGGTGAAAAGCTATACTCATCTCCAAATGAACGCCCAACTCTCGATGCATAAAACTCCAAAAGTGCAAAGTGAATTGAGTATCCTCGTCTGAAATGACGAAAATAGGCACCCTATGCAACCGAACTATCTTCTGAATATATATCTTAGCCAACTTTTCTGCATTGTAGTTTACCTTCACTGGAATGAAATGACCTGATTTTGTCAGTCCATCCACAATCACCCAAATAGAGTCAAACTTCCCCAAAGTCTGAGGCAAACCAACCACAAAGTCCATAGTAATGCGCTTCCACTTGCACTCAGGTATAGACATTGTTGACACCCAATTTTGGCTCTCCGTGCTTAAAATTAACATTTTCAGGCTTCCTGATCGTTAAAGAGCACAAAATACATTTTTTCACACACTTTTACAATCCATTGATAATTATCCTTAATTTTGTAAATATTAAGATTTTTATCAATTTATTATCATTTTAAATTTTTCACAGTCATCTGCACACGTACACAACATAACACTACAATTCTTTGCAGTACACTACATTTTTAACTATTTACATAAATAATACTTTTTTTTCAAGATAATTATATTTTGTTATTGTTTATATTTTTTGTAATTATATTTCGATGTCCATATTTTTATACGTTAGTTACAATTCGCAAACGGTAAATTGGATCAATTACTTTAGAACACGAAACAACAATTCGGTCAAGTCAAGGTCTTGTCACCTTTATTAAAGATGACTTGTAACCTTTATTAAAGGTGACATTTGACATGACTATACATGGCTTTTGTCTTTTGAATAATAATATTTACATGTTGGTTAAAAGGACGAAAAATCCTTTGAATAATAACTAATGGATTAAAATAGTATCTAGCGTTTAAAGAAGAGATTCTTTTATTTTTAGGGTAAAAGGATGGGTTGATTTGTATTATAAATAGAGGGGGGGAAAAAATATTCACGGATAATACACATTTATACATATTTACACACACTACACACACACACACTACACATATACACCTACACACACACAGATCTCTCTCTGTCAATTTACTCTCTTTACCCTCATTTCTCTCTTCTCCCTTCTCGCGGCTCCCTCTCTCTCAAACGCCCTCACGCCGCTGCCTCGCCGGAGTTGATGACTGGCGAGCTCCAGTCAAACTCCACCATCCACACACCTCTCTTTCTCCTCTCCTCTTCCCCTTTCTATCCTCTCTTCCCCGACGCGCAGCCACCTTCTTTACCGCCATTGCTTCGCCGGAGGTGATGACCGGCGAATCTTCAAACACCACCACCGCCGCCATCAACACCCCTCTCTCTTCCATAGATGGCCGCCACTGCTCTCTTCCTCTTTCCCCGTCGCTCCCCCTCTTTCCTCCTTTAATGGAGGACACTGTTGGGTCAAAAGTGGCCAGATCTAGCCGGGTTTTGTACATATCCGGCGTTGCTCCAGCGTATCGCCGTTGAAGCAATGCCACCCAATCACTAATACCACTGCATCGTTCCCTTTCCCCTATCCCCTTCGCTACTGTTCCCCCGATGGAGGCCAGATCTGGCTCCGGTGAAAACCGTTGAAGCAATGCCCGACAATCACCATTGATTAGACCTTTCGTCTTTGTTTGGATTGATTTTCATTGATTTTATGTGTTGTGTGTGTTGATTTTTTTTAGACCTGCCCGGAATGGCTCATTATCCGATTGAAACTCCATTTTTTGCGATTGAACTTGGACTCTTAGATGATTCCTATGCAATCTTTATTTTTGGTACTTTAACAATATTACTTCAGATCTCTTTTGGGCTGATCCCACACGATTTCAGGTTTTCCGATGATTTACTTTGTGATTTGTCAATGCCCCACCATTATTGCTGCCCCGAGATTATTTTGAACTGATTGTTTCCATATTTACCCTTTTTACTATGTTATTACACTGAGTGGAACAGATACTACACACTGGCCAATGAAAAAATTCCCGTCGGTTTTTGAGGCCTCCACAAATAAAAAAGACGGACCTTACGTATACAAATATGTAACAAAAAAATAAATAAATATGGGTGATGACGAAATCATTATATTATCACGACAACACAAAGGTTTTATGATTCGTATCTTGGCAAGACGATTTAGGACGACCGATAAATTCAAGCAACCACTTCGTAGCCATGGCGTATCTAAAACTTAATCCGAGCCCACTTTATAACAAAAAATCTATTTTATTTATACATGTATACATATTTGATTTTGATAATTATTTATTCATTACTAATACTTATATCAAGTGTGTATACAGGTTCCCGGAGACACTTTCGAAAGACGATGTTTAAAGGGAGATCTCCTCAAATTAATTGTTTGTATTTACTTTTATATTCTTACAAAATTGTAAAAATATTAATTATAGTGCAACTTTATTTTTGGGGCGTCGGGTGGGGATGTCCTTCATTTACATATTCATTTTTGCGCGCTTAGGCAAAACTTAGGCCATTAATATTTATTCAAAGAATTAAATCGATTTAGGTATCTAATTAATTATTTCACATTCTTTACTTTAGATAATATTATAATCTTTTCTTTAAAAATAACTCTATTTTTCTTATCCACAATTGATTATTTTTTATTAATTTTGTTAAGTTAAAATTATTAGAGAATACTTTTTAAATATAAACAACACTTTATTTTCCATACATTACAAAGTATTTTTCTTTTCAAAAGAGTACTTTCTTTTTCACATATATTGTTACACATCTTTTTTGCTTATATATTTTTATACACACATTTATGATAATATCTCTTATTTATATAATTAATACACACTCTTCACACATAAACTTTTTTATATTATTTTTAATATATATTTTCTATATTTATACTTTAAAAAATTAATTTTTACCTCCTTCCTCTTTGATAAATTTAGTCTAGTCGGGTACCACCTTGTGTGGATTCTGAAGGGTGCCTAATCCTTTCCCTTCGGAATAATTTGAACCCTTATCTAGAATCTAAATTGGTTTTCGCAGGTCAAAACACAAGTCATACATGTCAATAATTAAATAGGTTTCCTTATTTTCCTTAAAAATTGTGGCGACTCTGTACAAAATTAATTCTTTTAGAGTCCATAAGTCGTGCTTGTTTTAACCTTAGTGACAAATAGGGCATGACAGACATACTCTAAGTCATACCACCCGGTCTCTAGTACTCATATTTTGATTGCTGACAATTCAAACACAAAGCCACAAACTCTACGATATCCCTTTACATTCTACACCACCAATAATGTTGCTTTAGGTTATGATACATTTTGGCTGCCCTCGGATGAATCAAATAACTCAAACTATGAGCCTCTTCCATGATCAATCTAGTCAAGCCACCAAATACAAATCCGACCATTGGTCCTCAAAATACACTCCGGACATTTTTTTTCAATTTAAATCTACTTATCCATTTAAACTCTTTTAATCCTCATCACCCAACCCACTAAAAAGTTAATAACCCAGAAATTTCATTGTTCATTTGTGAGAAATATAATTCACTACTCAAATGTCACGACCCAACTTACCGGATCATGCAGGCGCCCACTCTAATCCACCTAGATCGGAGAACCCTTACCACCCAGTGAAATTATATGCGGAAGTCAATAAAAACCAAGAAATACTTTTTTTACTACAATCAATTTGCAAACTTAATACAACTGAAAAACCTTCCCAAGGAACTAGTCTAAACAAGTACAAGAGCTTCTAAAAGAAATACAAGACAAAAGACACAGCTTTTACAGTAGGAACAATAATAAAAACTGTTGGAGATCTTTACTGTATCAAGCATGAAACACCTACCGATCCTGCAACCAGACTATACCACAAAGCAAGAGTAGTGTCAGTACAAAACCACACATACTGGTAAGTATCATTGGTCGATCCGAATTAAATTCCATAAACATCACATAAATATTCGAAAAGAAACATGCAACTTGAGGGATATTAAACCAGAAACTTCATCAAACCTTTTCTTACTACTTTAGGACATTAACACCCATAGTTGCCAAGTACCCATTACTTGTCAAGTTAAGCCTCATTCTGTAATTATCTATGAGTTCTATGATATCGATACTCGTGAGTCTTTACCCTCGACCACTTAATAATTATGAACCTTATGTAATCCCTAGTCTTGTTCCACAGATCCAGTAATACCTTGACATTCTAGCCCCACCTGCGGTTCATCTAAGTCTATACGACGTAATTTAATAGGATAGTGACGCCCACCTCTCCGGCCAGAATACAATAACGGCTAGAACTTCAACCATATCACGACATAAAAACAGGAACACCTATTCAGTGAGGGTCAACATAAACAACAGCTCAAGTCAACACACCACTATCCTCCTCAGACATTCAGACAAGTATATTCAATATAGGGACAACCAGGTCAACAATCATGACTCATAATTAATATACCTCCCCTTATCCCATTCATCTAAGTAATTAGACAATATAGGTTACACCCTCTTCTTTTATTAACCTTAACCCAGACCTCTTATGGACCCCTTATAATAAATGAAAAACACCATAATCATAAATTCCAATTCACAGAAGGTCCAATACATAAATCATCACATAGTTCTGTTCACGCAAGGAACCAATACCAGAATAACAAATGGCTCGGTTCGCTCAGGGGACCAACATAACACAACAATAGCAAATATCAAGCATCACAATTTACATAAGAAACCACCTTTAGCAATTAAGCACATAACCCAGTTCACTCAAGGAACCCACATATAATGATAACAAGTAAGCCCAGTTCACTCAAGGAACCCACATATAATCAAGAACACATAATCTCCTGTTCACTTAAGGAACGGTCACACTCACTTGTACCTTGTACACATATGCTAAGGGTCTTATGTGTGCGCCCACTAGTCATGACCTGCAGGGGACGAGTCATTGTCCATGTACCAAACTCTAGACATAAAGTGTCTGCCAACCTTATACCACCAATTCCGTGGAGATGTCCAAATACTTCTATATCCCACAATAATAACAGATATCACAACAATCACAACCATAATGATAACAGAACAATACTTATAAAATCCAACAAGTCTTCATATAAGTTCATTGCATGCGATTAACACTTAGGATATCAAACAGTCATTCACTTTCCCTGAACATGCATTGTACAAGCAACACTAAGAATTAATTATCATGCACACATAACACAAATTGGGTTTTAACTGCATTAAAACCATCACATACAATTTGTACGTACAACCTGTGGGTTATGACTCATCCCCATCCATTAATCCTAACTATGTGCTACCTTACAAATTCCCATTCCTCTGGTTACCACAGTAGATTCTTCTGAATCCACAACCCTAACCACCCTTATCGAATAGACATTTAGTAAATTAACCCAATTTTCGGTTCTACACCATTAGTAACCAAACAAGGATTAACAATAACAACGTAACATATAATTTCAGGAACAATTTAGTATTATACCATAACAACAATTTCCCACCCAATTATTCAGATTTTATCCATCCAAACACCGTACCCGAAGGCCTAACCATGCAATCTCCCATCAATCTACGTCATGCTTATGCTTTCTAACCCACATTTAAACTACTCAATTAAACCTAGCTTACCTGGACGTCAAGCAACTATTACGGAGGCATGAATGCAAGCTTTGGCTCCATGAAGATGATTTCTGACGTGGAATTTAGCGGAAAACCATGATTTTTACCCCCATTAATGTGAGAATCCCTCCTCTCCATTGCTCCCAGGCCATGAGGTAACCCTAGGAGGGTTTTTGAATGAACCTCGTCCCTTTGCAACTGAAGAGGAGAAAAGAGAATATAAAAATTCGCACCTGGGGTTTTTGGTCCCGTTGTCCCGCTATAACGGGAAAATTTGAGCTATAGCAGAATGACGTCAGCCCGACCAAAATTCCTAATTCCAAAATTTTAAGTTGCGTCATCCCACACTAATTTAAAATCGCGTTTTCAACATTCTCCGTAATCCGTACCCGTAACAATATATCTTTTAAAAATGACAGAACAGGTCATTACACCAAATCTCATCCACGTTAAAACCCAGATTACTTATCCTATTAGTACATCTATCCAACAAATCTTGAACAACATCATAACATTTAGAAAAATCTAAAAACCAAAACTATCCAAAGTCAACAACAAGCGACTTTTTTTTTCCAAACGTATGCAATAGAATTGGTCCTGAAATATACAAAGAACCATTGAATCGGGTGAATTAACATTGTGGATTTTTCTAAAAGTTCAGTTGCAAAGAATTCACTTTTTAATTTTTGTTTTCCCCAGAGTACAACAGTGGTGAATGCTTTATAATACTCCATCCGTTCATTTTTACTTGTCCACTATAGTAAAAATAGACGTCTAATAATACTTGTCCAGTTTGTAAAATCAATGGATAATTTACCCATTTTACCCATAGCATTAAATACGATTCATTATTCAATACATTTCTCAAAACATTAATTTATTATATTCAAAGGGTAATACTCCCTCCGTCTCAAATACAAAGCAAACATGCCAAGTAATTTGAGATGGAGAGACTATGGTAAAATTACCCCTATAATTTTCTATTTTTTAACCTGTATGCTAAGTCAATAATAAACAACTATTAATGAACGGAGGGAGTAATATCTCACAATAAATTTTTTGTCTAATCAATAATAAACAACTATTAATGAACGGAGGGAGTAATATCTCACAATAAAATCTTGTCTATTGGGTTACCTTCCAGAAGTAGTGATTAATTCTACTCCTAACTTCTTGAGTCCTTGTGTAGCTGAATGGAGTAATAAATATGTTTTCTTCTCTCGTGATTAAAGTATTAGCCTAGGCACTTATAATTTATAAACTTTAATGTGTCAAAACTAATACTCCTCCCGTTCTTTTTTAGTTGTCATATTTCGCTTCTCAAGAGTTAATTTGACTAATTTCAAAGCTAAATTAGATTAAATTAATTTAATATTTTAAAACTAAAATTTAGATATTTAAAAACTATACGAAAAGTACTATAAGTTGCAATTTTTCTCATATCAATATGATTAAAAAAAACATGTCAAAATATTAATCAAACTTCATATTATTTGACTCACAAAAGGAAACTATGATAAGTATCATAGACAAGTGTTAATTATCATAGTTGAAAGGAAACTATTTTAGATGTCTGTTTAAGATTTTAGATAACGGTTTCCAGATTATTTTTTTTGGTTAACTTTTTTATTTAGAAAATCAGTGCAATAAATAAAAATTATTGAAACAACTCTTAGACTATCACAATAATAGAGGTTAACTTTTAATTTTGATGAGATTTGAATGTTGAAACCGTATCTACTACAGACAAATAATGGAGCTTTTGAGTTTTAATTTTTTAGGTGGATCGGATGGGTTAAAAAAATTTAAATGGGTGAATAGATGTAGTTGGAAAAAAAATTGCCGCGTAGAAAAATTTAGGTGGGAACATTTGATTTTATAAAATATATATATGAATTATGAAACAAAATATGAGAGGTAAATATAACTTATTTGTGAGAGTACATGGGCAAATTTGACCCTTTTTCTATAAATAAATGGAAGCTGCTAAATGACCACAATTTTTTGGCCCAAAAATGGCCACAAATGTACAAAGACTATCTTAACCTTTTTTCCTCAAAATAAAGTCAAATCTTTACTATTCCCTAAACTTAAAAATACGTGGAATGAAAAATTTAATACTTGATGAATCTGTTATGTAATATGAATGTCATGTGACATATATATGTGTGAATGTCATTAATGAGAGATAAGAGTTAGTATCCAAATTGAACTTGAACACCAAGATTACTTATTCAAATTGGATTTGAACTCTAAAGTTACTGGATCAAATTGCCAAGTTGATGTCAATCTTAACATGTTTAGGGAGCAAGTTTGGTGGCTTATAAATAGCCACCCTTTTGTACATTTTGAGATAGTTCTAAGTAGTAAACAAAAGTACTACTAAAATTCTCTAAAGTTGCCTCTTTTCTTTAAGTTTGATATTGATATTTTATCTTTATTTTATAACACGTTATCAGCACGAGACTCTACCATCTCAAGATAAGGCTAAGGTATGGCTAATGTATTTTCGATTGGGGTATGCTATTGGTGGTACTCTCTGCCCATGAAAACTCTTATTTAGACAAAGGTTGAACTTTGGATTTAAACTTAGTTGCTCACCTTTATTGATTTAATTATTGGACATCATGGAAGGTTAGTTTGCAATATATAATTCATATATATATTCCTTCTCGGTTAGCATGCCATTGGACAAGTTTGGTTGCCATATTCTTATTCTTCTTGTTAACGTTAATAGTATAATATGTAAGTGCTGGAGCTAATACTATTGAAATCAGTATTACAAGTTTGATTAGAATAGTGAGAAAATCTCTTTCACTGTCTTAATATAAGTTATTGTCTGCTAAAACAGATGTACGCAAGTGAATCCCAAATAGTTGATTTTCATGTTTAATTTTCTTTTGGTAATATTCTTTTTAAGGCTCAAGGGTGAGTCCTGTTATACTTTGCTTTAATATGCGTTTATAGGTAAGGCGGTGGATTCAAGCTCCATCGCCCCAAAAGGGTAAGACATTGGATTAGAGTTCCGGTACCCCATGATGATAAGATATTGGGTTCAAGTCCTATCGATCAATGACTTAAATGGTCTTTTATTTTGGCAAGACATTGAGTTTGCATCTCGATGCACCATATTGATGCTATAATGATGACTAAGGCAAATTTTTGGTGAAAAGTCTTGAAATATGCTCCATTCCCTCAAATGAATGTAGTAGCAATGCATAATATGTCTGAAATAAGACATGTGATTGAATTTATGAATATGAATGTGGGCGTAGCAAAAGTCAAAATCTTTCGTTACATTATATGTATGCCTCGATTTGCTCATGAAGGAGCAATATCTTGAAAGAGATTCTAAGCTATCATAATTTGATAGGCTTAAGACACATTTATATTCCATTCCTGGTGAATGAGAATTTTGATTGTTAAAACTACAGATCCATTCCGTATGGTGAATGTGATAGGAGTAACACCTCCAAAAGAGGTAGTAGGGTAATTGAGAAGAAATATTATGAAATAGACTCCAAAATAGTAAATCTGAAAAATTTATTCATGTTATAGTAAATCTGAAATTTACTAAGTAAAAATCATATGTCATGGTAAACTTGGAGTTTACTTGATACAATCCAAATCGGCATTGATCTTTTAAGAAGTATAATTCAAGGCTGGCACATAGGTAACCAAGCCACGCTCATGTCAAGGACACAAGGACACGTTTGGAGGACCCTTTTCAAATCCCCTAGAGTACAATACCATGTATGGAGGGTAGCTTGGAGTCAAGGAAGCCTTGGAGAGGTCAAAAGGGAGCGACGAAGAGCTCGAAGATGTTCTGGAGGTACGTGTGAAGTCACCTGCTCCCGCAGGTGGGGAGGTACGGCCGCAGATGGCTATTTTGGCAACTTCCAAAGCCATCTGCATTGGGACATGCGTGGGCAGGAGCCACCTGCGTCCTAACATGCGTGGGCATGTGCCTAATTTGCTGAAACGGGTCACTTTTGGGCCCATAGTTGTAATAAATGGCCCATGGCTATAAATAGTAGTTTCTTTTTTATTTTTAGCTTAGATTTTGATGATATTATGAATACACTTGAAAGTGTGAGAGCTAGGATTAGCTTGTGTTGAACAATCGTTTAGAAATGTGGGTTACGTGGGAGATTGATTCCCTCGTGGTTTACGTAAGATATCGGTGCTTTTAGGTAATCAAAAGGGAGGTCTTGGATTTGATATATCCATAGGTTTCCCTCTTCTTTATCTTCTTGTGTCTATCTATCTATCTATCCCTCTATCCTTTACTTTTCGTATTTTTGATTCTATCATTTTTCTTGTTTTCGTACTTTATCCCTCTTTTCGTATTTTGAGGGTTATCATTTGGTATAAGAGCCGAGATTAGATTCGTTCTTACGATTCTAAATCTTGGGTTTGTTATCTAGAAAATCAAAAAAAAAAAAAAGAGTAAAAAACGTTTTCAACAAAAACCCCAAAAATATTTTTGTTTTTTTAAGTCATTTTTGTAGTTTCTATACTAGATTTGTTCCATCTAGTACTATTTATGTTGGAATCTTGAGTTTTTGGTATGTTTGGAAGAGATTGGAAGAAAAACTCCATTGTTGAGCAAAACTTGAAGAAAAAGAAAAAGTGGATTTTGAAATCTGAAACTTTTGGTGTTGATTTGGGTGTTAAAAATTATTGAAAAGTGTTCTCTAAGTTGAAGGGAACCTAGATCTGAAATTTGGTGCAATTCAGAGCAAAAACGAGTTAGTTTGGAAATTTGGTTTTCTTCATGTTCTTGAGGATCTTCATATCTTCAAGGGGAAGATTTATCAAAAAAGTGTTGTTAGATCCATAAAGAAAGAAAGAGAAAGTTGTTTGGGTGTTAGTACAAGAGAATATCCCAAAGAAAAGGGAATATTCTAAGAGAGAGAGTGCAAAAAGGGCCTACAAAATCAGAGCTTTCCAGGTGATCTGCCAGACCACCTGCGATGTCACCTGCCCAGGCAGGTCACCAACGCAGGTGACTTCCAGCAGCACTGTTTTGTGACATGTGAAGCCACCTGCGAGGGCATGTGAACCGTCTGCGCCCACAACTCAGAAAATGCATTTCAATCATTCCAAAACTCATTTTGCTCAGGTTCCAACATCCAAAATCCATTCCTTGGTTCTTAAACTCATTTCTTGATTCCTAACTAATTAACAACTAGTATTTGATCTACTTAGTTGAATAATTAGTCTTTGAGACTGTTTTCTTTCATCGTCCACTTCTTTTGTGCTTTTCTCTTTTGTGGCGTTGTTATTTCTTGGTTCAATTTCTTGTTTATTTGTTTGAGTCATTATTTATTCTTAAAACAAGAATATATTCCGACCACGAGTAGTAATTGACACCACGTCTTCCATCGGAGTAGAAACGATCTTTCAACGCTAGCGTCGCCTATTGTGAGGCAAACAAAGGTGTGTACTCCGAGAGATTGTGAGGTTGATTTCTTAACGCTAACTTGTTTGTTATTTTTGTTTAGTGTTTCTTCTTATTAGGTACCATGGTCGAGGAAGGTAGAAGTCCTATGAAGAGTGAGACATCAAAGTCTATATGGGGGATGATTAAGGATATAAATCAAATATTGAGAAGTATGGAAGGATATCTAACCTCTATAGAAGGTAGCCTTAGGCAAGGAAAGGAATACTTGGCTCAAGAAGGGGTTGTGTGTGAATGTTGAGCCAAGAATTAAATTGCAGGAGGTAGACAATAAACACTTAGTTGGGGGACTTGTCAACTCCAAGCCCTTGTTACACGCTAACAATGGTACTAGCATTTTGACTAGTACCAATGTTTCTGTCTTGCAGGATCAAGAGCAAATGCTCCCAATAGAGGATCCAAAGGAAATCCCTCAAAATCATAGGCTTGAAGGCCTAGATGAGTTCTTATGTAAGGACTCCAAAGTTAATGAAGGGAGGTTTCTAAATCAACTCCTAAGGATTGATGGATACTTGATGACAAAGGGTGATACATCTAACCCCATGGATCGAAAGAAGGAGTTCCTACCAACGAAATTCATACAAAGAATCAAGAGGAGCAAGCATGGTCCAAGTTGGTGCATGGAACAAGTTCAAGGCTTTGTTTCCCAGGTATGTACGTACCCCCTCCTATTCCTAGTGATCCTTGGAGGCATGATGATATTTTTCTCATATTGAGTAGACCCTTGAAATTAATTGATATCATATCATACCATTAGAGTATTAGTGTCTCTAATATTTCTTCATGGTGTATGTCTTATGTGCTTAAATTGTGTGGGCCTTGCAATCTAAATGCCCAATCTATTTGTTGCTTTGGGAAGAGTCCTTGGTGCATACTTGATGCCCAACTCTTGCTTCCTAATCCTTGTCATACTTATGTGGTTGGACAAGTTGGAGTGATAGGAAGGACTCTTAGGAGTATGCTAAATTCCACTAATAGAGGAAACCTAACTTCTTGGGTATTCTCTAATTTTTCCAATAGCATGACTCCATTAGTGAATGCACTTTTTGGGAAGTTGCTTGAAGGGAAAAGAAATAATGTGCTTAACTTGTCTTGCCTCATATTCTTGTGTACTTATGTTTAAGAATAATTTAGATGAGAATGGTGTCCTTAACTCTTTTCTTTTCTATCTCTTTTCCCATGATGATAGTCATGCTTGTGTTGAAAATGCATTTTGTGTAAGCATGGGATGTCTTGAAAGGAAGGGTAATTTGCACCCTAATGACTTGACTCCGTCCTTGGTTGTTCCAACTTCTAGTGACTTGATTGCTAGCTTTCTTGAGTACCTTAATACTCTTACATATGGAAACACCTTGGATGAGACTCATTTTCTTCATACCTTTCTTTACTACCTCTTTGCATTTGATAATGTCCGTGTTGATATTGGATTTTTTCTAGATGGAGGTGGGAATACTTGGGTATGGTCTTATGATGGCATAAAGAAACACTTATGTGTTACGACCTTGGTAGTTTCTTTGTTTCATGATGCTTCTAATAGTCGACACCTTTGTGCATTTTATGATGAGTTTGTTTCATTGAAAACAAAGGATCGTTGGTTGTATATCAAATTTGTGCCCCCTTGGTATAGAAATATTGTTACTAATACTTGTGCTAACCTTCATGCTTGGAGGAGATATTGGTTTCTTGTCCACCTCATGTGTTTTCAGATTTTGGATTCAAGGACGAATCCTTTTCAAGAAGAGGAGGATGATACAATTCAAATCGGCATTGATCTTTTAAGAAGTATAATTCAAGGCCGGCACAAAGGGAACCAAGCCACGCTCATGTCAAGGACACAAGGACACGTTTGGAGGACTCTTTTCTAGCCCCCTAGAGTACAATACCATGTGTGGAGGGTATCTTGGAGTCAAGGAAGCCTTGGAGAGGTCAAAAGGGAGTGACGAAGAGCTAGGAGATGTTCTGGAGGCACGTGTGAAGTCACCTGCGCCTGCAGGTGGGGAGGTGCGGCCGCAGATGGCCATTTTGGCAACTTCCAGAGCCATCTGTGTTGGGACATGCGTGGACATGTGCCCAACTTGCTGAAACGGGTCACTTTTGGGCCCATAGTTGTAATAAATGGCCCATGGCTATAAATAGTAGTTTCTTCTTTATTTTTAGCTTAGATTTTGATGATATTATGAATACACTTGAAACTGTGAGAGCTAGGATTAGCTTGTGTTGAACAATCGTTTAGAAACGTGGGTTACGTGGGAGATTGATTCCCTCGTGATTTACGTAAGAGAACGGTGCTTTTAGGTAATCAAAAGGGAGGTCTTGGATTTGATCTATCCATAGGTTGTCCCCTTCTTTATCTTCTTGTGTCTATCTATCTATCGATCTATCCCTCTATCCTTTACTTTTCGTATTTTTGATTCTATCATTTTTCTTGTTTTCGTACTTTATCCCTCTTTTCGTATTTTGAGGGTTATCATTACTTGTACAAATAAGTTCATAAGTTGGCATGAACGATATTGTCATCCCGAAGATGCGCACATTGAGTATTACACAACATATATTAAAGAATTAGAAGATTCTTCAAAGAAAATTATGAGTTCTCAAATGATCCTTCAAAAGGTGAAGGTAATTTTTGCCACTAATAGGCATGATATGAAAGGTCATCATGCACGTGATTGTCGTGTGACCTAATTTGGTATAATTTTATAAATCCTCTATTAAAATAAAGATATATAAAGTGGTGATGCACTTTACCTTTCAAAATGATGTTGAAGTGTGTCATGTAAATGTGGTAAATTTCAAGACATGACAATGAGCTTCTTGTGAAACTGTATGAAGCACATATATATTGTCAATGCCCTGTTTTCACCAAGGTTAAAACAAGCACGACTTATGGACTCTAAAGGAATTAATTTTGTATAGAGTCGCCACCTAATTTTTAAGGAAATTAAGGAAACCTATTTAATTATTGACATGTGTGACTTGTGTTTAAATCTGCGATAACCATTTTAGATTCTAGGTAAGGGTTCAAATTATTCCAAAGGGAAGGGATTAGGCACCCTTCAGAATCCACAAAAGGTGGTACCCGACTAGACTAAATTTATCAAAAGAGGGAGGAGGTAAAAAAATAGTTTTGGAAGTATAAACGTGTAAAATGTGTACTAAAATATAATGCATAATATATGTATAAAGAGTATGGATCAAATATATAAATGAAATTCATTGCTGTAAAATATATGTATAAAAATATGATAAAGATGTATAATCAATGTATAAAATGGTATAAGATACATGTGAAAAGAAAAGTACCCTCTTGAAATGGAAAACACTTTGTAATATATGGAAAAATAGAGTATTGTTTATATTAAAAAGTATTCTCTAATAATTTTAACTTAACAAAATTAATGAAAAATAATTAATTGTGAATAATAAAAATATAGTTGTTTTTAAAGAAAAGACTCTATTATTATATAACGTAAAGAATGTGAATTAGTTGATTAGATATCTACATCGATTTAATTCTTTGAATAAATATTAACGGCCTAAGTTTTGTCTAAGCGCGCAAAAATGAATATGTAAATGAAGGACATCCCCACCCGACGCTCCAAAAGTAAAGTTTTCACTATGATTAATATTTGTACAATTTTGTAAGAATATAAAATTAAATACAATCAATGAATTTGAGGAGATTTCCTTTTAAACATCGTCTTTCGAAAGTGTCTCCGAAAACCTGTATACACACTGGATATGAATATTAGTAATGAATAAATAATTATCAAAATCAAATATGTTTACATGTATAAATAAAATAGATTTTTTGTTATAAAGTGGGCTCGGATTAAGTTTTAGATACGCCATGGCTACAAAGTGGTTGCTCGAATTTATCGGCCATCCTAAATCGCCTTGCCAAGATACGAATCATAAAACTTTTGTGTTGTCGTGATGATATAATAATTTCGTCATCGCCCATATTTATTTATTTATTGTCACTTATTTGTATACGTCATGTCCGTCTTTTATTTGTGGAGGCCTCAAAAATCGACGGAAATTTTTTCATTGGCCACTTTGTTTAGTAATTATTCTTTATCCATTTAGTAAAATATAAAATGCAGTAAAGAGCAACACTGAAAAAAAATCAGTCCATAAGCAGCAAAACAGCAGCCAAACATTATCAAAACTAGTAGTAGCTTTGTAGGAGCCAACTAAACTAACTGGAAAACATGCCAGAAAAGATCAGAACACAACAATTAATAGCCGACAAAGACAACCATGGATAATTTCAACTCTCAGCAGTAAATGAACAAAAATGAGAATAAGGTGGCCGGAGTGAAATGTTTTTTCAGTCAGATTTGTACAAACAAATAACTAACTCATGAAATCAATGAAACCCAATTCACAGGAGATGAAGACAAAGTTGTGGTGACCATCGGCATTGTTTCAATGGCGTTCGCTGGAACAATGCCGGTTATACAAACTCTGGCCAGATCTAAAAATAAAAAACAAATAGAAGGAGATGGGGATTAATCGTGGCTGGTGGTGGCTCGTCGGAACCTCGCTGGCCATCACCTCCGGCGAGAAGCGGCGGGAAAGAGAGGAGGAATATGGGCGTTGCTTCCACGGTTTCCACCGGAGCAACGCCAAGAATGGACAATCAATAGCAAACACCAAGGCTTGGACAGATTTGTCCATTTTTTCGACGAGCTTGAACTCGATTTTAATGGAAAATGAAAGGGACAGCGTCATGGGTTAAGGGAAAGGGAAGAGAGACATTGTTTTTGGAGCTCGCCTGCCGGTGATTAACTCCGGCGAGGCGCGGCCACTAAGAGTGAGAGAACAGTGAGGGAGAGAGAGCTTGAGAAGAGAAGGGTGGAAGAGAAGAGAGTAAGAGAGAAAAATGTAAAAATATTTTTGTGTGTGAGGTGTGTGTGGGTTTTTATGTGTAGTGTGTGTGTGTAAATATGTAGAAATGTGTATCATGTGTGTGTGAATATTTTTTCTCCCCCAAAAACAATTAACCCCTCCCCTCTATTTATAATAAAAATCGACCCCCTCTTTTATCCAAAAAATAAAAGAATTTTTCCTTATCCATTAAATACTACTTTAGTTTATTAGTTATTATCTAACGGGTTTTTTAATTCTGTTAACCAAAATATAATGTTATTACTCAAAGAATAATAATCTTGTGTAGTCATGTCACACATCACCTTTAATAAAGGTGACAAGAGACAAGTGACAAGTGACAAGTCACCTTTAATAAAGGTGACAAGACCTCGACTTGACCGAATTATTGCTCCGTGTATCAAAATAATTGATCCGGCTTATCATTTGCGGATTGCATTAAATGATGTACAAAAATGTGTAAATGTCGATATGTAATTACAGAAAATATAAATAATAATAAAAATATAACTATCCTAAAAAATGTATTATGATGTAAATAGTTAAAAAATGTAGTTTACTGCAAAGAATTATAGTGTTATGTTGTGTACGTGTGCAGATGACTGTGAAAAAATTTAAAATGATAATAAATTGATAAAAATCCTAATATTTACAAAATTAAGGATAATTATCAATGAATTGTAAAAGTATGTGAAAAAAATGTATTTTGTGCTCTTTAACGATCAGGAAGCCTGAAGACGTTAGTTTTAAGCACGGAGAGCCAAAATTGGGTGTCAACATATATGATTATAGTCCATTCCTTGAAGAGAATGAGACATGTGATAAGCATCATAGATGTTCGACTATTCTTGAAAGTGAATTTGTCTTATGTGATAAAAATTATGAATAAGGACATGCTCATGCATGATTGGATAAATGTCACATCTCACCTCTACGAGAGGTTTGAGAAAAATAAAGAAAATTTTATTTTGACATAAATGATCATTGATCGTGTACTTGTAGTATGCCATAAATATTTTGGTATGTTTATCATAAATTATCAAAGGGTAAAAGCAAAAAACAAGTCTTGCCTATTTAATGTTTTAAGATTATGACCGTAATTATATGATTTCCTCCTTGAAGGAGATGTTCACCATATGAAGGGTGTGTAAAATATGTGGTAGTACACAAAATTAATTGAGAGCTTCAAAAGAGCTTAAGGGTTACAATCCGGAGGAATGAAATTGTTCATAATATTGGTATTGTAGTAAGTCTCAAAAGAAACTTATTAAGTTTCAAAGACATTGGCCAAAAAATAAATTATATCGAGACTACTAAATGGAAAGATGTTATATCTTCATATTACTAAAATCGAAGTGGGTTATAAATATTTATGTAAAAAGTTACCCGCCCTTTTCCTCCTATTTGTAATACACAATATGAGCATGATGACGGAGTCACATGCAATAGTATATTAAAAGTTTATTGAAATAAATATCAGTTGGCATGACGGTTGACCATCCCGGTTCAAATGTGATGCAAAAATAATTGAGAATTCATGTGGTTATATATTGAAGAAATAGAAAGTTCTTCACGAATTCTCTTGTGCTGCTTGTTCTCGCAATGAATTGATCATTATACCAGCTAAGGTTGGAATTGTATTCCCCAAATTTTTGAAACATATAAAAAGGTGAATATGGGCTCGTTCGTCTGCCATGTGGACCGATTACTATTATATAATTTAATAGATGCATCTATGAAATGGTCACATGTGCTTTTCTATTAACTTGCAATTTAATTTTTACAAAGTTATTTGCTCGAATTGTTAAATTAAGAGCACAGTTCCAAACTATAAATTATGTTGATAATGCTGGTTGGTTTAGCAAAAATTATATGCCTCCAATTATAGCTAAATCATTGATTATGAGAACAACTCTCCTAAAAAAAATTTGGTATGAGATGTGCCATTTAAAATATAGTAGCATTTGTATGCATCAAGCCAACAAGGCTCCCTATCACTATTGATTCAGGGTCAGGAACTAAATAATTTCCATCTGAAAATTTGAATGTGCGGTATATGATTTAATTGCTTCATCATAATGCACAAAGATGGATCTTAAAATAAGATTGGAGTAAATGTTAGATTTCCTAACATTAGGGGGGGAGATGATTAATAGCTGAAAATTATGTATGAAATGAATTATCTAGATCCTCGTAAAATAATATATATGTGAACTTGAAGTTTAAGAGATAATTCATTTGCAAATATTACAAACTAATTGTCAGATGTGTTTGCTGACTCAATGTGATAATTCAGTTGTAAATGCTCCAATGTAAAGTCCATAAAAGGACAGAGTCTATGGCACGCCTGAAGCATGATAGACCAATCGATTTCAAAGGTAAATCTCTTTGAAGAGGAAAGGAGCAATTGATCAAGATGGTCATGATAATGAGGCAAGTGCTTTGAAAAAGCACCGATATAACACTTTATAAAACCTTGGCAAAGGTTCAGGTACCTGAATAGTAATGAATATGAAGAGATCTTCATAAGTTATGTCTTATTAGAACCGATATCAAATAACCGTCGATGATATCTTTGATATAATATAGCGCTCAACATTATAAATAGTATCGAGGATCTTGAATACAAATATGTCAAAGAGTATGAACAAATAAATTATTGGCCAAATAAAAGTACGTAATTTAAGTAATTTATTTCACTTAAAAAGTGAATATTTGGACTTATAATCCAAAGGCCAAAGGTATAATGTCAGTGGGGTACAAATGAGTTATTATGAGAAAAGCAAAATTCGTAAGATATAAAGTATGAATTATGCCTTGGGGCATAAAGGTTTCGCAAAATTCCTGGTATTATTGTAGGAGAACTATTCTCTTGTAGTGGATGAAATGAGGTTTGTTTCAGTCTGGCAACACTAAAAAGCGTGAATACGTATAATGAATTATTGTCATGTCTAGCTAGATAACAAAGGTTATATGAAAATCCATGATGTAGTTGTATCTCCATATGTAGTCATGAAAATGGTTAGAAAGTACCATGTTTTAGTGCAGTTGGTGCACTTATGAATTGCGGAGCATCATTTACAAGAGTAAAGTGATGTTTTAATCGATGCGAGTATAATACGCGTTTTACTCTTTTTTTTCCTTAGCCGAGGTTTTGTTCCTATGGGTTTTTCTGGCAAGGTTTTTAATGAGGCAGCTAACAATGCGTATTACTGGATGTGTACTCGGAGTATTTGACAAATAAAGTATTTGTCCATCAATGAACATACATTGAAAAGGTATTTATCTGATCCACATGAAGTTCAATCTCAGATGGGTTATTTACTTACATATAGAGATACAACTACATCATGGCGTACGATGAAGCAAACAATAGCTGTCACTTCTTCAAATCTTGAAGAAACAATAGTCATTCATGAAGCAAGATGGGAATGTGTTTGGTTGATCAATAACTCAACATATTCAAGAAATATGTGGTTTTCTTTGAAAAGGAATATTCCAAATATAATGTATGAATACAATATTGCAAGTATAGCTCAGTTGAAGGGAGTATACATTAAAAAAGCTGGAACAATACATATTTTATCAAAGTTCTTCTTCACTCATGATCTTGAGAAGAAAGGTGAAACAAATGTTCAACAAATTTGATCAGCTGACAAATTGACGAATCTGGTCACTAAGACATTGTCAACATCAATATTTGAGAAGCTGAGATATAAGATGGAATGCGCCGTCTACGAATATCAAAATAAGTTTCCATCAGGGGGAGTAAAATACTCATTGTACTCTTTTTTTCTTAACCAATGTTTTGTCCTAATCGGATTTTCCTGGTAAGGTTTTTAATGAGACAACACTAAAGGCTTATTAGAAGATGTGTATACTCTTTTTTCTTCACTAGGCTTTTCCCACTGGGTTTTCCTAGTAAGATTTTAACGAGACACATTATATATTAATGGACATCCAAGGGGGAGTGTTATGTAATATGGATGTCGTGTGACATATATATATATATGTGTGTGTGTGTGTGTGTGTGAGAGAGAGAGTGTGTGTGAATTTCATTAATGAGAGATAAGAGTTAGTAGCCAAATTGAACTTGAACACCAAGATTACTTATTCAAATTGGATTTGAACTGTAAAGTTACTTGATCAAATTGCCAAGTTGATGTCAAACTTAACATGCATAGGGAGCAAGTTTGGTGGCTTATGAATAGCCACTCTTTTGTACATTTTGAAATAGTTCTAAGTAATAAACAAAAGTACTACTAAAATTCTCTAACATTGTCCCTTTTCTTTAAATTTGATATTGATATTTTGTCTTTATTTTATAGCAGAATCATATTTATCATTAATTGTTTGAGGGGTTTATTTAATTTTCTTTATAATATGGGACCTACACATCATCTCACGTCACCATTCTTTTCATTCTCCCTAATCCACTCTCAATTTTTTTTTCCATCAAATTTTAAGACAATTTCTATTATACAAATATCATAATTTTTTACGATGTTTTTGGATAAAGTTCATCAGTGATTATATAATTTTGAATTTATCATATAATTCTTTTTATTATTATTATATAAAAGTAATCCTATTCTAAAATTGTCACACTAATTTTTTTTTTAACCTAGAGCCATTCAACTTTAAAAAGTCATTATATTTTTAAAAATATTTTCTTTAAAAATATAACCAAGTAAATAAAATTATATACAGTTCTTCAATGATTAGTGCATCGTCTATATAATGGATGTTTTTTCAAGAGAAGAAAACAATGGTATTTTGGAAATTAAATATTTTAAATAAAAAGTTAATTGATAATGAGACATTAATAACTATACTTTGAATAACACGTTAAAAATTTTATATTATAATTGTTTTCAAATAAGAATATATATATAGTAATTGGTAAAAAAAAATTCACCAATTTTAACCACGAATAAAAAATTCAGTTATTTCAGTAATACTAATCAAGAGGATGTTTCAAAAAGAATTAATAGAAGATCGCTCAGTACCTAATCATCAGTTGTAATATCTAAAATTGATATATTTTATGTAGGATACTATATCAAATTATGTCTTTTTTTAACATATGTAAAATAAAGTATAATACATAATTAGGATATACATTTTAAAAATTATTTTTGATTTAACATGGGGTTTTCTATTGAAGGAGACAATCAAACTTCACATTACTAATAAATATAAATAAATATTTTCTCTAATTAAAAATTATACTAGTTACTCATACTTAGTAATAAACAATTTAGTAAATTGAAGTACGTATGTTTTTAAACTTACAATTGAATTTTCTTTAAATATAATTTGCGAATAAAATTATATACAACAATATTCTAAAAGACGTAGGCGCAAGATGATGCATTTTATCTGATACGGAGCAAGGCGTATGCCTCAAGGGACTGAGGCTTAAGCCCCCTGAATCTTTTAATTTTAATATTTTATAAATTAATATAATTTAAATAAAGTAAGGTTGACAATAATATTAATTCTTTTGGTAATTGAATATACATGACAAGTATAAATAATATTATTTTTTTATAAATTAATATATATTGGTAATTTAATATTAACCCCTGACTAATAGTAATTAATATAGTTTAAGTAAAGGAAGGTTGAAAATAATTATTATTTTTTTATTGATACATTGCGAAAATTATAAACTCAATAATTTGTCTCTTGTATTTATAACATTGATTTGACTTAATTTATTTGTAATATTTCACATTTATATAGATAAAACAAATGAATATATATCATATATAATTCATAATTAAGAAACAATTTAATTATTTTGTATCTATTAGTTTGGCTACTAATTATAGCATTGCGATTATTTTTATCCCCCACTTCAATGTTGGATAGTCCGTTAATCACAAAGTTTAAAGTTTTGTAACAAGATTAATAACTCGAGACTAAAATATAGGGGTTCAAGATTACAACATTAATGTCTGACTCTTTTAGATTGTTGTTTAACTAGGGTTGACCCTAATGAATTTTATGATTTTTATATGTGTCAATGTCTATCATATCTAAAGTGTTTTGAGTTTTTGAATATTGTTATAGAAATGTTCTCAAATTATATTTAAAAAGATTATCTAAATATGTTGTACAAATTAAATTATCTAAATATGTTGTACAAATTTATTTTTACATAATTTATAAAATTACTTGCTAGAGTTCATATTAATAACAAATATGATTAGTGATTTACAAGTTATTAAATCGACGTAACGTAGGAGTTATGAGGCTACAACATTAATTTTTGATTCTTTTAGATTACTGTTAATTAGGGTCGACACTTATAAACTAAATGATTTTTATTATTTTTATAATGTGTCGAAGTCTACCATATCTAAAGTATTTTGAATATTTACTGTCATTATTAAAATATTTTAAAAGTATATTTAAATATATAGTTTAAATTTATTTAAACACAATAATTAATAGAAACACTTAATTAGAGGTCATATTAATATAAAATATAAATAATATTTCACAAGTTATCAAATCGGAAAATGCTACAACATTGGGTGACTCTCATAGATTGCTTAACTATGGTCGATATTTATGGACTATATGATTTTTATGATTTCTATAATATGTTGATATCTATCATGTCTAAAGTGCTATGAGTTTTGACTGTCGTTATTGAAATATTTCAAATTATATTTAAAAAAATTATTTAAATATATATTTAGATATATCTAAACATAATAATTAATATAATTACTTAATTAAAATTCATATTAATAACAAAAAAAAATTTAAGAGGGAAGGGTAAAAAATAAAAAAGAAACCGGGTTAAGGTGTGAATAGTCAATGGAATCATATTTGGGCCATTGTGACCAAAATTATTGTGGCCTAAAGAATTTTTCCCAAATAAATTATGTATGTACATTAGATGATGAAAAACAAGCAATATTATTTATTGTGCAGATTTAGAGACAATATTTTAATGGCAAAATTTCACATATAGATAACTTAGAACCATTTTAACTAACTTTTTAGTCTAAATTTTACTAATTATAATTTATAGGCAGCAGTTAGTGAAGAAATGTATAAAGACTCATTTATACAAATCTATTAGTCATTTTTTTTCTCAAGAATCTGTTACAAAAAGAATAATTCATCCATTTAAAAGGTAAGAGAGTGTAATTAAGACCCTTAATTGTCTCCAACCTTCCCACAATATTCTCCTTTCATATATTATCCTTTTAAATGCTGAAAAAAAACTAAGAAAAAGGGAGAAAACAACATCAAAAATTCCTAACAAGTATTGTGTATATATATATATATGTACCAAAGTATACATGCAGGATATGTATACTCTTATAAATACATAAAACGAAAGTATATAAAGATTGTATAAATAGATTTAACATAATAAGTATAATAGGATGGCAGCAAAAGTAAATTATTCAAATATTCATATGTATATCTATTATATATTGTACAAAATATTCAACTATACATATGAACATATAAGTATATTCAATTATTCAAATATTCATATGTATATCTAAATAGATATGTATACTCTTGTAAAATACATAAAACTAAAGTACATAAAGATTGTATAAATAGATTTGATACAATAAGTATAACATGATGGCAACAAAAGTAAATTATTCAAATATTCATATGTATATCTATTATATATTGTACAAAATATTCAATTATACATATATGTATAAATAGATTTCATAGATTTCTAAAGATTGTATAAATAGATTTCAATACCTCTCGTCAATCTCCTAAATGGGATTTTATCAGCCATTCGAATAAAGCAAATTGTTTAATGGGAAAATCCTAATTAAAATTTTAAAAATGGGGGAAATAGAAGGAAAATAATGTGTTTAGATGAAGAAGAAGATAAAAAATTAAACAAAAAAACAAAGAAAATCAAATATACACAACAATTGATGGATTATTCCAAAGGAAATCTTGTGCGGATGTTTAGGGATCATAATCTCGGATGAATAGGGAAAAATATTTCTGAAATCTTCTTAAGCTTATCTATTCCTTTCAATTGAAAATCAGCCAAAAAAGTAGTCAATTAGGTGAGCTCCATAATTAATTACTCTCTATTACCTTTTTCTAATTTAAATTAAAAAGATATATATATTGCTTCATTTGTATATGAGGGCCCACATAATTAACTACTTTTCCAACTATCTTTAACCATAGAAAGTAATTATTTTAAACATTAGCCACGTGAGGTAATTATGGTCTAAATTTATCTATATTGTGTAATTTTTTCTATTTTATTTTAATCACTCAGATATGCAAACATATTCAACGTATTAACATTAATAAAAGCAAATTTCTCATGAAACTTTTGAAAAGCAAAAATCTTTTAAGATTTGAGAATAAGAGACCCAAAAGTGAACAACTTTAGTGATATGATTTCTTTACTTGAGTTTTTAGTATAAATCGAAGATCATGAATTAAAAACAAAAGTTGCATAGACCTTAGTTGTCCAACATTTCCCTTCTCCATTGTTAATCCTTATGGAGCAGGATGGATATTCTTGTTTTCGTAGTATTTCACATGACGTATCCTTAAATTTGAATAGCATGAAAAAAGGAAAAAACTTTGATTTAGCAACTATTTAAACACTTTTAGGCTTTTTAAAAGTTTACAAATTAAATAAGCAGAAAAAATAAGAGAAAAATCCAACACACCAACAATTTCCGCTAAAGAATTACATACACAACTTAATAAACAATTTTACCAGCCACATCAACTAAACAATAATATCCACTGTGCTTTTGGTGATGCACAAAAAACTAACACAAACCTATCCAAGGATGAAATGCATAGAACTAAGAAACATACTGAATAAGCCTATCCCTCGAGACCCGATTTAGAAGTTTCGTGGTTCTCAAAGCGGCGGGAGTCATATATCGGTTGGGTGAAATTAAGGACTCTATATATATAAAATTTCCTCCTCTAGTTGTTTTTGGACGATCAAAACAAGGCTCGAAAACTTTCTTGTCTTTTTTGTAAATGATAATGTTTTGTTTCATGTGCTCTTCTGGCAGAGTCCCTGCCTTGATCAAAACATCACCATTTTCAAACAAGTACAGAGGGAACATATACCAAAGTAATCTCGTATCCAAATTAAGAGTTCCATGAGATGCCAAAATATCACCGTGAGGGATAGAGAGCATTATCCTCCAAGATTGTTGGATCCGATAATCTTTCATCGTCCACAAATCAAAAGATAGTCTAAAGTAAAGGATGAACATACAAAATATACCATCTATAACAACTATCCCAGTGTTATCTAAAATATGTGGCACCTTTTGATAGTTAAGTGCCGGTCTATCTTTGTATTCATCATTTGATAAATTTAGGGACATAATCACCCAGAGGCGGATCTAGGTTTTGGACTCTCCGGGTGCCAATTAAACTCATCAATAAATCAACTAAATTATTTGTCTTTTCTAATTTCGATCTGTATGACAATTGACAAATCAATCAACAAAAAAAGAATATTAATAAGATGACAATTATGCATTACATATACTATAAATTCACACCCCACATTCGACTAAGATCATGAAGTGGAAAAAGCTTAAACTTTCAATAATATTACTAATAGCATAACATCCATCATTCATTACAATTGTCCTCGACGAATATTCTGAAAACGGTCAACGATGGCATCATTACTTACATGAATCACCTGTGTAATGGGTGATTCTCTTCCTCTATCACAAAGGACCATCCAATGGAATCTATTATTCACAAACATACAGTAATTAAAAGAACCCGTTGCACCGATTAATGTAAGGTAAGGAAATGTTGATTAATAAGCCTCCAACAATCATGTTTCAAAGAATAGAGTTCCACTTTGATAGACCTTTTCTTCTCAACAAAAAAATCCCTTGTGATGAGCCTCAAAACTACATAATCATCATTGGTTGAGTCGTAACCCAACCCATGAAAGAGTTTTAGGTCACCTGTTTCTTCAATTAAATCAAGTGGAGAAAACTCACGACTTGAATAGGGAAGTCGTCTTAACTCATTGATAGTAGGATTCCAAAGATATATCTCAAACCAATAAGAAAGACCTAAGCGTGGGGGGTCAAGACTCACACAGAACATACCATTAACAGGCGAGCAACGAAGTATAGAACTTCTCCTTTCCTTATCGCTAGTATAATTAGCTCTCCAGGCAATCGTGTTGTTATAATAAGCAGAATATAACGAGCAAGATACCGTGAGATCAAAATCAACCTCAGCAAACAGTCTTTTAGATTCCAAGTTGCTATTAGAATTTTTGAGGTGTTTGATCTGGACTTGGGGATCAGTTATTAAGCAATTAAACAAGTTGGATACGCACTTGAAACGATGGAGAGATTTAACCGGAAGCCTTGACAGAATTTCCACTAAAATTTCCTCAGGAAAATTCATTGTTGAAATAGTAAATACTATTAATTTGATTTACAAGTATCCATTGTGTACTTTTATTATAAATTTCCATAAGGTGCAATTTGACTAAAACTAGGACAAGACGGCGTGCCTGCTTTGAACTAGGAAAAACTCATAAAAATTAGGGATAATTTACTAACAAATATAGAGCGAATTATGGCCACTCGGTCATGTAACTAACCAAAACTGACTCAAGTATTTCTCTTCTTAAACTTGCCCTTAAAAGTACTCGTCATAATTTGTCTTTTTTTTCCCTCTCAATAATTAATGGTAGAAAATAACATAAAAAGGAATTAACAATATTCTATTTGCATCAATGGATTTGTTAAATTAATTAATTAAACTTAAAACTTGCACTATCTGTCTCCGACTCTGCTTATTGATGGTGCATATAATAACCTATTAATATATTGTTATAGAAGTAGATACATTGGTTATACACAGCTATACGGAGGAGATACATTATCTATACACTATCTATACAATGTACTATATATAATTCTATACAGGAATGTATAATGGTGTATATATATTTTTATACACTGTGCTATATAAATTTTAAAAATAAAAATAAAAATAAAAAAATGAAGAGAGTTACTAATAATAAAGTAGTACTAATTTATGTTAGAATAGTTATTCGGGACTTGCACAAAATGACTTTTGGAAGGGAAGCAAATGTCTTGTATTAAAGTAATTGAATGATGTTGGGCTATTTTTATTGAAAATATTAAGCATAAACAACATAAATCCCATTAATATGGGAGCTAATTAATCTCTATCCCATATCTTTTTAATATTACACAAAATCTCAGAAAAATCGAATCTCGGATACATTACGTTTTTTCGATACATTGTGTTGCCCGAAAAATTGATATTTCGGATACATTACGTTTTTTCCGATACATTGCGTTGCTGATACATAATATGTAATATCAGATTCAGAATACATAAGTTAACTCATGATACATACTGTCTTCGGATACCTTACTTAACTTTCTTCAGATACATTACTCAAGTTTTCGGATACATACTGTCTCGGATACATTACTTAAAATATGGAATGAGATGTAATTAAATAAAAGATATGGATATTATATAGATATGGTAAGATTATTAGTGTTGTGATGTAATTTTTCCAAATATAAACTTGGCTATTATATTATGGCTGCAAATTACAGGAATATGAAGTATGCGAAACTTTCCCTATAAATTATGGGAAAACTGCATCCCTTAACATACGTAAGCCTTTAATTAGGCCACATAACAACACTTTAATATAATTATGTTAGATAGCAAAAATAACAATACTTTGAGGGGACCCACGTTTACACCAAATACAGCTGATTCAATTCTGTAATTTCCACCTTTCACATGCCTACATTTTTTTTATCTACCTTTTTTTTTCTTTTCATCTCTATTACTTTATCGATTTTATCTCCTACAATTTAGCTTTCAACTTCAACACATATTCAATTCTACGGTTTGGCTAAACAAAATGTCATTAGCTTTCTCTCTCTTCGTGAGAGCTTTCTCTCTCTTCATGAGAGTTACTTTTTCCTTTGCTGAGGTTTTTCAATTTCTGAAGGTTTTATTATAAAAAGGGAAAATGATTCAGAACACACCGAAACTATGATCGAAATTGCTGTAACACACACCAACTTTGTGGGGGTCCTATGACCCCCCTAAACTTCTTTAAAATGAAATAAATACAACATTGAGTAA
Source organism: Capsicum rhomboideum (assembly GCA_031232105.1). Lineage (NCBI taxonomy): Eukaryota > Viridiplantae > Streptophyta > Magnoliopsida > Solanales > Solanaceae > Capsicum > Capsicum rhomboideum. The sequence goes on from CP124711.1 coordinate 118,314,028, forward strand.
GCATAACTAATTTTTTGGTAGGCAGTAGTATACACAGGCTCTGCCATGTGTAAATATCATAATTTTTTCTTTTTTTCGATCTTAATTTCTTTCTTCTTCTTCTTTTTTTTTTTTTTTTTCTTCATCTTCAATGCTAATCCTTCTTCCTTCCGCCACCCCCCTCTCCCTCCCCTTCCCCCCCTTCTTTAACACCCCCCACCCCAACAATCTTAAAATCCCTAATCCCCACCCCCAAAAAGAATTCACATAGTTATTTTTGCTGAATTTTCAAGAAAATATATACCCACCATCATCTCTCTCCCCCACCACTCCTCCACCCCCACCCCCCCTCCCCTCGCCGCCCACCACCACCCTAAATAAACCCAAATTTCAAAAACACCCACTCAGATTAATTTGTAGCTAAATTTTTGGTCATTGTAGTTAGAGAAGTTATTTCTCTAACTGAGTTATTTCTTTTGCTAGTAGGGGTATTTTGGGTTATTTAATTTCAATTATTAGTTAGTTAAATTATTTTTCGGTGACATAGTGATGGTACTGATAATGACAATGGTGGATAAGTGTTGATGTAGGTGGCCACAGTTAAGCTGATGAAAGAGAGGGAAAAAAAAGCATGGATATAAATTTTGATTTGTGGAGGATTTATAGAGTTTTATGAGGGTGAAAATGGTGGTTGTAGTGGTAGCCATTGTTGGAAGAGATGAAGTTTTTGGTCTTTTGATGATGAGAGAGAAATAAAAATAAATTTAAAAAATCAGAATATAACTTCTCACTCTCTCAAAGAAAGTGTATTTCACTCTCTTTGCCATGTCAGCATATAAGGGGCATACATTCTACATTAAAATAGTATGGGGGGGGGGGGGGTCATAGGAGCCCCGAAAAGTTGAGGCATGTTATAACAATTTTCGTCAAAATTTAGATATATTTCAGACCCCTTTCCCTTGTAGAAAAATAATTAAAATTCACCTTTTTCAGCAGAGATTCTCAAGGATCTCACAAGTAAATCCATCAAACCTATACTTTGACCCTCTTTTCATCACTTTCGAAAAAATTTCCTTTTCTACTTTTCAAACTCTAAACCAATTTCACTCATCAAAGGACCCCGAATTAAATAGGCTGCTAATTTCAACTCCGTTTGAAGAGTGAATCCTACAAATTAAAAGATGACGGAAGAAATTGTTGAACGGCTACACAAAGTAGACTGCTAATTTCAACATTTTGTATATGTATTTGATGTCTTAAAAACAGTTATTTGTATGTGAATAAAGCTAGAAATTCTGCAGTTGTATATGTATTTATAATAAATAAAAGCTTTTGATGTATTTCAAAGAATGATATCAGTGTTTAATAGGTCTATGTATTGTATATATATTTGATGTCATAAAAATAGTTATGTATTTGTATGTAAATAAGACTTGAAATTTGCAGTTGTATATGTATTTCATAAAAAATAAATGATTTTGTATATGTATTTCAAAGAATGATGACAATGTTTAAAGGGACTATGTATTGTTTATGTATTTGAGGTCATAAAAACAGTTATGTATTTGTATGTGAATAAGATTTGAAACTTGCAGTTGTATATGTATTTCATAACAAATAGGGTTGGGCATAGAGCCGAGCTGAGCCTGGCTTGCATGTATTTAGCTTGGCTCAACTTGGCTAGATTGAAGTTTGGTCAAAGCCCGGGCTCGATTGAGCCAACTCGGCTCGGCTCAATTGGCTCTCTTTGGTAATGTAATAATTACTTTAAAACTAAAATTCAATCATTAATCTAAATAAAGTTAGAAAAATGTCAATTTAATAATATTCTTTATTATAATTAAATAATTTTGTACTTTCTAAATTAATTTCATGCAATTAGTTTTTTTTTTTATATATATACATTGTTTTTTATGATTCTCTATGGAACTACATTTAAAAATTTAAATCAAAGAAATGTAACATTGTATGACTTATTTTTTGAATTTACTATTGCTTTATTTTTGCTTTTTTTATTTTTTACTTAAAATTCTATTTTTGTTCAATATTAACTTACTTCATTTGAATTGAATTCTAATTTAGACTATATTATATATAATTAAATCAAGTTGAATGTAATTACCAATTTAAACTAATAATGATTATAACTTAAACAAATACATCATAATTTATTTTTTATTATTGATGTAATACTACACATAACTAAATATTAAAGAGCCGGCTCGGCTCAGCTCAGCTTGGTACTGGTCAAAGCTCGGTTGAGCTCGGCTCGGTAGAGTTGGGCTCCGACACGGCTCGACGCCCAGGCCTAATAACAAATAAATGCTTTTGTATATGTACTTTAAAGAATGATGACAACGTTTAATGGGTCTATGTGTTGTATAGGAATTTGAGGTCATAAAAACGATTTTTTGAATTTGAACTTAACGTATTTTGAGTTTTGAAACTCATTCAATAAACTTCCTCTTTGGAAGTGGAATCTTCAATTTATTAGATAGGCGTGATTTAAGGGGACTGAAATTTTTGTTCCTTTTTTTTTTTTAATCTCAAGTCGTTACCTGAAAATAAGGGCATTAACTGATTTGTATATGTATTTAGTCGGCTATTAACGCGTGAAATACATATGGCAGTTAGGGTAATTGTTGCTACCTGACGTAATTATGAAACTTATGCCATCAGTCCATCAGTTAAGGCCCTCAGATTGTTATTTGTGAATTTTCCTCTAAAATATCCCAAAAATAATTGCTTGCTTCTGCGTACTAATTTCTAACAAGTAAAATCAACCCCTAGGATCCTTTAAATAAGAAATATTCCATCTGGAGGAGCCTCCTTTAATAGGAACCGAGAGCGTTTAATAAGAATATTCTATCATGTGTTCAAGTGCTCAATTGAAACAAACTGTAGTTCGAGTGTCTAAATGAAATTTACCGCAAGTTTAAGGGGCTACCGATGTATTAAGCCTTTAATTATTAAAATGTATTTGGTAGTATAAATGATTTTCACCCGGCAAAATATAAATTAAGCTCCAATTTAAATCTGGAAATTAGTCAAATTGTTATCCGAAAACCAAAAAATGCTAAAAAAGAGGTTCCGCCAGATCAGATAGAATATTTCTCATTTAAAGGAACTTAGGGTTTGATTTTCCTTGTTAGAAATTAGTACGGAGTAGCTAGCTATATAAAACTTTTCCTAGTTCAATATGAACATGGAAGCCGTCTTGCCCTTGAATAGCCAAAATATCTTAAAACTTATGTCTTCTGTCCTAGTTTTAGTCAAATTGCACTTTATAAGAAGTTTTTATACGAAGCTATTATAAAAACACACGATGGATACTTGTAAACCAAATTAAAATATTTACTATTTCAACAATGAATTTTCTTGAGGAAATCTTAGTGGAAATTCTGTCATGGCTTCCGGTTAAGTCTCTCCATCGTTTCAAGTGTGTTTCCAACTTGTTTAATTGTTTAATATGTGATCCCCAATTCCATAACAAACACCTCGAAAATTGTACTAGCAATTTGGAATCTAAAAGACTGCTTGCTTGTTTTGAGTTTAATCTCACGGTATCTTGCTCATTATATTCTGCTTATAATTATAACAACAAAATCGCATGGAGACCTAATTATGCTGCTAGCAATAATAATGAAATAAGGAAAAAATCTATATCGATGGTTCCTTGTTGCCCGCCTGTTAATGGTTTATTCTGCGTGAGTCCCAGCCACCCCGTTAGGTTGTCTAAGTCGTAAGTTGGTTGATATATGTCTTTGGAACCCTACTATCAATGAGTTAAGACGACTTCCCTAGTCAATTCATGAGGAAACAGAGGGAACAGAATTCCATTATGGGTTGGGTTACGACTCAGCCAATGATGATTATGTAGTTGCGAGGCTCATCACAAAACCATATCATGATATCGTTTTGGATATATGGTCCATCAGAGTTGAATTATACTCCTTGAAAACAGATTCTTGGACGCTTATTGATCAACCATTCCCTTACACTACTTTTTCATGATCATCGATACAATCATTATTTTGGACGTCATTTTGTGAATGGTAGATTCCATTGGATGGTCCTTTGTGACAAACAAAAGGTACCAAGGGGTTATGATTTCTCGCCTGTGATTGTGTCCCTAGACGGTGACTATGAATTCAAAGATATACCACAACCTAATTACACCAAGGAGCTAAAGCCGTTACCAGATTGCATTGATATAGTTGTTCTAGACGGTCTGCTTTGTGTCTGCTGCCATTACCTTCATGAGACTTGTCTCAATTTGTGGACAATGAAAGACTGTGGTCCAACAATCATGGACGATGATGGTCTCTATCCCAACTCAAGATGTACCTCGTAATTTGGTTCCGTTGTACTTGTTTGAAAATGGTGATGTTTTGTTCAAGACAGGCAATACCAGAAGGATGAAGCACAACATATTTGTTTACAAGGAAGACAAGCTCTTATTCAAGCCAACTCTTGGTCTTGGAATTGGAGCTAGTTATATCTATACAGAGACCCTTATTATCAGTACCCCTGCCACTTTAAGAATCATCAAACTTCTAATGGTGGTCTCCACGGATAGGCTTATTCAGTATGTTTCTTGTTAGATCTATCCCTTTTTATGTTAATTGTATGGATATGACCAAACGAAGAAGGGCTATGGTTTATAGGTTATCAAGTTATCTAGTATTTCATGTTGCAAGCAAAACTGTTTCAGTTACATATTTCGCTAAAAATAAAATGTCAACGGTTGTTGGTGTGATAATAGAGGAATTAGAATTGACTAGATACTGCCGGTAACTCAAGACCAATAGCGTAGTATGCTTTATTTATGTTAACACCCTTAAACTTGTCAAAAAAAATCATGTAAACACTCGTTTGCTGACATGACACATTGTGTGTTTTACAACTAAAGTACATGTCTTTAAAACATGAAAATTTTCATTTCGCAAAGATTAGAAGTTCATGGACTACCTGATCTAATAACAGTTCAAGAACTTCATGTCCAAATTGTAGGCATAATTCTTCAAAATCTTCAAACCTGAAGTTTTCTCCAGTTATAATAGCTACCCAATGTGACTCATTTAACTCTTCTTCTGTCAATCTACAAATTTCTCCAAGTACCTTTGTGTAATAATCTGTTTCTTTACTAATCTCCTTTTGCTTCTTCACTTTGCTTGTGATTGCATGTTCAGGATCTTCGACCCTTGTTGGAGACTTTCTTGAATTTAGCTGCATTTTCCCTTCATTTACAAAAGAAGCTGTTAATAGTTGTAATTTAATCTGGACTATAATGAATTCAAAGGTAAAGAATGAACATAAAAAGGAATAAATGGATTAAGGTACCTATCAGGTCGCCTAAAAAATAACTACACTTAATTAGTGCAACTAATCAACTCTTTTGAAAAACTAAGGCATATAACTTGCAATAGCATTTAAAATTACAGCTATAATGTAAAAATCACTTACAGAGTAGGTATATATAAGTTGGTCCTAAAGGTAATCCTCAAGATGATAATCAGTATATTATGTTTTTTTTGGTTGAGTCATAGGTTGCAGAGGCGAAGCCAGAATTTCAATTAAGGGGGTTCAATATTTAAAGAAAAACTAGCCAAAGGAGTTTCAACACATACTATATATACATAAAAAATAATTTTTATCATGTATAAATGGTATATTTTTTCATCGAAGGGGGTTCGTCCGAACCCCCTTCCCAAAGGCTAGCTCCGCCTCTGATAGGTTGAGTCCACTTACAATGTATAAGGGGTCGTTTGGTAGGCGTATAAGAATAATGTAAATATCGTGTATTAGTAATGCTTGTATTATTAATGCTTGTGTTAGTTACGCTTAGGGGTATACATTCCAAACCGCCAAGTCAAACCGAACCGATGAACCAAACCAAACCAAACCAAACCAAGAAAAAAAACCGACTTGTTGTTTGGTTTGGCATTAGAAAAAAAAACTCGACCATTCTTGATTTGGTGTTAACCAAAGAAAAGTCAAACCGAACCCAAACCAAACCGACATAATATATATATATATATATATTTTTAACTTTTTATACATAAAAAATATTAATTATAATCTACTTTCTAAATATTTTTTAAATTAATTTTATTAATTTTCAATACTTAGAATGTAGATGTAGATATATATTCAGACTTTGGCCTTTAAGTTGTAATATTTATCCATTAATTGATAACTGATCCGAAGCCCAATATAAACTTAAAGTCTAAAACTTTTCATTCTTCAGTTACTTTTCATCTTACTTTTTAGTTTCCGGAGAGTTCTCCACTCCTCCTTTCCACTCCTCTTTTTCCATAATTGTGATTTTCCACTAGCACATTAGTTAAAACATATTTGATCTTGTCTACAATCACAATATAATTGTAAAAATTAAACATTATAAAAAAAAGAGAAAAACCGAAAAACTAAAAGAATCAAAAAACCCAACAAAAATCTAAACCGAAAAAATAGATTTTATGTTGGTTTGATTTGGTTTATAGATTTAATAAATTGACATGATTGGTTTGATTTTTTTAAAGTAAAAAACCAAACCAACCCGACCTATGTAAACCCCTAGTTACGCTTGCAATAGTTATGCTTGCATTTTTCTTATACATTGTTTGGTTTGATGTATTAAAAATATATGAATTGCATAATTTCTAAAGAAAAAATATTTGTTTACAAAAATACCCTCCATAAAAAGGTGGAAAGGATGTGGAAAATTTTTGGGAGACAATTGTGATTTTAACTATGCTAATGCATGCATTAGATCCATTGCATTACTAATATTATAGATTTTCATGCATTAGTAATACACTCCTTAATACTAAATAGAGTGTATAACTAATGCAAACATTAGTAATACATAGAATAAAAAAGTGTACCAAACAACGTATTAATATTGCACAAAGTTAATGCATGCATTATTTTTTTTAATACACTTTACCAAACGACCCCTAACTGTTTTACACAATTAGGTAAAGTAAGTTGGTCCTGTATACCAAATGATCAATTGGTTTTTGTAGTCTTTTATAATTTTGTTTTTATTTTTCATAACTTTTGTAAAAGAAATTTTTTGTTTTTATATTCCGTATAAGGGAACTGAAAATAACACACGAAAGATCTAAAAATGTCATTTCTTCTATTCAAAATGATAATTGGCCATTTGCTCTATAAATAATAAAGAAAGTAACTATTCATATGAGTCTAATATTGTAACTTGGGAAGTAGAATAATAATCTTTTATAGCCAGTTAAATTGCATATAAATAATGTACATTATTTATATCCTTGTTGATTACCTTAGATTGACTATGTAGATTGACTTAGTCAATCTATTTCTCTTTTGGCTAATATTTTTCTCAACACTTGTCTCTCTTTTCATGTCATTCTTGGTTTTGTTTTCTTCACATTTTTTCTAAAGAATGAACATGTCAAATTAAAATTAAATAATTTAAAAAGAAAATAAGAGTAAGAAACAAGTTAGAAAAATTAAGTTATCATTTGATCATAGATTTTGAAAGTAAATTTTGAAAATTTTATCTTCAATATTTGTTAGCCCTGAAATTTCTTTAGATTTTGAAAATCTTAAGAACATCTCCAACCATATTCTATATTTTAGCCTCCAAATATAGAGAATCTCTATATTTGAAGAACACCAATTCCAACCCACAACTCTATTTTACTCTCTAAAAAAAGATTTAGGTGAAAATCATTTTCACCCCCAACTTTGCTTTAAAAATCAAACTCTCCTCTCAACTTTGAATAATAATCAAACTCCCCCTTTATCTCATGAAATGTCCATTTTATCCTTGTTATATCAAATATACTTATGTAATATCTCTTTATATTATATATAATTTATTTTTTTAACCTAGGTATTTATACCTTTTTATTTAAGTTTATTAACATTATAAGTAGAAAAATACTTTTATAAATTTGTCACAAAATTTAATGTTATTTTTATGACCGTTATTTCAATATTATATGCATTAAGCGTGTGTATATGTATGTACATGTATGTGCATATGTTTTTGTCTTTCCCTATTCTCTTACTCCATGCATTTCATATTACTTGACCCTTCTTGATATGACACACCCCTTAAGAAAATTTTAATTATAGGTGTATTTTACTAGACTAACCTTATTAATAATGCTTTGAAACTTTAAATTTGACTACTACAACTTTATGCAGTTATTTAATACTAAGGGTAGAAATAAAAAAATATTAAAAAATTCTCTTAATTTCATAAGTTGGACAAGTAAATTAAAACAACTATTTTTAGTATGAAGATCAAGTAATATGAAACGGCAGTGGTATTCTCTATTGCCTATTTAAATTAACAAGTTTTAATTGTCATTAATGGAGTATTACATAAATTATAGTTTAAAATAATTTAAAATCTAAAATAAATACAATCTTTAAAAATTTGGCCTTCATTTAATTTAATTATTTTGATTTCTTGCATCGAAATATATTTGTATAGTTATTATTACTTGTTATTTTTCCTTGTATAAATAAATATTAGAGTTTTGATTATTATTAATAAATTTAATTTTCTCATTATGCTAATTAACTTCATTATAGAACATCATTAACTTATATACTTAATTAGTACCATTTCTCACTTTTTTCGCCCAAAAGAAAATATTTATGTTTTTATGAAAATTTGTTCCATGAATTTAAAAAAATGAAAATATCATGATTTTTAAAGAAGTAAAAAAAAAAATTTATAATAAAAGGGTACAGTAGGCATTTTAAAGATTTAATTAAGATAAAGGAGAGAGTTTGATTATTGTTCAAAGTTGAGGGGAGAATTTGATTTTTAAAGCAAAGTTGGGGGATGAAAATGATTTTCACCCATATATATATATATATATATAGATATATAATCACCTTATAAAATTTATATTCTTATTGTTGTAATTTTTTAAATTACTATGTTATGTATTGCATTTTTAACAATTTCATTTTGTATCATGTGTTTTGTGTACTAATTTAACTACTCGTTTTACATGTGCACTTTTAATTTTTGTGATGGTCATATTTATTATACAACTATAAATTATAATAGAATTAACTTATATCTTAAATAAAAATATAATATACTAAAATTAATTTAATAAAATTTAAAATTAATACAATAAAGATATTACATTAAAAAAATAATTATGAATATTAGAGACTTAATTAAAGGTTTTATATAATTTATAATATATTAAATTAACAATATTATATAATATAAATAATAATATAATAATTAAAAAGTAAAATAGAGGGGATAAATAGTGCATCTCCAAATTTGGAGAATCAATATTTACCCCTCCATTTGGAGTTTAGAGAGTGAAATAAAGGGTGGGTGAAGATGGCCACTCTTCAAATTACCAATATAGAGTTTAGAGAGTAATTTGGAGGGTGGTTGGAGATGGCCTTATCATCAAATATGTTCAGAGAGCCAGTTTTGGTGACATCCATTCTCACCCACAGAACTTCAAATGCATGCTCAAACACAATTTTAAAAACTCAATTTTTCAAGTTTCAAACTTCAAAATCTATGGTAAAACGGGAGTTGAGAGTCACTTTTATGAAACACACCTGCAGGTATAGCAGCTTGTTGAAGATGAATTGGACTTGAAACTTCTGAATCAAACAAAGGCTGACTTTTGGTAGACACCACACATTTGCTTTTGCTCTTCTTCTGCTCCTTCTTCTTCTCAACCTTAGATTCAACAGACATTTTGGTAGGATAATCCTCAAACTTCACTTGTTTTTTCACCTTATTAGCAGTCCTATTTTGTTTTCCACTGACTACTTTCTTCTGTTCAGCACTAGACATATTTGATGATGATTTAGAAAAATCAACTTTCTTCTGCCCCTTTTTTTGGACATGTTTTTTGCTTCCATCTGCAACCTTCTTTGGCTTCATTTCTTGATTGGATTTTCTAGTAGTACTAAAGTCCTGTTTCTCTTTTTCATCATTGAAGCAAAAAACTAAAAACTCTGACTTGAATTCTTGATCAAGATTTGGTATTTCGCGAAAAGATACAGATGTTCTGACTCTTCTATGATGAAATTGTTCAGTTAGATTAAACTGCATCAAGTAATCTAGAGAATTAACTGACCTGCTTCTTGAAAACGAACCAAAATTAGTGTTTTTTACTTCTTCAGGTAATGAGTCTAATCCCATTAGCCTTGCCACAATTCCTGGACTATTGGCTGCTGAAACTTTGTTAATACTAATATTTGCCTCAACCTTGTAAGGTAATTTTTGACTAGAATGATCAAATGTTGTTCTATTTGGTTCCTTAAATTGATCAGAAGGGTGTGTGGGGAGACTTCCACCACAAAGAAGCCTTTGAAAAATCCCTGAAAAACACTTTGGATTTTCAGCCATGTTTTCTTTGTTCTTTTTGAATTTTCAAGAAAATGAGATAAAAAGTTAACACTAGTTAGTCACTGCAAAAGAGAACAAAGTCACTAGCTAAAATGTTTTGAAAAAGGGGTTGATAAGGTATTATGAAAGGAAAATCAATTTAGTTTAACAAGGGAGTTTGAAAATAAAAGAGCACTATTTCAAGAAATGAAAAGGACCTTTTTGTTGTTTATTTTTGCAATATTGAAGAAGGGAATGGTTTTAAATAAAGGGGTTGATGAAAGGAACATCAAGTTGGTTTCATAAGAGAGTTGAAAAAAGAGGACTATTTGAAGAAGTTTAGCATGAAAAGGACTTGTAATGTTTGAATGATGCTTCTAAGAAGTGGGTAACTTGGGAGTACTCAAAGCATAATAGAAAAAATTCAAGCTCATCGAGTTCACACCATACGTTTTGAAAAATATTGGACATGAAAATTTGTTACTATTTTATTCATTCAACGCAGTATCACACGCGTACAATACTCCGTCCGTCAATTTGTCTAGTATATTAAAGATAAATTTATATTTTTATTTCTCTTAAAAAAGTACAATTGAATTTATAAGTGAGATTTAACATCAAATATATTCAGAGAGCCAGTTTTGGTGACATCCATTCTCACCCACAGAACTTCAAATGCATGCTCAAACACAATTTTAAAAACTCAATTTTTCAAGTTTCAAACTTCAAAATCTATGGTAAAACGGGAGTTGAGAGTCACTTTTATGAAACACACCTGCAGGTATAGCAGCTTGTTGAAGATGAATTGGACTTGAAACTTCTGAATCAAACAAAGGCTGACTTTTGGTAGACACCACACATTTGCTTTTGCTCTTCTTCTGCTCCTTCTTCTTCTCAACCTTAGATTCAACAGACATTTTGGTAGGATAATCCTCAAACTTCACTTGTTTTTTCACCTTATTAGCAGTCCTATTTTGTTTTCCACTGACTACTTTCTTCTGTTCAGCACTAGACATATTTGATGATGATTTAGAAAAATCAACTTTCTTCTGCCCCTTTTTTTGGACATGTTTTTTGCTTCCATCTGCAACCTTCTTTGGCTTCATTTCTTGATTGGATTTTCTAGTAGTACTAAAGTCCTGTTTCTCTTTTTCATCATTGAAGCAAAAAACTAAAAACTCTGACTTGAATTCTTGATCAAGATTTGGTATTTCGCGAAAAGATACAGATGTTCTGACTCTTCTATGATGAAATTGTTCAGTTAGATTAAACTGCATCAAGTAATCTAGAGAATTAACTGACCTGCTTCTTGAAAACGAACCAAAATTAGTGTTTTTTACTTCTTCAGGTAATGAGTCTAATCCCATTAGCCTTGCCACAATTCCTGGACTATTGGCTGCTGAAACTTTGTTAATACTAATATTTGCCTCAACCTTGTAAGGTAATTTTTGACTAGAATGATCAAATGTTGTTCTATTTGGTTCCTTAAATTGATCAGAAGGGTGTGTGGGGAGACTTCCACCACAAAGAAGCCTTTGAAAAATCCCTGAAAAACACTTTGGATTTTCAGCCATGTTTTCTTTGTTCTTTTTGAATTTTCAAGAAAATGAGATAAAAAGTTAACACTAGTTAGTCACTGCAAAAGAGAACAAAGTCACTAGCTAAAATGTTTTGAAAAAGGGGTTGATAAGGTATTATGAAAGGAAAATCAATTTAGTTTAACAAGGGAGTTTGAAAATAAAAGAGCACTATTTCAAGAAATGAAAAGGACCTTTTTGTTGTTTATTTTTGCAATATTGAAGAAGGGAATGGTTTTAAATAAAGGGGTTGATGAAAGGAACATCAAGTTGGTTTCATAAGAGAGTTGAAAAAAGAGGACTATTTGAAGAAGTTTAGCATGAAAAGGACTTGTAATGTTTGAATGATGCTTCTAAGAAGTGGGTAACTTGGGAGTACTCAAAGCATAATAGAAAAAATTCAAGCTCATCGAGTTCACACCATACGTTTTGAAAAATATTGGACATGAAAATTTGTTACTATTTTATTCATTCAACGCAGTATCACACGCGTACAATACTCCGTCCGTCAATTTGTCTAGTATATTAAAGATAAATTTATATTTTTATTTCTCTTAAAAAAGTACAATTGAATTTATAAGTGAGATTTAAAATATAAAAGGATCGAGTGGTAACATGTAGCAAATAATCAGAATGAATAAGGGTATAAATAAGAATACAAATAAAGTAATTGAAATATAGAGATTTATATAATCTGATCTGGCATAAGCCTGAAGACTAATATGACCACGTCGTAGTCGGCAAAGATTGATCAAGCAAAAATATACTAAAGTTGTGAAGAGAGTAATATTATTTGATTAGAAAGTATTTGATGATCGATTTACATAGTGATGATTACATAGTTTATATAGCAGATGACTCTTTAGGAGCTGAAATAACGCTCAGTGTCATTCACGCATCGGTTACACAACGACTAATAATGACTAGTGAGGGCTTGTAGACCTTTCCTCCGGACATATTGCTCTTTTGAATCGGTATATTTCGCTCGATGTATATGGCATAATTGGAGTGCGGTATGTCTTGTGCCTCTTGGCTATCTCCAACAAATTGACGTATGATCTGTCATTGGACTCTGTCCAGCTATTTACTGAATCGTGTCCTTCATTTTTCCACGTGTCATGATCTAATTTGCTCACATTTCTAGGTTATTTTTACCCTATATAACTTTCACTTGTCTGCTTTCTATCAAAAGAAGTAAGAAAATTCCTATTATACCCTTGTATTAACTATGCATTTCCTAAAATATTTTCTAAGTCCATTAATATGATTCATCAATTAATATAAGTATTATGACAAAATATATACTTTATTTCTTACTATTTTTTTTTAGAGGAGTACAAAGCTAATTAATTATGAACAAGTAAAAATAGTAGGAGTACCTTAATTTCTTGTTTCATTTTCTTTATATAGATTCATTTTGCTTGGTAACAAGATACTAGTTAACACAAGGATTAAATTAAACTATGTAGATTAATAGTGTCAAGAATTTTCCCATTATCTGTTCATAGTAGATTAATAGTGTCAAGAATTTTCCCATTATCTGTTCTAGAAGATTATTTTTCAGGTAACTAATTTTATTTCTTACTGATCTAATATGTCGTTATCTTTTTAAGTGTCCAACAATTTGAAAGTTCTATCACACGCTTCTCCTCATTTTATTTACGTTATACATTGATTTTAATTGATCCAGGATGATAATTACAAATATTTAACTGACATATCCTTTCAAGGAATTTTTTTAGATTTATGTCAATGTATTGTATCGATCAGATAGTTTATTTTATCTCTTAAGTTGTAGTTTCACTTTCTGTGAATTATTAAGGATAAGATTAGAAGTTTAACATTGAATTATAGTATATATTAACAAAAGAGTGTAGCATAAAAACAAAAGCATATTTAAACTATCTCAGTTTTGAATTATTTTTTTTATAACTGTGGTGTTAGGGCTAGCTTGCGCGCACCTCGAATAATTCAATTGAATATCTTCCACCAAGGCTAGAACAGATTGAAAGAATCACCTAGTGTTTGTCAAGGTCGGGAATTGAACCAGGTAACTCTGTCTACAAGGCTAGAAAAGATGGGAAGAATCACCTAGTGTTTGTCTCTGTTGGAAAAATCTTATGGTGCTCAACCCACTTCATTGAACCATTAGGCACACCCCTGGGTGTTATCTCAATTTTTAAGTTTCATACTTAAACTATTGGGGAGAATGAGCTTCTGCCTAAATTATGATCTAATGGCTAATGAAATACACCTCAACTAACATGTGATATTGTGTGCACTACACTTTCTTTTGTTTAAAAATTCTATCACATTAACTTCACGTGGAAAAATAATTTCATTGTGACAAAGTTAAATAAATTAATATTAAGTTAAATGTTAAGGTTAAAGGTTAACAATTATCACCGTATATATTAATTTATTCTCCATTACAACATCCAACATCTTCTTCTCCATCTTCTCAGTTGTAGCATTAAAATCTCCGACTGAAAAGAGGAGAGTTTAGGGTTTTAAAGAAATCAATTGCATGATATAAAAATAATAATAATAATATGTCAACTAATAGAGCCTTTATATATGTAATGTGGGCGAAAATGTTATGACCAAACAAATCTAAAAACATTTGTAGACAAACATTTAATTAGTGTTCCGAGGTGTTTCACAAATCGTTGAGTGATAGTTTAAGTGGAAAGCTTACACTCCCAATAATGCAAGTATAAAACTCAAAAAATAAAATAACTTAAATTTGTTTTTCACCCTTAAACATTTCTTTTGGGACAGAAACTCTAGCATAAATTGACACGAAGAAAATACTCTTTCCATCTCAAATTACTGACATGTTCGTTACAAAAATTGTCTCAAAATAGTTAGCATGTTTAAGAATTCAACTATACCCATATTAATTGAAGAAGATTCATCTAATCAAAGTTAAATAATGTCATATTAATCAATTTACATCCCTTATTAATTTCTACTGAAGAGTTATATAAAAAGTAAATATGTCAAGTAATTTGAGATGAAGCGAGTAACACCTTAAGAAAGAGACAAGGAGAAAAATAAATAAGTACTCCCTCCGTTTCGTTTTAGTTGACCCTCTTTTTAAAAATATTTGTTTCAATTTAGTTGTCTCATTTATGAAATCAAGAGAATTTTATTATGTTTTTTCAATACTATCCCTACATTAAATGATTGCATAAAGTATATATACTCAAGTTTATATTTTTAAAATATAATTAATAAAGTTAATTTGATAAAATAACCTCATAATAAATATTTTCTTAAGAAAAATATCAAGTAAATAAGGATCAACTATTTTAAAATAAAAAAAATAATACTATTAGTACTTATAAAAAAAATCTCAATAATTTAATTATTTTGAAATGAAGGGAGTATTATATTCATGTGAGAAAAAGAGGTCTGATTTGAAAATGCCAATTTTACTTATGTCAGCGTGTGTGGACAATATAGCCGGATTTATTGACTTTTGATCCCTTCAGACATCCTTTTCTCATTTCACCGACATCTTTGACTCCTGTAAGTTTCATCAATTTTTTGTACATTTCCTTTCAAAAAGATGGGAGATTTGATTTTGTCCTTCTTTATAATTTATTTTTGTTATAAAATAAAATAACATAGTAGAATAATTAAGAAATAGATACTAAAATTTTTGTTATTTTCGGATGCTTTTGAAATGGAGGCAAAGGGTTGCTTTTATAGGCAACCTTGTCATCACTGAAACCAATAGAAAATGTTGGTGCATACATTGATAATGTAACTTTGAAAAATAAAACTTTGAAAATCTTGACATCCATCAAATTGTTTCTTAGCACTCCCCCTTGGATGTCTAGATAATGTGTCTCAAGATAATACAAAACAAAGAAAAACTATAATAATGCATATCTTGTAATATATATTTTGACTGCCTCATTAAAAATTTTATCAAGAAAAATTCAGTGGGACAAAACTTTGATTAAGGGAAAAAGACTGCAGTGTATATTTACTCCCCTTGATTAACACATCACTTAACATCTTGAAGACGTCGCATCCCAATCTTGTATATCATCTTCTCAAATGTTGAGCTTGGCAATCCTTTGGTGAACAAATCTGCGAAATTATTACTTGAACGAATTTATTGCACGATGATATCACCATTCTTTTGGAGCTCGTGTCACTACAACATTTTAGGCCTAAGGCCACACTAAATCTAGACAACGCTTATAAAGTGTTGCCAAAAATATTTTTGGCTACGCTTTTGAAGCGTAGCCTTAGATTTTAGCTTTTGGCCACTGTAATATTAGCAACGCTTATAAAGCATGGTCTTTAGTGGTATAGCCTACACTTTTTAAGTGTTACCACATCATGAAATAATTAGCAACGCCTGTTTACCCATTTGACTACACTTTTAAAGTGTGCTATTTTTATAATTTTAAAAACAACACTTTACAAGTGTTGCCTTATAATTTTCCTAAAATTTTCACTGAAATTTTGTATTTCCTCCAATTTAACACTAAAATATTTAACTTCCCTCCACTTTTTGATTGGCCAAAAAAAATTGTCATAAAAAAATAAAAGAAAACTCTCTAAAAACCTTTGCCCAAATCACAAATCTCAAATCAGAAAACAAATTCTTGAGACCTTATTATCAACTCTCTGAAAAAGCTTTATTGGATTCATCGGTTCTCTAAGTCTCTTCGGTACTCCCAGCTTCTATAAAAAAGCTTTGTTTGATTTTCTCTTTTTCTGTAGGGTTTTGTTGGAATAGAGTTTCACTGAAGCAGATAATGCCATAAAGCTTCATCACATCGGAAGAGTTTTGTTGGAATAGAGTTTATCAGGTAGAAATTTCTATGAAATAGGGTTTATATCTCTCTTGGGTTATTGCATGTGGAGAAAGCATACAATTTTTTAATTCTTAATAATTGGGTTTATTTTTTGTGTTCGTTTATTGGTGGGTTTTGATTTTCTTGTGTTTTTGATACGAGGAATTGAGCCCACGAAGGTTTGGCCTGAGAATTTTGACTTTTTTCTTGCTCTATTCATTTGTCGGAGCACTAGTCGTAGAGGTGGAAGAGTTTCTCAACCCGTTTGTTCCAGTCCGCTGCTCTATAAAAGGTATTCTCTTAGAATTTTTCTGTAATTTTCTTGATTTGTTTAAATTCTGAGAATATGCTTGGGTCTGTTAAATGTTGTAATTTGCTTAGTTCTTTTTTATTTCTGTAAATTTATTGTCTAATTTTCGTTTATTGCATGTCTATTTTTATGTTCGTTTATTTGTGTTGGTTTTTGCTTATTTTTCGATGGGTCAATTTTTGCTTGTTTATCGATGGGTTGATTTTTGCTTGTTAGAAGAATTTTATGTTATGCATTCAGTTGATGTTTGCTGAACAACCCTAAAATGATTTCAAAAAAAATGATTTCTGTTATTAGGTAAAGTGAAGAACAAATAATTTTCCCTTTGGTAAAAGTTTTAGACATGAACATTGTCCTTAGCACTGCTGTCATTGAGAAGAACAATAGAGATTATCATTATTTACCTGTTTTACACATTTCTTAATTGTTCCTCTTCTACTTCCTTGAAACATTTCTTAATTGTACGAAGCAGAGCTGAAAGATCCTCCTATATTTTAATAACAGGGTTCATATGAAAAAGGAAGATAGAGCAAATATAATGGTAGTAGAAATGATATGTATTTGTGCAACAACGGCTGCATCCTTTTCCATGGCAACATCCTTGAGTGCTTTTCTTAAAGAAGGTGTAGTATTTTGCTCCAGCAATTTCAAAGAAAAGAAAGTGAAGCCGCCTATCTACTGAAAAGAGGTCTCAACATCTTACTTAAATTCCTTTTTTGTCCTCCTTTTAGCAAATTAAAGACAAATTTTAGAATGGTTTATCATCTAACGAAAAAGGATCCAAATGTATAAAATAACGTATACTATAGCAAAAGAGCAACCAAATATACTGTTGTACTAAGATCATAAATTTAAAGTAAATTTGCAGCATTATGACCTCATCCATGAATGGACACAATAGTGCTTGGATATGAGAAGATAAAGACCATATTAATAAGGTAATGATATTTGTTTCACATTTCAATGTCTATAACTAATACTCCCTCCATTCCATAAATGTGAAGGTGTATGATTGGGCAAGGAGTTAAAGAATGAAAGAAATACTTTTGAAACTTGTAGCCTAAAACAAGCCATAGATAAATGTGTGGAGTAAATCACCTCATTGAGGGAAAATGAGTAGTTTAATGTTAAATTGTTACTGTATATAGAAAGATGTCATTCTTTTTAGCAATGACTTAAAAGGAAAGAGTAAGATAAATTGGTAAAGGGAGTAGGAACAATGTCCACGTCCTAAGTCATACTTTATCAAAGTCCTTGTATACTGTTTTTCTTTTGAAAATAAACTTTATGAAAGTTCTTATATTCACTCCCAATACTTGCTGATTGTTAAAAGTTACAATCATTAAAGGGGCATTATCGAGCTGTTACTCTGGCGCAACAGAGATGTGGTAATGAATAGTGTTTGAGATTTATAAGGGACTATTTGATTGGGAAATTGAAGGATGACTACCTTGCTACAAGAACTAAGTCTGATATCACTAGATACTGAAACTGAGGATGCTTTGCTATGGACTGGACAAAGTAATGGTGTTTTCTACATACAATCCTGCTATAAAATTTTTGTAGAATGTGCAAACTTCTAATCTCATCTTGTTTGGCCATATGACTGTACCATTACTCTTTTGGCACTAATTCAGGCTACTTTATTTATAATGTGTTTGATATTTCCATTTTGTTTCCTGCTTCTTCCTAGTTATAAATTATAACTGGAAACTCCTTACCCTCTAAATTTGTAAAAAGCTGGTTAAGTTATCACAATCTTTATCAGGAGGCACTTATGCTGCACCTAGCTTAATCTTAATTAAACTGATGATGGAATATTACCAAGGAAAAAAAGAATTGCCTTTGGTGCTGGCATCTAAAGTAGTGTGTAGTTTTTTTCAATCTTACTAAATGATGCTTGTGATGCTTGACTGGAACTTTGTATTACATTTCTAACCTTTGAGACCCTGTAGCCAGCTTTTGATGTGAATAGCTAGTTTGGGATAAAATGAAGTTAGTCCTTTGGTGAATTTTCTCAGTATTTGTTAAAAGAGATTGAATATACCAATGTAAGGAAATATATACAGATTACCTGGTTGTTGGACTTAGTCCCAACATACCAGTAGCATCAACATGCAGCTAAGTCACTTAACAAGAGCTATTGTTCAATGATAGTAATTAAGTTCTATGTCGGCTTACTTCGCATTAACATGCGTTACCATCCAGCTTACTTTCGTTGTCCATTCCATAGCACTCTGATTATGTCCTTGTCAGAGAAGTAACTTGTTCCAAAAAGCAGCTGAAAATGGGCACTATAAAAAAAATTCTCATTCGTTTTATTATGTGGTATTATTTTCTTAATAATTTTTTACCAAGGAATAATCCAGTGTGCCTTGACATATGCTATATTTGGCCTAGGAACAATGTATTTTTTTAAGACTTGTGTTATGATATTCAAAGTTGATCTGCTTACTTGAGCTATGTTGCCTCTATTTGCATCAACGGGTCTTGACTTTGGCTTGGCATAATAGTCTATGTTCTTGTAAATCAGTTTACTTCTTTGTCTTTCAACATTGTATATTCAATTTTCTTTTCTTGGACATATGTTTACCTTTCTCTAGATGCATCATGTACATGGCTAAGGAACCTCTCATATTTGTTAAACTTCTAGGAGCAGAAATATACAGATGCTTGTTCCTTGAACATCTATTTCCTGAGCATGTTTCCATGGTCTAAGGAAGACAAGTGGAGTAATTGACACTACCAGAGGAGCAACTTTCCGCTAACATTTATTTTGCTTATTGAATTTATGCTCTGGAATACAGTAAAATTGAAACCTTTTCTCTATGTGGGAACCGTTTAATACTCTAATCTGTTTGTATGACATTTATGGCAAATGGTTAGGCTATCAATCCTCTGGAGCATGCTATGGAAGCAATCAAAGAAATCCAGTCCCGCTTCTATAGAGATTTCTCTGCCCATCCTAAAGAAAATATATATGAATTTGCTATACCATCAACCATGAAACCAACTCAATGGTTTTGTAAGTTATCAAGTCTTAGTAGGATGAATTTAAAAATTTTGAACTTATCTTCTCCAGTTGTTTTATGTGCTATATTATTTGCTCCACAGATCCTATGAGTGGAATGTATCCTGCATACCTAAACTATGTATTTGACTCGACATTGTTTAAATTAGCACAAGTATCTTTAGATTGCGTATCTTCTTTTTCTCTACTCCATGGTCACAATCTAGATCTTGTTAGCATGATATATAGTAGATAAACTTTTTGGTTAGTCACTATGAGGATTTTTGTGTTTGTATATGCTGTTTACAGAACTTCTTTTTGACAGGTTGAACTTCAGATTGTCAAAATTTCAGGGAAACAACGGATGATGCATTCAGGACAGTATTTGGAAAGGAGTAGCCTGGTCGACTTAGATGCTATGGTAGATCAGTAACTGTAAGTTCTCTAAAAAGAGATGACGAAACCAACAAGCTTAAAAAAAGCATGCCAATAAAGTCACTCTCTTAAGGAAGAAATGTATGAAATGAGAGAAGAAATGCGATATTTTTTTAGTCAATTGGTGCAAAACAACCCTGGATTAAATGTTCAAGATATACCAGGGTGTTCCAGATCTAACCTTCCTTCGCCTGTTGATGCAAGTAGTGCACGAGCTGTAAGAGGGAAAAATCTTCAAAGTTCTTCCGTCTTACCTCATGCTTCGGTTCTTGAAAAGGTATTTTATATTTCACATTCACAAGAAACTTAAATCCTGTCTTGGAGTAGGTCTCTTTATATATGTTATATTAGGTGCTGACAGCTTCCACATTTCTAACACTGTTAAATTCTTGTGTTGGAGTAGGTCTCTTTATATATGTTATATTAGGTGCTGACAGCTTCCACATTTCTAACACTGTTAAATTCTTGTGTTGGAGTAGTGTTTTTCTTCATTTGTTGTCATCTATAGGAAATCTTTTTGAGACTGAACCTAATTTTAGGAGCTTGTATGTTGTCTAGATTAAGAAATATTTACCTTGCATAGGTAATTATGCAAAAGATCTGAATTCTAATCTGCCTGATTCCTCAATAACAAGATTTGCTAACTTTTTAAGCAATATTGAGCATGATTTTACCTTGCATAGATAGAAGAAAACAACACATTGCATGATTATAGGGTCTGCACATCACATTTTATTGTTCATAAAGACAAAAATAAACTGCACTTGATTGAGAAAGAATACTGAGACTTTATGTGTATTTGTTGGAAGGCAAGGATTGAGCAGTTTATGCAAAGTGAAGAGAAAATACTGAATTTTTGCTCCATGTATGGTCAATAAAGAAATTATTCTGAGGTGTGAGGTTTACCGCAGAGAGTAATACTGTGATAGACCCCTTCTATAATGGTTCTTGGTTTGTGTTGTTGAAAAGTAAGAAATGTGTAAAACTTACTTTGCAGGGTTATCCACAAGCTTGAACTATGTCAGATTCTATTAATATATCATGAAGAAACATCCTAATCTTTTGCTCTATTATGGATATTGAGAAAGTTTATTTTATGAGTTTGAGGGCTAATAATTTATGTAATTCTGAAGCTCCATAATTGAAGTCTGATAATGAATGGTTACGGAGATATTCAGAAGAACATAGGCTTTGTAAAAAGTTGGTACAAGCAAAGTATTGGGAGCTGGCTTTCTAGTGCACAGATACTTATGGTGCAGGAGCCTGGAAGTGCATAAGGAATCATTTTCCTGATTTATAAACTGCACTTGATTGATAAAGAATAATGAGTTTTTATGTGTATGTGTAATATTTTTTCTAACTTTTTAAATTTCATTTTGAATGTGTAGGAAAATGCACCTAATCGAATTTGAATGGTGGCCAAAAGTCAACTACCCTATTGAAGTGAACGTTAAAGTTTTTGAACTATTGTGATATATGTTTGAATACATTTGGTTTTGTGTGGAATTTATTGCTAGTATAGATATATTGCTTTCTAAGTATGTGTAGTACAAGTCATGTTGTTTTTCGAAGTTTATTGCAAATTTATACATTTGAATCACTTATTAGCTAATTTGGTGTTTGAGATCATTTGTATATATATAATAATGTGATTAGTGAATATATGCAAACCAAAATTATTATTTTTCAATTAGAAATTGTGGCTATAAAAATTCTAGACAATGTTGTCACACTTCAAAAGTGTGGCCGATTGATTATAAATTATGGCATACGCATAAGAAATGGTTGCACTTAATAAGTGTTGTTGTAGAAGAGGTATAAAAGGCTACACTTTTTAATCGTGGCCAATAACAAAGCAAAGGCCACGCTTGAAAGCGTAGTTTTATCAAATAAAAGTGTTGCTAATAAGATGTTACAAAGCGTGGCCTTTGTATCTTATTGGCCACACTTTTTAAGCGTAGCTACTATGGCAACACTTGAAAAGCGTGGCCTAAATTCAAAAGTTACGGCTCTTTAGCCCACCCCCAAAAAAGTGTTGCCTAAAGTCGAAAAACGTAGCCTATTATCAAAGGCTGCACTTTTTGCTAGTTTAGGCCACACTTTTCAAGGGTGGCTAAAGGCCTAAAATGTTGTAGAGTGTGTATAGAAAAACTTTGGTAAGTTGTGCTTCGTTCTATCTCCTTTTATGAACCCACCCTTTAGTTGCGCTATGCATGCTGCATTATCTTCATATAAAATCATGGGTACTTTGTTACATTCTAGACCACATTATTCTCAAATGAGATGTATCATGGATCTCAACCACACACGTTCTTGGCTTGCTTCATGAATAGTTATTATCTCAGCATGATTTGATGAAGTGGCCACGATAGACTATTTTGTAGATCTCCAAGATATGGCAGTAACCCCACATATGAACACATAACCTGTTTTAGACCGAGCTTTGTGCGAATCAGATAAATACCCTGTATCAGCTTAACCAACAAGATCGAGACTGCAATTGTTAGAATAAAATAAGTCCATATCGGTAATCCCTTTTAGATACTGCAATATGTGTTTGATCCCATTCCAATGTCTCCTAGTAGGAGCAGAACTATACCTTGCTAAAAAATTAATAGAAAATGCTATATCAGGCCTTGTAGTGTTAGCAAGATACATTAGTGCACCAATTGCACTAAGATATGGTACTTCGGGAGCAAGAATTTCCTCGTTCTTTTCTTGAGGTCGGAATGGATCCCTATTCACATCCAGTGATTGAACAACCATCAGAGTACTTAATGGATGCGCTCCATCCATATAAAATCTTTTCAATACCTTTTCTGTATAGGCAGATTGATGGACAAAGATACCGTTTGTCAAATGCTCAATTTGCAAACCAAGACATAATTTGGTTCTTCCGAGATCTTTCATCTCAAATTTCTTCTTTAAATAATCAATTGCCTTTTGAAGCTCTACTAGAGTTCCAATAAGGTTTATGTCATTAACATAAACAGCAGGTACAACAAACTCCGATGTTGTTTTCTTTATAAAAACACATGGGCAAATTGTATTATTATATAACCTTCTTTAGATAAATACTCACTAAGACAGTTATACCATATGCGTTCAGATTACTTCAAACCATATAATAATTTTTGCAATCTAATTGAATACATTTCCCGAGATTTTGAACTATATGCTTCAGGCATTTTATATCCTTCGGAAATTTTCATGTATATCTCATTATCAAGTGATCCATAAAGATAGGCTGTAACCACATCCATCAAATGCATCTCAAGTCTCTCATGGACAGTGAAACTAATGAGATAACGTAACGTTATTCCATCCATAACTGGTGAGTATGTCTCTTCATAATCGACACCAGGCCTTTGTGAAAATCCTTGTTGCAACAATGTTTGCCTTATACCTTTGTATTTCATTATTCTCTTTTCTTTTTTGCACAAAGACCCATTTATAACCAACAATTTTAATACCATTTGGTGTTTGAACAATAGGTCCAAAAACTTCACGCTTGACAAGTGAATTCAACTCAGATTGAATTGTTTCTTGCCATTTTGACCAATCATTTCTTTGTCGACATTCTGTGACAGACTGAGGTTAGAGATCCTCACTATCTTGCATGATTTTTGTTGCAACATTATATGCAAAGACATAGTCCACCATAATTTTCGATTGATTCAAATTAGTTTCAACATCACTTGAATTTATGGATAATTCCTCATTTTCTTGAGGCTCAGGCTCATTGATTCTTTCAGGGATATCAAAATTGTTCAAATTTTGAACTTCCATATAAGATTCTTTCGTAGTGTCGTCTTGACCATTTATTTTTCTTTTTCTAGGATTTCGATTCTTAGAACCCAATGGTCTACCACGCTTCAGGCATGATTTGGACTCATTAGCCATGACACTAGTAGATGGTCCTCCAGGGACCTCAATTCGAATTGGGATATTTACTGCAAGAATATGTGATTTAGTAATCCTTTTCAAAGCTGTAAATGCGTATGGCATTTGATTTGTAATTTTCTGCTGGTGAATAATCTTTTGTACTTCTTGTTCACAAACAGAAGCACGTGGATCAAGATGAGACAGTGATGGATTTTTCCACAAAATTTCTCTTTTAATTTCACTATTTTCTCCCCCTAATTTTGGGAAAACTGTCTCATCAAACTGACAATCTTTAAATCGAGCAGTGAATATATCTCCAGTTAATGGTTCAAGGTAGCGAATAATGGAGGGTGATTCAAACCCAACATATATTTCTAAACTTCTTTGGGGGCCCATCTTAGTGCGATGTGGTGTGGCTATAGGCACATATACAACGCATCCAAAAATTCTTAGATGAGATATATCAGGTTTTTGACCCAAAATCAATTGTAATAGAGAAAATTTATGATAGTTTATCGGTCTGAGATGAACAATTGTTGCTGCATGTAGAATCGTATGGCCCCAAGCAGAAGTGGGTGATGTCGCCCAAAATATACCTTCAAAAAAGTACAATGCGATCACTGAATCAAATATAGAACCCAACTAGTTTGGGGTCGATCCCACAGGGAATAGGTCAAAGTTTATATAGAATGCTGGTTTGAGTAACTGGTAAGTAAGTAAAAAGGGGAGTTTTTGTGAAGAAGTAATAAAGTAACGATTGTTGATTATATCGAGTTTGTAGACAATAAGAGAAATACACTAGGACTGTGATCCCCAATGATTCCTTAACTTCACCGGTTACTTGTGCTAAAGAAACCGTCCCTCTATGTGGCATGCAAAGTCTGACAAGATATGTTCTTCTAAACATCTCTCGACCTTGGTTAGACGAATTTCACTCTTCTCCTCTCGGTCTCCGAGTGTCACACTACTAACCCTTGTCCTGGATCTCAGATAACTATTCCCGCTAAGGCTCAAGTTATTAGATGAAGGTTGATAGCTTCAAATCTCTGTTGTTATCTCCTTTTCCTAATCTCTACCTCTCTCTAGAGTAAGTCTAGAATACAGGTGAGTTTCTAACGTTTGCAACCGTTAGAAAGCAATCAAAATGAAGGAAACAACAATACATGCATTTACAGCGATTCAGAGTTGCTTTGCACTTAACCAGTTTCGTTAATTCCTCATGGTTCACACAACCCTAGTTGATGAGTTTAGCTACTCATAATTGCAAGAACACAAGAAGAATTCAAAGATGAAAACATAATTGCACACTCACAATAATGAAGAAGAACTGAAATCTCAATTATCAATAAAACTCGAATTAGGGTTTGTAACTACAAAACCAAGAATATGTTTATAAGCTCAAAAACAATATGAAATAGCTCCCAAAATAATGTAATGAATAATAATCGCCCATAGGACTATATAGGGGTATTTATATATACAAAGCTAATCATATCCTAATCAGAACAGGAGAAGAGAGTCGGCAACTTTCACGATTTTGTGACTTGGTGTCGTGGAACCAAGTCACGCCATGTAGGTTGGTGTCGTGTAAATCAGGCTCAGTTAGACATCTTCAGAAGTTGACTCACGCCACCTAGTCATGCCACGTAGGTGTACCCACACCACGTGGATGCCTGGCGTGGAAATCAGACATTTTTTCACACTGGAAGTTGACCCACGACCTGAGTGGTGTCTTGAATTCCACTCTAGTGCAGATTCTTGTTCTTTCATCTTTAGACACTTTGTTCTCAGGCTTGATTCTTCCTTTTTGATCATTTTTCCTTCAGAAACCTGTTTTCCTACAATGCAGGACAAAAACCACATCATACCCACCAAATACACCCAAGTTATTGCATATTTCCCTTGTTTCAAGCATCGAAAGTGCCATGTAACCATGGCTCATCAGTGGGCAACTTAGTTTTCATAAGCAATAGTCTTGCTATCAATTGCAGACGTTTAATTAGTGACTCAGCAAGGCCATTTTGAGTGTGAACATGAGCTACAGGATGTTCAACTTTTATCCCAATTGATAAGTAATAATCATTAAATGCTTGGGATGAAAACTCTGCAGCGTTATCAAGATGAATAAATTTGAACTGATTATCAGGAAACTGTGCCCATAATCGAATTATTTGTGCCAACAATTTTGCAAACGCCAAGTTGCGAGATGACAATATGCACACATGAGACCATCTAGAGGAAGCGTCTATTAGGACCATGAAATATCTAAACGACCCACTAGGTGGGTGAATAGGTCCACAAATATCTCCTTGTATATGTTTCAAGAACGCAGGGGACTCAACACAAACCTTAGTTGGTTATGGCCTCACAATTAACTTGCCTTGATAACTAGCAGTACAAGAAAATTCATTATTTGAAAGGACCTTCAAGTTCTTTAATGAATACCCATTTGAATTTTCTATAATTCATCTCATCATTATCGATCCAGGATGCCCCAATCGATCGTGCCAAAGTTCAAAAGTATTTGGATTAGTAAACTTTTGGTTTACTATAGAATGTGCCTCAATTGCACTAATCTTTGTCCAATATAAGCCAAAAGATAAAACAAGGAACTTCTCTATAACACATGTCTGCCCAGAGACATTTTTGGTAATACCAAGATATTCAAGATTCAACTCATCCACTGTCTTGATATGATAACCATTTTCACGGATATTTTTAAAATTCAACAAGTTTCTCCGGAATTTAGGAGAAAAAATAGCATTATTTATGATGAGTTTAGCTCCCTTAGGCAAAATTATAATGCCTCTTCCAAAGGCTTCAATCAAATTAGTACTACCAGAAATCGTAGTAACATTTATCTTGCCCATACTTAAATGAGAAAAATATTTTTTATTTTTAAATATTGTGTATGTTGTACCAGAATCAATCAAGCAAATGTCTTCATAATTGGATAACTTGCTCTGAGAATTATCCATATCTTCAAATAAAATGACATACACAAAATAAATACATATTAAATATTAATAATGCTAAAAGAAACTACAAAGTCAACAATAAGTAGTATAATAAATTTGAGCAATTAAACAAGTATCGTCCACTTTCATGGTAAGTTTTGTTAGTTTCTACTCGAAACCCACAAATACAAAGATTTCTTCTTCTTTTTTTTTTTCTTACGTACTTGTTGAGAAAAAAAATAACAATAATAATAGTTAATCCATGTTAAAGCAAACTTATAGGTTGTTAGAATCAATGTTTCTCTATAAACATAACTCAGTGACCTATATTTCATGATAACCCAAAAAATGCAAGAATTAAGATTATAATTTAATGATATAAGTCAATAAGTAATTTTTTCTTTTCGTAAGGTGAAAGTGAATTGCAATATTAAAATGTGATAAGATCAAACCAAAAATAAATTTACTAATAAACTTACGATAATATGAGTAAAATAAAAATACTAATTAAAAGACTAGAACAACTACTTGTACATGAACATTTATTCATGAACTATTATTACTAACAAATATTAAAATTTATTCACTCTTCCATAGCTACAGAACCATCACCAATCGGGTGATCTATCTTTCCTTCAGGGTGCTCGAAGAAATCTGCTACATCCAAGTGTGCGATGTCAACATAATTTTTAGAGATAAAATTTGCTTCAAGATTTTTCTCTTTCTTCTTTAGTGATACTTGATAAAGCTCAACCAAGTGTTTGGGAGTACGGCAGTCACGTACATAGTGTCTTTTGCACCACATCGGAAACAAACACATGCTCTAACTGCTTCACGTTTCTCATCTTTTCCTTGTTCCTTTTGACGGTGCCATTTCTTTGATGAATGATTAACACCAGGAACATAATTTCTTTCTTGACAATAATCACGACCACATCCACGACTAGATCCGCGACCTTTTCCACATCTAGTATGGTGGGCGTACACCTAATTCATTTTAGGAAATGGTGTAGATCCAGTAGGTCGAAGCTCGTGATTTTTCATTAACAAATCATTATTTTGTTCAACCACAAGAAGATGACAACTTAGTTCAGAATACTTCTTGAAATCTTTCTCTCGATATTGCTGCTGCAAGAGCACATTCGAGGCATGAAAGGTGGAGAGTGTCTTTTCCATCATATCAACATCATTAATAGTCTCTCCACATAGTTTCAATTGAGAAAAAATTCTGAACATGACAGAGTTGTACTCATGAACAGACTTATAGTATTGAAACCTCAAATGCATCCAATCATATCGCGCCTTTGGATGTATGACCATCTTCAGGTGGTCATACCTTTCTTTTAGGCTATTCCACAAAACAAGTGGATCCTTAACAATAAGATATTCAATTTTCAAAATTTCGTCAATATGATGCCGCAAGAATGTCATGGCCTTAGCACGATCTTGATTTGATGCTTTATTTTTATTTTTAATGGTGTCTCCAAGACCCATAGCATCCAAATGGATTTCAGCATCCAATACCCATGAAAGGTAGTTCTTGTCCGAACTTTGAAGGACAATGAACTCAAGTTTCATAAGATTAGACATATTAAAAGGAAGAGAAAATAATACCTTAGCCTTTAAATTTTGAGACGGTAGAGCCTCGTGCTGATAACGTATTATAAAATAAAATAACAGAGTAGAATAATTAAGAAACAGATCCTAGAAATTTTGTTATTTTTTGATGCTCTTAAAATGGAGGCAAAGGGTTGCTTTTATGGGCAACCTTGCCACCACTCAAACCAATAGAAAATGTTGGTGCATACATTGATAACGTAACTTTGAAAAACAAAACTTTGAAAATCTTGACATCCACCGAATTGTTTCTTAACAATTTTTAAGTTTTGCGTTTTTAATGATTTTGTTAATCTTTATACATAAAATATCTCAATTTTTAGATATAAAAAATTATAAAATTGGAGATTTCATTTTGTCCTTCATTATAATTTATTTTTTAATTTTAAGTTTTTTTAATGATTTTTTTTATCTTTATACATAAAATACCTTAATTTTTATATATATTTTATTTAATTTATAAATGATCATAAAAAAATTATGCATGCTCCAATGTATTTTATCAATTGTTCATTCAACATTGGAACTACAATTTATGCGGATAATTTATATTTTCATCTAATTAAAGTAAATTATAATATATATGTTAAAAAAAAAGATGAAATGAAAAATTAATAGAACAGACACTTACGCAATTTCTCCAGAACAGTCAACATAACCAAATGGTTGAACCACCTATTCAAAACAAGCATGAAAATGTGAATGAAGAAGAAGAAGAAACAATAGACAAATCAGAAGATGACAATATACATAATGACGACAACTATGACTCCGGAATGAGCTTTGATTCAGTAGCATTACACAATTTAGACACGTAGAAAATAATGTCAGAAGGCATGCGAAGAAAGAAATTAAAGACACTATGATGGACATAAAGCAAACGTTGAAAGACACTATGATAGACATAAAAAAAGTTTTGACATAAAGGTGAAAAAAGACAAAGACTTTTGGAAAACCTAAGTGTAGCATTTTCTTTTGGTCAAAATATAATTTTCATTCAACCAAGTAAAATCTTTACAAACCAGCTAGCTCTTTGAGACTCAGAGTTGGCACCCTTATAGACTTTCTATACGACTCTTTTGATAATCTAAACAATTTACAATCATTTAAAAGCTATCTAGACTAATGCTACTATGGGTAGGCTTGCAGCTACTCCAGAGCTTTCTTCCATTTGTTTTGTCTTTTTTCTTCAAGATGCAATTGTATAGCTATGTCATGAATTCTCTTCTTGCTATCCATCTTCAGTTTGTTGAATCTACGACCATTTCTTTTAGCCCAAATCTGGTACATTGTGGCTGCAAAACAGAAGCCCAATATACCTACATGTGGTCTGTTGTTGCTGATTCGAAGTATTATCCATTGCACTTCCTATTTCCAGTCCCCGATATGTCTTTTAAATGCCAACCATTTCAAAATTGATTTTCAAATGTGAGCAGAATAAGAACACTGAAAGAATAAGTGTGCAACAGTCTCCTTCACTTACGCATTACACAGAACACAGTCAGCTGGAGCATTTACGCCCCATTTTCTGAGTCTATCCACTGTTGCCAGTCGACCTTGCAGTGCTAACCATACCATAAACTGATGTCTTGGTAAATGGCCTTTGACCATAACTAACTTCTCTAAGTAGCTTTAGGATACTGTGGTCTCAGAGAGATATAGTCTTTCTTTATAATACCAGTAACTGCAGTAGCAATATGTCTAGTACCTGCATCATTCACCCAATATCTTGCATCAAATATTTTCCTCATAATCCAGCAACTTTGGTGTTTGCATATTCTCCAAGTTCTGGTTCTTTATGTAGTAGGTATGTTCCCAGAGAACCCACAACTTGTCTTTCTTCAGTGTCACAGCCCAAAGTAGCTTGCAAATGGCTGCTTTTTTCCATGTTAGTGTATCAATCACATTCAAACCTCCTACAGATTTTGGCTTACATAGTATATCTCAAGCAACAAGTGCTTTTTTAGGTGCAACATTACTTCTAGTCCACAAAAAAGTTCTACAAAATTCATTCACCATAGAAATTATCTTCCTAGGCAGTAGGAAAACCTGAGCCCAGTAAGTCTGCATTTCAAATAATACACTTCTGATAAGTTGTAACCTTCCACTATAAGATAGTAATTTTGAATACCAGCATTTGATTCTAGTAACCATTTTCTCTACAATTGGAAGGCACTGGATGATTGACAACTTCCTGGTGGAGAGTGGAACCCCCAAGTACTTGAATGGCAAAGTCCCAAGAGATAATTAAAGGTCAGCCAGTATCTTATCTGTAAACTCTTGTGATACACCTGCAATATAGATTAAGCTTTTCTCCATAGACACATACTCTATTATCAGCTCTACTAGAAGGTAGTCCAAATTCTAATAGTACCATCATCAGAAAGGGACACTCAATTGAGTCATAGGCTTTTCTAATGTCATCTTTAATTATACTCCTTGAAGAAGTACCTTTCTGGGCATAACCTTTCACTAACTCATGGCCAATTAGTAAATTATCAAGAATATTTCTTCCCTCTATAAAAGCTAACTGGGAGGGGCTAATTATATTGTAACACCTCGTACTTACCAAACCCTACGCGACAATGTTGGATAAGGTATACTTGAGTGTTGAGAGCCAAAGGTATGTATTATATAATGTTATTGATGAGTACGACTACATGTACGTTTATGGAAAAATGACAACATGAGAGATGTGATTAATTATGTATTAAATTGTGGGCTTGATGTAGTAAATATTGGACATGTAAAAATCTTGCATCATTTGGGCCATAAGTGAAGCCCAAATTCATAAGAAGACATGGCCCAAACACATAATTTTGACCCATTCTTCCAATTTGTCCATTTGACCAACTCAACCATTGCATTTAATGCAAGGAAGAGATAAGAGAGACTTTGAGGGACTATATATAGAGAGAGATAGAGAGAAAAATCAGATTTTTATCACTTGAACTCTCATCCCATTTCTAGAATTTTCCAATATTTTCCCCTTTGCTCTCAAAGAACCCTAAGCCACTCTTTTGACCAAGATCATCAATTGGTAAGTGTGTATTATGATGAGTTCATATATTTTATGCATAACACATGGTTTATATTATGTTGGTTATGTTGGTGGAATGTTGAGAAATTTACAATAAGTGCAAGGTTACATGTTTGCTTAAATCGGAGGTTGCTTTGTCTTGTAAACTTGGTGATGAACTTGTGGTTGTGAAAGAAGTGAATTTGGTGGAGTAAATATTGACATGTGAGATGTGATTATGGTCTTACTTTGTTCCATTCTTATGCATAACATTTGGAATTGGTATTGTGAAATCGGTTATGGTTTTGGTGTCGTATTGGCCGTGAAATGTGGTTTTGGGTGTCGTTATGTGTGTTGTGAAGTTATGACTGCATGTTGGCATGTTAAATGATCAAAAATATGTTAAAATGAGGTTGGTTATGATCATGTACCATTCATGGCATTAAAAGACCCAAAACGGAGCCATTTCGGACCAAACGGGCATCCGCCCCCGCAGACGAAGGCACCTGCGTGCGCAGATGCCATCGCAGATGCCTCTGGCTGCTGCTGGAGGGCACCTGCGCGCGCATGTCAGCCACCTGCGTGCGCAGGTGGCAGCGCAGGTCAGGTCCAGAACTCGTTTTGTGTGTTCTCGACTCTAGTTGATCCCCGAAAGCCCCGATACCCTTTTTGGATGGAATTATGAACTTGTGATGTCTTTTTGATGACTTTAAAGTGTCGTATGAAGGCGTATTGGACTGTATTAAATGTGGATGGTTGTTCATATGTTGTTGTGAGGCAAATCGATAAGCGGAAATGTGACGGAATGGAAATGAGAAGGCATAAAGGATAGGTGTGATGCGAAATGCTATTGTTATACGAAATCTTGGTCAATGTGTGTAATGTTAAGGTGTTGTTGGTATGATAATGCAGTGAGTTGTATTGTAAGGATTGAAATGAATTTATATGACGGTCATATAGTTCATTGTCGTTTCGTATGCTTGTATGATAAATGATCGTTAACAAGAGTTTCATTGTGGACTTATATTGTAGAGTGAAACACAAAGAAGAAGCTGGACTGTTGTGTTCATATATAGTCTTGTGTACTCGTACTTGGAAGTAAAGGTATGTAAGGTTACTTCTATATCCTTCTGCAATATATGATGTTCACACTGTCATAGCACTCACTTGATTCCGAAATACTCTAAGGTATTTCATATTCGATAGTTGGCTAGAGTTACTCATATGTTCCTTATTCATTGGTCAATGGTGAATCGTATGACTCGTGTTTATTGATTGACTCATGTCCATTGGTTGACTCACGTTCATTGGCGAATATGTCAAAAGTTCCAAGTGGTCTAAGGTATTGCATCGCAGGGTGGTGAATAGTTAATATCCACATGTATCGTGTTTAGTGATCATTATGTTAAGGTACCAAACGTGTACTAAACCAAGGGGGTTCTATAGTATTCCAACTAAGGTTGATATATTGATAGTCGGATGTGTTTTACTCCTATACAAAGCATGAATCACTTAGTTCTTATTTATGGGCGGAAGTTCTTAAGTTGTCATAAGTTGTAGATCCTAAGAGAGCTTGTTTAGTTGAATATCATTGTTCCAATCATATTATGAGTCCTATGGTATGATGATTATCCTTGTGCCAATTGTAAGAGTAATAAGAGAGGTGATGTGCAAGTTAGTATAATTATGCTTCATAAGTGAAATTGTCCATCTCATGAGATAAAGGAGTGAAGTGAGATGTGCATGTAAGTACGTGTTTGGCGAAGGTGTTAATCCCATGAAGTACAAGAGTAAAGTAAAACATAGGGGTGTGTTCCAATGAGTGTCATGATCCAAAGCTTCTAACAAAGTTATGACTACAAAAGTATCAATCCCTCATAAGCCAAGGGTACCCTAATTCCGGGTATCAATTATGGTTCATCATATGTTCTTTATGCATTGATCAATTGTCATTCACATGTTTCATATGCTTTGGGGTAATGTTCTAAATAATTCATGGTTCCATCAATGTTTGTTCCAAAGTTCAAAATGATATTATGACTATCAAAGTACCAATTTCTCACAAGTTGAAGTATCTATCTCAAAGTAATGAAATAAAGTAAGAGCAAAGTAATGTATGATGATGATGTTTATTTATCCATGGGGTACAAGTACCTGCATGATGATGACCATTTATCCATGGGGTGCAAGGACACCTGCATGATGACACGATCTTATCCATGGGGTAAAAAGAATACCTGCATGATGATGATATTTTATCCATGGGGTGTAATGACACACCTGCATGATGTATCCATGGGGTGAAATGAACACCTGCATGATGAGGGCCCTAACAGTGTATAAGCAGTGTAAAAGTAAAGTAAGGTAAAGTAAAGGCAAGGAAGAGAAAGAACGTAATGTACATGGTATCCCACATACAGAAAGAAAGTATATTCACACTGCTATTTCCCTTATATTGATTTCATGGTTGTTTTTATTATGTACAAATCATTGGAGATTATAACAATGAAAGAAAGGTACATGGTTCCATATATAGAGTTCCCTTATAATTATTTCCATTGGAGTAAAGCAATAAACGAAGGTAATGAAAGCAATACTCATGGGTTTCAGAAGGCAACATGGTAACTTATTCACATTGACTATTCATTTGTATTTGAGTTCATTGAAGTATTCATGCATTGTACAATTTCATCTGGCCTTACATACTCAGTACATTCTTCGTACTGACCCCTCTTGGGGACTTACTTTACATGTTGCAGGTGCAGGCATTAGTAGACCTCCACAGTAGGTTCACGGTATTTGCAGACTGTTGGTGAGCCCCAGTTGCTTCGGGACTTTCCGAGTCATAATGGTACAGTGTTTAATGTTGTATAAAGCGGGGACTTGTCCCGACTTCTAGTTTGTTATGGTCAATGCGTCTGTTAGAGGCTTTTGTAGACATACGTGGGTATATGGATGTAAGATATGTACGTACAGTGCGATGTAATGGCCCCAAAGGCCAAGTGTTATATATGTATATATGTATATGTATGGCATTTTATATTTCATCAATTACATGAAACAGTGTGTTATTCATTTGAGGTTATGCGTACGAGTGTTCATGAGCAAAAATTAGTTCTCTCGGGCCATATCGGCTTCGGGTGCCAATCACGCCTCGTTGGTATTCGGGGTGTGACAAAGTGGTATCAGAGCAGTTCGTTCTAAGGGTGTCTACAAAGCCGTGTGTGAGTAGAGTCTTACTTATCAATGTGTTGTGCACCACATTTATAAGTAGGAGGCTACGGGACATTTAGGATGTTGTTTCTTTTCTTCATTTTGGATCGTGCAATAGAGCCAATGTTGTAAGTTGAATTGTGTCTGACAATGGTACTTGTTTCTCTTTGATATAGTGACAATGCCGAACACTAGAAAAGAAAGAGGTACAGGTAAGCAGGTAGATGTGCCTGCTGAAGAAGGAATGAGTAGAATACCTGACCAAGCTAGTCAAGGTGGGGCAAATGCTGAAATTTTATCTCGATCTTCCTCTACTTCTCCAGCTCCAGAAGAGCCAAGAGGTAGAGAAGTACCTGCAGAACCACCTACGAATGCCACTGATCAGGATTTGAGAAATGCAGTACATATGTTGACT
Organism: Capsicum rhomboideum; assembly: GCA_031232105.1. Lineage (NCBI taxonomy): Eukaryota > Viridiplantae > Streptophyta > Magnoliopsida > Solanales > Solanaceae > Capsicum > Capsicum rhomboideum. The sequence continues at coordinate 118,349,640 of CP124711.1, forward strand.
CAGTTAGTAGCTGCACAAGCACAAGGACGAACTGAAAATGATGCGGCTAGAGCAGCTAGTCGGCGTACACAGGACTTTTTAAAATTAGACCCTCCTATATTCACCGGGTCAGATCTGAAAGCGGATCCACAGGATTTTGTGGACCAAGTTCAAAGAGCACTAGAGGTGATGCACGTAACAGGTGTAGAAACAGTTGAGCTGGCAGCTTACAGATTGAAGGGTGAGGCCATATTGTGGTATGAGGACTGGAAAAGATCAAGAGGCATAGATGCACTCCCAGTTGATTGGGAGGAATTTAAAACGGCATATCTAGATCACTATCTTCCTTATGAGATTCGTGAGGCTCGTGCGGATCAGTTTTTAAATCTGCGTCAAGGCAATATGAGTGTTCGAGAATATAGTTTGCAGTTTAATTCCTTGGCTCGGTATGCGCCAAATGTAGTGGCCACGATGGAAGATAGAGTCCATAGATATGTGGATAGATTGGAGCCATACTTGGTACGAGACTGTACTATTGCCGCTTTGAACAAAGATATGGACATTGCTAGAATTCAAGCCTTCGCACAGAAAATGGAGGACCAAAGGAAAAGAAAAAGAATACAGGAATCTGAGGGAGGTCCATCAAAAAGGACGAGACCTATGGGACAGTCTATGGTGGTTCCAGAAGAATCTGGATCTCGAATGTTACCACCTAGACCCTCCTTCTCTTATTCCACGGCAGGCGCTCCATCTCACTCCCGGGGATTCAGGGGCAGTTATCTTGGGCAGAGTGGTAGGATGCCAGACTCACAGACAGTGGGGTCTCCTCGCCCGCTGTGCCAATCTTGCAGACGATTTCATGAAGGTGAATGTCGTAGGGGGACGAATACTTATTATTGGTGTGGTATGTCGGGTCACATAATGAGGGACTGCCCACGACGAGGGTTGGGTAGTAAGGTACGACCTGTGGGGTCCATTGGGGCATCATCAACGTCGGTTCCTTCTTTAGACCGAGGTGTGCAGTCTGTTGATCGTGGCAGAGGTACCGGAGGAGCAGCCAGTACTAGTGGGGTCCAGAATCGCATTTATGCTTTAGTAGACCGGCAGAATGAGGAAACATCTCCTGATAACGATACAGGTATTTAGGTGTATTACCATACTATTACATGATGCATATGTATTGATTGATTTGAACTCTACTCCATCGTATGTTATTCCATCGGCTACTATGGTTCAAATATAATGGACACTGGAGTCATTAGTTAAACCAATAGAAATATCTCCACCTGTTGGTGAATATAGCTTAGCTAAAAGAACCTATCACAATGGTATAGTGGGTATTTTTGATCATGTTATGATGGTTGATCTTATGGAGGAAGGAATGAAAGGTTGTTAATGTAGATCCATTGCTTTTATTGAAAACATACAAGTTATGGAGGATCCCACTAAGAAAAGATACATATGGCTATTCTAAAGCGACAAGTGCAAAGGTTAGTGAATAAATAAAGAGAAGCTGAAAACAACGTGATGAGATCAAGGTCCCCATCAGTGTTCCAAAAAAAAAGAAAAAAAGGGGAAGAGTTTACAATTTAGGAGTGAGGAAAGAACAAGCAAGTATCTACGAGGGTATATAGATAATGGTGATGATGTAAGAATGCATATGTTGAACATGAGACAACGATGTTAACATTCGAGGACGAATGTTTCTAAGGGGGGAAGAATGTAACACCTCGTACTTACCAAACCCTACGCGACAATGTTGGATAAGGTATACTTGAGTGTTGAGAGCCAAAGGTATGTATTATATAATGTTATTGATGAGTACGACTACATGTACGTTTATGGAAAAATGACAACATGAGAGATGTGATTAATTATGTATTAAATTGTGGGCTTGATGTAGTAAATATTGGACATGTAAAAATCTTGCATCATTTGGGCCATAAGTGAAGCCCAAATTCATAAGAAGACATGGCCCAAACACATAATTTTGACCCATTCTTCCAATTTGTCCATTTGACCAACTCAACCATTGCATTTAATGCAAGGAAGAGATAAGAGAGACTTTGAGGGACTATATATAGAGAGAGATAGAGAGAAAAATCAGATTTTTATCACTTGAACTCTCATCCCATTTCTAGAATTTTCCAATATTTTCCCCTTTGCTCTCAAAGAACCCTAAGCCACTCTTTTGACCAAGATCATCAATTGGTAAGTGTGTATTATGATGAGTTCATATATTTTATGCATAACACATGGTTTATATTATGTTGGTTATGTTGGTGGAATGTTGAGAAATTTACAATAAGTGCAAGGTTACATGTTTGCTTAAATCGGAGGTTGCTTTGTCTTGTAAACTTGGTGATGAACTTGTGGTTGTGAAAGAAGTGAATTTGGTGGAGTAAATATTGACATGTGAGATGTGATTATGGTCTTACTTTGTTCCATTCTTATGCATAACATTTGGAATTGGTATTGTGAAATCGGTTATGGTTTTGGTGTCGTATTGGCCGTGAAATGTGGTTTTGGGTGTCGTTATGTGTGTTGTGAAGTTATGACTGCATGTTGGCATGTTAAATGATCAAAAATATGTTAAAATGAGGTTGGTTATGATCATGTACCATTCATGGCATTAAAAGACCCAAAACGGAGCCATTTTGGACCAAACGGGCATCCGCCCCCGCAGACGAAGGCACCTGCGTGCGCAGATGCCATCGCAGATGCCTCTGGCTGCTGCTGGAGGGCACCTGCGCGCGCATTTCAGCCACCTGCGTGTGCAGGTGGCAGCGCAGGTCAGGTCCAGAACTCGTTTTGTGTGTTCTCGACTCTAGTTGATCCCCGAAAGCCCCGATACCCTTTTTGGATGGAATTATGAACTTGTGATGTCGTTTTAATGACTTTAAAGTGTCGTATGAAGGCGTATTGGACTGTATTAAATGTGGATGGTTGTTCATATGTTGTTGTGAGGCAAATCGATAAGCGAAAATGTGACGGAATGGAAATGAGAAGGCATAAAGGATAGGTGTGATGCGAAATGCTATTGTTATACGAAATCTTGGTCAATGTGTGTAATGTTAAGGTGTTGTTGGTATGATAATGCAGTGAGTTGTATTGTAAGGATTGAAATGAATTTATATGACGGTCATATAGTTCATTGTCGTTTCGTATGCTTGTATGATAAATGATCGTTAACAAGAGTTTCATTGTGGACTTATATTGTAGAGTGAAACACAAAGAAGAAGCTGGACTGTTGTGTTCATATATAGTCTTGTGTACTCGTACTTGGAAGTAAAGGTATGTAAGGTTACTTCTATATCCTTCTGCAATATATGATGTTCACACTGTCATAGCACTCACTTGATTCCGAAATACTCTAAGGTATTTCATATTCGATAGTTGGCTAGAGTTACTCATATGTTCCTTATTCATTGGTCAATGGTGAATCGTATGACTCGTGTTTATTGATTGACTCATGTCCATTGGTTGACTCACGTTCATTGGCGAATATGTCAAAAGTTCCAAGTGGTCTAAGGTATTGCATCGCAGGGTGGTGAATAGTTAATATCCACATGTATCGTGTTTAGTGATCATTATGTTAAGGTACCAAACGTGTACTAAACCAAGGGGGTTCTATAGTATTCCAACTAAGGTTGATATATTGATAGTCGGATGTGTTTTACTCCTATACAAAGCATGAATCACTTAGTTCTTATTTATGGGCGGAAGTTCTTAAGTTGTCATAAGTTGTAGATCCTAAGAGAGCTTGTTTAGTTGAATATCATTGTTCCAATCATATTATGAGTCCTATGGTATGATGATTATCCTTGTGCCAATTGTAAGAGTAATAAGAGAGGTGATGTGCAAGTTAGTATAATTATGCTTCATAAGTGAAATTGTCCATCTCATGAGATAAAGGAGTGAAGTGAGATGTGCATGTAAGTACGTGTTTGGCGAAGGTGTTAATCCCATGAAGTACAAGAGTAAAGTAAAGCATAGGGGTGTGTTCCAATGAGTGTCATGATCCAAAGCTTCTAACAAAGTTATGACTACAAAAGTATCAATCCCTCATAAGCCAAGGGTACCCTAATTCCGGGTATCAATTATGGTTCATCATATGTTCTTTATGCATTGATCAATTGTCATTCACATGTTTCATATGCTTTGGGGTAATGTTCTAAATAATTCATGGTTCCATCAATGTTTGTTCCAAAGTTTAAAATGATATTATGACTATCAAAGTACCAATTTCTCACAAGTTGAAGTATCTATCTCAAAGTAATGAAATAAAGTAAGAGCAAAGTAATGTATAATGATGATGTTTATTTATCCATGGGGTACAAGTACCTGCATGATGATGACCATTTATCCATGGGGTGCAAGGACACCTGCATGATGACACGATCTTATCCATGGGGTAAAAAGAATACCTGCATGATGATGATATTTTATCCATGGGGTGTAATGACACACCTGCATGATGTATCCATGGGGTGAAATGAACACCTGCATGATGAGGGCCCTAACAGTGTATAAGCAGTGTAAAAGTAAAGTAAGGTAAAGTAAGGTAAAGTAAAGGCAAGGAAGAGAAAGAACGTAATGTACATGGTATCCCATATACAGAAAGAAAGTATATTCACACTGCTATTTCCCTTATATTGATTTCATGGTTGTTTTTATTATGTACAAATCATTGGAGATTATAACAATGAAAGAAAGGTACATGGTTCCATATATAGAGTTCCCTTATAATTATTTCCATTGGAGTAAAGCAATAAACGAAGGTAATGAAAGCAATACTCATGGGTTTCAGAAGGCAACATGGTAACTTATTCACATTGACTATTCATTTGTATTTGAGTTCATTGAAGTATTCATGCATTGTACAATTTCATCTGGCCTTACATACTCAGTACATTCTTCGTACTGACCCCTCTTGGGGACTTACTTTACATGTTGCAGGTGCAGGCATTAGTAGACCTCCACAGTAGGTTCACGGTATTTGCAGACTGTTGGTGAGCCCCAGTTGCTTTGGGACTTTCCGAGTCATAGTGGTACAGTGTTTAATGTTGTATAAAGCGGGGACTTGTCCCGACTTCTAGTTTGTTATGGTCAATGCGTCTGTTAGAGGCTTTTGTAGACATACGTGGGTATATGGATGTAAGATATGTACGTACAGTGCGATGTAATGGCCCCAAAGGCCAAGTGTTATATATGTATATATGTATATGTATGGCATTTTATATTTCATCAATTACATGAAACAGTGTGTTATTCATTTGAGGTTATGCGTACGAGTGTTCATGAGCAAAAATTGGTTCTCTCGGGCCATATCGGCTTCGGGTGCCAATCACGCCTCGTTGGTATTCGGGGTGTGACATATATAGTCAACAATAGTTTTAAGTTTAGCATTCAATATCTTGGCAATGAGTTTATAGAGGGCGGTACACCAAGAAATTGGTCTATACTCTTTAACATATGAGGGGGCAGGCACCTTAGGTACTAAGGTGATAGTAGTAGTATTCATTTTTTTGAGTAATTTTCCAGTATTGAAGAATTGCATAACACACTCAATGACATCTTCCCCTATTACATCCCAGTGAGTTTTAAGAAATTTAGTATTAAAGCCATCAATAACTGGACTCTTGTCATCTGAAAGTTTTTTCAAAGTCTGCACTATCTCTGGTCTAGTAACAGGGTGTAGCAATATCTGTTGTTTCTCAATGCTTAAACATGGAACATCCTGGCAATACCTACATCAATACAAGGTAATTCAACAGTAGCCTGGCCAAGTAAAGTTTTGAAAAATTGCATAAACTTACCCTGTATTTGATTTGGTTCAGTCAGCTTAGTGCCCCCGTTCTGTGCATATAGAAGATATCCTATTCCTAGCCTGTCTAGTTTTCAAATATGCAAAAAAATACTTAGAATTCTTGTCTCCATATTTGATCGAAGTTTCCCTTGATTTCTACTTCAAAACTTTCTCATTCACTATAATTTTTCAATAGCCTGTTGCACTCCCCTTTCTTCATTAATTAAGACTTGGTTGAAGAAATCAAAGGAAATAGATTTCTGAATCTCTTGCAACTTTTGCCTGAGCTGGGTTAATCTCTTGTCTAAGGCTGTATATTCTTGTTGAATATTTGTGTCAGAGATGCTATCAGCTGAAGCTTTTTCCAAGTCCTGTACATCACATATCCTGAAACATCTTGCTTCCAAACCTGTTGAACCAATTCTTGAAACTGAACCTGCTGCATAACTAAATTTAGTAGTCTAAAAGGTCTTCTGAGTTTCATTCTTATAGGTGAGGTATTCAGCAGTATAGGTGTGTGATCAGAGCAACCAGGATCAAGGAAGTCAGCTACAATGTGATTATAATTCTGAAACCATACTGAATTGCCAAACACCCAGTCAATGTGAGAGTATATTCTAGCAGTACCATCCCTCTTGTTACACCAGGTGATATGTCTACCACATCTAGGGATCTGAACCACACCTATATCATCAATACAATTCTTGAAATCTCTTGAGTACCAACTGGTTCTCCATTCACTCTATCTTCATGGGATAGAATTGCATTAAAATCCCATAGCAATAGCCAAGGCCCAGCACAATTATGCCATAAAGCTCTTAAGTGAGCTCTTAAGTGAGCCCATAAAGTTAGTCTACTAGCTCCAGTATTCATCCCATAGATAAAAGTCATCAAACAATCAAAAGATGAATCTCTATCTTTCACTTTACAATGAACTATTTGATTTGATAAATCTAGAATGGTAACCTCCATCTTATGAGTTCTCCATATTAACCATACTCTTCCATTAGGAGTGGTAGGATAATCTGCATATATAGTCCAATTAGATCTCAATACCCTTGGCACTTTATTCATGTTATGAACTTGCACTTTTCTTTCTAAACACCCTAATAAATCTACCTTATACTTCTGCAGAAAGATCTTCAATTCTTTTTATTTGTAGGGCCTGTTACGGCCTCTTATGTTCCATGTACTAAATATCATTTGATACTGGTAGGATCAGGTGCTTTAGCTCTATTTGGTCCCCCAGTTTGTAAAGTAACATCAACAACAGATACTTCTAAATTACCTAATTCACCAGTAACCCGTATTTCTTTTGTAACACCCTGTACATTCCCCAAACCATGAGACTACCTCACCATTTATGGAATCATTTAAACATGAGAGAATTGGTGAATTATGCATTAATTGTTGGGCTTAAATAAATCTTATGCCATTGGTCTCAAATGAGGCCCAAAATCATATAGAAGACATGGCCCAAAGGGGTATTTGACCCATTCTTGAATGACCAAGTCAATATATCATTATTGGACCAAGTGTTTGGCTAATATTATCATTAAAGGACTATAAAAGGCAACCAAAAATCATATTTTATTCATGTTGGACACACAAGTAATTTCTAAAATTTTCCACAATTCTCTCTACACTCAAACCCTAAGGCAACCGTTCCTTTGGACAAGATCACCCTTTTACAAGCCTTGGTAAGTGTTTATTTTTATGGTTTAATATATTATATGCATGTAAGATGGTGTAGATCATGTTGGTTATGTTGGTGAAGTGTGAGAAGTTCACTATGCGTAAAACTGTCTACTTTTGCAATCGGGAAAAAGGTTTTTGCCTTGTAAACTTGAAAATGGACTTGTGGTCTTGAAGGAGGTGAAGTTGATGGATTAAATATAACTATGTATGATGTTTTTATTTCCTTAACTTGATTTCTCCTTATGTATAACATTTGGAATTGTTGTTGGAAAATTGTGCATGGAATTGGTGACGTATTGAAAGAAAAATGTAGTTTGGTGATGTTTATGTGTGTTGTGAAATCATGGATGTTATTTGGCATCTAATATGATATAAAATATGTTAATAGAAGCTTATTTATGATCATGTACCATTTATTACAAAAAAAGACCCAAAAGAGACCCTTTTTGGCCGAACCGGGCATCCGCCCTCGCGTCTGGAGCACCTGCGGGCGCAGGTGCCAACACAGGTGGCTCTGGACACTGCCAAGAGGCACCTGCGGATTCACATCATCCACCTACTGGCGCAGGTGTCTTTTCAGGTCAACCCAAAAGTTCGTTTTGCATGTTTTTGTCTCTCTTTGACCCCCCAAAGCCCCTATACCCTTTATGGATCTTTGACCCCCCAAAGCCCCTATACCCTTTATGGATGCAATTATCAACTTATGGTACCTTTTGAATGACTTCAAAGGAGTATCCCAGAGGTATTTTTAATGGTAAAAATTATGGATTGTTGTTCATATGTTGTTATGAGGCAATTTGATGGAGTAATTGTGACGGAATGATAATGAGGAAGCGTAAAGGATAAACATGGTGTAAAATGCTATTGGTTTATAATGTCTTGGTCAATGTGTGGAATGTTATGCAGTGGATTGTATTATAAAGGGTGAAATGACGTATATGGCAGTCATATAGCTCATTGTCGTCTTATACGCTTGTAAGGTAAGTAGTTGTTAACGGGAACTCCGTTATGTATTTTGTGTTGTAGAGTAAGACATAAGGAAGGAGCTGGACTATTGTATTCAGGTATAGGATTGTGGCTTCATATTGAGAAGATAAGGTATGTAAGGTTACTCTTTCCTTATCCTTCTGCAGCATATAGTGTTCACCTTGTCATTGTACTTACTCATTTTCAAAATGTTCTAAGGTATCTCATTTCATGTTATCATCTATTGTTAATCACGTATATCTATTCTTTAATCTATTGTTATTCATGTGTCACATAATTGTGGACATGGTTCCAAGTTCCAATAATGTTACACTCAAAAGTTCCAATAATGACATGATCATCGAATGAACTATTTCAAAAACTAAAGAAGTGAGGCAAGAAAGTCTCTATTCTTGGGTGGTATCCCAGGGGTGAACATACTTAGCATGGGTCGATCCCAATATCTCGGGTGGTATCTCATGGGATGAAAGGAACATCTGCATGAATGTCGATCCCGATTGTTATAGCATGGGTGGTATCTCATGGAGTGAAATAAACACTAGCATGAATGTCGATCCCATTATTACGGGTGGTATCCCATGGGATGAAAGGAACATCCACATGGCTGTCGATCCTGATTATTATGTTATTTCCCACTGATTAGCTTGGGGCCCGAGCATTGTATGAATGAAAGGATGAGTAATGAACGAAGGAATGAGTGATGAATGAATGAATGAGCGTAAAAGTAAAGAAAGTAATCAACGAAATGTACATAATTCCACTCATACAAAATGGTGACTTATCCATATTAACTATTCTTTTATATTTGATTCCATTGAAGTTCTTATGTATTGACACAATTCCTTATAGCCTTACATACTCAGTACATTCTTTGTACTGACGTCCCTTGTGGGACTTACCTAACTTGCTGCAGGTACAGGTGATAGTAGACCTCCTCAGTAGGTTGCGGGTCAATTGCAGATCTTTTGTGAGCTCCAGTTGGTTCGGGGCTTTTCGAGTCACAGTTGTACATTTATTTTGGGTATTGTATATGTGTATAGAGCGGGGTCTTGTCCCGACTCTAGGTTGGTTATGGTTAAGCATCTGTAGAGGCTTTGTAGATGTTGTGTAGATGTAGAGGCTTTGTAGATATTGTGGAACAGATGAAGGAAATGTAAAGAACGTATGTTTTGTCTTGATGGCCCCAACGGCCAAGTTTCATAGTTATCATGTATTTTCTATGATTTACGCTATTGGCAACTTATATCTATTTGTGGTGGTGATGTTTATTGAGTAGCATGAGCAGGAGTGTATGAGAATGAAGATTGGTTCTCTCGGGCCTTATCGTCTTCGGGTGCCATGTCCTCCTCATTGGAATTCGGGGCGTGACATCCTTCCTATTCACATTCTGATTGTTCATGTTGTCCTTCCTCTGAGGAGTTGTAAAGGCTAGAAAATGCTGATGAAATTCATCTTGTTGAGTTACTGTGTTGACATGTTCTTCTCCAGTGGTATTAGGAGCAAGGTGTGGTTTTTCCTTAGCTATCGACAAATGTTGCAGTCTTCTTTGATGCACCTGCTGCTGCTTTCTAGGATTCTTTTCAGTCTCATTCTTCTCTTTGCTCTACTTACATACCCCTTTATCATGACCCGATTGGTGGAAATCCTGACAGATATGGGGTTTCCACTCATATTCAACACCTTGCACCCAAATGAAACCATCAACTTTTTCAAGATATAGTTCCTTTGGGAGTTCCTGAGTGATATCCACTTCGTCTAGTATTCTAGCATATGATATACGATCTATCTCCACCGTCATATGATCAGTGCATATAGGTTTTCCAACGGATCTAGCTATGCGACCCAAATTTTCTTCAGCCTAATAATAAACTGGTAAGCCTTTAAGCCTTATCCACAGGGGAAGGATACGTTGCATCTCAGGTTGTAGCTTGAAATCTTTTACCTAGTGTCGCAGAATCATAGGTCTATCATTCTAAGTATAAGGGCCTTCATGCCTCACCAACTGTTTATCCAAGGTATTATTGAATAGGTAAACAAAGTACCCATCATCATGAAGGTAAACCCTAGGAGCTTCAATGAAGTACCAAACTCCATATACAAACTGAAGCATGTCTTTGAAAGACGAAGTTCCCCATAATACATGACCAATTAGGGATTTTCCCATTTCTCACATTCCGATTCAACTTCAATAGGGTTTAATCGTACGACCTACCTACCATCTTTCATAATTGGGGGAAAATAATTGAGATTCATATCATTTTGTATTTGCTAATTTCCATGTACCCCTTCAACCTTTATGGGTGGAGTTTCCTCGGCAGGTGGAGTAATACCTGTAGAGAATGTTAGCTTCCTCACCGCCGTCGAGCCTTCCGCCTTATCTTCAGCTAGTCCATCCTCAACTTCTGGTTCTCATCTAATGGAATCACTGTGTCGGTCTTTGATGTTCCTGGTATCCAACTCTTTAGCTTCAAAGGGGTTAAGGTGTGTGGGATTCCGGAGTCTGGTGTAATTGTCCGTCCTTTGTGAGCTTGTGGTCGAGGCGCCGATGACCTCGCTCAGTTCCGACGTTGTCTAGCCATTGTACTCAAGGTACACGTTAGCAGTCGTTACTTAACGTGCGCCCAGAGCCTTTTTCGATATGGCTACCTTGCTCGTTTGAATAACAATCAACAATATTATTTAAGTGGAGCATTATTCAAGATTCTTCTCCAATACTCTTAAGAAGACAAATAAACATTTGAAGTCCGAATTTCAAGTCCAAATACATTTATAAATAAAGGCAGTTCAAGCATTCGTAAGACAGAGTTGGAAGCAGAGAAAACTCATAGCTAAGAAAAATCCTCATATTCCCCTTCCTTTTCATTTATTATCCATCCCAATGTTTCTTTGTATTTCATGTCTAAACCTTGTATTATAAATCCTTGTAAAATAAGTCAAGTCTTTTTAATAAGCTAGTGTGTAAGGAGTCTTTCGGGGGTTCCCAAAAGGGAAACCTCTCTCCGTCTTAAGTCATGTAAGTCTTTTTACTTTTATATTTTTGTATTATTCTCCTATAATATGTATATTTTAATATAATTATGTATGTTTGTATGTTTGTATATAATATATATGTTCTCATTTATGTGTCTTTAAAAAAATTTATTACCCTTAGTATATGGTTAACCTCTTAATCTCTTAATAGTAATGATGGATTAACCTGTAAATTCCTAGGAAATTAAGGCTTTGAATGTCCACAGTTTAAAGGACAACTTGTCAGTCATATCCGCGGTAAGGTTAAAGAAGGAGTTATTAAGAACATAGGTTAAGAGAGAGATGTGAAAAGGGTAAGTAATAAAAAAAAATACTGTACATTACTGTTCACCGGGCGGAAATATAGAAATTTAGTAAAAATAAGGACTAAAACATGATGAAAGACACAAGTGAGAGAGGGAGTACTGAGTAGGATTTTACACTAATTATCACAAACAAACATATATATCACTCTTCAAACGATTAATTATATTAATCCCAATTATATACCAATAAAGTTATTATAGTATAAAGAAATTAAAAAATAATTACATAAACATCTTTCAAATTTAGTTTTGTAACAATTATTTTTAAAAAAATTATATTATGCTTACTTCTCTTGGTATAGTTTTTCATAATAATTCTTAATTTGATAATTTGTAATATCAAATATTATAATTTGACTTATTTATTCTTTTTGATATATTCTTTTATTTGATAAATTTTGTACATCCCTTTTTTTTTTCGACAAAAAATCAGCTCCATCTCTGTTGCTCATCATTTCATTTAACAAGTGTTATATTTAAATTTAAAACTTGTGGAGTGAATGATTAAAGATGTTGGAACTGCCTGAACCTAGAAGTCTTAAAGCTATTGCCATAAAATGGACATATACGAAAATTATAACTTATTTCGACCTTCTTATGTAGAGTATTTAGTATTTACCATAAATAGGTACATTAGTTTTTTGATTCAAAAAGATGAAATATAATTTTAGAAATAAATTATAGAATTGTAGACTAACGTTTTGCCCCACAACTGAGTGCCTACTTAATGTGATATTCACACATTCAATATAATATAGATGTGGTTCATATTCAAATTTCAGAATTTCAAAATAGAAAAAAATCTCATTGTTAAATAATTAAATTCAGACATATTAAGGCTGAAAAAGATGAATCTGAGTAGGAGAATATGCCAGGTGAACAACAAAAATAGAAAATGATTTAAAAAAAAAATGTATTTATAAATTAATTTATAAATATATATATTGTGAATTTCTCTCTTTCTACGATTTGCAGGTCTCGTCGGCAGTTTTGCAGTGGTTCAGGCAACGGCGGTCCGGCGTCGTCTAGACTCCGGTGCCACTCAACAGTGCAGGAGGGTTTTAATGAGAAAATGTTATAATTCAGGGGTACAATAACACTCCGTAGTTTAAGTATTAAACTAATAAAACTTGGATAATTTTGGGAAATTTTGATGTATTAACTCTTTAATTTACTCATGTTAACTCCTCAACTCTCCATGTCATCAATCCCCTAATTTATTTCATTCAAATCTTAAAAGTAGAAAAATGATTACAATTATATGTTGTGGATCTGTTGAACTTGATAGTTTTCTAGGAAATTACATGAAATGTCCCTCATAGTGGGTGACTTTGTATTTTTATCCCCCATAATAAAAGTATTTAATGATTAACCTTCCTTCATTTTTATGTATGTAACAAGTATATTTTTGTCCCTCTACACCTCAAATATTTTATTCTTTCCATGCTCATTTGTCTCTCAACTTTTCTTTTTCTTTTTTACTGTTACTTGATTTTTATTTTTATTTTTTCTTTTCTTGTTTTAATTCATTTATCTCAACCTTTATTTTTTTTCTTTTTTTTTTTATTTCTCAAATATTATTTATTTTTCATTTCTCTTTTTTTAATTAATTGTCTCAACCTTTATTTTTTTTTCTTTTCACGTTTCTTTTTATTTTTCTCAAACTTTATTTTTATTTTATTTTTTCTTCTCATTTTTTTCTCAACTTTTATTTTTATTTTTCTCTTTTTTCTATTTTCTTAACCTTTATTATTTTCTTCTCTTTTTTTTTCTTTTTTCTCAATCTTTATTTTTTTCCTTCTCTTTTTTCTTTTTTCTCAGCTTCTATTATATTTTGCTAATGAATAGAAAGATGGATAATCCGCAAAAAGGATCTTCTTGCTTTGATGTCAAAGTAAACTTAAGGGCGTGACTTGCCGTTTGGAAGTCCTTTGGGATAAGTCTTGCCTCTAAGGAAATAGTTATAGAACATCAACTTGTTGTTTGTAAATCCTTGAACTAAGTCTTGCCTCTAGGGCAAGAGTTATAGAGTATCTCATAAATTAAGCCATAATGAAATAATGTTAACTCTTTTCCATGGGGAGTAATTTGTTTCTTTGGGAGATTCTTCGGCTAAGTCTAATTTAAGAGGCAAGACTTATAGAGTATCTCATAAATCAAAGACACAATGTGGTAGTGCTAGCTTTTTCCCATGGGGAGTATAACTTATTTTTTGAAAGTCTTTGGGCTAAGTCTTGCCTCTAAGGGGAGAGTTATAGAACATCTCATAAATCAAAACACAATGTGGTAGTTTCAACTCTTGCCCATGGGACGTAACTTGTTGTTTGAAAGTTCTTGGGCTAAGTCTTGCCTCTAAGGAAAGAGTTATAGAACATCTCATAAATAAAAACATAATATGATAGTATCAACTCTTGCCCATGGGGCGTAACTTGTTGTTTGAAAGCACTTGGTCTAAGTCTTGCCTCTAACTCTAAGGCAAGAGTTATAGAGCACCTCATAAATCAAGACATAATGTGGTAGTGTCAACTCTTGCATATGGGGCATAACTTGTTGTTTAAAAGTCATTGGGCTAAGTCTTGCCTCTAAGGCAAGAGTTATAGAACATCTCATAAATCAAGACTTAATGTGGTAGTGTCAACGCTTGCCCATAGGCATAACTTATTTTTTGAAAGTCTTTGGCCTAAGTCTTGCCTCTAAGGCAAGAGTTAAATAACATCTCATAAATAAAAACACAATATGGTAGTGTCAACTCTTGTCCATGGGGTGTAACTTGTTGTTTGAAAGCTCTTGGTCTAAGTCTTGCCTCTAAGGCAAGAGTTATAGAAAATCTCATAAATCAGGACACAATGTGGTAGTGCCAACTCTTGCTCATAGGGCATAACTTGTTGTTTGAAAGTCATTGGGCTAAGTCTTGCCTCTAAGGCAATAGTTATAGAGTAGTTCATAAGTTTAAACATAATGCGGTAGTGTCAACTCTTGCCCATGGTGCGTAACTTACTGTTTGAAAGTTTTTGGGCTAAGTCTTGCTTCTAAGGCAAGAGTTATAAAGCATCACATAAATCAAGACACAACGTGGTAGTGTCAACTCTTGCCCATAGGGCATAACTTGTTGTTTGAAAGTCCTTGGGCTAAGTCTTACCTCTAAGGCAAAGTTATAGAGCATCTCATAAATCAATACTCAATGTGGTAGTGTCAAATCTTGCCCATGGGGCATAACTTGCTGTTTGAAAGTACTTGGGCTAAGTCTTTCCTCTAAGGCAAGAGTTATAGAACATCTCATAAATAAAAACACAATATGGTAGTGCCAACTCTTGCCCATGGAGCGTAACTTGTTATTTGAAAGTCCTTGGTCTAAGTCTTGCCTCTAAGACAAGAGTTATAGAGCATCACATAAATCAAAATAAATCAAGACACAATGTGGTAGTGCCAACTCTTGCTCATGGGGTATAGCTTGTTGTTTGAAAGTCATTGGACTAAGTCTTGCCTCTAAGGAAAGAGTTATAGAGCATTTCATAAATCAAGACACAACGTGGTAGTGTCAACTCTTGCCCATGGGGCATAACTTGTTGTTTGAAATTCCTTGGGCTAAGTTATGGTAGTGTCAACTCTTGTCCATGGGGCGTAACTTGTTGTTTGAAAGTCCTTGGTCTAATTCTTGTCTCTAAGGCAAGAGTTATAAAGCATCTCATAAATCAAAACACAATGTTATAGTGCCAACTCTTGTCCATAGGGCATAACTTGTTGTTTGAAAGCCCTTGGGCTAAGTCTTGCCTCTAAGGCAAGAGTTATAGAGCATTTCATAAGTCAAAACATAATGTGGTAGTGTCAACTCTTGCCCATGTGACGTAACTTGTTGTTTGAATGTCCTTAGGTTAAGTCTTGCCTCTAAGACAAGAGTAATAGAACATCTCATAAATCAAGACACAATGTGGTTGTGTCAACTCTTGCCTATGGGGCGTGACTTGTTGTTTGGAAGAAATTGAAGAAAAGAAAAGATAAGAAAAAAATAAAGGTTACGAAAAAATAAAAATTGATAAAATAAAAAAAAATCAAAAGAAAATGAAAAAGTGAAAAAGAAAAAAAAATAGAAGTTGAGAGAAGAAAAAGAAAAAAAAAGGTTGAGAAAAAATAAAAATATAAAGAAAAAAAGTCAAAATAAAAATAAAGGTTGAGAAAAAAAAATGAGAAAAAAGAAGAAAAGAAAAAATAAAAACCAAAGAAAAATTAAAAAGAGAAAAAAAAAATAGAAGTTAAAAGGAGAAAAGGAAAAAAAGAAAAAGGTAAAGGTTGAGAAATTTTTTTTAAAAAAGAGAAAATAAAAATAAAAAATCAAAGTAAAATAAAACAGAGAAAAAAAAATTGAAGTTAAAAGATAAATGAGCATGGAGAGTTGTTTGAAAATATTTGATATATAGAGGGACAAATATGTATTTGTTCCATATATAAAAAAGAAGGAAGACTCTTTTTGTAAGACTTTTGTTATGGGGGACAAAAAAATAAAGCCACCCACTATGAGGACTATTTATGTAGTTTACCCATAGTCTTTGGCCTTGGTCCGATGCCCATGCTTGGGCCTTTTCTAGTTTGGACTAGATGCTTGGGCCACACAACAGTCACTTTTCAGATGCAGCTCTAGCCCAACAGAATATTTGCAGAGAATATATCACATATATATGTAAATCTATGTAAATCATTGTAAATCTTCTAGTTTAGGTAAATCTTTTACTATGTATCTTCTAAGTTAGGAAAATCTTTTCTATAAGGTAGGTAAATCTTTTCTCCATGGAAAAAGATCAATTAGGTTTCTTCTACATAGTAAAGTAGGTCTTTTCAACTTGTATAAATAGGACACATTGTATATTATTTTTTCCAGTCATTGAAATATAAGAAGAAACTGATTCTTCCGCATATTCATTCTTTAAGATTTTGCATGGTATCAGTGCAAGCTTGAAATTCCTGTTCAATCATCATATTTTTTTTCTTTATTCCTACATTATTGTTATTACTATGTTACCAATTTCTCAGAATTCAGATTCAGTGGCAGAAACCACCTCTATTGGTAATGCAACTATTTCTGCTAGATCTACAACTAACGTAGTCGATACAGCTAACCTTTATTATCTTCATCCCTCGAATTGTCCAGGGATGAATCTTGTCTTTTCTGTGTTTGATGGGAAGGGGTATGGAGGTTGGAGGAGAACTGTTATAATAACTCTCTCAGCCAAAAATAAGCTGGGATTTGCAGATGGATCCCTGGCTATTCCCACTCTTGAATCAGGGATGCAAAGGGCATGAACTCGTTGTAATGACATGGTCTTGTCTTGACTACTCAATTCTCTTTCCAAGGAGATAGCTGAGAGTGTCTTGTACTCAAGCAGTGCAAAAGACCTAGAAGAAAGGTTTGGTCAAACTAATGGAGCCAAACTGTTTCAACTTCAAAAGGAATTAGGTTCTATAACTCAAGGAAACACAAGTATTTCAACTTATTTCACAAAAATGAAAAGTTTGTGGGATGAACTAGATGCATTAAATACCTTTTCTGCTTGTGTATGTGCATGTGAGTGTGGTGCTAAAGAGAAAGGATACAAAACACATCAAGATGAAAGGCTATTATAATTCCTAATGGGGTTGAATGATGTCTTTATAGGGGTTAGGAGCAACATCTGTTGTCTTATCCTTTACCCTCTATAGGGCAGGCTTACTCTTTTGTGGTGCAAGATGAGAAGCAGAGGGAAATACATGCCATACCTGTCTATCCAGGCGAATCTGCCTCCTTTATTGCAGCAAATCAACCAGCAGATAGAAAGCCTAATAAATATAAGGGACAAAAAATATTTTTTGATCCTAAGAAAGTTGGTTTGCTTTGTACTTATTGTAAGAAACCAGGCCATAATATTGATAAATATTATAGAATTCTTGGGTTCCCACTTGATTTTAAGTTTACAAAATCAAGGAAGCTTCAGGGAAGTGCTCAAGTGAATAATGCTTTTTATTCAACTGATGAGAAGGCAGAAGTCAAGTTGTTGAGCCAGGAAAATGTTGGGCAATTGCTGCAACTTCTTTAGTAACTCAAAAATGCTCAACAAAATATAGGTGTATCTGAGGCTATTGCTAACATGAATTGTGCAGGTATAACTCAATTTTTTAAAATCATATGCTTATTTTATTAACATTGACAGTGATTCTTGAATATTAGACAGTGGAGCAAATCAACATATGACTTACCATAAAGCTCTTCTTACTCATTTTAAATCCTTACCTAAACCACTTATGGTCAATCTTCCAAATTCCTATAGAGTAAAAGTGACTCACTCTGGATCAGTTTCAGTTTTACCAATTATGGTGTTGCACATTGTGTTGTATATACCTTCTTTTAAGTTTAATCTCTTGTCTGTGCATAAATTGTGTAGACAACTCAATCAATATCTATTATTCACTCCTCACTCTTGTTTCATATTGTAGGGACCTTCACTGAAGAGCCCTTTGGAGATTGGTAGAGAACAAGGAGGACTCTACGTACTCAAATCAAGCCATATAGAAAGTCCAGTCAAGTAGAGTTCCAAATTTACTCCAGTCTTTAGTTCTTGTTTTAAGAATTCTCGTTCTAGTCTAGTGTCTGATTCATGTTTTGCTTTCTTTGATTCAACTGTGAAAGACAAGTTATGGCACTATCGATTAGGCCACATGCCTTTGAGCAATATGAAGAATATTTCCTCTAATTCTATATCCTCTTGTCAACATTCTTCTGTTCCTTGCATTATTTGTCCTTTGGCAAGACAATCCAAACTCCCTTTTCCCATAAGTCACATCATTACTAAAGTAATTTTTGATCTAATACATGTTGATATTTGGAGACCATACAAAACTCAAACTCGTAATGGACACAGATTTTTTCTCACCATTGTGGATGATTTTAGTAGAGGAACCTGGGCATTCCTATTAAATACCAAATCTAATGCTTTCATAGTACTCAAATCTTTTCTAATCATAGTAGAAAGGCAATTTCAAGTCAAGGTTAAAACAATAAGGTCTGATAATGTATTCGATTTGGGAAGTGGGACTGTCAGAATTTTTTATTTCACAAGAAATTGAACATCAAACTTCTTGTGTTTCCATTCCACAACAAAATGGGATCGTGGAAAGAAAATATAAATATCTATTGGAAACTTCTAGAGCCCTATTATACCAATCAAATTTACCTGTTAAATATTGGGGGGAATGTCTGTTAACAACAACTTATCTAATTAATAGGTTTCCCTCTAGAGTTTTGCACAATAAAACACCCCATAAGATTTTGTTCAAAACTAAACCAAACTATAGTAATCTTAAATGTTTCGGTTGTTTGTGTTTTGCTTTTACTTTACCCTCTCACAGAACCAAATTTGATCCAAAGGCTGCACCTTATGTGTTTCTAGGATATCTACATGGAAAGAAAGGCTAGAAAGTTTTAAATCTTCCTACCTCAAAAATTTCTATTTCAAGAGATGTGATTTTCCATGAAGAGTATCTCCTTTTTGCATCACCTAAGTCAAATAATCCCTCCTATTTTCCTGCTGAAAATCAGAATACTCAGTTCACTAAATGTCATGATCTACTGGATACTGACACTAATTTAGTGAGACATGGTGCCTCCTCAAAGTCTGTCCTACCTGCTGATGAAACGCCTATTGCTACCCCTTATGTTCTATCTGATGTTACTTCCACTCCTATACCTACTAATCCTGAAATTTAATCAGATACACCTAATCAAGTGTCTATCCCCTCTATTCCTGTTTCAAGGCCTTCACTCAGAAAATCAACTAGAGAAACAAAATTCCTTTCTATTTCGCAGACTATATCTGTAATTCTGTACATCTAAATGATGTCAGCTCACATTGTTTTCTTAGTCCAATTACTTCAGTATCTTGCCCTGTAGAAAGTCTTTCCTCTACAAATCAAAATATGTTGAATTCAGTGTCTACTATAAAGGAGCCTGTTAGTTATAAGCAAGCTGCTTCACATAAAGGATGACAGGAAGCTATAGATAAAAAACTTCAAGCACTAGAGATAAATAAGAATTGGGATGTTGTTCAACTACCTCCAGGTAAAAAGGCTTTACCTTATAAGTGGATCTATAAGGTGAAACAATACAGTGATGGGAGCATAGAAAGATTGAAAGCTAGGTTAGTTATAAGGGGTGATCTTCAGAGAGAAGGAATCGATTTCAATGAGACATTTTCACCAGTGGTAAAAATGACTACTATTAGATGTCTTTTGGCTACAACTGTTAAGAAGGGATGAGGACTTTATCAATTAGATGTTAACAATGCTTTCTTACATGGTAACCTAGATGAGGAGGTATACATGAAGTTCCCACCTGGTACATTACCACCCTCATTGTCTCATGTCTGTAAGCTTAAGAAATCCATTTATGGACTTTGTCAAGTTTCTACACAATGGTACTCAAAGTTGACGACTGCACTCAATTTCATGGGGTTTACTCATTCTCTTAATGACTACTCTCTATTTATTAAGAAATTCAACTCATCCATTTCTATTCGTAGATAATATTATTTTAACAGAGAATGACACTGTAAGGTTGAACTTTTTAAAACAGTTTCTACATGAGGAGTTTCGAATTAAGGATTTAGGGGTATTACATTTTTTCTTGGGCATTGAGGTATTAAGGGAACCTCAAGGTTTGATCCTCTATCAAAGGAAGTTTACACTCAATTTGTTGAATGAATTTGATGCTGCTCACTTGTCTTTTGTTTCTTCTCCACTAGACTCCACAATCAAGCTACGAGTGAACTAAGGTGCTCCTCTCTCCTATCCCACTTTGTATAGACATCTTCTTGGGAAACTGAATTATCTCACTCACACGAGACCAGAACTTTCCTACATGGTTCAATATTTAAGTCAATAAATGCAGGACCCTCGTCAGCCTCATCTCACTGCAGCCTTGCAAGTGCTTCGATATTTATCTAAGGATCCTGGATTAGGTATTTTCCTCAACAATTCTTCTTCATTTCAGTTGCTAGCCTTTTGCGACTCCGATTGGGGTACATATCCAAATTTGAGGAAATCTGTTAGCGGGTTCTACATAGCTCTTGGGGGTTCTCCAATTTCTTAGAAGTCAAAGAAGCAATCATCAATTTCTCTTAGTTCAGCTGAAACGGAGTATCGTTTTATGAGAAGAGTAGTGGCTGAGCTTACCTGGTTGGTCCTCCTTTTCCAAGATTTATACATTCCAATCCAAATACCCGTTCTTCTTCATTCCGACAGCCAAGCAACCATCGATATTGCAAAGAACCCTGTCTTTCACGAGAGGACAAAGCATGTCGAAATCGACTGCCATTTTATCCAATAAAAGTTCCTTGATGGGCTGATTTCACTCTCTTTTGTTCGTTCTTCCTCTTAGCTAGCCGATCTATTCACCAAATCACTCACTGGAGCTCTTCATCACATTATCTTGGGCAAACTGGGGGTTCTCTCGTCCCCTCCACATTAAGGAGGGGTGTTGGACTTGATAGTCTTTGACGTTGGTCCGATGCCCATGCTTGGGCCTTTTCTAGTTTGGAATGGATTCTTGGGCCACACAACTATCACTTTTCAGATACAGCTCTAGCCCAATAGAATATTTGCAGAGAATATATCACATATATATGTAAATCTATTTAAATCATTGTAAATCTTCTAGTTTAGGTAAATCTTTTATTCTGTATCTTCTAAGTTAGGAAAATTTTTTCTATAAGGTAGGTAAATCTTTTTTCCATGGAAAAAGATCAATTAGGTTTCTTCTACATAGTAAAGTAGGTCTTTTCTACTTGTATCAATAGGACACATTGTATATTATTTTTTTTCAGTCATCGAAATATAAGAAGAAATTGATTCTTCCGCATATTCATTAATTCACTAATCTCTAGCTAAAAAATATGATGTCTGCCTTTGGGATTCTTTCCATTTAGCATGATGTAAAGTCAAATCCATATTCAGGTAATTTGATAGATATGCAGTCAGCCTTTGGGACTCTTTTCTAGTTTTTTCTTAAGAATAGAAAAAGATTTTCTGTCCAGACACCATAATCTTAATCATGATCAGCTAAATTATGGATGAAGAAATTACTTTGTCTATGATTAATTCTATTCCATATTACTTTGTACTTTATCTTTGTGTTGGAAAGCAAGAACACATTACCGAAACTATTTACATCTTGACTATAGGAATTATTTGCACCTTGACCTGTGAGTTAATCACATGTATAATTGACTTGCGCGGACTTTTATGAAAGGAAAAACTAACCCGCAATTTATCTTTTTTGCAGATGACAATCATAGCAGAAGATAACAAACGTATTCTGCTGGATGGAAGTAGCAAAAAGTGATGATGTCATCACGAGGTTGTATTCACCACGGTTGCTAACGTGCCCATAATGAGCGTCGCAAGCAATTTAGCCACGGTTTTAGTGTCCGTGGTAATATTTTACTAGCCACGGTCGATCATAAATTTTGCCATGGTTATTCCATGGGTAAACTTGACTATAGGAAAAAAAGAAAAATGTTTGAAAATTTAATAAACCACACGAGAACCGTGGCTTATCTATTCAATTCATCAGAAAAATTTACGACGGTTCAACCGTGGCAAAAATACTGTTTTTTTTTTTTTTTTTAAATTTAATTGTTTTCCTACATTTTCCTGATAACAATACATAACTGATGGGCATTTCCTACATTGCCCAGTTAATTATTGAAAAAAGTTGTAGCAGCTCTCAAGTGAGTATGTCGTATCATTAGCATCCACCGCAAGATGCATAACAGATACCTAGCAGTCTTGGATTTACCTCCAAGAAGGCAGCAGTTTGAGCAAAAATCAGAGACTTCTCGACAACATCCAAAATAAAACACTTGAAACCTAAACATATTGCAAAGAAAATTCCCAAAGGTTATTCAAATTACCAACAAAAAAAGAAAGACAATTCAATTGTAGAAAGTGAGGTATATATGCCTTGCACTTGATAAAACACCAGCCAAAAATACTCAAAGCTAACACTACAATTTTTTCAGTGTTGCTCTATAATTCAAGAATCGAAAAGTGAATTTAAAGATTAAGCCTTTATGTATGATTAAGCTCCGTAGCTGAGTAGATCACCCACCTATGATTGAATTTTGTTTGCATTTCTGTTGCCTCTATGAGTATTACTCCACTATAACTGATTTCATACCAGAAAGTACAAATATAGGAAATAGTCTCATAACATATAAATAAGGTGAGATGTTTTGCTTCTCAAATGATGTATTGATTCTTAGGCTTATTGCATGAACTATTCATCAAAGATATTGAAATCTCAAGTTACTAAAAAGAGATATCTCAAACATGGATACAATACGATGATGGATGAATAAGCTTCATCTCTGTTATAGACCAGCTAATCAATAGAGAAATAACAAGTTTCAACCAACTGAAGAACCAAAATAAAGTTCTAAACAATCAACAATGTAGGTTAATTAGGCCAAACTGCCAGAACAGTATATCTTCAAATATATTTGGCGTCCAAATGGAAGAATTATGGAAAAAGTTATCCCGAATAAATTAAACCAATTGCAATTTAACTTTTATCAAAATACTTGCGATTATTATATAAGCTCAAACTTGAATCGACACAAAGTTCACCACTAGAAACTGTCTTTCAAGTAGACAAAGCAATCTATTAGTATGTAAGTTCCTCCAGTCATCATAACAAAGAAAGAAATGGAAGACAGGAACCAGAACAGAAGTTAGCATGTGTATTGACGCTATGAGCTTGGAATGGCTCAGGTGTTTAAAACCTCTAATGCAAACAAAATGAACAGAGAAGAAACAATAATGAACAAAAGAAAATTTATGTGACAGTGACATAGATACTGAGGAAGCATTCATACCTTAGTTTTGTTTAACTTAGGATCTCTGCTTTCTCAACGACCTTCTTATTGACCATGTCCCACAATCTTCCTTCTTCTGCAACATAATAAACAGCAGATATTACTATCATGATTTTATTTTGGAAGGAACTTGAAAAGATTTCAAATGTCGTACAATTACCAAATTCTAACATATCATAACACAACTTCAATTGCTTCCAAACTTAAGGACAAAGTTGTATTCTTGAAAAAGAAGGAGAGATTATATAATATCCAAAGAAAAAATATATTGTCCAACCAAGTTATCAATATTTTTTATGATCTACAATAAGACCAGCAAAAGCAAACTAGTGATAGCCCCAAGTGTATGGAAAAGGTCCAAGTAGTGAATAATAAAGACAATAGCATAGGTTTTTTTTTTTTTTTTTAATTCTTTAATGTTGCTATTTGATTCATGTTGTGAGTTACTAAATGAGAAATACAAGGAAGTTTTGGGATTGATGTTTGTGTTTGATCCTAGGAATGCATACTTAAGTTTAAGATTTTTGAATGATATCTTGTGGAAATTTTGAAGCACTCTCTTTATGGCCGTCAAAACCTAATATGACTATTCCGGCCATCAGCCAGCCATCGTAGATGGCTGGACTTTCTCTTACTATGACAAATTTCCCACCATTGAACCAAAACACAGAAGAAGACATGTCAATTAACCCTAGTTTGCCTAGGGAGAAGCCATATGCAATGACAGTGACCAATATTGAACAACAAGAAATAATCCCCGTGCAAGGAAGTAGTAACGAAGGATGGAGTCCGCAAATCAAATGGAAGGAAGATGAGGTTGATAAAATGAATAAGATTGAAAATATACAATTTGCAGTGATAGGTAAATTCACTTATGAATGGGCAGATTTGAAAGAATTGATATTAATTATCCCTCAACAATGTGACATCAAAGGAGACTGTCAAATTGACCTATTCCGAAGTAAACATATTCTTATCCGCCTATCTCAACATGACGATTTTATTAATATGATTTCTAAAGGAGCGTTCTACATTAAGTGCAAAGATGGTTACTCATATCTCATGCGCCCTTTGATTTATGATGCGAGATTCAGAATCAGTGAAGAAACAACTAAGGCGATGGCATGGATATTATTTCGCAACCTGCTGCTCACATACTTTGCAAAAGAATGTTTATTTTCTTTAGCTTCGGCATTTCGAAAACCTCTCCTACTTGATCTAGCCACAATTAATAAAACAAGACCAAGTTATGCGAGAGTGAAAGTGTTGATTGATTTAAAAGGAAATCTCCCTAAATCAGTTGTCATGGACATTGAAAATGAGAGTACAGGGGAGCTAAGGACTGAAATCATCAATATCAGATATGACTATGTCCCAATATATTGTGATGAATGTAAAATACAAGGACATGAAATTGATGAATGTAAGATTATTAGCAGAGATAAATGTGGAGACAAGGTGGAGGTAATTGAAGAGAAGAGAGATGTAAAACAGGTGAAGACAAGTAATAAGCATACTCTTAAATCATGGGTTCACAGATTCCAAAAAGGGAAGGCTAGAATTCTATCTAGTGGCAAGGTGGTTGGTGATCCGGTTTTATGAAATGTGGTGAAAGACATAAATCCTAGTAAGCAAAAAAGGTTGATCCTATAACTCAACCTGTGAAGGGGAATAAATTTGATGTGTTAGGAGAGGGGACAGAAGAAGATGGTCTTAAGTCTCCTATTACATTAGACAAGCCCAGCAATATCAGCAGTACTAATTCAAACCATGCGAAGTATAAAGAGAATAATAATCTTGATACAAATGCAACAGATAAATCAGAAAATTATAAGGGGGAATCAGCTAAGGAATGGGTCAATAAAGTTTTTGGCAAGCAGCAGGAGGACATTGCAGTAGCATTAGAAAACTCTATTGATCATGTTGCAGAACATCAGAACTCTGATAAGCAGCAAGTTATAGTGGAGAGGAATGTTGGAGATTCATCAATTAAGGAGAAGCTTACAGAGGAACAGAAAGTGCATACAACATAGGTAACCATGGTTGCAGAGAAAGGGTCACAAGTGTAGCTCAAAGTGATAGTTTGAGTGAAAGTGTAGATCAAGGTGTAGAACCTGTAACAAAACAAATACATAAGCGGCAATATAGCAATGAGAATAATCAGGAGGTACAAGGGTAGTTCAATGCAAGAGGTAATCAGGGAGTAGTTTCACCAACATATACTGCAGTTATGGTAGTTGCAGAGAATGAACCTTCATATGCAGCTCAAGGAGATAGTTTGAGTCAACTTCAAATTGCATCAATAGAACCTGCAACACAACAAATAACTAGTCAAAAACAACAAAATACCAATGAGAATAATCAGGGGGTAAAAGGGGAGATTAATGCAGAAGGACATCATGGAGAAGATTCAACAGGCAATGAGGTAGTATTAACTACATATACTGTAGATATAGTTCTTAATAAGGATGAGAGCTCAAAAGAAAAGGCAATAATGATCATTCCCACAGCAGTCCAGATAGATGAATCCAATGCCATCACTTTACCATCCCCAAATAGAGTTTTGCATGATATTGTCTCCCATAATATTGGAGAGGAAGTGGAAAGTGACAACGGTCAAGCTATTGGCATGGCAGATGCAGAAAATTTTGAGAAAATCCATGAGAATTTTCCTATTGATGAAGACTTGTCTCCAAGACTTTTGAAGAAGGCTAGAAGAGGAAAGAAGTAAGGAAATAAGGATAATTCTCAACCTATCAGAGTTCAGCCCAAAAGATAAAAAATAGTAAATAAGAGATGAAAGCTCTTATTTGGAACATCAGATCAGTGAGGTCCCAACAAGCTTTTCATAGGGTTCAAATGCTCCACAACTTTCATAAGTTTATTGGTCTACGGGAATCCTTTCAACATCAAAGACACATCAACAAGTATAGAAGAAGGTTGAAGATATCAATAGAAGTTTCTAATTGTAATGGTAAAATATGAATTTTTCTAAATTCGAACTTTGATTTCTCAGTTTACAAAGACATAGAGCAACAATTAACCATAAGGTTGAAGCAACAAAATCAGAATCAGAATTTTCTTATTACTTTCATGTAGCTTCTTCATGGCTTTAACTCTCTTGCTTCCATCTAAGCTTAAAACAACATCACGAGAGAGTGGGGTGAAATCCAAGGGGGTTAAGGGGTTAAATCCATAAACACATTCAAAAGAAGTCATACCAATAGTTGTATGGATGACTCTATTATAGGCAAATTCAACTAAAGGTAAGTGATCCTCCCAAGATGTCAATTTCCCATTAACCACAACGCGTAACATAGAACCTAGGGTCCTATTCACAACCTCGGTTTGATCATTGGTTTGTGGGTGGAATGAAGTAGAGAATAGTAACTTAGTGCCAAGCCTACCCCACAAATCCTTCCAAAAGTGACTAAGGAATTTGGAGTCCCTGTCACTCACGATGGTTTAGGGAATTCCATGCAACTTAACAATATTTTCAATGAACAAGGATGCCACATTTAAAGCATTGTAACATTTGTGTCATGGAATGAAATGTGCCATTTTTGAAAACCTATCCACAACAAAAAAGATACTATCCTTTCCCCTCCTTGTCCTTGGCAATCCCAAAACAAAGTCTATAGAAATATCAAGCCAAGGTTGTTGGGGTGTGGGAAGTGGGGTATAAAATCCATGAAGGAGACACTGCGATTTAGCGCTTCTACATTTTACACATTGACCATAAATTCGTACAACATCGGTACACATCTTTGGCAAATAGAATTGTTCCTCAAGGATTCCAAGGGTCTTGTCAATACCAAAGTGACCCATCATACCCCCATCATGTGCCTCCCTTACAAATAATTCTCTTCACTAGCTTGAGGGTACACATAACCTCTTTTCCTTGAATAAAAACCCATCAAATTTAGAATAGGGAATAGATGATCTATCCCTTAACGATCTTTCCCTTTCCCATTCCTCACAATCTTTGAAGATTTGAGAAAATTTGGGGTCCTCGGGATACAATGTCTTCAAGTATTCAAAACCAATCAATTTAGAAGATTAAGTATTGATCAACACATGTTTTCTACATAAGGCATCGACCACCATATTCTCTTTCCTTTTCTTGTATTGAATCACATATGGAAAAGTTTATTGAAATTCGATCCACTTGGCATGTCGTTTGCTCAACTTATCTTGGGCCCGGAGATGTTTCAAAGTGTCACGATCTGTTCGGGTCATAAACTCCTTGGACCATAAGTAATGTTGCCAATTACCCAATGCTCGAATTAAGGCATACAATTCGAGGTCATAAATGGAATAATTCAAGGTAGAACCTTTTAGCTTTTCACTAAAGTAGGCAATGGGATTTTAGTCTTGCATCAAGATGGCTCCAATGCCTACCTTGCTAGCATCACATTCTACCCCAAACATTTTGTCAAAATTGGGTAATTGCAATAATAGAGTAGAGCTAAGCACAAATTTTAAAGTTTCAAAGGCTTTGGCTTGCTCATCACCTCATTTAAAAGGCTTATCATTGCGGATTACCTCGGTTAAATGAGCAGCGATAGTGCTAAATCCTTTGACAAATCGCCTATAAAGACTAGTCAACCCATGGAAGCTTCACACTTCACCTATGGATTTCAGAGTTGGCCATTTTCGATAGTGTCTATATTAGATTCATCCACCTCGACTCCTCTTGAGCTTACAATAAATCCCAAGAAGATTACTTTATTCATATAAAAAGAGCACTTTTCAAGATTTGCATATAGTTTTTCTCTCCTAAGCACATCAAAGATACTTTTCAAATGCACAATATGCTCTTCAAGGGATTTGCTATAAACTAGGATATTATTAAAGTATACCACAAAAAACTTCCCTATGAATGGTTTCATAACATGATACATCAACTTCATAAAGGGACTAGGAGCATTGGTAAGCCCAAAAGGCATAACCATCTATTTATATAGACCAAATTTGGTCTTGAAGGCAGTTTTCCACTCATTATCGGGGTTCATCCAAATTTGGTGGTACCCACTCCTAAGATCTATCTTATAAAACATATAAGAACCATTAAGTTCATACAACATGCCATCCAATCTAGGGATAGGGTGGCGATACTTTACCGTTATTTTGTTGATAGCACGACAATCAACATATATGCACCAAGCCTATCTTTCTTTGGCACCAACAAGACCGGGATACACATGGAATCATACTCTCTTTGATGTATCACTTGTTTAGAAGTTCCTCAACTTGCCTTTGAAGCTCCTTAGTGTCCTCTGTATTGCTTCGATAGGCCGATTTATTTGGGAATTGAGAACCCGATATGAATTTGATTTGGTGTTCAATTCCCAAAAGTGGGGGCAATCCACTAGGAAGCTCTTTTGGGGACACATCATCATAATCCTGCATAAGAAAGGAAATAGAATGGGGAATAGAAAAATTAAAATTGTTAGCTTAAAATGCGTCCTTATCAACTTTCTCAAATAGCTCCTTGTATTTAGCTATCATCACCATTTGTCCCTTTACCTTCAACTCGCTTCTTCTTTCTCCATCCTCAATCTCCTCTCCATGGTGTTCTTTCCCTTCTCACACCTTACCCTTCTCCTTTAACTCCCTCATCCTTTGATGTATCTCATTCACTTGTGAGGGTGCTAGGAGGTGGAGGATAAACTTTTGACCATTCAACTCGAGTGAGTACCTATTAGTCCTACCATCATATTTGGTCAAACGATCATATTGCCATGGCCACCCAAGTAGAATGTGATAAGTTTGCATGGGAATCGCATCACATAGCACTTCATCATGGTAATTCCCAATCTTGAACAGGATCAAGACTTGTTGACTTACTTTCAACTCCCCACATTCATTTAACCATTGGAGTTTGTACGGGAAGGCATGCTGGGTCGTGGATAACTTTAAGAAATCCAATATAGTGGCACTAGGAACATTAGCAAAACTCCCACAATTAATGACCAAAATGCAAACATTATCTTTGATAAGGCATTTTGAATGGAAGAGATTCTCCCTTTGGCTTGGATCATCTAAAGCCTTGCTAATCGTTGCTCGCCTTACCATATAATTTGGAACCATGGACTCTCCTTCTTAAGGCCAAGCATCTTCAATTGGATCCCTTCTCATTATCCCATGGGGTACTCATCTCCCCATCATCTTGAATTTCCCCTACATATTCATCAACCCCAAAATCACCATCTTCTTGGGCTTCCCCTTTATTACACTCTTCTAGCCCCACCTCTTCTCCTAGGTAAAATATTTTTCCCTCCATAAGGATGATGTTTCTCTGGTTAGGACATTTATTCGCCTTATGACCCCAACCTTGACATTTAAAACATTGAAAACCTTTAGGCGTTAGGATTCGACTACTTGTTCCCTTCATTCTTTGGTGGGTACTTTGGAGTATTCTTCTCAAAGGGCTTCTTTTCATATAGATTCTTGAAGTCCTTATTTTTGTCCTATCCAGAGAAAGTTTGATCTATCTCTTTGTGCTTTACTGAAGGGCTCGGAGACGAATACCCTTTGGACTTGGAAGTATTCTTCTCTTTGATGTTCTTTTCAATCTCAATGCCTGCTTCTACAAAACCTTCTAGCATATCAAACTTGTGGATAAGCAATTGGGAGGCAATGTCGAAGTCCAATCCACCTTTAAATCTGGCCATGCTATGAGTTGGATGTTCAATGATGTCAAGCCGGATAATCAAGTTTTGGAACTCATCATAATATTCTTCCACACTCTTGGATCCTTGCTTTAAATTGTAAAGCTTGGTGATTTGTTCTTGCTTATACCTTTCCGACACGTACTTGCCTCTCATAAGATCCTTCAAATCAACCCTATCGGGTATGTCATTATTACTTTCCCTCATTCAACTTGTTCTATGCAATTCCCACCACGTGGAAGTAAACCTCTCAAATTGAGCAATTGCATAGGCGACTTTCTTTTGATTGGTTAACTCATTGACTTAGAAGATCCTATCACATTGTGCGACTTTCTTTTGATCGGTTAACTCATTGACTTAGAAGATCCTATCACATTGTGTTTCCCAATGAAGGTATACCTTGGGATCACTTGTTCCTTTAAAGGTAAGAAGGGTAATCTTAATGGATTTAAGACCCGTGTCTCATCCCCAATTGCCTCCTTGATCCCATTGATGATCTTCTTAGACCCAAGCTCGGTCTTGGTTTCCATAGTTCCTTCCACTATGAGACCGCGGATAAACCCTCCTCCTCGACCTCTCTAGTTTTCCTTGACCTTGACCCTACGCTATATTTACTTGATTACCTTGATTGTATTCATTGCCATACCATTGAGCATCTTCACCATCTCTCTCATATACATCTTTTTGATAAACTTCTCTGTCTTCCTCAACTTGGATGGGTTGGTTTTGGTTAGGTGGTCTTTGGGGTGGGGGATTTTGGTTTTGTGGAGCTCGGGGTAGACCTTGGTTTTGGGGTATTTGGTAATGTGGGTCTTGGTTTTGTGGAACTTCTTGATTAACTTGGTTGAATTGGGGTTGAAGCGGTTAAACTGGGTTTCAGTTTTTTGGGTAGGTAGTGGTTTGGGTGATGGGATCATGTACTTAGGTTGGAGGATTATACATTTGGTGAAATGTTTCCGGGTGATAGTAGTGGAGGTGTTTTGAGCATGC
The DNA here is from genome assembly GCA_031232105.1 of Capsicum rhomboideum. NCBI lineage: Eukaryota > Viridiplantae > Streptophyta > Magnoliopsida > Solanales > Solanaceae > Capsicum > Capsicum rhomboideum. Next base: position 118,381,009 of record CP124711.1, read on the forward strand.
CCGCTCGAGGAAGCATTATAGTTTTGTGGAGTGGAGGGGGTGGAGTTGAGATGACCCTTCACGTGGACCATCTGTCCATCTATGCTTGACATCCTCCCATCCATATTCACAACCCTGCTATCCATTTCCAATATTTGACCTCTCATTTCATTCATGTCTTACCTCATACCATGATTGCCGCCATTAAGGATTCCATGTTAATCTCTCCCAAAGAACCTTGAGTTTCATCTCCCGATGCCATGGTACCTAGTAAAAAGGACACTCACAAAAACAACAAGAAGTTAGTGTTAAGGAAATCAAACCTCACAATCTCTACACGCCTTTGAATTTGCCTCACACTTGGATTCACTAACGTTGAAAACTTGCTTATACTCCTATGGTTGATGAGGTGTCGACTGCTACTCTTGGTCGGAATAGATTATTGTTCTTAAGAAAGATGGATGACTCGACTAAACATCACAGACATGAATCAAGAAATATTGAAGATGTGAAATGAGAAAAGCACAAATAAATAGGACAAAGAAAGAAACAGACTCAAGAACTAATCAACAACTAAGTAGAATGATTACTAGTTGGAAATTAGTGTAGGAATCAAAGAAAACTGATGTAGAATCAAGAAAAAAAGTTAGGGATCTAGAAATGAGCTCACTGATTGTGTTTCACTTGACAAGTTAGTCTGGCGATTCGTCAAGGTAGTGATGATTAGTCAAAGCTTCCATCAGACCTTACCAAAAAAGGGTGTCAAGTTGCCTTGTATGACGACTTGGCTTGACGCGTCATCGTGGGTGTGACGAGTCATCACAAAGATCCGTCACTCCTATGCATAATGGTCCCTAAATTGCTCCTTGTTGATGAATTGTCCTAATGGTTAGCAATCCGTCAAGCCTAGGCAGATGTGGACTCCTAGGCCTCCGAAATTGTGCTTTTTGTGGGCCCCTTTTTGAATTCTTTACTTGTTTTTTCCCTTTTTGGAATATTCTCTTTTTGTACTACACCAAAGCACTTTCCTTTTACCTTCTTTTTGGATCTAAAACCCCTTTTCCTTTATTCTTCTTCTTGAAGATATGAATATCCTCAAGAACACCAAGAACAAATATGAAGATTTCAAAAACCCAACTCACTCGTTTTAACTCGGAATTGCACCAAATTTGAGACCCAAACTCCTTTTGGTATGGGGAACAAACTCCAATACTTTCAACCCTCAATTTCACTCTAATTTCTTCAGATTTGAAGACCCATTTCCCTTTTTCTTCAACCTCAAACCCATAATGGTAGAATCCTCAAATCAACTCCGATTAAGCTCAAATCTCAGATCTAGACACAATAGATACTTGAGAACACAATTCATGTATCGAAAACTCAAACAAGACTCAAAATCAAAAACTCAAAATTTGAAAAAAATGTCCCAAAAATGTTTTTGACACCTTTTTTTTGTAGTAACAAATCCCAAGACTAGAATCGTTGAAACGATCCTCAGCTCGGCTCGGATACCAATTGATACGAACCAAAATACAAGAAGAGGAATAAACTACAAAAATAAGAAAATAATTGATAGAACTAATAGATAGACACAAGAAGATAAAGAAAATAGGAACTAATGGATGTATCAACGCCGAAGACCCCTAATTAGATTACCAACAAGCATCTAATCTCCTACGATGACTGAGAGAGAATCGTAATGCCCTCACAACTAATCGTTTCTAAAATTGCATTCAACAAAATCTGACCAACAACTCTCTTTGGAGTGTTTATCATCAATATTCAAAAACTAACTAAGGAATGGAAACCTAGACTTAACTATTTATAGTCATGACTAACTATTACATAAATGGCCCAAAAGTGTCACTTGAAAGAGATTAAGAAAATAGCCCAAAAGTGGACTGCCTTTTCGTGATGACTCTTCACTCTTTTCTTTGCACACTTGACAGTTATTCAGTCCAACCCGTCACAACATGGCAGAATGTCATTGCCACTTCTTCAGTCCCTAACCCAATCATCATGATATGGAATCCTTTGGGTGTGATCAAGGCATGCTCAAGTACGTGCATCTTTATGAACAACCCTTGAAGGGATTGTAACTCTTGGACTTGGCTTCTAGTGAATGGCTTTGAGGTGACTTGGATTGCACTAATAAATCAGCGGATTGTTAAAAGGTTGGCCAAGTTGGGTTTGATTTTGCTGAACTCTATTTATTTTTAAAAACATCATGATAAAATCACAAGTAAAAGTTAGAACTAAATATTGTCTATATTTTTTGTAAGACCTTGGAAAAAATTCTCTAGATATTTTCACTATTTAAAAGATGACGAATCAAGAGAACGTGAAAGATGATAAAAATAGTGATTCATCACACTAGTTTATAATAGTGCAAACAAAGTTAAGCAACAACAATAACAAGATATTCAATTTGATCATATCAGTGGAGTATGAGAGAGTAAGGTGTACACAAGCGTTACCTTATATTTGGTGAGGTACAAATACTTTTTCTGATAGACCTTCGGCTCAAAAAAAGATATTTTTCCAAATAAGTTCTAAAAAAATACAAGAATACTAAAGTTACGATAAAACAATTAAAAAACAAATATTGACAGCAAAAATGTAAACATAACCAAAGTAAACAATTGTTGTTGTTGTTGTACTTAAGGAGAAGATAGAGTAGGTAAAGTGTTCAAAACTAGAAACATGCTTTTCCACATAGAGAAGAAATTACTCGACTATCTACTAATCGTCTACCTCAAACATCGACCTTTATGTTCTTTTATTTAGGGTCATGGACCTAGCGAGTTTAAGATGTGCCATGTCCTATCTAATTACCTTTTCTCTATATTTTCACGGTTCATCTCTACCTTTTTTTAGACATATCACTGCTAATTAGCAGTTCACACATCTTTGCTGGGACATCTGTATTTTTCCTATTCACATGTCCAAATCGTCTCAATTTTTTTTTCACATCTTGTTTATATCCAGTACTTCCACCTTGTACTGTATATCTTCGTTCCTTATTATATCTCTCCTAGTATACCTATACATTTATCTACGCATCCTCATTTATGCTACTTTAATTTCATCTTCTAAATGTGTGATTTTTTTACTGCCCAACACTCTGTTAAATACAACATAATTAGTTTAACAACCATTCTGTGGAACTTATTGTTAAGTCTTGTCGACACATTCTTATTAGGCACCGACTACCAGCCTCCATTTCATCCACCTAATCTAATATGATGGGTGACACCATCATGAATTTTATCATTTCCTTGGATTTTTGACCCAAATTACTTAAAGCTTTCTCTTTTGGAGATGATTTCTCTGTATTAATTCACACTCACAACCAAAAAAATACGGGTTTTAACCATGTGAGAAATCTTGGATATATGTACACAAATTGTGGCTAACACCATTTTGCTACGATCACTTAGCCAGGGGTGTCAGCATGACCAAAAGGGGCATCACTAATAAATTTAGCCATGATCGTTCCATGGGTAAATTTGACTACAAGAAAAAATGAATTATATTTGAAATTTCTAATTACCCATACATGGATAGTGGCTAATTTAAAGCATAGGAAATTTGTTCATATCTTTTACCACTATAAAATTAGCCATGGTTTAATTGAGGCGGTAAGCTCTCTATCAACAATAGGGCGCTATTCATAGTAAACAACTACTGCAGTATGGATTCCAATTGAACTTCAGCTTCTACTTGGTTGATTAATTCAGGGGCAGTGTTGGCAAAAGTACTCAATTTTTTTTAAAAAAATATTGCAATTATTTCCTTGCAGTATCCTGATATATACTAATACATTAATTCATAGGCATGCACTAATACATTCACCATATACACAAATCATTGCTATTATAATGATCAAAGTTTCAATATTGTTCTACATTCTCACAAAACATAAGTTTCAAACCTTGAATATTCATAAAAGATACCACAAGTGCTAATGTAATGGAAATGCTAAAAGTTACGAAAACACTATATATATAGTTGTTTCAAAATATACTAAAGGCTAAGAAGAATCTAAGTTGAAAATAGGCAACTCACTACCAAATTTAGCTTGTAAAAACCTATGAAGAATTGTAAGTGATTCTCATATTGCACAAGCCGTTTCGTGGTCAATACTCAAGTTCTTTCTTGGTTTCCTTCAGTTCTTCCTTGATTTCTTCATATCCAGTCATCTTTTCTTCCAAGGTTTCTACATGTTTCTCTAGATCTACAACACATTGATGAGACATATTATTAATTGAATGTCTAGTTATTATTCTAAAGCAATAATAACAAAAAAATAATAAAGAATAAAAATCAATAATCAACTCTAATATGAAATTACTTCTAATCTCTAATCTTTGACAACTAGAGCTCCTCTTTTTCTTACAATTTAGCTTCATTAGAGATTGAAGAAGAATTTAAATTGTAATCACTGAGAGTTGGAGTTGTTATATTCTCATTCTCAACTTGGCGCAAATCTTGGAATGTTGTGCCGCTGTTATTAACTTGCTGTCCTCATAGGATTACTGATAATGCTTGTGCCGACTTGCATTTTTGCTTCATATTTTCCTAGAATATGACACTTCTCCTGCAGAAATTGCTTTCAAACAATACAAAACTTATAAGTTACTTAAAGGCACTGGAAAAGAGGGAGAATGCAACATGCAAGGTCTTCTGGCTGTATGACTCAAAAGCCCATATTAAGTGATTCAATATTGTGCTTGTACGACTCAGCAAGGGCTGCGGGCTGCTGCAAGTAATGAACTCTGGCATAATAGGAAGAAGAGAAGCAGTGCGAAAAAAATAGTTTCATTCAAGAACTACAACGAAACAACAAAGGCCCCAATATGCCTCATGGGTCCATGTCCTTCAGTCTGAAGACTTAAAAGATCAATACAATAGAAAAAAACAATAGATCATCAAACAGAAAAGAAATAATTAAAGAAAAAACTAATTCAACATAGGAGTACACTATGTCGAGCTCATGAAAACTATGTGATATGACATAAATGTGTTGTTAATTAAATTTTTTTTCCATCTTATAGAAACAAGTTGGGAGTGCAAATAGAGGTCTATGCCACAATAATGTAAAGCAATATAGTCCACTATCATGCTTTGCTAGGATGAAGTTTGCTCTCGCACTGATGGATACTACAAAAAAAATGAAGCAACTCCTCCACCCAATACATATATATATATATATATATATATATATATATATATTTCTTGGTTTGTTGGAGTTGGTTGATTTGGATGACTAGATGGTCAATAGGACATAGAATACAACATGGATAACCGGTAAATTCCTAGGATGATTTATACCTACCCACATATATATGGTTAGTCTCCTAAATACTTAAGGAACCCTGATGGATTGACCTGTAAATACCTAGGATGTTGAAGTCCGTCATGGCCAAGAGAGCCGCAGGACAGTGTTTCCAGGGTGAGGTCAAAGAAACGGTTCTTAAGTGTTAAGTTTAGGATAAAGAGATGAAAAGGGAAGGTATAGATATGCTACAAGTAGTAAGCGGTTCCGGGGTGCGGTTAAGAAGCAGTTCTTAAGTATAAAGTCTAAGAAGAAGAGATGAACAGGGTATCAAAAATAAAAATAAAAATAGATATCAACAATTATTTAGACTTCTCAATATATGAAACAACTTATTTATACAAATTATATTGCCTATCATTATAGAGAAATATACGATTTTAGACAAGAATTAAGACAAGCTATAATACTTAGAGAATCATTACCACATACACATATACAAGAATTAGATCAAATAGAACAAGAAATTAAAAATATTAGAGACTATATTAAATTTTTACAAAATCGAGTAAAATATTTTCCTTTAGGATAAAAATTTTATGCATTATTCTAGACATATTATTAAAAAATATCGTAAAAAGTATAGAGAATTAAACAAAAGACTTGAATTTATTCTGCAAGCTCAAAATTATATATATTTTTTAGAGCAAAAGTTAGAAAACGCATTAACTAGGTTCAAAATATATTTAGAATTAGACATAGAAATACATTTAAGACACCAGATAGTAGATTATTCTAATTATATACAGAAAGAAATAAAGAAGGTTCAAATAGATATACAAGCCCAAGAATATTTAATAAGAACCATTATAATTTCCTTTTATGCGAAGAAGTGATAACTATTGTGCATATATAACCCATTATAATATACAATTACGAGAACTAAGTATAGAAGAAAGACGATTAGAAGAAGTAAGAGATTACTTAGGTGTAATTTTGTTAGTGGAGACCATAGTTTACATAACGAAGACCCACAATTAAATAGTATAGTAGATTTACTTATGTCTTGCAGAAGTCTCATCAAGGTTTGCCCAATAATATTTTCAATTGTCTTGGTACTGGCCTTATTTTTTATTTTTGTTTTTCTTGTCTTAGAGTTTGTCTTGGAACTGGAAGCTTCACAATTGAAACTTGCAGGCAAGCGTCTTACACTTTTTGGCAAAGTGTCAGCCATTAACGGACTTGATGAGTCTTTACCAGTTGCCGTTTGAACTGGACTAGCTGTACCTTTACCCAATACAGTAGGTCTGTTTACATTCACAGGGGAATGCACACCCGTCTGATCAATTTTAAGTGGAGATGGAGTACTCACTTGGATTTGAAAATCAGTCTGGGTAGCTGAATTTGAAATTTTTTTAAAAGAGGCTTCTTCTTGGGTTTTTTCTATATCTTTAATATAATCTTGCAAAATCATATTTTGTCTGGGTCAGGTATATCTTTTATCATTTCTTTTAATTTCTGAACTAACTTTATATCTTCAGTATTAAAAGTTTTTTGTCCTTTAGTACCTGTCTTAGCATAAAGTGGGCCTGCTACTTTTCCTAAATTTTTAATGAACTGTCTAGCATAATTTAGTATTTCTAAGAATTTTTGTAAATCTTTTGTCTTCTCTAATTTGTCTGCTACTTATATATATATAAGTGATAACTGATGCGCCAAGGTTTCATGGCACTTTCGATGCTTAAAATAAGGAAAATATGTAACAGCTTGGGTATGTTTGGTTAGTATGATGTGTTTTCTATTCTATATTGCAAGGTTTTTGCAGGAAAAATGATCAACAAGGAAGAATCATGCTAAAAAATGGAGTATCTAAAGATGAAAGAACCAAATCCTGCACTAGAGGAGTGACCCACAATAGGACCCATGTCACGTGAGTCAACCTACAAGGCGTGGGTCTGTACTGTAGGTCAACTCCCGTAGCTAGTTGAGGCAGACTGACTTCCACGACATGACCCACATGACATGACTTGGTTCCACGACACCAAATCATGGTACCATGGAAAGTTGCCAACTCAGTTTTCCTGTTTTGATTAGGATAGGATTCGTCTTGTATCTATAAATACTCTCTATTGTCCTATGGTTCGGGGTTGGTCAGTACATTATTTTGAGAGATATTTTCCATTGTTTCGGAGTTCATAAACATATTATTGATTTTGTAATCTTGGAACATCGATTCTAGGGTTTTATTCATATTGAGATTTCAGAGTTTTTCTCCTTATTATGAGTTTACAATTATGTTTTCATCGTCGAATTCTTCTTGTGTTCTTGCAATCATGAGTAGCTAAACCCATTAACTAAGGTTGTGTGAACCATGAGGAATTAACAAAATGGGTTAAGTGCAAAGCAATTCTGAACCATTGGGAATGCATGTATTGTTATTACCTTCATTATAATTGATCTTCTAACGGTTGCAAACGTTAGAAACTCACCTATATCCTAGAATTGCTTGAGAGAGAGGTAGAGATTCGTAATAAGGAATAACAACAGAGATTTGAATCTATCAACCTTCATCTAATAACTTGAGCCGTAACAGGAATAGTTATCTGAGATCCAGTACAAGGATTAGTAGTACGACACTCGGAGACCGAGAGGAGAAGAGTAAAATTCATCTAACCAAGGTCGAGAAACGTTTAGATGAACATATCTTGTTAGATTTTGCATGCAACACAGCGGGATAGATTTGCTAGCACAAGTAACTGATGGAGTTAAAGAATCATTGGGGATCACAGTCCTAGTGTATTTCTCATATTGTTTACAAATCCAAAAACTAGCAATCATTACTGTTACCACTTATTCACAAAAATCTCCAGTTTTACTTACTTGCCAATTACTCAGACTAGTATTCTACATAATTTCGTCCTATTTCCTATGGGATCGACCCCAATATAGTTGGGTTCTATATTTGATACAACGATCGCATTATACTTTTCTGGAGGTATATTTCGGGCGACATCAAATTTTTGCATCGTTGCCGGGGAATACGGTTATGGAGTTGAGTATTTTGCTTGTTGGAGTTGATTGGTTTTGTTTTACTATACTTTTAAGGGGTCACGCCGGTGTATGGCCAATACTCGGAGTCAAGGTAATCCCCTGATTCCACTTGATCCTGAAATAGTAAGAACTCTGAGAGCTAATCAAAGAATGGTGAATATCGATGGAGTTCAGGATCCCGCAGCCGCAGGATACATTCATAATCAACCAATTCAGCCAGTTGGTCATGCAACAGCGGATAAAACTATCGCTTGATTGACACGGGAAGAGCAAGCTAGGCAAGCTGCTCTTAGGCAAGCAGATAGAGATAATTGAGCTATGCAAGAAGCAGCACAGCGTCTGGCTGATGCTGAAGAAAGACAAAGAAGACCAAGGCACACCAAACACCTCAAAGACCACATATGCCGATTTTTGATGATCCAGAAGAAGATGATGTGGCTTATTTTGAGCCGGTAGAGACTGGCACCATTATCCCACCAGAATTACCTCAGGGCACTAAGTTTGACATTACAAGTGCCATAATCCACCTGCTTAACTTGAAAGGCGTATTCGTGGGACTTCCGACAGATGATCCAAATATGCATGTGATGAACTTTGTGGGGGTCTGTACTTCGTATAATTTACCTGGAGTAGACCAAGAGGCTATTCAGTTAAGATTGTTTTCGTTCTCTTTAACAGGAGAAACAACTTTGTGGTTGGCCGAATTACCATGAGGCTCCATTACTACTTGGCAAGAGTTGAGAAATCAATTTCTGGAGAGATTTTTTCCACCCTCCAAGATGTTACAGTTGAAGGATAAGATTTACAACTTCAGACAACTACATTCTGAAGCACTTTACGAGACATGGCTAAGGTTACGAAGAAGCTACAGAATGTTCCAAATCACAGAATTAGTGGTAGGATTTTACTTGAAATCTTCTACAGGGCTTTAAATGCAAGTACTAAGGCTGTAGCAGATACTATCACTGGCGGAGCATTTATGAGTCTGAGGTGGGAACAGGCTTCAGAAATTTTAGATCTTATCACTAAGACCAACCGAGGATGGCATACTCGGGAAGCAGAGACATATTTGGGGACATACGCTATTGGAGCATCAGCAACACAATGGCTTTCGATGAATCTGTAGCTCAAGAGGTTGCACAGCTGAGAACAGAAATTGGGTTGCTAGCCAAATAGATTTAGGCTAGTGGTGTTGAGAAGGTGCATGCCGTAAGTGCACAAGGTAAAACACCTAAGCATGACGATTATGAATCTGATGAGGAAGCTAAGTACTTGGATCGAGAAGTGGTGGGTTTCTGAGCTAAGGTCCAAGGGTCTAATCAAGACTCTTGCAACTCAAGGCAAGGAAATCAAGGTCGAAACTATTATGGAGATAATTATAATAGGTCAGGATATAGAGATAGAGAATGAGATCGTGATGGAGACTGGAGATGAAAATATGATTACAAGGGCATTGAAGAGGTTAAATCTAAACTGGTGTGAAGCGACTAAGTTGAGGTTAGATAAGATGAATGAGATGGATGAATTTCATCTACAGGCTTATGAAAGTTCAATACATTATAAATAAAAGATGAAACTGTATCATGACCGAAAGATTGAACGACGAGAGTTTCATCTGAGAGATTTGGTGCTGATCTATAACTCCAGGCTTCGCCTTTTTCCTGGAAAACTACGGTCTAAATGGTCTAGACCATTCACTGTTGTTAGGGTATTCCTGTATGGAGAAATCAAATTGAAAGGTGAAGAGAATGTTTTATTCAAAGTTAATGGGCAATGTGTAACACACTATTTGGGAATCACGGAAGAGATAAGGACTTGTGAGGAGCTTAGACTTGATGAAGTCTGGGTAGTCAAGCTAGCCATGCCGTGCCTTGACGTTAAATCAGGCGCTTTATAGGAGGCAACCCATGGGCTGGTTGGTGAAGCCTGAGTATGCAATTTAGCCATGTCATGCCGCGACGTTAAATCAGGCACTGCTTGGGAGGCAACCCAAGTTCTGATTTGGTTGTGATCTGATCATTGGAGGATAAGTTAGCTGGAATTTATAATATTGAATTGAATATGTTCAGTACAAACCATGAACTAATTCACGTGATGTATGTTCATCCACGTAACATGGGTTGGTACCATAGAAGTCAGAGGAAATTTTACACCAGCAGAACCCAACCCACGTCAGTGACTTACGTGATATAGGTCAACCCAAGTCACGTGGGTTTGTACCATGGAAATCAGAGAAAATTATATACTTGCCGAACTCGACCTACACCAGTACCCACGTCACATAGGTCAGTACCTTTAAAATCAAAAACAAATTTTTGAAACCCAAGACTGCCCCAACCCGACCCAAAACCAACACAATCCGACCCAAAACTAACCCAAAATCGACCCAAAACTGACCCATACCTGACCTAATTTTTCCAACATGCCAACCAAATTAAACCCCAAACATGGAGATATGTGTTCTTCATCGAGAATCCACACTAAAACCCTCAAATTTATTACTAGGTTGCGTGATGAATCTTTCGGGTCAAATAAAAGTGGGTTCGAAGAAGTATACGAGCTTGCTACCGATGATTCTACACTGGTACCTTGTACCATGAGTCTACAAACTAGGCCACAAGTTGCTTCCCGGGATGCACATCATCCTACTTCACAGCCCTCGAAACCTGCCAAACCGATTGCTCTTGTTCAGTCTTTTAATTCCTTTCCTAGTCTGAAGAGAGAGAGGATGCTTCGGCAACTGGTGATGAATAAGAGGTTGATGTATCTAGGTATGAGGAGAATGCTGAGGGTACGGATGATGCCGAGGTTGATGTATCTGGGTCAGAGGAAAATGCTGAAGGTTTGGATGATTTTGCGATTGAAGCAACAATATCTATTTCTGGCACTGGTGGCCAAAACTCCACGACTTCCTCATAGAGACATATGGCTGCACAGTGGACTGCAGCTGCGGTACTAAGGTAAAATAAGCGATGGTGTGTTCAGGGTATGAGGGCAATCTATGACAGGGATGTCGAACTGACTGAGCGGGGCGTGTGTAGATGAATTATCACTGAAGAGCCCCGATATCGACTAGATGAGTTAAAAGAACAACCCGAGATTAAGGAAGTATTTGGTCATTATGGATTCGGGTGGATGATAGAGCCTCCTGGTCACTATAACCCAGAGTTGGTCTGTGAGTTTTATACTTCCTATGCTTCTTCTATTGAATTAATCACACCAAATGAGCAACGATATCGAGACCAACCACCATTGACTCACACTTTGGATTGGGAGAACAGAGTATACATCTCTGAGCAGACTAACCACAGGTTTTTATTTGGTACTGAACGTCTATTTCCAGCTAGCACTGCAGAATTTGATCACTGTATGGAGACTGTAAGAAATAGGGCTAAAATGAGAGACGCCGATCAGAGATTGGAGTTGCTACAGTGGATTATGGGATATATAGTGGAGGATGGTGTGGATGCTGGTTGGGTATCTGGGAAGCTGGACATTAAGAAGTCCTCACTTCACTTTGTTGGACGATTTTGGTGGTCTGTTGTGAGGCACCATCTGGGTCCCATAAATGCTGATAATTCACTTACTCTTGACCGGGCTATTCTGGTTCAAGAATAATCACCGGATATGACATCAATAGCGCCCGCTACATCATTAGGGAAATTCATGAGCGCGCCTTTAGCGATTTTACTAGCATCCCTTTCCCTTGTTTGATTTAGGGCTTATGTGTTAGTGATGGTATATTCACGATGCCTGTAGTAGATCATCATATTGAGGTGACCCGCATTGCTGATATAGGGTTGATATAGCAGTGAGGAGCTCACTCAATTTTTTCGCACAGGTCTCAACCTTTTGTGTCATCAGGAGCAGCCCTTTTTGAAGGGCCTGGAGATAGAGAGGAGTCGGTTAGTACTCCAACCCCGGTGAATGTACCTGAGACTGTTCGTGTACCTACTGAGGGTACATGCTCGGTGATTGACGATGAGGTAACAGGCACTACAAACCCCCCCTCCCCTCTGGTATGGTCTCAGTCTTGAGGGACTTTTTGCAGCAGCTGGTTGATAGGCTGATGCAGATGTTTGAGAGGTAGTCTCACATAGAGGCCTAGATGGCTAAGTTGGTATCCCAGCTTAAGCCATGGGTTCGGACCACATTAGAGGCTTCAGAAGCTAGAGGGGAGGCCCAGATGACTGCGACTTTGGATAGATTTATGAGAGAGCTGCATGGGCGGATGATAGTTTTGAGACACGGATGGCTACCCGGATGAGTTTGACACAGAGTCGTGATATGTAAGGATTGACAAAGGAGGTGGCTGCATTGAGAGATGAGGTTAGAGCTTTGGCACCAAGAAGCACTCCTGTCATTCCACCTATGCCCGTTTCGGCCCCGATGAAGCTGGCTTTTGAGGTGGATTTGTTTGCTGACGAGGAGCCTCCTATTGATAGAGGCAAGCGACCACGTAGTTTGGAGTATCAGACTGATAGTGGTGAAGAGTTTGAGGGTGATTTTTGGAGAGAGATTGAGGCCTCCAGAGTAGAGTACTATGCCAGTCAGATTACTCAGGAGCACAGAGAATGAGGTCCATCATCTAGTTAGGTACCCACTACGCAGGACACACCTGACAGCGAGCCCAAAGAGCATGCAAATGATCCTGCTATGGACGAACCCACATCCGGCGCCTAGGGCGCCGTTGGTATGTCTTCACTCCCTTACACTTACTCTATTGATAGCTATGCACTAGGGGTAGTGCACCATTATTTTGTTGTGGGTGGGGGTATACCACCACTTGGGGTTTTTTGTTGTTGTGTTTTCATTTCCCCCAAGTATGATATCATAGTAGAACCGACATGTTTAGGTTTTTATTTATATTATTATGTGTTTTCTTGTTTAATTAGGATAAAATTAGGGGAACCTTAGTGCAGTCCAGCTGTGAACAAGTTTTTCAACATTATGCTTTTTGATTGTCTAAAGGATACCCCTACTGAAATTTTTTATTTTGAATTGTGTGTGTAGTATGTTATTTTGTGACAGTTGTTGGATCTTGTTATGGCGTTAGTAATATAGGCAACATGACTGTAGCTAGCAATGCATGAACTGGATAGGTAGTAGTTTATAGTGTACCCCTATGCTATGTGTGTGTGAGGTCATTACCTAGTTCACTTTATGTGTGTAATCCAGAACTTGCCTGGTTAGTCTTGCCTAGGTTATAGGATAATGGTTAAGAAAGGATCATATGCCATTTTTGAATTAGTCCACTTTTAGCCTGAATGCCCGACCAATTAAATTAAGTATCCCTTGATCCCGAGTTTGAGCCTTAATTGACCTAATTCTTTCATTAGCCTATTCACCTTCCCATTTTGACTTATAATGAACCTGTCTTGGCCCTGGTCCCTCCTTGGACATTGTATACCTCAATTTAGGCAAATCGCCTAAGTTGAGGGTGGCTATCATAGGGGTGCGTAGTTTGACTTGGGTATGAAGAATGGGTTAGTAAAAGTAAAAGGAGAACAAATTTGGGTGTGAAAAATAAATAAATAAATAAATAAAATGAGTGAAATAAATAGAAATTGCAAAAATAAAAAAAAAAGAGAATTTTTTTTTGTTTTGAAAGTATGAAGAAAATCACACCCAAAATCTGAAAATAAATGAAGAAGATTAAGGGAGAATGAAATGAGAATGGTTGGAAAGTGGAGCCAAAAATAGTGTAGTGTCAAGGAGGGTTGAGTCACCATATCCATATGTACTATACCCATCCCCAAGCCTACGTTACAAGCCGATGAAAGTCCAATAGTGATCCTAGTCCAACTGTCCGAAAAACTAAGACACAGAAAATAAGGGCAAGCCTATGGTACTTCATGCACACTGTTTAAACTTCTTTGTGAGAGAGAGTGTTTTGACCTAGTCCCTACTTTGATATTCATTAGTATACTGTGAGTGTATAGGACTTCTTTGTTGTGAGAGTACCTGGGTTGGACTGTTAGCTGCTATTTGTTCAGATAATGTCATTTGCATATATGCTTAATTATTTGTTCATAATCTGATGCCATCACTTGATCCCTTCTGTGTCATGATAATATGCTGTATGTATACACACCGTGGTTTTGATTTACAAGTTGGAGGGGTCAAAAAAGTTTTTGATGCCAAAATCAATGAGTCGACTTCCATAGGTCTAGGTTTCTTTTAGTTAAGCATCAATCGTGTTTATTTTGTTTTGTTTGCCTGAGGATATGTAAACATTCTAAGTTAAGGGTATTGATGCGCCATGGTTTCATGGCACTTTCGATGCTTAAAACAAGGAAAATATGCAACAACTTGGGTTTGTTTGGTTAGTATAATGTGTTTTCTGTTCTATATTGCAGGAGAATTTGTTTTTGGAGGAAAAATAATCAATAAGGAAGAATCATGCTCGAAAATGGAGTATCTGAAAATGAAAGAACCAGGTCCTGCACCAGAGGAGTGACCCACGACAGGACCCACATCACGTGAGTCAACCTACGTGGCGTGGGTCTGTGCCGTAGGTTTATTCCCATAGCTAGTTGAGGCAGGATGACATCCACGACAAGACCCACGTGATGTGACTTGGTTCCACGACACCAAGTCACGGCACCGTGGAAAGTTGCCGACTCTGTTTTTCTGTTTTGATTAGGACAGGATTCGTCTTGTATTTATAAATACTCCTTTATTGTCCTATGATTGGGGTTGGTTAGTACATCATTTTGAGAGATATTTTCCATTGTTTCTGAGTTCATAAACATTTTATTGATTTTGTAATCTGGGAACATCGATTCTAGGCTTTTATTCATATTGAGATTTTAGAGTTTTTCTCCTTATTGTGAGTTTACCATTATGTTTTCATTGTAGAATTCTTCTTGTGTTCTTGCAATCATGAGTAGCTAAACCCATTAACTAGGGTTGTGTGAACTATGAGGAATTAACAAAATGGGTTAAGTGCAAAGCAATTTTGAACCGTTGGTGCATGTATTGTTATTACCATTATTATAATTGATATTCTAACGGTTGCAAACGTTAGAAAATCACCTGTATTCTAGAATTACTCGAGAGAGAGTTAGAGATTGGTAATAAGGAATAACAACAGAGATTTAAAGCTATCAACCTTCATCTAATAACTTGATTTATAGCAAGGATAGTTATCTGAGATCCAGGACAAGGGTTAGTAGTGCGACACTCAGAGACCGAGAGGAGAAGAGTGAAATTTGTCTTACCAAGGTCGAGAGACGTTTAGATGAACATATCTTATTAGATTTTGCATGCAACGTAGCGGGATAGTTTTGCTAGCACAAGCAACCAATGGAGTTAAGGAATCATTGGGGATCACAGTCCTAGTGTATTTCTCATATTGTTTACAAATACGAAAACTAGCAATCGTTACTGTTACCACTTATTCACAAACCCCCCCAGTTTTACTTACTTACATAATTTTGTCCTATTCCCTGTGGAATCGACCCCAACCTAGTTGGGTTCTATATTTAATATAGCAACCGCATTATACTTTTCTAGAGGTATAGTTTAGGCAACATCATAGGCTATGATTACTAAATGTTTATATAGTATAGATTTGATGGGAGAAGTGTGATTAGGCCTGTGGGCATGACGTTTTAGATGAAATAAACATCGAATTAACATAAAAAGATAAAAAATGTATGGTATCACATTGTATGAATCCTTTGATATGTGATATGTATTTGTATGAGTTATTAGTGAGATGCAATGTTAATAAGGTGAATATAGGTGATGGTGGAGAGATTGGCATACTTGTAAAACTATAACCTAAAATTTAGTAATTTAATGGGTAAATTGATGTTGTTCATGTCTTGATTGTGTGATTTCCCTATTGTAGTTTTGTTTTGTGAGTTGATCTTGAAGGAGGAAGTGGTGTATAACATAAAAGTTCTAAAGGTAAGCTTGTCTAAGTGCTAGGGTGTAATCTATGTAAGGATGCATAACTAAAGTTTAGAATTGTAAGCTGAATTGTAACACCCCGTACCTTCCCGACCCTACTTGACAACCTTGAACCATGTTTACCCTAGGTTCGAGAGCAATAAGTACGTAGTTTGCATTGTTATTGATGGAACATTTGATATTGTGCTAGTAAATGTGATTAGACCTTTGTAGTAGGTGGTGTTTGTGACTTTGTGGAGCATTTGTGGGGTGAAAAGTGAGGTTTAAGGGACATCCAAGCAAAGGATCTTAAAGATAAGAGGCAAGCAAAAGGTTGGGACTTGAAAGATCCAACTAAATCCACAAAGAAAAGTCGAAACCAAAATTAAGTGTGGGGCACTGCAGGTGGCGTGCCAGACCGCCCCTGCACACCTTTCATTTGCTGAAATTTTCGTTAAGTCTTTAGGGCGCCCGGGAGCTTGCCGGGGTGCTTTTTGCCTAATTTCTTCCACGATTATAAGTCTATAAAGAGGAATCTTGGGTTATGGTAACATTATCCCATCATAGTAAGGCTACTCTTGAGCGAGTTTGGCATCCGAGTTGGAGTTAATTCTTTGTGACAAGTATTTTATCAAATTATGTTCAATTAAGCCATGGGTGGCTAGAATTTCTTATTTTTGAAATTGAGGCTACGAACATGAAGTTCGTGAGTGAATATTTTTGTGACATTTATGACATTTATGAAATTATTTAAACATGAGATATATAGTGGATCATGCATTGAATTATGTGGGTTAAGTTGATATGTGTTATTGGGCTCAATTTAAGGTCTAAAATGAAGCTAAAATGCAAGGCCCAAATGGGAAAATGACCCATTCTTGTGTTGACTATGTGGACATGGCATTTAATGCCCAAGAAGTGGCTAAGGATGACTTGAGGGCTTATAAATAGACACAAAAATCAGATTTTATTCCAACAATCACACATGCCATTTTCTAGATATTTCCAAAACATATCTCTATCTTCCAAACCCTAAGGCAACTATTTTCTTTGGACACTTTGGACAAGATCATCACTTTGCAAGCTTGGGTAAGTGTTTATTATTGTGATTTAATATATTATATACATGAGATATGGTGTAGATCATGATGGTTATGTTGGCAAGGTTGAATAGGGCACTTTTGCTTTTTGCTAAAAGATGTGCATCCTTGTGATTTAAACTTGAAGAAGGACTTGAAGTTTTGATGAAAGTGTATGGTATGGATGAAATATCAACATGTATGGTGTGGTTATGATCCTTAACTTGTTATTTTTCTATAAGTATAAATTGTGGGATTATTGTGGATATATTGTTATGAAGTGTATTGAGGTGACTTGATGGCATAATTGTGACGTAGTATTGATGAGGAAGTGTAAAGGATAAACTTGGTGTGAAATGCTATTGGTTCATGATGTTTTGGTCAATGTGTGAAATGTTATGATGTTGTTGTTATGGTAATGCAGTGGATTGTATTGTAAAGGACAAAATGACTCTATATAGCAGTCATGTAACTCATTGTCATCATATGCACTTGGAAGATAGTTGATTGTTAACGTAAGCTCTGTTATGAACTTGTGATGTAGAGTAACACGTAAGGAAGGAGCTGGATTATTGTGTCACATATAGAACTGTGTATTCATATTGAGAATATAAGGTATGTAAGGTTACTCTTTCCGTATCCTTCTGCAGCACATAGTGTTCACATTGACATTGTATTTGTTCCGTTCCGAAATGTTCTAAGGTATCTCATTTCAGGGTGTTATCTATTGTTATTCACGTATTTCCTTATTCATTGGTCAATGGTTATTCATGTGTCTCATAGTCATGGACTATTGTTCCAAGCTCCAATAATGTTATGACTAACAACATATCAATCTCTCAAAAGTAAAGAAAAGAAGTAATGCTAAGAAGTAATTCATATATGGTTACTTTATGGTTCTTTGAGTACGGGTGGTAGCCCTGGAGGCATAAGCCTAGTTCGGTCCGAACCTGCTTTATTGATTGATGGTTATATATTGTCGGTTACATTTGTTGACGGGTAAATTTATTGACGGTTATATATTGACGGTTACATTTATTGACGGTTGCATACATTGACGGTTACTTATATATTAACGGTTACATTTATTGACGGTTGTATACATTGACGGTTACTTATATATTAACGGTTATATTTATTGAAGGTTGCATACATTGACGGTTACTTATATTGACAGTTACATATATTGATGGTTATGTATTTAACGATAATGGTTGCTGGTAATGTACATAAGGCAAGAAAATTAATGAATATAAAGTACATGGCTCTAGCATTCAAATCGATGGTTTGTCCATATTGGCTATTCTCTCATATTTGCTTCCATTGAGGGCCTTATGTATCATGCAGTTTCTAATAGCCTTACATACTCAGTACATTCTTCATACTGACCTCCCTTGTGGTACTTACCTTACTTGCGGCAGGCACAGGTGCTAGTAGACCTCCACAGTAGGTTGCGGATCATTTTCCGGTCTTTGGTGAGCTCCAGTTGGTTCGGGGCTTTTCGAGTTACAGTTGTACATTTGTTTTGTTAGTGTAACATGTTGTATAAAGCGGGGACCTGTCCCGACTTTAAGATGGTTATGTGTATGCATCTGTAGAGGCTTTGTCGACGTATGTGGGAAGATGAACGTAAGGGATGTATGTCCATTTTGACTTGATGGGCCCAACGACCAAGTTTCATATATGTATATAGCACATGTTTCCACGACTTCTGCTATTAGCATATTGTATCTATACGTGGTGGTGGTGTTCCTTGAATGACATGCATATGAATGGACTTTAGCAAAGATTGGTTCTCTCGGGCCTCAACGGCTTCGGGTGCCAGTCCGCCTCGTTGGAATTCGGGGCGTGACATGAATATGGTTGGATCGTCTAAGAAATGGCTAATTAAGTGGTGTCTATGAATCTAATAATGACTTGAACATAAGGTCTATCATACTAGTAATTGAATCCACCAGTCCTTGATGTAAATAATGATAGTTGAGTAAATAAATAAATTTATGAGAGTTTGATTGGAGTTAGACTTAATCTAGTCTCTCATATGCTTTTGATGTGAATAGTATGTTGATTGGCCTTCAGACATACTTGTGATCGATTGATTATTAATTTATTAACGCTTGAATGAATAAGTTATTTATTAAACTGTTGAAATGAGATATGACTATGATATGTACTTGCAAATTGGGTATACTTGTGATATTATCCTGAGATATAGTGGAGTGTAGTATCATATTATGATATGTTGAGAAAGGAAATAATATAGATATAAACCTTTTAATTAATGAGTGGCTTGTGTCTGGTGTGAGTTTACAAATGAGTAGTATTATTATGGATTGGGTGCCACATCGATTCAATATATTATTACTATGGAGTGGATTCCATATTGGTACAATTTATGTTTATATTTATTATGGATCGGGTACCACGATAATATGGTACATAGATCCTGGTGCATCCACTGCAGGTCATGACTATTGGATTGAAACAAGACCCCTTAGCATATATGTACAGGTGAGAGTGTGTTTATGAGATAAGCATGTACTATGAGTTGATGAGATAAAAAAATTGTGCATTTGTGAGGTTGATATAGATGTAGATCTATGTTGTGAGGTGATTGCAGTAATTGCAAAATTTTGTGTGGCTTGATATGTTTGATTTATGACGTACGTGTATTTATGTTTGTTGTATCAATGTGATTATTGAGGCTATAAAGTTTGTGGTTATTTATGGTAACTGTTGTGACTTATACGTCCCTGTTGCTGACATTATGTAGATGATTTAGGATGACTGACTGATTGAGGAAAACTACTTATTGTGGGTTAAGATACATGTTTCCTTACCTTAGCTGATTCGTGGGAGATTGTTGTTGTTGTTGTGGCTTATTGTATTTCTTGCGGTGTTGAGGTAGTTGATTGGTTGGTCAAAATCGTTAGTCAAATTCGTGTTCTCTAAAGAATGATGTCATTCATTGTGTTAACGGTTAGTGAAACTTTCCCTAATGGAAATAAAATGCTTAGTGAAAATTAATAGAGTTAATTAAATTAAGAAATATACTTGGTAACTTCTAGAATTATTGAGGAGTTGCAGTAAGGAATGTGAACTTGGTGCTAAACAATTATGTGAGATTGTTGTCCCAACCCAAACCCATCGTGAATGACACCCACACTAACCCTCTGGTGGGAGAACCATCTAACCCATAAAGAATCAAACCCAACAATTAGCCAAAATAAGGCAACTAACGGTTTTTCATTCATTAAACCTTGTAACTTTACCTCACTATTTATAACTTAAACCTTATCCAACAACCCTACAAAATTCAGTAAAGTACAAGTCAAAATGGACAACAACTTAAGTCAAGCCCATGACTACCAACAAGAAACCAATTCAACAAACCATGACTCAACAACAATATACTAACCATGTCTCAAATACGTAAGTAAACAAACAATTGAAGAGTTATGCCAATCATTTGTAATTTAGCCCGGACTACTCAAGGATCCATCCAACAACACCCATAATAGTGATCATAAATCTCGGTTCACTCAAGAAACCAATTATAACAAGTTAGCACATAACTTGGTTCACTCGAGTAACCAAACATAACAAGTAAACACATAACCTGGTCTACTCAAGGAACCAAATATAACAAGTCAACCCATAACACAGTTCACTCAAGGAACCGTCACACACACCTTTATATTATACACATATGCTAAAGGTCTTATTGTCGCCCACTAGCCATAACTTGCAGGTGACGAGCTCTTGTCCATGTACCAAAGCCCAGAAATCTTGTGCCTGCCAACCTTATACCAACCAATTCCCATGAAGATGTCCAAATATTGTTACATCCCACAATAATCAATAGATATCACAATAATCACAACCAGAATGACAACAGTAATCACACTTGTAAACCAACAAGCTTCTAATATAATTTCATTACATGTGATTAACATTAAGGATATTAATTAGCCATTCACTTTCCTGAACATGCATTGTAACAAGCATACAAAGAAATAGTTAGCATGCACATATAAAACAAGTTGTGTTGCAACTATATTTAACTATCACCTACCTCAATCCAAGCGTCGAAGTGCTCTAACGAACATAAGCTCTGCCTTTTCTTGCGACCTCGGCTGGATTATGGTCTAAAACATCAATACAACACATAATCAACCAAATGACCTAACAATATCATGGATTATAACCTAATCTCAAAACCCTATGGACAAATTCAAGATCATTCCTCCCATTCTAGGGTTTTCTATCATCATTCCACCTTAATCCTACCAATTTCATGGTTACAATGGTGAATTATAGTCATGCAAGGGTAATTTAACAACTTTTAACCAAAATGGAAAGGTTTTCTACCCAATTCACCTAATTGCACCAGAAAAATCAGTTAGATCAAGTTAAATCCTCCCCAAAACCCAAAATTAGTAATTCTATGAGTTAATAATCAAAAACCTAGTTAATGAAAGTTATTAACTAACCTTTATGAAGAGTTTTGAAAGAAAATAGGTGGAATTCACCCTAAATTGCCACAGTTATGCCCAAAACGAAAGTGGAATGAAAATTAGATTTTGGAGTATTTTCTGCATTGATCAACATGTATCCCTCTATACCAGGATCCACCCACTGTGGGGAAATTAACCAAAGCTAACCTCCTGCTATAGCGGTGTAGTAGTAGCAACCTGCCACCCTCTACAACCCCTTTACGTCAGGTTTGATATCGGGAGCTTTGCTCACCCAAATTAATTTTTGAGAGATCCTATGGATTCCTAATCGTCTTGACTATCATAAAATTACCTTGAATTACATAACCTTTAACTAATCCATTCCCAAATTACCCTAGACTATACCATGCTCGTATTTCATCTAAGACTAGCCTAGCCTGAAGTTTCTGACTCTTAATTTGGGGAAAACCTTAACCCAAATTGTGGCATGCTAGACTTACTTGTAACGGCGGAAAAGGTCATTACAATCGATACTGATTTACCCATTGTTCATCCACAGATGATCAAACAAGAAAAACAAGGCATGTAAGAAGGAAGAAAGTACCAGTATCCTCAAACAAGTAAGGGTACTTGTCCCGCATGTCCCTCTCGGTTTCACAAGTAACTTTCTCAATTGGACGATGCTTCTATTAGACCTTTATAGACCAAATCTCCTTTATTCTCAACTTTCGAATGTCTCAGTCACGAATTGAAATTGGGTCCTCCTTATTTGAAAGATTCTTATCAAGCAAAATCAAATCTCATTTAATGATGTAATCCCCATATCCATGATATCTCTTAAGCATTGACACATGGAATACCAGATGGACCCTGACAAGCTTGGTGACAACACCAACCTATAAGCTACCGAGCCCAATTCATCAAGAACCTTAAATGCACCAATATATTGAGGCCTAAGCTTACCCTTCTGGCCAAACTACGTAACTCCTTTCATAGGAGATACTTTCAACAAAACTTGCTAATCGGGTTTGAATGACATATTCCTTACCTTGTGATCCACATACTCTTTTTTCCTACTCTGGGCTGCTAAAAAATTGCTTTGAATAAACCTCGCTTTTTCCTAATCTTTGTTCACTAAGTCTGTGCCCAAAAGCTTCACATCACCAACTTTTAAACCATCTTTTTGGTGATCTACACCTTCTCCCATAGAGTACTTTGATAAATCCATATCGATGCTAGAATGGTAACTATTATTGTATGAAAACTCATACAACGACAAAAAGTTATCCCAATGACCACCAAAGTCAATCACATAGGCCCTTAACATATCCTCTAGCACCTGAATAGTCCTCTTTGACTTCCCATCAGTCTAAGGATGGAAGGCAGTGCTGAAGTCAAGCTTAATACCTAAATCTTTATGTAACCTGTCCCAAAACTTAGAGGTGAATTGCGTACATCTATCAAAAATGATTGAATTTTGACCCAATGCTGCCTCAATATCACCTTGATATAAATCTTGGCTAACTGCTTCGAGCCGTAATCCACTCTAACTGGGATGAAATGAGCTGACTTGGTTAACTTTTCTACTATAACCTAAATTAGGTGATGCTACCCCAAGGACTTAGGAAGACCCACTACAAAGTCCACAGCTATCCTATCCCATTTTCATTCGGGAATGGGCATCCTCTGAAGTAAACCCACAGGCCTTTGATTCTCGTATTTCACCTACTGATAATTATGGCATTTAGACACATACTTAATTATATACCTCTTCATCCTGGGCCACCAATAGAGCTGTCTCAAGTAACGGTACATCTTGGTTGCAACTGGATGAATAGAGTATCGAGAACCATGAGCTTCTGCAAGCAAACCTGAAATTAATCACTAACCCAAGGCACGCACACACATGCCCTCACCATCAACACTCCATACGCATCAAGGGTGGAATCAAAAGCCTCGCCACCCACTACCTTGTTCCAAAGTTTATTCAACTTCATATATTCAAACTATCTGGCATTGATTTAATCAAGAAATATTGGACTTACCTCCACACTAGCCAATACTCCACCCCTTTCAGAAATAATAAAATGTATAAACTGTGATGCTAGAGTCTGAAACTCTCTATCCAAGAGTCACCTTGAGACCTTCAAGCAAGCCAGACTACCCATACTTACCGAGTTCTAGCTCAATACGTCTGCCACTATATTGGCCATATCCTGATGATATTGGATGGTCATATCATAATCCTTCAACAATTCTATCCACCTTCTCTGCCTCAAATTCAAATCTTTTTGGGTGAAAACATGTTGCAGACTACGATGGTCTGTGAATATTTCACAGTTGACACCATAGAGGTAGTGTCTCCAAATATTTAGTGCAAAGACCACTGTTGCCAACTCTAAATCATGGGTTGAATAATTCTTCTCATGAGGTTTCAATTGCCTTGAAGCATACATATTCACATTCATGTCTTGCATTAATGCATCTCCCATACCAGAGCATGAAGCATCACAAAATACAATAAAAAACCATTAATTAGCAAGGAAAGAATAGGAGTTGTAGTTAAAAGTGTCTTAAGATTTTGGAAGATCTCCTCACACTTGTCCGACCACACAAATGACACCTCCTTCTAAGTCAACCTTGTAGAGTGAGTAGCAATGGAGGTAGAATTCTTGACAAACCTACGATAGTAACTAGCCATACTCACAAAACTCCTAACCTTAGTCACAGAGCCAGACCGGACCCAACTCTTGACAACCTCAACTTTTAAAGGATCTACCGTCACTCTTTTTTCTAAATCCACATGCCCTAAAAGGCAATAAAAGAAAACCAAAATTTGCATTTAGAGAACTTAGCATATAACTGCTTCTCATTCAAGATCCCCAAAATAATGCAAAGATGACTTGTATGCTCAAGGCCAAAACGTCATCAATAAAAACAATCACAAAATAAGCCAAGAAGGACTTAAAGATACCATTCATCAATCTCATGAAAGCTGCAGACACATTAGTTAGCCCAAATAACATCACCAAGATCTCGTAATACCTATATCGAGTGCTGAAAGCTGTCTTGGGTATATTCTAAGGCTGAATCTTTAACTGGTGATAACCCAACCTCAATTATATCTTAGATAAAATGGAAGGACCCTATAACTGGTGAAAAAGATCATCTACCCAGGGCAAGGGATACTTATTCCTGATGGTAACCTTATTCAACTGTCTATAGTCAATACACATTCTTATGCTACCATCCTTTTTCTTAACTAACAACACTGGAACACCCTAAGGAGAAGCACTAGGATGAATGAATCCCTTATCAAGTAACTTCTATAACTGAGTCTTGAGTTCCCTCAATTCAGCCGGAGCTATTCGATAGGGAAGATTAGAAATAGGGAGAGTGCCCAGCTCCAAATTAATACAAAAATCAATGTCCCAGTCTAGAAGTATAGTAGGAAAATCTATGGGAAACATCTCCTGAAATTCTAAAACCACAGGAACTAACTCAAGAGAAGGGGACTGTGTACTAACATCTCGAAGATGTGCTATAAAGGTCAAACTCCCTCTCCCAACTATTTTCTTAGCCTAAATAAAATATATAATTTTCATAGGCTTTAATTTATACACACCTTTTCACTCTAACTTATCCATCCTATGCATCTTTAAAGTCATAGTCTTAGCGTTACAATTTAGAACCACATGATATTGAGATAGCCAAGTCATACCCAGGATAATGTCAAAATTAAGCATATCCAATAGTATCAAATCTACTCAAGTATGGAATCCCATTAATAATACAAAACAAGCACTATACACATAGGTTACTACCATAGAATCTCCAATCGGAGTAGACACATAAAAAGGAGAGTCAAGTATATCACAAATCAAGTCCAACCCAAGGAAAATCCAACAGATACATAAGAATAAGTGGAAACTAGATCAAACAAAATAGTTTCCATCCTGTCACAGATGAGAATAGTACCATAATAACAAAATTAAAAGCCTCGACCTCGATCTTTCCTAGAAAAGCAGAATAATGAGCTCTATCATCAATCTAGGCAACCTCTCTAGCAGGCTGAGCTCCATCTCTTCCTGGATTACCACCACCTCGGTTTCCATCATGCCTCCCTGATAATTAACCCGCCTACCCTGTGGATGACCCTTAACATTACTATACCTCCACCACCTCAACCAGTGGGAACCATAATTCTAGCCTGCTGCCCCTAAAAACCAGCCTATCTCTAAGGATACTTTATCTTGAAATGCCCCAAAACACCACAAGTATAGCAACCTTGATCTAGAGAAGTCCTGTTACTCAAAGAATAAGAATCCCCTTGGCTTTTAAAAATTGGAGGTTGCTGAGTCGCCCCTGATTTACCCCCTTGTAGAAGCAGGCAGAGCGGACTGAATAGGGCGAGTCAGATAGGCCTGATGGCTATGCCCCTTGGGATAAGAACCACCAAAACTACCCTCATTTTGGGACTTATTTGCTAAAACCTTTGCCTGACTAACTGGCTTGACCCTTTTTACCTTTCCACATAATTAGTAACCTTGTTAAAAGTCTTTTCGGTAGAAGTCATATGAACATACAAAACCTATAGGTCAGTGTTCAGGCCCTTCACAAACAACCAAATCCTCTCATCCTCTGTACCATGTAACTAAGTAGAATAATGGGACAATGCATGACACTTATCCTTATAGGCTATAATAAACATATTACCCTACTCAAGGTCCAAAAACTCATCCTTATAGTGATTACAAAGAGTACGGGGTACATACTTCTTAAAAAATAGGGTATGGACCTTACCCCTTATCAATGGAGGCAAAGATGGTGACCGACACTCCACATAAGCCCTCCGCTACTGCTTTCCATCACCTTGCAGCTGAAAGGTAACAAACTCAACACTATGCTGCTCCATAATACCTATTTCATGAAACCTTTTGTAACAATCAATAATGAACTCAAATGCATCCTCAATCTCAGAGCCAACAAAAGTAGGAGGTTTCATCTTTAAAAACTTAGTTAGCATGTCATGTTCAGTCCCAGTCATGACAGGACCTAGCATATGGAGAGGGAAAAACTCAGTCCCCAAGGCCTCACCCATTCTAGGAGAAGCCGTAGCAGTTGGCTAAACACCTGGAAACTAATAAACATGCATAGCAGGGGTAGTCTAGTACCGACCAACCCAGTTTAAAAAGTACCTTTAGGATAATCTCAGAAGACATCGGGGGAAAAGATGCACCCCCAACTGGCACCTTGCTTGTCCCTGAATAGCCGATTCTATAACTGGAACTGCTAGTGTGGGGGCTTCCATTTCGGCTCCATAAGCTCTAGTATTCACCATCTGCAGGCAAACAATGAAAATGGTCAGATATTAATTTGGATCACCAGATATGAATTGGAATCAAGTTATAGCATGAATGAAGAAAGAAAATAATGGTTTGCTAAAGTCCTATAGCCTCTCGAAGAAAAGTACAGACATGTCCGTACCATTCTGCAAGACTCTACTGGACCAGTTTTGGTACAACAAGATTAACAAACCTAGGGCTTCGATACCAACTTTGTCACAACCCAAACCCATCATGAGTAGCACGCACACTAACCCTTTGGTGGGAGATCTATCTAACCCAAAAACAATCAAACCCAATACTTATCCAAAATAAAACAACTAACTATTTTTCATTCATTAAACCAAGATCTCGAACATTCTAATAGAATTACTAAATGCAAAAATAACCAAATATTTAAACAACCCGTAGAATCTGAGAGTCATTGTACCAAAACAGTACAATTATCAATAAAATAGATCCGACCCCAAAACAAAGGAAACATCTAAGTATGAAATAACTGGTCCGGAATAAAGTAAAGAACTCATGACAGCCTGAAAGATGTAGCTCACCCTTGAGTTTGAATGTGATCCACTTTACAACTAAGGTCTTGAAACAATCGCCAGAAGATGCTCTGTACTCAACAAAAAAAATAGAATGTGTAGTATCAATACACAAAAAACAATGGTGTACTGGTAGGGTCATCGGCTAACTCAAAATGAGCTATGTAAATAAGAAACCATAACTTAGTAAACAAGAACAAACATGAACACCTACCATGTAACTTTACCTTACTGTTTATAACTTAAACCTTATTAATTAACACCACAAAATTCAGTTAAGAACAAGTCAAAATGGACAACAACTCGAGTTAAGCCTATGACTACCAATAAGAATCCAAGTTAAAAAACCATGACTCAGCAACAATAGTCTGACCATGTATCAAATACATAAGTAAATAGACAATTGAAGAGTTATGCCAATCATTGGTAATTTAGCCCGGACCACTCAAGGATCTATCTAAGAACATGTTAGTAATCATAAATTCGGGTTCAGTCAAGAGACCAATTAGAGCAAACAACACATAACTCAGTTCACTCAAGGAACCAAATATAACAAGTCAACACATAACCCAGTCCACTCAAGGAATCAAATATAATAAGTCAGCACATAACCCGGTTCACTCAAGGAACCATCTCACTCACTTCTATCTTGTACACATAAGCTAAGGAGCTTATGGTCCCCTACTAGTCATGACCTATAGGGGACAAGATCTTGTCCATGTACCAAATCCCATACATCTAGTTCCTGCCAACCTTATACCAACTAATTCCCATGAAGATGTTCAAATACGGGTACATCCCACAATAATCAATAGATATCACAACAATTACAACAAGAATGATAACAGTAATCACACTTGTAAAACAAATAAGCTTTTAATATAATTTTATTACATGTGATTAACACTTAGGATATCAACTAGTCAATCACTTTCCCTAAACATGCATTGTAACAAGCATGTGAAGAAACAGTAAAATGCACACATAAAACATGTTGGGTTTCAACTATATTAAACCATCACCTACCTCAATACAAGCCTAGAAATGCTATAATAAACTTGAGATTTGCATTTTCTTGTGACCTCTGCTTGATTGTGGTCTAAAAATATCAATACAACACATAATCAACCAAGTGACCTAAGCATATCAAGGATTATAACCTAATCCCAAAACTCCAAGGCCAAATTCATGATCATTCCTCTTGTTCAAGGGTTTTCTATCATCATTCCACCTTAATCCTATAAATTTCATGGTTACAATGGTGAATTATAGTTATGGAAGGGTAATTTAACAACTTTTAACAAAATCTGAAGGATTTTCTACTCAATTCACCTAATTGCACTAGAAAAATCAGTCAGGTTAAGTTAAATCCTCCCTAAACCCCAAAAACTAGTGATTCTATGAGTTAATAATTGAAAAACTAGTTAATAGAAGTGATTAACTTACCTTAACAAAGTGTTTTGAAGGAAAATAAGTGGAATTTTCCCAAAATGAAAGTGGAATTAAAATAACATTTTTGGGGTATTTTCTATATTAATCAGTGTATATCTCACTATAGCATCCCTATCCCTCTATAGCATCCTTACTATAGAGGGATCCACCCATTATGGTGGGATTAGCCAAAGCTGACTCCCATTATAGCAGGAAAATTCCCGCTCTAGCGATATAATGGTAGCGGCCTTCCACTCTCTATAGAGAGTCAGACGAGGCAGAAACTTGGGATTGCTCCCAATTATGCCTTTTTAGCATACACCCTCAAATTTTGACATCCAAAATCAACCACTTTACGTCAAATTCGATATCGTGAGTTTTACTCACCCTAATTCACTTTCGAGAGATCCTATGGATTTTTTATCATCTTGCCTATCATAAAATTACTGCAAATTATATAACCTTTAACTAATCCATTCTAGGATTACCCTAGACCATACCATTCTCAGATTTTATCTAAGACTAGCCTAACCTGAAATTTCTAACTCCCAATTTTGAGAAAACCTTATCCAAAATTTGACACGCTAGACTTAACCATAACAATAGAAAGAGTCATTACAATTGTCATGGTTGATTTTTTTGATTCTATATATTATTGTGTGAACTAATTCTATTTAGCCGATGATGCTTACCAGTATATATAGTGTACTGATACTATTCTTGCTACATCTTTTTTGGGATGAACATGTGTTGTAAGTTGATGGAAGTTTCTTAATTTGAGTGGTGAGTACTCATCAACTTCTGCATCTTATTCTTAGGCGGAAGTTGCATCTTTTATTATCTGCTACCATTCTTGTTAGAAGCTCTTGTACATGTCTACACTATGTCTTTGGGTAATGTTGTAATTCATTATATTGAGTTAGCAATTTGTAAAGGCTTGAAGTCGTTATCATGATTATTAACTCTTTATTGGATTTCTCATATTATATAAATATTGTATTCAAGAAATTCTAAATAGTAAATGATTGGGTGGTGAGGGGATCTCCTATCTAGTTAGAATAGACTAGGAGACCACACGACCTCGTAATTTGTATCATGACATAAACAGTCACAATTCTTCCACCATGGCATTAGTACCGATGAGAAATATTTTTGAGAAAAGGAACTATTCACTTTGAAGACAGTATAATTTAAGTCAACGGGCCCTACATAAGCAAACAAGTCCTCATCCTTAAAATGTTGCAAAAGATTATTTGAATGTAGTCGTTAGCATTTTTGTTTAATTAAAAGTAATTGGACTTCACTTATGATTGAAGCCTTCTCATTTTAATAAAAGGTCAAATCTAGTTATGCATTGTGAAAGAATCACATTATGTATCTTATCAAGATACTTATAACTCCTTTCATCTTTTGCTCAACTTGGTAGAACCTAAGAACTAAACTAGTAAATTGAAGATATAATCACCAAGCACCGCTTGATGATAGAGGGAAAGACGAGAGAGTTACTTAAAAAGTAAAAGCTTAAGAAGGCACATTCTAGTTGCTAGTCAGGTAAATCATGGCTTCTCAAGAGTCACAAAGAACACAATGAGGTGATGACTATTGGAAAAGCAACATTCCCCCATTTAGTTGAACAAACACTTCTCATGTACTAAAATTTATAGACCTAAATGATTATTCTAACGAATTATTAAAACTGAAAATAAAAATGATATAGTTAGTTAGAACTCACTACTCAATAGCTCGAGGACAAGAAATTCCTATATTCATAAAATAGTCAATACCCTATCAATAGTTTTAGTCACTTTACACATAAATTCAAAAAAATACATCAATACATTCATTAGCTATAAACATATCAATGCATCAACAAAGAAAAAACATGAGTTTATTTGTGATATATACATATCGGTTCATGATTAATAGTATGAATCTTGAGAAGTAAAGCGGCATAGAGAAAGCCACTCTGATCGATGGGAAATTTGAGATCTGAAATTTATTTAGGGCTTGAGAATTGTAAAAATGTATATGGTGAAAGCAATTGTGCACAAACAGAAACCTTAAAATAAACCATTTTAGATTACTATACGAAGTAGGTGCTAGATATTACAAACAGAACAAAAATTTGGAAAACCCTAAACTTTTGATTAAAACTAAACAAAACAGAAGAAGAAAGAAGTTAAAAAAATAAATCTATGTTATAAAATGAAAATCCCTTTGAGATTAAGCTGACCAGAAATTGGATATAGAAAGAATTCCATAAGAAACCTACCTCTGTAACTTTGTTAGTAACGTTGCTAGATATTATTAAAACAAAAAGAGTAAAAAAATCAAAAAGGAAAAATAAATGGGGGAAATGAAAAGAAAAAGGGAGGGAATGAAATTTAGTCCAACCTAATTTACCACGGTATTTTAGTATCAACTTCTTACATGTGGAGAACCTTAGATTTTTTTTTTAAGTTAGCCATCATTTTTTGTACCGTGGCTAAATAACCGTGGGTAACAACCTCATTTTTGATAGTGATCAAATTTAGGAGTTAATGTTGAAGAATTGTATGAATAGGAAGGAAAGTTGAGGACATTGGTCATGGTGGCCTACCAGCACAGTCAAATTGATGTTATTAAGGTATTAAGTTTCTAATAGAGATGAACAAACTTTTGGTTGACTACAAAAGTGAAGATGTAAAATTATTCGCTATAGAGTCTGGATCCTAGTATGTAAGATTACTCTTTAACCCTCTACCTATACTATAAACTTGGGCAGTGCAAAAATAGAGTGCACTGTGTGAAGGTGCATGAGAAGGCAAAATTTCTCTACCACCCTAAGATTTTTAAGAAGTAATCCATGTACTCATGGAATAGAATGCAGGGTCAAGGGATTTAGGTATTGCACACATGAATATTATGGGAGGATGAACTCCTTAATTCCCAAGTAACTAGTGAGGTGGTTGTACCACCACCTATATTGGCCTTTTCAACTTTCATGTGACACCCCACCTCCCATGTTTGTTTAGTAAATGACACTTTTTCATGTATCACGTAGTCTTGCTTAAGTGTTGCTTAGTGAAATTAGTGGTCTAAAATAACAATTTTAGTTAGAGGACCTATGCTCCTTTCTCTTTTCACACTTGTTGTTTATAGTGGAGAATTTTAATAAATATTTTTAACTTCACATAGTAATGTTATAAATATTACTTATATTAGTTCAAGTTAATAAGATATTATCCATCTATTTGCCCTATTATCTATTGGATGTTGTTGTATTAACTATTATTTGCTAATATGAAGGTGTTATAAGTTTAATTCAAAGTTCTAAAGATTTCAACTATAAAAAACTAGTTAATTTTGTTTATATAAATAGTTTTTTTCTTACTTTTTTACCTACAAACTTTAATATTGTATGAGAAAAATAAAATTATAAAATTCACTATAAATTTAAAAAGTTTGGGCCTCAAATATTTCAAAACCTAAAGAAAAGACCTTCATTGCCTCCTCTTCAGCCACCCAAACATGGTGACATAATAAGTTTGGAAATTTGAATATATGAGTGTGTTTGGTATTGAGAAAAACATTTTTTGGAAAATGTTTTTCAATTTTGTCATGTTTGGTTGGCTTAAATATTCTAGAAAATGTTTTTTAGATGAACTTATTTTTCTCAAATTTAAGGAAAATGACTTCCCTTCAGAAAATAAGGAAAATATTTTCCAAAACTCTCTTTCGACCTCACACTAACCCAAGTCTCGGGTACCGATTCTCGACACTAACCCGGGATCCGACTCACGACCATGACTATCGATTCTCGACTTAAGACCTGAATCTTGACCCAATTTGAGACCCAAATCCGAAACCCCAACTCCCGACTTAATACCCAACTCTCAGCCATGATCCAAGACACAAAACCTGAGATCTGACCTCAACTCGTTATACGACTCCCAAACCTAACTTGGGTTTGAATGCCTGACCTTGACTCAGGATCCTAGACTCGACCCGACCCTAAACTTGATCCTAGAATAACTGTAATGTCAACTTAGGATCTAATATTATGATGAAAATTAGGGTTTGATCTAGACCTAACTCCTAACCTCCAACTCTGACCCTGACCCGAGACCCGTCTCCCTACCCTAACCCTGATTTATGTATTAATTCAAAAGTTAAGGTTAGTTATCGAGTCTAGATTTGGGAGTCAGGGTCGGAGTTAGGAGTAAGAGTCGAGTTCCAAGTTAGAATTCAGGATTTGGGGTTAGGTCTTGGTTAGAAGTTGAGGTTAGTTACTGGGTCGGGAGTCAAGCTTGGGCCTTAGATCAAAAGTTGGGGTTGGATCTTGGGTCAAAAGTCTGGGTTGGGTCTCGAGTAGGGTCTTTATTTGGGATTTGAGTGTCAATGTCGAGTCTTAGATTAGGAATAGAGGTTGAATCTCTAGTCGGGAGTCGAGAGTGACAGTTAGGTTGGGTGTCAGTGTCGAAAGTTGGGTCAGGTCTTAGATTGAGTTTTGGGGTGGGTGTCTAGTCACGGTTAAGAGTCAAGATTGGGTCCCAAGTTGGGAGTCGGGGTCGGGTCTCTGTTTAGTATTAGGGTCAGTGTAGAGAGTCAAGCCCCTAGTTGGAAGTAGTGGTGGGGTCCTGGTTTGAGTGTCTGGGTTGAGTCTCGGTTCAAGTGTTGGGGTTAGTTTTGGGAATTAGATCCTAGGTTAGGAGTTGATGTTGGGCCCTAGGTCGGGTGGCAGGGATGATGTGTTGTCCTAGTTTTGGAGTCAGGGTCGGGTCCTAATTTGGGTGTCGGTGTTGGATCCCAAATCTAGCATCTAGGTCGAGTCCTAGTTTAGGTGTCAGGGTTGGTTTCAAGAGTTATGTGTCAGGGGCGGTGTGGAGAGTTGATTTGGGAGTCAGGGTCAGTTCCTGGTTCAAGTGTCAAGGACGGGTCTTGGTTCTAGTTTTGGGGTTGGGTTCCAGTTTGGCTGTAGGGGTCGAGTCCCAGTTTGGGTGTCGAGATTCGAGAGTCGGATATCGAGTTGAGAGTCAGGCTTGGGTGTCGGGGTCAGGTTCTTGGATGAGCATCGAATCTCAATTCAGATGTCGGGGTTAGGTCTAGAGTCAGGTTTTTAGGTCAAGTCTTAGGTTGAGAGTCAGGGTCGGGTTTTGGGTTGGGTCTATTTTGAGAGTTGGGGTTGTATCTCGGGTTGGGTTTTGGGGTTAGGTCCCAATTTGGGTGTCGGGTTTAGGTCCCAGTTTGGGTGTCGGGGTCAGGTCTCGAGTTCGGAGTTGGGGTTGGGTCTTTGGATGAGTGTAGTCCAGAAATTGAGGTTGTGTGTCGAGTTTGGTGTCTATGTCGGGTCCCAAATTAGGTGTTTGGGTTAGGTCCCAAATTGGGTGTCGAAGTTAAGAATCGAGGTCAGTTCTCAAGTTCAGAGTAAGGAGTAGTGGTCGGGTCCGGGTTGAGAGTCAAGGTTTGTTGTATGGGTTAGAAGTCGGGGACAATTTCCAGTTCTAGTGTAGGGGTCGAATCCTAAATCGGTCGTCGTGGTTGTTACCTGAGTCAGAAACTATTTTTCTAAAAAGTATTTTCTACTCCCAAGCCAAACACTAAAAGATGTTTTCTCTAAAATGTTTTTCATTCACCAACCACACTAGAAAATATTTTCCACTCGCCAACCAAACATGGGAAAATAAATAAGAAACAAACTTGTTTTCTATGAAAACATTTTCTAGGAAAATATTCTCCATGGTAAACATTTCCTTCATGCCAAACACACCCTACATGAAAAATAATATATCAAATTTGATATTTTCAATTTCAAATTATGACATAGTATATATGAAAATTTTAACCAAAGGTGTATCTCTTTGACACTTTGAAAGGTAAACTTGACCAACATTTTAGGATGAGGAAAGTAAAAAAGAAATATTGCGATATTAATTTTTTACCACAGATATCAACATCTTATTTTAATCTCTTGGGTAAAACTTGATGTCGTGCCTACTTTCTTGAGCCTAATTGATTTTTGAAGCACTAGAACTCCGATTAAAAAGGTGGATCCTGCCACATTATATTATCTTGGTTGATTAAGATGATGTTTATTCACAATATTATTGTGAAATGTAAAAACAAATAGGAACTTTCTGTTAGATTTTAAAATTAGTCAGGCATAATTGATGGGGGCAACAAAGGAGTCTGCCTAAGATTTAGAGCTTGGTAGGATTGGCTTACTATTATTGGTGTTTTGAGGGTTTCTCTTCTATTGCATATCTCTTGACTAAGTTGACTTAAAAGAATTTGAATTTGCAATGGTATGATGAGCTAGTGTGAAGCAAACGTAAAAAAGCTCAAGGATTTGTTGACTTTGGCTCTTGATATGATGCTTCCAGAATTGTCTTTGGATGTGTGTAGATGCAGTGAGATAAAGTTATCACTACATATGCTTGTAGACTACTAAATGTTCACAAAAAGAATTATACTACTCAAGAGTTTGAGTTTGTGGCAGTAGTATTTGCTATGAAGATTTAGAGGCTTTACCTTTATGGTGTTCATTTTGAGATCTTCGCATACCATCACATCCAATAGTACATATTCAATCAAAAGGACCTTAATTTGAGATAGTGTAGATGATTGGAGTTGCTTAAGAATTATGATATGAAAATCTTTTACAATCCAGGCTAGGACAATATAGAGGTGAATGCCTTGAGTAGGAAGACAATGAGTATGGGTAGCCTTGCATTGCTAATAGTTGAGGAGCATTTTTTTTTCCTTGGACATTCAGGCTTTGGCTTAAGGATTTGTAGGACTTGATATTTTTATCCATGAAGGATTCTTTTTTATGGAAGCTTTGTCTATGTTATTAGAGAAGATCAAAATTCAACAATTTAAGGATGAGTAGTTGAGTTTGATTCGAGAAAAAGTGTTAAAAGGTGAAGCTAGAGAGGTAATTTTGGATTTGAAAGGTATTTTGAGGATCGAGGGACGTGTTAGTGTTCCCAGTGTACGTGATTTGACTAGACTTATTATGAAAGAGGATGATAGTGTCAATTATACTGTTAATCCAGGGGAAACAAAGATGTACCACTATTTGAAGCAGGATTACTGGTAGGGTAGGGGGAACATAGACATCATGGAGTATGTGTCCCAATGCATGAATTGCCAATAAGTGAACTATGAACATCGAATACCACGTTGTATGACTTAAAGGATACTTATACCTGAGTAAGTGGGAGCAGATAACTATAGGCTTTGTGGTATGCTTGCCATACATTTTGAGGAAATTTAATGCCATTTGGGTCATAGTTGATAGGCTAACCAAGTCCACTAACTTCGTGCCAGTTCAGACGACTTATCGATAAAAGAGATTGGCTATTATCTACATCCGAAGATAACCCTTTTGTATGGTTTATATATTTTGATCATATCAGATAAGGGTACTCAATTCACATCTCAATTCTGGAGGTTAATGCATAAGGAGTTAGGTACTTAGGTCGATCTTAACATAATTTTTCACCCCTAAACTGATGGTCAGGTGGTCTGTTATAGACATGTATCATCAATTTTGAAGGTTATTGGGATGAACTATCACCCTTGATAGATTTTTCTTATAATAATAATTACCATTCCAATATCCGTATGGCTCAATTTAAGGCCTTGTATGGTTAGAAATGTAGATTTTTGATGGGTTGTTTCGATGCATTTACGGTAAGGCCTTAGGGCACAAACTTGTTTAGAGATATTTTAGACATAGTGAAGTTGATCCAAGAACAATTTCCTACAGCTACAAGAAAGCAAAAGAGTTATGCAGATTGAAAGGTTTGAAATTTAATGTTTATGGTTTGAGAGAAAGTGTTACTGAAGGTATCACTATGACGAGTTTAATGAGGTCTAGGAAGAAAGACAACTTCAACCCTAGGTTCATCAGTCCTTTTGAGGTATTACATAATGTTGGTAATGTGGTTTATGAGTCAACCTTACTTCTAGGCCTATTAGGTGTTCACTATGTTTATCACATGTCTATGTTGAAGAAGTATCATTCAGATTGTTTCTATATGATTCAATGGGAATTTGTACAACTAGATTAGAATTTGGCCTTTGAAGAGCAGTCTATACCTATTTTGAATAGGCATATTGGAAAGTTGAGGTCCAAAGAGATACCATCTACAAAGATATGGAGAAACCACCTGGTGGAAGAGGCCTGTGGGATACTAAACATGGATGTGGAGAAAATAACCCTAACTCTTTGATTATTTAGGTACTTTCTATCCTTTTCTATTTGAGAACAAATGTATATTTTAGTAGAGGATGATGTAATGACCCTTAAAGTCAATTTGTGTTTTTCCCCTTTTCCCCTATTTGACCCTCCCCATTAGTAGCTATTTATGACTTGTGGGTATGACCAACATGATTTCTGAGGTGATTGGATGCGTTTTGAGGTAGTCTTGAGTTTTGGAAATTTAAAACTTGAAAAGTTGGACTAAAATCAATATTTGGGGTTGGTAGGGTTAAATTTGAGTTTTGATAATTCCAATAAATTTGAAGGGTGATTTACGACCTATTTAGATTTTTGATATGGTTCCCTTGGCATTAGGGGTAATTTTGGACCCTTGCGGTGAATCTTTAGCTTTACTTTAATTTAGAGTTGATCACAATCATTATTTGGTCAAAATGACTTCAAAATGCTAATTTAATGATTCCAACAGATCCAGAATGTGTTTTGCAATCAATTTTCACTATTGATTTGTGTTTGAGAGTACCCGAATGAGTTTTAAATTTTTTATTAGTCTTTGCATTGTTGATATCTGGTATAATGGTCCTTCTTCGCATTCTCGAGAGCTGATATAGGGATAATACACTCTTTTCACTACTTTTTGCTCATATTTATGATTTATTGTGAGGATGATTTAGCTTAATAATATCAATTTATGCTTTGTTCCATGTTTTATTGCTTATATAAGTTATTTTGTGCAATTGAGGTGAAAGGAGCTAAAATCAGACTAAGTTGGAGAAGAAATTATAGGATTTGGCGAAGTAAAATCCAAGATGAAGCCAGAGGTTTGCGGGGAGAGTCATATGGCGGGTGTGGGTGTGGGTGGGAGGGGTTGGGGGAGAGGTTTGATTGTCACCACCTATGAAGTTTAAACTGTACAAGAAAAATTCCATGATGAGAAAAAGTAGCTCACAGTGTGAACCTCAAGGCGAGCAAATTTCCCTCGTATTGTGAGGTAGAAGAAGCAAGGGGCAATTTTTCCCTTTTTTTTGTCTGAATTGAATGGTCTTTCTAGGTATTTTTAAATTCTATAAATACCCTTCATAGGTCATTTTTTAGCAGGATAGAAGATGGTAAGAGCACAGAGCTAGACCAAAGTCTCAACTCTTCTAGGTTTACTTCTTTAACTCTTTACTTAGCATTATTTATCATTTATTGCTATGCAATCAAATTATGAGAGGCTAAAGGCCTTTTATCTAGGGTTTAGCCATAGTATGAACATCATAGTGTTTATATAGATTGGTATTGAGGAATCGACCATTAATTTTGAGCTTACTATTGTATTGTTTCACGACCAATAGGATAAATACATAATTTATAGAGTAACTCGATATAACATTAGGTGTGCCACACTAATCAATATAACATTAGGAGGTGTGCCACTATATAAAATGTAATGCATGATGTGCAGACGTGCAACTCCGATCCATTAACCAACAAGTATAACTCCAAGGAATGTATTTCTTATCATGAGTCAATTCAATTATCAATTCAAGTTTACAACTTTCAGACATTTAATCAATATAGGATCTCTTTTTTGATCCACAGATAATAAAAATATGATTTTTTCATCAAATTTGTCATAACCCGACTCAAGTTCTCAAAGAGGTGTAAAATCATAAATTAGCATGCTCAATAAGTCACTTTCATATACACTTTACATGAATCATGCTAGAAAATCAGAAATGATAGTCTAATCAAGTCAATTAATTATGTTAACCCTTTACATGACATTAGTACACCATAGTTGCTCGTCACTTCACTATACAGGACCCCGATTTCCCATTACTCCTTCATTAAAACTACTAGCATATAATGATAGTACGTTAATTTATGACTCATTTAGCATAAATTAAATAGAAAATCAATGTCCTTTGAGTCGTATCTTATGTTAGTTTACTTGGATGTAGGCGAAGAAATCAAGAAGACCACAAATGAGCAATAAAGTGTCAAAAGGAGCAAAAGTATGGAAGAAAAGGAGTAGGTCAAAGGCTGAGATTGTACAAGCTCGAATCAGATCGTACAAGCTTGATGCAGATCACAAAAGCCACACAAGGATTTCACAATTGAATAGAATTGAAGAAGCTTCTCAAGCTTCACCTATGAGAGCTTGGCTCTAGTAATGTGGATCACATAAGTTTTGTACAATCATGCTATAGCATCACACAACTAGACACAGAGTGGAAGAAGCTACGTAACTTGGAGCTATTAAATTAAGCTTTAATAAATTTGTGCGGATCACATCTGAGTATTATGAGCTCGATGGAGCTCGCTTTTCTCTCCTTGATGGAAAATTTATATTTCTCGTGCTCCAAATCCCTAGGCTCATAAAGGGGTATTTTGGTTTCTGAGCATTCATGTAGCTATTCTTGAGAATATCTTTACTTAGTGAGCAAGTTATTGAGTTTTTGTGAAGAACAAAATTTGAATTTCTCTTCTAGAATTTAGGTATTTTAATTTGGTGTTGAATATATGATTGAATTTGGAGATAAATTTGGTATATTTTCTTTCCCTTTGACTTTAAATAGTTAAATTTCCATATCTAAGGGTGTGCAATGGTGGGTCATTATTTGTAGTTGGATAGTGTTATTTTGCATCGATTCTATTAGTCATAGGTCTAATAGAATCTTCATAGTTTGAATGAAGTCGGGGGTTCCAAACTTCAGTTGTGCTTCAATTCTTACTTTGGTTGAGATAGAGGGTAAGAATTGAGGGAAGACTCTATTAACGAGGAATTGAAGTGTTTCAAGTAATAGTTGTTGATAGAGATAGAATAACTAACTTGAGGCTTAAGGATAGGGTAAATTTCATACACCTTGGGGTTTGAGAAAAGCCAAGGTGAAATGACTTTGTTGATTCAGAAATCAAAAAGCTTATATGTAATATATCCTACCTATGGAAATTCTTGACTTAGAAGTGAAACATATCTACTAACTACACTATATTGGCCCAATCAAGCACATCTCTAGGTTCACTTTCTCATTGGTTTAATCTTCAAGCAATTTTTATGTTAATTGACTTTGGTTACAAACATTTGATTGATACAATGGATTTTTACTCTAAATCACCCCATTTTATTTACTTGTTTATAAATTGCAAAGGAAAAGTGAATTACTACACTACTTAGGTTAAAGCTTTAATTCTGTTCCCTGTGGGATCAACTCCAACTCCTTGACTTGGGTGATTATATTGCAAGTGCCACGTACAATCCTCAATTTGGGAAATGGATTTAGGCATTATAAATTCTAACTCAATTGCTGGGTAGTAGGATTTTACATTTCCCTTCTTAGTGTTTTAATTCACTCTTATCTTGCATTTGTCTTAATTTACATTGTTTGTTGTTTTTGGTTTTGCTATGTGATAATATGAGCCACCATACTAGTGACGACACTAGCTACGATGGTCATATGGATGAAAAATATAACCACTAGGTCATGTGGGTTGGCTAGTTCCATCCCCTTACTTCCTACAATAGGCAATGCAGTGTTCCATGTCACAAGTACAATGCTGCACCTATTACAAATAAAAGGATTATTTGGTGGCCTTTCTTTTGAGGATGCAAATAGACATATCAAAAACTTTGTGAAGATGTGTCAACCATTTGATATTGCCAACTTCACTCAAGAGTCCATCCGATTGAGGTTCTTCCCATTCTCTTTAGTGGGAGAGGCCACCATATGGTTGGATAAACTCCCCGTGGGTTCTATCAATTCATATGATGAACTCATCATGGCTTTTTTTGAAAGGTTTTTTCCTCTCCAAGATGAAATCAACAACTTTTGGCAATTACCCAATAAGCCTCTTCATGAGGTATGG
Organism: Capsicum rhomboideum; assembly: GCA_031232105.1. NCBI lineage: Eukaryota > Viridiplantae > Streptophyta > Magnoliopsida > Solanales > Solanaceae > Capsicum > Capsicum rhomboideum. The sequence goes on from CP124711.1 coordinate 118,422,128, forward strand.
TTGTTCTTTAATAAGAAGTTGATACAATTTCCTACACATGGTCTCTCAGATGATTCGTTATTGCAAAACTTCTATAGGTCCTTGGATTCCATCAATAAGTCAGTTGTAAATAATCTAGCCAGAGGTACCCTTATGGATAAATCATTTGTACTTACAAATGCCTTGCTCTATAGGATGACAATAACAAACCATCCTTGGCATATTAGGGAAGCCAAGGTGGAACTGGGTACTACCTCCCCTACAATCACTAATGAGATGAGAAGGAAAGATGAAGAAAGAGATGAGCACATGAACTTATGACTCAAATGGACTTGCTTACAAAGCATATCATAGGTCCAGATACAAAAAGTGTCAATGTCGTATAATCTAAAGGAGGTTGATATCTTGATGATAATGATTTATATTCCCCCTACAATGAAGATATTCAATTTGTGTCTAGTCGAGTGACGAGTTCTTGCCTACCTAATAAGACCCAATCAAGGGTCTTGGAGGCAAGTAAGGGAGAATCAAGGTTAGAACAAGGATAGAGATGGAAATTGGAGAGATAGAGACTGAGTGGGAAATTGGGATAACCACCTTAGAGATTGGACCAATTGAGACAAATATAAAGGGTGGCATGATAAATATAAAGAAAGAGATTAGAGGGATAAGAAGAGAGACCTGGAACAATTTATTCCACCCAAGGATAGATAAAAAATTGCTACTCAAGAGTTCATTAGCGATCCTGTAAGGTCCAAAGTGGAGGAATTACATGCTATAGTTCTCAATCAATTTGAAGCTATGGATAAGGGTATCAAGGATATGCAAGATGATCTCTCTTCTATGAGTTAAACCATGGTGTAACACTCTACTTCAATCAGACAACTTGAGGCTCAAATGAGCCAAATATCCACAACTTTTAGCCCAAGGTTAAAAGGCACTCTCTCAAGTGACATGGTGCTTAATCCTAAATATAATAATGCCCATTGCATGTCCATCATCACTCAAAGTAGGAAAGTTCTAGGAGATAAAATGGATGATGTTGATAAATCTCCATATAAAGTAGATTTTCTTGAACAATCTAACATAATGTGAAAGAGAGTTGCAAAGTCTTTGGAAGGTAATGCTACTCCAAAGTGTGATTTTGATGACCCCAAGGTTGAGGAGAATAATAGAAGAAATCGGATGAGGTTGACGAAGATGACAACAATGATGTGTAATAAGGGGAAGTTGATTTTGAAGACGCAATAGAGGGTGAAGTCCCTCAAGTTCCTATGCCAGTTGCTAAATTCCCTCTCTATTTACTCAATGTTTAAAAAAAAAAGAGGATGTTCAATTTAGCAAATTCCTCGCTATGTTCAAGAATCTTTTGGTCAATATTCCTTTGGTAGATACCTTGCTTCAAATGCCAAGTTATGCTAAATTTATGAAATATTTGGTGACCAAGAAGAGGTGTATGGATTTTGAATCCATAGAAGTATCTCACCTTTATAATGCAATCATGTCAAGTAATTTGGTGTAAAGAAAGAAGACCCCGTGGGCGTATACTATTCCATGTATCATTGTTATGTATCAATTCGACAAAGCATTGTATGACCTAGGGTAAAGTATTAATTTGATGCCCTTAGCAATCTTTAAGAAGTTGGGATTGAGGGCTCCGAATGCTATAACTATGCGCTTAATGATGGTCGACCATTAATTAATATTCGATTAGAATTTTCTATGATATTTTGTTCAAGGTTGATAAGTTCATTTTCTCAAGGGATTTCATCATCTTTGATTGTGAAGTTTACTATAAAGTCCCCATTATACTTGATAGACCATTTTTATCTACGGGTCAGGAGTTGGTTGATGTGGAAAGAGGTTAGTTAAAGTTTTGGGTGAACAATAAAGAGTTCACTTTTAATGTGTTTAAATTGATGAAGCAACCTATTGACTTGAAAGTTATCTCGATGTCTAATCTATAGATGAGATGGTGGCTTATACTTTAGGGCCAAGTTTATTTGGGAATCTTTAGCCACTTTTCTACTAAATTATGATGGTGATGAGATGGAGACTACAATGAAATTGTGGAAGCCCTAACGGGGTTGGGTTCTTACTCCCACAATCTAAAAAAACTCGATCTAGACTTGGAAAATCAAGCATACTATCTGTCAATGTCATCCATCATTACGGTTCCTACCTTGGAGCTCAAGCAACTTCCTCATTATTTTAGATATATTTTTTTTGGGGGGGGGGGTTGTGATATTGTGCCCACGATTATTGCTTTGGATATAATTGAATGGCAAGTTGAAACCCTTGTGTGGGTCTTGAGGAGTTTCATAAGAGCAATTGGGTGGACCATTGCCGATATAATTGGGATCCCTTTAGGTATTTATATGCATAAAATTAAATTGGAGCCCAAATGTCACCCAAGTATTGAGCATCAATGGAGATTGAATCCACCTATGCAAGAGGTGGTGAAAAAGGAGATTCTTAAATGGTTGGATGCAGGTGTGGTGTATCTGATATCTGATAACAAATGCGTGAGCCCTGTCAAATGTGTGCCCAAGAAAAAAGGGATTACGATAGTCCCTAATGATAGAATTGAGATCATCTATTGAGGCCCATCACGGGGTGGCGTATGAATATGGATTATAGAATGTTGAATACATGGATCCAAAAAGATCATTAAATGCCTTTCATGGATCAAATGCTTGACAAACTTGTGAGAAAAGGGTGACAGATATTTAGGGTACAACCAAATCTCCATCACTTCAAAAGATCAAGAAAAGATCACATTCACTTGTCCATATGAGACTTTTGCTTTCAAATGATTCCATTCAGATTATATAATGCACCTATCATTTTTTAGAGGTGTATGTCATCTATCTTCTTGGATATAATTGAGGACTTTTAGGAGGTGTCCATGGATGATATTTCGATGGTGGTATATTTGTTTGAAGAATGCTTGGTACATCTTGCGGAAGTCTTGAAGAGATGTGAGGAAACCAACCTAGTGCTTATTTGGGAAAAATGTCATTTTATGGTCAAAGAAGGAGTAGTGTTGGGGCATAAAGTCTTTGAGAAATGAATTCAAGTAGATCAAGCAAAAATTAAGGTAATATCCAAGTTACCTCCTCCTTTTTCCATAAAGGGAGTACTAATTTTCTTGGGAAACACAGGGTTTTATAGGTGTTTCATCAAAGATTTCTCCAAAATTGCACACCTGTTGTGTAAGCTCTTGGAAAAAGAAACTAAATTCGAGTTCAATGAAGATTGCTTGAGGCCCTCCAAATTCTTGAAGGAGAAACTTGTCGTTGCTCCCATAATTGAAGCACCTGATTGGTCTAAACCATTCGAATTGATGTGTGATGTGAGTGGTGTTGCTTTGGGGGACATTCTTCGCCAAAGAAGAGAGAAACATTTCCACCTAGTAGACTACTCTTGTAAAACATTGAATGGTGCCTAAAAGGATTATCCAATTACAGATCAAGAGCTATTAGCCGTTTTATGTGCAATCGAGAAATTTTGTGCTTATATATCAGGTACCAAATTGGTGGTGCACACAAACCATGATGTGATTAGATACTTGCTGATCGAAAAAGATTCCAAGCCAAGGTTGATATGTTGGTTCCTATTATTGCAAGAGTTCAATTTTAAAGTCAAGAATCGAATATGCTACCAAACTCAAGTAGCCTACCATTTATCTAGGCTTGAGGTGAATGAAAATTATTTGGGAGAAGTTGACATTGATGAGTCACTCCCCGATGAAGATGTGATGAGGCTGTCAGATAGTGTGGTACCTTGGTATGTATATTTTTCAAACTATCTTGTGTGTGACATACTTTCAAATGATTTCAATTCATATTAACTCAATGAGTTCCTTCATGATGTGCATAGGTACTATTAGGAGTAGACTTACCTTTTTTGAGTATGTGTGGACAATATTATAAGAAGATATGTCTCAGAAGTTGAGATGAGATCTATCCTAGAGGCATGCTTCTATTGGCCCACACTTCATCAATATGCCCATGACTTTGTTATTTCTTGTGACTATTGTCAAAGTCATGGAGGGATTTCTAGGAGACATGAATTGCCATTGACACCAATCTTGGAAGTCAAGTTATTTGACGTTTGGGGAATCGACTTCATGGGTTCTTTTGTTAGCTCGTGTGGTAACAAGTACATTTTTGTGGATGTGAACTACATGTACAAATGGGTTGAGGAAGTTGTATTTCCTCATAATGAGAGCCATAGTTTCACTTATTTTCTCAAAATATCATATTTTCACAAGGATTCTCCAAGCCATCATTAGTGATGAATGCTCTCACTTTTGCAACCATTCAGTTGGATCTTTGCTCGCTAAGTGTGTTTTCAAACATAAGGCGCTAACACCTTACCATTCTCAAGCTAGTTGCCAAATTGAAGTGTCAACGTGAGATGAAAAGCATATTGATAAAAGCGGTAAATACCAATTGTACGGATTGGGGCCCGAAAGTTAGATGATGCATTGTAGGCATATCAGATTGCCTGTAAAATTCCAATTAGGATGTCCCCATAAAAAAATATGTTTGAAAATTCATGCCATTTGTTAGTTGAATTGCAACACAAATCTTTGTGGGCCTTAAAAAAATTGAATCTAGGTTGGGATTATTCCTCAAGGGAAAGGGTGGAGTAAGTTCACAAACTTGACGGTTTCTTATTCAGGCATATTAAATCTCCATGATTTACAAAGAGCACATGAAATGGTGGCATGATTCCAAGATCTTAAAAAGGGAGTTCCAAGCTAGTGATATAGTCTAGCTATTCAACTCGAGTCACTAATTGTTTCTGGAAATCAAAGGGGTCCGGACCCTTTTGGGTAGTGCAAGTTTTCCCATATAGTGCTATCAAATTTGAAGGAGAGGATGGTTCTAGATTCAATGTGAATGGTCAATGCTTGAAATAATATTTGGGTATTGTAATGGGCATTTCAAAGATTGAGGTGATTTGCCTTGATGATGCCTAAAAGAATCATATCCACTTCATACCACGACGTTAACTAAGGCACTTCTTGGGAGGCAACCCAAGTTTTATGATAAACTTTTAGTTATTTTGGTTTATGTTTGTTGAGATGTACAATTGTTTTGAAAGGATGGGTTGGTGAAAGCATGAAAAGAAGTCCATGTACAAAAATCTAGGTAGCCATCCACTTGTGCTTATTGCATTGTTCTTTTGCATATCACTCAAGTGGTTTGACAATGTAGAAAACGATCTAATATTTCTGAGCTCCAATTATGCTTACTTTTGCATATGACATTGCACCTTTGCGTATCGCCAAAGTGCATTGCATAATGGCATAAAAATCCTGTCATCATTAAATAAAATTTCATAGCCCCAACATTGCATTACTAGTTGTGTAAGCCGCCACATACTTATGTGAGCTCGATCAGGCTTGCAAAAATATGTGCGATAAGTTGATAATTTAAGCAAAAGAGGGATTTTAATGGTTCAAACTTTCCATATTCCCCCTATCAACCAAAAATTCATTACTTCCATCACTCATAATCCGTCTTCCACCACCGTAGGTACAAATTCTTCGTCACACCCACACATACCCACATAAAAAAGTTGTCTATTTGTGTCACTAGTGGTCTTATCACTGTCAAATCTCTTTGTTGTTTCTGGTCAAGTTGTCCTTTTTAATCAAAATTTCATCGGTATGTTTTCATGATTTTGTTCTAAGTTCATTAAGGCATGTGTGTGAGTTTAGTGCGTATGAGTTTTCTTGCAAAATAGAAGTTGGGTTGTACTTGCATATTAGTGATTTTGTTTCCCCCTAAATCACCCCCAACAAATCTTGAAGATGTTCAATTTCTCTTTGATGTAGTTAAAGCAAAATATAGATATCAGAGAACAAATTCTAAGGTAAGATTGGTTTTTGAAATTGTTCTTGTATGCTTTAATAGATGATTAAGTTGTTTGTTGTGTGCTTAAAATGTAGTTGTTTGTTCCATTGATTCTTTCTTGAGCTATAATTGAAGGCTAAATAATGAATTAGGGTTGAGTTAAATGTGTTAAATTTAAATTAGTTTTCTTTTGAGTCGATTTGTGGGTTGTTCTTGATGAATAATAGTGTGTGTTTGTTTGTGTGGGGGGGGGGGGGAGGGGGGGGGGGCAGAAATTTGATTACCCTCAAGTTGTGCATAGGTAGCCTAGGGAATTTTTAATATTGCTCGAAAATCTATATTAATGGACTTGGTGTTGACTTGAGAAGATGATGAATTTTACAGTGAGTTTGAACCTTTGTGAAATATGCATTACTTTGATGCGATACACACAAGGGAACCACAAGCCCGCACAATGTCCAAGTGGACTTGAGGTTTTGAAAGGTTAAGTTTTGCGAGCTCCATAAGGCGTGCATAACTTTGATGATGTGATACACACAACTGCCTCCATGATCACATAACTTCACAATGTTTCCTGAGTCCTAATTTGCCTACTTTTGTGCGCTTACTATTTTCTTGTATAACTTTGGTGCAATATATGCATCAGTAATACGAGTTCATCGCTCTTTTGTGTTCTTTGATTTTGAACTATGTTTTTTATTTCTAACCCTATGATTGGATGTTAATTACTTTTTTCTATAGAAAATGGCCCTAAAGAAGACTGCTCCACCTACTAAGACTCCTCCATCAAAGCTCCTCCAACCAAAGCTCCTCCAACCATGGCTTTTTAAACCAAGGCCCCTCCGAACAAAGGGAATTCCATTCTAGAGTAAATAAATCCTACCGAGCTGCTGATGTAAGGAATAAAAAATGTATAAGATTCAATCAACTTGGGGAACTACAAAAAATACCTCACAAGTTCATGACTCCATTGATAATGATTCAGGCTTCTTCTTTTAACTCAGAGCTTGAGAGGGACATACTCCAGTTCATTCTCCCACTCCTAGTCCTCCTTTACCACCAACCAAAAAGAAAAGCGATTAGATGAGGTCTAAAGTAGCCTCCAATCCCAAACTAGTGCTAGATCCTAGAATGTTAAATAGATTCAAAGCTTCGAGTGGTGGAAAAATCTTGGAGAAAAAGGTGTTATTGCCAGATGAGTTGATTGATCAATACCCATCCATTTAGAAGAAAATCAAGTACCATAACTGGTTAGCTTCACTAAGCCACTCACAAAGTACAATCCAGTTTTGGTGCTACATTTTTATGAAGCATGTGGTGCTTTGCTACCCAGCAAGAGAAAAGAGAATCAACCTCAAGAGGTAAGAGATATAGTAAAGTTTGAGGGGTAGATATTGACTATCGTGCCCTATTTTTCTCGAGAAAAGCGGGATCCGACGTGACAAAATATTTTTGGGATTGTTTGGGGTGAAGAGTCGCCACCTAACGAATTAAGGTGCGTTAGGGCACCATTCTAGACTAATGACGAACTTATTTTAATAGTCTACGTCAACCAGAAATTCGGGTAAGGGTTCAGGTTATCTCGAAAGGAAGGTGTTAGGCACCTTTCGAGATCCACAAATGTGGATCCCGGCCGAATCTATATATTATGTGGGGAATTCTATGTGATAAGTGAAGGTCTATTATTTTATTAACTTAATGTTAACTAAGTGTTTAAACAGGAAAAATAGTTATTTGTCTAATCAATATAAACCAAAGTAATACACATTAGAAAAATATATATGACAAGGAAAATAAAATATCAGATGAGCAAGAAGAGAGAAGGACACAACTTATATAACCGAAATATTTTTATTTAAATAATAACGAACCTAAACTACCCCAAATAATTGAACATTCAAAATAAGATTAAAAAAAAACTGATTTGGAAAAGATTTTATACAAGGAGTTAGTTTTAACCTATTCGGATCAGCAACCGGCTTATTGTTAATTTTAGCCTATTTGGATCAGCGACCGGCTTATTAACGGATGACAATGTCATATGTTGCATTGTCGAATTCTGCTCGGAGCAACTTACATCATTTTCGATTTTCTACCTATCCCACCTAGTTTGGTTATTAATCTTAAATGCGTTCTAAAGAAAACGATGAAACTAACGTTTCCTAAAATGCCTACCCGTCCCAATTTAATGTCCAAGAGGCATTAGACTTACTATTTTAGGATTTGGTTATAGACAATAAGAAAACTAGGCTGCCTAATTAGACTCGAAATTCGCGTCAATCAAAACAAATAAGACTAGCATTTAGCACACAACGGTTTCAAATATGCCTCTTGCTTGATTAAAATAATTAAGATGATTAGCATGCTTGAAAAAAAGAAGATAATTATTTATTTTTATCTGATTAAAACCTATAGGCATGGTTTATATTCGAGACGTATTAATCAAGGTGCCGAAAATTAATTTGAGTGCTAGATGTTAGATTAGGGATGCTGAAAATTAATTTATGTATGTAGAAAATTTATTAAAATTAATTGGGAATTAACTTAAGTATGATGAAAATTGATTTAAAAAATTAGTTAAACATGCAGGAAATTAATGTAAATATGCAGAAACTTAACTTAATTGTGCAGAAATTTTAATCTAAATATGCAGGGAATTAACTTAATATGCTGAAAAATTAATAAATTGTGCAGGTCATTTAATTTTCAAATATGCAGAAAATTGATTTAATTGCAGAAAAATTAATAAGTTGTGCAGGAAATTTAATTTTCAAATATGCAGGAAATTGATTTAATTGTGTAGGAAATTTATTTAACTGTGCAGAAATTTTAATTTAAATATGCAGGGAATTCAGTTTAATTATGCAGGAAATTGATTAGAAAATGTTGGAAATTGATTTAAGGTGCTGAAATTAATTTTTCGATGCTGAAAATTAGTTTTCATTGCTAAAACAATGATTTTCTAGGTGCTGGAAATTAGTTTCAATATACTGAAAATTAGTTAAACATGACCGGACCTTAATTTAAAATATGCTTAAAACTAATTTAAACATGCTGGAAATTAATCAAAGTGTACAGAAAAATTATTTAAAATGTGCAGAAAATTATTGTAAATATACAGAAAATTAATCAAAGGGTGCCGAAAAATTATTTCCATGTGCAGAAAATTATTTTAAATATGCAGGAAATTAATCAAAGTACAAGGAATTAACTTAAAGTGCTGGAAATTAATAAAAGGTGCTGAGAAAACAAATTTAAACTGCTGGAAAATAATTTAAAACGTTAGAAATTGATTTTAAAAATGCTGAAAATCAATTAGAAGTTGCTAAAAAATAATTAGACACACGATAAGTTAAATTAACATGCTCGAACTTAATTTAATAAGTTGAAAGTTAATTAATAGTCCTAAAACATGATTTCTAATGATAAAACAATTTGATTAGGAATTCTAGAACGTATTGCCTAAGTGATAAATAGTTACGTTATTAAGACATTCAAGTCACATAATCCCCGCCCCCATAAGCAGTCCCCATAATTCTTATTTATTAATACAGTTTGTACAATAAATATTACAGACCGATGAATAAGTAAAGAAAAAGAAAACAACGAGGACTAAGTTGGACAACCCTTAACCAATTTCTAATTCTTGGCAACTCTTCATCTTGTCCAACCCAAATCGACCTTCTAATAAGAACCTATCAAGCACAGTAATGCATACCAAATCGCACAAACACAAAATATGGGAAGGCACACAGTGCTGTATGGAAGGCCTAATCTTTGTTCTAACCACATTCATTTAAGCAACTAGAGAACAAGAACACATATATGGATGAGATTAGAAACCAAGTTTAGGTTAAAACCATATAGGTATGCTTTTCTACTTAGTTAGTCTAAGGTTTATAGACATGCTAACACATAGGTATTAAATGCGTCATTGAAGGAACAAACCAGTTAACCACAGGAAGTAAGTAGAACCAAGCTTTAAACACCAATCAAGATGAGATTAGTTGACAACAAATGGCAAATCGAAACCAAGAAATACCACTTCTCGAACGCAAGCAAGATGAGAACTCAAAGTATTTTTTTTTTTGTTTAGAAAAAGTGTTTAAGAGTATCTATGAGTGGAAGTCAAATTCTGTCCCCATATGAGAGAAGGGGGTTATTTTTATAGTAGAAAATGACTATTGAGTTGTCAAATAAAGCTAGGATCATTACCAACAATAGAAGAAGCAATCCAGGGATTTCTTTCCTTAAACAAAATGGTTAAATAGGTATAGAACAACAAGAGTCTTGAAATCATCACACAATCATAGGGAAATCGCACCAAGTAAGAATCTCCCAACTACCATAGTCAACGTATGAGATGTGGTTATACTTGAATAAGGAAAGGATTAATTCAAATCAAACTTGTTTGGTTTTGGACAGAAACATTCTCAATAAGGTAATAAAATCAATCAAGCACCAAATCTGTCCAGTATTGAGGAAGAGAATAATTCGTGAGAAGTTTTCTCAATCAATTTAAGCCTAAAATCAGTCCAAGATTACCAAATGAATCAAATTCATAGGTTATCAAAATTCGAAATCAAAAAAGAAAGGAAACAACCGGACTAAAATTCTGACTTGATTTACAAAAAAAAAAATTTGTAATCATAATACTCAGACATAATATAAACATGTAATTTAATGTAATGAACACACGATTTACACAAAGGAACATGATTTGAGATGGTTCACGTAAACAATAGACAAAACATATAGTAGCATGAATAGGCAAATACTAATCAAACTCAACACAAAATTTAATCACAGAGAAATCAGTCATGTATAGAGCTAGAGGACTAACCAATTGAGCGTAGAATGAACATTAAAAGATCATACCTCGACGGAATCTTACGAATCCGTACTAGAATCGAAACCTTGAATCTTCAATAGAAATAGAGACAAAACGGGTGCCTTCAAAGCTTTCGATCATCCACGATTTGACCATGAGAAATTGTGGGAGTTCCATACATGATGCTCACTCCATCGGAACTTTCTAAAAATTTTCGAGAACAAAGAACTTCGGGGCTTTTGAAATTTTAATGGAGAGAAGAAAAAGAGGAAGAGAGACAGAAAGGGAAGGGGGGAAGAGGAGAAGAGGGGTAGCGACTGTGGTGGTTCGCCAGTGGGAGGCGGTGCGGCAGCGGAGAAAAGGGAGGTTGAGGGGGAGAGGAGAGAGAGATCTCAGGAGAGAGAAGGTGAGAGAGAATAGAGGGTGGCGACTGTTTTACTGATGTTTGGGGTTGCGGGTGTTGGTGGTGTTTAGCGAAATCGGGATTTTGCGGGCGTTGAAGGAGATGAGATCGACGGCGATCGGCATGGGGTTCAGTCAGTAGTGGAGAGAGGAGAGAGGTCAGGGAGAGAGGAGCTCCGGCGGATGGGGTTAGCCAGAGCAGTGGAGCTGCGGGACGTTTCACCGATCATGGTGACCGAAGCTGTGGAGGCGGTGCCGCGACAGGGGTTGAGAGAGATCGGGAGTCGATGGAGAGAGAAGGGGCGGCTGTGGGGTGGTGAAATAGATTAGGGTTAGGTTTGTTTTTTATTAAAAAGGAAGAAAAGAAGGATTTAATTTCAGCCGTTGATCGTACGATCAATGGCTGGGATTTAAATTGCAAGAATGGTCAAAATTGATTTATTTAAATTGGGTTTAATTGGAGTTGGATTGGAATTTAAAATTGGGCCAAATTAAGCTCAATTTAGGCTAAAATTGACACGAAATTGAGTACAAATGACTAGATTTTAAATAAATTGGGGAAATTGAATTGAATTAGACTGCTATTTAATAAAATTAGGAAATATATAATAAAATACTGACAAAATTAATCAATGTTATAAAATCATTATGACACGTAATATATCATTTAAAAATCAACGACAAAATGATTTGAAACAGAATAGGCATCTATGAATACAAAATTTAAAAATACTATAATAATAATAATAATAATAATAATAGTAATAGTAATAGATTACGTGTTGTAAATTATGAGTATGTACATTTGCGAAAATAATTTAATAAATATTTATAAAATTACGTAAAAATATTATATTTAAATTAGTAAATTGTATATTATATAAGAAGAATAAGAATTAAATGCTAAAAGTAAATTGTATACTTTAAAAATCATGAATACGAAATGTCAGAATTTATTTGATACCAAAATAGTAGTTAAAAATTCAAAACTAATATTTTTTTGATAAAATAGCATTCTGGGAGGATATCGGGAGGTCAAAATTCGGTGTCAACAGCTGCCCCTTCGTTGCTTGGGAATGATGAAAGAATTGTCAAGTAATGAATGTTGACTTAGTAGCCAATTTTGTCTACCGATAGGATGGTTCGCTGGAATCGAAAAGCAAGAGAGGTTTATTAAAATTATGTGGCCGAGACTTTGGTTTCAAGTCTCCTACATATCTCTGATTTTACCAGAATCAGTCCATGTGTAGTTCTAGATTTAGGAACAAATGAGATTTCTAAAGAAAATTGACGAATGTGAAATTTGAATGAAGATAGCACGAGTTGACGAGATTGGAGTATGAGTAGTTTTGAAATGTGGGATGTGAATATGATTTAGGTTAGGTTGTGAGATATAGGTATAAAGAATCATGTTTCGGAGACGGAAGGAGAATAATTCTCAAACGTCTTTCCTTGTGCTTTTAAAGAGCTTACCTGCAGTTTCTAACATAACTAGATAAAATGGTTAGCCCATAAGCATAGAAAATATTAAATAATGTGGGAATAAGGAATAACAATAGATAACAATAATGATAATAGGATATAAGGAAGCGTATCTGTTTGACGTTGTGCTGGTTGACCAAGATTTTTGAGGAACCTCAAAAATCTGCCCCAATTTTGACTTTTAAGGAGAATGTGCTCACGTTGACTATATGCCTGCAAAATCAATTGTCCTTATTTTAGGGACGATGAGCCCAACTGTCTTATTTTAGGGCAGACAAACCTGGCATATCCTTTTTAGGACGGATAAACCAACATATCCTATTTTAGGGTGGAAAACCCAGCATATCCTATTTTAGGGCAGAATGAGCCCGACACATCCCTTTTTAGGGCGGATAACCCGGCATATCCTATTTAGGGCAGATAACCCAGCATATCCTATTTTAGGGCAGAAAAGTCCGGCATATCCTTTTTAGGGCAGATAACCCGGCGTATCCTATTTAGGGCGGATAACCCAGCATATCCTATTTTAGGGCAGAAAAGCCCACCGTATTCTATTTTAGGGTGGATGAACCCGACATATCCTATTTAGGGAGGATGAACCCAGAATATCCTCTGCGTTTTCTGTAGCTTCTTGTCATTTTTCTGCCATTGTGATGAAATTTTTGAGTGCCCCTCAAAAATTTCTACCCCAGTTTATAATATGTTTCACACTTTCTTGCGAATCAAAATATTTTCTTCTGGTAGAATTTTTGAGGTAATCTCAAAAATTCTGCCCCAGTGCTACTTGTGAAGTCTTATATTCCTGCATCACTCAAAGAAAATTGTTAGTTCAAAAGAAATGGTTGTCTTGTATTCGAACATCAAGGTTCGACTTCGAGTCTGCAATTGTCATTTGAAGTCACAGAATGGGTCAAAATAGTTTAGATTTGTTGAATAGAATTTTGTCAAAAGCTAACATGATTTGAATATGAAGGGGAAATAAAATTTTATTAGATTGATACCGAACCCAAGAATGAGCTGCCTACGTATCCAAACAGAAGTCAGGTCAAACGTAGTTCATGAATACAAAGAGAAACATAAATGAAAGAAGGAAATTTTATTCATTGAAAAGAGAATTGGTACTTTGAAAGTAATGGTTTTGTCCTTGTAAGCTCCTTTGATATGCTTTACGCTTCCTTGTCAAATGTCTCGGGACAATCTCTATCGGGTCACCTTGGACAATAATTGTTCCTGTGGCAGGATCATAGATGTTGCTTAGTGGCCCTTATTGTACTATAATCTTGCCCTTCTCAATCAAGTCTTGGATCTTGTACCTCAATGCCAAAAATTCCTCAATATCATGAACTTGGATATTTGAATGATATGCACACCTTTTGGACAAGTCAAATTTTGAAGGTACGTATTTAGGGATCCATCCTTTCCTTGGTTTCAGAACTCCTTGAGCCGACAATCTTTGAAATATGTTGGATAAAGGTTCAGTCAAAGGGGTAAAGATACGAGGTTTCATTTTCTTTGGTTGATGAGAATTGGATGGTATTGGATCATGTTGGTGAGAATTTGGGTATTGAAAACCTTGTGGGTTGTAGGTGTCAAAAACAGCGTATGCTTGTTGGGTATTTGGATAATGTTGTTCTTGAGGTGGGATGGTTGAGATGTCTTCTTCTTTTTCCGCTTTTGGCGAAGCTTTCAGTGCTTGAAAAGTAGCTTGTATTGCGAAAACATCAATAACTTTTCCTGTCCAAATACCATATTCTAATCTTTTCCCAATTTAAGATTAGATCGTCGAAGTTTTGAATACATAAGCCGAATAATTTTTGATAGTATATACCATCTAGCGACCTGACAAAAATTTGCATCAACTATTCTTTAGGCACAAGAGGACGTATCTTAGAAGCTTTTAATCTCCATCGTATTGCATATTCCTCAAAATATTCATGAATCATCTTCTTTACTTCAAGTAAGTCTAGCATCATTGGATCGACCTTGATATTAAACTTATATTGTCTCACAAAGTCTTGAGCCATGTCTTCCCATGTATACCACTTGTCAAAGTCTTGTTTGACATACCAAGTGAGTGCTATTCCTTACAAGCTCTGAATGAAGAGTCTCATTAGTAAAGCTTCGTTATGCCTGATTCCAACTAATCTACCACAATAGTCCTTTAGATGCATGATCGAGTCTCCAAGCCCATCGAACACATTGAATTTTGGGACTTTATATCCTGGAGTTAAACCAACCCTTAGATGTAGACACAGTTTCTCATACCTCAAGTCATAAATGCCTTTGGAACATAGACACTCATCCAACCTCTTTTCTAAGTCAAGAAACTTTGTTGCAGTGTAGGTGATTCCCCATCATGTATTACCATGTTTTGCAAAGTACCAAGATTGACGTGTGTCAAAGATGTTTGTTGAGGAGACAAATAAGAAGATAGGCAAGAAGTTTTTTTGTGCTGGGGAAGAAGCAAAATTTGTGTTAGAAAAAGGATCAAGATGGTTAGGCGTATTTTGTCAAATTGCAGACTCTTAGCGGATTCAATGTTCAAATGCTAGACAACCTTTAAACAAAATAAATAAATCAAACAAAAGTTACCACATAACACAATTAAGTTTAAAGCAATATAAATAGAAGACATTACAAGATGAAGAGTATGACTTAATAAGTGATCTAAGCATAGAGATTTGGACTTCTAACGCACGAGACAGATGATAGTGACAGAACTTACGCTTTGGAGAGATTAACATGATGCTGAATTTGAAATTGTGGTGGTAAATAAGATAAGAAAGCTAGGAGAATGAACAAGGTCGACTTATGTTGAATATCATAACTGTTAATTTGAAACATCCTTTGTGATTGATATCATCGTTAATCCTTCCAACTTCATACAAAGTGATAAAAACAGGGGGAAATAAAATTTTTATTATGATGAGACCGAACCCATTAAATGAGTGCCTACGTATCCCTCTTATAGGGGAATCAGGTCAAATGTAGTTCCAATTACATAAAAGGAAAGCATAAAAAAAATCCATGTTATTCCAAGTACGTAAAGCTTAAAGTAATTTCATATGCTTGAGAGACTGAACATGATATCCTCTTTATCAGTGCCAAACAGGTGTCAGTCATGCTTAGAAAGTTAATCAACACCGAGCTTTAACCCTGTTACAGTTATCATCTTGGTATCAATCATTGCTTGAATCTTGTCCCTCAAGGCAAAGCACGCCTCTATGGGATGCCCTTTCATTCCAGAGTGGTAGGCACAGATCTTATCAGGATTGTATCGTTTATACTGAGTGTTAACAGTTGCGGCAGGGATGGGTGTGATGTAGCCTGCTTCTCTGAGTTTTTCATACAATTGAGTTATGGGTTCAACTAGAGGAGTGTATTGTTTTGGTGGATTTTTCTGCAACTTGACTGGAGGTTTAGCGAATTGATTGGATCATTGATTTGTTGGTGGATTTAGATAAGAAATGGGAATGTATTTTGATGTTGGAGCAATGGATGGGAGTGGGTACCAAACAGTTTGAGGATGAGGTTTTGTGGAGGATTGAGGGTAACAGGCGTAATTTGGTGTTGGAGTGATTTCTGGAGATGGATACCATATCAGTTGAGGGCGACTTTTCTTTACTATCTTCCCCTCGCTTATCAAATTTTGTAGTTCTCTTCTCAACTGGAGGCATTCATCCGTGTCATGACCAGGCATGCCAGAATGGAAGGCACAATGCTTTTGGGGATCAAAGAAAGGACTTGAAGGGCAATAAGAACCAATAAGCTTAGGCTGTAAGATACCATGTGACCTCAACATTTCAAAAGTGATTGACGGTGGTTCGTCTAAGAGTGTCATAACTTGGGATTTGCTCACTTCGAGCTTTGGAGCCTTTGATGCTTCATTGATAATTGCCTTTCCCTTATTCCTGAATTGTGGCTCAACCAAACCAACCTTGTCATGCATTAGAGTTTCACCTATGAACTTCCTCTTTAGCCTATTGTCGAACAGCCCTATAAAGTCATCTGCCAAATTATCCCAAGAAACCCACTTGCTTGTATCTTTATCTGCGTACCATATCAATGCTAGACCTGTAAGTGAACTGACAAAAAGTTTCATTTTAAGACCATCAGTTTGCCCTATAACTGCTAGCTCATCCAGGTACGCTTTCAAATGGGAATGAGGATCGCCTGACCCGTCATATAACGGAAAGTTCAAGTCCCTAACTTTATCCTTATTTTCTTCTCCTGATTTGGATAACTTATCCATCTTGAGCTGTTGACATGACCCTGCCTTATGGTTAGAAATCTTTCCTCCTGTTTCATTCTCTTTGCCCATCTCTGTCAACCCATTGAGAGCTTTTTGTAGTGCAACTGAATACAAACTCGGAGATACTTGTGCATCACCATTAGGCATAAGTGAGGTCATCAATACTGGCGACTCCATGGTGTAGATGGGAGCACTAAAATCAGGTTCGGACAATTGCTCTGGAAAGTCTAGTGGCATATCAGCTGAATGTCGAAGATTGGTCATTATTCTTCTGATTCTCTCAATTTTCCTTTCCATACTCATGATGCTTGACTCAAAGGGAGTAAGTATGTCTTGGTGCAAACCCCCACTCTTACGCTCAGCTTCACTATTTACAAGGTTGATAAACATTGCTTGACTAGCCATTTCTGATGTTCAACTTTAGTCAACCTTAGAAGAAAGGACTTATGATTAGTAAAACGCACGACAATATAATGTTTATGAGTAATATCATGGAGTAAAAACATTTGAGTTATGCTTATTCGAAATGAATAGGAGTTATGAGAGCTCTATACGGCTTAAAAGTTGGGAAAGCTAGAGTATGTCACGAATATGAAAATGATATTGTCAAGAGTTATGGTGAAGACAATGGTATGTCAATATTGAAGGTGTTGATTAAGAATATCCTAAAATAATAAATTACCCTAAAAGAGTAGAAATAACCTAGAACATCCTATCGAGGAATGGATCGGTTCAAAAGATGATTAGTATGTTGAAGGATACTTTTAGAGCATGAACTCAATCTATGAAGATAAACGGAAGGGGAAGGGGATTTTTGACTAGGCCATAAGATTGTATGATTCAGGCCTAAAGAAACATAACTCGATGGGGATTTTAAGGAACTCTAAAAATAACGGATTCTAAGAGTAAGGAATGATTAAGATACAAGATAGGCAAGATATTAGCACAAAAATGCAGAAATTAACATATAGCAAATAAGATTATGCGTCCTTTTGGGGGCGTGAACCCCTTGGGAAGGTTAAACCATTGACCTTAACACATTGAGGGTATTAAGACCTTTTAGGTTTAATGAAACACATATTCATTAATAAAGAGAAACACGGGTCAAGTTCCAAAGAGATAGTGACATATAGCAAATAATATGCATGTCTGCCTTTGGGTGGTGGGTACCCTTTCGACAAGAGGTTAATTTCTAACTTTGTGGATTAACCTCGAGGGTCAACCACCTATGGCTAATGAATGCATAACTTAAATGCAAGGGGTAGATATGGTACTATCTTAAGTTTTGTAGGAGTTGATAGACACGAACTGTGGATAACCTTATACGAGAAGGCACGTGGTCTTACGGTAGTAAAACTATCCGTTCAATTGTGTCTTAGCCGACTCTCTATAACAGGGTTTCGAAGAGAATATGGAGAAGTGCGAAGGCACAACATCCGAGTATAGTGAAAGTGTGTGAAAGTGTGAAGTTCCCAAGTGGGGGAAGTATGAGCGAAATGTCAATTATGTAAAGCAGTAACACATAGCATGTAATGAAAAGCGATAACACATTGAAAAATATAAGAAAACAACAACAAATAAGGAAAATAAATAAGTACACAATTAAAGGGATAATTGAGGGAATACAAGATAATATATAGACAAGTAAAAAGGGGAAGAAGTTGTTGGTCATGGAAAAATGAATCACTTTAGCGAAACAAAGTAAGAACAATAAATGAAAATTGTCGAACAACTATTTAAAGAAGGAATAGAGTTAATCATAAAAGGGGTAAACATCAAAACTGCATGCAAGTCAAAAGAAAAATAAACATAAAATCCCACGTAACACATGAATTCGTAATGGTTAGAACCTGAGCATCCCCAATAGAGTCGCCATGCTGTCGCGCCCCATTTTTCTCGAGAAAAACGGGATCCGATATGGCAAACTCTTTTTGGGATTGTTTGGGGTAAAGAATCACCACCTAACGAATTAAGGTGCGTTAGGGCACCATTCTAGACTAATTAAGAACTTAAATAGTCTACGTCAACCAGAAATTCGGGTAAGGGTTCAGGTTATCTTGAAAGGAAGGTTGATGTCACCCAAAGTATACCTCCGAAAAAGTACAATGCGGTCACTGAATCAAATATAGAACCCAACTAGGTTGGGGTCGATCCCACAAGGAATAGGTCGAAGTGTGAGTAGACTACCAGATGGAATAATTGAAAAGTAAATAAAACTGGGGGGTTTTGCTAGTGAATAATAACAATGGCGATTTCTGGTTGTGTTGAGTTTGTAAACAATAAGAGAAATTCACTAGGACTGTGATCCCCAATGATTCCTTAACTACACCGGTTACTTGTGCTTAACAAGATTGCCCCGCTGCGCTGCATGCAAAATCTAACAAGTTAGGTTTATCTAACTGTCTCTCGACCTTCATTAGACGAATTTCACTCTTCTCCTCTCGGACTCCTAGTGTCGCAATACTAACCCTTGTCCTGGATTTCAGATAACCTTTTCTGCTAAGGCTCCGGTTATTAGATGAAGGTTGATAGCTTCAAATCTCTGTTGTTATCTCCTTTTCCCAATATCTACCTCTCTCTCGAGCAACTCTAGAATCTAGGCTAGTTTCTAATGTTTGCAACTGTTAGAAAAGCAATCATAACGAAGGAAACAACAGACATGCACACACAACAGTACAAAGTTGCTTTGCACTTAACCAGTTTCGTTAATTCCTCATGGTTCACACAACCCTAGTTGATGGGTTTAGCTGCTCATAATTGTAAGAACACAAGAATAATTAAAAGATGAAAGCATAATTCTAATCTCACAAGAATGAAGGAAAACCAAAATTTCAATTATCAATAAAACTCCAAATTAGGGTTTGAGAATACAAAACCAAATATATGTCTGAAACAGTATGAAATAACTCTCAAAGTAGTAAATTTTCCAATTCTCGCACTTAGGACTACATAGGAGTATTTATAGATACAAAACTAGTCCTATCCAAAACCAAATAGGAGAACAGAGTCGGCAACTTCCACGGTATCGTGACTTGGTGTCGTGGAACCAAGTCACGCCACGTAGGGTGATGTCATGCGAATCAGGCTCAATTTGTGGTCTTCAGAAGTTGGATCACGACAGACTTCCACGTCACACCACGTGACCCCTGTCGTGGAAATCAGGCTGATTTTTCAGTCTCTGGGCGTCACTCATGATAGCCACTCACGTGGCTTGAGTGGCTTCAACGCCACATGACTTATGGCGTGAGTGGCTCTATTATACAACCTCTTGTTCTTTCTTCGTCTGACACTTCGTTCTCGGGCTTGATTCTTCCTCCTTTGCTCATTTTGCCTTTAAAGCCTGTTTTCCTACAAATTAGGACAGAAACCACATCATACCAACAAAACATACCCAAGTTATTGCATATTTTCCTCGTTTTAAGCATCAACAGTGCCATGTAACCATGGCACATCAACACCCTCAACTTAGAGCTTTTGCATGTCCTCAAGCGAACAAAATAAAAATACACAAACACAATGCTTAACTAAGAGAAACCTAAGGGACCTATGGCAGTCAACTTATTGCTTTTGACACAAAACCTTTTCGACCCCTCCTATTTTCAAAGCAAAACTAAAGTGTGTATGTAAGCAGCATAGGATCATGACACAGAGGGGATCAAGTGATGGCACTAAATTATGCACAAACAACTAAGCGGATATGCAATTTGGCACGTCTCGAACAACTAGCAGCTAATTATGCAACCCATGTGTTCTCACACTCAAACAAGTCCCATGCACTCTCAGTAAACTAATGAATATCAAAATAGGGACGAGGTCAAAGCACTCACGCTCACAAAGAAGTTAAGACAGTGTGCATTAAATACCATAGGCTTGCCCTTATTTTCTACGCCTTCGTTTTCGGACAGTCGGACAAGGATCACTATAGGACTTTACTCGGCTTGTAATGTAGGCTTAGGGACGGGTATGGTGCATATGGGTATAACTCAACCCTCCTTGACACTACACTATTTTTGGCTCCACTTTCCAACCTTTTTAATTTTTATTCTCCATTCTTTTATTTTTATATTTTGGGTGTGATTTTTCTTCTCAAACTTTAAACATATATACATTTTTTATTTTTTTTATTTTTCTTTTTTTATTTTTTTTTCTTTTCTTCTTCACACCCAAATCAGTTTTCTCTTTTTCTTTTATTAACCCTTCTTCATACCCAACTCAATCTACACACCCCTATAATAGCCACCCTCAACTTAGGCGATTTGCCTGAGTTGAGGTACACAGTGTCCAATGAGGGACCAGGGCCAAGAAAGGTTCATTGTGATTAAAATGGGAACGTGAATAGGCTAATGAAGGAAATAGGACAATTATGGTTCAAAGTCGGGATCAAGGGATACTTCTTCCTTTGGTTTGGCATTTAGGCTAAAAGTGGACTTTATTCAACAACGGCCTATGATCCTTTCCTAATCCCTATCCTTTAACTTAGGTAAGACCAACCGGGCAAGTTCTGGATCGCACACACACAGCTAACTAAGTAGTGACCTCTCACACACATAGCACAGGGTTGTATTACTAACTACTACCTATCCGTTCATACAATGCTAGCTACGGTTATTTGCCTATAATTCTAGTGCCATAACAAGATCCAACATCTGTCACACACAAGCATGCTATTCACACAATTCAAAATTTCAGGAGGGGTATCCTTAACAATCAAAACACATAAAAAATCTTTCAAAACTGGACTGCTCTAAAGTTCCCTCATTTTTCTCCTAATATAGCAAGAAACATAAAAACATCAACAATAACATCCTAAACATGCCGGTTCTACTATGATAGCACACTCGGGAGAAAAGAAACACGGCAACAAAACCCCCAAGTGGTGGTACACCAACCCTAACTAAACATGGTGCAATGCCCTCAAGGCACCGATATCAATCAAATGCAAGGGAGTGAAGACATACCTGTGGTGCTCTAAGCATCGAAAGTGGGCCCGCCAGTAGCGAGATCATCAGACTGTGCAGTAGGCGCATCCGGTGGGGGGATAGCCTGACTGGAAGATGCAGCACACGCTCTCTGCTCCGCCTCAATCTGGCTCGCATGGTACTCTACCTGGGAGGATTTAACAGCCCTCCTCAGATCACTCTCGAACTCCTCATCACTAGCACCCCTATCCGCCGGACTGCGGGGTCTCTTGCCTCTATCTATCAGAGGCTCTTCGTCAGCTAAAAAATCAACCTGAAATGTTGGTCGTACAGAGGTCGAGACAGGCATAGGTGGTATAATGGGAGTTCTAGTCGATGCCAGTGCCCGAACCTCCTCTCTCAACGCAGCTACCTCTTGGGTCAAGTCGACCATATCAGGGCTCGGTGCAGCACTCAAGCGGGAGGCTATACGTTCCTCGAAACTATCAATACGCTCAAGCAGGTCCAGCATAAATTGGTCCATAGCTGCATTCATCTGAGCCTACACCCTAGTCTCCGCAGCCTCTACTTTAGATCGAACCCAAGGCTTAAGCTGGGATACCAACTTAGCCATCTGAGTCTCAGTATGAGCCTGGCGCTCAAACATCTCCGTCTGCCTGTCAACCAGCTGCTGCAGAAAGTCTCGTGAGACTGAAACCATCCTAGCAGGAGTCGGAGGGGTACTAGTACTGGGTACCCCATCATCAATAGGGCCAGCGCCCTCAGTCTGTATAGGTACCCTAACTAGTGCAGGAACAGGAAAAGGTGCACTACTCGGCTCATCCAGGGCTGCACCTGATGACTCAAATAGCTGTGACCCTCGTGGAAGAATGGGGTGTGAACCCCTCTGCTGCATCAGCCCAATGTCTGCAATGCGGGTCACCTCAATATAATGGTCTAGGAAAGGTATCCTCGCCACCCCTGCCTTATCACATAACCCCTAGATCAAGCATGGAAAGGGGATACTCGAGTGATCTCTGAACGCCCGCTCGTGGATCTCCCAGACTATGTATATAGAAAAAGGAATCTCATAACCAGCTAAGATACTGGCTACTACTACTGCCCTCTCCAACGTGAGTGAGTTGTCAACATTGGTTGGACCCAACCGATGCCGAACCACGGACCACCAGAATTTACCCACAAAATGAAGCGTGGAATTTTTGACGTCCATCTTCCCAGTTACCCAACTAGACGCCACACCCTCTTCGGCTATGTGTCCTGCAATCCATTTAAGCAAATCCAATTTCTGCTCCGCATCTCTCATCTTAACCTTATCTTTGACAGTGTCCATCCTATGATCATATTCAGCAGTCGACGCAGAAAGTGGACGGTCAGCCCCAAATAAGAATCAGTGAATGGTCTGCTCTGAAATATCCACAAGGGTACCACAAACCATGATATGAGTCAAAAATGGCTGTAATGTAAATTTCTGCCCAACAGGAGTGCCCAAATCCACTGACGCAGCGTACGAGGCATAAAACTCTTGGACTAACTCCGAGCTATATCGACCAGAAGGCTGCGCCATCCAACCCAAACCGTATCTCTCAAAAATAGGCCATATATCAGTCAAGGTCCTCAACTCATCTACCAGATATCGTGGCTCCTCCATAATGCTCCTCCTACACACCCCTCTCTCAGTCAATTCGGCATCTCTATCATAGAAGGCACGCATACCTTGCACACACCAATGCTGAATCTCAGTACTCTGCGCGGGAGTCGGAGCACTCTGGGCACCAGAACCTAAAACACAAGCCGTAGCCTCTGCCGCAGATGTACCCTGACCCGTACATCATCAGCAGAGCCTGACGCAGAACCATCCTCCCCCTCTTTAGACTGGAGGGAGGACTCGAAAGACTCAGCCGGAACAACTGGCTCAACAGGTGGTGGGGTCGGCTGACATGCTGCCCAGGCAGCTGTTCGGGTTTGTGTCTGTAACCTCGTAGCCAGAGGAACTAATGCAGTATCGTCATGGATAATGTCTAATTCCTCCATAGAACCACTTGGCTCAGACTCCGCAGACGGGTCGGTAAATCCAAATTTTTGGTCCGAATTCGAGATGAGGCATCAAGGTGGTCACTCTTAGAGTTGGATTTTGGAGGTATGGTAATGGGTTATTGATCAAATTGTGGGTATTTGGATCGGATTTGGTCGGGTTTGGTATATCTAATTCGGATTTAGGGATTTGGGGTTCGGATTTTCGAATGGGTTTGGTAATGGGGGTTGGATTCTTGAGATTTTTGGAGTCTAGGGTTCTTATTTTAGCTTTTGGTGTGGTGAAGATCCGAATTTGGAAGAGAAGAAGGAGTTGGTTTTGATTTTAGGGTTGGGTTAAAAGAGATTTTAAAGTGGGGAAAGAAGGGACATGGTTCGGGTATATATCGGGTAAGGAAGACAAGATCTGGATTTTATTTGAGAAAATTGGGCTTGGGTCGGGTCGAATTTAAATTGCTGAAACTTTTATGTTTCATGACACAGTCCACATCACGTGGGTGTGACCTACGTGGCATGACTGATGTCGTGGGTGCTGCTTCTGAGATTGACTTTTGGCTTCTGATTTTTACGACACCACTTACGTGGTGTGGATAACATCCACGTCACGTGATTACCTTCCTTTGAAGAGATTCAGAACCTGGAAATTTTTCTTTGATTTTGACGATACCTACCACGTGGCGTAGAACTCCCTCACGTGACGTGATGCATGTTGTGAATGAAATTTCACCCCTTCAGGTAAATTCTGTGATTTTCAGCTAACTGTTCCTCAACAATCCGATCTCCACATAACAAAATCTTGGGTTGCCTCCCAATCAGCGCCTGATTTAATGTCGCGGCACGACATGGCTGACTTGGATACTCAGACTTCCCCAACTAGCCCATGGGTTGCCTCCCATGAAGCGCCTGATTTAACGTCGCGACACGACATGACTGTCTTGATTACTCAGCCTTCATCAAGTTCAAGTTCTTCAATCGTCCTTGTCTCTTCCGGAACTCCTACATAATGCTTAACACGCTGTCCATTGACTTTGAATAGGACATTATCTGCTCCTTTTAGCTCAATAGCACCATGTGAGAATACCCGAACGATAGTGAATGGGCCTGACCATTTGGATTTTAGTTTTCCAGCAAACAGGCAAAGCTTAGAATTATACAATAAAACCAAGTCACCCGGGAGAAATTCGCGATTCTCAATCCGATGATCATGGTACAATTTCAGCTTTTCTTTATACAATGCTGAACTTTCATATACCCGGAGACGAAATTCATCCATCTTATTCATCTGCTCAAGTCGCAATTGGGTCGCCTCACTCCAGTCCAAATTCACCCTTTTCAACGCCCGTAAAGCTTTATGTTCTAGTTCAACGAGCAAATGGCAAGACTTCCCAAACACCAACTGATATGGTGATGCACCAATTGGTGTTTTGAAAGCCGTCCGATATGCCCATAACGTATCATCCAGTCGTCAAGCCCAATCAGTCCTATTTGCATTAACTGTTTTTGCTAGAATGGACTTAATCTCGCGATTTGACACTTCCACCTGCCCGCTTGTCTGAGGATGGTAAGGTGTTACCACCTTATGTTTGACACCATACTTTTCTAGCAAGGCTTTGAACAGTCGGTTGCAAAAGTGGGATCCTCCATCACTTATAATAACTCGGGGTGTCCCAAAACGTGAGAATATGTTCTTTTTCAAGAATTCTGTGACACTTCTCCCTTCGTTATTAGGAAGCGCTATTGCCTCCACCCACTTAGACACGTAGTCAACGGCTACCAAAATGTATTTCATTCCATGCAAGCTCACAAATGGACCCATAAAGTCAACTCCCCACACATCGAACAATTCAAGCTCAAGTATAGTTGTCATGGGAAGTTCGTGTCTGCGTGAAATATTACCTTTCCTTTGACACCGGTCACAAGTACGGGCATAGTCATGAGCATCTTTGTAAATACTAGGCCAGTAGTACCCACATTGTAAGACTTTATGGGCGGTCCGTGCACCTCCATGTTGACCCCCAACTGGAGATGAGTGGCATGCCTCCACAATACTCAACATCTCAGACTCGGGAACACATCTTCGAATTATGCCATCCGCACACACCCTAAAAAAATACGACTCATCCCAGAAGAACTTTCGTACCTCATCCATGAATTTCTTTCTTTGCTGATATGTCATATCTTTCGGGACTAGATCACTTGCCAAAAAGTTGGCAAAATCAGCAAACCAAGGGATCAAGTCTTGAGATGCTGCCAATACTTGCTCATCCGAAAAAGTATCATCAATCTCTAGGTCATCTTTCAAATTAAGCATGGCCTCCTCCTCAAAGCGTGAAAGATGGTTAGCCACTTGATTTTTGGTCCCCTTACGATCCTTGACTTCAAAGTCAAATTCTTGCAACAGAAGTACCCACCGAATCAGTCTTGGCTTAGCATCCCTTTTTGACATAAGATACCAAAGAGCTGCATGATCTGTATGCACAATCACCTTCGTACCAATCAAGTAAGATCTGAATTTCTTAAAAGTGAATACTACGGCCAACAATTCCTGCTCAGTCACAGTGTAGTTCTTTTGATATGGATTAAGCACTTTGCTAGAGTAGTAAATTGGGTGCAATATCTTCTCACGTCTCTGGCCAAGGACTGCCCCCAAAGCCACTCCACTAGCATAACACATAACCTCAAAAGACTTAGTCCAATCAGGTGACACAATAATCGGGACTGACACCAACTTCTCCTTACTCAAATGCTTTAAGACATGCTTCATCAAACACAAATTTCACCTCTTTCTCTAAAAGTTTGCACAAGGGATGAGCAATCTTGGAGAAATCCTTGATGAATCTTCTATAAAAACCAGCATGACCTAAGAAACTTTGAATACCTTTCACAGAGATAGGTGGGGCCAACTTCTCAATTACTTTGATTTTCACCTTATCTACCTCAATGCCGTTCTTTGAAATCTGATGCCCCAATACAATACCATCATTGACCATAAAGTGACATTTTTCCCAATTCAGCACTAGGTTACACTCCTCACATCTTTGTAGCACATTAGCAAGGTGTGCCAAACAACCCTCAAACGAGTCACCCACAACAGAGAAATCATCCATAAAAACCTCGATTGTGTCTTCCACCATGTCGGAGAAAATAGACATTATAAAGCATTGAAAGGTGGCCGGTGCATTACACAACCCGAAAGGCATCCTCTTGAATGCGAACGTCCCATATGGACAAGTGAAAGTGGTCTTCTCTTGGTCTTCGGGGGCAATAAAAAATTGATTATACCCCGAATATCTATCAAGAAAAAAATACCATCCTCTACCAGCAAGACAGTCTAACATATGGTCTATAAAGGGCATAGGAAAATGATCCTTTTCAGTCCACGAATTCAGCTTCCGATAGTCCATGCAAACTCTCCATCCAGTCACCGGCCTCATTGGAATCAACTCATTTTTGTCATTTGGAACCACAGTGATTCCTCCCTTTTTCGGCACACACTGAACCGGGCTCACCCACTTGCTATCCGCAATGGGGTAAACCACTCCTGCATCCAACCACTTGATAGTTTCTTTCTTCACAACCTCCTACATAGGTGGGTTCAGACGACGCTGGTGCTCAATGCTAGGTATGCACTCAGGAATAAGCTGGATCTTATGAGTGCAAATGTCGGGTGGAATACCTATGGTATACGCAATGGACCAACCAATGGACCTCTTAAATCTTCTCACAACTGAAACCAAAGCCTCTACTTGCCAATCCATCAACTTAGCAGAAATAATCACTGGCAAGGTATTGTTGGCTCCCAAGAAAGTGTAGCGAAGGTGGGTCGGAAGAGATTTAAGCTCTAACAATGGAGGCTCTTCAATAGATGGACGAGATGGTGGAGTCACCCTATTCTTCAAATCAAGATCCAGTTTCTTGGGCGCATAAGTGTACGCTCCTTTACCAGCTAGTGCACCCATCATCTCATCATAGTCTTCTATACCATCGTCTTCAAAATTCATGATCACGGCAGCCAGAGGCTCTACTCCCAACCTTTCTTCAATGTACACAACAACCTCACTATCATCAACAACATCTATCACTGAAATCACTCGTTTATCTCTTGGCTGCTTCATAGACCGACAGACATTGAAAGTAAACTGTTCATCATTCAATCTAAATTTCAGCTGCCCGATTTCCATATCAACCAATGTGCGACCCATGGCAAGGAATGGTCTTCACAGTATGATGGGAACCTCAAAGTCCACTTCACAATCGAGAATTACAAAATCGGCTGGAAATATGAAAGAAGCAACCTTCACCAAAACATCGTACAGAATGCCAATTGGTTTTTTCACAGTTCTATCGGCCATGAGAAGTCTCATGGAAGTTGGTTTTGGTGCTCCCAACCCCAATTGCTTGAACACGGCTAATGGAATTAGGTTGATGCTAGCACCTAAATCGCACAGTGCTTTAGCAAAATCGTAGGACCCAATAGTACACTGAATTGTGAAAGCTCCTGGATCCTCTTTCTTTTCAACTAAGGAAAGGGAAGCAACTGCACTACAATGATGAATGTTATCTGCTGGCTCAAAACTGACCATTCTCTTCTTTGTGACCAAGTCTTTTATGAACTTGGCATAACCTGGCATCTTCTCCAATGCCTCTACAATAGGGATGTTTACCGACAGCTCCTTCAACATGGTGATGAACTTCTGATACTTTTCTTCCTCCGCCTTTTTCTTCAACCTTTGAGGATAGGGAGGAGGAGGTCGTGGGATAGTTTTGAGCACCTTTGGTACCTCTTTCTCCTTCATCTTCTCAGATTTTGCATTGTTGCTATCATCATGCTGATTTGGAACCATGTCACCCTTTGCATTATTCGACTCTAACTCAACTTCAACATCGATAACCACTAGATTATTAGGCACACTACTGTTGGCCGGCATAGGTGGATCTGTCGTGCACTTCCCGCTTCTAGTAGTGATGGCGAGGCAATGACTATCATTTTTAGGATTCTGGATGGTATTACTTGGAAGGGTGCCTGGCTGACGTTGATTCAGTGCCAATGAAATCTTCCCAAACTGTTGCTCCAACTGTTTAATGGTAGTTGAATGGGATTCCACTTTCTGACTTATGCCCGAAATCTCAGTCCTAATCTCTTTCAAGCAATTCTCCTGACTTTCTGCTCCTTAAACCAATTTATTTAGAAGTACCTCCATCCTCAAATTTTCAGACTCCTCATCACGTCTTCCAAGTGGTACATATATGTCATTCTTTTCTCGATTATCATCTTTCCGCCTCCAATCACTATCACGGTCCCATTCTCGATCTCTGTATCCCGATTTGTTATAGCTGTCACCATAATAGTTTCGACCTTGATTCCTTTGCCTTGAGTTCCAAGAGTCTTGATTAGACCCTTGGCCCTTAGCTCGAAAACCCGCCACTTCACAATCTAGATACTTCACCTCTTCATCAGACTCACTATCATCATGTCTATCCGATTTACTTTGTGCACCAACAGCATGCACTTTATCCGCATCTCTGGCCGCTATCTGTTTAGACAGAAGACCAATTTCTGTCCTCAACTGAGCAACCTCTTGCGCCACAGATTCATCCAACGCCCTTTGAGCTGCTGAAGCTCCAATAGCATATGTTCCAGCCGGCGTATCTGCCTCCCGAGTATGCCATCCTCGGTTGGTCTTAGTGACACGATCTAATATCTCAGAAGCTTGGTCCCATCTCAAACTCATGAATGCTCCACCAGTGATAGTATCTGCTACTGCCTTTGTGTTGACATTCAAAGCTCTGTAGAAGATTTCAAGTAAGTTCCTACCACTCATCCTATGATTTGGCACTATCTGCAGCTTCTTTTTAAACCTCAGCCAAGTTTCATAGAGTGCTTCCGAATGAAGTTGTCTGAAATTATAGATCTCGTGTTTCAACTGCAGTATCTTGGACGGTGGGAAAATCTTTCCAAAAATTGATTTCTCAATTCCTGCCAAGTAGTGATAGAGCCTTGTGGCAGCTCAGCCAACCACAATGTGGCTTCTCCTGTAAGAGAGAATGGGAACAACCTCAGCTGTATCGCCTCTTGGTCAACCCCAGGCAGATTATATGACGTGCAGACCCCCACAAAATTTATTACATGCATGTTTGGATCATCAGTAGGAAGACCCGCAAACACGCCCTTCAAGTTCAGCAGATGGATCATGGCACTAGTGATGTCAAACTTAGTACCCAGAGGTAATCAGGTGGAACAATGGCACCGTTCTCGATTGGCTCAAAATAGGCCACATATTCATCTTCAGGATCATCATAAACAGGCACATGTTGCCTCGGTTGTTCTCGTAATCGTCTTTGTCGCTCTTCAGCATCAGCCAGACGCTGTGCTGCTTTTTGCATAGCTCAATTATCTCTTTCTGCTTGTCTAAGAGCTGCTTGTCTAATATGCTCTTCTCGTGTCAATCGAGCAGTAGTTTGTTTCGCTGTTTCCTGACCAGCCGGATGAAGTGGCTGGTTGTGAATGTCTCCCGCAGCTGCGGGATTCTGTACTCCTTCAGTGTTCACCATTCTCCGATTAGCTCTTAAAGTCCTTTAGATTTCAAGATCAAGTGGAATCAGGGGATTGCCTTTACTCCTAGTATTTGGCATACACTGGCATATGCCCTCGAGAGTATGTAGAAAACACCCAATCAACTCCAACCAGTAATGTTCGACTTCATAACAGTATTCCCCGGCAACGGTGCCAAAATTTGATGTCGCCCAAAGTATAACTCCAAAAAAGTACAATGCGGTCGCTGAATCAAATATAGAACCCAACTAGGTTGGGGTCGATCCCACAGGGAATAGGTCGAAGTGTGAGTAGACTACCAAATGGAATAATTGAAAAGTAAATAAAACTGGGGGGTTTTGCTAGTGAATAATAACAATGACGATTGCTGGTTGTGTTGAGTTTGTAAACAATAAGAGAAATTCACTAGGACTGTGATCCCCAATGATTCCTTAACTCCACCGGTTACTTGTGCTTAACAAGATTGCCTCGCTGCGCTGCATACAAAATCTAACAAGTTAGGTTCATCTAACTGTCTCTCGACCTTTATTAGACGAATTTCACTCTTCTCCTCTCGGACTCCTAGTGTCGCAATACTAACCCTTGTCCTGGATTTCAGATAACCTTTCCTGCTAAGGCTCCGGTTATTAGATGAAGGTTGATAACTTCAAATCTCTGTTGTTATCTCCTTTTGCCAATCTCTACCTCTCTCTCGAGCAAGTCTAGAATCTAGGCGAGTTTCTAATGTTTGCAACTGTTAGAAAAGCAATCATAACGAAGGAAACAACAATACATGCACACACAACAGTACAAAGTTGCTTTGCACTTAACCAGTTTCGTTAATTCCTCATGGTTCACACAACCCTAGTTTATGGGTTTAGCTGCTCATAATTGTAAGAACACAAGAATAATTCAAAGATGAAAGCATAATTCTAATCTCACAAGAATGAAGGAAAACCAAAATTTCAATTATCAATATAACTCCAAATTAGGGTTTGTGAATACAAAACCAAATATATGTCTGAAACAGTATGAAATAACTCTCAAAGTAGTAAATTTTCCAACTCCCGCACTTAGGACTACATAGGAGTATTTATAGATACAAAACTAGTCCTATCCAAAACCAAATAGGAGAACAGAGTCGGCAACTTCCACGGTATCGTGACTTGGTGTCGTGGAACCAAGTCACGCCATGTAGGTTGATGTCGTGCGAATCAGGCTCAATTTATGGTCTTCAGAAGTTGGATCATGGCAGGCTTCCACGTCACATGGGTGTCAGTCACACCACGTGACCCCTATCGTGGAAATCAGGCTGATTTTTCAGTCTCTGGGCTTCACTCATGATAGCCACTCACGTGGATTGAGTGGCTTCCACGCCAGATGACTTGTGGTGTGAGTGGCTCTCTTCTGTAGCCTCTTGTTCTTTCTTCGTCCGACACTTCGTTCTCGGGCTTGATTCTTCCTCCTTTCCTCCTTTTTCCTTTAAAGCCTGTTTTCCTGCAAATTAGGACAGAAACAACATCATACCAACAAAACACACCCAAGTTATTGCATATTTTCCTCGTTTTAAGCATCAACAGTGCCATGTAACCATGTCACATCAAAGGTGTTAGGCACCTTTCGAGATCCACAAATGTGGATCCCGACCGAATCTATATATTACGTGGGGAATTCTATGTGATAAGTGAAGGTCTATTGTTTTATTAACTTAATGTTAACTAAGTGTTTACAGGAAAAATAGTTATTTGTCTAATTAATATAAACCTAAGTAATACACATTAGAAAAATATATATGAAAAGGAAAATAAAATATCAGATGAGCAAGAAGAGAGAAGGACACAACTTATATAACCGAAATATTTTTATTTAAATAATAACGAACCTAAACTACCCCAAATAATTGAACATTCAAAATAAGATAAAGAAAAAACTGATTTGGAAAAGATTTTATAAAGGAGTTAATTTTAGCCTATTCGGATCAGCGACCGGCTTATTAACGGATGACAATGTCATATGTTGCATTGTCGAATTCTTCTCGGAGAACTTACATCATTTCCGATTTTCTACCTACCCCACCTAGTTTGGTTATTAATCTTAAATGCATTCTAAAGAAAACGATGAAACTAACGTTTCCTAAAATGCCTACCCGTCCCAATTTAATGTCCAAGAGGCATTGGACTTACTATTTTGGGATTTGGTTCTAGACAATAAGAAAACTAGGCTGCCTAATTAGACTCAAAATTCGCATCAATCAAAACAAATAAGACTAGCATTTACCACACAACGGTTTCAAATATGCCTCTTACTTGATTAAAATAATTAAGATGATTAGCATTCTTGAAAAAAAAAAGATAATTATTTATTTTTATCTGATTAAAACTTATAGACATGGTTTCTAGTCGAGATGTATTAATCAAGGTGCCGAAAATTAATTTGAGTGCTAGATGTTAGATTAGGGATGCTGAAAATTAATTTATGTATGAAGAGAATTTATTAAAATTAATTGGGAATTAACTTAAGTATGATGAAAATTGATTTAAAAAATTAGTTAAACATGCAGGAAATTAATGTAAATATGCAGAAACTTAACTTAATTGTGCAGAAATTTTAATCTAAATATGCAGGGAATTAACTTAATATGCTGAAAAATTAATAAATTGTGCAGGACATTTAATTTTCAAATATGCAGAAAATTGATTTAATTGCAGAAAAATTAATAAGTTGTGCAGGAAATTTAATTTTCAAATATGCAGGAAATTGATTTAATTGTGTAGGAAATTTATTTAATTGTGCAGAAATTTTAATTTAAATATGCAGGGAATTAAGTTTAATTATGCAGGAAATTGATTAGAAAATGTTGGAAATTGGTTTAAGGTACTGAAATTGATTTTTAGATTCTGAAAATTAGTTTTAATTGCTAAAAAAATGATTTTCTAGGTGCTGGAAATTAGTTTCAATATACTGAAAATTAGTTAAACATGACCGGACCTTAATTTAAAATGTGCAGAAAATTATTTTAAATATACAGAAAATTAATCAAAGGGTGCCGAAAAATTGTTCCATGTGCAGAAAATTATTTTAAATATACAGAAAATATCAAAGGGTGCCAAAAAATTATTTCCATGTGCAGAAAATTATTTTAAATATGCAGAAAATTAATCAAAGTACAGGGAATTAACTTAAAGTGCTGGAAATTAATAAAAGGTGCTGAGAAAACAAATTTAAACTGCTGGAAAATAATTTTTAACGTTAGAAATTGATTTTAAAAATGCTGAAAATCGATTAGAAGTTGCTAAAAAATAATTAGACACACGATAAGTTAAATTAACATGCTCGAACTTAATTTAATAAGTTGAAAGTTAATTAATAGTCCTAAAACATGATTTCTAATGATAAAACAATTTGATTAGGAATTCTAGAACGTATTTCCTAAGCGATAAATAGTTACGTTATTAAGACATTCAAGTCACATAATCCCCGCCCCCATAAGCAGTCCCCATAATTCTTATTTATTAATACAGTTTGTACAATAAATATTACAGACCGATGAATAAGTAAAGAAAAAGAAAACAGCGAGGACTAAGTTGGACAACCCTTAACCAATTTCTAATTCTTGGCAACTCTTCATCTTGTCCAACCCAAATCAACCTTCTAATAAGAACCTGTCAAGCACAGTAATGCATACCAAATCGCACAAACACAAAATATGGGAAGGCACACAGTGCTTTATGGACGGCCTAATCTTTGTTCTAACCACATTCATTTAAGCAACTAGAGAACAAGAACACATATATGGATGAGATTAGAAACCAAGTTTAGATTAAAACCATATAGGCATGCTTTTCTACTTAGTTAGTCTAAGGTTTATAGTCATGCAAACACATATGTATTAAATGCGTCATTGAAGGAACTAACCAGTTAACCACAGGAAGTAAGTAGAACCAAGCTTTAAACACCAATCAAGATGAGATTAGTTGACAACAAATGGCAAATCGAAACCAAGAAATACCACTTCTCGAACGCAAGCAAGATGAGAACTCAAAGTATTTTTTTTTTGTTTAGAAAAAGTGTTTAAGAGTATCTATGAGTGGAAGTCAAAGTCTGTCCCCATATGAGAGAAGGGGGTTATTTTTTATAGCAGAAAATGACTATTGAGTTGTCAAATAAAGCTAGGATCATTACCAATAATAGAAGAAGCAATCCAGGGATTTCTTTCCTTAAACAAAATGGTTAAATAGGTATAGAACAACAAGAGTCTTGAAATCATCACACAATCATAGGGAAATCGCACCAAGTAAGAATCTCTCAACTACCATATTCAATGTATGAGATGTGGCTATACTTGAATAAGGAAAGGAGTAATTCAAATCAAACTTGTTTGGTTTTGGACAGAAACATTCTCAAATAAGGTAATAAAATCAATCAAGCACCAAATCTGTCCAATATTGAGGAAGAGAATAATTCGTGAGAAGTTTTCTCAATCAATTTAAGCCTAAAATCAGTCCAAGATTACCAAATGAATCAAATTCATAGGTTATCACAATTCGAAATCAAAAAAGAAAGGAAACAACCGGACTAAAATTCTGACTTGATTTACAAAAAAAATTTGTAATCATAATACTCAGACATAATATAAACATGTAATTTAATGTAATGAACACATGATTTACACAGAGGAACATGATTTGAGATGGTTCACGTAAACAATATACAAAACATAGAGTAGCATGAATAGGCAAATACTAATCAAACTCAACACAGAATTTAATCACAGAGAAATCAGTAATGTATCGAGCTAGAGGACTAACCAATTGAGCATAGAATGAACATTAAAATATCATACCTCGACGGATTCTTACGAATTCGTACTAGAATCGGAACCTTAAATCTTCAATAGAAATAGACACGAAATGGATGCCTTCATAACTTTCGATCATCCACGATTTAACCATGAGAAATTGTGGGAGTTCCATACATGATGCTCACTCCATCGGAACTTTCTAAAAATTTTTGAGAACAAAGAACTTTGGGGCTTTTGAAATTTTAATGGAGAGAAGAGAAAGAGGAAGAGAGACAGAAAGGGAAGGGGGGAAGAGGAGAAGAGGGGTAGCGGCTGTGGTGGTTTGCCAGTGGGAGGCGGTGCGGAAGCGGAGAAAAGGGAGGTTGAGAGGGAGAGGAGAGAGAGATCTCGGGAGAGAGAAGGTGAGAGAGAATAGAGGGTGGCGACTGTTTTGCTAATGTTTGGGGCTGCGGGTGTTGGTGGTGTTTACCGGAATTGGGATTTCGCCGGTGTTGAAGGAGATGAGATCGGTGACGATAGGCATGGGGTTCGGTCAGTAGTGGAGAGAGGAGAGAGGTCAGGGAGAGAGGAGCTCCGGCGGCTGGGGTTAACCAGAGCAATGGAGATGCGGGACGTTTCACCGATCATGGGGACCGGAGCTGTGGAGGCGGTGAGGCATCAGGGGTTGAGAGAGATTGGGAGTCGATGGAGAGAGAAGGGGGCGGCTGTGGGGTGGTGAAATAGATTAGGGTTAGGTTTGGTTTTTATTAAAAAAGACGAAAAGAAGGATTTAATCTCAGCCGTTGATCGTACGATCAATGGCTGGGATTTAAAATTGCAAGAATGGTCAAAATTGATTTATTTAAATTGGGTTTAATTGGAGTTGGATTGGAATTTAAAATTGGGCCAAATTAAGCTAAATTTAAGCTAAAATTAACACGAAATTGAGTACAAAATGACTAGATTTTAAATAAATTGGGGAAATTGAATTGAATTAGAATGATATTTAATAAAATTAGTAAATATATAATAAAATACTAACAAAATTAATCAATGTTATAAAATCATTATGACACGTAATATATCATTTAAAAATCAACGACAAAATGATTTGAAACAGAATAGGCATCTATCAATACAAAATTTAAAAATACAACAACAACAACAACAACAACAACAACAACAACAATAATAATAATAATAATAATAATAATAATAATAATAATAATAATAGTAATAGTAATAAACTACGTGTTGTAAATTATGAGTATGTACATTTGCAAAATTAATTTAATAAATATTTATAAAATTATGTAAAAATATTATATTTAAATTAGTAAATTGTATATTATATAAGAAGAATAAGAATTAAATGCTAAAAGTAAATTGCATACTTTAAAAATCAT
Organism: Capsicum rhomboideum; assembly: GCA_031232105.1. NCBI lineage: Eukaryota > Viridiplantae > Streptophyta > Magnoliopsida > Solanales > Solanaceae > Capsicum > Capsicum rhomboideum. The sequence continues at coordinate 118,458,612 of CP124711.1, forward strand.
GAATACGAAATGTCAGAATTTATTTGATACCAAAATAGTAGTTAAAAATTTAAAACTACTTTTTTTGATAAAATAGCATTCTGGGAGGATATCGGGAGGTCAAAATTGGGTGTGAACATTGACTATGACCTGACTATGATAAATTATGTTCTTAATGGGGCACAAAAGCACATTATTAATTAATTCTATTCAAATTGGGGAAGGACCAATTTTGATTCTCAGTGGCCATCATTGGCTGCTATTATATAATTTGAAACTCCCTCGTGGATTGAGCAGGGGTTTGACATACAAAAGAAGGACCTTAGCATTGAGGCTCGTTTATGGCTTTGATTTGTTAGTAGTCGACTCATGCCATCCTAAAATGAGTCCAAAATTGGCATGGAGAAATATTTGCTCCTTGGTTATATTGTTGATAGGTTGAGGCTAAATCCGAGCATGATTATTCAGCTAGAGATGGAAAGAGGGTACAATAGAACACACCTACCTCCCTTTCCTTTGTTTGGTGACCGAGTTATGTAAGACGACCCAAGTTTCTGCATGACCTAGAGTTGATATGGAGGTCGAGGCTAATGCTACTAGTGATATTAGAAAAATTCAGGAAAAGTACGATCGTGAGATGAATAGGAGGAAAAAGGTGATTCGAGTCGACACATCCCTAGTTGTTGATATTCAGGAACTTGAGACGATTGCCCCAGCTGCTACTACTCCTGCCACCCCGAGTAAGCCTAGTGTACCTTCCACAACTTCTGCTTCAGTGTTATTATCATAGAGTGTGGTACTACAGGTTGTAGGCCACTAACTACCACTACCTCCTCCCAATTTGTTTTGACTCATGCTAGTTTGATAAAGATGGAAAATTTGGCACAAGTTGCAACTGATAAGGCATTGAGGTTAGAGGGACATATACCAGAGATTATTTGATTAGATTTGGAACTTTTTTAGGCAGATATGAGAGGTTTTTCACAGACACTATAATCTTATGGTGAGAGGTTGACAGTATTGATTGAGCATGTTGACCAGAATAAGAAGAAAAACAGTGGTAATGGAGTTCAGTCAACCCTAAAGGCTGAGGTTACTACTTTGACAGTTGATGTGGACCAGCTATGGTCCACTAATATTGCTGGTATACTTTCTGAGCCACCCTAGGTTTCCCCTGAGATCACTATTAAGCAGGTCCTATAGATGTCCCTACATGACGATGCTTATGCTCTGAAGACTGAGGAGGAGTTGCTAAGGGATCATCGGGCTGATGATGTTGATGATTTTCCTGAGAGCGGGTTAAATGACTTCCAAGAGCTTGATGATGCAATCATGCATTCCACATTGGTATTATCCTGGTAGGATACAATGTACTAGCGAGTCAAAGTGCATTAAGGACACCTTTGCTAGTACACCGAACATTCCTCCCAGCTCATACCTGAGTACTGATACCCATATTGAGGTTGATCCATAATGCCAGATTTCAAATCAGACATAGCTTGTCACAGAGTACCCCCTATATATTTATCTTGATTATTATTTACTCTTTATTCATTAAGGACAAAACATGTGATTAAGTTGGGGGTCAGGTGTTTATTTGGTTGGTTATCTTGAGATGTTATTCCGATACTTATTTTGGTGTGTGGTTGTTTTTGAGACACTCTTACTCTGATTTTCTTATGTGTGGTCATTGTGTTTTTGGATAATTTTTAATTTGGTTATTTTGAATTCTAGCTACTTTTGTTTTAGTTGATTTTAGCTCACTTGATAGACTCTCTTGGTATTGTACTTGAGTGATCATATATAATGATAGAGTGCTTTGACTTGGTGGGTACTTTTGTAGAAAATCTCATATGAAAGGATCTTTAATTTGATAAAATGATTCCCTTCCCTAAATGAGGACTAAATGAAGCCATTTTCAATGAATAGAATACCTCAAAAAATGAGCCTCCTCCAAGATCAGTCTAATCCAACCACAACTTTTGAACACACAAATGCGACCACTAATCCTCAAGACACCTTCCGGATCAAGAGATGCCGCCTTAGCCTCGCCATTCAATACTTTGTCCTGAATCACCATCAATCTCTCATCATTAGACTGATGAGCTCGAATTTTCTCCATCAATGAAGATCTATCCTCAACAAAGGCCAAAATATGCCCGGGTGCTGAAATGTCAAGCCTAACAAACTTGTTAGCTAAGGACTGAACCTCTAAGGCAAAAGGCTACTCCTGCATCAAAAGATGAATCAAACTCTCCATACTCGCTGCCTTCCGGCTCAAGGCATCTGCTACTACATTAGCCTCGCCTGGATGATAAAGAATAGTGAGATCATAATCCTTAAGAAACTCAAGCCATTGATGCTGTAAAATCTCGCTGGGTGAAGAGGTACTGAAGGCTATGATAGTCGGTGAAAATTTCATAATGGATTCCATACAAGTAGTGTCGGCACAACTTCAACACAAACACAACTGCAGCCAATTCAAAATCATTGGTAGGGTAATTCTTCTCATAAGACTTCTATTGTCGAGAAGCATAAGCAATCACCTTACCCTCCTACATCAATACACAACCCAAGCCAACTCCAAAAGCATTAAAAAATAGGTGAAACCCAGACCCTCCTTGGGCAAGGTCAAGATAGGAGTCAAAGTCAACAACTCCTTGAGCTTTTGTAAACTTTTCCCACAAGCATCCGGCCACTGAAAAACAATCTTATTCTAAGACAACTTGGTCAAAGGAGCTGCAATAGAAGAAAAATCCTACACAAAGCGCATATAATAGCCTGCTAATCCCGAAAAGCTCTGATTCTTGATAGGAGAAATGGGTCTAGCCTAATCACGAACTGCCGTTATCTTGGCCAGATCGACCATAATACCGTACTTGGTCACTATATGGCCCAAGAAAGAAACAAAATCCGGCCAAAACTTGCACTTGGAGAGCTTGGCATTCAACTTCTTATCCCACAATCTCTGAAGTACAGTCCTGAAATGCCTAACATGGTCAGCCTCATTCTTGGAATAAAACATGACATCATCGATGAATACAATCACAAAAGAATTATGATAAGGTCGAAATACCGTCTCCATCAACTCCATCAACACTACTGTGGCATTAGTCAGCCCAAAAGACATGACCAACAACTCATAAAGACCATACCGCATCTGAAAATCTATCTTCGGAACATTCAAAGCTCTAATCCTCAACTAATGGTAATTAGATCTCAAGTCAATCTTAGAAAACACCAAGGCACCCTGAAGCTGATCAAATAAGTCATTAATGTGAGGAAGAGGAAACTTGTTCTTGACCGTTCGTTTGTTCAATTACCGATAGTCAATATACATGCACATAGATCCATTATTTTTCTTCACAAACAAGACATCAGAACCCCAAGGTGACAAACTAGGTCTAATGAAACCCTTAAAAACCTTAACTTGCAATTGCTCCTTTATTTCCTTCAACTTAGCCGAGACCATCCTATAAGGAGGAATGGAAATGTGCTTGGCGCCTAGCTCGACATCAATGGAAAAATCAACATCTTTGTCCGGAGGCATACTATGTAAGTCCATAGGAAACACTTCAATTAAACTTGCTAACAAATCGAATAGAATCCAAGGGAGGCAGTAAAGCAACATTACTATCACGCACATAGGACAAATAGGAAAGATGCTCCTTTTCTACTATGTGACAATAACATAGAAAAAGATATAACCCTCTTTGAGCATGAACAAGGAGTACCCTTCCATGCTAATCTTAGAATAACCGAAATGGATAAAATCACAGTCTGGGCAGAGAAATCCATAACCTCATGATAAGGAAAGAACCAATCCATACAAAAGATAACATCAAAATCAACTATATTTAGGACAGTCAAGTCTACCTAGGTCTCACGCCCCAAAAAGGTCACTACATATGATCGATACACCTGATCCACCACTAAAGAATTACCTATGGGGGTAAAAAACTCTAGGGACTCATATGCAGCATTAAATCTAGTAGACAAATATATATACATATAGGAGAATGTAAACCCAGGTTCAAATAACACTAAAGCAAGATGATGGCAAACTAGGATGACACTTGTAATAACAGCATCAGAGGCCCCTGCCTCAGGTCTCCAAGGAATAGAATAACACTGACCACGCCCATTACCAAATTAAGTAACCCCACAAGATCCCTGCGCTCCACCTAGAGCACCTCTAGAGCTACCCCTACTGCCTTTTGAACTGTTTCTAATTGTAGATATAAGAGTACAAAATTGAAGTTGAGAACCCTGCTGGGCAGAACCCAATACATACCAAGAAAATTCTCTCACGTAATGACGAGGCTCATCATATACGTAATACCCTCTCTTCCTAACTAATGCTAAGAGGGCCTAGAAAAGTTAGAAAGCCCTTTCTGTTTCGATGAACAAAAATGAGAACCTCTACCCGCATGACCTTACCCCTAGCTACCTGAAGCCTCAAAAACCATAAACCTACTGTTCAGACTCTATAAAGCTTCTTGAATTGGCCTTCCATGGTAACTGTGAGAGCCTCTGCCAGAGAAATACCTACCTCATGATGTATATCCACTGAACTCATGTTGTCGGCGCATCTTCTTAGTACCACAACTTAGCTAAGGAAAGAACCACCTAAAACCTCAAACTGAGCTATTGCCAACTGATAATAACCTGTCAAACCCTAAATAAACTTCTTGATCCTCTCAGGCTCAATAGAAATATTGGTAATGGCATATCTAGATAGTGCATGAAAATGTGCCTCATACTCTACAATAGTCATGGAGCCCTGCTCCAAGTGATCGAACTCATCTCTTATCTAATCCTATAAACTGTAGGGCACGAACTTCTCTAGAAAAGCCTCAGAAAATAGAGTCCATGTCATAGCAGGGGAACCCAATGGTCAACAACTAGAAAGATACCTCCACCACTGCCTAGCCACATCAGTCAATTGGTAGATAGTATAGGCAAGACCATGGGACTTAAGGGATCCGAGGTTATGCAACTTATCCTGGCAATCAAGTAGAAACTTATAATCATGCTCACCAATAACACCTCTAAACTTGGGAGGAACCAACTGAATTAATCTCTCAAATCTTTCTGATCTTCAGAAGATATCACAAGAACGGATACAATAAAAGAAACAACAAGTACAGTAGGCAAGTACTAACACGAGGGGGTACTATAGCTGTTGGTTTTACCCTTTGAGTCAAAAAACCATAAGTAGAGCCTTCCATGGAGGCAAAATACCTCCTACAGTTTGAGAACCACTCAGCACACTTAGTGGAATACCTATCTGGGGAATGCCATTAATTACCCAAAAGATGAATTAATAAATCCTGCAACATCGGAGTAGTAACAGAACCCTGAGTTGCCTAAGCTGGTCCCGCATCTTATGTATGATAATACTTCTCATCATAATAAATCTCAACCTTGGAAGAGGCCTCTCTAGTTTGTCCTTTAGCTGGAGAAGCTCCTCATCCCCGACCTCTACCTCTAGCTCGGTCATGGGTTCTTCCCCGCCCTTTGATTGGGGCTCCAATAACGGGTGCAAGCTCAATATCCTTAATATCTCTGGACCTAGTCCTCACAATTTATGCAAAAAAGAATGGAATAAAGTTTAGAAATGCATGAACAACCCGCATGATAAGGAATCAATTTAGAGAAGTTTTTCCTAAAGATATCTATAGCCTCTCAAAGATAGAAACAGACATCAACATATCGATCCACGAGACTTTATTAGATATCTTTCTCCTTCACTTATGTGACCTCTTAACCTAGTGCTCTAATACCAATTTGTCACAACCCAAAAGTTGAGGTCATGATGGAACCTACCCCGACCCAGCCTTGGTAGGTAAGTCAAAAATTCACAATAGAAAAGAAAAATCGAAATAGGAAAGAAATGAAGTAAATGAGAGACTTAAAAAATGAAGACAGGCTATAATACTCATAAAACTGGAATATTCAAAAGAAATACAAGGAATCCCCAAAACCTGGTTTCATATATTCAATAAAATACTAAGATCTAAAATACATGAATCTGTCTCTGATAATAAATAAAGACAAGATAGATAGGATGAGGTCTGAAATCTGTCGCGAACACTAGATCTCACCAGCACCACAAAATCAGTCTCTAACAACACAAATCAGCCACCGTGGGTTGCACTTGTATTGGGATCTGCACCAAAAGGTAATAAAAGTAGTAGTGAGTACGTTCCACTTGTACTCAGTAGGTATCATATGCCAACTGAACAACGTAGAAAACTAAAGAAGTAAAGAGTACTATGAGTACGCTTCCACCTACATAAGAAAAGTTCCCAAACGGTAGCTCACACCGTATATCCTAACAATTCTACAAGTATAATATCAACATAAGAATAACTACACATAAATATATAAGAGAAGCTAAGTGCACGATAGCAAGAACGTAAATAAAAGTGCAAATGATGCAATATAATGCAATGCAATGGAATAATGGTTGAATGATGATGATACAAGCCATCGCATGACTTTTCATATACACCTTCTGAGCTAAATCTCCCAGGATAGGACCCATCAGGGGTTCGCAACCCATATACTTTCGCAATCTCAATCTCATAGCTTAATCACTTTGACGGCACATGCCTCGGTCAAGGATTTTGTAAAGTATTTCATTTTCTTTCAAAATTAGTGTTTCTCAATGGTACCAATCTCATGAATATGTATGGATAAAATGAGGATGTAATGCTCACAACCGAATAGTAAGAAGATAATAATCAATTTAATACAGGTATAAATGAGCTCAAAATCAACTCAATATGCAATAATTCTTGATATAAGCCATTACATGGCACCACTAGAATAAATAGTCATGTAAAATAATATCGATCTAAGCCCTTTTATCGAGCATCATAATAATGATAGAGGCATATAATGCTCAAATAAGACTTATAATATCTATTCAATCCCCAGCATCGGCATTAAAATGGTAGTAATTGCATTAATGCATAAATAAGGCCTATAATATCAAATAAAGCCCCCATGCGGGTATCATAATAAATATACTCTCTTAAGTGAAGAAAAATACTCATTTAAGCCCTCGCACAGGCAACACGATAACAATAATAGTCTCAAGATACAATTCCCATGACTAATTATCCAACCCATAGCATACTTTACATGAATGGTTAACTACCCATCCCAATCTGAAAAAAGTTAAGTCATAACCTACCTCGAATAGCCGCCGAAGAACGTTAAATCCTTCAAATTTTGCCTTTCCCTTCCTCAAAGCTTTGGGATGTTACTAATCTACCAAATATGAGTAAATCATAGGTAAACGAGTCCAACTTTATAAACAAGTTTCTACGTTCATTTCAATTAATAGGTCAAATCTCATATTTCCTAAATTTTAAGCTTAGGACTAAGCCTCAATTTCTTCAAGTATAATAAATCTAATGGTTTTCATGGGATATAATACATCTAATAATTAATTATGTGCACCAATATGTCAAGACTTGAATCATAATGTGGTGAACATGAGAAAAATCTATAACCAAAGCCAATTACTTCATCTATACCCATACACTGCGAAACAATATAAAACAAACAAAAACTTAACTATTATAAAGAAACCATTACAAAACTTAATCTAATGCTAAACCCATCATATACTCCTAGTCATTCCTTAATGATTTCCTTTTAGTACCTTATCATTGGCTACCATTATTCAGCCATTATTAAGTACCAAATTGACACATCAAACTTATAAACTTTCCCACCGAAAACACGTCACCTTTCAATTCCCTATTTCCTTGAGATAAGGAAAAACCAAGAATAGGATTTTAGTTAGAATTAACAACCAAAGTAATAAGAAAAGTGGCTTAAAAATCATGCACGATATTAACCTTAAAAATCGTGAAACCCCCCACTGCAGTAAATCTCAATTTTTTCCCTCACAATTACATAATCTCATACTTAAACACTATTGAGCACCCACTATTTGATACTTGCTATAGCATAATACTAAAATATACTCTAATATTAGGCTAAAATCAAGATATTTACCTAAAGAACATCTGTCGAAGAACTGTTCGAAACCTCCCAGTTGATCGTGTACTTAAATACCTAAGTTGTTATCTCTCCTTTCTTGGAAAAATACACTGGGTTTTAGAAATAATAATAACCCCCTAACTTAAATTACTTCTTACTTATGGGCCAAAAGGTATAGTATATTACAGAATTATGGGCTTGAACCATTACCCACCAACTAAAATTATTATATAAAAGAGATTACACATAAACTAAATTTTCATAGTTAGATGGATGGTTCAAAATTTAAATTTAAACTTTACTAGAAGTTCTAGTGCAAAAAGAAGTTCTAGTGCTAAAAATTACACACTAAGCCTCAGAATTCAGTTGATCATGCCACTAACCCAAAATCGACATTTCAAATCTAATGAAATCGACGAAACTCTCTTCCAACACATGGATCACAAATTGTTGACCAAAGTTAAACTAATCACTTATAAGGCTATTTAGAACCTAAAACTCACATAAATCACTCCAAAAATATTTTAGGGACTGTCCTAACCAACCCATAACTCATATAAGGCATATAGAAACTAAGAGTTAGGGCAAAATGGTCAAAACACAAAAAAACTAAAAATCACGACAAAGGTTGTCACAGATAATTCCCCTGTGCCAGAAACAACAAAATCAGCAACACCCAAGTCTTAAAACTCCCCAAACGGACCATTTAAACTCACCCAAAACCCAGTGAACTCAAACCAACTATGCTATTAGACTAAAGTTGACATTTCATACTGAATGGAAGTATATGATTTTCAAATAGAGGTTAGTATCAATGGATGATGTTCGAATTCAACTCTAGTTCTTAACATTTCAACCTTCTAGCCAAGTATTCAAAATCTATCTAAATGCTTTGGACCTGAATAAACAGTCCTACTAACCCAAAAATGACATTACTAAGTTAACATAATTAATGGAATTCTCACACTACCTCTAAATATCTGAATGTTGACCCAAGTCAACAATACTAACTTTAAAACCCTCAAAAGTGAAAACTCACATAAAAATTAATCAACCACTTTTGGAACTGTACCACCCAAGCTTTTAGACCACAAAAACCATAAATCAATTACAAAAAAGAGTAAAATAGTCAAAATATATCCAAAGCCAAAAATCCTTGAATGTAAGAGTAAGGAAGGTATACTATAGAAAAGCTAGGATATCTTCTCCATATGTCCAACTCTATCCCCTAAGTAGCCTCCTCAATCGGATTATTCTTCCACTGAACCTTCACTGAGGCTATCTACTTAGATCTCAAATTCTAAATATGCCTATCCAAAATGACCATAGGGTCCTCCTCAAATGATCCAAATCCACAGAATCCCATTGAATTACATAAGAACCTTCAAAACGATTCCTTTTCAGCATTAAAATATAGAAAATTAGACACACAACTAAAGGACCTAGAGGTAAAGCCAACTCATAGGACAACTCCCCAACGTTCTAAAAATCTCAAAAGGGCTAATAAACTTAGGTCTAAGCTTGCCTTTTTTTCTCAAACCTTATCACACCCTTCATGGGTGACGCCTTCTACAGAACTCGCTCACCAACCATGAACTTTAAGTCACGAACACTCTAAATTGCATAACTCTTTTGTCTACTCTGGGACATCAAAAGATGATCCTAAAACAACTTTATTCTATTGGTTGAATTCCTCAATAAGTCAGTACCTATAGCTTAACCTCAAAAACAATCAAACTAACTAATCGGAGATCTACACTTCCTCCTATATAAAGTCTTAAATGGAGGAATGTAAATGTTGGAATGGTAACTATAGTTGTAGAAAAACTCTGCTAAGGACAAGAACTGGTCCCATAGACTATTAAAGTTAATAACACAAACTTGAAGCATATTTTTCAATACCTGAATAGTCTGCTCTAACTGACCATCTATTTGTGGGTGAAAAGTTGAACTCATCTCTATCTGAGTGCACAACTATGTTGCATAAAACTCCAAAAGTGTGATGTAACTTGAGTACCTCTATCCAAAATAATGGAAATGAGCACACCATGCAACCAATATATCTATGAAATATAGACTTTAGCCAACCTCTTGACATTGTAATTATTTTTGACTAGCATAAAAACAAGCTAATCTGGTCAACCTGTTAACCTAGATAGAGTTAAACTTCCTAAAGTCTGAGGCAAACCAACCATAAAGTCCATAGTGATTCCCTCCCACTTGTACTCTGGTATAGGCATCCTCAGAGTCATACCACCCGTCTTTGATGCTCACATTTCACTGGCTGATAATTCAAACACTTCACCACAAACTCTGTAATATCATTCTTCATCCTACATCACCTATAATGCTACTTCAGATCATGATACATCTTGGATGAACCCAAATAAATTGAATACCATAATTTATAAGCCTCATCAATGATTGATCTAGTCAAATCACCAACTCTAGGAACACAAATCGGACCCTTGATCTTTAAAACACCCTCCAAATCAAGAATCACTTCCTTAGATGTGGCTTTTAACACTATATCCCAAATGATACACAAGTTTCAATGCTCAAATTTTCTATTATTTATCTGCTCTACCGACAAGGATTGTGACTCAACATAAGTAAGAACTATACCAAGCTCAAAAATATCCAGCGTCGCTAAGCTATTGTCCAAACTCTGAACTTCTATAGCCAAAGGTCTTTCTTCCACCATCAATAATGCAAGACTACCTACACTCACTTCCTTCCTACTTAAAACATTTTCAAAGCATTGCCTAGTGATAGAGAATTGTCATGTCATAATTCTTTAAAAACTTCAACCACTTGAGCCATCTCAACTTCAAATCCTTATGGTTGAATATGTACTAAAGGCTATGATGATAAGTGAATACCTCACAATAGAATCCATACAACTATTACCGCCACAACTTTAAAATAAAAACAACCACCACTAAATCTAAGTCATAGGTGGGGTAGTTCCTCTCATGTGTCTTCAACTACCTCAAAGCATAGGTTATAGCCTTTCTTTTTGTGTTAAAAAATTCACCAAGGCCAACTCCCAAAGAATTATAATATACAATAAAACCTTTACCTTTCATAATTAAGGTCAAGCTAGGTGCTGAAGTCAACAAAGCGTTGAGCTTTTGAAAGCTAATCTCTCACTCATTACACCACTTAAAATAAAAATTCTTCTAAGTTAATCTGCTCAAATGAGCTATAATAGTAGAGAAGCCTGTACAAACCATCTCTAGTAGCTAGCCAAAACAACAAAACTTTAAATCTTAGTAGGTAAAGTAGGCCTAGACCAATCTCAAACCACCTTAATCTTGGATGGATCAACATAATACCCTTCTTGCACACCACGTGTTCCAAGAATGCCATAGAATTAAGCCAAAAATTACACTTTAAGAACTTAGAATACAACTTTTCATCTCTCAACCTTTGAAACAAAATCCTCAAATACAATACATGCTCCTCCCCTCTCTTAGAATAAACTAAGATATCATTAATAAACACAACCACAAATTAATCCAAATAAGGTCGAAACACCTCATTCATCAAATCCATAAATGCTACCAAGGAATTAGTTAACCAAGAATTTATAATGGCCATACAAAGTCCTAAAATACATTTTAGGGATATTCAAATCACTAATCATCAACTGATGGTACCTTGACCTCAAGTTAATCTTTGAAAACACCAAAGCATCTTGAAAATGATCAAATAATCATCAACGCATAAGAAATTACACGTGTTCTTAATGGTCACCTTGTTTAACTATCTATAGTTAATAAAAATCTGCATAAACCTATCCTTCTTCCTCACAAACAACATATGAGCACCCCAAAGCAAAACATTAGGTCTAATAAAATCTCTACTCAACAAATCCTTCAACTAATCCTTTAACTCTCTCAACTTTATTGGAGCCACCCTATATGGAAGAATATGAATGAGCCTACCTCCCACCTCTAAATAAATGCCAAAATTGATATCTCTATTTGGAGGAACACCTAGAAGATCCATTGGGAACGTGTCCTAAAACTCTATAACTATCCTTATCGATTCCAAAAAAGACATGCTAAAGCTAGTATCAAGAACACATGAAAAATAAGTAAGACACCCCTTCTCAACCATCCATTGAGACTGAAGGAAAGAAATCACCCTCTTAGGATACAAACAATAGGTACCCATCTACTCTAATCTCAGCACACCCAACATGGCCAAAGTAACTATCTTGATATTACAATCCAAGACAACATGATATAGAAACGACCAATACATACCTAAAATTACATCAAAATCTATCATATCTAAAATAATCAAGTCTAGTCATCAATGAGAGAAAGAGGATACTTATTCATGATGGTCACCTGGTTTAATTATCGATAATCAATATACATCTGCATAGACCCATTCTTTTTCTTCACAAAAAACACCAGAGAATATCAAGGAAAAAAATTAGGTCTAATGAATCCTTTACTCAATAAGTCATGTAGGTGATCCTTCAATTCTGCTGGAATCATCCAATATAGAGGAATAGAGATGAGCTTGGTGCCCTACTCTAAATCAGAACCAAAATCAATATCTCTATCTAGATTATCACACAATTGATACTATTACAACCATCACCATAGTTACAATATAGTCTAGCACACCACAATTTGGGTGAAATTTTTTTCCCAAATAAAAAGATAGAAATTTCAGACTAGGCTAGTCTTGAATGAAATAAGAGTGTGGTATGGTATAGAATAAATTGGTAAGGTATAGGTTAGTGATTATATGATTTGAGACCATATTATTATACCTAAGACCATAAGGAACCCATAGAAACTTTTGAAAGTGAATTTGGGTTAGTACATCTCTGGATATCGCGATTGATGTAAAGGGGTTAGTTTGGGATGACAATATTTAAAAGTGTGTTGTAAAATGGGAAAATTTCTCGAGTGGTCGAACATTCTACCTATGCCTAGGCTACTATAGTGGGATGCATCCTTATACCACAGGCCCACTATAACGGGAATATTCTTGCTATAGCGAGAGTTAGACTTAGTCAATCCTGCTATAGTAGGACAATGCAACTATAGCGATGCTGCTATAGTGGGAATCATCTCGCTATAGCGGGACGGATGCTTTTTAATGCAAAAAATAGCCCAAAAATATATTTTTTATCCCAAATATGTTCAAGGAATGAGAGAGGAAATTCAGGAAGTTTTCAATTGATTTTCCTCCAAAATCCTTTGTTGAGTAACTAATTCTACCTTTTTAAAAAGTTTTCGAAGAATTATCCTTAACATTAATAGTTTTTTAGTGTGGGGAAGGATTTGAATTCACCTAGATGGAATTTATTGTGTAATTTAATGATTATCAGGTGAAACCCTTGGGTTTTTGTTAAAGAGAGATAAACTGAGGTTGAAGGCTTAGAATTCATCATTGTAAACCTGAAATCAGTAGAATTAGGGTGGACTAAAGGTAGAAAAAAACTAGAAAGAGGGAATGATCATGTAACACCCCGTACCTTCCCGAACCTACTAGACAACCTGAACCATTTTTACCCTAGGTTCGAGAGCAATAAGTACGTATTTTGTATACATTTGATATTGCGCTGGTAAATGTGATTAGACCTTTGTAGGAAGTGTCTGTGACTTTGTGGAGCATTTGTGGAGTGAAAAGTGAGGTTTAACGGACATCCAAGCAAAGGATCTTAAAGATAAGAGGCAATCAAAAGGTTGGAACTTGGAAGATCCAACCAAATCCGCAAAGAAATGTCGAAATCAAAAATTAAGTGCGGAGCGCTGCAAGTGGCGTGCCAGGCCGCTTTGGCCTAAAATTTTTTTGGCACAGCAAATAAGGGGGAGCACCCAGGGGCGTCCCAGACCGCCCCTGCACACCTTTTACAGAGCTGAAATTTTTCTAAGTCTCAGGGGTGCCCGGGAGCGTGCCGAGGTGCTTTTTGCCCGATTTCTTCTACGATTATTAGTCTATAAAGAGGACTCTTGGGTTATGGTATCCTTATTACATCATAGTAGGAATACTCTCGAGCAAGTTTGGCATCCGAGTTGGGATTAATTCTTCATCACAAGTGTTTTATCAAATTATGTTCAACTAATCCATGAGTGGCTAGAATTTCTCATTTTTGAGTTTGAGGCTACGAACATGAATCTCGTGAGTTGAATATTGTTGTGACCTTGATGGAATTATTTAAACATGAGATAATTGGAGTATTACACATTTAAATTGGTGATCTAAGTTAATATGTGTTAATGGTCTCAATTTGAGGCCCAAAATGGAATAAAATGCATGGCCCAAAAGGGCAAATGACCCATTCTTCCACTTTAACCAAGGGAACATGGCATTTAATGACAAGAAGTGGCTAAGTATGACTTGAGGGGCTAGATAAGGTGTAAAAAATCAGATTTTATTTCCACAACTCACACATGCCATTCTAGACATTTCTACAAGATCTTTCTTCAAGGCCTCAAACCCTAAGCCATCTTTTTGGACAAGATCACTCATTTGCAAGTTTGGGTAAGTGATTATTCTTATGGATTAATATATTATATGCATGGGAGAGTATGTATATCATGATGGTTATGTCTAAAAGTGTAAGTAATGCATTTTTGCAAAAAAGATGTGTCATCTATGGGATTTAAACTTGAAAAGAGACTTGGGGTTCTGATGAAAGTGCATGGTATGAATGAAATATCAACATGTATGGTGTGGTTATGTTCCTTAACTTGTTATTTTTGTATAAGTATAATTTGTGGTATTGTTGTCGATATGTGGTTATGAAGTGTATTGAGGTGACTTAATGGAGTAATTATGATGTTGTGTTGATGGAGAAGTGTAAAGTATAAACTTGGTGTAACATGCTATTGGGTTATGATATATTGGTAAATGTATGGAATGTTGTGGTATTATTGGTATGATAATTTCATAAATGGTATTTTCAAGGGGGAAATGACTTGTTAAGGCAATCATGTAACTCATTGTCGTTGTATACACTTATAAGGTAGTTGGTTGTTAACGTAAGCTCCGTTATGTACTTGTGTTGTAGAGTGAAACGTAAGGAAGGAGATGGACTATTGTATTCACATTTAGGATTGTATATTCATATTGGGAAGATAAGGTATGTAAGGTTACTCTTTCTATATCCTTCTGTGGCACATAGTGTTCACATTGACATTGTACTTATTGTCGTTTAGAAATGTTCTAAGGTATACCATTCCCGGTTATTAATTATTGTTAATCACATGTTCCTTACTCATTGCTCAATTGTGATTCACATGTCTCTTGTTCATTAACTAATGTTCCAAAGTTCCAATAAAGCTATATTTCAAAGTTCCAATAATATACAATTACCAATGTATCAATATCATAGAAGTAAAGATATGAAGTAATGTATAATTGTTTGGTTGGGTAACATCCCAGGGGCGATATAAAAGCCTAGCATGGGTTATCACAGTGACATCCCAGGGGCGACAGATATACCTAGCATGGGTTATTACAGTAACATTCCAGGGGCGATAGAAAAACCTAGCATGGGTTAATTACATCCCAGGGGTTAAAATACCTAGCATGGGCTAAATCTCATCCCACGGGCGATAGAAAAGCTTAGCATGGGTGGAACGATAAATATGAATAAATGTAAAGGCGAATGAAGTAAAGGATGTAATGTACATGGTTCCACATATGAAGGTCGGTGGGTTATCTGTACTTCCTAATCTTTTATATTTGATTTCATGGAAGTGTTTATATATCATACAGTTTCTTATGAGCCTTACATACTCAGTACATTCTTCGTACTGACGTCCCTTGGGGGACTTACCTTACTTGCTGTAGGTACAGGTGCTAATAGACCTCCACAGTAGGTTGCGGATCTTTTCCCGATCTTTGGTGAGCTCCAGTTGGTTCGGGGCTTTTCGGGTCTCATATGTACATTTGTTTTGGTACTGTTATATTGTATAAAGCGGGGACTTGTCCCGACTTTAGGATGGTTATGTATATGCATCTGTTAGAGGCTTTGTGGATGGACATGGTGAGATAAATGAAAGAATGTATGTCCATTTTGACTTGATGGCCCTAACGGCCAAGTTTCTTATATGTATATATCACATGTTTCCATGACTTCCGCTATTGACATCTTATATATCTATGTGATGGTGCTACTTATTGAGTGACATGCTTATGAATGGACATAAGCAAAGATTGGTTCTCTTAGGCCTTATCAGCTTCGGGTGCCAGTCCACCCCGTTGGATTTCGGGTCTTGACAAAAGTGGTATCAGAGCAGGTCGTCCTAAGGGTGTCTACAAAGTCGTGTCTGCATAGAGTCTTGCTTATGGATGTGTTGTGCACTGTATTTATAAGTAGGAGGCTATGGGGCATTTAGGAGTTGTTTCTTTTCTTCACTTCTAGATCGTGCAATAGAGCCAATATGGTAAGCGGAATCGTATCTAACCATTGGAATTGATTTTCTTTGTTATAGTAAAATGCCAATGACAAGATGAGCTAGAGGCAAAGGTAAGAAGGTAGATATGCTTGCCGATGAAGGAATGAGTAAATCACCACCTGACCAAGCTAGTCAAGGTGGAGCTAACACTGAAATTGCATCGCGATCTTCTTCTACTTTTACAGCTCCGAAAGAGCCAAGAGGTAGAGAAGTACCCGCAGGACCGCCAATGAATGCCACCGACCAGGATTTAAGAAATGCAGTACATATGTTGACTCAGATAGTTGCTGCACAAAGTCAAGGACGAGCTGGTCCAACGACAAATGAGGATGATGCGGCTAGAGTGGCGAGTCGCAGGACACATGACTTTCTAAAATTAGACCCTCCTATATTCACTGGGTCAGATCCGAAAGCAGATCCACAGGACTTCGTGGATCAAATCCAGAGGGCGCTAGATGTTATGCACGTGACGGGTGTTGAAACAATTGAACTTGTGGCCTATAGATTGAAAGGTGAAGCTATATTGTGGTATGAAGACTGGAAAAGATCGAGGGGGTATTGATGCACTTCCAGCTGGTTCGGAATAATTTAAAATGGCATTCCTTGATCACTATCTTCCCTATGAGATCCGAGAGGCTCATGTGGATCAGTTCTTAAATCTCCGTCAAGGGAATCTGAGTGTTAGATAATACAGTTTGCAGTTTAGTTCTTTGGCTCGATATGCTCCAAATGTAGTTGCCACAATGACAGACATGGCCCATCGATATGTGGACAGATTGGAGCCATATTTGGTAAGAGACTGCACTATTGCTGCTTTGAACAGAGATATGGATATAGCAAAAATTCAGGATTTCGCACAGAAAATAGAGGACCAAAGATAGAGAAGAAGGGTACATGAATCTGAAAGAGGACAATCCAAAAGAGCTAGACCTATGGGACAGTCTATGGCGTCCCAAGGGGAATCTAGGCCTCGGATGTTTCCTAGACCGCCTAGACCATCATTCTCCTATTCCACAACAGACACTCACTCTCAATTTTGAGGGTTTAGAGGCAGTCAATCTGGGCAGCGTAGTGGAATTCACGGATCACAGGCAGCAGGATTTTATCGTCCTTCGTACCAGTGTTGCGGGAGGTATCATTTAGGTAAATACCGGTTGGGAACAAATGTTTGCTTTTGGTGTGGTACGACGGGGTACATAATGAGAGAATGCCCATAGAGGAGTACGGGGGGTATAGAACGACCTGTGGGATCGACTGTTGCATCATCATCATCGATTCTTTCCCTAGGCCGAGGTGTTCAGCCTGCGGGTCGTGGTAGAGGTGTCAGAGGAGCAGCTAGTTCCAGTGGGACCCAGAATCGCACCTATACTCTAGTGGACTGGCAGAATTCAGAGGCTTCTCCTGATGTCGTCACAGGTACATTATCCATATTTTCGTATAATGTATATGCATTGATTGATTTGGGTTCTACATTGTCATATGTTACTCCCTTGATTGCCGTGAAATTTGAAAGAACACCGAAATTATTAATTAAATCAATTGAAGTATCTACTCCAGTTGGTGAATATATTATTGTAAAGAGAGTATATCGTAATTGTGTGGTAACTGTGTGTGGTCATGATACACTGGCGGATCTCATTGAATTAGACATGGTGGATTTTGATGTCATAATGGGTATGGATTGGTTGGCTTCTTGTTACGCCACGATGGATTGCCGGGATAAGAAAGTACATTTTCATTTTCCATAAGAAAATGTTCTTGAATGGCAGGGTAATGTGGGGGCACCGAGAGGAAAATTCATTTCCTATCTTAAAGCAAAGAAAATGATAGCCAAGGGGTATATATGTCATTTAGTCCGAGTGCAGGATACTGATATGAAACCACCAATTCCTCAGTCGGTTCCAGTGGTCAATGAATTTCTCGATGTATTTCCTGATAATCTTCCAGGCTTACCCCCAGAACGGGAAGTAGAGTTTGGCATTGATGTGATTCCAGGCACTCAGCTTATCTCTATTCCTCCGTATAGAATGGCTTCGGCAGAATTACGTGAATTGAAGGAGAAATTGAAAGACTTGGTAGACAAGGGATTCATCAGGCCCAGTATGTCCCCATAGGGTGCTCCGATATTATTTGTACGAAAGAAAGATGGCACATTGAGAATGTGCATTGACTATCGACAATTGAATAAGGTAACGATCAAGAACCAATATTCTCTCCCTAGAATTGATGATTTGTTTGATCAGTTACAGGGTGCCAAGTGTTTTTCAAAGATTTACTTGAGTTCGGGTTATCATCAAGCTAGAGTAAGAGAAAAAGACATACCCAAGACAGCTTTTCGATCATGGTATGGTCACTACGCATTTTTAGTCATGTCATTTGGACTAACAAATGCACTGGATGTTTTTATAGATTTGATGAATAGGGTGTTCAAACCATTCTTGGATGTATTTGTGACCGTGTTCATAGATGATATTCTGGTTTATTCGAGATCACAAGAGGACCATGTCAATTACTTATGGCAGGTGTTACAGATTCTTTGGGATCGTAAGTTGTATGCAAAGTTCTCTAAATGTGAATTTTGGTTAAAATCCATCGCATTATTGGGTCACATTGTGTCCGATGAAGGAATTCAGGTTGATACACAAAATATTGAAGCGGCAAAAATTGGCCAAGGCCTACGACGCCTACGGAAATTCATAGCTTCCTTGGGTTGGTAGGTTATTACCGAAGGTTTGTTGAAGGGTTTTCTTCCATTGCTGCACCTTTAACTAAGCTTACACACAAGGAAGTCAAATTTTAGTGGAATGATGCATGTGAGAAAAGTTTCCAAAAGCTGAAAGATAAATTGACTTCCACACCGGTATTAGTACTTCCAGAAGGCACAAAAGGGTATGCAGTCTATTGTGATGCTTTCGGAGTTGTCTTAGGGTGTGTATTGATGTATCACGATAATGTCATAGCATATGCTTCACGACATTTGCGGCCACACGAGAGAAACTATCCCACACATGATCTTGAATTAGCAGCGGTGGTATTTTCTTTAAAGATATGACATCATTATTTGTATGGAGTTCATGTTGATATCTATACTGATCACAAAAATTTGCAATATATATTTAAGCAAAAGGAACTCAATTTGAGGCAACGAAGGTGGCTAGAGATCTTAAAAGACTATGATATCGATATTCTCTATCATCCAGGAAAGGCAAATGTGGTAGCTGATGCATTAAGCCGCAAAACAGTAGGAAGCACTAGTGGCAAGTTGACGGAAAATCAAGAGATACTCAAAGATCTACATCAACTAGCCAGCTTGGGAGTTCGTCTTCTTGAATCCTCAGATGAAGGGGTTATTGTACAAAATACGGCAGAATCTTTATTAATAGCTGAAGTGAAAGAGAAGCAGTTTACGGATCCTATGTTATTGTAGCTGAAATAAAATGTACAACAGGGTCTGACTGCGGCCTTTGATCTTACACAAGAAGGGGTACTTCAATGCCAAGGAAGATTATGTGTACCGGATGTAGATGAGCTGAGGGGACGAATTATGACAGAGGCGCATCATTCGCGATATTCTATTCATCCGGGAGCTACCAAAATGTACCATGACTTGAAAGAAATGTATTGGTGTGGAAATATGAAAAAGAACATTGCAGAATTTGTAACTCAATGCCCAAATTGTCAACAAGTGAAAGTAGAGCATCAGAAACCAGGAGGTTACATGCAATGTATCAATCTTCCAGTCTGGAAATGGTATATGATTAACATGGATTTCATCACAGGTTTGCCTCGTACACTGTGGAAATTTGATTCTATATGGGTCATAGTTGACAGGCTTACCAAATCAGCGCATTTCCTACCAGTTAAGACCACCTATACAACTGAGGATTATGCAAGATGTATGTTAACGAAGTAGTGAGATTACATGGAATTTCGGTCTCCATTATATTGGACATAGGAGCATAATTTACCGCACATTTTTGGAGATATTTTCAGAATAGCTTGGGTACACAAGTGAATTTGAGTACGACCTTCCATCCTCAGACAGATGGACAAGTAGAACGTACTATACAAACACTTGAAGATATGCTACGAGCTTGCACGTTAGATTTTCAAGGTAGTTGGGATGATCATTTGCCTCTTATTGAATTTACCTACAACAATAGCTATCATTCAAGTATCAAAATGGCACCTTATGAAGATTTATATGGAAGGAAGTGTAGATCACCGATTGAATGGTTTGAAGCAGGTGAAACTACTTTACTTGGGCCATATCTTGTTTATCAAGCTATGGAGAAAGTTAAAGTGATCCAACAGCGGCTACAAAATGCCCAAAGTCGCCACAAGTCATATGCTGATGTTAGAAGAAGAGGGCTCAAATTCGCCATAGGTGATTGAGTATTCTTGAAGGTGTCACCGATGAAAGGGGTAATGCGATTTGGAAAGAAAGGGAAGTTGAGTCCCCGATATATAGGGGCATATGAAATTGTTCGAAGATTTGGGCAAGTTGCATATGAATTGGCACTACCCCAAGAACTCCTCTCAGTCCATCTAGTGTTTCATGTTTCGATGCATTGAAAGTACATAGGGGATCCATCTCGTATTGTTCCCATTGAGGATGTACAAGTTACGGAGGATCTTACTTATGAAGAGATACCCATTTCTATTCTAGATCGACAAGTAAAGAGGTTGAGGAATAAAAACATAGCTTCCGTAAAGGTACTTTGGCGAAATCAACAAGTAGAAGAGATCACATGGGAAGATGAGGAAATGATGAAGTCCAAGTACCCTCATCTGTTTCAAATGGAAGAGAGAGTTCAAAATACGGGATTGAAGCGATAACAAGTAAGTATCTATGAGCATTATGTGTATATGTATATATATGTTAATATAGAGATGCATTTGTTGTAATTAAGAAGATGCTGTTAACATTCGAGGAAGAATGTTCCTAAGGAGGGAATAATGTAACACCCCGTACCTTCCTGACCCTACTTGACAACCTTGAACCATGTTTACCCTAGGTTCGAGAGCAATAAGTACTTATTTTGTATACATTTGATATTGCGCTAGTAAATGTGATTAGACCTTTGTAGAAGGTGTCTGTGACTTTGTGGAGCATTTGTAGAGTGAAAAGTGAGGTTTAACAGACATCCAAGCAAAGGATATTAAAGATAAGAGGCAAGAAAAAGGTTGGAACTTGGAAGATCCAACCAAATCCGCAAAGAAATGTCGAAATCAAAAATTAAGTGTGGGGTGCTGCAGGTGGCGTGCCAGGCCGCTTTGGCCTAAATTATTTTTGGTACAGGAATAAAGGGGGCTCATCCAGGAGCATGCCAGGCTGCCCCTGCACACCTTTTCCAGAGCTGAAATTTTTCTAAGTCTCAGGGGCGCCCGGGGTGCTTTTTACCCGATTTCTTCTATGATTATTAGTCTATAAAGAGGACTCTTGGGTTATGGTATCCTTATTCCATCATAGTAGGAATACTCTCAAGCAAGTTTGGAATCCGAGTTGGGATTAATTCTTCATCACAAGTGTTTTATCAAATTATGTTCAACTAATCCATGAGTGGCTAGAATTTCTCATTTTTGAGATTGAGGCTACGAACATGAATCTCGTGAGTTGAATATTGTTGTGACCTTGATGGAATTATTTAAACATGATATAATTGGAGTATTACACATTTAAATTGGTGATCTAAGTTAATATGTGTTAATGGTCTCAATTTGAGGCCCAAAATGGAATAAAATGCATGGCCCAAAAGGGCAAATGACCCATTCTTCCACTTTAACCAAGGGAACATGGCATTTAATGACAAGAAGTGGCTAAGTATGACTTGAGGGGCTAGATAAGGTGTAAAAAATCAGATTTTATTTCCACAACTCACACATGCCATTCTAGACATTTCTACAAGATCTTTCTTCAAGGCCTCAAACCCTAAGCCATCTTTTTGGACAAGATCACTCATTTGCAAGTTTGGGTAAGTGATTATTCTTATGGATTAATATATTATATGCATGTGAGAGTATGTAGATCATGATGGTTATGTCTAAAAGTGTAAATAATGCATTTTTGCTTTTTGCTAAAAGATGTGTCATCTATGGGATTTAAACTTGAAAAGAGACTTGGGGTTGTGATGAAAGTGCATGGTATGGATGAATTATCAACATGTATGGTGTGGTTATGTTCCTTAACTTGTTATTTTTGTATAAGTATAATTTGTGGTATTGTTGTCGATATGTGGTTATGAAGTGTATTGAGGTGACTTGATGGAGTAATTGTGATGTTGTGTTGATGGAGAAGTGTAAAGTATAAACTTGGTGTGACATGCTATTGGGTTATGATATATTGGTCAATGTATGGAATGTTGTGGTATTGTTGGTATGATAATTTCATAAATGGTATTGTCAAGGAGGAAATGACATGTTAAGGCAATCATGTAACTCATTGTCGTCGTATGCACTTGTAAGGTAGTTGGTTGTTAACGTAAGCTCCGTTATGTACTTGTGTTATAGAGTGAAACGTAAGGAAGGAGATGGACTATTGTATTCACATTTAGGATTGTATATTCATATTGGGAAGATAAGGTATGTAAGGTTACTCTTTCCGTATCCTTCTGCGGCACATAGTGTTCACATTGACATTGTACTTATTGTCGTTTTGAAATGTTCTAAGGTATCCCATTCCTGGTTATTAATTATTGTTAATCACATGTTCCTTACTCATTTCTCAATTGTGATTCACATGTGTCATGTTCATTAACTAATGTTCCAAAGTTCCAATAAAGCTATATTTCAAAGTTCCAATAATATACAATTACCAATGTATCAATCTCATAGAAGTAAAGATATGAATTAATGTATAATTGTTTGGTTGAGTAACATCCCAGGGGAGATATAAAAGCCTAGCATGGGTTATCACAATGACATCCCATGGGCGACAGATATTCCTAGCATAGGTTATTACAGTAACATCCCAGGGGCGACAAAAAAGCCTAGCATGGGTTAATTACATCCCAGGGGTTAAAATACCTAGCATGGGTTAAATCTCATCCCAGGGGCGATAGAAAAGCCTAGCATGGGTAGAACGATGAAGATGAATAAATGTAAAGGCGAATAAAGTAAAGGATGTAATGTATATGGTTCCACATATGAAGACCGGTGGTTTATCTGTACTGCCTAATCTCTTATATTTGATTTCATGGAAGTGCTTATATATCATATAGTTTCTTATGAGCCTTACATACTCAGTACATTCTTCGTACTGACGTCCCTTGGGGGACTTACCTTACTTGCTGCAGGTACAGGTGCTAGTAGACCTCCACAGTATGTTGCGGATCTTTTGCCGATCTTTATTGAGCTCTAGTTGGATCGGGGCTTCCAGGTCTCATATGTACATTTGTTTTGGTACTGTAATATTGTATAAAGCGGGGACTTATCCTGACTTTAGGATGGTTATGTATATGCATCTGTTAAAGGCTTTGTGGACGGACATGGTGAGATAAATGAAAGAATGTATGTCCATTGTGACTTGATGACCCTAACGACCAAGTTTATTATATGTATCTATCACATGTTTCCATGAATTACGCTATTGACATATTATATCTCTATGTTATGGTGCTACTTATTGAGTGACATGTATATGAATTGACATGAGCAAAGATTGGTTCTCTCGGGCCTTATCGGTTTCGGATGCCAGTCCGCCCAGTTAGAATTCGGGGCGTGACAGATCATGATTTTGGTCTTGGGTTTAGGGATTCGGTTATAATCCTTGTAATTATTAGTCATTTATGTAATGTGTGTTATATTGTTATTTATAGACTGCAATCAAGTTGAATTGCAAGAAAGAGCAAAGCTCAAGTTCATTAGAGCAAGGGAAAGCTTAGATTGATGTAGGTGATGGTTAAATATAGTTGAACACTCAATATAGTTTATGTATGCATATTAACTGTCTCTTTGTGCACTTGTTACACTGCATGATTCAAATTTTGGATTGTCGAATGTTATTTTAAGTGTTAAATCACATCTAATGAGGTTGTATAAAATACATTTTTGTTGTGTAAGCATTATTATATTATTCTCCTTTGTGATAGTACTTATTGAGATTGAGTTGTTAATGTGAGATGCACCGAAAAAGGTCATTATAATGGAATTGGTGAAACTTAGGGAGTTAAGTGTGGGGATGTTGTAATAAGGCTGGCATAACATAGGTTTGGGATAAGGGTGGCTGACACTAGATGTCTGGGATATTTGGTATATGGACTCAGCTCGTCCCCTTCAGGTCATGGCTAGTGGGAAACCATAAGACCCTTAGCATATGTGTACATAGTATTGGTGAGTTTGATAATTTCTTGAGTGGACCAGTTACGTTGTTGTTGATAAATTGGGTTGCTTGAGTGAACCGATTGATATTATTGTTGTTATTTGGATCCATAAGTGGTCCGGGCTATTGGAATATTTGAATTTGTAACTAATTGTTAAAGTCTGTTGTAAAAGGAATTGCTGCATCTTTGAGTTTATTATGTTAGTCATGGTCTTGACTAGGTGATTTTTCTCTATTGACTTATACTTTTCTAGAGTTATTGGGTATTATTGTGAAAGGCTATGTAAAGGTATATTTGAAGCAAAGGTACAATTGTTAAGTGTTTCATGGTTGTACTTGTTTGCAAGTGTTGGAGAAGTGTACATATTTATCATCGTGAGTTGGTTGATGAACCTACCAGTACATAGTGGCTTTGTACTAATATTGCTTGTACTCTTCTTTTTGGTGAGTACAGAGCATCTTCCAGTGGCTACATTAAGACCTCAACTTTTGTTCGTGATTCACTTCGACTCAAGGGTGAGCTACATCTTTCGGGCAGCCATGAGTCATCTCTTTTTCAGTTCTTGTCCACTTGTTCTGGAAATAGATACTTATCATTTGATTTTCTGGGTTGAACCAGTTGTTGACATTATTATATATTTTTGGTACAATGAATTTCAGTTCTTAGGGGTATTTTAGATATTTTGCATATTTCTTCATTTGTTATTATTAGGATGATATGAGATACTAGTTATTAATGGAATTGCTATTTTTCTTTTAAAATCTGTGAAGTAGAATGGTTGGGTATTTTGGGTTAAACAATTCTCCCAGCGGAGGGATAGTATGGATGCCAATCACGATGGGTTTAGGTCATGACAAAGTTGGTATCAGAGCCCTAGGTTTATTGATCTTATTTTACCAAGACAAGTCTAGTAGAGTCTTGTAGAATGGTATGGAGACGTCTGTACTTTTCTTCAAGAGGCTATGGGACTTTAGGAAATTATCACTTTCTTTCTTCTTTCGTGCTACAACTTGATTCCAATTAGTATCTGGTCATCCAAATTGATATCAAACCTCTTCACTTTTTTGTCAGTAGATGGTTAATATGAGAGCCAACAGAGCCCTGCACCAGCATCTCAAGCAGTGAAACCAGCTATTTGAGGTAGAGGAAGAGGTAGGGGATGAGGGATAGATAAACCAGCAACCAGAAGGGGTATAGCTCAGACTACAAACACCTCCCCTACCCAAGGATCAACATAATAAGGTTGGGAACACAGAGGTTTTGGAACATGAGGAGAAAATATCAGTTCCATTAGGTGCAACTTCTACACCTATGTCATTTGAGGTGATTCACAAATACTTGATTTTTTGAGTGGGCTGACATGTATAGGTACCATGCCTAGAACATCTACATACAAGTTTTGAAGGGTGAATCTTGCTTCTACTTTTGCTCCTAGGATGGATAAGGTCTCAAGAATAGAGGTCTTCCTTCATTCGGTGTTAGGTCCTGTCATGACTGGGACTGAACATGATATGCTGACTAAGTTTCTATGGATGAAACCTTCTACCTTTGTAGGTTCTAAGACTGAGGATGCTTTCGAGTTCATAGTTGATTGTCATGAGAGGCTGCATAAAATGGGTATGGTAGAGTAACATGGTGTTGAGTTTGTAATCATCCTTCTTTAGGGTGATGCAAAGCAGTGGTGGAGGGTTTATATGGAATGTCAGTCTCCAGCTTTACCTATATTAGCATGGACTCAGTTTTGTACTCTATTTCTGGAGAAGTATGTACCTCACACACTTCGTGATTGTAAGGAGGATTAGTTTCTTGCCATTGAGTAGGGCAGTATGTTAGTTGTAGCCTACGAGGCTAAGTTTTATGTTATCATGACTCGAGACTACCCCCCTAATAATAACATGGTGCTTAGAGTCCCAAGTGACCCCAAGCTATCCCATGGCCTGGCATGACACGAAGGATAGCGTAATAACTGAATAATATTGAGCAGAAACTAGCAGTCTGAATAATATAATAGTACTCAAATAAAATCCAACTCTAAATTAATATGGAAAGCATCCTGCAAAACCATAAAGCTAAAAAAAACTAGTATATCCATTTGAAATCCTCTACTAAGATGAATTATTGGGACAAGCCCCCAACTAACTCTAACTGTCTGAAACTGAAATAGAACTAACATAAAGACACTAAAAGCTAGTCCTCGAATGATAAGGACTCACCAACTCTGTTACTGAGGTACTACAAAATTATGCTAACCGCGGTCTAGATGTTGAACGTCTGAACCTATATTATGATATAATATAATGCAAAGAAAGTATGTAGTCAGTACTTTAAATTTACTGAGCATATGAGATATGCATTATTCTATATGAAACTAAACATACTGATCATGAGAGGATAAATTGAGCATGCAACTAAAGAATATAACTGATACAATGACCAAGAAAATAAACATATAACTGATAGTAATATATTGAATAAACTGGATACGAGGTCATGCAATAAATGAGACTGAACTGTGGGAGCTAATATTAACCTGACATACCCCAATTGAGCTAATCAAGTCCAGCCTAACTGTAACCCCAGTTGGATAGGTGTTTTGTACCTTGCCAAGGGTACAAATACTGACTGGCATAGATCCACTAATCTGATATCCGAAGGACTAAGGTGTCAATATGGTCTGATGGATGACCCATTAAAATGTATAGTGGATCCATAGTTTAAGGAATTAAGGATTTCTGCTAAAGGTCTTAGCCTAACTGACATGTGAGTTTTCATCCCTACATCCGCTCGATGCTAAGTGCTACTCCCAATTGAATTTTTACTGAATAATTGACATGCTCATCAATACTATATTTTGGGACTGAAATATACTTTATATGAAAGCATCCTAAAACATGTAATACTGAAGGAATGAACGTGCAATTATCAAAGCATGAAAAACAAAGTCATCGGGTGTTCAAAACCCACAATCTATGAAGACTATAACTACTCATGAAAATATCTATAATCTGAACATGAAAGTTCATTAATATAAATATAAAACCACAAATTTATAAACATATTCAGGGTTCACAATAATGAGTCCATGATAGCACTAAATTTTCAAGGAACACACGAATTCAAGGATTATTCTTAATAAGAAGCTGAAAAACAACAAAACCCATACTTTTCATGAAACCCTAGCTCCGTTGAATGAATTGAGAACTTGAGTTCACTTACAGTCTCAATAGATGGAACAAAACCCATTGATGAAATCCCACATACCTGAATTTTGAGAATTCTTGGAGAAAGCTTGATTCTTGGAGCTTGGGAATTGAGTAACCCCTTTCTTATGTTCTTAAACTTTAGGAGAGATGAGGGTTGTATTCTTTGAAATGATTATGAGTGTATTGGGACAAATTTGGGTGATTAAAAATGGGTTTGGGGAGTTAATTGGGGTGAGACGATGATTTAACCTTAATCTTTAAAACAAAAATGGAAAAATTGTAGTTGTAGGAGTGTCGAGCGTGCTGTGTACCCCAACGAGCAAAAGGGGGTTGTGTGATATGCCTCCCAATGCACAGGCGGACATCCAATGGTTAAGGTCCTTTTGCGTGATGCTTCGCCTTCTATTTCAGTCCATGACATCCTTTTTCGACCCCGAACTCCTCCCAAATGTTTTCCAACCTCTATAAGGGTCAAATGACCTCATTTTATGACCCTGAACACATAGAAACCCCCCCAAAAGATATGCATGAGCTTTGAGGGTGTTACACATGCACTGTGCTAGTATACATCAGTTGCTTGGTACCGAAGATGAGAGGATTCAACATTTTGTGAAAGGTTTGAATACTTACTTTCAATTTTTTTCTATAGAGATGACTTCACCTGGAAAGACCTATAATTATGTTTATTATGTGAAGAAGATAGAAGGTGTAAAATAGGTTGGACAGGGTAAGTGATTAGCAAACAAATCCCAAAATACGAGTAAATTTAGTAGTTCTTACTCCTGGGGTTATGGTTATCGGGATTATCTAGCTCGTCTTATATAGTCATGTCTTCCAGTATATACAGTGAGTCCATCAGGGACAACTCAACATTCCTCAGTTATGAGAAGCCAAGGGGCTTTGTATTCTTTTACTAGTTGGCCCTCCCTAAACCAAGTCTGCTACACTTATGGTGCTATAAGACACTTCAAAAAGGATTGTCTAATGGTAGGCAGGCTGGTTTCTTAGGGCAACAATAGACTAGAGTTATGAGCTGGTAGAGGTGGAGGTGCTAATGGCAGAGGTCGTCCATCGGATGGGCGTGGTAATCATAAGGGTGGCCGTGGTTTAAATTGACTCCGACCAGATTTTAGCTAAGTCCAAATGGACTCCGACCAGGTACTCGAGATTCGTTTGGAACCCCGTGCGGGCAAACAAACTATGCTACCATGCCAAATTCGACATTTCAGACTCAATGGAACCATCATAATTTTCATCCAAGATCGTTTCAATTAAATGTGGGGCCTACACCTATAGTTCTATTTTTCATCAAATATACCTCATAGCCCAGAACGAGTCCAGAAGCCTCGAGACCTAAACCAAAGGTCCCCCTAGCCTAATATCAACATTCCAGAACTGATGGCGCTGTCAAAATTCTCATCTGAGGATGTTTACTAGGAGTTTTGGTCTAAGACAAATTCATTAACAGCAAAAGCTCCAAAACAGAGAAATGAGTCTAAAATCCAAACGAACTGTCCGATGACTAAATCGACAGTTCTGGCAAGTCATAAATGACATGTAACCGTTGTGGGAAGGATAGAAATGCTAGAATGCATGAAAATTAAGAAAATGACCTGGAGGATCATTACAATATCCACTACTAACAAGTGTTTCGTCTGCAAAAGTCAATGGATAGAAAGAGCCCAAAAGCTAGAAAGGACAAGGTAGAGGGCCCACATGCCCCGACCATGACTCCCTAGTCAACCTCAAATAAAAGACAATGCTTCCAAGGGATTTTTCCAAAGGTATCCCTTTTCAACCAACATCCTTACTTAACATTCCAAATAACCAACTGGCCTTCAACTGAACTAAGAACGACTGATGCACGAGAATCTAGACCACAACATATGCAGAACATACCAATACAAGCCTAACTAGGCAGTAACTCAACCAATCCAAAGGAAAACCAAGGTAAAACCAAATCCAATTTCAAATCTAACCTTATTTTTTCTTTCTAAACCTACTACCTACTCTGAACCATACCAAATATCATTTGAGTCTTGTCCGCGTATTCACCTCACACTGGCCTTGAATAATTGAAGCTTGTATACTAAAAATCAATAATGGCAAGCATAGGAATAAGCCCATAGGGTGCTACCTGGACACAAAAAATGTAGATGACCAATGCTTGCAATCTCTAGCCAAAGCTACAACTGGTCCAAATAATCCTCGAAATGGATAGTCAAGAGTCCAAAACACCAACTCATAAAACTAAATGATCTTCTCCAAGACACCCCACCAACTTTTGGTTAAACCATGCTAGATCAAAGTCGAGTACACCTCTTTCGCTGAGTAGGCATTCAAAATTTATGGCAAAAACTAAAAATCTAGGCCAATTATGGTAACAACCAATACCATGTGCTGATGGACCAATCTTCAAGTATCTATCAAGTATAATCCATCTGAACTGAAGGAGACTGGGCTGGTACACAAAGAGTAGGCTTAGCCAGCCTATACATAAATGCTTAACTGTAGTGAATTTTGAAATGGGAATGCAACCAAGTTATTTAATCCAAAGCTATAATCTCAGCACTGAACCAAAACTACTAAGACTCAACCATCCAAACTGATCCTATTGACGAGTAAGCATCCACATGGTAAAATCTATAATAACTCCCAACCCATCATTCAGGGCATCAAACTCCAAAACTGGAGTCAACGAGCCTTCACTAGGGTCAAACACCCAAATCTATCTCACTATTAGAAATCAAGCATCTACTCAATAGTCCTCGTAAAGGCTAAAACTGAAATGTCGCCGAGGACATAATCATAATGTAGGAAGACCACAAGCTAAAGATACAAGGAACAAACTCCATATCAGCTGAAAGGAATAATCAAGAACTCACCAAGGGTGTAAAAAGCACTAAAGGTACCCAACTCTCAAGTAAACCCGAAAACATGAACTTAGCTTGAATCTGGTCAAACCAGTATCTAAAACATGGCAATGAATACTCATTCTAAATGGACATCTACTTTAATTACCAATAACTGATGCCCAAGCACATATCACCAGGTAGAATCATCTCACGATTTCATATAAGGAAGAACAAGTATCGAGATGAGAAATTTTCTAAAATCTCCCAATTTATAACAACTTTAACTCGGCTGAGCCGTGAACCATATCACAGAAAGAACGGAGTATCCAACTCCACATCTATACCCAGAGCAAAATGATCATCAAGAGACAAACCCAATAAATCAAAAAGTAGGCCTTAGACTTCTCAATACCAGAAATAGGATATAGAACCGAATCGCCACCTCCAATGTAATATCAACATTAAGATCAAGACCACTACCAGGCGATGAACTATTAAAATCAGTAGAGTTACATCTCAAACGAATCATCAACAGAAATAGGAGGCTATGGAGGACGACCGCCAGTGATACAATCACAACAAAGCTATGTAAGGTCAAACTTACCCATACTACCATAGTTCGATCAACAACCGACCTTCCAAACATAAGATAAGACTAACCAACCGAGGTAGCCATCAAAGCCAAGGAAATAAGAATCGCAAGAAAGAGGAAACACTAACTAGATAACGCGTCTAGCCATTTATCAAATAAGAAATCAATAAATGTCAAAATACTGACAATAATATCAACAACACAAGATGCAGGTGGTACCAAAAATGAAAATCATAAAAGTACCACTCTAGGGGCATAACAAGGCCAATATGCCAAAGAAAATGGGATCGAACCCAAATGCTACACCCCCAAGGAACCCATAATACTGATCCACTCATCCACTACTAAAAGAAATCATCTACGACTGTACTCAAATAAACATAAATCTACACCAAGGCATATATCAACCAATATAGAAATTGTCACGACCCAAAATCCCATTCGGGCCGGACTGGCACCCGAAGCCGATATGGCCCGAGAGAACCAATCTTTGCTTATGAACCTTCGTATGCATATCCTCATATGAATCTTATGATACCTTATGCACTATGAGGAAAACATGGACATGGAAACATATACTATACAAATGTATTCAGGAAACTTGGCCGTTGGGGCCATCAAGTCAAAACGGACATTTGTCTCTTACATTCATAACCCACATATGTATAAAAAGTCTCTAACCGATGCATGAACACAACAATCTATAGTCGGGACAAGTCCCCGCTTTATATAATGATTACAAAACCAAAAAAATATACACATGTGACTCGGAGAAGCCCCAAACTTACTGGATCTCACCAATGATCCACGGATAACTCGTAGCCTAATGTGGAGGTCTACTAACACCTGTGCCTACATCAAATAAATTAAGGTCCCCAAAAGGGGTCAGTACGAAGAATGTACTGATTATGCAAGGTTATAAGAAACTTCATGAAACTTAAACACTTCAAGGAACTTGATTTCAAGATAATAAACAATGTGGATCAATCATCTTGTGATATGTGTGGAAATAGGTACCTTACGTTCATTATTCCATTTACCCTTATGCCCGTTACCGTTAATAGTTAGAACCGTCAATAATGTATTAATAACCGTTAATATGCAAATATGCAACCATCAATATGCAATGCATCCGTCAATATGCAACCGTCAATATGCAATGCATCCATCAATATGCAACCGTCAATATGCAATGTATCAGTCAATATGCAACCGTCAATATGCAATGCATCCGTCAATATGCAATGCATCCGTCAATATGCAATGCATCCATCAATATGCAACCGTCAATATGCAATGCATCCATCAATATGCAACCATCAATATGCAATGCATCCATCAATATGCAACCGTCAATATGCAACTGTCTCAAGTTCGGCATCAAGCTAGGCTTTTGCCCCATTGAGCTTCCCCCTGCTACCACCCGAAAAACAAGAAAGCAGGTTCGGCATCAAGTTTGGCTTTTACCTAACTGAGCTTCCCCCTTGATCTAGTGAATATAATAAAGTTTGGCGTCAAGCTTGGATTTTGCCCCACTGAGCTTTCCCCCTGCTACCACCCGAAAAACAAGGAAGCAGGTTCGGCATCAAGTTTGGATTTTCGCCCCAAAGCTATCACCCGCACTTAATAAGTATAAATAAAATATAAAGTCACCATAAGGAAAATAATAAAGTAACCATGAGGGAAAATATAAAGTAACCATGAGGGAAAATATTTCTTCCATTACTTCATTGTATTACTTCTCTCTTTTACTTCCATGAGATTAATACATTGGGGGATCATAATCTTATTGGAACACATACATGCATTACTTCAATCTTTTATGTTCATGAGATTAATACTTTTGAAGTTGTAACATCATTGGAAGCTTTGGAGCATAATATTATTGGAACTTGGAATCATGTCCATAATTATGTGATACATGAGAATAATAACATATGACAACTTGAAATGAGATACCTTTTAATATTTTGGAATGGAACAAGGACAGTGACAACATGAACAATATGTGCTGCAGAAAAATACGGACAGAGTAACCTTACATACCTTATCGTCTCAATATGAACAATCAATTCTATACGCGAATACAATAGTCCCGCTCCTTCCTTATGTTTCACTCTACAACACAAATATTCAATAGAGTTTACATTAACCACTAACTACCTTACAAATGCATACAACGACATTGAGTTACATGTTTGGATTTAACATGCCATTTCCCTCTTGATTATACCATGTGTGAAACGATCACACCAACAATACCACAATATTCTCAACATTGACCAATATCATAAACCACTAGCATGTCACACCAAATTCATACTTTACACTTCTACATCACCACAACATCACAATGAATCCATCAATTCACTTCAATACACCTCACACCAACAATTCGGCCAAAATCCCATTACACTCCTGGAAAAATAATAAGTTTAGGACCATAATCACACCATACATGTTGATATTTTATCCATATCATGCTCTTTTATCAAAACCACAAGTCATATTCCAAGTTTAAATTCCATAAATGACACATCTTTTACAAAAACACAAAGTGCCATATACAACACTTCCAAGCATAACCAACATGATATACATACTCTCACATGCATATAATATGTTAATCCATAAGAACAAACACTTACCTAAGCTTGGAAGATGATGATCTTGATCCAAAGATGGCTTAGGGTTTGAGAGCCCAAAAGAGGTGTTCTAGAATTCTCAAGAAAAAAAGATAGAAAAGCATGTGTGTTATTTGTATTAAAAATCTGATTTTTTGCCCCTTTTATAGGCCTTTGAAGTCCCTTTCTCAATTATTGCTTGGTCAAAGATGAATGGGTCATTTGACCCATTCTTGGCCCATGTTTTTCTTCTTCATTTTTGGGCTTTATTGAGCCCAAATTACTTAATCTAATAAAATCAATAATTTCTCATGTTTAAATCATTTCATATGCGTTATAACTATATTGTCACTCACTCTATTCATATCCATAGCCTCAATCCCAAAAACAAGTAATTCTAGCCACGCATGGCCTATTTTGACCAAAAGGGTAAAATTGTCATTTTGATGCCAAATTCGTTCTCGAGTCATTTTATCATACCAATATAATACTTTACTCATTTCATGTAGGTTATCATGATTGTATAAGAAACGTATCAAAAATTGGCTCAATACGTCCCCGGGCACCCCTGGGACTTAAGAAAAATTTCAACTTTTGAAAGGTGCGCACAAGCAGCCCAGCACGCCCTTGGGCACTCCCCAACACTGCATGGGGACTGAAAATTTTGGCCAGAAGTGGCACGGCACGGTCCCAAATGCGCCCCACCTTAAAAATTTTTGAAAATTTCATTTTTCGACTTTTCTTCGCGGGTTCGGTTAGATACTTCAAGTCCTACTCTTTAACTTACTTCTTAGACTTATTTTGAACCCCAAAAATACGCCATGAAAATTTCAAAACACCTTCTATGCAAGCTTAATCACATATACAAGGGCTAAATTTAATTATCTCATTAATAGCATTACCAAATGCATTCTTATAGCTCTCGATACCTAAGTAAACATTATTCGGTGTCGTCAAGTAGGGTTGGGAAGGTACGGGGTGTTACATTCTCCCCCCCTTAGAAACATTCATCCTCGAATGTTAACGATGTCACTTCAATTACAACAAATGCATTCCGATATTAGCATACATAGACATAGACGCTTAATACTCATAGATACTTACTTGTTATTGGTCCACTTACGCATGCTGAACTTTTCCTTTTGTATGAAACAAATATGGGTACGTCGATTTCATTGTTTTTCCAAATTATCACATCCTCTACTTATTGATTCCTCCGAAGGACTTTTAAGGACGCTACATCTTTATTCCTCAACCTCTTTACTTGTCGATCTAGAATCCTTTTGATAATTTCATAT
This sequence comes from Capsicum rhomboideum, assembly GCA_031232105.1. Taxonomy (NCBI): domain Eukaryota; kingdom Viridiplantae; phylum Streptophyta; class Magnoliopsida; order Solanales; family Solanaceae; genus Capsicum; species Capsicum rhomboideum. The sequence goes on from CP124711.1 coordinate 118,493,944, forward strand.
GACCTTAGCTTGGCAACCCACCGTAGCATTCTCATAAATAGCTCCTATACAGTTATGACGTACTTTCTTAACTATAGTAGATTCATCAACAGGTGTAAATACTCCAGATGGTCTAACTAATACTTCTGATGTTCTTTTAAATTCGTAGCGGTCAATTGAGTAACATATGATACTGTAGAACCCAGATCAATCAATGCATGTATAGATACATTATGAAATAGATCGTATACCTGTAGCTACATCAGTATAGGCCTCCACATTCTGTTGACCTGCTAGAGCATAAGTATGGTCCTGTGTTCCACCAAAACTGGTTGCTCCTCGAGTATCGTTACCACGACCAACAGGTTGCACATCTTGGCCAAAGAAAGGAACCGATGATGACGGTGCAACGGTTGACCCTGCAGGTCGTATAATGATGCCCGTTACCCTTCTTGGGCAATCTCTCACCATGTGCCCGGACATACCTGTCATGCCCCGAATCCCATCGAGACGTGATTGGCACCCGTAGCCGATAAGGCCCGAGAGAACCAACATGTACTTATGTGCATTCGTATACATGCCATCAGAAACACTCTTAACACGTGAGGACTTATTATGCTAACAACGAAAATTCATAGAACATGTGACATATAAAAATATACATATGTGAAACTTGGCCGTTGAGGCCATCAAAATAAGACTTCATGCGTCATCTTATATACATATACCCACATCCGTCTACAAAAGCCTCTAACAAGTGCATTGACCAAAATGAGCTAAAAGTCGGGACAAGTCCCCGCTTTATACGACATGTACAACACCAAAACATATGTACAACTGTGACCTGGAGAAAGCCCCGAACAACTGGAGCTCACCAAAAGCTGTAAATATCCTGTAACCTATTGTGGAGGTCTACTAGAACCTGCGCCTGCAGCAAGTAAGGTAAATTCCCCAAAGGGGTCAGTACGAAGAATGTACTGAGTATGTAAGGCTCATATAAAACTATACAACACATGAATATTTCAATGAACTCAGATACATATGAATAATCCAATGAATAAGTAACCATTCTGTATTTTGGGAACCATGTGTATTATTTTGATTGCTTCTTTCCTTCAATGCTTACTTGTCATTACATGTGTCATACTGTACCCGGGCCCCGACTGATCAGTGGGTCTTTACATAACATATCGTCATGTTGGGATCGGGTCGAGCTAGGCTTATGCCCCTAGACCTGCCACCCATAAATCAATACATCGGGATCGAGTCGAGCTAGGCTTATGCCCCTAGACTTGCCACCCATAAATCAATACATCGGGATCGAGTCGAGCTAGGCTTATGCCCCTAGACTTGCCACCCATAAATCAATACATCGGGATTGAGTCGAGCTAGGCTTATGCCCCTAGACTTGCCACCCATACTTGATCATTGACCACAAATGCATTACTTTGTTCTTTACTTTGAGATTGGTACAATGAGGTTGATACAATGATAGTTATAATCTCACTTTGAACTTTGGAACATAACAGAGACATGAATATAATCACTATTGGAACATTGGAACACAACTTTGTTGGACCTTTGGAACCTTAGCACTGACTATGAGACAAGATTCTCCATTGTGCAATGAATAGGAAACATGTGACAATAACCATTGATAACCGAAAATAGGACACCTTGGTACATCTCGGAATAGGACAAAGTAACCTTACATACCTTATCTTCCCAAAATGTAACTACACTGATTCAGCTCCTTCCTTATGTGTTACTCTACAACACAAGTACATAATGGAGCAAACATTAATGGTTAGCTACATTATAAGTTCACAAGACGGTAAGTAGGTGCTTAACGGAAAGTAGAAACTGTCCAACCTCCAAAACACATTGTGCATCACTCCCCCCTTCATTATACTACCAAATAACATTATTACACAACATTACACTATAACCTACTGCTTTTGCAAAACAACAACACCAAATCAGTCCACACACCACCAAAACAGTCCACAAACCAACATAACCGTTACAAACCGGTAGGATTACCTACCTAGTTTATCCTTTACATTTCCACTCCAACGAAACTCCATATATTCACCCCATAAGGTCACAATACTTCCTTCCACAGTAGCATACCAAAATCGTTCCACAACAGTTCCAACATTCAGTTTAACATAACAAAAGAGTATTCTCTTTTCATTACAACAAACGTTCCATTTACCAACACATATAAACATTTCTATCAAGCCATACATAAAAGGAACGATTAAGGGGCAGAACCACACTTTAATATACTGTAATTTCATCATCATAACTTAATTTCTTCAACACCTTAAGCCCCTATACAAGTCCAAGCCACAAGGAAGACAGATTCATCAAAACTAACACAAGTGGACTGCCAACTTAATTAAGGGACTGCCCTATACATTTTAAACACCACCAACATGTTTTACACAACCTATTATACATATATTACATTAATATATAAGGGTAAACACTTACCAAGGCTTGAAAAATAGGAGATTAGTCCAAGAACCCTAAAGGAAAACTAGGGCGGCTGCTTCTGTTTTGGGAGGGTTTGGGAGTGTTTCAATATTCTGTTTTTGGAAAATGAAATGAATGGATAATTGAGCTGAATTCCAGATCTTTATACACCCTCTTAGCCACCTCTTTTAGCTCATTCCTATCCAATTTTTGGTCAAAAATAGTCCAAGTAGGTGATGCACCTACTTGGCTATATAAGCTGTCCAAAACAGTCCACTTACTTGGGCTAATTCTAGTTGGATCATAGCATGTTGGGCCTTAGTGATATTTAGGTGTTGGGCTGGCATCTCACCTATTTTATGTACTTAGTTTGGACCTCAATTCAGTCCATTAACATAGGTCCAAATGCAGCCCAATAGGTTAAATAGGTGATACACCTACTATCTTAATTAAGTCACGGAAGCACCTCGTTTATGTTCTCCCCTTTTTCCAACGTCTTAATCCTTCTACCTTAATCCACCACTTAACTTTAACTTTACACTCAAGTATGTCGTTATTATATCAAGTGTAAATACCTTTATCCATGTTAGGTTGATCGTATAAGTTTTGAAAATGTACGGGGTGTTACATCCTCCCCCCCTTAGGAACATTCGTCCTCGAATGGTAGTATCATCTCTATTCAGCTTAAACGAGTTCAAGCTTAAGTGCAATCTTTATACTACCATATAACACTTATATATTTATATACTTACTTGTTATTGCTCCAATTCAGCATCTAAGGCTTCCACTTCGGTTTCAAATAATTGAGGATACTTAGATTTCATCATCTCCTCAGCTTCCCATGTGACCTCTTCTACCTGTTGATTCCTCCAAAGCACTTTTACAGAAGTTACCTCTTTATTTCTTAACTTCTTCACTTGTCGATCTAGAATAGCAATAGGTACTTCTTCATAGGTGAGATCATCCGTAACTTGTACTTCTTCAGTAGGAGTAATATAAGATGGATCTCCTATGCACTTTCGAAGCATTGAGACGTGAAACACTGGATGAACTGTGGAGAGTTCTTGGGGTAGTTCCAATTCATACGCAACCTGGCCAAATCTTCGGATAATCTTATATGGCCCTATATAACGTGGACTTAGTTTTCCCTTCTTCCCAAATCTCATTACCCTTTTCATTGGTGACACTTTCAAAAATACCCAATCACCTATAGCAAACTCTAGCCCCCTTCTTCTAACATCGGCATATGATTTGTGTCGACTTTGGGCTGTTCCTAGCCGTTGCTGTATCACCTTAACCTTTTCCATGGCTTGATGAACAAGATATGGTCCAAATAAAATAGTCTCACCTACTTCAAACAACCCAATCGGTGACCTACATTTTCTCCCGTATAAGGCTTCATAAGGCGCCATTTTGATACTTGAATGATAGCTATTATTGTAGGCGAACTCAATAAGAGGTAAATGATCATCCCAGTTACCTTTAAAGTCTAATACACAAGCTCGTAGCATATCTTCAAGTGTTTGGATAGTACGTTCTGCTTGTCCATCTGTCTGAGGATGAAAAGCCGTACTTAAATTCACTTGGGTTCCCAAACTCTTCTGAAAAGATTTCCAAAAGTGTGCAGTAAATTGGGCTCCCCTGTCTGATATAATGGAAAGTGGAATACCATGCAACCGCACTATCTCTTTAACATATAATTTTGCATAATCCTCAGCTGTATAAGTGGTCTTGACTGGTAGAAAATGTGCGGACTTGGTAAGCCTGTCAACTATAACCCATATAGAATCAAATTTCCGCAATGTACGAGGCAAACCTGTGATGAAATCCATATTAATCATATCCCACTTCCAGACTGGAAGATTGATACATTGCATGTAACCTCCAGGCTTCTGATGCTCTACTTTTACTTGTTGACAATTTGGACATTGGGCTACAAATTCTGCAATATTCTTCTTCATATCACCCCACCAATACACTCCTTTAAGATCGTGGTACATTTTAGTTGATCCCGGATGAATAGAATACCTGGAATGATGTGCCTCTGTCATAATCCTTCGTCTTAACTCATCTACATTAGGTACACATAGTCTGTTTTGGCACTGAAGTACTCCTTCTTGAGTAAGCTCAAATGCCTTTGTCATACCTTGCTGTACATTCTCCTTAAGCTGTGATAGAATAGGATCTGCATACTGCTTTTCTTTCACTTCAACTACTAATGATGATTCGGCCGCATTTTGCACCACAACTCCTTCCTCTGGAGTTTCAAGAAGGCGAACGCCTAAGCTAGCTAATTGATGTAGATCCTTGATTAACCCTTGTTTTCCTCTAAGCTGGCCATTAGTGTTCCCCATTGCCTTACGACTTAATGCATCAGCTACCACATTTGCCTTCCCCGGATGATATAAAATATCAATGTCATAATCTTTCAATAGTTCAAGCCACCTCCGTTGCCTCAAATTTAGGTCTTTCTGCTTAAAGATATATTGCAAACTCTTATGGTCGGTATATATGTCAACATGAACCCCATACAAATAGTGACGCCATATCTTTAAAGAAAATACCACTGCTGCTAACTCAAGATCATGTGTTGGATAATTTTTCTCATGTGGCCGCAATTGTCTGGAGGCATAAGCTATTACTTTACCATGCTGCATCAATACACATCCCAAGCCAACTCCTGAAGCATCACAATACACCGCATGCCCTTCTGTCCCTTCTGGAAGTACCAATACGGGTGTAGAGGTCAGCTTATTTTTCAGATCTTGGAAACCCTTCTCACATGCATCATTCCATTGAAACTTAGTTGCCTTGTGTGTTAGCTTTGTTAAAGGTGCAGCGATAGAAGAAAATCCTTCAACAAACCTTCTATAATAACCTGCCAACCCGAGGAAACTACGAATCTCTGTAGGCGTTGTAGGTCTTGGCCAATTCTTCACAGCTTCTATCTTTTGAGTATCAACCCTTATTCCTTCACCCGACACAATATGACCCAAGAATGCTACAGATTTTAACCAAAATTCACATTTAGAGAACTTTGCATATAACTTACGATCACGAAGAATCTGTAACACCTGTCGTAAGTGACTAGCATGGTCCTCTTTTGATCTTGAATAGACAAGAATATCATCTATAAATACTATCACGAACACATCTAAAAACGGCTTAAACACCCTATTCATTAGATCCATAAAAGCTGCTGGTGCATTTGTTAGTCCAAAGGACATAACTAAAAACTCATAATGACCGTACCGTGTTCGAAAAGCTGTCTTGGGTACATCTCTCTCTCTGACCTTTACTTGATGGTAACCCGACCTCAAGTCAATCTTTGAGAAACATTTAGCACCTTGTAATTGATCAAACAAATCGTCAATTCTAGGGAGGGGGTATTTATTCTTAATTGTCACCTTATTCAGTTGCCGATAATCAATACACATCCTCAGTGTACCATCTTTCTTGCGTACAAATAATACTGGTGCACCCCACGGGGACATACTAGGCCTGATGAAGCCCTTGTCCAACAAGTCTTTTAATTGTTCCTTTAATTCCCGTAACTCTGCTGGGGCCATTCTATATGGAGGAATAGAGATAGGTTGAGTATCTGGAATCACATCAATACCAAACTCTACTTCTCGTTCTGGAGGTAACCCCAAGAGATCTTCAGGAAATACATCCAGGAATTCATTTACCACTGGAACAGATTGAAGAATCGGTGGCTCTACATCTGTATCTTTCACCCTTACTAGGTGACATATGTACCCCTTAGATATCATTTTCTTTGCCTTAAGATAAGAAATAAACTTACCTTTCGGCGCTCCAACATTACCCCTCCATTCAAGAACTATCTCTTTTGGGAAATAAAAATGTACTTTCTTTGTTCGGCAATCTACTGTGGCACAATAAGAAGCCAACCAATCCATACCCATTATAACATCAAAATCTACCATTTCTAGTTCGACAAGATCAGCCAATGTATCATGATCACAAACAGTTACTATACAATTACGATAGACTCTTTCAGCTACAATAGACTCGCCAACTGGGGTAGATACTTCAAATGGTTTAACTAATAATTCTGGCGTTCTTTCAAATTTTCCAGCAATCAATGGAGTGACATATGATAGAGTAGAGCCCGGATCAATCAATGCATATACATTATGTGAAAAGATGGATAATGTACCTGTAACTACATCTGGAGAAGCCTCCGAATTCTGACGATCCTCTAAGGCATAGGTACGGTTCTGGACTCCACTAGAACTAGTTGCTCCTCTAGAACCTCTACCACGACCAGTAGGCTGGACGCCCCTACCTAAGAAAGGGATCGATACTGATGATGCAACGGCCGATCCTGCCGGTCGTGCCATACCACCCATGCTCCTCCGTGGACAATCTCTTGCTATATGCCCTGGCATACCACACCAAAAGCAGACATTCGTCCCTGACCGACATGTGCCTAGGTGAATACGCCCACAGTGCTGACACTGTTGACGAGGAAAACCTGCTGCCTGTGTTCCATGAACCCCACTACTCTGCCCAGCTGAACCACCTCTAAACCCTCAAGACTGAGAATAAGCACCTGCCACGGAATGAGAAAACGATGGTCTAGGTGGTCTAGGGAACATATGAGGCCTAGACCCTCCTTGGGACATCATAGGTGGTCCCATAGGTCTAGCCCTTTTGGACTGTCCCCTGTCAAATTCATGCACCCTTCTCCTCTGTCGTTGTTCTTCCATTTTCTGCGCGAAGGCCTGAATTCTCGCTATGTCTATGTCCTTATTCAAGGCAGCAATGGTGCAATCTCGTACCAAATATGGCTCTAGTCTGTCCACGTATCGATGGACTCTATCTGTCATCGTAGCCACCACATTTGGCGCATATCGAGCCAAGGAATTAAATTGCAAACTATATTCCCTGACGCTTAGGTTTCCCTGACAGAGATTTAGAAACTGATCCGCACGTGCCTCACGGATCTCATAGGGCAAGTAATGATCAAGGAAAGCCTCTTTAAACTCTTCCCACGTAGGTGGATTAGCACCAATATCACGGGATTTCTTCCAATCCTCGTACCACAATATCGCTTCTCCCTTCAACCTGTACGCTGCAAGTTCAACTGTCTCTACCCCTGATACATGCATCACTTCCAAGGCCCTCTGAATTTGATCCACGAAGTCCTGTGGATCTGCTTTTGGATCGGACCCAGTGAATATAGGAGGGTCCAGTTTCAAGAAGTCCTGTGTCCTGCGACTTGCCAGTCTAGCCGCATCATCCTCATTTGTCATTGTACCAGCTCGTCCCTGGCTTTGTGCCGCCACTAACTGTGTCAACATATGTACAGCATTTCTAAGATCTTGATCTGTGGCATTCATCGGTGGTTCTGCGGGTACTTCTCTACCAATTGGCTCTTCCAAAGCTGGAAAGGTAGACGAAGACCGCGATGAAATTTCAGCATTTACTCCACCTTGACTAGCTTGGTCAGGTGGTAGTCTACTCATTCCTTCGTCAGCAGGCACATCTACCTGCTTCCCTTTACCTCTACCTCTTCTCGTGAACGGCATTGTTACTATATCAAAGAGAAACAATTACTATTGTCAGACACATTTCAACTTATAACATTGGCTCTATTGCATTGCACGATCTAGAATGAGGAAAAGAAACAACATCCTAAATGTCCCGTAGCCTCCTACTTATAAATGTGGTGCACAACACACTGATAAGTAAGACTCTACTCAGACACGGCTTTGTAGACACCCTTAGAACGACCTGCTCTGATACCACTTTTGTCATGCCCCGAATCCCATCGAGACGTGATTGGCACCCGTAGCCGATAAGGCCCGAGAGAACCAACATGTACTTATGTGCATTCGTATACATGCCATCAGAAACACTCTTAACACGTGAGGACTTATTATGCTAACAACGAAAATTCATAGAACATGTGACATATAAAAATATACATATGTGAAACTTGGTCGTTGAGGCCATCAAAATAAGACTTCATGCGTCATCTTATATACATATACCCACATCCGTCTACAAAAGCCTCTAACAAGTGCATTGACCAAAATGAGCTAAAAGTCGGGACAAGTCCCCGCTTTATACGACATGTACAACACCAAAACATGTGTACAACTGTGACCTGGAGAAAGCCCCGAACAACTGGAGCTCACCAAAAGCTGTAAATATCCTGTAACCTATTGTGGAGGTCTACTAGAACCTGCGCCTGCAGCAAGTAAGGTAAATTCCCCAAAGGGGTCAGTATGAAGAATGTACTGAGTATGTAAGGCTCATATAAAACTATACAACACATGAATATTTCAATGAACTCAGATACATATGAATAATCCAATGAATAAGTAACCATTCTGTATTTTGGGAACCATGTGTATTATTTTGATTGCTTCTTTCCTTCAATGCTTACTTGTCATTACATGTGTCATACTGTACCCGGGCCCCAACTGATCAGTGGGTCTTTACATAACATATCGTCATGTTGGGATCGGGTCGAGCTAGGCTTATGCCCCTAGACCTGCCACCCATAAATCAATACATCGGGATCGAGTCGAGCTAGGCTTATGCCCCTAGGCTTGCCACCCATAAATCAATACATCGGGATTGAGTCGAGCTAGGCTTATGCCCCTAGACTTGCCACCCATACTTGATCATTGACCACAAATGCATTACTTTGTTCTTTACTTTGAGATTGGTACAATGAGGTTGATACAATGATAGTTATAATCTCACTTTGAACTTTGGAACATAACAGAGACATGAATATAATCACTATTGGAACATTGGAACACAACTTTGTTGGACCTTTGGAACCTTAGCACTGACTATGAGACAAGATTCTCCATTGTGCAATGAATAGGAAACATGTGACAATAACCATTGATAACCGAAAATAGGACACCTTGGTACATCTCGGAATAGGACAAAGTAACCTTACATACCTTATCTTCCCAAAATGTAACTACACTGATTCAGCTCCTTCCTTATGTGTTACTCTACAACACAAGTACATAATGGAGCAAACATTAATGGTTAGCTACATTATAAGTTCACAAGACGGTAAGTAGGTGCTTAACGGAAAGTAGAAACTGTCCAACCTCCAAAACACATTGTGCATCACTCCCCCCTTCATTATACTACCAAATAACATTATTACACAACATTACACTATAACCTACTGCTTTTGCAAAACAACAACACCAAATCAGTCCACACACCACCAAAACAGTCCACAAACCAACATAACCGTTACAAACCGGTAGGATTACCTACCTAGTTTATCCTTTACATTTCCACTCCAACGAAACTCCATATATTCACCCCATAAGGTCACAATACTTCCTTCCACAGTAGCATACCAAAATCGTTCCACAACAGTTCCAACATTCAGTTTAACATAACAAAAGAGTATTCTCTTTTCATTACAACAAACGTTCCATTTACCAACACATATAAACATTTCTATCAAGCCATACATAAAAGGAACGATTAAGGGGCAGAACCACACTTTAATATACTGTAATTTCATCATCATAACTTAATTTCTTCAACACCTTAAGCCCCTATACAAGTCCAAGCCACAAGGAAGACAGATTCATCAAAACTAACACAAGTGGACTGCCAACTTAATTAAGGGACTGCCCTATACATTTTAAACACCACCAACATGTTTTACACAACCTATTATACATATATTACATTAATATATAAGGGTAAACACTTACCAAGGCTTGAAAAATAGGAGATTAGTCCAAGAACCCTAAAGGAAAACTAGGGCGGCTGCTTCTGTTTTGGGAGGGTTTGGGAGTGTTTCAATATTCTGTTTTTGGAAAATGAAATGAATGGATAATTGAGCTGAATTCCAGATCTTTATACACCCTCTTAGCCACCTCTTTTAGCTCATTCCTATCCAATTTTTGGTCAAAAATAGTCCAAGTAGGTGATGCACCTACTTGGCTATATAAGCTGTCCAAAACAGTCCACTTACTTGGGCTAATTCTAGTTGGATCATAGCATGTTGGGCCTTAGTGATATTTAGGTGTTGGGCTGGCATCTCACCTATTTTATGTACTTAGTTTGGACCTCAATTCAGTCCATTAACATAGGTCCAAATGCAGCCCAATAGGTTAAATAGGTGATACACCTACTATCTTAATTAAGTCACGGAAGCACCTCGTTTATGTTCTCCCCTTTTTCCAACGTCTTAATCCTTCTACCTTAATCCACCACTTAACTTTAACTTTACACTCAAGTATGTCGTTATTATATCAAGTGTAAATACCTTTATCCATGTTAGGTTGATCGTATAAGTTTTGAAAATGTACGGGGTGTTACATCCTCCCCCCCTTAGGAACATTCGTCCTCGAATGGTAGTATCATCTCTATTCAGCTTAAACGAGTTCAAGCTTAAGTGCAATCTTTATACTACCATATAACACTTATATATTTATATACTTACTTGTTATTGCTCCAATTCAGCATCTAAGGCTTCCACTTCGGTTTCAAATAATTGAGGATACTTAGATTTCATCATCTCCTCAGCTTCCCATGTGACCTCTTCTACCTGTTGATTCCTCCAAAGTACTTTTACAGAAGTTACCTCTTTATTTCTTAACTTCTTCACTTGTCGATCTAGAATAGCAATAGGTACTTCTTCATAGGTGAGATCATCCGTAACTTGTACTTCTTCAGTAGGAGTAATATAAGATGGATCTCCTATGCACTTTCGAAGCATTGAGACGTGAAACACTGGATGAACTGTGGAGAGTTCTTAGGGTAGTTCCAATTCATACGCAACCTGGCCAAATCTTCGGATAATCTTATATGGCCCTATATAACGTGGACTTAGTTTTCCCTTCTTCCCAAATCTCATTACCCTTTTCATTGGTGACACTTTCAAAAATACCCAATCACCTATAGCAAACTCTAGCCCCCTTCTTCTAACATCGGCATATGATTTGTGTCGACTTTGGGCTGTTCCTAGCCGTTGCTGTATCACCTTAACCTTTTCCATGGCTTGATGAACAAGATCTGGTCCAAATAAAATAGTCTCACCTACTTCAAACAACCCAATCGGTGACCTACATTTTCTCCCGTATAAGGCTTCATAAGGCGCCATTTTGATACTTGAATGATAGCTATTATTGTAGGCGAACTCAATAAGAGGTAAATGATCATCCCAGTTACCTTTAAAGTCTAATACACAAGCTCGTAGCATATCTTCAAGTGTTTGGATAGTACGTTCTGCTTGTCCATCTGTCTGAGGATGAAAAGCCGTACTTAAATTCACTTGGGTTCCCAAACTCTTCTGAAAAGATTTCCAAAAGTGTGCAGTAAATTGGGCTCCCCTGTCTGATATAATGGAAAGTGGAATACCATGCAACCGCACTATCTCTTTAACATATAATTTTGCATAATCCTCAGCTGTATAAGTGGTCTTGACTGGTAGAAAATGTGCGGACTTGGTAAGCCTGTCAACTATAACCCATATAGAATCAAATTTCCGCAATGTACGAGGCAAACCTGTGATGAAATCCATATTAATCATATCCCACTTCCAGACTGGAAGATTGATACATTGCATGTAACCTCCAGGCTTCTGATGCTCTACTTTTACTTGTTGACAATTTGGACATTGGGCTACAAATTCTGCAATATTCTTCTTCATATCACCCCACCAATACACTCCTTTAAGATTGTGGTACATTTTAGTTGATCCCGGATGAATAGAATACCTGGAATGATGTGCCTCTGTCATAATCCTTCGTCTTAACTCATCTACATTAGGTACACATAGTCTGTTTTGGCACTGAAGTACTCCTTCTTGAGTAAGCTCAAATGCCTTTGTCATACCTTGCTGTACATTCTCCTTAAGCTGTGATAGAATAGGATCTGCATACTGCTTTTCTTTCACTTCAACTACTAATGATGATTCGGCCGCATTTTGCACCACAACTCCTTCCTCTGGAGTTTCAAGAAGGCGAACGCCTAAGCTAGCTAATTGATGTAGATCCTTGATTAACCCTTGTTTTCCTCTAAGCTGGCCATTAGTGTTCCCCATTGCCTTACGACTTAATGCATCAGCTACCACATTTGCCTTCCCCGGATGATATAAAATATCAATGTCATAATCTTTCAATAGTTCAAGCCACCTCCGTTGCCTCAAATTTAGGTCTTTCTGCTTAAAGATATATTGCAAACTCTTATGGTCGGTATATATGTCAACATGAACCCCATACAAATAGTGACGCCATATCTTTAAAGAAAATACCACTGCTGCTAACTCAAGATCATGTGTTGGATAATTTTTCTCATGTGGCCGCAATTGTCTGGAGGCATAAGCTATTACTTTACCATGCTGCATCAATACACATCCCAAGCCAACTCCTGAAGCATCACAATACACCGCATGCCCTTCTGTCCCTTCTGGAAGTACCAATACGGGTGTAGAGGTCAGCTTATTTTTCAGATCTTGGAAACCCTTCTCACATGCATCATTCCATTGAAACTTAGTTGCCTTGTGTGTTAGCTTTGTTAAAGGTGCAGCGATAGAAGAAAATCCTTCAACAAACCTTCTATAATAACCTGCCAACCCGAGGAAACTACGAATCTCTGTAGGCGTTGTAGGTCTTGGCCAATTCTTCACAGCTTCTATCTTTTGAGTATCAACCCTTATTCCTTCACCCGACACAATATGACCCAAGAATGCTACAGATTTTAACCAAAATTCACATTTAGAGAACTTTGCATATAACTTACGATCACGAAGAATCTGTAACACCTGTCGTAAGTGACTAGCATGGTCCTCTTTTGATCTTGAATAGACAAGAATATCATCTATAAATACTATCACGAACACATCTAAAAACGGCTTAAACACCCTATTCATTAGATCCATAAAAGCTGCTGGTGCATTTGTTAGTCCAAAGGACATAACTAAAAACTCATAATGACCGTACCGTGTTCGAAAAGCTGTCTTGGGTACATCTCTCTCTCTGACCTTTACTTGATGGTAACCCGACCTCAAGTCAATCTTTGAGAAACATTTAGCACCTTGTAATTGATCAAACAAATCGTCAATTCTAGGGAGGGGGTATTTATTCTTAATTGTCACCTTATTCAGTTGCCGATAATCAATACACATCCTCAGTGTACCATCTTTCTTGCGTACAAATAATACTGGTGCACCCCACGGGGACATACTAGGCCTGATGAAGCCCTTGTCCAACAAGTCTTTTAATTGTTCCTTTAATTCCCGTAACTCTGCTGGGGCCATTCTATATGGAGGAATAGAGATAGGTTGAGTATCTGGAATCACATCAATACCAAACTCTACTTCTCGTTCTGGAGGTAACCCCAAGAGATCTTCAGGAAATACATCCAGGAATTCATTTACCACTGGAACAGATTGAAGAATCGGTGGCTCTACATCTGTATCTTTCACCCTTACTAGGTGACATATGTACCCCTTAGATATCATTTTCTTTGCCTTAAGATAAGAAATAAACTTACCTTTCGGCGCTCCAACATTACCCCTCCATTCAAGAACTATCTCTTTTGGGAAATAAAAATGTACTTTCTTTGTTCGGCAATCTACTGTGGCACAATAAGAAGCCAACCAATCCATACCCATTATAACATCAAAATCTACCATTTCTAGTTCGACAAGATCAGCCAATGTATCATGATCACAAACAGTTACTATACAATTACGATAGACTCTTTCAGCTACAATAGACTCGCCAACTGGGGTAGATACTTCAAATGGTTTAACTAATAATTCTGGCGTTCTTTCAAATTTTCCAGCAATCAATGGAGTGACATATGATAGAGTAGAGCCCGGATCAATCAATGCATATACATTATGTGAAAAGATGGATAATGTACCTGTAACTACATCTGGAGAAGCCTCCGAATTCTGACGATCCTCTAAGGCATAGGTACGGTTCTGGACTCCACTAGAACTAGTTGCTCCTCTAGAACCTCTACCACGACCAGTAGGCTGGACGCCCCTACCTAAGAAAGGGACCGATACTGATGATGCAACGGCCGATCCTGTTGGTCGTGCCATACCACCCATGCTCCTCCGTGGACAATCTCTCGCTATATGCCCTGGCATACCACACCAAAAGCAGACATTCGTCCCTGACCGACATGTGCCTAGGTGAATACGCCTACAGTGCTGACACTGTTGACGAGGAAAACCTGCTGCCTGTGTTCCATGAACCCCACTACTCTGCCCAGCTGAACCACCTCTAAACCCTCGAGACTGAGAATAAGCACCTGCCACGGAATGAGAAAACGACGGTCTAGGTGGTCTAGGGAACATATGAGGCCTAGACCCTCCTTGGGACATCATAGGTGGTCCCATAGGTCTAGCCCTTTTGGACTGTCCCCTGTCAAATTCATGCACCCTTCTCCTCTATCGTTGTTCTTTCATTTTCTGCGCGAAGGCCTGAATTCTCGCTATGTCTATGTCCTTATTCAAGGCAGCAATGGTGCAATCTCGTACCAAATATGGCTCTAGTCTGTCCACGTATCGATGGACTCTATCTGTCATCGTAGCCACCACATTTGGCGCATATCGAGCCAAGGAATTAAATTGCAAACTGTATTCCCTGACGCTTAGGTTTCCCTGACAGAGATTTAGAAACTGATCCGCACGTGCCTCACGGATCTCATAGGGCAAGTAATGATCAAGGAAAGCCTCTTTAAACTCTTCCCACGTAGGTGGATTAGCACCAATATCACGGGATTTCTTCCAATCCTCGTACCACAATATCGCTTCTCCCTTCAACCTGTACGCTGCAAGTTCAACTGTCTCTACCCCTGATACATGCATCACTTCCAAGGCCCTCTGAATTTGATCCACGAAGTCCTGTGGATCTGCTTTTGGATCGGACCCAGTGAATATAGGAGGGTCCAGTTTCAAGAAGTCCTGTGTCCTGCGACTTGCCAGTCTAGCCGCATCATCCTCATTTGTCATTGTACCAGCTCGTCCCTGGCTTTGTGCCGCCACTAACTGTGTCAACATATGTACAGCATTTCTAAGATCTTGATCTGTGGCATTCATCGGTGGTTCTGCGGGTACTTCTCTACCAATTGGCTCTTCCAAAGCTGGAAAGGTAGACGAAGACCGCGATGAAATTTCAGTATTTACTCCACCTTGACTAGCTTGGTCAGGTGGTAGTCTACTCATTCCTTCGTCAGCAGGCACATCTACCTGCTTCCCTTTACCTCTACCTCTTCTCGTGAACGGCATTGTTACTATATCAAAGAGAAACAATTACTATTGTCAGACACATTTCAACTTATAACATTGGCTCTATTGCATTGCACGATCTAGAATGAAGAAAAGAAACAACATCCTAAATGTCCCGTAGCCTCCTACTTATAAATGTGGTGCACAACACACTGATAAGTAAGACTCTACTCAGACACGGCTTTGTAGACACCCTTAGAACGACCTGCTCTGATACCACTTTTGTCATGCCCCAAATCCCATCGAGACGTGATTGGCACCCGTAGCCGATAAGGCCCGAGAGAACCAACATGTACTTATGTGCATTCGTATACATGCCATCAGAAACACTCTTAACACGTGAGGACTTATTATGCTAACAACGAAAATTCATAGAACATGTGACATATAAAAATATACATATGTGAAACTTGGCCGTTGAGGCCATCAAAATAAGACTTCATGCGTCATCTTATATACATATACCCACATCCGTCTACAAAAGCCTCTAACAAGTGCATTGACCAAAATGAGCTAAAAGTCGGGACAAGTCCCCGCTTTATACGACATGTACAACACCAAAACAGGTGTACAACTATGACCTGGAGAAAGCCCCGAACAACTGGAGCTCACCAAAAGCTGTAAATATCCTGTAACCTATTGTGGAGGTCTACTAGAACCTGCGCCTGCAGCAAGTAAGGTAAATTCCCCAAAGGGGTCAGTACGAAGAATGTACTGAGTATGTAAGGCTCATATAAAACTATACAACACATGAATATTTCAATGAACTCAGATACATATGAATAATCCAATGAATAAGTAACCATTCTGTATTTTGGGAACCATGTGTATTATTTTGATTGCTTCTTTCCTTTAATGCTTACTTGTCATTACATGTGTCATACTGTACCCGGGCCCCGACTGATCAGTGGGTCTTTACATAACATATCGTCATGTTGGGATCGGGTCGAGCTAGGCTTATGCCCCTAGACCTGCCACCCATAAATCAATACATCGGGATCGAGTCGAGCTAGGCTTATGCCCCTAGACTTGCCACCCATAAATCAATACATCGGGATCGAGTCGAGCTAGGCTTATGCCCCTAGACTTGCCACCCATAAATCAATACATCGGGATTGAGTCGAGCTAGGCTTATGCCCCTAGACTTGCCACCCATACTTGATCATTGACCACAAATGCATTACTTTGTTCTTTACTTTGAGATTGGTACAATGAGGTTGATACAATGATAGTTATAATCTCACTTTGAACTTTGGAACATAACAGAGACATGAATATAATCACTATTGGAACATTGGAACACAACTTTGTTGGACCTTTGGAACCTTAGCACTGACTATGAGACAAGATTCTCCATTGTGCAATGAATAGGAAACATGTGACAATAACCATTGATAACCGAAAATAGGACACCTTGGTACATCTCGGAATAGGACAAAGTAACCTTACATACCTTATCTTCCCAAAATGTAACTACACTGATTCAGCTCCTTCCTTATGTGTTACTCTACAACACAAGTACATAATGGAGCAAACATTAATGGTTAGCTACATTATAAGTTCACAAGACGGTAAGTAGGTGCTTAACGGAAAGTAGAAACTGTCCAACCTCCAAAACACATTGTGCATCACTCCCCCCTTCATTATACTACCAAATAACATTATTACACAACATTACACTATAACCTACTGCTTTTGCAAAACAACAACACCAAATCAGTCCACACACCACCAAAACAGTCCACAAACCAACATAACCGTTACAAACCGGTAGGATTACCTACCTAGTTTATCCTTTACATTTCCACTCCAACGAAACTCCATATATTCACCCCATAAGGTCACAATACTTCCTTCCACAGTAGCATACCAAAATCTTTCCACAACAGTTCCAACATTCAGTTTAACATAACAAAAGAGTATTCTCTTTTCATTACAACAAACGTTCCATTTACCAACACATATAAACATTTCTATCAAGCCATACATAAAAGGAACGATTAAGGGGCAGAACCACACTTTAATATACTGTAATTTCATCATCATAACTTAATTTCTTCAACACCTTAAGCCCCTATACAAGTTCAAGCCACAAGGAAGACAGATTCATCAAAACTAACACAAGTGGACTGCCAACTTAATTAAGGGACTGCCCTATACATTTTAAACACCACCAACATGTTTTACACAACCTATTATACATATATTACATTAATATATAAGGGTAAACACTTACCAAGGCTTGAAAAATAGGAGATTAGTCCAAGAACCCTAAAGGAAAACTAGGGCGGCTGCTTCTGTTTTGGGAGGGTTTGGGAGTGTTTCAATATTCTGTTTTTGGAAAATGAAATGAATGGATAATTGAGCTGAATTCCAGATCTTTATACACCCTCTTAGCCACCTCTTTTAGCTCATTCCTATCCAATTTTTGGTCAAAAATAGTCCAAGTAGGTGATGCACCTACTTGGCTATATAAGCTGTCCAAAACAGTCCACTTACTTGGGCTAATTCTAGTTGGATCATAGCATGTTGGGCCTTAGTGATATTTAGGTGTTGGGCTGGTCATCTCACCTATTTTATGTACTTAGTTTGGACCTCAATTCAGTCCATTAACATAGGTCCAAATGCAGCCCAATAGGTTAAATAGGTGATACACCTACTATCTTAATTAAGTCACGGAAGCACCTCGTTTATGTTCTCCCCTTTTTCCAACGTCTTAATCCTTCTACCTTAATCCACCACTTAACTTTAACTTTACACTCAAGTATGTCGTTATTATATCAAGTGTAAATACCTTTATCCATGTTAGGTTGATCGTATAAGTTTTGAAAATGTACGGGGTGTTACAATACCGCACCAAAAGCAAATATTGGTCCCAAACCAGCATTCTTTTAAATGAAGCTTTCCACAGTGTGGACACGGCTGGAGAGGAAACCCCGATTAGTTCATACTTCCTTGCTCTTGATACCCCACTAGTTGCGAGCCTTGAATTCCACTACTTTGCCCAACGTGACTGCCTATATGATGAGAAAGTGATGGTCTCGGTGCTCTACTAAAATCCCGAGGCCCAAAGTCTTCTTCGGACACTATGTACTGTCCCATCGGTCTAGCTTTCTTTGACGGCCCCTCTTCTGCTTTGTACATCTTTCTTCTCTCCCTCTGATTCTCCATCTTTTGTGCAAAAGCCTGTATTCTGGCTATATCCATGTCTCTATTCAGAGCAACAATGGTACAATCTCTAACCAATGATGGATCCAATCGATCCACATACCGACGAACTCTATCAGCCATAGTGGCTACCATATGGGGAGCATATCTGGCCAAGGAATTAAACTGAAGACTGTACTCTCGTACGCTCATATTCCCTTGACGAAGATTTAGGAACTGGTCTGCGCGTGCCTCCCGAATCTCATATGGAAGGTAGTGATCCAGGAATGCCATTCTAAATTCCTCCCAACTAGCTGGGGGTGCACCAACTCCCCTAGCTCGCTTCCAATCTTCATACCATAATATCGCCTCCCCTTTCAATCTATACGCCACTAGTTCAATTGTTTCTATACCAAATATATGCATAACATCCAAAGCCCTTTTGATTTGATCAATAAAATCTTGCGGGTCCTCATTAAGATCTGACCCAGTGAATATAGGAGGGTCTAATTTTAGGAAATCCTGCGTCCTTCGACTAGCTTCCCTAGCCTCACTGTCACTACTTGTCGTTGGGCCAACTTTTCCTTGATTCTGTGCTGCAATTAGCTGAATCAACATATATACTGCATTTCTTAAATACTAGTCAGTGACATTAACGGGTGGCTCAACAGGTTCTTCTCTCCTTCTCGGTTCTTTTGGAGCTGGAAAAGTAGAAGAAGCCCGCGATGCAAACTCACTTTCAGCTTCATCTTGATCAACCCGTTCGGGTGGTAAGTTACTAGGTCCTTCTCCGCCAATCCTATCTAGCTTCTTCCATTTTCCCTTTCCTCTCCTTGTACTCGACATTTCTCACTATACCAAAGAAAAACAATTCCCATGGTCAGATACAATTTAACTTACAACTGGCTCTATTGCACGATCTAGAAGTGAAGAAAAGAAACAACATCCTCTAAATGCCCCATAGACTCCTGTTCATAAATGTGGTGCACAACACATCCATGAACAAGACTCTACTCGGACACGACTTTGTAGACACCCGTAGAACGACCTGCTCTGATACCACTTTTGTCACCACCCGAAATCCCATTCGGGCCGGACTGGCACCCGAAACCGATATGGCCCGAGAGAACCAATCTTTACTTATGAACCTTTGTATGCATATCCTCGTATGAATCTTATGATACCTTATGCACTATGCGGAAAACATGGACATGGAAACATACACTATATAAATGTATTCAGGAAACTTGGCCGTTGGGGCCATCAAGTCAAAACGAACATTTGTCTCTTACATTCATAACCCACATATGTCTACAAAGCCTCTAACCGATGCATGAACACAACAATCTATAGTTGGGACAAGTCCCCGCTTTATACAATGATTACAAAACCAAAAAAATATACACATGTGACTCGGAGAAGCCCCGAACTAACTGGAGCTCACCAATGATCCACGGATAACTCGTAGCCTATTGTGGAGGTCTACTAACACCTATGCCTGTAGAAAATAAAGTAAGGTCCCCAAAAGGGGTCAGTACGAAGAATGTACTGAGTATGTAAGGTTATAAAAAACTTCATGAAACTTAAACACTTCAAGGAACTTGATTTCAAGAGAATAGTCAATGTAGATCAATCATCTTGTGATATGTGTGGAAATAGGTACCTTACGTTCATTATTCCATTTACCCTTATGCCCGTTACCGTTAATAGTTAGAACCGTTAATAATGTATTAATAACTGTTAATATGCAAATATGCAACCGTCAATATGCAATGCATCCGTCAATATGCAATGCATCCGTCAATATGCAACCGTAAATATGCAATGCATCCGTCAATATGCAACCATCAATATGCAACCGTCTCAAGTTCGGCATCAAGCTAGGCTTTTGCCCCACTGAGCTTCCCCCCTGCTACCACGCGGAAAACAAGGAAGCAGGTTCGGCATCAAGTTTGGCTTTTACCTCACTGAGCTTCCCCCTTGATCCAGTGAATATAATAAAGTTTGGCGTCAAGCTTGTCTTTTGCCCCACTGAGCTTTCCCTCTGCTACCACCCGAAAAACAAGGAAGCAGGTTCGGCATCAAGTTTGGCTTTTTCCCCCAAAGCTATCACCCGCACTTAACAAGTATAAATAAAATATAAAGTCACCATAAGGAAAATAATAAAGTAACCATGAGGGAAAATATAAAGTAACCATGAGGGAAAATACTTCTTCCATTACTTCATTGCATTACTTCTCTCTCTTACTTCCATGAGATTAATACATTGGGGGATCATAATCTTATTGGAACACATACATGCATTACTTCAATCTTTTATGTTCATGAGATTGATACTTTTGAAGTTGTAACATTATTGGAAGCTTTGGAGCATAATATTATTGGAACTTGGAATCATATCCATAATTATGTGATACATGAGAATAATAACATATGACAACTTGAAATGAGATACCTTTTAACATTTTGCAATGGAACAAGGACAATGACAACATGAACAATATGTGCTGCAGAAAAATACGGACAGAGTAACCTTACATACCTTATCGTCTCAATATGAACAATCAATTCTATACGCGAATACAATAGTCCCGCTCCTTCCTTATGTTTCACTCTACAACACAAATATACAATAGAGTTTACATTAACCACCAACTACCTTACAAATGCATACAACGACATTGAGTTACATGTTTGGATTTAACATGCCATTTACCTCTTGATTATACCATGTGTGAAACGATCACACCAACAATACCACAATATTCTCAACATTGACCAATATCATAAACCACTAGCATGTCACACCAAATTCATACTTTACACTTCTACATCACCACAACATCACAATGAATCCATCAATTCACTTCAATACACCTCACACCAACAATTCGGCCAAAATCCCATTACATTCATGGAAAAATAATAAGTTTAGGACCATAATCACACCATACATGTTGATATTTTATCCATATCATGCTCTTTTATCAAAACCACAAGTCATATTCCAAGTTTAAATTCCATAAATGGCACATCTTTTACAAAAACACAAAGTGCCATATACAACACTTCCAAGCATAACCAACATGATATACATACTCTCACATGCATATAATATGTTAATCCATAAGAACAAACACTTACGTAATCTTGAAAGATGATGATCTTGATCTAAAGATGGCTTAGGGTTTGAGAGCCCAAAAGAGGTGTTCTAGAATTCTCAAGAAAAAAAGATAGAAAAGCATGTGTGTTATTTGTATTAAAAATCTGATTTTTTGCCCCTTTTATAGGCCTTTGAAGTCCCTTTCTCAATTATTGCTTGGTCAAAGATGAATGGGTCATTTGACCCATTCTTGGCCCATGTTTTTCTTCTTCATTTTTGGGCTTTATTGAGCCCAAATTACTTAATCTAATAAAATCAATAATTTCTCATGTTTAAATCATTTCATATGCGTTATAACTATATTCTCACTCACTCTATTCATATCCATAGCCTCAATCCCAAAAACAAGTGATTCTAGCCACGCATGGCCTATTTTGACCAAAAGGGTAAAATTGTCATTTTGACGCCAAATTCGTTCTCGAGTCATTTTATCATACCAATATAATAATTTACTCATTTCATGTAGGTTCTCATGATTGTAGAAGAAACGTAGCAAAAATTGGCCCAATACGCCCCGGGGCACCCTTGGGACTTAAGAAAAATTCCAACTTTTGAAAGGTGCGCACAAGCAGCCCGGCATGCCCTTGGGCGCGCCCCAACACTTCCTGGGGACTGAAAATTTCGGCCAAAAGCGGACCGACACAGTCCCAAACGCGCCCCACCTTAAAAATTTTTGAAAATTTCATTTGTCGACTTTTCTTCGCGGGTTCGGTTAGATACTTCAAGTCCTACTCTTTAACTTACTTCTTAGACTCAATATACTTTGTTTAGAGGTCCTCTTAGCCTCATTTTGAACCCCACAAATGCGCCATGAAAATTGCAAAACACCTTCTATGCAAGCTTAATCACATATACAAGGGCTAAATTCAATTATCTCATCAATAGCATTACCCAATGCATACTTATAGCTCTCGATACCTAAGTAAACATTATTCGGTGTCGTCAAGTAGGGTTGGGAAGGTACGGGGTGTTACAGAAATACCATGACATATAATCATCTATGGGTATGAAAACCCCAATATAATTCAAAATAGAAACTAAAGGTAGAAAATCAAAGGTGCACCTACCACGGTGGAAATCTAAAATCATAAATCTGACATGCCTTAAGGAGTACGAATTTGAGCATGTCAAAACTCTAACTGAGTGTCTGAATGACCAACTGAGGCAGTAAGTGCACTATCTCTTCCCAAAGGTGCCACAACTTTATAAGACTGATTTGTATGAGTTGAATGACTGATAATCCTATAGCGGGGACACTCTATGGACCAATGACCAATCTCTCGGCAGTGATAACAAATCCATAAAGCTCTAACTTGGTGAGAAACATGAGTTGGCCCTAACTAGTTAACCAACTGACATCGAGGACACTCTCTACTGATGTCGAGGACACTCTCTATTGAAGTGACCATTCTCCCCTCCATCATAACATGCCTCAGGAGCTCTAGGTTGGCAAGGAACATATGCTGACCCTGAACGACTGCATTTAGGCAGAACAATCCATACTGCCAGATCAGAACTCTATCCACTGACACAACCACTATCTGTCTGAGAGCTACCCATACTCTGAGGTTCCACCTGTACGGGCCTAATAGATTGCATTATGATGCTGAACTCGGCTTGGAATATCCTGACCTCCAGACAGAATACCACTAACACTGTACTGCTGACATGGCCTCTCACTGCTACCTCCATATGTCTCAATACATGCCATCTATGTGGCCCTCGCATGCTCAACAACCCAAAGAAAGAAACCCAGTGGCTATCAAATGCTCCGTCACCAAGCGAAGTGGTAAAGACAATCCTCTAATAAATCTATTCATTAGCTCATGCTCAGTAGCATATATCATAGATATCTGACTGGCCCATTTGTGAAACCCAATCTCATACTCTAAAACAGACAAGGAACCCTGCTAAACACCAGCAAATCTAACTCTGTCCTGAGAAGCACTCGATGTACCAAACACCATCTCTGGTTAGGAAATAGCCACTAAAATACTCGGGAGCCCTAACACTTGATCTTGAAGAACTGAGGCGGTGACAAACTCTGTCGGAGCCTGGGCTAACCCCTGAGCCTCTCGCTGACACTGAAGATCCTCTATATCAATCCTTAACTCCCTAGTCTATTGCTGGACTGAAACTCGGGAAATACGAGCAGAAGTACAGTTTGGATCTACCTACAACCTTGTAAGATCCATCTAGGAGAGAGTGGAGTCAAAAGAAGTACTTAGAGGTTCAAAGAAGTACGGACACATGACATAGAGTCAAGAATAGAATTTCCTAAGAATGCCCTGTATTCTCCCAAAAATAGGAAGCAGACGTCTTCGTACCGATCCACATGACACTACTAGACACTAAGCTTTTGTACCAACACACCAGTAAACCTAGGCTCTAATACCAAATTGTCACGACCTGATTTCTCAGGTCATGATGGCATCTACTCAAACCCACCAAAAGCTAAGCCAACCCGTAGTCCGAAACAACTTGTAATGGACTACCAAGAGAAAGGAAGGAAATTGTGGAATAAACATGATAAAAAGACTTATATAACCCCAAAACCTGGTGGAGCCCGTACAAGAGCTTATAATACATCAAAAGTACAAGTGAAATACATGATAAGTATATATACAAAGATGTCTGTGAGTACAACATAGAGATCACTCTAATAATAAGAGAGAGTAGGAACAATTTCGAATGTCAGGAGCTCACTTCAAGTCTCTGATCCATAGCTGCTCCGCACGATGCACACATCAACGGCGATAACTTGTACTATGATCTGCAGGCTGCAAAAGTGTAGTATGACTACCAAACACGTGGTACTTAGTAGGCATCGGCCAACTTAGCTCTAAAAATAATGTAAGCATAAATAACATGTAAGGTATGATTATAACTACATGCAGCTATCTAGTAAAGCAAGCATAATGAGGTTAATGGAGCAATAAGGGTAAACTACCCTATTCTAATAGTGCTTAGGAGCTAAAGTACAATACCATATATCACTAGCCAATATACCAATGACGAGTAAAAGAGGTATATATAGTAGTATACAAGGCCAAAGAATACATATACAATATGAATAGACAAAGAAAGAGAGAGAGATATGGTAATACCATATATATATATATATATATACACACACAAATAAACCTTTGGTACTAACTCAAAGGTAATAACTTCAAGGAGTCAACCTAACCTCTGAGGGCCTTAGCCAAGTAAGGGAGAGCTAATACTAGCATGATCAGACCTCTAACAAAAATGTGACTAGGCATGAGGTAGCTCAACCATAAAGTAGCTCACCGAAATAAAGAAGGGAAACAGACACATACCGACAATCTCAGGTACCAGTCTATACTCATCTTGCCACGAACAAACCATAATAACCAATAATAAAGTAACCGGCTAGTTTGGACACACACAAATACCTAACCGAATCTCCATAAGACCAAAAGGTTCACGGAAGCACTCGGCAAACAACAACCATGACCTGTACCTATACAACCCCCATAAGACCAATAAATATAGGTGCCAAACAATCATATTGGTTATAGGCGATGTATTTAAATGAATGAATGCAACAAATTCATAAATACCATATTCGATCCAAGTACCATAAAGTACCAAGTACCATAACGTACCAACTGTATAAACCTCCTCCAGCTCAATAGCTCGCAAAGGCACGACCTACGGCGGCCATCCTTCTTCGACATTGCGGTTCACCAATGAAAGGGCCCATAGGGGATTCAAGATATCCGTATACACAACCTGGTCTTGAACCAGGACTTCTAATAACCATCATAATCAATCTACTCCGTCCAACATCGAAGAGATATATATATAATAAGTGCACAGACACAAACCGTAACTAAAAAAGTGTACATAGAGTAATAAATGCACAAACTTTAACCGCGACTAAAGGAATGTACATATTATAATAAGTGCACGGACTCAAACCGTGACTATTGGAGTGTAAGTTTGTAAATCCATTGCTAGGATCAAATTTGGGAATAAATCATCATTATAATGTAGAAAGGGTTGAAATCTCCATCGACCGAAGTAAATAGTAGTGATAAAATGAGTGGATTAATAATGGACCGGAATCAACCTCGGTCTACTTTTCAAAATATAATTTTGAGTTCCAAAAGCTCAGAAATCATCAAATAAGGTAATACAATTCCAATTATAAAAGAATCCATTTTAAAAGTGAAAAGTGGGATTAAATCCCTTTTTGTAAAACAGTAGTAAAATCAAGGTTTTGGTTGGAATCGTACCACAAAGTGAGCATGAATGCACCTAACAGTATGTCTAACATCACAAGTATCCAAAAAATACAACATTAGCGCCTAAGCGTCTATAAACCAGAATCATGATCTCTTTAAGGGTAAAATGCTCACCTGGAGTTCAACTAGTATCGTAACAATGACCTCGAGTCTAATAACAAGCCATATAACTCGGGAATCCTTAGTAA
Organism: Capsicum rhomboideum; assembly: GCA_031232105.1. Lineage (NCBI taxonomy): Eukaryota > Viridiplantae > Streptophyta > Magnoliopsida > Solanales > Solanaceae > Capsicum > Capsicum rhomboideum. Next base: position 118,520,446 of record CP124711.1, read on the forward strand.
TCAATGGCAAAAAGCCACTACAAGGATCTAATTGGGGAAATACCTCCCAAATCACTAAGTTAAATGACAAATATTATACTAAGGGTTCCTTAATATTAAACTATGGTTAGCATGCTTATAATCGAGGGTAATAGGATTCTACAACCATGACAAGTGTTTTACACTAAGGTTCGGGTCACATTTCTACCCTAAATTTCCTAAATAGACTAAGTCGTGGTATACTAGTCATAAGTCCATCCTATAATCCCTACCTAGCATGCAATCTATACCATACACAATCTCATAGATAAAAGTAGACCGAAGCCTACCTCGATGCCGAATCACAAATTTTGAATCACCCAAGTTTGCTCCATAATACTGAAATGCAGCCATGCTATAAAAACAATCATCTACACATCAATAAGAGTAAAATGAAACCCATATTGCTATATAAAAGTTCGGGTCGAAATTAGGGTCAAGAATGGGCCCGTGAGGCCAGTAAATGGAATCCAAAAATTGAATTCGTCATGAGATCCCTCGAAGCACAAGGAATATGTGCTCAAAAGTTGAGCACAAATGGGACACAAATCAAGCCCCAAATTAGTCCCCAAAGTTTATGGATTTAATAACCTAATTTCTATGAATTTATCATGTAATAGAACAAAATTCGATGGGAAAACTGACGAAAAATGACCAAGGAGTATTGGGCTAGCTTACATTAGCTTCAATGGAAGATTCCCCACACTTTCTCTCTCTTTAGGCTCTCAAAAATATTAGAAAAGGGTTGAGAAAATGGGTGAAAATCGAATGAAGAAAAGAGATTTAACACCCCAGGTACATGACCGCTAAAGTGATCAGGGAAGGAAATACATAGGCCGCTAAAGAGGAACTTGGCCAACAAAGCGATGTTCACTTAAGCGGACCTTGACAGCTAAAGCAGACCTTGACTGGGTGCTCGAGATTCATTTGGAACCTCGTGCGCACAAAAAAACTATGCTACCATTTCGAATTCGATATTTTTGACTCAATGGAACCATCTAAACTTTCATCCAAGATTGTTTCGATTAAATGCGGGGCCTACACCTATAGTTTCATTTTTCATCAAATCTACCCAATAGCTGAAAATAAGTCCAAAAGCCTCGGGACCTGAACCAAGGGCCCCTAGCCTAAAATCAATATTTCGGAGCTGATAGCGCTGTTAGAATTCTCATCTGAGGCCGTTTATTTAGAGTTTTGTTCCGAGACCAATTCCTTAACAACAAAAGCTCCAAAACAAGGAAATGAGCCTAAAATCCAAATGAAATGTCCGATGACTTAACCGACAGTTTTGACAAGTCATAAATGATATTTAGCCACTGTGGGAAGGATCGAAATGCCAGAATGCATGGAATTGAGAAAATGACCTGGAGGGTCATTACAATATCAACAACTAAAAAGAGTTTCGTCCATGAAAGTTAATAGATAGAAAGAACCCGAAAGCTCGAATGGATGAGGTACTAGGCCCACATACCCCGAGCATGAATCCCTAGACAAACTCAAAGAAGAGTCAACGCTTCCAAGGGATTTTACCAACAGTATCCCCTGTTCAACAACTTCCTTACTTCACTTTCCAAATAACCAACACTCAACTTCAACAACCAACTGGCTTTCAAGTGAACCAAGAATGACTGATGCGCGCAAATCCAGACAACAACATGCACACAACATACCAATGGAAGTCTAACCAGGCAGTAACTCAACCAATCCAAAGGCAAACTAAGATGAAACCAACTCCAATTTCAAATCTAACCTTCTTTTGCCTTTCCAAACCTACTATGTACTCTGAACCATACCAAATATGATCTGAGACCTATCCGTACATTCACCTCACACTATCTACGAACGACTGAAGCTGGTATATTGAAAATCCATAATGGCAAGTAAAAGAATAAGCCCAAAGGGTGCTAATTGGACACACAAATGGAGATGACCAATGCCTGCAATCGTTAGCCAAAGCTACAACTGGTCCAAATGATCCTCGAAATGGATAGTCAGGAGTCCGAAGCACCAACTCATAAAACTAAATGATCTGCTCCAAGACACCCCACCAACTGTGGGTGAAACCATGCTAGATCAAAGTCAAGTACACTTCTTTCGCTGAGTAGGCATTCAAAATTTCTACCGAAAACTTAGAATCTAGGCCAACTGCTATAACAACCAATACCATGTGCCGATGGACCAATCTTCGAGTATCTATCAAGTATAATCTGTCCAAACTAAAGAAGACGGGGCTGGTTGGCAAAGAGTAGGCTTAGCCAGCCTATACATAAATGATCAACTATAGTGAATTTTCAAATAGGGATGTAACCAAGTTATGCAATCCAAAGCTATAATCTCAGCACCGAAGCTGAACTACTAAGACTCAACTATCCAAACTGATCTTGTTAACGAGTAAGCATGCACATGCAAAAATCTATCATAACTCCCAAACCATCATTCGTAGGAATCAAACTCCAAAACTAGAGTCAACAAGCCTTCACTAGGGTCAAATAGCCAAATCCATCTTACTATTGGAAATCGAGCATATACTCATTGGTCCTCAAAAGGGCTAAAACTAAAATGTTGCCAAGGACATAGTCATGACGGAGGAAGACCACAAGCTGAAGATAAGAAAAGACAACTCCATATTAGCTGAAAGGCATAATCAAGCACTCACCATGGGTGAAAAAAGCACTAAAGGCACCCAAATCTAAAGTAAGCCCAAAAACATGAACTTTTGCCTGAATCTAGTCAAACCAGTACCTAAAACATGGCAACGAATACTCGTTCTTAATAGACATCTACATTAATTACCAATAACTAATGCCCCAACACACATCACCAAGTAAAAGCATCTCACAAAGTCATATAAGGCCGAACAAATCCCGAGATGAGAAATTTTCTAAAATCTCCCAATTTATACCAACTTTAACTCAGCTAAATCGTGAACCATATCACAGAAAGAATGGAGTATCCAACTCCATATCTATACCTAGAGAAAAACGATCATCAGGAGACAAACCCAACAAATCAAAAAGTTAGCCTTAGACTTCCCAATACCAGAAACATGCGATAGAACCTAATCGTCAACTCCAACTTAACATCAACATTACGATCAAGGCTACTACGGAGCGATGAACTATCCAAATCGGTAGAGTTACATCTCAAATGCATCATCACTAGAAATAAGCTATGAAAGAACACTGCCAGTTTTACTATCATAACAAAGCCATGCAAGGTCAAACTTACCCTCACTTTCATAGTTTGATCAACAACCAACCTTGCTAATAGAAGGGAAGGCTAACCAATAGATGTAGCCATCAAAGCCAATAAAATAAGAATCGCAAGAAAGGGGAAACACTAACTAGATAAAGCTAGTCTAGACGTCTATCAAATAATAAATCAATAAAGTCAAAACACTAACAATAATATCAACAACATAAGCTGCAGGTGGTACCAAAAATGAAAATAAAAAAAATTACCACTTTAGAACCATAACAAGGCCAATATTCCAAAGGAAATGGGACTCGAACCCAAATGCTACACCCCCAAGGAACCCACAATACTGATCCACTCATCCACTACTAAAAAAAATCATCTACGGTAGTAGTCAAATAATCATAAATCTACACCAAGGCATACATTACCCAATATAGAAATACCACGCCATATAATCATCGATGGGTCTGAAATCCCCAATATAATTTAAAATAGAAACTAAATGCAAAAAATCAAATCACACCTACCACGGTGGAAATCCAAAATCATAAATTTGACGCGCCCGAAGGAGTACGAATTTGAGAATATCCAAACTTGAACTGAGCGTCAGAATGACCAATTGAGGCACTAAGTGCACTATCACTACCTGAAGGTGCCACAACTCTATGAGACTTATCTGTAGGAGTTGAATGATTGATAATCCCACATTGGGGACACTCTCTGGACTAGTGACCGATCTCCCTGCATTCATAACAAACCCCTAAAGCTCAAACCTAGCGAGAAACATAAGCTGGCCCCAACTAGATAACCAACTGACGTTGTGGACACTTTCTCATGAAGTACCATTCTCCCTGTCATTATAACATGCCTCTGGTGCTCTAGGATAGCGAGGAACATATGCTAACCCTAAATGACTGCTAAAGCATGAAAACTTAGGTCGAACAATCCATCCTGCCTGACCAGAATTCTGTCCACTAAAACCACCACTATCTACCTAATAGCTACCCACACTCTGAGGTGCTATCTGTGCAAGCCTAATAGGCTGCATATGATGCTGATCTCGGCTTGGAAGATCCTGAGCTCCAGATATAATACCACAAACACTGTACTGCTGACATGGCCTCTTACTTCCACTTCCATATGTCTTAATACATTCCATCTCTGTGTCCCTTGCATGCTCAACAACCCGAAGAAAGAAGACTCAGTGGCTATCAAATGCTCCATCACCAAACAGAGTGGTAAAGCCAATCCTCTAATAAATCTTTTCGCCATCTCATGCTTACTAGGGTATCTCATAGATGTCTTACTAGCCCATTAGAGAAACCCAATCTCATACTCTAAAATAGATAAGGAACCCTACTGAACACCAATAAATCTAACTCGCCAGAGAAGCAATTGATGCACAGAACATCATCTCTAGCTAGGAGATAGCCACTAAAATACTCGAGATCCCTAACACTGGATCCTGAAGAACTGAGGTGGTCACAAACTCTATCGGAGCCTGACCCCTGAGACTCTGGCTGACACTAAAGATCCTCTCTATCTATCCTAAACTCTTTAGTCTATTGTTGTACTAAATCTTAGGTCATATGCTCAGAAGTACCGTTTGTATACATCGACAACCTCATATGATCCATCTGGGATAAAGTGGAGTCAAAAGAAATACTTAGAGGCTCACAAAAGTACGGACACACGACAAAGAGTCAAGAATAGAATTTTCGAAGAATGCCCTGTAGTATCCCGAAGATAGGAAACAGACGTCTCAATATCGATCCGCAGGACTATACTAGACTCTAAGCTACCAACACACCGATAAACCTAGGCTCTGATACCAAATTATCATGACAAAATTTCTCAGGTTATGATGGCACCTACTCAAACCCACTAGTAGGTAAGCCAGCTCGTAGTCCATAACAGCTAGTAATGGACTACCAAGAGAAAGGAAGGAAACTGCGAAATATATATGATAAAAAGACTAATATACTCCAAAAACCTGGTAGAGCCAATACAAAAGCTTCTAATACATCAAAAGTACAAGATAAGTATATATACAAAGATGTATTTGAGTACAACATAGACATCAGTCTAAAAATAAGAGAGAGAGAGTAGGAATAACTCCGAGCGTCAGGAGGTCACCGACAATCTCCGATCCATAGCTACTCTAAACAATGCACATATCAACAACGATAACTTGTACTATGATCTGCAGGCTACAAAAGTGTAGTATGAGATCCAAACACGTGGTACTAAGTAGGCATCAACCAACTGAGCTCCAAAAATAATATAAGCATAAGTAACATGTAAGGCATAAATATAACTACATGCAGCTATCCATTAAAGCCAAGCATAATGAGGATAATGTAGCAATAAGGGTAAACTACCCTATTCTAACAGTGCTCAGGAGCTAGAGTACAATACCATATATCACTAGCCAATATTCCAATAATGAGTGAAAGAGGTATATCTAGTAGAATACATGGCTAAAGAATACATATACAATATGAATAGACAAAGAAAGAGAGGGATATATGGTAATACCATAAATATATAAATACAAATAAACCTGTAGAACTAACTCAATGCTAATAACCTGAGGGAGTCAACCTAACCTCTCGAGGGCCTTAGCCAAGTAAGGGAGCTAATACTAGCATGATCATGCCTCTAACCAAAATGTGACTAAGCATGAGGTAACCCAACTATAAAGTAACTCACCAAAATAAAGAGTGGAAACAGAAACGCACCGACAATCTCAGGTACTAGTCCATACTCATCCTGTCACGAACTAACAATAATAACGAATAATAAAGTAATCGGCTAGTCCAGACACACAAATACCTAATCAGACCCCCATAAGCCCATAAGGTTAACAAAAACACTCAGCAAACAACAACCATGACCTGTACCTATAAAGCCCCCCATAAAATCGATAGATACAGGTGCCAAACAATCATACTGGTGATAGGTAATGCATTTAAATGAATGAATAAATGCAACAAATCCATAAATATCATATTCAATCCAAGTTCCATAAAGTACCGAGCACCATAATGTAACAAATGTATACACCTTCTCCAGCTCAGTAGCTCGCAAAGGTAGGACCTATAATGACCATCCTTTTTCGGCATTGCAACTCATGGATGAAGGGGCCCATAGAGGATTTGAGATATCCGTATACATTGCCTAGTCCCAAACCAGGACTTCTAATAACCATCATAATCAATCTACTCCATCCAACACCAGAGATATATATATATAATAAGTGCACACACTCAAACCATGACTAAAATAATGTACATAGTGTAATAAGTGCACGAACTCGAACCACGGCTAAAGAAATGTACATAGTATAATAAGTGTACTAACTCAAACCGTGACCAAAGGAGTATAAATCTGTAAATCCATTGCCCGAGATCAAGTTCGGGATTAAATTATTATAATAATTTAGAAAAGGTCAGAATCTCCGTTGACCAAAGTAAATAGTAATTGTAAAATGAGTGAATTAATAACGGACCAGAATCAACTTCGGTATACTTTCCAAATATAATTTTGAGTTCCAAAAGCTCACAAATCATCAAATAAGGTGGTACGATTCCTATTATAAACGGATCTATTTTAAAATTGAAAAGTGGGAATAAATCCCTTTTCAGAAAACAGTAGTAAAATCAAGGTTTTGGTTGGAATGTACCATTAAGTGAGCATGAATGCCCCTAACCATATGCATGCCATCACTAGGATCCAAACAATAAAACTATAAACGCCCTAGCATCTATAACCCAGAATCATGCCCTCTTTAAAGGTAAAATGCTCACTTGGAGTTCAACTAATATCGTAACCATGACCTCAGTCCCAATAATACATAATCAACATTACAATCCTCATAACTCAGGAATCCTTAGTAATCAAGGGCATAAAGCCACTTTAAGGATCTAATCGGGAAATACCTCCCAAATCACTAAGTAAAATGATAAATCTTATACTAAGGGATCCTTAATATTAAACTATAGTTAGCATGCTTATAATCGAGGGTAATAGGATTCTATAGACATGAGAAGTGTTTTACACTATGGTTCGGGTCACATTTCTACCCCCAAATTCCCTAAATAATCTAAGTCATGATATACTAGTCATAAGTCCATCCTATAATCCCTACCTAGCATGAAATATATACCATACACAATCTCATAGAGAAAAGTAGACCGAAGCCTACCTCTATGTCAAATCGCAAGTGTTGAATCAAGCCTACCTCTATGTCGAACCACAAGTATTGAATCACCCATAAATCACCCGACTTTGCTCCATGATCCTGAAATGCCGCCACACTATCAAAATAAATATCTACACGTTAATACAATTAAATCTAGACCCATATTGCTATATAAAAGCTCGGGTTAAAATTCAGGTCAAGAACGATCCTACGAGGCCCCGCAAATGGAATCCAAAAATTGAATCCATCATGAGGTCCCTCGAAGAACAAGAAATGTGTGCTCAAAAGTTGAGCACAAACGGGACACAAATCAGGGCCCAAATCAGTCCCCAAAGTTTATGGATTTAAAGACCTAATTTCTAAGAATTTATCATGAAATGGAATGGAATTCCATGGGAAAAATGATGGAAAATGACTAAAGAGTGTTGGGCTAGCTTACCTTAGCTTCAATGGAAGATTCCCCACACTTTCTCTCTCTTTAAGCTCTCAAAAATGTTGGAAAAGGGTTGAGAAAATGCGAGAAAATTGGGTGAATAAAAGGGATTTAACTCCCCCAGGGATCGCTAAAGCGGTCACTTGTCCACTTAAGCAGCTACCGCTAAAGCGGTATATGACTGCTTAAGCGGTCGGGTAAGGAATGGAGGAGGACGCTAAAGCGAAACTTGGTCGTTAAAGAGACATCCGCTAAAATGGACCTTGACTGCTAAAGAGGACCTCAACCAAATAGTTAAGGCCGCTAAAGAGGCACAAGGTCGCTAAAGTGGCTCTTTAACTGCTTTAGCGGTCACACCAGATATCAGACATCACATTTTAGCTAAGTCCAAATGGACTCAAATCGGGTGCTTGGGATTCGTTCAGAACCCCGAGCATGCAAACAAACTATGCTACCAAATCAAATTTGATATTCTAGACTTAATAGAACCATCGAAACTTTCATCCGAGATTGTTTTGATTAAATGTGGGGCCTACACCTATAGTTCTATTTTTCATCAAATCTATCCAATAGGCCAAAACGAGTTTGGAAGCCTCGATACCTGAACCATGGGTCCCCCTAGTATGAAATCAACGTTCTGGAGCTGATGACACTATCAGAATTCTCATCTAAGGTTGTTTACTAGGAGTTTTGGTCTTATAGAAATTCCTTAATAGTGAAAACTCCAAAACAGGGTAATGATCCTAAAATCCAAATGAACTATCCGATGACTGAACCGACAGTTCTGGCAAGTCATAAATGATAGTCGCTGTGGAAAGGCTCAAATTACTGGAATGCATGGAAATCGAGAAAATGATCTAGAGGGTCATTACAATGGAGGTCAGAGAATATTGGTTTTATATTTTCTTCTCCATTCTTTATTTATTTTTATGTGTTCTTTTGATGATTTGTACTAATTTCTCCATGTCTATATGGAGCTAAATTTTTCATCTATGGTTATGGGATCTTCATAGATGTGATTTTATGAACATGAGTTGACTTGTTAATATAGTTATCGTCGTGCTATATGTCACGCCTCGAATCCCATTGGGACGGATTGGCACCCGTAGTCGACATGGCCCGAGAGAACCAAACTTTGCTTCTATTCATTCATATGCATGTCATAGGTAACACCACCACCACGTAAGAACATGAAAGGTAAATAACGGGAAACATGGAACATGTGACCTATATATATATATATATATATATATACATATGCGAAACTTGGCCATTGAGGCCATCAAGTCAAAATGTCATGTACCATCTTACATACATTCACCCACATACGTCTACAAAAGCCTCTACATAGACATTTACCAAAACCAACTTAAAGTCGGGACAAGTCCCCGCTTTATACAACATATACAACACCAAAACATATGAACAACTATTACTCGGAGAAGCCCCGAACTAACTGGAGCTTACCAATGATCCGCAACCAATGAGTGAGAGACATGAGAATAAACATTGTTGGAAACATAACATTATTAGAACCATAACACCATTGGAACCTTTGGACAATAATCCATGAACAAGAGACATGAGCATAATCACTATTGGAACATTGGAACATAACCTTATTGAGCTTTTGGAACATTAACCATGAATATGAGACATGTGGTTCACAATTGATCAATGAGTAAGAAACAAATGATAATGACCATTGATAACCGCATATAGGATACCTTAGCACATTTTGGGATGGGACAAGCGTAATGTCAATGTGAATACTATTTGCCTCAGAAAGATACGGACGGAGTAACCTTACATACCTTGTGTTCTCAATACGAATATACAATCCTAGATGTGCATACCATAGTACCACTCCTTCTTTATGTGTCACTCCACAACACAAATACATAACGGAATTCACATTAACCACCAACTACCTTACAAATGCATATAACGTCAATGAGTTACATGTTTGTCTTTAAACATGCCATTTCCCCTTGACAAAACCATTGATGAAATTATTATTCCAAAAATCCCACAATTCCCAACATTGACCAATACATGATAATCAATACATTTCAGCACAACACTTCTCCTTTACACTTTCTTATCCACACCACATCACAATTAATCCATCAAAGTACCTTAATACACCTCATAGCACATATCGGCCAAAATCCCACAATTTATACTTATAGAAAAATAACAAGTTTAATAACAAAATTACACCATACATGTTCATATTTTATCCATACCATGCTCTTTCATCAAAGTCACAAGTCATAATTCAAGCTTGAATCTCATGGATCACAAATCTTATATAAAAACACAAAGTACCATGTTCAACACTTCCAAGCATAACCAACATGATTTACATACTCTCCCATGCATATAATATATTAATCCATAACAATAATCACTTACCCAAGCTTGAAAAATGATGATCTTGCTCCAAAAGTTGACTTAGGATTCTTTAGGGTTTGAAGAAAATATCTTGTATATTTGTCTAAAAGGCATGAGACTTTGCAATCAATAAAAATCAGATTTATTGCCCTTTATATATTCCCTCAAGTCCATACTTATCCGCTCTTTAGCATTAATTGTGGTGTTCTAGAAGGTCAAGGCATGAATGGGTCATTTGACCCATTTTGGCCCATGTCTTCTTTCCATTTTGGGCCTTTTATTGAGCCCAATTCACTTAATCCAATAAAATCAATAATTTCTCGTGTTTAAATCATATCATATGTGTTGAAACAATATTCCCACTCACGCTATTCATATCCATAGCCTCAATCCCAAAAACAAGTGATTCTAGCCACGTATGGCTTATTTTGACCACAAGGGCAAAACCGTCATTTTGATGCCAAATTCGTTCTCGAGTAATTTTACCATACCAATATAATATTTCATTCATTTCATGTATATACTCGTGGTTATAAAAGAAACGTGGAAAAAATCTGCTCGGTACGTCCCCGGGCATCCTTGGGACTTAAGAAATTTCCAACTTTTGAAAAAGTGGAAAAACCAGCATGGCACGCCCTTGGGCACGCCAGTTTACTGCCTATGGGCATAAAAATTTGGCCCAAAGCGGCGTGGAATGCCCTCTGGTGCGCCCCACACTTATTTTTTCAAAACAATTCTGTTTTTCGACTTTTCTTCGCGGGTTTGGTTAGATGCTTCAAGTCCTATGCTTTAACTTACTTCTTACCCTTAATATAATTTGTTTAGAGGTCCTCTTAGCCTCGTTTTGAACCCCACAAATTCTCCATGAAAATCATAAAACACCTCCTACGAAGGTTTAATCACATATACGAGGGCCAAATTCAATTATCTCATCAATAGCATTACCCAATACATACTTATAGCTCTCGACACCTAAGTAACCATTATTTAATGTCATCAAGTAGGGTTGGGAAGGTACGGGGTGTTACACTATATCTCATGTGGTTTTGTTACTTTCTGTTGAGCTTAATTATTTGTTTTCTTGATCAACATTTAAATACTATCTATGGTTCATAGATAGACTAGGAGTAGAAAATTTATGTACGCAATAAAAAAAAGGTAGGGCTATATTGTGAGATCTATAGAGAAGGGGAAACAATTCAATAACATGGATAGGGATATACGAGTTATCCTTGCCCATTTTTAATGGAAGATAAATTATATGCACTTCACTATCGACCGACAATCATAGAAATATAGACATTAGAAATACTCGAGTAAGCCTAATGTTGTTGAAATAATGCTCAATATGGTTAAAATCAACCCATAACTAGTAACCCAATAACCAATTAGAGTCAGTTCATGTGATTACTCAACATGATCGCTAGTGAATCCATAGTCCTGGATCGATTTCATCTCATTAATTACATAAAAGTTTGCTCTTTATCTAGTTAATTATTCATCAGTTAGCATACTTTTATTGTAAATATATTATTAGACCTTATTAATAATTAGCAGTAGTTTAATTTAGTAAATAGTCAATCAATAAGTCCATGTGGGTATGATATATAGACACAAAATCCTATATTACTTGCACGACTACGTACACTTGCTTGTGCATTAGGACGCAACACCTGGTCATTAATTTAGAATGTAGTGTCAAAATTAATTTTATAAAAAATATAATATTAGCAATAAAAATCAATAATTATATTAATGGAATAATGATTGATCAACATCCTACGAGATAGATAAGTTTATGACATGTCAGTCACATATTCAAATTGTTCTTATCCTAAAAGAGATCTATTTATTGATCCACGATCTACTAGTATAGTTAAGTACACCTCTATTACATTTTCAAGATTCGTTCTTATTGTCACGACCCAAAATAGAGTACGTGATGACGCCTGTCACACCCTCCGGTACAGGTAAGCCTAACCCAACCAAACTCTGTGATTAAAGTAAATCAGAAGCAGAAGAAGAAGAATAGAATAACCCCTAAATATATAAAGATGAAATAATAATTCAAAGATACATCCCAGGTTTGGTTGTCACTAGTACAAGCCTCTAATCCAGAATAGTAACAATAGTCTAAAGTATCTTAAATATGGATAAAACATAGGATAAATGAAGAGAGATCCGGGTGAGCTCTATGAAACGTCAGCCACTACATCGATCACAACGTCAACACTGAAGGAATGCAATCTACGATCTACTACTCGAACCAATACCTGCATAAGGTTCATAAAAAAAGAAAAAGGAAAGAGAAACAAGGGTGAGTACGAAACATGTGTACGCAAAAACCATCATCGATAACCAACCCTAATCCAAAGTGATGGCGAGGACCACCACCCACTGTCCGCGCTAAAATGGCTATATCTCCCTCATACGAACACGAAATTCATCGATTCTTTTTGTGTTGGTTCCAAAATTTTGATACAAATCTAATGGTGTCATAGACATGCATAAAATAGCTTGTTAAATACAGGTGATACTATTAGAAGAAAACAACGTAAAACTCCAAACTCTGAAAAACTACCCAAAACTTATCTGAGACTTTCCAAACACAACACAACTATGCTACTAGATAAATTCGGCATTCTAGACTCAACCAAAAGAGATTTTTTATAACAAATTAGCCCACAGGACCCCTTTTAGGCTAAATTTAACTAGTTTCTATTTAAGAGGTCAAAATGCAAAATAAAGGCTCGGTGCCTGAACTAACTATGCTACTAAACTAAAATCGACATTCCGGATCTAATGAAACTGTCCAAATCACCATCTGAATCTCGGATCAATAAATATTGATCAAAGTCAAACTAATCACTTTAAGGCTACTTAAAACAATAAGCTCATATAAATCACTCCCGAAAACATTGGGGATCGTAAAAACCATTCCCACGACTCATATATTATATAAAGCAATAACGGAAAAGGAAAAAATGGTCAAATCATATAAAATTCTAAAAATCACAATGAGGGTCATTACACATATCCTATAAGATATCTACTTATTGATCCATGATTTTCTAGATAGATAAGTTTATGACACGTCTTTCACGTATTCAAGAATCATTCTTATCCTAAAAGATAACCATATATTGAATTTGTTATACCAATTATTAATCCCACAATCACATACTACTATAAAATGTCAACCATATTTTCTTCCTTAATCACTTTTAAGCATAATATATTTCACATAGTATCATATATGTTTTATACTCTTTTTTTGTATAAAGATTGATCATATGGTCCATGCAGTTTAGTTTTCTACTTGTTTTTATATATATATATATATATATATATATATATATATCAAGACTTAAGTAGATCCAATGTATCAATCAAGACTTGGCCCCTATAGAGAGACCCAAAAATTTATGCATATTGGGTTAATCCAAGTCGCCTTTAAGCCACTTACTCTAAGAGGCTTACCTGAAAGCTTCATAGCATATTTAAGGGATGGCAGGAACCAGAACTGGAGGAAATCCCTAATAGGGATGATTCAAACCAGTCTAGCCTATCAACCGATTTATTTTAATTCTTATCCCAATTTGCCAATTTCTTTAATTGATGATAATTCATTGAATGCTTTAATTTTAAGCATCAAATTACATGGTTATTATTATGTACCAGGTACTGAAGTTATATGTATCTATTATAGGATTTATTATAAACCACTTTATACTTCGAATCATATGTGCAAAATCATGGATTTTAAAAATTAAACTATTCTAATAGAAACTAATTTTTCGTAGATCTAAAGTTACCACCCGAAAACCTATTAAATGGGATGAAATTGACTTCCTAAAAGAATGGGTCATGGAGGAGGTCGCCCCTCTAAGAGCAAGTTATAATAGTGAGATCACCTAAGTCGAACAAGCTCTGGATGGTACTGTAAAAATTAGATTTACGGAACCGACCTTTGATACTAATGATATCAGATTGCAGATGAGAATAAATAGATCTAATTCGGCATCTCAATTACCTAGATCTATTCCTTCTTACATATCTCCTGTTGATTATATTATTGATTATCCCTCAAGAGCCTCAACCTCTCAAATCAGGGAAGAAACTAGAGTAAATAATATTCTGATTGAAAAAAATAATATTATTGTACCAGTCAATGAAGAGGACCCTACGGCCTCTGAAATTAATTTTTCGACTGGTTTAAATGATTAATAGAAAAATTGATATTAGACCGGGTTCACCGACAAGGAAAAGAATTGCTGAAAAATTAAATTGTCCAGATGGGAATGTTTCAGAAATTGGTTTTTTGACAATTTCAACAAGGAAGAAAGTAATTACTTTCAAGAAGAATTTTATAAAGATCTTTCAGAATTTAATAAAATTCTCTCTTTTTTCCCTTGGTTTATGGCCAAATATATGGATAGTTATATCTCTGTATTAAAGAAAGAGCATAGACTCAGTAGTACTGAAACTACTAGATTTGTACTACTCCCCCAACAATCTTTTCAAATAAAAATAGATGACAAAATCATCTATTTCTCAACATTTTCTAAATTATTAGAAGATGATGCAACCTCCATTACTGCTAGGCATGTTAATATTACGCTTAAATAGCAGAATTAAGCTAATGTTTATATGAGTGTGCTAGAAGAATGTCACGACCCATTTTCTGAGTCATGATGGCACCTACTATGTCCTACCAGTAGGTAAGCCAAACCGTAGCCCGAAACTACAAGTAATGGGCTAAATGACGGAAGATAAAGAAATTACCAGAAAATAACATACATATAGATAAAATAGGAAAGGAGCCAAAGAATATCCCATGACCTAGTATGGCCGGTGCAAGAACCACTAACCAAAAGAATAAGAGTACTAGCAATATCGATATACAAATAGTCTCAAAATGAAAGACTGTCCAAAAATAGGGGAAGAAGAGGGGACCAGCTCTGGCTCTGAAAGCTCACCCTATCTCCGAGACCTGTAAGCAGCTGGCTGGAATGTCAACAAAGTCAGCTAGTACTCGAATCTGCGCCAAAAAAGATGAAGGAGCATAGTATGAGTACCAAAACAATGGGTACTTAGTAGGCATCATCGGCAGACTGAGCTAAATTATAATAAAAGTATAATAAAATGTGAGGATGTAAAATAAGTTAGGGGAGATGGGCAAACCTGAGAACATGCTCTGAGATAGGTAAATAAATAAAAAAATATGCGATGCTAAAATTAAAGTAGTTACTGCAACCCACCTAGGCCCCCATAAGCCTAGAGGGAACAAACAAGAGAATGCTAATCGAAACAAACCCCCATAAGTCCGATGGATGCAATCAAGGAATATACCATTACCATACTTATGAATCCCTTCCGAACCACAACTCACCAAATTCAAACTGGTACCATAATTCCATGAAATAACCTATAAGCACTGGACTTGAACTGTATTTCCCTCCTCATAACTCACCACAAGTGCCGGATTTAAATCGGTAAGTTAGTGCCATAAATAGATAGAGTATGACGGACTCGAACTGGTCTTTAAATGTCATAAATCAATAGAATGTGCCGGACTTAAATCGTAAGGTAGTGCCATAAATAGATAGAGTATGCCGTACTTGAACTGGTATTTAAATGACATAAATCAAGATCATTAATCTATCCCTGAACTAGGTATATGCTATGTAGTCTAAGGCTCAAGATTAATGATAATGTCTTGAAAGAAGGCCTCCAACGTCTAAAAGGAGCTAAGAGCGATATCCCAACCCCAAAGCATAAATTTACCTAAGGGAAGGGTAAATGCATCGATTCCACCTCCAAAAAGGCCCTCAAATCGGCCAAACAACCCAACTTTTAATAACTAAGCAACCAACCATAAATTCCAACCCTAAACTAGCATAATATCAAAATAACACTCTCTTAGCTCTCTAGAGCATTTAATGGTGTTTTGGACTTGTAGAAAATGAAAAAATCAGGTTTTGCCATGTATTTATACTGCCAGAGGTGGTCCCTTCTTCGCGAACATGGGGACCCTGCCGCAAATGCTACCTGGACAAGAAGGACCCTACGCGAACTCGAAGGCTGTCTCGCAAACGCGATGGCCTAAAGGTTTTGCATTTGCGAACGCCTCCAAGGACTCGAGAACGTAAAGGACAAACGTAAAGGCCATTCTTGTCCTGCACCTACTGATGCTGCATCAGTAAACTTGGTAATTGCCAAGTTTTTGATTGGACCCTCGGGATTCATTTGGAACCCCATGAACACAAACAAACTATGCTACCCTATCAAATTCGACATTCCAGACTCAATAGCATAATCAAAATTTCCATCTGAGGTCATTTCGATGAAATGTGGGTCCCACACCCAAATGGTCATTTTTATCACTTTCCACCTAATATCCAAAAATGAGCACGGAAGCCTCGGGACCCGAA
Source organism: Capsicum rhomboideum (assembly GCA_031232105.1). Lineage (NCBI taxonomy): Eukaryota > Viridiplantae > Streptophyta > Magnoliopsida > Solanales > Solanaceae > Capsicum > Capsicum rhomboideum. The sequence goes on from CP124711.1 coordinate 118,537,130, forward strand.
CCAAGGGTCCCCTAGCCTAAAATCAACATTTCATAGCTAATGGAACTGTCAAAATTAGCATACAAGGTCGTTTACCTTGAGTTTAGGCCCGGTAGCCAAAATTGAAAAGCGTCGACTTCAAAACAGGGAATTGGCTCTAAAAACCAAACGAACTGCCCGATAAGCAAACTGTCAGCACCAGCAAGTCATAAATGAGTTGGGGAAGCTATGGAAAAGCTCCAAATGTCGAAATAATATGGAAATGCAGAAAATATCCTGGTGGGTCATTACAATATTCACTACTAAAAGGACTTTAGTCCATGAAAGTCAAGGGTAAAGATGGACCTGAAGACTCAAACAGTTGGGGATACTGGGTCCGCATCTCACTCTCAATTTCCCAAGTAGCCTCCTCAACTGGAAGGTGTCTCCACTTGACCTTAACCACTAGAATATCTCTGGAGCGCTACCACTTAACATCCCTAGCTAAAATGAGGATTGGCTCCTCTACGAACGCCAACCATTAGTCCAACTGAACCGAGTCCTACCGAAGCACGTGAGACTCATTCGGGATGTAACGTCGTAACATAGAGACATGGAAAAATGGATGAAAAGATGATAAATCCAGGGAAAAGGCTAATTCATAAGCTACCTCTACAGCCGTCCGAAGTATCTCAAAAGGATCAATATACCTGGGGCTGAGCTTACCTTTCCTCCCGAACCACATCACGCCCTTTATGGGCGATACTCGAAGGAAAACATGATCACCAACCCCAAATCTCAAGGCACAAAGTCTACGATTAGCATAACTCTTCTGCCTGCTCTGAGCTGCCCTTAACTTATCCTGAATCACCCGTACCCTGTCCAAGGACTCACGAAGCAAGTAAGGGCCACAGGGGTTAATCTCTAAAGTATCAAACCAACCTATCTAAGATAGATAACGCCTACAATATAATGACTCAAATGGTAGCTATTGTTATAAGCAAACTCTTCCAAAGCTTAGTGTTTCTCCCACTGACCTCCAAAGTCCATCACGCACGTGCGGAGCATATCCTCAAAAACCTAAATGGTCTACTCTGACTGACCATCGATCTGAGGAAATGCGGTACTACGATCAACCTGAGTACCCAAATCCTCCTGATAGGTCCTCCAGAAGCTAAAAGTAAACACTGAGCCTCTATTAGAAATAATGGATACGGGTACTCCATGAAGGTGAACTATCTCTCGAATATAGATATAGGCTAACCTCTCGGCACTGAAGGGGATCTGAATTGGGATAAAATAAGCCAACTTGGTTAACTGATCCACGATGACCTAAGTACTGTCAAAACCACATGAAAAATAAGGTAAACCGATCACGAAGTCCATGGTAATCCGCTCCCACTTCCAATCAGGAATGGGTATCCTCTGAATCAATCCACCTGGTCGCTGATGCTCGGCCTTTACCTGCTAAAATCAAAGGCAATGAGCTACAAAGTCTGCTACATCCCTCTTCATGCCACTCCACCAGTAATGCTACCTCAAATCTCTATACATCTTTGCTATCCTAAGGTGAATAGAATATCTGGAGCTATGAGCCTCTCGCAGTATCAACTGAATCAAATATCCAACCCTCGGAACATAGATGCAACCCTTAGATCCTAGAATACCATCTAAAGCTAGGGTAGCCAGATTGGACTCACCCTTTGCCACCTGATCACGGATGTCACAAAGCCTACTATCCTCAAACTGGAGACTCTGAATCTGCTCAAATAGGGTAGACCTAGCCTCGACACTTGCAAGGATCCTTCTAGAGTCCAAAATATCGAGTTGAACCAACAACTTGGCTATGAACTGAACGTCCAAAGCCAACGACAGCTTTGAAACTAAAATAGAAGCCAAACTACCCATGCTTACCGCCTCCCGGCTCAAGGCGTCCAATACCATGTTTGCCTTTCCTGGATGATATAGGATAGAGATATCATAGTCCTTCAACAACTCAATCCACCTACACTGCCTAGAATTTAGCTCTTTCTGAGTCATAAGGTGTTGAAGACTACGATGGTCGGTGTAGATTTCACAATGAACACCATACAAGTAGTGCCTCCACATATTAAGCGCAAAAACCACTGCCGCCAACTTCAAATCATGGGTGGGGTAGTTGTACTTGTGAATGTTAAGCTACCTCAACACATAAGCAATAACTCGGCCCTGCTGTATCAGAACGCAACCCAAACCAACACCAAAAACATCATAATAAATTGTAAACCCCTCGACCTCAACAAGAAGGGTTAATATCGGAGTTGAAGTGAGTAAGCATTTTAGCTTTAGAAAGCTCAGCTCACAATCTTTGGACCACTAAAACAGAACTTCCTTCCTAGTCAGTCTTGTCATAGGTGATGCGATAGAAGCAAAACCCTCAACAAATCATCAGTAGTAACCCGCCAAACCAATAAAGCAATGAACCTCAGTCATAGATGTAGGTCTAGCCTAATCACGAATAGCCTCAATCTTTCCTGGATCCACTATAATTCTATCCTTAGACACCAGGTGCTCTAGGAATGTAATAGAATCGAGCCAAAACTCACACTTTGAAAATTTGGCATAAAGCCTATGATCTCTCATAGTCTGGAGCACAATCCTCAAATATTGCTCGTGCTCCTCCCCGCTCCTTGAATATAGAAGAATTTCATTAATGAAAACAATAACAAAGGAGTCCAAATAGGGCCTAAAAACTCATTTCATCAAATCCATACACGTCGCTGGGGCATTGGTAAACCCAAAAGACATCACTAAGAACTCATAATGGCCGTATCGAGTCCTGAAGGTTATCTTAGGGATGTCATAAACCTGAATCCTCAAATGATGGTAACCCAATCTCAAGTCAATCTTAGAAAACACTGTCGCACCTTGAAGCTGGTCAAATAAATCATCATTGTGAGGCATAGGATACTTATTCTTCCCTGAAACCTTATTCAACTACCTATAGTCAATACACATATGCATAGAGCCATTTTTTTCTTCACGAACAAGACAGGAGCACCCCAAGGAAATACACTAGGCCGAATGAAACCCTTACCCAAAAGATTCTGAAGCTAAGAATTCAACTCATTAAGTTCTGCAGGAGCCATATGGTAAGGTGCCATAGAAATAGGTAGGGTACCTGGCTCAAGATCAATAGCAAACTCAATATCATGCTCAGGAGAAAGGCTAGGCAGGTCATTAGGGAAATCATCAGCGAACTTACGGACAATAGGAACAGAATCAAACAAGAGACTCTCAATACTAACATCACAAATACAGGAGAGATAAGACTCGCAGCCCTTAGACACCAATCTCCTAGCTAGAACATAAGAAATAATCCCCATCGGTGCATGGCTAAGAGAACCCTTCCACACAACTAGGGGTATGCCAGGCATTGCTAATGTAATGGTCTTGACGAATCAATCCAAGACCTCAGGATAAGGGGATAACCAGTCCAATCCCAGAATCACATCAAAGTCCACCATATCTAATACAATAAGATTGTCCCGAGTATCAAACTCTTGAACAGTCACCTTGCATGATCTATAAATTTGATCTATTAATAAAGAATCACCCACGGGAGTAGATACACATAATGGCACAAATAAAGGCTCCGAAGACAACTCTAACCATAGTGCATAATAAGCAGAAATATACAAATGAGTGGATCCTGGATCAAATAAAGCAATAGTTGATCGATGTCACACTGAAATCATACCTATAATACTAGCATCTGAAGACTCTTCCTCCGGTCTACTAGGTACAACATATAAATGATCTCGCCTACTGCCTGGCTGGGCATCTAACCTACCACCCGTCCTACCTGCCTGAGAACTTCCTCAAGAGCCAAGAGGACAAGCCCTGTGTCCCTGAACACCACCTCAAGCTAGAGGTGTTATTGATCTGATCGGTTGACTACTCTACGTTGCAGATGAAATCGTCCCACGCTGGGGACACTCTCTGGAGAAATGGCCAAACACTCCATGAGTATAACAAGGCCCTAAAATACCACTCAGACCAGAAGATTTGGCGCTGAACCGGAGTAGCCACCATGGTTAAAAGAACCAGAATGTGCACCACTCAGAGACTGGCTACTGCTATGGCCATAAGAATCACTGAAACTGGACTACTCTCCATAAAAAATTAAAGTAATTCCTAAACAGGCCTGCTGGACTGACCCTAGTGCTGATATTACTGACGTGGAGGGTACCTACCCTGAGAACCTTTGCCTTTGAACTGTGAGCCTCTATGGCTCCCACTAAAGCTGCCCTGATGATGTGGTCTCTTATCGCTGACCCTTAGGGCCTCGCGATGTATCTCCTTCATAGTCCGGGTATAATCAGAGATCTTAATAAAAAACCTACCAGTAGTAATAAAACTCTGAGTAGCCAAGCAAAAAGAAAGTCTCAGTCCCCTAACATAACACCGAATCCTCTCATACTCGGTAGGCAGGATCGTCATAGCATGTCTGGCCAACTTGTGAAATCATTTCTCATACTCGAGAAATGTTATAGAACCCTACTATAACCCTGTGAATTAATCTCTCAAGTATTCACGAAGACTGTGGGGTATATACTTCTCCAAGAAGACCTCAGAGAATTGAGTACAGGTCAAAGGGGGAAATCCAGTTGGTCTATAATCAAGAAAAACTCTCCACCAATGTGTAGCAACCAATTCCAACTAAAAATTAGTGTAATCGACCCCACGAGCCTCAACTAGGCCTAAATTAAGGAGTCTGACCTTTCAAGCAGCCAGAAACTTAAATACATCCTCGCTTGGAGCCCCTATAAACTTCGGAGGAGTCAATCTCACAAATCTGCCAAACATCTTCTGCTCATCAACAAACATAGCAGGCTTGGAGACTACCAGCTGATCAACTACCAACACTGAGGGAACCTGAACTCTGGGTGCTGCAACTACAGGCTAGGCCCCTACATCCGTACCACTCTGATCCGCAGACTGTGCGTCATCAGATAGTTCACCTCCAACTAATCCCAACAATTGGACCAAGGAATCTCTGAGAAACAATGAAAAAATAAACCCCAATGAAGCCTGGGCTGCCCCTTGGCCCATCAATGGCTGGGGTGGCTGAACCGCTGGAGCAACCTCTACCTCGAAAGTAATATCTAGATCTGGCAAAGGCTCTGTATTCGACCCCCTAGCTGGGGCTTCAGTTCTACCCTGGTCACAAACTCTGGGTCGGCCATGGCCTCTAGCAGGTTCCCTAGCAACGGGCTCGAGGTCACCGTCACCCGTCGTTGTAGTTTGCGTCCTAGCCATCTGCGAAAGAGTGAAACAATGAGAACCTTAGAAACCAACACAGACTCGATGCACGAAATGAATGAAGAAAGTGAAGTCATCCTAAGAATGTCCTGTAGCCTCCCAAAGATAAGATACGAACGTTATCGTTTCGTCCGCGGGACTCTACTAGACACTTGCTCTTGTACCATCAATACCAGTGAACCTAGGCTCTGATACAAATTTGTCACGACCCAATTCCTAAGTCATGATGGCACCTATTGTATCCCACCAGTGCGTAAGCCAAATTGTAGCCTAGAACTACAAGTAATGGGCTACATAGCGAAAGATAAAAAAATTATGAGAAAATAACATACACATAGATAAAATAGGGAAGGAGAAAAAGAATATCCCATGACCTATTAAGGCTGATACAATATTTACTAACCAAAAGAATAAGAGTACTAGTAATATCGATATACAAATAGTCTCAAAATGAAAGACTGTCCAAAAATAAGGGATGGGATCAGCTCTGGCTCTGAAAGCTCACCCTATCTCTGAGACCTGTAAGCAGCTGGCTGGAATGTCAATGACATCAACTAGTACTCGAATCTGCACCAGAAAAGATGCAGGAGTGTAGTATGAGTACCAAAATAACGGGTACTCAGTAGGCATCATCGACCGACTGAGCTAAATCATAATAAAAGTTAATAAAATGCGAGGATGTAAATAAGTCAAGGGAGAGGGGAAAACCTGAGAACATGCTCTGAGATAGGTAAATAAATAAGGAAACATGCGATTCCAAAATTAAAGTAGTTACTACAACCCAACTAGGCCCTCATAAGCCTATAGGGTAGAAACAAGAGAAGGATAATCCAAACGAACCTCCATAAGCCCGATGGAAGCAATCAAGGAATATACCATTACCATACTTATGAATCCCTTCTAAACCACAACTCACCGGACTCAAACCGGTACTATAATACCATGAAATAACCCATAGACACCAGACTTGAACCGAATTTCCATCCTCATAACTCACCACAAGTGCCAGACTTGAGTCGATAAGTTAGTGCCATGAATTGATAGAGTATGCCATACTCAAACCGATCTTTAAATGCCATAAATCAATAGAATGTCCTGAACTCGAACCGGTAAGGTAGTTCCATAAATAGATAGAGTAAGCCGGACTCGAACCGATCTTTAAATGCCATAAATCAAGATCATTAACCTAGCCTCAAACTAGGTATATGTTATGTAGTCTAAGGCTCAAGATTAAGTATAATGTCATGAAAGAAGGACTCTTAAGTATACAAGGAGTTAATAGCGATATCCCAACACCGAAGCATCAATTTACCTAAGAGAAGGGTAAGTGGGTCGATTCTACCTCCGTAACGGCCCTCAAATCAGCCAAATAATCCAAATTTTAATAACTAAGAAACCAACCATAAATTTTAACCCCAAACTAACATAATATCACACTAATACCATAATTAAGCTCAATCTATAAGTAGGGTAGGCCTAGCCTACCTGGACGACGAAGAAAGCTCGATAAAGTCTGCTAAAGTGGGGCCTTTCAATTATGAGAAGCCTTTGCACTATTCCACGCTATAAAAATAACAATCTACTCATCAATACAATTACAACATTACCCATATTGCATATAAATGCCTCGGGTCCAAAATTGAGCCGAAAATCCCATGTGGGGCCCGCTTATGAAATCACAAATTTGAAACCATCAAAATGTCCCTCAAGGATAATTTCCCCCTTAATAATAGATAAATTCTGAGCATAATAACATTCAAAATCAATCCATCAATGCACTAGGGTTAAAACTTTAAAACGGGGAAATTACCGATAAATTAAAGAAAACTTACGATAATATTGATGAGAAAACGTTCCAACGCACTCTCCAACTCACCCCGAACTCCCACATATTGAACCTTTCACTCTCTTAGCTCTATAGAGCATTTAGTAGTGTTTGAGACTTGTGGTAAATGAAGAAATTGGGTTTTGGCATGTATTTATACTGCCAGGGGTCCCTTCTTCGTGAACGAGGGGATCCCATCGCAAATGTGACCTGGACTAGAAGGACCCTTCGCGAACGTGAAGACCGATTAGATAATGCAATGGCCTAAAGTATTGTTCTTCACAAACGCGACCAAGACCTCGCGAATGTGAAGGCCATTTTTGTCCTGGACCAGCTGATGCTGCATCAGCTAAACCTTGCAATTGCCTAGTTTTCGATCAAACCCTCAGGATTCATTCGAAACCCCATGAATGTAAAAAAACTATTCTACCCTATCAAATTAGATATTCCTAACTCAATGGCACAATTAAAATTTCCATCTCGAGTCATTTAGATGAAATATGGGTCCCACACCTAAATGGCCATTTTCATCACTTTCCACTCAATAGCCCAAAATGAGTCTGGAAGCCTCGGGACCCATACCAAGGGTCCCTATAGCATAAAATCAATGTTCCAGAGCAGATGGAACTGTCAAAATTGGTATACGAGGTCATTTACATAGAGTTTAGGCCCAGTAGCCAAAATTGAAAATAATTGACTTCAAAACATGGAATTGTCTCTAAAAACTAAACGAACTGTCCGGTAACCGAACTGTCAGCACTAGCGAGTCATAAGTGACTTGAGGCAGCTATGGGAAAGCTCTAAACATCAAAATAATATGGAAATGTAGAAATTAATTTGGAGGGTCATTACAAAGAACATATTATATCTCTTTATGAAAAAATTGATAAGGTTCTTAAAGGTATCCAGGATATCGGTCTTAACAAAGAAAAGAACCCTGAAGCTATTGTTGCTTCATCTAGCATTCAACCTCCAACTTATATCAGGAATTTTAGGTTAAAAAACATCTCAGAATTAGAAAAGGTCATAGAATCCAAGTTTAAAGATCTCAAGCTTGCCCCGTTGACTAATGACTTTAGTCCAAAAAATTATATGGATGAGTTCCCTAACACTATTAATAAGATTTCTGACAGGTTTGCTGGCAAACCTGTTCAAAGGATGTACTACTATCCTAGACCTACTCCTCAAGATATTCTGTTAGAGGAACAAGAATTAGTTATTTCCAATAGCTATAATGATAAGCATATCTATGAATGGAACATAGACGGTTATACCAAAACACAAATCAATACATTATTCCATAGAATATTAATGTATAGAACTATCTACAAGTAAAGTGAGAATAAGGATAAGAGTATTACAGAAATGATCATAGCTAGCTCTAGTCGCCAACTAAAGGGGTGGTGGAATAATTATCTTACTAGTTTTCAATGTGGGGAAATCCTCACATCTGTTAAGCATGAAAATGGTATTGTGGTTCAAAACGCGGTTTATACCTTAGTTCTTAACTTTATCGAGCATTTCTCGGGTAGATGGTCTGATGATAGTAAGACCATTAGGACTTTGCTCCAAAATCTGAGGAGTAAAACACTCTCATCCTTTATGTGGTATAAGGACAACTTCTTATCAAGAGTTACAGAATTACTAGAATGTAATAGCTCACATTGGAAATCCAAATATACAGATGGATTACCTATGCTCTTTCCTGAAAGAGTCAGAAAGACGCTGAGAGAAAGAGCTAATAACATAGTTTATGATAATTTCTCATATGGAAAACTGATTTGAGTATGCACCCAGGAAAAATTATCTTTGTACAAAGAGATCAAGTAAAATTAGCAGATAAAATGGTAGAGTCTTAATGAAAGGTGACAACTAGCTGAGTTCTGTGAACAGTTTGGAATGGACATTCCAAAGAAAACTCATAACAAATCAAAGGATCATAAGAGGAAAAAAGAAAAGCTTTCCTAAAAAAATGAGTACTACAATCCTGAAAAATATATTATAAGTGTCATGAAAAAAAGGGCTAATAGGAAAAGAGCCTTTAAAAAAAGGAAGGATGTTGTAAAATCCTCTGATAAGCCAAATGCTTGCTACAGATGTGGCAGAATTGGTCATTATTCCAAATATTGTAAGTTTAAGGAGAAGATTAAACTCCTTGACATAGATGACAAGATGAAGGATTCTTTATGTAAGATTCTTCTGAATTTCTCTCCGAAAAATAGTTCGGATCAGAGTGAGTTCGAGGACTCTTCGGCAGAAGAAGAGCTATGAGCCCTCAGAGAATTGAAATTTCTCCAAGACAAAGATTATATCCCATCCTCTTCTGAAGAAGATTGTATTCCTTGCCAATCAGGTCAACCTTCTGATAATAAGGAAATAAATGAATTTTATGAAATTTATTCTTAGTTTAAGGATCTTAATAGTAGGGTTCTTCAGGATGATAAGATTATAGAGCTTTTAAACATTATCAAAGATCCTGAACTTAGATCTCAAATTATTGATAATATGGAGGCACCATCCACTAGTACTGCTAAGCAATAAGAAGTACAGCCTCAAGGAGGAACCTACACTATAGCAAAATTGAAGAAGATGTTGAAGGCAAAACATCAGGTTGAACATACTCCAACCACTATTCAAGACCTGATCAAAGCGGTTGATAACCTCAAAAAAGAGATTGAGCACCTCAAAAGGAATAATAAAGTTATGGATGAAGAATCTTGAATCTTGAGATTTCCAACATTGAAGATCATAATTTGGATACAAATTCTTAGAATAAGCTGGAAAACATCATTGATGAAGCTAAAAGATCTAAGGAGAAAGATATGTTCTTAGGCTCCTTAAAACAGAAAGATAAGGAGGAATTTCTCCAAATCCTTAAGTTAATAACTTCACAAAAATTTTATACTAAGATTACTCTTTTAATTGATTATAATTTTAAAAAAGAATTTGCTGCCCTAGTTGATAGTGGAGTGAATTTAAATTGTATACAAGAAAGACTTATATTTTCAAATATTTTCATAAAATGACTCATAGTCTCAGCAATGCTAGTGGGAGTAAAATGAAAATTGATTTTAAGATACCAAGAGCCTATATTTGTCGTAATACGATTTGTATTCCTGAAGCTTTTGTATTGGTAAAAGATATTTCAGATAAGGTTATTTTAGGCGTACCTTTTTTTATCCACATTTTTCCTATTACCAGATGGGATCATACTGGTATTACGGGAAGTTATTATAATAAAGAAATCAGATTGGATTTTATAACCAACGTTTTGATAAATTCTTAAATCAGATAAAAGAAAGAATTTTTTCAAAAATCAAACAGGTGGATTTCCTTAAATATGAGATAAATTGCCTTACTATAGTAGGTACTTTACAGACTCCTAAATTAAAGGAGAAAATTAATATTTTACAAAATCAATTTACTTTGCAAATATGTGGTGACCATCCTAATATTTTTTGGGAAAGGAAAAAACATGTGGTCAGTCTTCCATATGAAGAAGATTTCTCAGAGAGAAATATCCCTACCAAGGCTAGACCTTGCAAAATAAATACTAATTATTTACAATTTTGTAAAAATGAAATACAATCTCTTCTTCAGAAGAGCTTGATAAGGCCATCAAAATCTCCATGGTTTTGCAGTGCTTTTTATGTTAATAAACAAGCAGAACAAGAACGTGGACTTCCCGAGCTTTTCATTAATTATAAACCTCTTAATAAAGTTTTAAAATGAATTCGTTATCCAATTCCTAATAAAAAAGATTTATTGGATAGTCTTCATGATGCTATTATATTTTCAAAATTTAATTTAAAGTCAGGATATTGGTAAATCCATATTGATGAAAAAGATAGATACAAACTTCTTTTAATGTTCCAGTGGCGCAATTCAAATGGAATGTTACGCCCTTTGGATTAAAAAATGCTCCTTCTGAATTCCAAAAATTATGAATGATATCTTCATACCTTATAGTAATTTTATAATTGTTTATATTGATGATATACTGTATTCAAAAATAGTAGAAGTTCATTTTAAACATTTGAATTTATTTAAGAAAATTATTATACAAAATGGCTTAGTAATATTCAAGCCAAAAATGTTTCTTTTCCAAAAAAAAGTCCGATTTTCGGGGCATTATATTAAAAAAGGAAAAATTATCCTTATTAATAGGAGCATTAAGTTTGCTTAAAAATTCCCTAACATTATTACTTATAAGATTCATCTCCAAAGATTCTTGGAAAGTTTAAATTATATATCTCATTTTATAAAGGATTTAGCAGGTGACACTGCCATTTTACATGAAAGGCTTAGTAAAAATCCTAAAGCCTGGACCGATGATCATACTCCGGCAGTAAAAAAATATTAAGGTAAAGGTTAATAACCTACCGTGTCTTACTTTAAAAGTATCCGAATTTGACAATATAGTCCATACTGATGCTTCGGATGTAGGCTATGGGGGAATCTTAATACAATATCACCTAGGAGATAAACAAGAGTATCTTGTTAAATTTTGCTCTGATAAATGGACTAATAGTCAGAAAAATTATGCTACTGTAGCAAAGGAAATCCTTGCTATAGTAAAAAGTGTCATGAAATTCCAGGATGATTTATATAATCGAAAGTTCTTTATAAGGATAGACTATCAAGAAACCAAATTCATCTTTAATAAAGATATTAAACATGATGTTTTCAATTAGATGTTTGCAAGATTGAAGGCTTTATTAGCCCCATTTGATTTTGAAATTCAATATCTTAAAGGATTGACTAATAGTCTTCCTGATTTTCTCACTAGAGAACATTTAAATTAATAATTTATATTCTTTGATGTAGGATGATACCTGGGGTAAGACCCACTTATTCATATCCCTCTAATAGAGGAAGAGGAGGACGTGGAAAAGGAAGGGGCAGAGGTAATATCCTAGCCCAGATAAGAAATCAGAAGCTAATAGCTTCAAACATTATAGGAACATCAGATCTTAATACAGATCATCTGATGTACAAAAATTTCTTGGATGTCATACAATCCAAAAAAACAAGGGGAGGATAATAATTCTCCAACATATTCCTTAGTTCTGACTGATGATAGTAATTAAAATATTGAGGTATATGAAATGAAACAAACAAGGGAAGTTATACTTCTCCTAGAACATACGGATTTAAAATGGAAAAATGATCCTTGGTGGATAATGACCAAGTATTTTAATACAACATTATATGCTGCTCCAATATATAAATACAGGATGCATTATGAGAGAATACTCTCGGCAACTGAATTTGCTGAGTTCCAGCATTTTTACCCTACTAATAGTAGGACAATTTATAATTTCTCAAAAATTATTATAAAAAAGATTTTGGCTCCAGAATATTCAAGGCTCAATCCTTCCTAGGAACGTGATTATACTCACCTGGATAACAAAGTCTCAGTAAAATATTTTTATTGGGATTATTCAGACAGTTTTTATAAGAGTCTTCTTTATGAAAATAATAGTCGAAAACATTCATGATTTATAAAAATTTGTAGCCATGTTATCATACAAAATGGCCCAGTATGGTTTTGCAAATGGTGGACTTCATATGGTCCTGCTATAAATATATTCCCTGAGTCATACAAAAAATTATATGCTGAATGGGTTGATGTTTCTCCCAAATTAATATATTTACAAAAATAAAATATTTTCTTTGAAGGCATGTCAGTCATGTATTTTTTCATAAAATTTTCTGTACCATAGATTATGCTGTGGTAAGTCGAAGTCGATACACTTGGAAAATTCCCTTGCCTGGAAAGAACTTTTTATACTAAGTTCTAGAACAAATTAACCCAAAAAGACAAATATGGGAAAATTCATGGACAACAAACTTTAGATAGCATTCAAATTGCTATCAAGAATTATACAATGGTTCAAGAAACAACAATCAAACATGATAATATAAGTCCTTTTAAATGCATTTCTAGAAGGCTTCAAATGAAGAAGGGAGCAATGATCAAATCATAAATTCTAACCTCATAAATGGAGGAAGTTAAGAAGAATCTCCTTAAAAATCTGGATATAGAAATACCCGATGATATTTTCATGACATATATCAATCATACTGAGGAAGAAGATGAATTAGCGGGAGAATCTCAAAGTGCTCATAGCACTGGAGATATAGATATGGACAATTTGGACCAGCTTTTACAAGCACTCAATAGCAGGACGTAAGAATCTTCCACTAAATCCAATAAAGGAAAAGAAAAAGTTTAAGCAGAAGACCCCATGTGATGAATTATTGGGGTAACAGGAAAAAAAACATTAATGGAGTAGTAGGACAAGATGGTCACGTTTTTCTAATACTCTTACCTTGTCGGCCATATAGGGCCCTTTTCTTTTATTAGGTAGGCCACGCTTGGGCCTACTTACTTTTTAGTTTTCGTTATCTGGCTTCAATGATCCATTATATAAGGATCGATCGAATGTATGAAGAGGCAGGTTTTTAGAACCCCCCCCCCCCCCCCCTCTCTTAGTGTAGAAATCTTTTTTCTAATAAAAGTTTGCTAAGTATTTCCCTTTCTCTCTAGTGACAACCTTACTCTATTAAGGTGATTTAAATTATTGTAATTTTTATTTTATTTTCTTTCTAAATCAGTTAGCCTAAATGAAAGGCTAATTTTCCTAAGTGTTGAACTATGAAACTAGCCTGTTATAGAGGAAGCTCATGAAATGAATAAATGAATCTTGAGCTTTGGTGTTGATTGGGTGAGGCTTTAAAAGCTTAGTCGGATGCTACAGTGTTATGATGAAAATCACAGCAGTGGTCCTATTGTGCTCGCTCAAGACGAGGATGACATTAAGGGTTGTGTTGGGACTATTGTTTACTGTATCATCTTGATCGAGATTTTATATGCCTGTAAAAAACCTTTTTGAATTTACACTTTTGACTTAAGTAGATGAAAAATAATCACCTAAGATTTTTTTATTTTTTATGTAACTTTTTGACAATTTTTTTGTTTAGTATGAAATGTTTAAATAAATCAAATTACTCTTGAAAATTAAGAGCATGCAGGGTTAGTGGATAAGGTACAAGAAATATTTTGTTTCAGATGTAGATTATGCAAAAAGCAATCCAACAGTACATTAGTGTCCCTAAAATGGATAATTATTTAAGAGAAGAAAACAAATTAGACAGTGATGATGATCAAAGATGAAGATACTTCTTCAATTTGCAATTGAAGAAATTAAGTTTAATAGTTGTAGATTAATCTTTCGCCAACTATAGAAAATTCAACAATTGAGGAATGAGAAATCGTAGTCATTGCATCATATTGATGCTATAAAAGTTTTTCAAAAAAATTAAAATAGAAGGTGCGAATGATACATGTGAGAAGATTGTATTGAAATTCTGCTTGATAATTGTCGAAGAGGTTTTTAAAAATGACTATGACAAGATCAATGTTGAGATTGTAGAAATTAATCCTACAAGACTATGGTTCAAAGATCAATTACAAATCGAAGAAAGATGTTTTTCCTTGAATCGTAGTCCTAATAGTATTAGTTTCTGCAGCCTCGACATTGATCTGGTTATTATCATTCCTAAGAAATTCTCACAATTTTCAAGCAGGATTTTAATACAATTGTCGTCCATGCTTCATCAACACCTTCCTTTTCAATTTTTTGATAAATATCGGTAGCATCAGTGTGATGTAATCACCACATTTATTCTTTCCTTAATCATTGAATTTTCTCAAGTTGGTAATAGACTAATTTTCAAGTATTAAGCTTAAATTATTTAATTTCAGATTAAAGAAGCATCTTTTTCTTTAATTCCTCATCATTGTCTAATTTATTTTCTTCTCTTAAATAGTTAACCATTTTAGGAACACTAATGAACTGTCGAATTATTTTGTTGTAATTTACATCTAAAAGAAATATTCCTTGTACCTCATCAACTAGCTCTGAATGCAACATAGTTTTTAAGAATCATTTGATTTATTTGAACATAGAAAGATTATAAAAAAGTTATAACAAAAAATAAAAAAAATTGGATGAATATTTTTGCATGCCTAAGCCTTGATGGATATATATAAAATAAATAGAAACTGACCTGCATGGACAATATAATCAACTCTTATGCAAACAAAAAAGTACAAGACATGTAAGGCAAAATAGATCCAAATGAAGCAATAATTGTACTTAGATATAAACGTAGGAACATATTAAGACTTTGAAAATATTATTTATTTAAAAATTTCTAGAAAGTGAAAATCCTCAAATTTGAAGTCATGAACTGTTTGATTTTACGTTGTAGATTTAAGAAAAATGATTAAAGATCTATTTTTACATCAAATTGTATAAATAAATATAATGTGTTTTTTTATGGGTACATTTTTGTAGTCATGATAATAATATGGATTTTCTCAGGACTAAAGATTTAATTTTGCGAATAGTAAGTGGGCAAAAAATTCGAAAGTCTCTGGTTTAAATCTCTAGCAAAATTAAAAACACTTGATAATTTCTTTTCATATATTCAAATTTTATAGAAATAATTAACATTACTTATTTTTTGGATAAAATGGGTCTAATTATTTCAATGAAATTAAGAGAGTCTTCACTTAATTTTTAAAATAAAATTAAGAAAATCTTCAAGACTTAAAATGGGAAAAGACTTTCAAATTTTCGAAATCCGATAAGAGTTCAAAATATAACTTTTTAATAAAGTACCCAAAACTAGAATCGTAATGACACCTATCATACCCACCGTGATACTTAAGTCAACACAACACAGATACAACTGAAATCAATTAAACGAGCGGAAGAAGTAAAATAACAATAAGGCACAAACTGAATCACATAAACGACTAGGTAAAGAAGTACAAATATCAATAATACCTCCAAAATAGGGTAGTCTTCAGTAGGTATACTCTCTACTTCCCCAGCAGTACAAGCCTCTAATGATAATATCAATACAAAAATGGAATCCAAAGTATCTCAAAGTAAGGAAAGGCAACAACAACAAAAATAGAGTAGATCCGATAGGCACTGGGTCTATCAGTTGCAACCTCTAAAGCTCGATGAAATCAATCTCAAGTGAAGACTCTGAATTACCGTTCGGGAACAAGTGGCTCGGTACCTGCACATAAGTATAGAAAATAATAAAGTGAGAGTACAAAACAATATGTACTCAGCTGCATCATCGACTGACTATAATTCAAAGTGATGGGGAGAAGCATCTAAAAACATTATAACCAATGATTCCACAATAATACAACAATAATGAGGAAGCAACAATGAGTAATTGCACAATTCCTCTCAAATTAGAACAACAGTATCAAGCCACAAAATCACTGTTCAAAACAATAATTGTACCAATCAAATATAAATGATGAGATTACTGCAATATAATTAAATGTATGCTACAGTATACAAATGCTGATCCATATAGATCCATGGGGGCTCGCGATATCCACATATCAACCTGAAACAGTTTCCCATCAAGCATGCAAATCATGAATCCGTCCAATACCATTTTCTATCAGGCCATCCAAAATAATTTTCCATCAGGCGTGCAAGTTAAAAATCAATAAAAATCTACCGGAGACACTTTTTTATCAAGCATGCAAGTTAAAAATCAGAAAATACACCTGAAATTCTTTGTCATTGGGCATACAAGTCATTTTCAAGTAATCTTTCCCAAAATATCTCATTCACTATGCCATGATATGAATATGAGTGAGTATACATGTTTTACAATGATAAAAAGAACACACTATCTCAATCCAGGCATTACTCCCCAAACAAGCGACAAACACATAAACACTTTGGAAGAGAGTCAAAAAAAGTCTCAACTTGCCTTAAAGCCTCCAAACGAGCCATATATGATCAAATACGTACTCTACATAAGAAAACAAATCTATAAACTCCCATATTTCAGGACCCACCTTCGTAATTGCAAAAGACAAAACCAACCTGGATTTGACCTGACCAAAAGTACCATGCGTAATCGTGGCTAGGGCCATGTGATCACGTTGCACTAGGACCTACACCCTTGCAATCATAATCACTGCCTCACGTTTGTGATACACACTTAGCTTAACCTTCACCCGAGGGCGACACAGTCACGATAAAAGGGTTTGCTACAAAAGAAGACAACAAAACCAACAATAAACTTAAGTCTAAAAACTCCCCACTAGACCCCATGGTATTCATTCTTAACCCTGTGAACACAAACCAACTATGCTTCTACACTAAAAATTATATTTTGGACTTAATGTAATCATATGATTACCAAATAGAGGTTGTTTTCAATGAATGTTGTCCAAAGTATATCCTATGCCTTAAACTTTTATTTTTTTTACCAATCGCTCAAAGTCCATATGAATGCCTTGGGACCAGAACCAAAGGTCCTAATAACTAAAATATGACATTCTAGAGTTAACAAAGTTGATGAAATTCTCATACGACCTCAGAATCTCTGAATGTTGATCGAAGTCAACTAAGCCAACTCCAAAATCTTCCAAAATTGAAAGTCACACAATACTTAACCAACCACCTTGGGAAATAGGCCACCTATATTCACAGACAACAAATACCATAAAGCAACTATGAGGAGGTATAAAATGGTCAAAATGTGGCAATAGTCAAAAATTGATATGAGGGTTGTTACATCATCCACCACTAAAACACATGTTCGTCCACAAACATAGGGATAAGGAAGGTACTTACACTATAGACAAGATAGGAATATCTAATATATATATAGATAGATGACTCTATCTCCTAATTGTCCTCCTCAACTAGTCGATGCTTCCACTGAACCTGTACTAATGCTATTTCCTTAAATCTCAATTTGTCTACAGTGTCTAAAATGGCCATGGGCTCTTCCTTAAATATCAGATTCTCAGACAAATCCACTAACCCACTGAATCAAATAGGAACCATCAGACTGGTATTTTTTCAACATCAAAACATGAAAAAAGTATCAAGAGATTGCATGCCTTAGGCTTTTTGAGCACGGTGTTTGGATGAATGGAACAACATTATCCGATTAGGCTTTAATACTGTAATAACTTATAGTTGTACTCAGCTGGTGAGATAGTCGTGGCATGAACTTGGTCTGACCTTATGAGAATTAAAGTATGTGAGTGAATATGATTGGCTTATAGGTAGGGTGTGGGGTAAGTACGATAAAAAGGGAGGAAGGGAAGCGAACTAAGAGCTATTTAGATCATTTATAATAATTTGAATAATCCATGACTTACATTAAGAGATGGTGTTGAGGCATAAGTGAGGAGTTATAATTATGTTTGTAACGCTATTGAGTTGAGAATTAAAAAGGTTGATTTAGTGATGTCGCCCAAAATATGTCTCCCAAGAAGTATAAAGCGGTCGTTGTATCAAATATAGAACCCAACTAGGTTGGGGTCGATCCTACAGGGAATAGGACCGGAGTAGGTTAAGTTCTCGTTTGAGTAGTTTGCAAATAAGTAAAAACTGGGGGGGGGGGGGTCTTGTAAGTAAGCAATAACGGTAACGATTTCTGATTATAGAGTTTGTAGTCAATATGAAAAGTGCACTAGGATTGTGATCCCCAATGATTCCTTAACTCCACCGGTTACATGTGCTAGCAAAACCGTCTCGCTATGTTGCATGTAAAATCTGACAAGATATGTTCATCTAAACGTCTCTCGACCTTGGTTAGACAAATTTCACTCTTCTCCTCTCAGGCTCCGAGTATCGTACTACTAATCCTTGTCCTGGATCTCAGATATCTATTCCTGCTAAGGCTCAAGTTATTAGATGAAGGTTGATAGCTTCAAATTTCTTTTGTTATCTCCTTTTCCCAAGCTCCACCTCTCTCTCTCGAGAAATTATAGAATATAGGTGAGTTTCTAATATTTACAACCGTTAGAAGATCAATTACAATAAAGGAAATACCAATACATGCATTCACAACAGTTCAGAATTGCTTTGCACTTAACCGGTTTCATTAATTCCTCATGGTTCACACAACCCTAGTTGATGAGTTTAGCTACTTATAATTGCAAGAACACAAGAAGGATTCAAAGATGAAAACATAATAGCACACTCACAATAATGAAGAAAAACTGAAATCTCAATTATGAATAAAACTCAAATCTAGGGTTTTTGATTACAAAACCAATAATATGTTTATGAACTCATAAGCCATAGAAATATCTCTCAAAATAATGTACTGACTAACTCTCGCACATAGGACTATACAGGGGTATTTATAGATACAAAGCTAATCCTATCCTAATCAGAACTAGAGAATAGGGTCGAGAACTTCCACGGTATCGTGACTTGGTGTCGTGGAACCAAGTCATGCCACGTAGGTGAGTGTCATGTAAATCAGGCTCAATTAGACATCTTCAGAAGTTGACTCACGCCGCCTTTTCACATCACGTAGGTGGTACTCACACCACGTCAGTCTTTTCGTGGAAATCAGACAACATTTACTAATCTCTGAAGTAGACTCAAAATGGCCACTCACGTCACATGAGTGGTCTTCATGGCACGTGAGTGGTGTCGTGACTCCTTCTCTGGTGCAGATTCTTGTTCTTTCATCTTCAAACACTTTGTTCTCGGGCTTGATTCTTCCTTTTGATCATTTGTTGCCTTCAAAACCTGTTTTCCTGCAAAGTAGGACAAAAGCCATATCATACAAACTAAATACACCCAAGTTATTGCATATTTTCCTTGTTTTAAGCATCAAAAGTTCCATGTAACCATGACGCATCAACACCCTCAACTTAGAAAATTTGCATGTCCTCAGGCGAACAAAAAACACCAGATATATACGATGCTTAACTAAGAGAAACCTAAGAGACTTATGGCAGTCAACTCATTGCCCTTGGCACAAAAACTTTTTCGACCCCTCCTATTTGCAAATCAAAACCATAGTGTGTCTACAGACAACATATTATCATGACACAAAAGGTATCAATTGATGGCACCAGATTATGAACAAACAACTAAGCATATATGCAAATGAAATTATTCGAACAAATAGTAGCTAACAATGGAACCCATGTACTCTCACAATCAAAGATGTCCCATGAACTCACAGTATACTAATGAATCTCATATTAGGGACTCGGTCAAAACACTCTCTCTCACAAAGAAGTTCAAACAATGTGCATGAAATACCATAAGCTTGCCCTTAGTTTCTATGCCTTAAGTTTTTGGAAAGTTGGACTAGGATCACTATAGGACTTTACTCGGCTTGTAATGTAGGCTTGGGGACGGGCATGGTACATATGGATATGGTGACTCAACCCTCCTTGACACTACACTATTTTTGGCTCCAACTTTCAACCATTCTTATCTTTATTCTCCCTTATTCTCCTTTCTTTTACTTTCAAATTTTGGGTGTGATTTTTCTCAAACTTCAAAACACAACTCTCTTTTTTTATTTTTTTTTTCTTCACACCCGAATCTGTTTTCTCTTTTTCTTTTATTAACCCCTTCTTCATACTCAAATTAATCTACGCACCCCTATAATAGCCACCCTCAACTTAGGCTATTTTCCTGAGTTGAGGTACACAGTGTCCAAGGAGGGACCAGGGCCAAGACAGGTTCATTGTAATTAAAATGGGAAGGTGAATAGGCTAATGAAAGAAATTGGTCAATTTAGGCTCAAAATCGGGATCAAGAGATACTTATTTCATTGGGTCGGGCATTTAGGCTAAAAGTGGACTTGTTTAAAAATGGCCTATGATCCTTTTCTGACCACTATCCTCTAACCTAGGCAAGACTAACTAGGCATGTTCTGGATCGCACACACAAAGTTAACTAAGTAATGATCTCACACACACATAGCACAGGGTTGTATTATCAACTACTACCTATCCGATTCATGCAATGCTGGCTATAGTTATTTTGTCTATAATCCTAGTGCCATAACAAGATCCAAAAGTTGTCACACATAAACATGCTACACACAAATACTTCAAAATAAAAATTTTCAGGAGGGGTATCCTTAACATTCAAAAAGCATAATAATTTTCAAAATTGGACTGCACTAAAGTTTCCTTATTTTTCTCCTAATTAAACACATAATAATATAAATAACACCCTAAACATGCCGGTTCTACTATGATAGCACACTCGAAGGAAAATAAACACGGCAATAAAAACCCTCAAGTGGTGGTACACCCCCACCCCCAACTAACAATGGTGCACTACCCTCAGTGCACATATATCAATAAAATACAAGAAAGTGAAGACATACCTGTGGTGCCCTAGGCGCTGGAAGTGGGCCTGCCTACAGCGGGATCATCAGTCTGCTCTGTGGGCTCTGTGGTAGGTGCATCCGATGGAGGGGGTACCTGGATAGAAGAGGTACCTCGTGCCCTCTGCTCCTGGGCAATCTGACTCGTATGGTACTCCATCCTGGAGGCCGTAACTGCTCTCCGGAGATCACCCTCAAACTCATCACCACTGTCAACCTGGTCTTCCAGACTGCGTGGTCTCTTACCTATATCAATCGAAGGCTCCTCTTCAAAAAATAAATCCACCTCAAAGGCTAGTCACATCAGTTCCTTAGCAGGCATAGGTGGGATAATAGGAGTGCTGCTCGAAGCCAATGCTCTAACCTTCTCTCTCAATGTTTCCACCTCCTGTGTCAAGCAGGTCATATCAGTACCCTGCGCAACACTCAATCGGGTGGCCATCCGTGCCTCAAAGCTGTCAATCCTCTTATGCAGCCCCCTCATAAACTGATCCATCATCACAGCCATCCGGGCCTCCAACCTAGCCTCTGAAGCCTCTACCGTGGTCCTAACGCATGGCTTAAGATGGGACACCAACTTAGCCATCTAGGTCTCAGTGTCGGTCTGCTGCTCGAACATCTGCGTCTGTCTATCAATCAACTGCTGCAGAAAGTCCCTCAAAACTGAAACCATACCAGAGGGAGGCGGTTGAGCTATAGTACCGGGTATCTCATCATTAATAGGGCCAGTGCCTGATCTAAGGAATATTTATATAACTTATTGTCGACTTTGAACCATGTTTACCTTAGTTTTGAGAGCAATAAGTATGTATTTTGTATTGTTTTGATGGAATATTTTATACTGTGCTAATAAATGGGATTAGACCCTTGTAGGTGGAATTTGCGACTTTTTGCAGCATTTTTGGACTGAAAATTGAGGCTTGAAGGACTTACAAGAAAAGGATATTAAAGATAAGAGATAAGCACAAGATTTGAACTTGAAGAATCCACCCGAATCCACAAAGAAAGGTCAAAAAAATGATGAAAATCGGAATTTTTGGGTCTGGTGCGCCAACTGGCGTGCCGGGCCGCTTTGGAACAATATTTTGTTTGTATGGACAGCAGAGGGGCGCAATTTAGGGCGTGCTAGGCCACTTTTGCACAAATATTTAGAGGAAGAAATTTGGCTAAGTGTTAGGCGCGTTTTGTAGCGTGCCGGGCCGCTTTTTGCCAAATTTCTTCTCTGAATTCCAGCTTATAAATAGGGCTCTTGGTTTATTGTATCAAGGAGGAATAAATATTCCATATTTTGTAGACTACTTTGGGGTGTTTTTGGCATTAAAATTAGGGTTCATACTTCTTCTTTTTATTTTTATTTCTTTTTTTATAGTTTTGTTATCAATTTATGTTATTAGAGCAAGCTATGAGTGGCTAAAATCCCTAATTCTTGGGGCTGAGGCTATGAACATGAATCTCTAGAGTTGAATATTATTGGTTTTTTGCTGAAGTTTATCAATTATTGGTTATTCTTATATTCTTGATTTTACTATTTTAATACTTAATTACCATTGGAATAAATCTATTGTCTTGAGAGGAGCTCGAGAGAGAAATTGAGAGATAGAATGTGGAATATAAGGAGCATGATCTTTACTTGAGGAAGAGATTCCAAGAGACTGATATGCGGTTAGGACCGAGAGGTACCTAATTCACCGCGCTTCTTCAAATACCGAAAGATAGCTTAAAGGCGTTAGAATTGGTTAAATCTATCCCCGCTCAATGATGTAGTTAGGTTTCCAATTTCTAATAGAAGTTTATAGTTTGGAGACAAATATAATCATATTATCAACCTCATGATCAATAACCATGATAGACAGCTCAATTTGCTTAAACCATTAATATTCATGTGCTAGAGATGACGTTCGGGATGCCTTGACCCTGGGAATTCAACTTGTTATTGTTTATACCCCAAGTTAATCATGTTAGTTTAGTTCATAGTTATTTTATACTTTAAAACCATCATATCTCTATATTCCACCGCTTAAATAAATAATCAAGAACTAGTTTAGTCTAGTGAATAGTTAAACGACAAGTCCATGTGGGTTCGACATCCAGCTAAAAAGGGCCACTTTATTACTTGAACGATCAGGTACACTTGTGTGTATAGCTGGGTCGCAAAATATTTTTGGTGCTGCTGCCGGGGACATTGGTTTTAATTGTTTATCTAGATTGGACTTTTTCTTTTTATTTGTTTAAGTTGTATATAATTTATGTTTGTACTAAGTTTTGTTTTACTTTTCTACCACTCTAGTTGATATGTCAGCCAGGGATAGATGGTCATTGAATTATGAAAATTCATGTTGTTTTTGTGGAGGACCACACTTGGATGGTAATTGTCAGGATGTTCAAGAGAGAGGGTTGTGCGCACCTACCCAATCTTTTGAATTGAATAGATGTCAGATGTGTGGTGGTCAGGATAGCCATTGGAGTGACTGTCCTAACTATTATTCCCCTCCCCTGAACCCTATTATGATCAGTCTATTGTTTGTGATGTTGGCAGGGCTAATGGAGCTAATGAGGCAGAACATGAGGCTCACCTTATAGATATGCTGAAGCGAGTAATGGAGCTGCATACACAAAAAATAGAAGACATGAAGAGAATGAGGGAAGCCACTGAGAAGATATAGTCCCAAGTCACAAAGTTACAGGCTAGGGCTAAAACTTGTGTTGATCAGCAAGTTACAGTCTTATCAAAGGAATCGCGGATTGATGAAGAAAGGGAGACACTAGTAGAAGAAAGTTGTGATGAAGAAGACATAGTGAGCCAGGATTGGCTAATGGAGCAAGCACATCAATTAAAAATTCATGAGTATCTCTGGGATGGTCTCACAACCATGGAAACCCAATTAAAGGGGGGGAGGGGGAGATAAGTATATTTCAGAGATAGATCAATTTTTCTTAGATATCTGTGGCTTGAATGTTCAGTTGATGAAAAATACTGAGATGTCTGATGTCCAATCACCAATAGTTGTGGAGACTAGCCATTCTGTGGAGAAAGAAAAAGAATGTCAACAATTCAACTATCATTCTTTGATTGAGGCTGACGTTGAGAGGGAGTATAAATCTGAGTATATTGCAGCTAGTGCAAGTAGAAAAGTGGGATGTATTGGATCTCATTCAAAGCATTTTTGTACATTATGTTTAGATGATGACATGTATTTTGAGTCATCTGAACTAGTGGAGGATTGTGTAGATGAGAAACAAGAATCCTACAATCTTAAATTTAGACCATACAAGCAACAAAACAACATGCCTCACCTCAGGGCTAAGAGATTTAACATGTACAATCCATCACTTGGTCCCTTCATATGTGCACCACCACCCTATGAGCAAAACAAAAAGATGGATGCGATGTTGGGGTAAAATTTATATCCTCAAGGTGGAGGAAAAAGTTGATGGGTCATGCCGCGACGTTAAATTAGGCATTTGTAGGAGGCACCCCAATGTTTAGTAAGTAGTTTGTTTTTATTTTTATTTTTTTATTAGTGTCACCTTTTTTTTTTTGTTTGTTTTGTTTTGCAGATTAGGGGAAGTCTGAGTACCCAAAATCTAAGCTAAGAAGCATTGGAAGAACTAAGTGGGGGGGTCCTCCGGACCTCTTTGATGGATAAGATGCTACTAGATAGGTCTAGAGGCCTCAGGGAGTATTTCTCTTATTTATTCTTTGAGTTATACTTTGGGGACAAAGTATGATTTTAAGTGTGGGGCGGGAAATCTTCCGATTTGGTTAGGGTGGAGTGTGCTATAGGAGTCTTTTGGTTATTTTTTTTTTTGCTTATGTTGCTGAAAATTTGAAAAATACAAAAAGATTTTCTTTTAGTAATTTTTAGTTTTATTTAGGAGCACACTTCATCCACCCCTCGATTTTTGTTTTCGGTTCTTTTTCGAGGGGAAACCCTTTGAACCCAGTAGCCTTTTTATTTTTAGGAGTAATTTTAAAATTTTAGAGATTCTCTAATTAGATGCTACGCATGATTGCATAATGCAAGTTGGTTTTGAATGTTGAAGCATATGTAGTGAATTGAATGACTATTGTTGAGACACCTAGGCTCATTTGTTTGACTCTTTTGTGATGTTGGCTTAATGTTGAATTATTTCTATTGCTTGGTTGAGAGTCTATAGGGATCCATCTTGATTTAGACATGTGCCATGTGTGAGTGAGGTTTTTGTGTCATTCCATGTGCATATTGGTGTCTAGAACTTGCCCGGTGTGTTTCCAAAGAGAAATAAAGGGTGTTGAGTTTAGGAGATGATATAGGCATTTATTTGATAGACATATTTTATACCTACTTTATCTATCCTTTTTGCATGATCTTAGCTAGCCTCGTTGAGCCTTTAACCTATTCTTTGGTTACCTTATATGTAGCTTAATCCTTTTCTTTCAATTAACCGTAATTTGATCCAAAACTCCTAAGCACTTTAGTTGAGAAATTAAGATGTTAAGGGTGTAAAAAATTAAAGGAGGAAAAAGTGAAGTTGAATCCCTAAGTAAATAGTTTTTGGTGTGTGAAAAAGTTTGTGTTGTTGGTAGGGAGTAATGTAATGAAAAGAAAAAAAAATTGACCAAAAGAAGTGAATCAAGTGTTGATAGCAAATACTCCTTGCCTAATATGTGTAAGCTAGCTTAAGGAGATGGGGCAAAACAAAAGAGAGTTGGGAAGACAAACATGGTGTAAAATAGGTTGGTTGGAGGTGATCTTAATGTAAATTGTAGCGTATTAAAGCGCTTAGGGAAGATAGTCACTATTCTTGACAAAATAGTTCCTCCCCATCCCTTAGCCTACATTATAACCCTTACAGTCCTACTTGATCTTGATCTTTGAAATTCTGATACTACTGGAGTACTACACTAAGGGCAACCTTATGGTTCATCTTATGTGACATGTGAATTCTTTGTGAGAGTGAGCGAAATTTGATTCTTACACCCATTATTGTGATAAATTACATATCTGTGAGTGAATGTGGGTGACTCTGTGGTGGTGAGGGCACATGTTTGAGGATAGATAGGATACTTATATGATCACTTGTTGAGTAATGTGCATGAGTTGAAAACTTGGTAGAGTCAATTCTTGAGGCTAGGAAGTTTTGAGGTAGTATTCATGTGTTTTAAGTTGTAATATAACATGCCAAATGTAGAGCTTGCTATTCATGTGGTCATTGTAATGCTAGATTGAGTGTCTTAGTTGTAGTAGTAATTATAGAGTCGCCTTGAGTTGATTGTGGTTGTTGTTCGAGGACGAACAAAGGTTTAAGTGTGGGGTGGTGATCTAAGGCATATTTATATACCTTATTGCCAACTTTGAACTATGTTTACCTTAGTTTTGAGAGAAATAAGTATGTATTTTGTATTGTTTTGATGGAATATTTTGTATTGTGCTAATAAATGGGATTAGACCCTTGTAGGTGGAATTTGTGAGTTTTTGGAGCATTTTTGGAGTGAAAATTGAGGCTTGAAGGACTTACGAGCAAAAGATCTTGAAGATAAGAGACAAGCCCAAGATTTGGACTTGAAGAATCCACCCGAATCCACAAAGAAAGGTCGAAAAACTGATGAAAATCGGAATTTTTGGGTCTGGTGCGCCAACTGGCGTGCCGGGCCGCTTTGGAACAATATTTTGTTTGTATGGACAGTAGAAGGGCGCGATTTGGGGCGTACCAGGCCGCTTTTGCACAAATTTTCAGAGTCAGAAATTTGGCTAAATATCAGGCGCGTTTTGTAGCGTGCCGGGTCGCTTTTGCCAAATTTCTTCTCCGAATTCCAGCCTATAAATAGGGCTCTTGGGTTACTGTATCAAGGAGGCATAAATATTCCATCTTTTGTAGACTACTTTGGGGCATTTTTGGCATTGAAATTAGGGTTCATACTTCTTCTTAAATAATTTTTTATCAATTTATGTTATTAGAGCAAGCTATGAGTGGCTAAAATCCCTAATTCTTGGGGTTGAGGCTATGAACATGAATCTCTAGAGTTGAATATTATTGGTTTTTTGCTGAAGTTTATCAATTATTGGTTATTCTTATATTCTTGATTTTACTATTTTAATGCTTAATTACCATTGGAATAAATCTATTGTCTTGAGAGGAGCTCAAGAGAGAAATTGAGAGATAGAATGTGGAATATAAGGAGTGTGATCTTTACTCGAGGAAGCGATTCCAAGACATTGATATGCGGTTAGGACCGAGAGGTACCTCATTCGCCGCGCTTCTTCAAATACCGAAAGATAGCTTAAAGGCGTTAGAATTGGTTAAATCTATCCCCGCTCAATGATGTAGTTAGGTTTCCAATTTCTAATAGAAGTTTATAGTTTGGAGACAAATATAATCATATTATCAACCTCATGATCAATAACCATGATATACAGCTCAATTTGCTTAAACCATTAATATTCATGTGCTAGAGATGACGTTCGGGATGCCTTGACCCTGGGAATTCAACTTGCTATTGTTTATACCCCAAGTTAATCATGTTAGTTTAGTTCATAGTTATTTTATACTTTAAAACCATCATATCTCTATATTCCACCGCTTAAATAAATAATCAAGAACTAGTTTAGTCTAGTGAATAGTTAAACGACAAGTCCATGTGGGTTCGACATCCAGCTCGAAAGGGCCACTTTATTACTTGAACGATCAGGTACACTTGCGTGTATAGCTGGCCCTCAGCTGGGACATGAATAGTCTCTGGTACCCTAACCGGTACTGTAATAGGCATAGGTGTGCTAACCGAATTATCTCTATCTCCAAGCCCTTTAAAAAGGGCTGCTCATGACGACCCGGAAGGCTGAGACCCTCATGGAACAATGGGGTGAGATCCCCGCTGCTACATCAAACCAATATCCGCTATAGGGGTCACCTTTATATAATGATCGAGGGTAGGTAGCAAGCCACACCCGCCCTATCACATAGACTCTGGATCAAGCAGGGGAACTGTATACTGGTATGATCATGAAAGGACCACTCATGAATCTACCGTATGATGTATCTAGCAATATGAATCTCATAACCCGCAAAGATGCTGGCTACCACCACATCTCGATCCAATGTAAGTGAATTGTCAGCATTAGCTGGACCCAACCGATGCGGAACAACTGACCACAAAAATCTGCCTGTAAAATGTAGCGTGGATTTCTTGATATCCAGCTTACCAGTCACCCAACTCGCAGCCACGTCGTCCTCCCCTATATACCCCGCAATCCACTTCAGCAGCTCCAATTTATGGTCTGTATCCCGTATCTTAATCCGATATCTGATAGTGCTGATGCGGTGATCAAACTCAGCAGCCGTAGCTGGCAGTAGACGATCTGCACCAAACAAGAAGCGGTGGATGGTCTGCTCTGATATATCAACTCGGGTACCTCAAACCAAATGTGTGTCAATAAAGGATGATCCCTGTACTGCTACTCGACAGGTGTACTCAAGTCAACCGATGCATCATATGAGGCATAAAATTCTCGGACCAACTCTGAGCTATAGCGACCAGGAGGCTACGTCATCCAACGAAACCCATACCGCTCAAACACAACCCAAATATCAGGCAATGCCTTCAACTCCTCAAGCCTATATCGGGGCTCCTCCATAATACTCCTCCTACATACACCCAGCTCTGTCAGCTCGGTATTCCTGTCATAAAATGCATGCATGCCCTAAACACACCACCACTGAACATCCCTACTTTATACCGGAGTCAAAGCACTCTGGGCACTAGTACCTAAAATAGAGGCTATAGCCTCTGCCGCAGAGGTACCCTGACCTGTAGTATCCTCCGCAGAGCCCGACTCTGAAGCATCCTCCCCCTCTTCATACTGGGGGCGGACTCAGAAGACTAATCTGGAACAATCGGTGTGACAGGCGGTGGAATGGGCTGACGTGCAACCCTGGCAGCAGCTTGGGCCCGAGTCTGTAACCTTGTGGTATGAGGTACTAATCCAGTATCATCATTTCCAATCTCAAACTCCTCCACGTACCCACTTTTTAAAGATTCAGTCGGTTCATCACGCAAACGGGTTGGTAATTTTGGTTTTTGGTGCGAATTCTGGACGAAGAATCAAGGTGGTCACTTTTGGGGTTTGATTTGGGAGGCATGGTATCTAGTTTGGGTCGAAATTTGAGTATTTGGGTCAGGTTGGGTCAAATTTTAGATCTAGGGGGTCGAGTTTTGTAGTGGGTGCATCTTTTTTGAATATGGGTCTCTGTGGATCGGATTTTGGGGTGTTTGGGTCAAATTTTCGAATATGGGGGTTGGGTTTGTGGTGGGTTTTATGGTGGTGGGTCCGAGTTGCAGTGGATTTTGTGTTGGTGGGTCAGATTTTGTAGTGAAGATGGAGGTGGAAGTTGAAATTTAGGGTTTATGAGATTTTGTATGCGGATTCGGATTTTATCGGGGGAAGAAGGAGGCTACCAGAATTTATATACAGAAACAGGTCGGGTCGGATCGGATCTCGAATACCCTGAATTGTCTTCTTTTCATGGAACCTCCCACGGGACATGGGTTGCACTCACATCACGTGGGTTTCACTTACGTCATGTGGGTACTTGTCGTAACTCAACTCGTGCAGGTGGCAATTTTCTCTGATTTTCACGATACAACCCATGTGACGTGGGTCAACCTACCTCAAGTGGAAACCCTGTCGTAGGTCAGGTTCAGAAAGATAAAATATTTCTCTTATTACCACGGCACTACTCACGTGATGTGGGTCAACTTAGATCACGTGATTAGGTGTCATGAGTTGAACTGAACATAATCCTTTCATTCTTTCAAATTCCAGTTAACTTATCCTCCATTGCTTAGTCTTCACCAGATCACACATAACAAGACCATGAGTTGCCTCCCATAAAGCGCCTGATTTAACATCGCGGCACGACTCGGCTAACCTGGATACTCAGACTTCACCAATCAGCCTATGGGTTGCCTCCCATAAAGTGTCTGATTTAACGTCGCGACATGACTCGGCTAACTTGGATACTCAGACTTCACCAAGATCAAGTTCCTCACATGTCCTTATTTCTTCCGTGAACCCCACATAATGCTTAACACGCTGCCCATTGACTTTGAATTGAACATTATCCGCTCCTTTTAGCTCAATTGCTCTATGTGGGAATACCCTAACCACCGTGAATGGTCCGGAACATTTGGACTTTAATTTTCCAGAAAACAAGAGAAGCTTGGAGTTATAAAGTAGAACCAAATCTCCTGGGTGAAACTCTCGATTCTCAATGCGACGATCATGATATAATTTCATCTTCTCTTTATATATTGCTGAACTTTCATAAGCTCGGAGACAAAATTCACCCATCTCATTCATCTGCTCAAGTCTCAATTTAGCCGTTTCATTCCAGTCCAAATTCAACCTTTTCAAAGCCCATAAAGCCTTATGTTCAAGTTCAACAGGTAAATAGCAAGATTTTCCAAAAACCAACTGATATGGTGATGCACCAATTGGCGTTTTGAAAGCAGTTCGATATGCCCATAATGCATCATCCAATCTTCGAGCCCAATCAGTCCTATTGACATTCACTGTGTTTGCCAAAATAGACTTGATCTCACGATTTGACACCTCAACTTGCCCGCTTGTCTGAGGATGGTAAGGTGTTGCCACCTTATGTTTAACACCATATTTTTCAAGTAGGGCCTTGAACAGAAAATTGCAGAAGTGGGATCCTCCATCACTAATGATGACTCGACGTGTACTGAATCGTGAAAATATGTTCTTTTTCAAGAATGCTGTTACACTTCTTCCTTCGTTATTAGGAAGCGCAATTGCCTCCACCCACTTAGATACATAGTCGACAGCTACCAAAATGTATTTCATCCCATGTGAGCTCACAAAAGGGCCCATAAAGTCAATTCCCCACACGTCAAACAATTCAAGCTCAAGTATAGTTGTCATGGGAAGTTTGCGTCTGCGTGAGATATTGCCTTGCCTTTGAAATTGGTCACAAGCTCGAGCATAGTCATGAGCATCTTTATAAATGGTAGGCCAGTAGTACCCACATTATAAGATCTTATGAGCACTCCGCGTACCTCCATGATGACTCCCAACTGGAGATGAATGACACGCTTCCTAAATACTCATCATCTCGACCTCTGGAACACATCTTTGAATTATGCCATCCGCACACACCCTAAATAAATACGGCTCATCCCATAAGAATTTTCTTACCTTATGCATGAATTTCTTTCTCTACTGATACGACATATCTTTCGGAACTAGATCATCGGAACTAGATCACTTGCCAAAAAGTTAGTAAAATCAGCAAACCAAGGGATTAAGTCTTGAGATGCTGCCAGTACTTGCTCATCTGGAAAGGTATCATTAATCTCAAGATCATCCCTTAATTTAAGCATGGCCTCATCCTCAAGACATGATAGGTGGTCAGCAACTTGATTTTAGGTTCCCTTACGATCTTTGACTTCAAAGTCAAATTCTTGCAATAGAAGTACCCACCGAATCAATCTTGGCTTAGCATTTTTTTTTGACATAAGATACCGAAGAGCTGCATGGTCTGTATGCACAATCACCTTTGTACCTATCAAGTAAGTTCTGAATTTCTCAAAAGCAAATACCACTGCCAACAATTCCTGCTCAGTCACAATATAATTCTTTTGAGCTGGATTAAGCACTTTGCTAGCATAGTAAATTGGATGTAACATCTTCTCACGTCTTTGGCTAAGGGCTGCACCCAAATCCACTCTGTAACATCACACATAACCTCAAAAGGCATCGTCCAATCTGGTGACACAATAATAAGAGCTGAAACCAACTTCTCCTTAAGACACTCAAATTCTTTTAGACATGTCTCATCGAACACGAACTTCACCTCTTTCTCCAAAAGTTTGCATAAAGGATGTAAAATCTTAGAGAAATCCTTGATGAATCTTCTATAAAAGCCAACATGACCTAAAAAACTTCAAATACCTTTCATGCAGATAGGTGGAGGTAACTTTTCAATTACCTCTATCTTTGACTTATCAACTTCAATACCTTTATTTGAAATCCGATGCCCCAGTACGATACCCTCGTTGACTATAAAGTGATATTTTTCCCAATTCAGCACTAAGTTGCACTCCTTGCATCTTTGCAGCACATTAGCAACGTGTGCCAAGCAATCCTTAAATGAGTCTCCCACAACAGAAAAATCTTCCATAAAAACATCAATAGTGTCCTCCACCATGTCGGAGAAAATAGACATCATGCAATGTTGGAAAGTGGTCGATGCATTACATAGACCAAAAGGCATCCTTTTAAATACAAATGTGCCGTATGGACAAGTCAAAGTGGTCTTCTCTTGGTCTTCAGCAGCAATAAAAATCTAATTATACCCTGAATAGCTATCGAGAAAATAATACCATCCTCCACCGGCAAGACCGTCTAACATCTGATCCATGAAGGGTATAGAAAAATGATCTTTTTCTGTCCAGTAATTTAGCTTTCGATAATCCATGTAAACTCTCTGTCTGGTAACCGGATTCATTGGGATTAACTCATTCTTGTCATTTGGAACCACAGTGATTCCTCCCTTCTTTGGCACACACTGAACTGGGCTCACCCACTTGCTATCAGCAATGGGGTAAACCACTCCTGCATCTAACCACTTAGTGATCTATTTCTTCACAACCTCTTGTATAGGTGGGTTTAGGCGACGTTGGTTCTCAATGCTCGGTACGCACTCAGGAGTAAGTTGAATTTTATGCGTGCAAATACTGGGTGGAATTCCTATAATATCAGCAATGGACCAACCAATGGCCCTCTTAAATCTTCTTAATACCGAAACCAGAGCTTCTACTTGCCACTCTTCTAATTTAGCAGAAATAATCACAGACAAGGTGTTGTTGGCTCCCAAAAATATTTAGCGAAGGTGAGCCGGAAGATCCTTAAGCTCCAAAACTGGAGGCTCCTCAATAGACGGACGAGTTGGTAGGGTCACCCTATTCTTCAAATCGAGATCAAGTTTCTTTGGAGCATTAGTGTATGCTCCCTTACCAGTGAGTGCACCAACCATATCATCATATTCCTCAATACCATTGCTATCAAAATTCATAATCACTGCCACAAGAGCTTCTACCCCAACCTTTCTTTAAGAGACACAATAACATCACTATCATCAACCGCATCTCTTACCGAAGTCACCCGTTTATCTCTCAGTTGCTTCATGGAATGACAAATGTTGAAAGTGACTTGTTCATCATTTAACCTGAATTTCATCTGCCCTATTTCCATGTCAACCAGTGCACAATCAGCGGCAAGGAATGGTCTTCCCAGTATGATGGGAACCTCGAAGTCAACTTCACAATGAAGAATCACAAAGTCAGTCGGAAAGATGAAAGATGCAACCTTTACAAAAACATCATACAGAATACCCACCGGCCTTTTCACAGTCCTATCGATCATGAGAAGCCTCATAGAAGTTGGTTTTGGTGCTCCTAATCCCAACTGATTGAAAACGGCTAACGCCATTAAGTTAATGCTAACACCCAAATAACAAAGTGCTTTAGCAAAGTTGTAGGACCGATAGTACAAGGGATTGTGAAAGCTCCTAGATCCTCCTTCTTTTCAACTAGGGAACGCGAAAAAATTGCACTATAATGATGTAAGTTATCTGCTGGCTCAAAACTGACAGTTCTCTTCTTTGTCACCAAGTCTTTCATAAACTTCACATAGCCTGGCATTTACTCCAATGCCTCAACAAGAGGGATGTTTACTGAAAACTCCTTCAATATTGTTATAAACTTCTGATATTTGCCTTCCTCATCCTTCTTTTTCAACCTTTAAGGAAAGGGAAAAGGAGGTCGTGGGATAGTTTTCAGCATTTGTGATACCTCCTTTTCCTGCCTCTTTCCAGATTTTGCCTTTTCACTAGTATCATGATGATCTGGAAATGCTTCACCCTTTGAATTATCCGGCTATAATTCAGTTTCTACATCAATAACCTTTGGCTCATTGGTTTTACCACTGTCGACAGGTATAGGTGGATCAATCGTACATTTCTCTCTTCTAGTAGTAATGGCTAGACAATGACTATCATTCTTCGAATTTTAGACGGTGTTGCTTGGAAGAATGCCTGGCTGATGTTGATTTAGTGCCAATGATATCTGCTCCAACTGTTGCTCTAACTGTTTAATGGTAGTTGAATGAGACTCCACTTTCTGACTTATTCCCAAAATGTCTGACCTAATCTCCTTCAAGCAATTTTCCTGGCTCTCTGACCCTTTGACCAGTTTATTAAGAAGGGCCTCCATCCTCAAATTTCCAGACTCATTATCACGACTTCCTGGTGGTACATAAAGGTCACTCTTATCTCTATAATCATCCTTCCATCTCCAATCACCATCACAGTCTTGTTCTCTATCTCTATATCCTGACTTGTTGTAATTGTTCAGTTCCGACCTTGATTCTCTTGCCCCGAGTTCCAAGAGTCTTGATTATACCCTTGGACCTTGGCTCGAAAACTCGCCACTTAGCAATCCAGGTATTTAGCCTCCTCATCAGATTCACTATCATCATGTCTAGGCATTTTACCGTGTGCTCCTATAACATGCACCTTCTTAGTATCTCTATCCGCAATCTGTTTAGCCAGAAGACCAATTTCTGTCCTCAGTTGAGCAACCTCTTGAGCTACCAATTCTTCCAAAGCCCGTTGTGCTGCTGAGGCTCTAATTGTATATGTGCCATCCAGCATATCTGCTTCCCAAGTATGCCATCCTCGGTTGGTCTTAGTGATACGATCTAATATTTCTGAAGCTTGTTCCCACCTCAGACTCATAAATGCTCCACCAGTTATAGTATCTGCTATAGCCTTAGTATTGACGTTTAAATCCCTATAGAAGATTTCAAGTAAGTTTCTACCACTCATCCTATGATTTGGAACATTCTGCAGCTTCTTCTTAAACCTTATCAATGTGTCATAAAGTGCTTCAGAATGTAGTTGTCGAAAGTTGTAGATCTCATCCTTCAACTGCAGCATCTTGGAAGGTGGGAAAAGCCTTTCTAGAAATTAATTTCTTAATTCCTGCCAAGTAGTGATGGACCCTCGTGGTAATTCTGCCAACTACTGGGTCACTTCTTCTGTTAGAGAGAATGGAAATAATCTCAATCGAATGGCCTCTTGGTCAACTACAGGAAAATTATAAGAGTTGCAAACCCCCACAAAATTCATCACGTGCATGTTTGGATCATCAGTAGAAAGACCGGCAAACGTATCCTTCAAGTTTAGCAGGTCAATCATGGCACTAGTAATGTCAAACTTAGTGCCCGAAGGTAACTCAGGTGGAATAATGGGACCATTCACTATTGGCTCAAAGTAGGCCACGTCTTCTTCCTCAGGATCAGCATAAACTGGAACATGCTATCTTTGACGTGGTATTTGAGCTCTCCATCTTCTTTGTCTCTCTTCAGCCTCAGCCAGTCGCTGAGCTACCTTTTGCATAGTTCGATTATCTCTTTCTGTTTGTCTAAGAGCAGCTTGCCTAGCTTGTTCTTCCTGTGTCAATAGAGCGGTAGTTTGATCCGCTGTTTCATGACCAACTGGCTGAATTGGTTGGTGATGAATGTCTCCCGCAGCTCTGGGATCCTGAACTCCATCAGTATTTCGCATTCTTCAATTAGCTGTCAGATTCTTTTCAATTTCAAGATCAAGTGGAATCAGGGGCTTGCCTTGACTCCTAGTATTGGTCATACACCGGCGTGTACCCTCAAAAGTATGTAGAAACAAGACCAATCAACTCCAAACAGTACTAATAAACTCCGTAATCGTATTCCCCGGCAATGGCACTAAAATTTGATGTCGCCCAAAATATGCCTCCCAAGAAGTATAAAGCGGTCGCTGTATCAAATATAGAACCCAACTAGGTTGGGGTCGATCCAACATGTAATAGGATGGGAGTAGGTTAAGTTCTCATTTGAGTTGTTGGCAAATAAGTAAAAACTGGGTTTTTTTTTGTAAGTAAGCAATAATGGTAACGATTTCTGATTATACAGTTTGTAGTCAATATGAGAAGTACACTAGGATTGTGATCCCCAATGATTCCTTAACTCCACCGGTTACTTGTGCTAGCAAAAATGTCCCTCTATGTTGCATGAAAAATCTGACAAGATATGTTCATCTAAATATCTCTCGACCTTGGTTAGACGAATTTCACTCTCTCCTCTCGGTCTTCGAGTACCGCACTACTAAACCTTGTCTTAGATCTCAGATAACTATTGCCTCTAAGGCTCAAGTTATTAGATTAAGGTTGATAGCTTTAAATCTCTGTTGTTATCTCCTTTTCCCAATCTCTACCTCTTTCTCGAGCAATTTTAAAATGCAGGCGAGTTTCTAATGTTTGCAACCGTTAGAAGATCAATCCCAACGAAGAAAATACCAATACATGCATTCACAACAATTCAGAATTGCTTTGCACTTAACCCATTTCGTTAATTCCTCATGGTTCACACAACCCTAGTTGATGAGTTTAGCTACTCATAATTGCAAGAACACAAGAAGGATTCAAAGATGAAAACATAATTGCACACTCACAATAATGAAGAAAAATTGAAATCTCAATTATGAATAAAACTCGAATCTAGGGTTTTTGATTACAAAACCAATAATATGTTTATGAACTCAGAAGCAATAGAAAATATCTCTCAAAACAATGTACTGACTAACTCTCGCACATAGGACTATACAGGGGTATTTATAGATAAAAAGCTAATCCTATCCTAATCAAAACAAGAGAACAGAGTCGGTAACATCCACAATATCGTGACTTGGTGTCGTGGAACCAAGTCACGCCATGTAAGTGAGTGTCGTGGAAATCAGGCTCAATTAGACATCTTCAGAAGTTGACTGACGCCACCTTTTCACGTCACGTAGGTGGTACTCAAGCCACGTCAGTCCTGTCGTGAAAATCAGACAACATTTACTAATCTCTGAAGTAGACTCATGACAGCCACTCACATCACGTGAGTGGTATTGTGACTCCCTCTCTGGTGCGGATTCTTGTTCTTGCATCTTCAGACACTTCGTTCTCGGGTTTGATTCTTCCTTTTGATCATTTGTTGCCTTCAAAACCTGTTTTCCTGCAAAGTAGGATAGAAACCACATCATACCAACCAAATACACCCAAGTTAATGCATATTTTCCTTGTTTTAAGCATCGAAAGTGACATGTAACCATGGCACATCATTTAGTATTATAGATAGCTCGTGGGGTAGGTTAATAACAATGTTTATGGGAAGTCAATTATCCTGAAGTAGACTGAATGAATTCCAAATATAGGGTAGAAGGGTCAAATGATAGTGTTTTGGGGACTTGAAATATTAGTGAGGAGTGTAAGAGAGAGAGAGAGAGCCAAAAGTGTGAATACCTGTCAGAATTTCGAGGTTGGCAGTGTTACCTAACCAAATATTTTATAACTAGTAGTGGTTATGTAGATGTAGATACAAGGATACATACATACATACATATATATATATATATATATATATATATATATATATATATATATATACACATATGTATGCATATTTATAAATGAACCCCAAGCCAATAACTAGAGAGTGGGACAGGCGAGAGTGATTTGATTCTGTTGGAAGTAATATGTGCGAAGATGTGAGGCTTGTTGCCTCTGTATTTATATGTGAATTGAGTAATTAGGATTGATTTTAAGCACTTCTTATGTTTTTTTGATTTTATTTGCATATTCATAGATATTGATGATAATAAGATAATGATATTTAAATAATGATGTTCATGATATTGTTGATAATGTGGTTGATAATGTTGAGATGATGGTGATGATGATGTTATTTAGCTCATGATGTTCATGAGGCTATTGCTATTGATATTGATATCTATGATGTTGAGCATGATATTTATATCATAACATTGATGATGATAAGTTGAGCAGGGGGAAAGACGTGGTGCATATTGCATACATACATTCATCATATACATCCGATATACATTCTTATTTATATGTTGTGACTGCCTGGATGATGAAAATCTGTTAATGGGGGAAATTGTTGTACCTGATTCACAATGTGTCGTGAGGACCGGTGTGATCTCAACATTGTGAGGACCGGTGTGATCTCGAGGTGTATCTTTATTTTCATGACTTGAGGCATGCCTTATCTCTCTATGATTTGAAGTATTCCTTAATTTCTATTCACATCCTAATGAACTACCCAGGTTTCTAGCTATTTATTTGGGTAAATGTGTTATGGGTGACTAATTGGGTGAGTATGATGGGGAGAATAGTGTCATACCCATTGGAATTATGAATTGAAATTACATTAGTAATGGCTTGGAGTGACTAATAAGTATTCGGGACAAAATTTTTCTTAGACAAAAATATAATAGACAATAGAAGTGTTCGTGGAATAGTATTATGTAGGAAAAGGGCCTGGGACTGGTTAGAAAAATGAAAAGTGGTTCCACTATAGGGTACCTCTGCAGAGGTAGTTTTACCGCTGCACTAGAACTTTTACCACTGCAGCGATAAGTAAACTCTGTAGTGATAAGTCACCGCTGCAGCGGTTCCTGGATGTAACCTGCCAGGACCCCTTCCCATGTTTTATGCAAAATCAACCCTGTACTCACAATAGTTAAAGTTGGAAATCATTTCCAACATGCATGGTAAGATAAAATAATTATTATTAACATACGATAGCAATAAATGTCCTAAAAATGCAAGAAAAATAAAAAGAGTAATTGTTTGTCACAAATCCCAAATAGGGGCAATCCAAAGCTAGTCAATAAATAAAATATAAAAATAGGGGGGATATCTAGCTGGTGGCGTCATCTCCAAGGCTCGAGGTTTCTGAACCCTCCTCCTACATCCTGCTAAGGAATGAGAACTCCTCGACATCCTTCTTTGTCAGCTTTGGGAGTTTCTTGGTAGGGGAGGCATATTTGAACATCACCTGCACCGCCTTCCACATCCTCACTAGCATGCGGTCCTGAATGTGCCACTTTTTATTCTCCTCATCTAGATCCCTTCGGAGCTCAGCATAGGCTCGGGCTGAGTCTGGTGAGACAGTCAAGCTTGAACGAGCCAACCTAAGTGAAGGCAATTGAGTCCTCTCCAAATAACCTCGTACAACATCAAGGTTGGCCTCCTATCCATCGAGTGATATGGGAGTCAGAGTAAAAAGGGTGCCGAACTGCTCACCTCCACCGGCCTGGCTACTCTTCCCCTTTGTCACGCCGCGAATCCCATCGGGACGGATTGGAACCCGTAGCCAATAAGGCCCGAGAGAACCAAACTTTGCTTATATCCATTCATATGCATAACATAAGAAATACCACTATCATGTATGAGCATAAAAGACCAAAAACGGAAATCGTGGAACATATGATAGATATAGATATGTGAAACTTGGCCGTCGATGCCATCAAGTCAAGAACAACATATACCTCTTACATTTATACACCCACATACGTCTACAAAAGCCTCTAGCAGGACATTTACCAAAACCAACTGAAAGTCGGGACAAGTCCCAGCTTTATATAACATATACAAAACCAAAACATATGAACAATTATGACTCGGAGAAGCCTCGAACTAACTGGAGCTCACTAATGATCCGCAACAACTGGCAACCTACTGTGGAAGCCTACTAGTACCTACGCCTGCAGCAATTAAGGTAAGTCCCACAAGGGACGTCAGTACGAAGAATGTACTGAGTATGTAAGGCTCAAATGAAACTGTATGATATGTAAATATATCAACGAACTCAAATACAAATGCATAACCAACATGGATAAGTCATCATTCTGTGTTTTGGGAATCAAGTATATTTCTTTCATTACTTTCTTTGCTTCTTTGCTTCTATGATTATTCATCTTTGCCTGTGACCTGTGATACCCGAGACCCGACTGAACAGTGGGTTCTAACATAACATAACGTTATATTGGGATCGGCTCGAGCTACGCTTATACCTCTAGAGCTACCACCCATAAATCAATACATCGGGTTCGTCTCGATCTAGGTGATTATCTCTAGAGCTGCCACCCATAAACCAGCTTATCAGGTTCTGCTCGAGCTAGGTTATTACCTCTAGAGCTACCCCCTGTCAGGATCAGTCTGAGCTAGGCTTATGCCTCTAGGACTGCCCCCTGATCCAACAATCTCGGGATCGGTTTGGGCTAGGCTTTTACCCCCAAAACTACCACCCATACTCAATCATTAACCACATACATGCATTACTTCATTCTTTACTTTTGAGATTGATACAATGATAGTTATAACTTTATTTGAAGCTTTGGATCAATAATCAATGAGTGAGAGACATGTGAACAAGCATTATTGGAAACATAACCTTATTGACAACATAACGTTATTGTAACCATTGGACAATAATCAACGAATAAGAGACATGTGTATAATCACTATTGGAACTTTGGAACACAACCTTGTTGGGATTTTGGAATACTAGGCAATGAATATGAGACATATGATTCACAATTGATCAATGAGTAGGAAACATATGATAACAACCATTGGTAATCGGAAATAGGACACCTTAGCACGTTTTGGAATAGGATAAGTGTAACGTCAATGTGAATACTATATGCTGGAGAAAGATACGGACAGAGTAACCTTACATACCTTCACTTCCAAGTATGAGTATACTCAATCTTATACGTGAATACAATATCCCTGCTTCTTCCTTGCGTCTTACTCTACAATACAAGTACATATCGGAGCTTACATTAGCAACTAGTTACTATACAGGTGTACAAGACGACAATGTACTATATGACTACCGTATAACATCATGTTATCCCTTACAATACAATCCACTACATTTTCATATCAACAACACCATAACATTCCACACATTGACCAAGATATCATACATCAATAGCATTTCACACTACACTTACCCTTTATGCTTTCTCATTATCATTCCGTCATAATTACTCCTTCATAACAACATATGAACAACAATCCATAATTTATATAGTCCAACATACCTCCATA
Source organism: Capsicum rhomboideum (assembly GCA_031232105.1). Lineage (NCBI taxonomy): Eukaryota > Viridiplantae > Streptophyta > Magnoliopsida > Solanales > Solanaceae > Capsicum > Capsicum rhomboideum. The sequence goes on from CP124711.1 coordinate 118,578,442, forward strand.
CGACACTTTAAAGTTATTAAAAATACATCACAAGTTGATAATTACATCCAAAAAAGGTATAGGGCCTTCGGGGATCAAAACGATGCGAAAACATACCAAACTGAACCTGGGGATGACGTACTAAGCCACATACACCTGAAGGTGGATGAGGTGAACCCTCAGGTGGCTGGTGGAAGATGCCATAGGCACCTGCATTGGCATCTGCGCCCGCAAGTGCCCTCGTCTGTGGTGGCAGATGCCCATTTTGGTTTGAAATGGTCTCTTTTGGGTCTTTTAATGCCATGAATGGTCCATGATTATAACCAAACTTATTTTGAAATATTTTTGATCATCTTGAATACCAAAAATCAGCATGGTCTCACAACACACATAGCAACACCCAAAACTACACTTCACAGTCAATACGTCACCAAAACCATAACCAATTTCACAATAATAGTTCCAAACATTATACACAAGGATAAAACAAATTAAGACTATAATAACATCTGACATGTCATTATTTAATCCATCAAGTTCACTTCCTTCAATATCACAAGTCCATGTTCAAGTTCACAAGACAAAACCATTCTCCGATTGCAAAAATAGACAGTTTTACACATAGCACACTGTCCAACACTTTGCCAACACAACCAACATGATTTATACACGATATTAAACATATTATATACTGAACCATGAGAATAAATAATTACCAAAGAGTGATCTTGTCCCAAAGGAAATGAGAGCTTAGGGTTTGTATATTGAGACAAAAATGTGAAAAATGTTAGAAAAGGGCATGTGTGTTTTTATGAAATAAAAACATGATTTATTGGCTTATATAGTCCCTTTATAATGATCCTCATCCACACACTTGGTGTGTTTACTTGTTCAATGGATGAGTATTGGAAGAATGGGTCAAATTCCCACTTTGGGCCATGTCTTTCTATGGTTTTTGGGCTTCATTTAGGGCCCAATTGTACAAGTCTTATTAATGCCCACAATTTAATACATAATTCATCAAATCTCTCATGTTTTCACATTTCCATAAATGTTACGGCAGTCAGCTAGACTCAGACACGTACGGGGTGTTACAACCTTCTTCCCCCATCTTTCACATTTTCTTACTTCCTCCATGTGGGCTCCTTTCTCTCAGTGGGTTAAAATCCACGTCACACTCTTCTATAGTAGCATTATCCTCCGTGGGCATGTCACCCTCTTACACAACTCGATAATTTGAAAAGGCAAGAAAATATGCCTCACCGACCTCTCCTTACCATATAAGTTCTTCCACTCATCCATAATCTATTCCCACACATTCATGTCAATCCCCGAAAGAGCACATGCCACCAACATAGCTCGATGGCATCATATCAATCCCCGAAAGAGCACATGCCACTATCATAGCTCTATGAAAAGCCATATTGGTCACATTTATAGAAAGACGAATCCTCCAAGACACCAGCCACAACCACACCATAGCCTCTATCAAAAAGTAAATGCTCTTAGTTCCCTTGTAGCTGGACCACTTCACCTCATTCACCCGACCCTACGACGCCAAGACCCTGGCCACCCATTTCAAGTCCACCTCTCAAACCTTAGTTTCAAAGAAACCATTTGAGGGGTTTGGAATCCCCAGAGTATCATTAAAAGTGGCAGCATCCACTAGGACGTTCTTTCCCCGGATGCGAATAATAAGGAGTGGGACTAACCTCTCTACAGTTGGGAGGATGGAATAAAAATCCTGGACTAAGGCCAGGTTACATTCATGTATGAGCCCCATTAGTGTCTCCTATCCAAAGGTTTTCAACTGATTGTAGAAGTTTAGGGCCTCATCTTCCGCTTCCTTCATTACCAAACCCCTTTTGTGAAGGAAACCCAAATTGTGGCATCATTCCTTACAATGATCGCAGCTAGCACTGTCAGGGAATCTTAGGTAACATGGTTGGTGGTCCATGATAGTCCTGCAATACATTTCAATCACCAAGTTAGAAACCATAATGGGCACTAAACGAGGAAAAAATTTGAAAATTGCAAAGAGAATAAAATCTTGGAGATACTGCCAGGTACCGCTACATTTGTTAATTAACCATTGTGGTCGAAAAGTTACTAATGTAGCTGTTCCATCATCCCCAACCCATTAACCACCCCTCCTATGGTAAATTTTTGACTTTTTTTTTTTTTTCATATTTTTGATATTTAAGGGTAGATCAAGTTTGGTAAAGTTTGTATGAACCTTGTTACACTGGCATGGGAGTGTATAACACTTAGATTCATATTAAATCACAAAAAAATTATTGGGGAAGATAAACCCTCACTTCCTATCCCTCTGTATCCAAAATTTACCATGACCTATGTTAATCTTACGGCCATGACATTGTACGAGTATTTTGGATGTAAGAGAACCTAACATGCTTGTCATTTTGTGCAAGAACATCACCAAAATTCAATTTCAGAATTTTCATCCAAATACCATTCAAAAATCTTCAATTACTAACAAGTTTCTATGATTACACAATGACTAGTATGAAAATAAAGTAGTAAGGATGAGAAAGTACCTTAAAATTAATGTCGGGAGGAGATTGCACGGAGAAAATTTGAAAGAGTTTGGAGTGGGGAGTGAAAATGGAGGAAATATTTCATTTCCCCCAATTTGAAATTCCACAAACCACTGTTGCGGTAAAGTTACCATTACAGTGGTACCACTGCAGCGGTAAACTAGCCGCTTTAGGTGCAAAATCCCCCGAGTGTCAGTTTCATCTTGACTTTTTACGCGTTGCAGTATTGTACGATATCTGGGTATTCGAGATAGTTGTCACATAAATATTTTCATAATTACATCCCGTGATCCTTGTAAGTTTGGAAAGTGCAAAAATTGAATGAGTGCAAGGACCTACTAATATTAGGATGGTCGCAACGTTCGTTATGTTGTTGGCTAAACAAGAACAGGCAAGCGAACTAGCAAGAATTAGAAATTATTCCCACTTCGACATATCATAGACTAATCCCTTTTCAAGTCTTAGCTAAATTCTTGGACCCTCACCCGTGGCCATTCGGGGATGAATGCCAACTAAAGTGGAAAATAATGTAAAGACCCAAAATGTCACTACATTTAAAAACATTCCAAAAAATTTTGACAAGGAATAAAATTCTACTACAGGACCTGATAAAAGTTAATTTGTAGGGAAAAAGTGGGGCCCAATATAATTGGGTCAAAAATTGAAAAGAATTGTACTAGCGTACTTTCTACCGCTACAGCGGTACACTAACCGTTGCAACGGTAAGATCAATCGCTGCAACAATAACCTAGCAGTAGCCACCCCACACTCCATTTAAAATCCTCTCCTATTTTAACTCTCCTAGGTCATCCTTTTCCCCCATATACACCTTGAATAAACCCCACCTCTGTAGTCATGAAATTTCAAATGTCAAGTTTATGAGTGTGGCTTTGAGGCACACTCGATGGGAACCTGACATGGGAAGATGATTAGAATATGTAGGATAACTCTCTCAGTAGCAGCATAATTCATCTACGAGGTAGGTTATGGTTAAATTAGAGTAGACTGGAGATAGATGCATGTAATTTTGATTGTAATGTCGAGAGATTTCATGCCATGGGTCTTTGGGAACAGTGTTTAGATAGACGCAACAATATGTTTTGATTAGGCTTTAATATTGTAATAACATGTAGTTGTACTCAGCTGGTGCAATTGTCGTGGCATGAACTTGGTCGGACCTTGTAAGAATTAAAGTATATGAGTGAATACAATTGCCTTATCGATAGGGTATGAGGTAAGTACGCTAAAAATGGAGGAAGGGGAGAGAACTACTAGCTATTTAGATCGTTTATAATAATCTATATAATCCATGACATAAGATGGTATTGAGGTGTAAGTGCGGAATGATAATTATGTTAGTAACGCCATTGTGTTGAGCATAGTAAAGGGGTTGATGTAGTAGTTGAGATAGCTCGTGGGGTAGGTTAATAGCAATGTTTGCTAGAGGGCAAGTATCCTGAAATGGACTAACCAAATTCCAAGTGTAGGGTAGAAGGGTCAACATATAGTATTTTGGAGACTAGAAATGTTAGTGAGCAGCATAAAAGAGAGAGAGAAAGAGCCAAAAGTGTGAATAGGTGTCAAAATTAGGGGGCTGGCGGTGTTACCTAACAAAACATCTTATAACTAGTAAAGGTTATTTAGATATAGAGACAAGGAAATATATATATATATATATATATATATATATATACATATACACACACACATGTATATATGTTTTTTCGTTTATAAATGAACCCCAAATCGATAATTAGAGGGTGGAATTGGAGAGAGTGATTTGATACCGTGGGAAGTTGTACATGTGAAGACGTGAGGCTTGTTGCCTCTATATTTATATGTAATTGAGTAATTGTGACTGCTTTTGGGCACTACTTATGTTTTTATGATTGCATTTTTATAGTCATACATATTGATGAAGATGAGATGATGATAATGATGATGATATTGAAATCATGATATGGATGATATGGTTGGTGATGTTGAGATGATGGTAATGATGATGTAAGTGAGCTCATGATATTCATGAGGCTATTGCTATTGAAGTTGATACCTATGATATCTAGTATGATGTTTATATCATGATGTTCATGATGTTGATGATGATGAGTTAAGAAGGGGGAGAGAGGTGGTGCATATTACATACATACATTCATCACATGCATCAGATGTATATTCTTATTTATATGTTTTGACTGCCTGGATGATGGGAATCGGTTAGTGGGGAAATTATTGTACATAGTTTACCTATGAACAAGGAAACAAGATTAAGTAGATATAACTAAATATATACATATGTAGACACGCCATGCAAGTTGGCAGTTAAGAAAGCCATGCTACCACTGGTAGTCACGAGGTAATTACATAGTGGAATCTATAGGACTATCAATATTAAGTAGATCATAAGGCTACTTGGATTTGAAAATAACTATGAGATATCCAATAGTTTATCAAAGGACAAAAATATATGAAAATATGAAATGGCAAGTAGGTCACAATGATGCTAAGGGTGATAGGTTGATAAGAGAATAATTGGGAGTTAGTAATCGGAACTTTACTTGAAGTCATGATTCCTTCCTATTTGCTATTATTATTATTATATGTTTCTAATCTTGGTCGATCGCTGATGCTTACCACTACATGTGGTTGTACTGATGCTACACTTACTATATCTCCTTACATGGACATAGACATGTTGCAGGTCAGTTGGAGTTTCTATAGACGTGATAGTGATCATTCTGCAACAGCCACTGCCCTCTTGATCATGCATGGATTGGATTTCCCTATTCCTTGTGTAGTGCTCTTGTGCAGGTTTAGGTTAGGCTTTAGGGATTCACCTTTAGTCATTTTCCACGTTGTATTTACTTATCAAATGTATTAAATCCAAGTTGTTTTATGAGTCATCTTAATTTAACTTTTTGAATTAAGAGTTGTTTAATCTTCCATATTCAATAAACAATTTAGTGGTAAGGGTTCTCCTTTCTAGGATAGAGTTGGGTAGGTGCCTGTACAATCCGTGATTTGGGTCGTGATAGTATTGGTGTTGGTGGGCGATAATGGATATTTATGTAGTAGTCCTTTATGAATTCAAACCACCTGTAATGTATCAAATTCAGACCTTCTAGTTAAATATGTACGATAGACTACGATAATCAATGAACACCTTATAATAATCCACGTACAAGTAATTTCGCCACAACTTCAAAACAAAAACTACTTCCACCAAATCCAAGCCATAAGAGGGGTAGTGTCACGACCCAAGCCCCATCGTGAGTGGCACCCACACTAACCCTCTGAAGGGAGAACTATCTAACCCGAATAATCAATATCAACACTTTGTCACTTTTAATATGCGTAGAAGCAACTCTAAAATAATAGCTAATGTCTGAAGTAGTTCTAAACAAACAATGTGTTATAATAAACAACGGTATAAAATACCCCCCAAAACTGAAAGCCATCATACCAAGAACATCTAAACAAGACAATTATGGGTACAACCCAAAAAAATAGCAATAAACTAAACAGGTTGTGTCTAAAAAAAGTGGACAAGAACATAATACAGGATAGATTCATGGATGCTCGGAAGATGATGCTCACCCTTGGATCAGAAATCGATCACTTCCTACAAATGAGGTGTCATCTGAGCCGCTGGAATATGCAATGCACTTAACAAAAAGAAGAGCAAAGGGTCGTATCAGTACAAAGCCACTATTTACCAGTAGGTTCATAGGCCAACGCTTCAAAAGTCTTAGATTCTAAGGGCGCTACTGAAAGCCTTTTTTTAGGTCCTGTAATAGGGAGGTGTAAGCCTCGAAAGCCTTTGGTACTTTGGTAGGGCAACAGGTCGGCACGAAGTGATTCATCATGCTCAAACATGAGCCGATCGCTCGTTAGGGACGGTTTATAGATCATCAAATTCCCACAAATGGAATGAAAAGTGGGTCCATGTGGAGGACTGCTATTGGGAAATATCTTCTTGGTCGTCATCAAAGAAGTTGACGTACGGGGCTTCCTCTTTCCCTTTAAAATCAAAAAAAGCGGTGAAGTCCAACCTAAAGTTCCAAATCTACATCCAACACCAGAGGTTCTTCGCAACTTAACAATGTGAATACTCAACCAGCAATTTGTAAAAAAGAAGCAACCATGTAATACTAGCAATTATCGGTTCAATTAGTCTTTCCTTCACAGATTCACTTATGCAAGCAATCAAGTAAACAAGGAAAGCATATTATAAGTACAAAATATTCAACTCAAGTCAACTGCCATGACTCATAAATAGACAACTCTACTTTGTCACAATACCTCTCTATTGAGCTTCAACAATATTAACTCAGTTCAACTACTATATCAATAGCATAGACCTAACAAGGATCCAAAATAACAGCAACCCTATAAGCCGGTTCACTCAAGGAACCAAAAATAACAAACCACAATACAACTCAATTCACTCAAGGAACCGTCAAACTCTCCAATATTAGGTACACAAATATTAAGGATCTTGTATATACCCACTAGCCATGACCTACAGGGAACGAGCTCAGTCCATGTACAAAAATAACCCAAACAACTAGTGTCTTCCCCTTATCCTAAACCACCATCGTTATTCTAATGTTCCCATGCTTATACTCCCTAAAATCCATCAATTCTGTGATGATCAATCTCTACCGATTCATCTCACAATATCAAACAATGCCATAACATATACAATTACGTAATGATACCGTTCAACCACACTCGCACTTTAAAACAAGCCCTTTTTACATAATCTCATTTCAGGTGATCACAACTACGTGTATAATTATCAAATAAGTCAACATTCAATAGCATACATTGCAACAAGTAGACAAATTACAGTTAACATACATAAATAAACAAAATTGAGTTTTTAACTCCAATTCAACCATCACCTACCTCAATCCAAGTCCTGTAATACTCTAACAAACTTGAGCCTTACCTTTTCTTGAAGCTTCTGCTTGATTGTGGTTTAAAAATAACACAATAAGCACCATTCAAAAAATGCTCTAATAATTTTAAGGATTACAACCTAATCCCATAACCCCAAGGTCGATTTCATGAATCATTCCCTTATTCTAGGGTTTTTCTACCTTTATTCCATTTAGTTATATCAATTTTACATTCACAAGAGTGAATTCTAGAAATATATTAAAAACCTATCAACCTTTTGCAAAACCCCAAGGCTTTACACCTTTTTTTTACTACTTTGCACCAGAAAATCCATCTAGATCAAGTTAATTCCACTACCATGATCAAAATCATGAGATTATAGGGATTAATTAGCAAAAAACTAGTTAAATAGGTGGATTAACTTACCTCAATGAAAGAATTTAGGTGGAAACTGATCAAATTTGCCCCTTTTTGCCCTAACCTGGACTTGAGCAACTTTGGAATGAACAAATATATTTTAATTCTAAAAACTGCCATTTACTGCACATATTCCGCTATAGCGGCCTAATTCCCGCTATAGCTATCTCGCTATGGAGGGATCCGCCCACTGTAGCGGGAATGTGCATTATTTAGTCCCGCTGTAGGGCAAAAATTCCTACAATTGCAGGACTGTGGTAGCGGCCTGCCACCCAATATTGCAGCGTAACTGAGGCAATAACTCCAGGTAGTCACAATTTTGGGCAATTTTATAAAACACTCCTAGATTTTGACATCCCAAACTAACCCTTTTAAGTCAAATGCTATATCCAGAGTTCTACAAGCCCAAATTTAATTTTGAAAGTTTTTATGACCTCCTTAGCCTCCTGTCTAGAAAATTACGGTCTTGCATCACATGATCATCATCCTATCCATTACTGGATTTACCTTGACCACACTACACTTGGAATTCATCCAAGACTAGTCTAGCCTACAATTTTTAACACTTCATCTGGGGAGAATCTTAACTCAAATTTTGACACACTAAGAGATACTGTAATGACGGAATGGATTGTTACAATAGATATCAATTTACCCATCATTGGTCCTCGGATGATAAATCAAGAAAAGAAGCTGAAACTAATGAAGAGAGATACCAGAATTCTCAAATATGTAAGGGTACTTGTTGTACATATCTGACTCAGTCTCCCAAGAGGCCTCCTCAATAGGTCGGTGCTTCGGCTAGACTTTCACAGATCTAATATCCTTAGACCTCAACTTCTACACATCCCGATCAAGGATCACTATTGGTACATCTTCGAAAGAAAGGTTCTTATCAAGTGATACCAAGTCCCAATAAATGATGTAATCATTATTCCAATGGTACTTCTTAACCATATAGACATGGAATGCCGGATAGACTCCTGACAAGCTTGGAGTCAATGCAAGTCCATAAGCCAGTGGACCCATATCCTAAAGAATTTGATACGAACCAATATAACTAGGGCTAAGTTTGCACCTTTTACCAAACCACATAACTCCCTTCATGGGAGACACCTCCAATAGCACATGATCACCCAGCTTAAAGTAAATATCTCTCACCTTATGACCGTTGTATTCCTTACGTCAGTTTTGGGCTGCTAGCAACTTATCCTGAATAAACCTCACCTTCTCTTGAGCTTTCATTACTAAGTCTATGCCCAAAGGTTTTACATCACCCACCTCAAACCATCCTATGAGTGATCTGCATCTTCTTCCGTAAATATCCCTAAATGGGGCCATGTCAATGCTAGAGTGATAATTGTTGTGTAGGAGAATTCACAAAGTGGTAAGAACTGATCCCAATGACCCCAAAGTTAGCAACACATGCTTGTAGCACGTCTTTTAGGACTTGAATGGTTTTCTTAGAATGCCCGTTATTCTGAGGATGAAATGCAGTATTGCGATCAAGTTTTATGCCTAACTCCTCATGCAATTTATGCCAAAAATTAAAGGTAAAATGCGTACCTCTATCTGATATAATGGATACTGGCACCCCCATGCAATGTAAAAATTTCCTTAACATAAATCTTCGCTAACTTCTCCGAACTATCACCTTAACCAAAATGAAATGAGCTAATTTTGTTAGCCTGTCAATAATGACCTAAATTGAGTCATACTATCCAAATGTCTTAAAAAGACCCACCACAAAATCCATAGCAATTCTCTCCCATTTCCATTGGGTGATGGGCATCCTCTAAAGCAAACCTACAGGACTTTGATGTTTGTATTTCACTCGTTGACTATTCTGACATTTGTCCACATACTCTACTATATCTCTTTTCATTCGAGGCCACCAGTCAAGTTGTCTCAAGTCATGATACATCATGGTTGCACCAGTATTTATAGAATATCAGGAACTATGAGCTTCTGCAAGTAAACTAGGAATTACATCATCAACATGAGGCATAGAAACACGCCCCTTCATACTCAACACATAACTAGTATCAAGTATGGCTTCCTGGGCCTCACCAAACACCATTTTGTTTCAAATTTCATTCAACTTTGCATCTTCGAATTGCTTAGACTTTATTTGATCAAGGAATGTTTGCCTTGCCTCAAACATAGGTAACACCACCCTTCTCCAACACCCCAAACTACATAAACTGTATTTCTAGAGTTTGGATCTCACTTGACAAATGTCACCTAGTTGCGCCCTCAAACAAGCTAAACTTCCCATACTTATTGAATTTCTTCTCAATACATCTACCACTACATTGGCCTTTCCTAGATGATACTGGATAGGCACATTATCTTTCAGTAACTCCATCCACCATCTTTGCCTTTGATTCAAATCCTTTCGAGTTAAGACATGCTGAAAGCTGTGATGGTCTGTGAAAACCTCACACTTAACACCATAAAGTAGTGTCTTCATATCTTATGTGCAAAAATCCCTGCTACTAGCTCCAAGTCATGAGTTGGGTAATTCCTCTCATGAGCATTCATTTGCCTTGAAACATAGGCTATCACATTTTTATCCTGTATCAACACAACACCTAAGCCATAATGTGAAGCATCACAAAACATTATAAAATCATTACCCTCAACTAGTTAAGCAAGCATGGGAGTTATGGTCAAAAGGACTTGAGCTTTTGAAATCTCTCCACATTTGTTGGACCAAACAAATGGTACCTCCTCCTAAGTTAGTCTTATGAAATGAGTAGCAATGGAAGCAAAGTTCTTGAAAAATCTCCCATATAGCTAGCAAGGCCTACAAAGCTTTGAACTTCCGTCATAGAGGTAGGTCTAGGCCAACTCTAAACAACATGAATCTTTTGGGTATCCACCATCACCCTTTTTTCAGAAACCACATTCCCCTAAAAGGATACAGATAACATCTGAAACTTGCACTTAGAAAATTTTGTATAAAGGTGCCTCTCCATCAAAATACCCAATATATGTGCAAATGTCCTGCATGCACCTCCTTACTCTTAGGGTAAATTAAGATTTCATCCATAAATACAATAAAAAAACAATCCAAGAAAGATTTAAATATACCATTCATCTGACTCATGAAAGTTGTTGGCGCATTAGTCAACCCAAAGGACATCACTAAGAATTCATAATTCCCATAATAAGTCTAGAAAGTTGTTTTAGGAATATCCTCAGGTTGGATCTTTAACCAATGATACCCTTACCTCAATTCTAATCTTGGAAACCACGGGGGCACCCTGCAATTGGTTAAATAAATTATCTATTCTGGGCAATAGGGACTTATTCCGAATGGTTACCTTATTTAACTATCGGTAGTCTATACACATTCTCATGCTACCATCATTTTTATTAACAAAATCCACTGGAGCACCCTAAGGCAAAGCACTAGGGCGAATCAATCCATTATCAAAAAACTCCAACAATTTAGTCATAAGCTCTCTAACCTCATCTGGAGCCATCCTATAGGGAGGAATAGAGATGTGGCGAGTGCCCGACTCCAAATCAATAAAAAAGTCAATGTCCCAATTCAGACACTACAGGAACTGGCTCAATAGAGGGGACCTTTGCACTATGTCCCAAAGATGTACCAAAAAGATTAAACAACCCTTCCCTACTAACTTCTTAGCATGAATGAAGGAAATTATTTTCAAATGACCAGACTTATAAACACCTTGCCATTCTAACTTATCCATAACTAGCATGTCTAATGTCATAGTTTTAACAATAAAGTTCAGAACAGCAAGATACAGGGACAACCAAGCCATACCCAAGATGATATCAAAATCTAGAATATATAGAATCACCAAATCTACCCAAGTCTGAAAACCCATAAACATTACACAGATCATACGAATAAGTAAATCTAAACCCAAGGAAAATTTAGCAGACATATACAAATAATTAGAACCCGAATCAAACCAGATTGTAGCCATCTACTCAAAGACAAGATAGATGTCTGTAATGACTACATCTGAAGCCTCCGCCTCAGATTTGCCCAAAAAAGCATAGCAATGGGATCTGTCATCAATATGAGAAACCTCTCTAGAAGGCTACGCACCATATCTACCTATATTTCCACCACCCCAATTACCACCACAACCACCCCGATAACCCCTATGCACACCTTATGGAAAACCCCTACCGTTTCCACCACCACCTCTGCCGGCTAGAACCATAGCTCTAGAATGCCATGGACCTTAAAATCCCAACTACTTACCATTAGGGAAATTCCTTTTGAAGTGTCTAACACCACCACAGGTAAAACTAGCTCGATCCAATAAAGGCCAGTTAGCAGAAAAATACAAAGCCACTCTGATTCCCACACCTGAAGCTTGTTGAGTGTTCCTTAATGGACCCCTGTAGATACTGGTAGAGTTAATTATATCAAACGTGATGGATAGGCCTAAGAACTATTGCCTCTAGAGTAAGATTAGCTAAATTTGACCGTATTCCTCGCCTTCTTCACTGCCATCTATGTATGCCCAACCTATTTGACTCCTTCTTCTTTCTATACAAATTCAGATATATCATTAAAGGTATTTCCTGAAGATGTCATCTGTAATGCCATAACCTATAAGTAATAATTCAAACCCTTCATAAAAAAAGAATCCTATTCTCTTCTGTTTCAAGAAACTAGGAAGCATATCGGGATAAGGCATATAACTAGCCTCATAGGCTGCAATAGTCATATTACACTGCTCAAGAGTGAGAAACTCATCCTTCTTCTTGTCACACAAAGTGTGTGGCACATACTTCTTGAGAAACAATGTGTGGAACTGAGTCCATGTCAATGGAGGTAAACCTGAAGATCGACAATCCACATAAGCCTTCCACCACTACTTAGCATCACCCTACAGTTTGAAGATCACAAATTTTACACCATGTTGCTCTATAATACCCATCTTGTGCAATATCTCATGACAGACTACAATAAACTCAAAGGCATCCTCTACCTCAGAACCAAGGAATAATGCGGGTTTCATCTTCAAGAACGTATTCAACATATCATGCTCAGTCCCATTCATAACAGGACCTAATATCGAATGAGAAAAATCTTTTATCCTAGAAAGTTCATCCCTTCTAGGGGATACTATAGCAGCATGTTGCATCCCCAGATGCTGGTGAACATGCACTATAGGAATGGACACGGTATTGGAAAACCCACTCAAAAAACCAAGGACCTACTAAATAAGCTTAGAAGACGACAAGGCAGGGGTTGTACCTCCCGAAACTAGTATGACCCCCTCCTATTTTGGGATCTTCTCATTCATAACCTCATCATGATGATCTCGAGAGGGGGGGAGTTGACTCTGATCTCTGTCAAGTTGGATTGGATACATCTTGAGCTCCACCACTGGCGGGTGCTATGCTACCTCTTTCTCTTCCCCTACCCCTCACCTATTTTCTACCTTTTGCTGTGGGCTCTACTGTTGGAATAACTAGTGCATAAGCTCCTACTATAACTCCATTTGTTCTCCTATTCACTATTTGCAAAACAATATAATGAAGAAGTCAGATACCATTTTGAATTGCGAGATACCAATAGGAATCAAGTCATGGTACGAAAGAAAGAAGAAAGTGACAATGTGCAAATGTCCTGAATGCTCCTCTTTACTCTTTGAGTAAACCAAAATGTCATTAATAAATACAATAACAAATGAATCCAAAAAAGATTTAAATATACCATTCATCAAACTCATGAATGATATCGGTGCATTAGTCAACCCAAAGGATATCACTAAGAATTCATAATGCCCACAACGAGTCCTGAAAGTTGTTTTGGGAATATCCTCAGGTCATATCTTCAACTGGTGATACCCTGACCACAAATCTATCTTGGAAAATACTAAAGCATACTGTAACTGGTCTAATAAATCATTTATCTGGGGTAATGGGTACTTATTTCAGATAGCTACCTTATTCAACAGTCGGTAGCCTATACACATTTTAATACTACCATCATTTTTCATAATAAAGAACACTGGATCACCCCAAGGAAAGGCACTAGAACTAATGAATCCCTTATCAAAAAACTCCTGCACTGAGTCTTAATAGCTCTAAACTCAACCGAAACCATCTTATAGGGAGGAATAGAGATAGGACGAGTGCCCTGCTCCAAATAAATACAAAAGTCAATGTATCGATCTGGAGGCATACCAGGCAAGTCGATGGGAAATTCCTTCTGAAATTCAGACACTATGGGAATTGACTCAATAGAGGGGACCTATACAGTATGTCTCAAAGATGTGCCAAAAAAGTCCAAACACTCCTTCCCCACTAAAGGAAATTATTTTCAAAGCACAAGACTTATAAACACCTTTCCAATCTAACTTATCCATCCCTGGCATGTCTAAGGTAATAGTCTTCGCATTACTATTTAAAATAGCATGATACGAGGAAAACCAAGACATACCTAAAATGATATCAAAATTCAGCTTATCCAGAATACCCAAATCTACCCATGTCTGAAAGCCCATAAAAATCACATAGTAAGCAGGATATACTTAAGTCACTAACATAGACAGGCGAGTCAAGCATATCACAAACCATGTCTAAACCCAGGGAAAATTTAACATACACATACTTATAAGTAGAACCAATATCAAACAAGATTGTAGCCATCAAGACACATATAAGAATGGTACCGGTAATGCCTACATCGGAAGCCTCCACCGCAGATTTGCCTAGGAAGGCATAGTAATAGGCTACGTCATCAATATGAGCAACCTCTCTAGCAGGTTGTGCACCATCTCTACCTATATTACCACCACCTCGATTACCACTATGGCCACCCTGATAACCACCTTGCAGACCCAACGAATGACCCCTACCATTACTACTACCACCTCTACCAGCCGAAACTACAACTGTAGACTCCTGCTGACCCTAAAAACATGTGTGCCTACCTTTAGGAAAATTCCACTTAAAGTGACCAACACTGCAATAAGTAAAGCAAGCTCTATCCAATGAAGGCCAGCTGGATACAGAATTGAAAGCCACATGGCTTACCACACATGAAACCTTCTGAGTGGTCCCTGACAGGCCCCCTATAGATGCTGGCAAAGCTAACTATATTATACGTTTTGGGTAGGTCTGATGACCATTGCCTCTAGAGTAAGATCAGCGCTAAAGTCACCCATATTTTGGGCTTTCTTCGCTACCATCTATGCATGCCCAACCTATTTGAATCTTCTACCTTCTTTTAAAAATCAGACACATCATTAAAAGTCTTCCCTGAAGAAGTCATCTGCAATACCATAACCTCCAAATCAGTATTCAAACCCTTAATAAAAAGGCAAATCCTCTCTTCTTCAGTATCAAGCAACAAAGCGGAAAATCTGTAAAAGGCATAGAACTTAGCCTCGTAGGCTGCAATGGTCATATTTCCATGCTCAAGGATGAGAAACTCATCCTTCTTTCCATCACACAGAGTGTGTGGAACATACTTCTCAAGAAACAAAGTGTGGGATTGAGTCTAAGTCAAGAAGGTAAAGTTGAAGAGTGACACTCCAAATAAACCCTCCTCCACTACTTAGCATCACCCTGCAGTTAGAAGGTCACGAACTCTACACCATGCTGCTCCGCAATACCCATCTTGTGCAGCCTCTCATGACAATCTATAATAAACACAAAGGCATCTTTTTACTTAGAACCAAGGAAGGATGGGGGGTTTAATCTTCAAAAACTTACTCAATAAATCATGCTCAGTACCAGTCATAACAAGACCTAATACCAAGTGAGTGATCACTTTGATCCTAGATAGCTCACCAATCCTAAGGACTACAACAGCAACATGTTGCACCCTCAGGTACTGGGGAATAGGCACTATAGGAATGGCCCTAGTACTGGCTAACCCACTCAGAAAACTAAGTACTAGCTAAATCAACTTAGAAGACAACTGGGGAGGTATTGCACCTCCCAAAGCTAGTACGACTTCCTTCTATTCTGGGATCTCTTCATTCATAACCTCATCATAACGTTCCTAGGGTTGGGGAGGTGTCTCAGATCTCTATTGGGCTAGAATGGTTGCAGCCCGAGTTCCACCCCTAGCAGGTGTTACTCTCCCTCTCCCTCGACCTCTGCCCCTAGATGTGGTTTCTACTTTTGGAACAGCTGGTGCGGGGGCTACTGCTCTAAATCTGTTGGCTCTCGTATTCACCATCTGTGAACAATAGAGTGAAGTGGTCAGATACCAGTTTGGATCACCAGATACTAATTGGAATCAAGTTATAGCACAAAAGAAGAAAGAATGTGATATTTTCTTATAAGTCTTATAGCCTCTTAAAGAAAAGAACAGATGTCTCTGTACCATTCCACAAGACTCTTATAGACTCATCAAACCAATCATGAGTGGCATCCACACTAACGCTTTTGTGGGAGAACCATCAAACCCGAGTAACCAACACCAACACTTGACCAATTTTAATTAAGAAAGACACAATTCTATTTTCAAAACAATATCTCGAATAGTTCTAAAACAAAACAATGAAGAAATAATTCAAATGTCTCAATAACCTCTAAAAACTTAAGATCATTGTACCAAAAGATCTATGCAAAACAATATGTGGGTACAACTCAGAAAAATAGCAACAACTAAATTGTCTGTGTTTGAAACAAGTGGACAAGAAAATTGTGTAAGATGACCCATGGTTGCTCTGAAGATTAAGCTCACCCTTGAGTCGAAATTGCTCATTATCTACAATTGAGGTCTCGTCTGAGCGGCTGGAATATGCTTTGTACTATATAAAAAAAAAATATCACAGGTAGTATTAGTACAAAACCATTATATACTGGTAGGGTTATATGCAGACTCAACTTAATAAATATGAATACATAACCAACAATTTGTAAACAAGATAAACCATGAAACACTTAGCAGCTATACATTCACTTAATGTTTCCTTACAAATTCATTACGCAATCAACCATGTAATCAAGGAAAGCATAGCACAAGTACAATTATTCAACCAAGTCGATTATCATGACTTATAACAGATAACTCAACCTTGTCACAATTACTTCTTTTATTGAATGTCAACAATATCAACTCAATTAAAATTATCAATAGCCCGAACCACTCATGGATCCAAATAACAACAACAATATAACCCGATTTACTCAAGGAACCAAAATAGTGACAACAATACAACCAGATCCACTCATGGAATTGTCAAACTCTCCAATACTGTGTATACACATGCTATAGGTCTTATAAATGCCCAATAGCCATGACCTATATGGGATGAGCTCAGTCCTTGTACCAAAAAATCCAGACAACTAGTGTCTTCCACCCTTATTCCAATGTCCCCACTCTTATACTCCTTAAAGTCCACCATTTTCATTATGATCGACCTTTACCGGTTATCTCACAATATCAACCCATGTCATAACATGTACAATCACATAATGAGATAATTTAGCCATACAATCTCATAATGAGATAATTCAGCCACACTTGCAATTAAAAACAAGCTTTTTTACATAATCTCATTTCAGGTGATCAAACAAGTTGTAAAACTTTCCAACAAGTTTACATTCCATATAATGCATTGCAATAAGTAGACAAAGAGGTAGTTAACATGCACACATAAACCAAATTGAGTCTTTAGCTACATTTCAACTATCACATACCTCATTCTAAGCCCCACAATGCTCTAACGAACTTGACCTTGTTTTTTTTTTTTTCAACTTCAGCTTGCTTGTGGTGTAAAATAATAATATAAGCACTAATGAAATAATTCTCTAACAATTTCAAGGATTACAACCTAATTCCATAACCCAAGATCGATTTCAGAAATCATTCCCTTAGTCTGGGGTTTTTCTACCTTTATTCCACTTTTATTCTATAAATTTAATATTTACAAAAACAAATTCTAACCATTTAATCAAAACTCATCCACTCTTAACAAAAACCCAAGGATTACACCTTGTTTTCACCACTTTGCAACAGAAAATTGACCTAGGTCATGTTAATTCCTCCACCATAATCAAAACCTAGGATTAATCATAGAAAAACTAGTTAAATAGGTGGACTAACATACCTCAATGAATTGAATTTGGGTGGAAACTGATGGAATTTGCCCCTTTTTACCCTAAGCTGGCCATGAACGAGTACGAAATAAAAATAATATTTTAAGTCTAAAAACTGCATTTAACTGAGTGTAGCCCGCTATAGTTGCCTGATTCCCGCTATAAAGTGATCTATCTACTATAGCGAAACTTATTGAAGTTGACTATCGCTATAAAGGAAACATTTCCACTATAGCGAGCCCGTGGTAGCAGCCTAGGCGAGGCAGAAAGTCCGACAATCCCAATTTTTTTCCAATTTTGTGACACTCTTCTAGATGTTTACATCCCAAACTAACCCTTTTACATCAAACACTATATCCAGAGTTCTACTAGCCGAATTCAACTCTGAAAGTTTAAACGAACTCCTTAACCTCTTAGTATCACATTAACTCCTTAACCTCTTAGTATCACATTATGGTTTCAAATCACATAATCAAACAATATATCCATTACTAGATTTCACTAGATCACAACACACTTGGAATTCATCAAAGACTAGCCTAACCCAAAATTTTAAACACTTTCTCTGGGGAGAATCATAACCCAAATTTTGGCACGCTAAGCTATACCATAACGACGGAAAGGGTCATTACACAAATATACTAGAAAACTGGTGTCTTTCCAGCATAATCCCAAAACAAGTGTTATGCCACCCTTATCTCAACATCCCCACTCTTATACCGCCTTAAATCCACCAATTCAATCACAACCATACATTTAGCATAATTAACTCACACTAACAACCACATAACATTTATAGGTATAATTGCATTGCTAGTCCAAAATCAACAACAATTGTATAGCAACAAGGTCCTATATCAATCATAATATGAGCTATCAATTCACAACACTTATACTCAACATTTAACATGCTCATCACTTACAAGCATGTATTGCAACCAAATAAACAACATTCAATAAAAAATGTACACACGCAATAAAATTGAGTCTTAACTCCAGTAAAACCATAACCCACAACTTATTTTAAGGACAATCAACAAATTTTTACATCACACCTAATCAAACAAAAACTTCCCAATCATAGGTGTGCCCATACCCACGACCAAATCAAGTCTAACTCCTATTTTACTATACACAAAGATGTTTATATTCATTTATGCAAATTCTTTCTTTGATTACTACTCTATCCTTACCGTATATAACTATTCATCAACTTCATCTTATTCTTCTACCACAATCATTCATCTTAATTGGAATTTGTTCTACTACCCAGCTCCCCAAGCTATCTTGATTCTATAATTAGTTGATTTACCTCACAACTCCTCGTAATCCCCTTGTCTGAAATATTAACATACCTCATTGCACATTTTAACATGAGGGATCATAACACACATAGCAATTATCAAAATAGAATATAATTCAATGACATTAACCCCAGATTAATACAAGTTCACCTCTAATTATTACTTATTACCCAACCATAATTTGTTACTTAATTAGCAGGAAAGACATAACAACATGTAGACCTCAACAACAGCTTTACACATTCAATAGTAGTTACACTAGATTAATCTCATAGTAGCATTATTTAATATGATTTATTTTGCCAAACACCAAGCCCGCAGGCTTAATCATAGAATATTCCCATCAATCTATATCACGAATATGCTATGTAACCATAGTCTACTAGTCAATTAACCTAGCCTACTTGGGTTCCAAGCTTCTATTGTGGATTATGTGAACTATCTTTCCTTGGTTGAGCTCTACTAATCTTGATGAAGATTCCATGGATTTACTACTTGAATGCTCCCTCCCAAAGTTGTATTTTTATTATTCTAAGGTCTAGGAACAACCCTAGGGGCTTTATAGAAGGAGGCAACGTCATAGGTTTTAAGCTAAGAAGAAAAAAGGATTTAAAAATATAGAGTTGGCTGCCCGTTGCCCGCTTTCCACTATAGCAACCCGACTGCCGCTGCAGCGGGAAGCATCTTGTTATGGTGGGATAGACGCAGTCAACCTCTATTGAAATTTTTCCCTTCTAATTTTTTTTCTTTCAAGTTCTGTATACCAAGAATTTTTAATGAACACCTTGACAAGTTGAAAATTACCCATACCCCTAGGCCCCTTGGATGTGGTGCCCATAGTAACGATGGGATAGGTCATTATAGTAGATACCACTTCACCCATCATTTATCCCTAAACAACAATGATAGTAAGGAATACGAGGTCGATGTACTCACTGGGTCATTAACTCTCAACATCACCTATTGGCCTTAAACTAGAAACACATGAACTTTAAACGCACAATTCACCACCATAAAGTACCCTCATGACATAAATAGTAGCTAAAATAGGGAATGATCATTTAGGAAGAGTGTATACATGTACCTAAGGTAATTGTGGCCTTGTCAATATGCAAAACCATATTATAAACACCAAGGTAAAAAAATTCCCCTACCTCCCACTACCTAGCTCCTGCCATAGCGGAACCCCTACTATTATGACCCAACTAAATGGATTGTTCGGGAACCTACTCTAATCAACCTTGATAAGAGAACCTTTACCACCCATTTAGAAGACATGCAGAAGTTATAAAACAATTATATTAATCTCTTCGCAATCATAAAAATTTATTACAGTCTCCTTTCAAATATAACAACTAAGGACCTAGTCTAGGCATGTAAAAGAGCTTCTAAAGTAAAGGAAAGAATAACACAAGACCCAGCTTCCACAATGAAATGAGAGGACAGAAGTTGTTGGACATCTCTAACCGTACCATGTAAGAAAAATCAATTGATCCTACAACCAGACTATACTGTGGAAAGGGTATAATATGAGTAGTATCAGTATAACCCTAAGTACTGGAAGGCATCATCGGCCGACGAAAGTTAAATCACATCAACATAATATAGAAATCCAGAATCAAACATGAACATATTTTATTAATTTCATTCCTTTAGGTCAATAATTCATGTTACCCCATTTTCACAACATTCTCATATTTTTCAGAATATCAGTATATGCCAGGCAACTCCCCTCATTAAAATGACCACCAATAATCCAATTAGTTCTCATTTACACCTTCCTATCAACCACAAAATTCAAAATACATCAGCAATTAATGCAATTAACTATCTTATTCCACACATGTGTCACAATTTCTAGGCTTCCAAACTAAGTCAAAATATGGATGCACACTTGATCAACCACAAGATTACGTCTACTTGATCACTAACCAAGGACTACCTATCCTTCACTTTTCACAACTCACATCATCTCATAATCATCCAAGATACATCACCAAATATCGATTAGTCAATTTACGAGTTTCTTATCATCATTCACTCATAACAAAGCTCATTTCCTTTAAGTAGTCTAGGATATGTGTAACCATTTTAGCTTACCACTCTTTCATGATTTATTATCACATCAAGACAACTACATGTTAATTGAAAACACTTAGGTTCCAACAACTTCAATTAAGCTATTTATATTTGATCCCTAAATCAGCTAGGGTGATTATTCTCAATGTAATTTGGTGTATTGTTTATCAAGACTTTATTACCTTTCAACATTCCACAAGAAATCATATAATGTCAATAACTGGACCGCACAAGAATCTGAATATACTAGGGTAATGTCAAATAATCAGATTATACAAGGATTTAATGATGATATTAAATAGTTCAACCACACATGGATCCAAATATAATATAAATCAAATAATCAGACCACTCAAGAATCAAATTGATATGTCAAACAATCAGACCACACAAGGATCCAAATGATATGCCAAATAGCCAGACCACACAAGGAGCCAAATGATATGTATAATAGACAAATCCTGGTCCACTCAAGGAACTGTCAAACTCTCCAAATCACGGTGTAACACATGCTATGGGACTTACATATATGCTCATTAGCTATGACCTGTAGGGAACAAGCTAAGTCTATCTACCAAATATACTATACAACTAGTACCGTGCCGCCCTTATCCAGAACCAAGTGTTATACCTTCCTTATACCAACGTTCTCACCCTTATACTCCCTTAAATCCACCAACTCAATCATAATGAACCTTTATCAAATTAACTCATAATAATAACACAGTACTACTTAAAAGTACAATCACATATTGAGTTCATATCAATAGGACTTTCATAAGAACAAGGTACTTCAATGAATCAGGTTATAAGTTATCTATTTACACATTTGAATATAAGATTCAATAAATACATTATTCACTAGCATGTGTTTGCAACTAAATAAACAAACAATAATTATGCATACATACAATCAACTTGAGTCTTAACTCTAATTCAACCATAACCTATAACACATTTCAAGGAAAGTCAGAAGCTCATTACATTAACTCTTTTCAACCAACAACCATTCAACAAACATTTGTGTCTGAGGAACAAGCAATAGTTAATACAAGGATATACACACCACCAAATTGAATCTAAGCCCCAATTTCATATATATATATATATATATATATATATATATATATAAACCTATATGCGTACTTTCACTCTTTTACAATTCATCCCTACTTACAATATATTAACTCCTCAACTTCCATCTTAATGCTATACCATAATTAATCAGTTGCTTCACAACTTTCAACCTATAACTATTAATGCAATTGGTCAATTTTATAACACTGATATTTCCAAAATTTACATGCCCAAAATACTAACACTTAGTCTTGCACAATTAACACAGATGACATATAAACACACAACGATTAACATCGAGTTGACAACCCATTTATAATTCACCAAATTAAATCATAGTTTTCTTAATTTCCATGTTTTATCCAACCAAACACACGCCCGTAGGCCTAAACTAAAATCTCCCGTCAATCTATATCACATTCATGCTTTTTAACCATAGTCTTCTATTACATTTAATCCTAGCCTACCTGGATGTCAAGATGTTGCTATGAAATACACGATATCATGGTTGGCTTTGCCTTTTCTTCCTGCTTCAGTTTGATCTTGATCTAAAATAACAAACAAGTAACAATTCAACAATCTATCTAAATATTCTAGGAATCAAAACCTAAATTCATTTTTTTAGGCCAAATTCATGATCAATATATTCATTCTAAGGTTTTCTACACTTCACCCTACTCAAATTCCCCATAAAGCACTATCAAGGGGATAAATTTTAGTCTAGAAATCATTAATTTACAATCTAGGAGCAACTCTAGGTGATATTATCCCAACCCATAGGTTTTTTCCCAAAATATCGTGAACCTAGGGTTATAACCCACAATTCCACTATTAAAGAATATTCTAATGATTCTAAGATGTTATTGGATTAAAAGACAAAGAAAATGACGGAAGAACTTACCTCAACAAAGAATTTTCACCCTAAACCTTGGAAAATTTCCCTTTTAGGGTTGTAGAATGAGGTTTTTGAGTGTTGGAGATGAAACTCCACAAAAATAGGCATATAAACAGCTAGAGTCCCTCTATAGTGGCCTAATCTTGCTACGGTGGCCTCCACTTTTTAGCACGGACAATCTTATGTAAAATAGTCACAACTTTTTAATTCAAAAGTGGATTAATGAATGGTCGGTTGCAATGGAAAGAATACTCAAGGATCATTAATTTAGTTGGTATTGGGACTGATAACTCTTTATATTTTAGGAGAAGTGAAAGTTTGAAGTTGACCCAAGTTTAAACTTAGATCAAAACTTAATCAGTAAGGACACTTCCAACTTAACTTTATGCTAGAGGTATTGTACGATCATAATTCATATCTATTGCACTCCCATACTAAAGAATCAATCCTAACACCTGTGAAGAATGAGATTCTTATGCTTTTACCAAAGATATTTTCACTAACAACGGAACGAGTGGTTACACATACCGCTGCAGCGGGAACTGAGCCGCTATAATAGTGCCACAGTAATTTTAAGAGGGGAGAAATGGGTTTTATTTCCCATTTCTCCTCGTTCTCAAAACTCAACCTCTCCTACATATGCTGATTGATTTCTTTCTACCGGTGTCAAATTCAAGGTAAATTCTCATTCTAACTCTGTCTTCTTGCTTTTTAACTCTCAATTTCTCATATAGGTAGTCCATTCATCACCTAGACCCTCTAGTAACTTAGTAGACTCAATAACCATCATCCAGTTTGTCAATTCAACATGTTCGATATTCACTCAAGCTATATAATAAGAAATCCAACTACCAACTAGGCAAATAATTAAACTGTCAAGTCATCACAAATTTTCAAACAATCTAATAAGCATATTCATTGTCACTCAACTCAAATAATTAATTTCTTAATTATCAACTCTAGGTACACTATTGTTTAACCTAAGCTTAAACCTACGTGATCCACTTCCAATGATCACTAATAGATCATTCATGCCTCAATATGGCCAATGCTACCAGCTAATAATTGGAATCGATCAATTCCAATTGAGCTGGTTGAGATACCTATTGGAATAGACTAAATACCAATTGGATTTAAACCATACAGCTAACCCATACAAGACGACATGATAGGAAAGAAAGAGAAAAAACCAATTCCTAGAATGCCTTATAGCTTTCCAAGGATTTGATGTGGATATCTACACATTAATCCACATGACTCTACTCGAAATTTGCTCTTGTGCATTAGAGACCGATAACCTAGCACTGATACCAACTGTCATGACCCAACTAGGAGGATCATGTGATAACCTACTCTATTATAACTAGATAGGAGAACCCTTGCCACCCATTCAATTAATATGGCGGAAGTCATAAATAAATAATTTTTCAACTTAATAATTTAATTACAAAATATTACAATCTAGGTAAGGATCTAGTCTAGACATGTACAAGAGCTACTAAGAGAACGGACAAAACACAAGACTCATCTTCCACCGTAGGAATAGGATGAGCAAAAGCTGCTGGAGATCATGAGTCGCATCGTTTAAGAAACTACAACTAATCCTGCAACTATACTATACCCCAAAAAAGAGTATAGCAAGAGTAGTATAAGTGTAACCACACGTACTGGTAGGCATCATCGGTCGATCAAGGTTAAATCACATAAACATAATATGGAAATTCAATATCAAATATGTATAAAAACCCAAGTTTTAATTCTATCATTTCATAATCTAGATTACCACTCTTTTACTTTATTATCACCACCCACAACATAATTCAGGCTACTCACCTCATTAAGATGACTACACGGAGCTATTCTATTCTCATCGTATCTCACTAACGACCACTAGGTTCATGATACAATGATTACTGATAAATTACTATTTTCCCATGAATGCACACTAGTTTCTAGGATTCCCACCTTAATCACTATAGTGTATTCACTTGATTCTGACTATCCCTGTATTAGCCAATTAAGAATTGATTGAAATTATTTATCATAGCCCATTTCGTTCACTCCTAGCAAAATAAGAGTTTGTGCAATCAGTTAAGCATTCCATTGTGGTAACTCACCAAGAACAAAAAATGACAACAAGATAAGAAATTGGTTCACACAAGGAAACTGAAGCAATATAAACAACCAATGGCCCACACAAGGAACCCAATGTAAATAAATATAACCTGATCCACTCAAGGAACTATCAATCTCTAGAAATCACAGTGTACACACATGCTATGGGACTTATGATTTCTCACTATCCATGACATACAACGACGAGCTCAGTCAAGAATTAAATCACAGAAATAACCACGTAATATTTATAGGTACAATTGTATAGCCAGTCCAAAATTAACAATACTTTCATAGCAACAAGGTCCTATATCAATCATATTGTAAGCTATTAATTCACTAACACTTATAAACAACATTTAACATGTTCATCACATACAAGTATGTATTGTAACCAAATAAACAACATTCAATTAAAAATGCACACATATAATCAAATAGAACCTTAACTCCAGTTCAACCATAACTCACAACTTTTTTTGAGGATAATTAACAGTTTATTGCATTAAACCTAATCAAACAATAACTTCCCAATTATAGGCATGCCCCAAGGAAAGCAACGGATTACCTAAGGAACATACCCTTAACCAAATCAAGTCTAACTACTATTTTTTTATACACTCATTTATACAAATTCTTCCTTTGATTACTACTTGATTTTGACCATACACAATTATTCGTCAACTTAACACTATTTTTCTACCACAACCATTCACCTTAATCGGAATATGTTCTACTATTTAGCTCCCCACCCAATTCTGATACCATAATTAGTCGATTTACCTCACAACTCCTTGTAATCCCTTTGCCTAGAACATTAACATATCCCATTGCATATTTTAACAAGAGGGATTATACCACACATATCAATCATCAAAATAGAATATAATTCAATGACACTAACACTGGATTAAAACAAGTTCACTTCCAATTATCACTTATTACCCAATCATACTTCATTCCTCTATCAGTAGGAAAAATATAACAATATGTAGGCCTCAACAACAACTTTACACATTCCATGATAGTTTCACTAGATTAATCTCATATTTGCATTATTTAGTATGATTTATTCCTCCGAACACCATGCGCGCAGACCTAAACATGGAATCTCACATCAATCTATAGCATAGATATGCTTTCTAATCATAGTGTACTACTCAATTAACCTATCCTACCTAGGCACCAATTTGTTGTTACGAATTATGTGCACTATTATTCCTTGGTCGAGCTCTAAAAATCTTGACAAAGATTCTACAAATTTACCACTAGAATACGCCCTCCCAAATTTGCACCTTCATTCATGTCATTCTGAGGTCTAGGAAAAATCATAAGTTGATTTTATTAGGAGGCAACACCATATATTTTGAGCTGAGAAAGAGAAAGGTTTTTTAAATGTGGAGTTGACTACCTGTTTCTCACTATAACGGCTTGACTACTACTGCAGCAGCACCGCTGCAGCGAGAAGCATCCCATTATGGCGGGCTATAGAAAGTTAGCCTCCTCCAAAATTTTCCCCTTTTAAAATTTTTAATTTTGAGTTCTATCTAACAAGAGTTTTTAATAGGCACCTAGACAAGTTTAAAATTACCCACACCCCCGTGCCCCTTGGACGTGGTGCTCATAGTAATGATGGAACAAATTGTTACATATCATCCATAGAATAACCTCTTAGAGGTAGACCCAACCTATAAGCCACCAGCCTACACCCTTCAAGTACTCAAATAGCCCAATGTATCTTGGACTAAACTTACCCTTCTTCCTAAATTGCATCACACCCTTCATGGATGAAACTTTGAGCATGACTTACTTACCTTCCATGAAATGTATATCACGCACCTTTCTAATCGTATACCCCTTCTGCTGACTTTGAGCCGCTACAAGCATTTCTTATATAAATCTAACATTCTCTATCGACTCCTTTAACAAATCAGTTCCCTAAGGTCTCACCTCGAAGGTATCAAACCACCCAATGGGAGATCTACAACTTTTCCCATAAAAATCCTTAAAAAGAGTCTTTTCTTCACTTGAATGATAGCTATTATTGAATGCAAATACGCACAAAGGTAAAAAATGGTCTCAATGACCACCAAAGTCCATGACACACACCCGAAGAATGTCTTCCAACACTTGGATCAATGGCTCAGACTGCCTATTAGTCTAAGGGTGAAAATTTGTACTTCGATCCAATTTACTACCCATCTCTTCTTGAAATTTTTCCCAAAAGTTAGAGGTAAACTGCGTATTTCTATATGTAATAAAAGAAATAGGCACCCCATGCTGTCAGACAATTTCCTTAAAATAAGTCTTGGCCAACTTGGCTGCCTTTAAGTCACCCGCACTGAAATGAAATGTGAAGACTTAATCAACCAATCCATGATCACCCATATAGAATTATGATTTCTCAAAAGTCTAGGGAAGGCCAACAATAAAATCCATGGCTATCCTTTCCCAATTCCATTTAGGAATGGTCATTGTTTGAAGAGTTCCACCAATCCTTTGATGTTCATACTTCACCTGCTGGCATTTTTGACACTTAGCCATGAAATCCATTATATCCCTATTCATACGGTGTTATCATTAGTGCTACCTCAAGTTATGATACATCTTGGTTGCACTAGGATGTATGGAGTTTCTCAAACTATGAACCTCCATAAGAATAGTAAGAATTAAATCATCTACATGAGGTACACAAACTCATCCTCTAATCCTCAACACACCTTCATTATCAAGAATGGCCTCTCTGGTCTCACCTTGCAATACCTTGTCATGGATCTTACTCAACTTCACATCCTCAAACTGTCTAGCCTTAATTTGATCAAGAAACATAGACCCTGCCTCTACATTATCTAATGGTCCTCTTCTATCGGTCACCCATAATCTCATAAAACTGTTGGCTAAGGTTTGATCCTTATTAGACAATGAAAGTCTAGAAACCTCCAATCACAGGAAACTACCCATACTACCTGTCTTTTGACTCAATTCATCTGCTACCACATTGGCCTTGCCTAAATAATAGAGAATCAAAATGTCATAATCCTTGAGTAGTTCCATCCACCTTCGTTGTATCAAATTCAAGTTTCTCTGGATGAAGACATAATGCAAGCTATGTTGATCAATGACAACCTCACACTTTAACCCATACAAGTGTTATTCCCATATCTTGAGAGAAAACACCACCACTACCAACTCCAAGTCGTGGGTGGGATAGTTCCTATCATAAACCTTTAGGTTCCTCCAAGAATAGGCAATCACATTCTTATCCTGCATCAACACAACAACCAAACCAGAGCTTGAAGCATCACAATACATAATAAAGTCTTTACCTTCAATGGGTAAGGAAATAATAGGAGCCACAGTTAGAAAAGTACTGAGCTTTTGGAAGATCTCTTCAAACTTATCAGTCCATACAAAAGGTACTTCTTTCAGAGTCAATCGAGTCAGTGAAGCAATAGAAGTAAACCCCTTCACAAACCTATTATAGCAACTAGCCAACCCTAAAAAGCTGCAAATTTGATTACTGAGGTAGGCCTAGTCAAACTCCTAACTGCCTCAATCTTTTGTGGCCCAACATACCCCTTCCTTAGAAATCGCGTGCCTCATGAAGGACACCAAAGACAACTAAAATTCATACTCCCCTTCCTTAGAAACCACGTGCCCCATGAAGGACACCAAAGACAACTAAAATTCATACTTAGAATGGTTAGCATAGAGTTTCTTCACCTTTAGCAACCCCAAAACAATGCGCAAGTGAGCCTCATGATCCTCCCTAAACTTGGAGTACACCAAAATATCATCAATAAAAACTATAACAAAAGAATCCAAATACATCTCGAACATCACATTCATCAAACCCATAAAAGAAGTCGAGGTGTTAGTCAATCCAAAGGACATCACCAAAAACATATAATGATGATAACGAGTTTGAAAGTCGGTCTTTGATATGTCCTCAGCTCGAATCTTAAGTTGGTGGTAACTTGACCTCACATCAATTTTGGAGAACATAGATGCACCATGTAAATTATCAAATAAGCCATCTATCCTGGGCAATAGGTACATGTTACAATTTGTAACTTTGTTTAATTATCGTGCCATCCTTCTTTTTAACAAATAAGACAGGAGCACCCCAACGAGAAACACAAGGGCAAATACGTACCTTACCCAATAATTCTTGTAACTAAGATTTTTATCTCCCTTAGCTAAGCCGGTGCTATACTATAATGAGGGATTAAAATAGGATGAGTGCCCGACTCTAAGCCTATGAAAATATTAATATACTGATCAAGTGGCATCCCAAGTAGATCATCAGGAAACACATATAGGAATTCACATACCACTAAAACTAATGCAATATGAGGGACCTCAGTACTAATATCTTGAAGATGGGCTAGAATATACTAACTCCCTTTCTGAACTACCTTCTTGGCACAAATCAAAGATATAAGTCTCAGAGGAGTAGTCTTATAATAACCCCCCACAATAATCTATCCATCCCGAGCATAGCTACCATGACTTTTTTGGCATGAAAGGAAAGAATTGCATGATATAGAGATAATCAACTCATCCCTAGGATGATGTCAAAATCCACCATGTCGAGAATTACTAAGTCAGCCCAAGCCTATATCCCATGAAAAATACAGAACAAGATCGAAAAACCTAATTAATAACTATCAAAACCCCAATTGGTGTAGACACATACATAGGAGTATCATGCATTTCACAAACCATATCTAAACCCGAAGTAAATTTAATAGAAATGTATTAGAACATGGAACCCGAATAAAACAAAATAGTAGTAATGAGGTCACAAACAAGTATAGTACCTAAGATCACCACGTCTAAAGCCTCGGCTTTGAGACTGTCTAGAAAAGTATAGAAGTGGGTCTTATCACTCATCTGAGCACCACCTTTGCCAGCCTGTGCACCACCTCAATTAGTATGTCCCCTACCATGGTTGGCCTGGTGTCCACAACTACACAGTAGTGACCACCACGCCCACACTGTGGATGACCCATACCATTACCTCCACCTCTTCTACCTGTTGGAACCAAAGCTCGAGAAATCTACTACTGACCTAATGAACCAAAATTTTTAAGATTAAGGTAATACCTCATAATATTACCAACCCCACCGCACTCATAGCATATACGATCAGGGGTGGGTCATTAAGATGACGACGTCAAAGAAACATAGCTACCTGAATTTGAAAAAGGCTGGGTGACCCCCTAACAGACAACAGTAGATACAAGCATCAAGGACTGAATAGGCCAAGAAGGGTAGCCCTGCAAACTCTGGCCTCGATAATAAGAACCACTATAATTTCCCACTTTGGGGGCTTTCATCTCCCCTATCTTGGTATAACCATCCTTTTTTACTCCCTCTACCTTTTTTACTAAATCAACTATCTCCTGGAAGGTCTTACCTGAAGATGTCACTTGAAGTGTAGAAACCTAAAAACTTTTTTTCAACCCTTTAACAAAATAACAGATCTTCTCTTCCTCTGTAATAACCAATTCTGAAGAATATCTAGATAAGGCATGAAATTTGACCTCATTTGTCGCAACCGACATATTTCTTTGCTTGAGTCTAGTGAAGTCATCCTTTATTCTGTCCCTCAGAGTACGATATTTTTCCAGAAGTACAGAATAGAAGTGAGTCCAAACCTATAGAGAGAAACCTACAGATCTACATTCAATGAATGCCCTCAACCATATTTTAGCATCCCCATTGTCATGCCCCGAATCCCATAGGGACGGATTGGCACCCGTAGCCGACAAGGCCCAAGAGAACCAAGATTTACTTATGTCCTTTCATACTTATGCCATAAGAAATACCTCTATCACACAAGAACATAAAAGACTGATAATGAATATCATGGAACATGTGATGTATATACATATCCGAGATTTGGCCGTCAGGGCCATCAAGTCAAAATTTACACCTATTTCTCTTACATCCGCACACCCACATATGTCTACAAAAGCCTCTAACAGATGAATTTACAAACCAACTAACTGTCGGGATAAGTTCTCGCTTTATACAACATGTACAATACCATAATACATATACAAATGTGAATCGGAGAAGCCCCGAACTAACTGGAGCTCACCAATGATCCGCAACAACTGGCAACCTACTGTGGAGGCTTACTAGCACCTGCGCCTGCAGCATGTAAGGTAAGTCCCATAAGGGACGTCAGTACGAAGAATATACTGAGTATGTAAGGCTCATAAGAAATTGTAGGATATGTAAATATGTCAATGGACTCAAATTCAAATGAATAACCAACATAGATAAGTCACTATTCTGTACTTTGGAAACCATGTATATTTCATTAATTTCTTTGCTTCTTTACGTCTATGCTTTGTTCATCGTCACTTGTGTCACTATGTACCCGAGCCCCAACTGATCAGTGGGTCTTTACATAACATACCGTTATGTTGGGATCAGCTCAAGCTAGGCTTATGCCTCTAGAGCTACCACCCATGAATCAATACATCGGGCTCGGCTCGAGCTAGGTTATTACCTCTAGAGCTGCCACCCATAAACTCATATCTCAGGTTCGGCTCGAGCTAGGTTATTACCTATAAAGCTACCCCCTGTCAGGATTGGTCCGAGCACTCTAGTACTGCCCCCTGATCCAACAATCTCGGGATCGGCTTGAGCTAGGCATTTTGCCCCCAAAGCTACCACCCATGCTCAATCATTAACTACATATATGCATTACTTCATTCATTACTTTGAGATTGATACAATGATAGTCACAACTTTATTTGAAGCTTTGTATCAATAATCAATGAGTGAGAGACATGTGAACAAGCATTATTGGAAACATAACATTATTGTAACCATTGGACAATAATCAACGAATAAGAGACATGTGCATAATCACTATTGGAACTTTGGAACACAACCTTATTAGGCTTTTGGAACACTAGGCAATGAATATGATACATATGATTCACAATTGATCAAGGAGTAGGAAACATGTGATAACAACCATTGGTAACCGGAAATAGGATACCTTAGCACGTTTCGGAATAGGACAAGTGTAACGTCAATGTGAATACTATATGCTGCAGAAAGATATGGATAGAGTAACCTTACATACCTTCACTTCCAAGTATGAGTATACTCAATCCTATATGTGAATACAATAGCCCATATTCTCCCTTACGTCTTACTCTACAATACAAGTACATATCGGAGCTTACATTAGCAACTAGTTACTATACGGGCGTCCAAGATGAAAATGAACTATATGACTGCCGTATAACGTCATGTCATCCATTACAATACAATCCACTGCATTTTCATATCAACAACACCATAACATTCAACACATTGACCAAGATATCATACATCAATAGCATTTCACACTATAATTACCCTTTATGCTTTCTAAGTATCATTCCGTCACAATTACTCCTTCATAACAACATATCAACAACAATACATACTTAAAATATTCCAACATAACTCCATACGACACTTTAAAGTCATTAAAAAGACATCACAAGTTGATAATTACATCCAAAAAGAGTATAGGGGCCTTCGGGGACCAAGACGATGCGAAAACATACAAACCCGAACCTGGAACTGACCTGCGAAGGCACCTGCACCCGCAGGTGGCTGAGGTGCGCCTGTATGTGGCTTGTGGCAGATGCCAGAGGAACCTGCGTTGGCATCTGCGCCCGCAGGTGCCCTCGTCTATGGGGGCGGATGCCCGTTTTGGTCCGAATTGGTCTCTTTTGGGTCTTTTAATGCAATTAATGGTCCATGATCATAAACAAACTTATTTTGACATATTTTTGATCATATTGAATATGAAAAATCATCCATGGTCTCACAACACATATAACAACACCCAAAACTACACTTCACGGTCAATACGTCACCAAAACCATAACCAATTTCACAATAACAATTCCAAACATTATACACAAGGATAAAACAAAGTAAGACTATAATAACATATCACATGTCAATATTTAATCCATCAATTTCACTTCCTTCAAGACCACAAGTCCATGTTCAAGTTCACAAGACAAAACCATTCTCCGATTGCAAAAATAGACAGTTTTACACATAGCACACTGTCCAACACTTTGCCAACACAACCAACATGATTTATACACCATATTAAACATAATATATACTGAACCATGAGAATAAATACTTACCAAAGAGTGATCTTGTCCCAAAAGAGATGAGAGCTTAGGGTTTGTATATTGAGAGAAAAATGTGGAAAATGTTAGAAAAGGGTATGTGTGTTTTTATGAAATAAAAATATGATTTCTTGGATTATATAGTACCTTTTTAATGATCCTTATGCACACACTTGGTGTGTTTACTTGGTCAATGGAAGAGCTAGGCAAGAATGGGTTAAATCCCCTTTTTGGGCCATGTCTTTCTATTGTTTTTGGGCTTCATTTAGGGCCCAATTGTACAAGACTTATTAATGCCCACAATTTAATGCATAATTCCTCAAATATCTCATGTTTCCATATTTTCATAAATGTTACGGTAGTCATCTAGACTTAGAAACGTACGGGGTGTTACACCCCTACAACTGAAAAGAGACAATCTCCACATCATACCTCTTTACGACCCCCAACTTATGAAGCCTTTCATAAGAGTTTTTAATGAACTTGTAAGAAGCTTCTTACCAGTACCATGGAAAACAGGCAGCTTCATCCTGAAGGACTTACAGATTAGGTCATGCTCATCTCCAGGCATCACCGAGCCCAATACCTATCGTAAAAAAAGAACCAATCCTAACCCTACATTTATCTTAGGTACCATGGTAGCAGCAGGTTACAACCCTAGATGCTGAATATTCAAAAATGTCAATGTAGCACTTATACTGGCCAGACCACTAAAAATTCTAAAACTCTGATGAATCTGCTCAAAAGACATTAAAATATGTGTTGCACCCTCATGTACTGGTGTGGCATCTGCCCAAACCAATACCTCTTCATCCTCTAGTACCACCTCCTCATTGTGAACCGTGTCTAGATGAGGGACGATACTCTAATCTCTGCCCTATTGGACCTCCGACGACCTGAGCTCCACCCATGGAGAGTGCTTCCCCATGGCCTCTTCCCCTCCCTCTTTTTCTCACTCAAACTCTACCCGAAGTTGTGGTCTGAACACTCAACTCGGGGATTACTATCGATGATCCTATTTCTGGTGATCTATTGGTGCATGTGTTCACCATCTATGAGATAAGAGTGAAAGGAGTCAGATGTCAATTTGGATCACTAGATACCAATTGGAATGAAATACTAGCTCAAAATAAAGAAGAAGAGTAAGAATTTCCTAAAGTCTGATAGCCTCTCGAAAAAAAGTACCAACGTAAGAATTTTCTGAAATATGATAGCCTCTTTAAAAAAAGTACAAACGTCTATATACCGTTCCGCAAGACTCTACTTGAACCGTTCTAGCATGATGAAATCAAAAAACCAAGGGCTCTGATATTATTTTTTCACGACCAAATGGTCGTGAATGACACCAACAATTACCCTCCAGTTAGAGAACCATCTAACCTAAACCATTACTCAACTACTTAGACATTTTTAAGACATGATAAGTGATTAATTCACTCAAAAATATAAAACAACTCAAACGGTACAAAACAACATTACGTGCAAAAAATGCTTCAAAAAAATGTTAAAATCCCCATGAGCCAAAAAGCACCGAACAAGAAGACTTTAAAACAAAACTAAAGTCAAAAAGAATATCCCAAAACAATAATAAGAAGTTTCATTGTCCAAAGGAGTGGACTAGATCAAATAGAGGATCCAATGGCTGCCCGAAGATAGGTGCTCAACCTTGAGTCGAAGTTGTTTGTTATGAACTAAATTTGAGGTCTTGTCCCAGTTGCTAGAATGCTTTTTCCACTCACCAAAAAGAAAAACACAGGTAGTATCAGTATAAACACTATCTAATGATAGGTATCATCGACCGATTTAACTTAAAATCCACACATATACATATATCAAATAAGCGTAACAAGAAATAATGAACACTAACACACCATCATCCACAGAATAACCTCATACAAATAACTAATCCAACAATACCAATCTTTGTTCTATCAACACAACCACCTTGATTCTAAGATCAATCATAACAAAAGAATGTATATAACCCTTTGTTTATCTTGGATGTGACATACTAAGACCTATTTATCTAACCATATCACAAGTAATCTCGTTCCACCTTTATAAGTCATATCACTTACACAATGTAGTTTATCAAACAATAAACCAATGACATTAATAATGTATCAAACTATTAAATCAATGTACACACATACTAAGGGTCTTATATGCCCATTAGTCATGACCTGTTGGGAAAGAGCTTAGTCCATGTACTGTACCAGATAGGTGGCCATCTCTTTAAATATCAATCTGTTGACCACATGTATTAGTGAGGTACTCGACCCACCGAATATCACAATATATGAATATCTCAATCAATATCAGCTAGAAAATGATAAGATGCACCAATATACAATTACATAGTTTATCTAACACTTACTCAAGTACAAGGTTCATTATTTCATGTATATGATCAACTACCAAGTCACTTAACCAATCATAAGTATGCCCGAAGGCCAATAATAATTATTCAACTCATGGATAGGCATGGAAATTAAATCAAGTCTATAAGTAAAATTAAACCATAACCTACCTCGAATCAAGCCCCAGAATGCACTACTCCACTTGAGTTTTTTCTTTCATTGTAATTTTCGCTTGTTCTTTGTCTAGAAACAACAACAAGGAATGATTCGGCAATTCATTCTTCAACAATAGACATTAAGAACCTAAAACCACTTATTTTAACCCATGATCATTGCCTAAATTTTTATTCTAGGGTTTTTCTACCTTTTAATCTACTCCAATTCTCTGTAATTTGTGATTTGTAGAGCGAATTCTACTCTAGAAAGTGCCTTGTACCAACCTAGTGCCATTAATAAGTGATTTAAAGTCACCTACAAACAATCTACGACAGATCATCAATCTAGGGTTAAACCCATAAATTCCACCATGAACATGATTCAAATTATTCAGGCTATTAATAGAAGTAATTATGTGTTAGAATAGTGAAACAATCTAACCTCAATGGTGGGAAACACCTAAGAATGTAGAAAATTGCCTCTCTCTTATCCTTAGGTCAAAATTTGGGAGTTTTTGAAAAATAACACTTAGTCTTGAATTTGTGGATAAAAACTATCTCATGGTCACAGCAATGGTCACTTTGTCACTGCAGTGATACCGCTATAGTGGTAGCCTTCCACTGCAGTGGGACTGTGACTATGTGGACCTCCACTTTAGTGAAGCGATTCTTGTTGTAGCGACCCTTACCTCGACAACAATGCTAGGAAAAAACACGGGGTACTTTTCCATCCTAGTCCATTTCACAACACTACTCCCCAAATTTTGAAATTACAAAATAACCCTTTTATGGAAATTACTATAAATGAAGTATTACAATTTCGATTTCCATTTTGAAAGTTTTTATGGCTCACTAAACCTCTCATCTAACATAATATCATCTTAAATCCACCAAAATAATAATCTACAAATCACGTAACTTCTCTAGACCACACAACACTAAAAGTGCGCTCAAAACTAGCCTAGTCTGAGTTTTTAAAAATTTTGTATGAGGGAAATCTTAATTTGTACTTTTGCTTGCTAACGATTACTATAACAATGGAAAAGGTTGTTATAGGGACCTACATTTGCAATTGTGAAGAACAAAACTGACACAAATTAGACTCAACCTAAAATATCCTTCACGATCATAGCTAGGGCTACATAATTGTGATGCACCAGGACCCACACCTCGTAATCCCAATCCCTACCTCACAATCTTGATGCACACTTAGACCAAGCTTTACGATTGAAATAGAGGGCCATCCAATTGTGATGAAGAGGTTATTTGTACAAGAAGACAACAAAACAACAATAAACTTAAATCTAGAAACTCCCCAATGGACCATCGGAGTTTATTTGGAACCTTGTGAACACAAACTGACTACAAATCACTAGATTTCTCTAGAACACCACAACACTAAAAGTACACTTTAAACTAGCCTAGTCTGATATTTTAAATTTTTTAACTAAGGGAAAACTTACCTTGGACTTTGTGTGCTAATCATTACCGTAACAATGGAATAGGTTGTTACAGGGACCTTCCTTTGCGATCATGAAGCACAAAAGTGACCCAGATTAGACTCGACCTAAGATACCTTTCTTAAATGATACTAGGGCCACATGATTGGGATGCACCAAGACCCACACCCTCGTGATCATGAAACCTGCCCCACAATCATGATGCATACTAAGCGAAACCTTTATGATCGAAATAGAAGGCCATGCAATTATGATAAAGAGGTTAGTTGCACAAGAAGACAACAAAGCCAACAATAAACTTAAGTTTAAAAACTCACCAATGGACCGTCAGAGTTTTTTTGGAACCCTATGAACACAAAATATCTATGCTTCTAGTATAAAACTGACATTTTAGACTTTATCTAATCTTTAGTTACCGAATAAAGGTCATTTTCAATGATGCTGACTGAAGTCAACCTTATGTCTTAACCATCTAATATTTTGACCAACTACTCAAAATCCATCAAAATGCTACTGGACTTAAACTAGAGGCCCTACTAACTCAAAAATGACATTTCAAAGCTAACATAAATGATAAAATTCTCATAAAACCTTAAAATCTTTGAATGTCGACCAAAGTCAACCATGCCAACTTCAAAACCTTCCAAAATTAAAACACACATAATACTTAACCACCACCCTAGGAATTATGTCACCCACACCTTGGAGAGAACTCATTGTGAGGGAGGAACATGATGGGGGATTGATGGATTACTTACATCATCCACCATTAAAAAAAATGTTCATCCTTGAATATAGGGATAAAGAAGGTACATGCACTATTAAAAGATGTGGATATCTGCTCTGCATGTATGACTCTATCTCCTAAGTTGTCTTATTAGCTAGTTGATGCATTCATTACACCTTTACTGGCGTTATTTCCTTAGATCTCAACTCTCTAGTTGGCCTATCTAAAATGACCATGCGCTCTTCCTCAAATGTCAGATTCTTATCCAAATCTACTAAATCCCACCAAATCAAATGGGAAGCATTGGAATGATACTTTTTAAACATTAAAACATGGAAAGCTGGATGCAATAGTGAAATACATAAAGGTAAACCCAACTCATAGGCTATCTCTTAAGCACGTCGAATAATCTTAAAATGTCCAATAAACCTCAGAATAAGCTTGCCTTTCTTTCCAAACCTTATTACACCTTTCATGGGTTATACCTTTTGTAAAACCTACTCACCAACCATGAAATCCAAGTCAAAAACTCTCCTATCCACATAACTCATCTACCTACTCTGGGCTATCTAACATTGGTCTTGTATAAACTTCACCTATCCATAGAATCCCTCTATAAATTTTTATCGTAAGGTTTAACATCAAAGGAATCAAATTGACCAATAGGATATCTATACTTTCTCTCATACAAAGACTCAAATAGTGTCCCTTAAATATTAGAATACTAACTGTTGTTGTAGGGAAACTTCACTAAAGGAAAGAACTAGTCCCAGTAACCACCAAAATTAATCATACAAGCTTGAGACATATCCTTGCTGTCTGCTAACATCTGAATAGTCAGCTTTGATGGACCATCTATATATGGTTGAAAAGTTATACTCGTCTCTAACTGAGTACCCAACTCTCATTGCATAAAACTCCAGAAATTCAATGTAAACTAAGTACCTCTATCTAAAATGATGGAAATAGGCACACTATGCAACAAAACTATCTTTTAGATGTAGTTTTTATCCAACATCTTTGCATTGCAGTCAGTGTCTTCACTAGTACAAAATGAGCTGATTTGATCAATCTATCCATAATCACCTAAATAAAGTCAAACTTCTCCAAAGTCTAGGGCAAACCAACCACGAAGTCCATAGTACTATGCTCCTACTCCCACTCAAGTATAGGCATCCTCTGAGTTATTCCACCCGATCTCTAGCACTCATATTTCACTTGTAAAATATTCAAACACTTAGCCATGAACTCCAAAATGTCCCTCTTTATCTTACACCACCAATAATATTAATGTCATTTGAAATCATGATACATCCTGGCTACACCCAAATGAATAGAATACTTCAAACTATGAGCCTTATCCATGATCCATTTAGTAAAGTCACCAATTCTAAGAGCACAAATCTAACCCTTGATCCTCAAAATACCCTTCTAATCAAGAATCCATACCTTAGCTTTACCTTTCAACAACTTGTCTCGGATGATGCATAACTTCCCATCCTCAAACTATCTATCCTTAATCTACTCCATCAATAAGAAACATGCCTTAACAAAAGCAAAAACTCCACTAGAATTAGAAATATCAAGTCTTATAAAGCTATTATAATGACCCATTTTATTATTATTGCATTTTTAGGGTGTAAATACTCGGCTACAAATTTTCCTAGGATGAGAGTTGTTGAAATCTTACGCTAGGGTGGTTTCTGATGAAAATTGAGTGTTGTATGGTTTTGAGATCATTTTTGTCTCGAGGTGTAATGTTTGATGGTTTTGAGGTGATATCTTGGTATATAAGAGGTATAGTGGTCTATAGAAAATTTCAAAATAAGAAAAAGGTTTGTAGAACTCTTGTTACGGTATTTGTCATGATAGGATAAGTTTGTGTTATCAAAAAACCAAAAAAGTGTTGTAAAAAGGGGAAATTCTAGACAATCTCCCGAGCTAATATTTAAGGACGATCATAGCGGTCCTAGTTACTCTGTAGCATTTAATGAGTTTAAGGAATGGATGGCCATAGAAGGCCTCTAGCTACTACAGTGGGACCACTGTAGTAGGTAGAGTATCGCTACAGTGGTCATCATGTAATGTTTAGTGCTTGTTTTATGAGTTTTAATGTTATTTTATCCCAAATATCCAAACAATTTATCTAAGACTTGTGAAAGGCAATTTTCTACTAGCTTGGGTGATTTTTACTATTGAGGAAAGTTTATTACACAATTAGTAGAACAAAAAGTTTTGGTGAAATTCATGGGTTTAAGCCCTTAATTGATGAACTAGTGAGAATTGGCTATGCATAGTCCTAAAATCACTTGATAGTGGTTCTAGATTATTATATTATACTTCCTAGCATATAATTCTGTCCTTTTAACATGGATTAGAGGGATGTGGGTAATTTAATGGGTGAACCCCCCCCCCCCCCCAGAATTGATGATTTAGGCTATGAACTAGAATAAAATTAGTGGATTTTAGTTCCTAATGCCTATAATTGAAGAGTAAGATATTGAATACTCTTTATTTGTTGTTTTTTAGACCAAGAATGATCTAAGTCTGCAAGGAAAGGCAAAGTTCTTCTGGATTAGTTGCACTCGGGCTTGTGTTTGAGGTAGTTTATGGTTCTATTGTAGTTGTAGACTTGATTTAGACTCTATGCTTATTCATAAGTTAAATATTTATGAATTGGCCTTTGGGCATACATATAATTGGTCAGTTTGGTTGATATTGCTTATAACCATGAGATAAACGACCTGAAATTGACTAAGTATTTTATGATGATAAATTGTGTACTTGCATTATTAGTGCATTGTGTTATATCTTGAATGATAGTGACTGCATTTTACTATATTGTGTTATTCGATGGGTTGGGTACTGCACCTATATAGGTTACATACTTATTGATATATTGGAGGGTCGGGTACCACGCTGATATGGTATATAGATGAAGTTGTTTCCTTACAAGTCATGACTATCGAGCAAACATAAGTCCCTTTAGTATGTGTGTACAAATTTGGTTTGGTAATTGATATGCATTGTTTACATACATTGGACGATTTATTTGTTCATATAACATGCATAATGTGTTGTGGTAATTGAAGTAGTATGATACAACTCTTGTGAGATGGATTAATTGTATAAATGATTAGGTATTGATTTCACACTCATGTATTAGATGGGTATAGGTTCCCTTTTTGATGAACATTGCACTTACGGTTGTGAAATAGTGGATTCGGTAAGGGTTGTGATCTAGTTGAGGATATTGGTTGTTCTTATGTGCTTTAGTTATGGAGGTTGTTGGTTGAGTTAAGATTACTTGTTATGTGTTGAATTTTAATTAACTTATCTTTGATTTATGTTTATGTGTGGGTCTGAGTTAAGTCGATCGATGATACCTACCAATACATAGTATTTGCACTGATGCTACTCAATGCTTTTCTTTTGTTGAGTGCAAGTAGTGTTCCAGAGAATTTTTGAGACCTCACCTATAGCATGTGCCCAGCAGTTTCTGATCCAAGGGTGAGCATTTATCTTCAGGCTTTCGTGGATCATCTCAGTAGATCATCTCCATCTATTCAGGAAAGGATACTCTATATTTTACTAGTGTTGGATATTTAACTTAGACATTGTTTTGTTAGAAGTTCTTACACGATGAATTTTACCTTTTGGGATCGTAATAGGTAGTTTTGATTATCCTGCAAACTATTATTATTATTTGGTGTTTGGATATATTAATCATTAAGGTTGAATTTAGCGATATTCTATCTTAAAATG
Source organism: Capsicum rhomboideum (assembly GCA_031232105.1). Lineage (NCBI taxonomy): Eukaryota > Viridiplantae > Streptophyta > Magnoliopsida > Solanales > Solanaceae > Capsicum > Capsicum rhomboideum. The sequence continues at coordinate 118,620,468 of CP124711.1, forward strand.
GCTAAGTACTTGAGTTAAGGTTTGTGTTAGATTGTTCTCCCACCAGAGGGTTAGTATGGGTGACACTCATGGCTAATTGGGTCGTCACAGTTATTGGACAAACTTTGAATGTCCATACCTGAATGTTGCTCCTCAACCAATATCAAGGAAAGGCTATCCATACTCACCTCCTTCCTACTCAAAGCATCCGCTACTATATTGGCCTTGTTCGGGTGATAAATGATAGTCATATTGTCGTCCTTCAACAACTCCAACAGCCTATGTTGTCTCAAATTAAGACCTTCTAGATGAATATATACTATAGACTGCGATGATCAGTGAAAACCTCACAATGAACCACATACATGTAAAGCCACAATCACTTCAAGACAAAGACTACGACCACCAACTCCAAGTCATAAGTGGGGCAGTTCTTCCCATGGGTCTTTAACTGCCTCGAAGCATAGGCTACAACCTTCCTTCTCTGCATCAAAGCACCACTAGAGAAACTCCTGAAGCATCACAATATATGGTAAAGCCTTCACCATCAACATATAAGGTCAATATAGGTGCTGATGTCAACAAAATTTTAAGCTTTAAAAAGCTCACCTCACACTCATTGAACCACTGAGAAGAAACAATCTTCTAAGTCAGTAGAGCTACAATAGTAGAGAAACCCTGCACGAACCACTTGTAAGAACCAACCAAGCAAATAAACACTCCAACACTCACTAGGTAAAGTAGGCCTAAACCAATCCCGAACCACTTCAACCTTGGTTGAATCTACATAATCACTCCTTGGACACTACATATCCCAAGAATAAATTGAAACTAAGCCAAAACACATGCTTAAAAAATGAAGCATATAACTTTTCATCCCATAATCTGTAAAGTTCAATCATCATATGTTGAACATGCTCCTTTTTCTCTTGGAATAAACTATGATATCATCAATGAACACAATGATAAAGGAATCAAGATAAGGATGGAACATTCCATTCATCAACTCCATAAAGGTTTTTAGAGTATTTGTTAACCCAAATAAAATAACCAAAAACTCACAAAGGTCGTACCTTGTCCTGAAAGCTATCTTAGAGATATCTAAAGCCATAATCCTCAACTAATGTTACTCTAACATTAAGACAATCTTCAAAAATAGTTAAGCATCCTGAGGTTGTTCAAACAAGTCATCAATGCGTGAAAGAGGATACTTGTTCTTGATAGTCACCTTGTTCAACTATCGATAATCAGTACACATCTATATAGACCCATTCTTCTTATTCAGAAACAACACTGGAGCACGCCAAGCCAAAGGAATCCTTTACTCAATAAGTCATGTAGGTCATCCTTCAGTTTTGTCAGAGCCATCCTATAAAGAAGAATAGAGATAGGCTTGGTTTCATTCTCCAAATCATTATCTCTATCTGGAGGATCAACCAATTGATCCATAGGATACAAATCCTAAAACACTCTAACAACCTTTATTGAGTCCAAATGAGGTATATCAACATTACTATCACAAACATAAGCCAAATAAAAGAGACATCCCTTCTCAAATAACCATTGACCCTACAAGAAAGAAATCAACCTCTTGGGATATGAACTCTCGATACCCTTCTACTCCAACCTCTGCACTCCTGGCATAACTAAAGTAAATGGCTTGACATAGCAATCCAAGATAACATGATACAGAGAAAGCCAATCCATGCTCAAAATCACGTCAAAATCTACCATATCAAAAATAATCAAATTCACCCAAGTATCATACCCCAAAAGAGTCACATCACAGGATCGATACACTTGATCTACCACTTAAGAATCACCTACTAGGGTAGAAACATGAATAGACACAATAGGAGACTCACACATGATATCAAGACTTGATGCAAAATATACAGACATATAGAAGAAGGTAGATCCAGAATAAAGTAACATTGAATTATGTAGATGGTAATACTGGATGAAATATGCTATAACTACATTGAAAGACTCTATCTCGGGTCTGTCTAAAAATATCTCAAAACCTAAAACTTAATTGTGATGGTACCTATCATAACCTCTGCAATAGATAATCCAACCTAACACTCAATAATAATAACCAAAATAATTACACGAAATAAATAATGAAGATAATAAGAAGTCTCAAATAAATTATGAGTCAATATCAAGAAGTGGAAGTAACAAGGTAGAAGCCTCTAAAGAAGTGAATATAACAAAGAGTCCAAAATTTCCCAAGAAGTTGAATAAGCATAAAGACAACTATAGAAGAGATTTGGTAGTCTGTGGGATCAACAAAAGCAACCTCAAGAATCTCTATGATGCAAACAACATGATGATTCCAAAATCAGAATTCGGAGCCACTAACCTAGTACCCGCACTTAAGGTGCATAAAATAAACAAGTGTGAGTATCAAACCACATGAACTTAGAAACATCATCGACTAAATTTAATTCAAAGTGATGGTGGGAACCACCCTAGTTGACACTATTAGATGAAATTCATATAAATATACAATTAGGAAGGCCACACTTAGTCTAAAAGTCAATATACACCTTCTCTATCTAATAGATCAATAAATCATAATTATTTAGATTATAAAGGGAAATATCACTGGCACACTCAATGAATCTCCCATCACACTAAGAAAAGATAAATAAATGGATATGATGAGTATGAAGAATGCCATACAAATAAATAGGAATGATGAATAGGATTTATATGATGCATATCTACACTACCTATATAAGCTCGATGCTCAGTATATCCAGCTAGGACTTTCTAGGGACTCATCAAGTCCATATACACCATCTAGCTCCACGCCATCAGATAAAATTTTGTAATTATACCATTCGGCTCTACCTCTAGGGCTATCGAATAATAATCATATAGCAACTACACCTTAATCCGCCCCTAAGACCCTCATAGAGTTTCCCAAAAATCATAGTGCGTCAAGTTGAATCAAACCTCTAGAGCTGCCCCTAGGGACCTTAGAGAAGAATCAATAATAGCATGATAATATGCATGTGAAAGGGGAAAAGGAATAAAATAGAATATCTCAAAAACATTTTAGAACTGTCAATATGAGAAAAGAGGCCTTTCATTTCTATAATAAGCACATCAAAATTTGAACACATTTACAGACTCGCAGCATGTGAATAAGTGAAATAAATTAAGTAAGAACTTAATTATCAACCAGATATGGCATATACGTAAGAATTTTAGGAACAGAATCCAAATAGTCAGCTAGTAGTTTTAACCCTTTCACCAATACACTAGTACCTACACAGATGCTTGTCGTCTCAGTTATATGTGACCCCTGCATCCCCATTACTCCAAATACAAACCACTAACACTAAAGACTTCAAAGATTTGTCAAAGAAAGTTTAAACGTATAAAAGAAAACTAGAAAAGTCAAATCAAAACTTTACCCTTCCAAAGAGCCTCCGAATGAACCCAATATGGTCAACTACGAATTCTACATAAAAATACCAAACCATAGACACCCATATTGTCATAGTTAAATTCCAGTTTCAAGAAGTTAATTTCGAGCCCACAAGGTCAAAAACTAGAATTTTAATAGAAAATCAAATAAACATAACTTAAGGATTTAAATCTAATATTTTATTAAAAAATAAAGTTAAAATAAATCTTGAATTCATTTGTTTATCATTTCATAACATAACACTAAAAATTTTCAACTCAAAAAATCAAGATTTGAAGATAAAATCATGAATAAAGTATTGGAAAATGTGTAAAAATACTATAAGAATCATTCCCAATGAAGGAATCTTGAAAATAACCTTTTGAATATCCAAAAATTAATTTCCCAAACTTAAAAAATCGAGCTATGGGGTTTTGCTTCAAAAAAGGAATATTTAGTTCTATCGAATCACGACTTTCATCGGGATTCTGGTGGATCCCTCATGATCGCAAGGCTGACCCAATCCAGGCCATCATAATCCTGACAGTCCATATCGAGAATGAGATGCACAACCTGCCCCAAACTCAGACCTGTCTAAAGCTCTTCTATACGATCACGAATCGCACCACATGATCATTGTCCCTTCTCGGTGATCGCTACAGGGGGATCACAAATGCAAAGAAGGCTTGGAGGATAAACCAGCAATAACGAAAACCAGCAACTCCAAGACTAAAATTTCACCAAATGGATCCACAGAAAGGTTTTACCTAGTCTAATTTAAAAAGGGTAAAAGCTTCATCGACCTTTGGGAACTTTATAAATACATCCTAAACACAACATTTATAGAAACTTTGACATAGGAAGAGCTAGGATCTGCCATGAAGGCGGGAGAATATTGATTTTCTCTTTTCTTCTTCATTATTTATTTATTTTTATTTCTTTTGATGACTTGTAGTAATTCCTCGATGTCTATGTGGAGTTAAACTTCTTATCTAGGGTTATAGGAACTTCATTGTCATGACCCAAAAGTTGAGGTCATGAAGGTACCAACTTTAAACTAGTCGTAGTAGGTAAACCAAAACCCATACGATAAAACACAAGTGAAATACGAATGAAAACCCATAAAGGCGAGACTTTTAGAACAAAGTCAAGTAATAACATATAACATGGCAGAAAAACTAAAAAAATACACAAATCCCCAGAAATGATATCATAAGTAAAAGAGCATCTAATACAAAGTTTGAAAACCGAAAATACAAATTCTATCCCCGAATACTAATAAAGACAAGCTAAGGATAGATAGAGCCTGGAACAAAGCTCCGAACGGGTAGTTCACCTAGTACTCTGAAGATCAGCTATCACTATACAAAATCAGCTACCGCGGCTCATACTCGAACTATTATTTGCACCAAAAGAGAATAGTAGGAGTGAGTACGGTCCACTTGCACTTAGTAGGTGTCATAGGCCGACTGAGCAAAGCAGAAAACAATACAAATAAATATACTATGAGCACATCACCTGTAAACATAAAAGTTTCCAAAGGCTAGCTCACACTGTCTCCACTAACAGTTCTAAGATATAAGGACAATAAAAGAAGCTAACTACACAACAACAACATATAAGGGAAAACACAACAGTGTAAAGTAATGCAATGCAATGCAATGATAGTGTGGTGATAATGCAAGTAATCCATCGTATGGTTTTTTGTTTCCACTTTCTGAGCCTCATCACATCAAGACAGGACCCATGTGGAGTTCACAACTGTATACTTATTATATCTCACAGGGCCCATGGGGGATCCGCAACTCATATACCTTATCATATCTCAATCTCATTTCACAATTCACCTCTCCGGCTAATCTTAATGGATAAAGGGTTTTATAACGTGTCTTATTCACCTCTCTTGCTATTGTTTACGGATCAAGGGTTTTATAAAGTATTTCTCAGTGGTATCAAATTTCTCAGGAAGTGTATATATAAAATAAGGAGGGAATTACCACAACCAATCAGTATTACGATAATTATCAATTCAATATGACATATTAAAAAATAGTTTATGCTCGTCATCATTCATCACGTGTCCAAGTACCTATTGGGGATACACTCCTATTTCAGAGCTTGCATCCATCCTTGGTGCTACAACAGCGGCATATTGCAAGGATGTGGGTGGAGTAGTCAAAATCACTGCATTGTAGCCTATGCCCTCCAGGCTACCCAAAAACCCAAACACTTATTGAATCACCTTTGCAGACAAGGGCACCTGTGCTGCACCATTTGGTGTTGGTACCAAATTCTCTGGAGTTATGATCTCTTCTTCCTCAACTACCTTCTCTTCATTCTGAGCATGGCCTGGAGCATTCTGTGGTAGGGGAGGGGATAGTGATCTCTGTCTTAGCGGTCTCCTAACTTCACCTATGCTCCACCCCTAATGGGCGCTGCTCTATGTCCTCCCTTCTTGCTCTGCCTCTAGCTCGAGGCCTGCCCCAGGCTGAGGACCTAGAGGCTGGTGCGGGTGCTACTGTAGGTGCTGTCATGGGTGCTGTTGCTGCTGCTATGGTGGAACGAGTATTAACCATCTGCAAACAAGAGTGACAGGATTAGATACCAATTGGAATCAAGTAATATAACGAAAGAAATAAAGGAAGGAATTTATTCAAAATGCTCTATAGCCTCCCGAAGAAAAGTACAAACGTCTCCATACTGTTTTGCAGAACTCTACTAGACATGATCTTGTACAACGATATCTGTGAACCCAGTGCTATTATACTATCTCTGTCATGATCCAACCGACCATGATTGGCACCCACCCAAACATATGGTGAGAATCATACTAGTCTCACCGTTACTCACATAAGTTTTACTTTCACATTCATGTTAGATAAATCCCCATGTATTCAACAAGTGCATCAAGGAAGTTTATTCAATAATTTAAACCACTCGTCCAACCAACATCAATATTCAAACAATAAGAGTGCATAATCATCTACTTATTACATCCCCAGGACCTGAAGTCACCATACATGAACATCTAAAGACAACTAAGTCAGGAAATAAATAGAATATCCCAAAACATAACAAAAGGGAATCGTCTTAGTCTCAAAACAAGGGATGTTAATATCTTAAGAAGATCTGAGGTTGCTTGGACATGGTGCTCACCCTTAAAATTAGGTCTGAACTACTAACTAGAGCTGAGGTCGCGTGTCAACCGCCGAAAGATATTCTACACTCAACAAAAGAAGATTACAGGTAGCATCAGTACATCAACAAGTACTGGTAAGCATCATAGGTCGACTAACTCAACAATGTACAAGTAAGCAAGCCAAACAAGTATAAACGCGATCATAACAAAACTCATAACCAATGATATCATTCAACTAAACACATCATATATCATCACATAATTATAACTCACAAGTTTACTTTCACAGGCTTTCACACTTAGTCATTTCCATCAATAACTCATCATTATGTATAATCATCATAAGTCACCCAATGCATATATATGAGTGTATTTATGCAAGATGTGAGCATCATTTCTTACCCTTCTCAACCTCATTATAAACATCATATCATACCGGTGTGGTACCCGGGCTATTATCTCAACATATTATCACAATACAAATAAAATACAATGCAGTTATTAAATCATAAGTCATGCTTGAAGGCAATCATAGATGTCAAGTTCACAAACAAACACAAAGCCAAGAGAGTCTAAGTGCTACAACAAAAACATAGCCTACCATAATTCCTTTGCTCAATGCAACGTTTAAGCCACACTTTTGCCCTTTTGATCTTATTATTGATCTATAACAATAAGAATATATATGTATTTCAATAATTCATCCCTTTTTAACTATTAAGGATCAAAAATTACAAATTTAAGCCATAAACTTACCATATTTCATAATCTTAGAGTTTCAATTTCTTAAACCTCATGGATTTAACATGAGTTAGCATAAATAACCATAATTCTAGTCTCATTAGTGGTTTTAACACCCTATGATCATTGTATATAGAAACTATTCACATTCCCACCACTTTTTATTACTTCCCCTCAACTAGGGTTAAACCCCAATTTCCACCATTAATCTATTTCTAGTTATTTTCTAAGGTTAAACGAAGTAAATTAAAGTCTAGAATGTAATTACTTACCTCCAAAGATGAAAAACTTTAAAAACCCTCTAAAAATTGTCTTCCCCAGAGCTCTATTACGCTTCTCAAAAAAGTGAAGAATGAAAATATTTTTTGATTTTTTAAAATTGAAATTTTACTGTGCGTTACCTCTGCAGTGGAAAATTACCGTTGCAGCGTTTCGCGCCCTTTTTACTGGAAGTCGCCGCTGCGGTTCCTGTGACCACTGCAGCGTTACTTTTTCTGTTACAGTGGTCCAAGTTAGAAATTCAGGACCTCTCCTCAGTTTATCTCATTTTATTACACACACCACGAATTTCTACATCGCAAACCAATCCCTACATGATAATGCTATAACCAAAGTTCCATAACTCCATTTCAGGTGCCAAAAGTTTCTACGACTTCCTATACTCGTTGGCTATCTAATTATCATATTGAACACTGCTATCACTAACCATATTAACACCAGATTTTATTTGAACATCTCACCCTTGAAAATAACCCAATACTAGACTAGTCCTGAATTCCTCAAAATTTCACTAAGGGGAGTGTAGGTGCAATTTCTACCTCCTAGTTCAGCGTAATGACATTATGGGTCAATATAAATTTGCATCTGAAATAAATATTCCTCGTACCTCATCCCCTATTTCTGAAAGCAACATAATTGTTAAGAATCATTTGATTTATTTGAGCATAAATATGTAAACAGAAAATTATTAAAAAAGTTATAACAAAAAATAAAAAGATCAGATGATTATTTTCATATGCTTAAGCCTTGATGAATATATATAAAATAAATAGAAACTGACCAGCAAGGACAATATAATCAACCCTTATGCAAGCATAAAGGCAGAATACATATGTGACCCCTTAAACTTGTTCGATTTTTCCATTTAGACACCTAAGCTAACGATTGTACCTATTGAACACCTGAACCCAAGTTAAAGTGTGTCAATTGGATACGTTGCGTGCGATCTTCCATAAAATCAAAGAGCGTGATTTTCAGATGCTATAACATGGCAAGAAAAATGAGTTAACATGTGGAATTTTAAAAAAAGAACATCATTCTTCACCATCTTCTTCATCTACCTTTTTTTTTTTTTTTCAGAAAAAACCTTCGATTTATCTTCTTTCCTCTGGTATGTGTAAGTCTCGATGGTGAAAAAAAATTGTAGGTTATATTTCAATTACTTTACCTGGAAAATTTCTTACAGTTAAATTTCATTATGTTTTACCGATACTTTTTGTTCTTAATTCTTATATTACAGAGAAATGGTAATTGGGTTTGAAAAATCCATTAAAATTGAGCCAATGAAAGAGACCCACTTTTATGATCTACTATTGTGCTTGTTCAATGAGTTCTAGTACAAATTATAACACATGATATAGTAATTTCTTCACTTGGGGAGTAAAAAATCTCACAAATATTCATTAGTTTTGACGTAAAATCTAGTGGTGGTTCAAAATAGTGTTAGTTTGTGTTAGTCTTCATGGCTGGTTGATGTGTCATGATCACATGACACTTTCGACGCTTAAAACAAAGAAAATATGCAGTATCTTGGGAATCTCTTGTGGGTATGATGTGTTTTCTGTCCTACTTTGCAGGGAAATAGGTTATGGATGCGAAATGGAGGTAAAGTGAAGAAGAATGCATAAGAATGGAAAAATTGAAGATGAAAGAGTAAAGGTGTAACCCCAGGGGTGACTCACGTCAGAGACTTACATCCCATAGCTACACTCACGTAACGTGAGATGGTATTGTGGATCAACTTCAGATAGGTGGAATTACAACCTGCTTCTCACGATAGGAACCCACGTGGCTTGACTCAACTCACGTGATGTGAGTGGGTGCCGTGAATAAACTTCAGAGATTGTGAGGTGCTGCCTGATTCTCACGAAAGGGACCCACATGACGTGGCTTGGTTCCACAATACCAATCCACGATACCGTGGAAAGTTGCCGACTCTATTTTCCTATTTCTATTAGGATAGGATTCATCTTGTATCTATAAATAGTCCTCTATTGTCCTATGTTCGGGGTTGGTTAGTATATTATTTTGAAATAGTTGTCATTATTTTGAGATTTAGAAACACATTATTGATTTTGTAATCTTGGAACACCGATTCTAGGGTTTTATTCTTAGTTGAGATTTCAGAGTTTTTTCGTTATTGTGAGTTTACAATTATGTATTCATCCTCGAATTCTTATTGTGCTCTTGCAAACATGAGTAGCTAAACTCATCAACAAGGGTTGTGTGAACCATGAGGAATTAACGAAACGGGTTAAGTGTAAAGCAATTTTGAATCGTTGTGAATGCATGTATTGTTATTTCCTTCGTTGTGATTGATCTTATAACGGTTGCAAACATTAGAAACTCACTTGTATTCTAGACTTGCTCGGGAGAGAGGTAGAGATTGGGAAAAGGAAATAACAACGAAAATTTGACACTATCAACCTTTATCTAATAACTTGAGCCTTAGCAGGAATAGTTATCTGAGATCCAGGACAAGGGTAAGTAGTGCGACACTCAGAGACCGAGAAGAGAAGAGTGAAATTCGTCTAACCAAGGTCGAGAGATGTTTAGATGAACATATCTTGTCAGATTTTGCATACAATATAGCGGGACAGTTTTGTCAGCATAATTAACCGGTGGAGTTAAGGAATCATTGGGACTCACAGTCCTAGTGCATTTCTTATATTGTTTACAAACCCTCTATACTCAGAAATCGTTACCGTTATTACTTACTTAAAAAAAATCCCCTAGTCTTACTTACGTACCAGTTACTCAGACTAGCATTCTACATAACTTCGACCTATTCCCTGTGGGATCGACCCCAACCTAGTTAGGTTCTATATTTGATACAGCTACCGCATTATACTTTTCTGGAGGTATATTTTATGCGACATCAAATTTTGGCGTCGTTACCGGTGAATACAGTTATAGATTTGATTAATACTAGTTGAAGTTGATTGGTATTATTTTTCTATACTTCTAAGAGCATACGTCGGTGTATGCCCAATACTAGGAGTCAAGGTAATCCCTTGATTCCACTTGATCTTGAAATAGAAAGGATTCTTAGAGCAAATCGAAGAATGGTGAATATTGATGAAGTTCAGGATCCTGCTGCCTTGGGAGACATTCATAATCAACCAATTGAGCCAGTTGTTCGTGAAACAGCAGATCAAACTATGACTTGATTAACACGAGAAGATCAAGCTAGACAAGCTGCTTTAAGGCAAGCAGAGAGAGATAATTGAGCTATGCAAGAGGCAGCCCAGCGAATGGCTGAGGCTGAAGAGAGACAAACAAGACTGATAGCTCACCAACCACTTCAAAGACCGCATGTGCCAGTTTATGAGGATTCTGAGGAAGAAGATGTGGCCTATTTTGAGCCTATAGAGACTGGTGCCATTATTCCACCAGAGTTACCTCAGGGCACTAAGTTTGACATTACCAATGCCATGATTCACCTACTAAACTTGAAGGGTGTGTTCGCCGATCTTCCTACTAATGATCGAAACATGCACGTGATGAATTTTGTGGGGGTCTGCACTTCATATAATTTCCTGGAGTTGACCAAGAGGCTATTCGATTGAAATTGTTTCCATTCTTTCTAATAGGAGAGGCGACTTTATGAATGGAAGAATTACCACGAGGTTCCATTAATACTTGGCAAGAATTAAGAAATCAATATCTGGAAAGATTTTTTCCACCTTCCAAGATGCTACAGTTGAAGGATGAAATTCACAACTTTAGACAACTATATTCTGAAGAACTTTATGAGACATGGGTAAGGTTCAAGAAGAAGCTATAGAATGTGCCAAATCATAGGATGAGTGGTAGGAATTTACTTGAAATCTTCTACAGGGCTTTAAATACCAACACGAAGGTGGTATGAGATACTATCACTGGTGAAGCATTCATGAGTCTGAGATGGGAATGAGCTTGGAAATATTAGATCATATCACTAAGACCAACTGAGGCTGGCATACTCGGGAGGCAGAAACGCCTGCTGGCATATATACTATTGGAGCCTCAGTAGCACAACGGGCTTTGGACGAATCTGTAGATCAAGAGGTTATTCAGCTGAGGACAGAAATTGGCTTATTAGCTAAACAGATAGCGATCGGAGGTGCATACTGTAGGTGCATAAGGTAAAATGCCTAGACGTGACGATTATGAATCTGATGAAGAGGCTAAGTATTTAGATCGAGAAGTGGCGGGTTTTTGAGCCAAGGGACAAGGGTTTAACCAAGACTCCTGGAACTCGAGGCAAGGGAATCAAGGTCGGAACTACTATGGAGACAGTTACAATAAGTCGGGATATAGAGATAGAGAATGAGATCGTGACGGTGATTGGAGGAGGAAGGATGATTATAAAGAGAAGAGTGGCGTATATGTTCCACCAGTAAACTGCGATGCTGACTCTGGAAATTCAAGAATGGAATCCCTTCTTAATAAACTAGTGAAAGGATCAGAGAGTCAAGAAAAGTGCCTGAAGGAGATTAGGTCAGACATCTCGGGAATAAGTCAGAAAGTAGAATCCCATTCGACTGCTATTAAACAGTTAGAGTAGCAATTCGGGCAGATATCGGTGGCATTGAACCAACATCAACTAGGTACCCTTCTAACCAATACCATCTTGAATTCAAAGAATGATAGTCATTGTCTGGCCATTACTACTAGAAGCGGGAAATGCACAACAGATCCATCTATGCCTGTGGATAGTAGTAAGACAAATAAGCCAATGATAGTTGACGTAGAAACTGATATAGAGTCGGATAATTCAAAGGTAAAAACAGTTCCAAATCCTAGTGATACTGGCGAAAAGGTGAAATCTGAAAAGAGGCAGGAAAAGGAGGTCCCACAAATGCTGAAAACTATCCCACGACCTCCTCCCCCCTTTCCTCAAAGATTGAAAAAGAAGGCTGAGGAAGTCAAATATCAGAAGTTTATTACAATGTTGAAAGAGCTATCGGTAAACATCCCTCTTGTTCAGGCATTGGACCAGATGCCAGGTTATGCGAAGTTTATGAAAAACTTGGTGACAAAGAAGAGAACTGTTAGTTTTGAGCCGGCAGATAACTTACATCATTGTAGTGCAGTTTCTTCACGTTCCCTAGTTGAAAAGAAGGAGGATCCAGGATCTTTCACAATTTCTTATACTATCGGGTCTTATAACTTTGCTAAAGCACTTTGTGATTTGGGTGCTAGCATTAACTTAATGTCGTTATCCGTTTTCAACTAGTTGGGGTTTGGAGCACCAAAACCAACCTCTATGAGAATTCTCATGGTGGATAGGACTGTGAAAAAGCCGGTGGGCATTTTGTATGATGTTTTGGTAAAAGTTGCATTTTTTATATTTTTGGCTGACTTTGTGATCCTAGATTGTGAAGTTGATTTTAAGGTTCCCATCATATTGGGAAGATCATTCCTTGCCACTGGTCGTACATTGGTTGACATGGAAATAGGGCAGATAAAATTCAGGTTAAATGATGAACAAGTCACTTTCAATGTTTGTCATTCTATGAAGCAACAAAAAGATATGCGAGTGATTTTTGTAATAAATGCGGTTGAGGATAGTGATATTATCGTGTCTCTTGAAGAAAGGTTGGGGGTACAAGCTCTCACGGCCGTGATTATGAATTTTGATAGCAACGGTATTGAGGAATACGATGAGATGGTTGGTGCACGCACTGGTAAGGGAGCATACACTTATGCTCCAAAGAAACTTGATCTCGATTTGAAGAATAGGGTGACCCCACCAGCTCGTCCTTCTATTGAGGAGCCTCCAATTTTAGAGCTTAAGGCTCTTCTGGCTCACCTTCGCTGCACATTTTTGGGAGCCAACAACGCCTTGCCTTTGATTATTTTCGATAAATTGGTGGAGTAGCAGGTAGAGGCCCTGGTTTTGGTATTCAGAAGATTTAAGAGGGCCATTGGTTGGTACATTACTGATATTATAGGAATTTTACCCGATATTTGCACTCACAAAATTCAACTTAATCCTGAGTGCATACCAAGCATTGAACACCAACGTAGTCTAAACGCACCGATGTAAGAGGTTGTGAAGAAAGAGATCATCAAGTGGTTAGATGTAGGAGTGGTTTACCCCATCGCTGATAGTAAGTGGGTGAGCCCAGTTCAATGTGTACCAAAGAAGGGAGGAATCACTGTGGTTCTAAATGACAAAAATGAGTTAATCCCAATGAGGCCAGTTACTGGATGGAGAGTTTGCATGGATTATCAAAAGTTGAATTCTTAGACAGAAAAAGATCACTTTCCTATGCCTTTCATGGATCAGATGTTAAACCATCTTACTGGTAGAGGATGGTATTATTTTCTCGATGGCTAGTCGGGGTATAATTAGATTTTCATTGCTCCCGAAGACAAAGAGAAGACCACTTTCACTTGTCCATACGGGACATTCATGTTTAAAAGGATGCCCTTTGGTTTATGTAATGCACTGACCACTTTCCAACGTTGCATAATGTTTATTTTCTCCGACATGGTGGAAGACACTATTGAGGTTTTTATGGATGATTTTTCTGTTATGGGAGACTCATTTAATGATTGCTTGGCAAACTTTGCTGATGGGTTTCAAAGAAGTGAGGAGTGCAACTTAGTAATAAATTGGGAAAAATGCCACTTTATGGTCAACGAGGGTATCGTATTGGGGCATCAGATTTCAAAGAAAGGTATTGAAGTTGATAAGGCACAGATTGAGGTGATTGAAAAGTTACCTCCACCGATCTTCGTGAAAGGAATTCAAAGTTTCTTGGGACATGTAGGATTTTATAGGAGATTCATCAAAGACTTCTCAAAAATTGATAACCTGTTATGCAAAATTTTAGAGAAGGAGGTAAAGTTCGTATTCGATGAGGCATGTTTAAAAGCATTAGAGTGTCTGAAAGAGAAGTTGGTTTCAGCCCCTATCATTGTGTCACCAGATTGGATGATGCCTTTTGAGGTTATGTGTGAAAATAGCGAGGTGGATTTGGGTGCAGTCCTTGGCCAAATAAGTGAGAAGATTTTATATCCGATTTACTATGCTAGTAAAGTGCTTAATCCAACTCAAAAGAATTACACTGTGACTGAACAGGAATTGTTGGCAGTGGTCTTTGCTTTTGAGAAATTTAGATCTTACTTGATTTGTACGAAGGTGATTATGCATACAGACCACGCAGCTCTTCGGTATCTTATGTCAAAAAAGGATGGTAAGCCAAGGTTGATTCAGTGGGTACTTCTATTACAAAAATTTGACTTTGAAGTCAAGGACCGAAAGGGAACCGAGAATCAAGTTTCTGTCCATCTATCACGCCTTGAGGAGGAGGCCATGCTTAAATTAAGGTATGATCTTGAGATTGATGATACTTTTCCAGATGAGCAAGTACTGGCAGCATCACATGACTTAATCCCTTAGTTTGCTGATTTTGCCAACTTTTTGGCAAGTGATTTAGTTTCGAAAGATATGTTGTATCAGCAGAGAAAGAAATTCATGCATGAGGTGAGAAGATTCATCTGGGATGATTCGTATTTATTTAGGGTATGTACATATGGCATTGTTAGAAGATGTATTCCAGAGATCGAGATAATGAGTATTTTGGAAGCATGTTATTCATCTCCAGTTGGGGATAATCATGGAGGTGCATGGACTGCCCATAAAATCTTGCAATGTGGGTACTATTGGCCCAGTATTTACAAAGATGCTCATGATTACGCTCGAGCTTATGAACAATGTAAAATACAAGGGAATATCTCACGCAGACACGAACTTCCCATGACAACTATACTTGAGCTTGAATTGTTTGATGTGTGGGGAATCAACTTTATGGGCCCTTTTGTGAGCTCACATGGGATGAAATATATTTTGGTAGCTGTCGAGTATGTTTCTAAGTGGGTGGAGGCAATTGCGCTTCCTAATAACGAAGGAAAAAGTGTCATAGCATTCTTGAAAAAGAATATATTTTCATGATTCGGTACACCCCGAGTTATCATTAGTGATGGAGTATCCCACTTCTGCAATCGTCTGTTCAAGGCCCTACTTGAAAAATGTGGTGTTAAACATAAGGTGGCAACACCTTACCATCCTCAGACAAGTGGGAAAGTTGAGGTGTCAAATCATGAATGCCAATAGGACTGATTGGGTTCGAAGATTGGATGATGCATTATGGGCATATTGAATTGCTTTCAAAACGCCAATTAGTGCATCACCATATCAGTTAGTTTTTGGAAAATCTTGCCATTTTCCTGTCGAACTTGAACATAAGGCTTTATGAGCTTTGAAAAGGTTTAATTTAGACTGGAGTGAAGTGGCTAAATTGAGACGTAAGCAGATGAATGAGATGGATGAATTTCATCTTCGGGCTTATGAAAGTTCAGAAATTTATATAGAGAAGATGAAATTATATCATGATCGACGCATTGAGAAACGAGAGTTTCACCCGGGAGATTTGGTGCTACTTTATAACTCCAAGCTTCGCTTGTTTGCTATAAAGTTAAAGTCCAAATGGTCCGGACCATTCACGGTGGTCAGTATATTCCCACAAGGAGCAATTGAGCTAAAAAGAGCTGATAATGTGCTATTCAAGGTCAATGGGTAGCGTGTAAGGCATTATGTAGGAATCACGAAAGAAATAAGGACATGTGAGGAGCTTGAGCTTGATGAAGTATAAGTATTCAAGCTAGCCATGTCGTGCCGCAATATTAAATCAGGTGTTTCATGGGAGGCAACCCATGGGCTGGTTGGGGAAGTCTGAGTATCCAAGTTAGCCGTGTTGTGCCGTGACATTAAATCAGGTACTACTTGGGAGGAACCTAAGATCTCATGATGTTGTGATCTGAGCATTGGAAGAATCAAGATCAACCCTTTTTGAAGGGCCAGGAGATAGCGAAGAGCCGGTGAGTACCCCAACACCAGTCAGTATTCCTGAGATAGTGCAAGTACCTGCTGAGGGCACAGGATCGGTGATTGATGATGAGGCTCCAGGAACTACCGTACCACCGCTCCTTTCTTATATGGTTTTGGTTTCAAGGAACTTCCTTCAGCAGCTGGTTGATAGGCAGACACAGATGTTTGAGAGGCAGGCCAACACAGAGGCACAAATGGCTAAGGTTATATCCCAGCTTAAGCCATGGATTAGTACCACAGTTGAGGCTGTAGAGGCTAGAGTGGAGACCCATATGTCGACGGTTATAGATAAATTCATGTAAGAGCTGCATGGACAGATTGATAGCTTTGAGGTGTGGATAGCTACCCGATTGGGTATGGCACAAAATCCTGGTTTGGTAGCATTGACACAAGAGGTAGCTGCATTGCGAGAGGAGGTTCGATCTTTGGAACCAAGAAACGCCCCTGTTATTCCACCTATGCCTATTTAGGCTCTGATGCGGCCAGTTATTTAGGTGGATTTTTTTGCCGATGAGGAGCCTCCTATTGATAGAGGCAAATGACCACGCAGTCTAGAGGAGCAGGTAGATAGTGGTGATGAGTATGAGGGTGATCTTCGGATAGCGTTTAAGGCCTCCAGGTTGGAGTACCATACTAGTCAGATCGCCCAGGAGCAGAGGGCACGAGGTGCATCCTCTAGTCAGGCACCCCCTCCACCAGATGCACCTACCAGAGAGCCCAGAGAGCATATTGATGATCCCGCTATGGGCGGTACCACTTTTGGTGCTTAAGGCACCGCAGGTATGTCTTCACTCCCTTACATGTATTGTATTGATAGTTGTGCACTAGGGGCAGTGCGCCATTATTTAGTTGGGGGTGGGGGTATACCACCACTTGGGGGGTTTTGTTGCCATGTTTGTTTTCCCCCAAGTGTGCTATCATAGTAGAACCGACATGTTTATGGTGTTATTTATAGTATTTATGTGTTTTCTTGTTGAATTAGGAGAAAAATAAGGGAACCATAGTGCAGTCCAGTTTTGAAAAAGTTTTGTTGTTTGATTACTTAAATGATACCCCTCCGGAAGATTTTATTTTACAATGTGTGTGTAACATGTTAGTTTGTGACAGCTATTGGATCTTGTTATGGCATTAGGATTATAGACAGAATAACTGTAGCTAGCACTGTATGAACCCAGATAGGTAGTAGTTGATAATGTAACCCTGTGCTAGGTGTGTGTGAGGTCATTTCTTAGTTGACTTTGTGTGTACGATCCTGAACTTTCCCAGTTAGTCTTGCGTAGGTTAGAGGATAGTGGTTAGGAAAGGATCATAGGCCATTTTTAAATAAGTCCACGTTTAGCCTAAATGCCTGACCAATTGAATTAAGTATCCCTTGATCCCGATTTTGAGCCTTAATTGACCTGTTTCTTTCATTAGCCTATTCACCTTCCCATTTTGACTTATAATGAACCTGTCTTGGCCCTGATCCCTCCTTGGACATTGTGTACCTCAACTCAGGCAAATCGCCTAAGTTGAGGGTGGCTATTATAGGGGTGCGTAGATCGATTTAGGCATGAAGAAGGGGTTAGTAAAAGAAAAGGAGAATAGATTTGGGTGTGGAAAAAAAAAAGAGAAAAATAAAAGAAAAAAAAATATAAATAAATTGTGTTTTGAAAGTATGAAGGAAATCACACCCAAAATCTGAAAATAAATAAAGGAGAATAAGGGATAATAAATAAGCATGGTTGAAAAGTGGAGCCAAAAATAGTGTAGTTTCAAGGAGGGTTAAGTTACCATATCCATATGTACCATACCCATCCCCAAGCCAACATTACAAGCCGATTAAAGTCCTATAGTGATCCTAGTTCAACTGTCCAGAAAACTAAGGCATAGAAAATAAGGGCAAGTTTATGGTATTTCATGCACACTGTTTGAACTTCTTTGTGAGAGAGAGTGTTTTGACTAAGTCCCTAATTTGAGATTCATCAGTATACTGTGAGTGTATGGGACTTCTTTGTTGTGAGAGTACATGGGTTGTATCGTTAGCTGCTATTTGTTCGGATAATGTCATTTGCATATAAGCTTAGTTGTTTGTTCATAATCTCATGCCATCACTAGATCCCTTCTATGTTATGATAATATGCTGCATTTATGCACACAATGGTTTTGATTTGCAATTAGGAGGGGTCAGAATAGTTTTGAGGTCAAAAGCAATGAGTCGACTGCTGTAGGTCCCTTAGATTTCTCTTCGTTAAGCATAGTATATATTTTATTTGTTTTGTTCGCCTGGGACATGCAAAAGTTCTAAGTTAAGGGTGTTGATGTGTCATGATCACATGAAACTTTCGACGCTTAAAATAACGAAAATATGCAGTAACTTGGGTATATCTTGTGGGTATAATATGTTTTCTGTCCTACTTTGTAGGCAAATAAGTTATGGATGCGAAATGGAGATAAAGTGAAGAAGAATGCATACGAATGGAGAAATTGAAGGTGAAAGAGTCAAGGTGTAACCCCAGGGGTGACTCACGTCAGATACTTACTTCCTATAGGTACACTCATGTAACGTGAGATGGTACCGTGGATCGACTTCAGATAGGTGGAATTACAACCTGCTTCTCACGACAGGAACTGGCGAGGCGTGACTCAACTCACGTAACGTGAGTGGGTGCCGTGAACAGACTTCAGAGATTGTGTGGTGCTTCCTGATTCTCACGACAGGGACCCACGTGGCATGGCTTGGTTACATGATGCCAAGCCACGATACCATGGAAAATTGCCGACTTTAGTCTCCTATTTTGTATGGGAAAGGATTTATCTTGTATTTATAAATACCCTTGTATTGTCCTATGTGCAGGAGTTAGTCAGTACATTATTTTGAAATAGTTTTGTCATTATTTTGAGTTCAGAAACACATTATTGATTTTGTAATCTTGGAAAACTGATTCTAGGGTTTTATTCTTAGTTGAGATTTCAGAGTTTCTTCGTTATTGTGAGTTTACCATTATGTCTTCATCCTCGAATTCTTATTGTGCTCTTGCGAACATGAGTAGCTAAACTCATCAACTAGGGTTATGTGACCATGTGGAATTAACGAAACGGGTTAAGTGTAAAGCAATTCTGAACCGCTGTGAATGCATGTATTGTTATTTCCTTTATTGTGATTGATCTTCTAACGGTTGCAGACATTAGGAACTTGCCTGTATTCTAGACTTGCTCGAGAGAGAGGTAGAAATTGGGAAAAGTAAAGAACAATAGATATTTGAAGCTACCACCCTTCATCTAATAACTTGAGCCTTAGCAGGAATAGTTATCTGAGATCCAGGACAAGGGTTAGTAGTGCAACACTCGAAGACCGAGAGGAGAAGAGTGAAATTCATCTAATCAAGGTCGAGAGATGTTTAGATGACCATATCTTGTCAGATTTTGCATGCAACATAGCGGGACGGTTTTGTCAACACAATTAACCGGTGGAGTTAAGGAATCATTGGGGATCATAGTCCTAGTGTATTTCTCATATTGTTTACAAACCCTCTATAATTAGAAATCGTTACCGTTATTACTTAATTACAAAAATCCCCTAGTTTTACTTGCGTACCAGTTACTCAGACTAGCATTCTACATAGCTTCGACCTATTCCCTGTGGGATCAAACCCAACCTAGTTGGGTTCTATATTTCATACAGCGACCGCATTATACTTTTCTGGATGTATATTTTGGGCGACATCACTGGTGGGTCTGGCAGTTCTTTTGGTGGTTCATAAATAGTTGAGGTAGATCATAAATGGTAATGGTGGTTCAAAAACTTATAACGGAACATGGTTGGTGGACAGTGGAAATTTTAGTGGTGGAGCGTGAAGTGAAAAGATTGTGTTTCGAGAAGGTGATGAAGATAGGAAAAGAAAAAGGAAAAATAAAAAATTAGCTCTTTCACACTCTTAAAAGTGTGTGTATTACACACATCTGCCATGTCAGTTATATGTGTTTAAAAGGCAAAATTTTGCTTATGTTCAGGTGTTCAATAGATACAATATTTAGTTTAGGTGTCTAAATGAAAAAATTGAACAAGTTTAAGAGATGGTATTTGCATTCTGCCAAACGTAAAAGTACAAGACATGTAAGGTAAAATTAATCCAAATGAAGCAACAATTATACTTAGATACAAATATAGGAACATATTAAAACATTGAAAATATTTTATATTTAAAATAACTAGAAAGTGAAAATTCTCAGAGGTGTAGTCAACAATGGTTTGATTTTACCTTGTAGATTTAAGAAAAATGATTAAAGATAAATTTTATCATCAAATTATATAAATAAATATAACGTGTATGGTACTTATTTGTAACCACGATAAATAATATGCATTTTCTGAGGGCTAAAGATTTGATTTTCTGAATAATAAAGTGGGCGAAGAATTCGGAAGTCTCTTATTTAAATTTCTAGCAAAGATAAAATTACTAGATAACTTCTTTTCATATAATCAAACTTTAATACAGTAATTAACAGTATATATTGTTTTGGAGAAAATGGATCTAATTATTTTGAGAACTTGATTAAAAATTTTAAAATAATTTAAGAGAGTCACCAATTAGTCTTTTAAGGGAAATTAACAACACCTTGAAAAAAATCTTAAAGACTTTAAAAAAGTTAGAAATCCAAGTAAGGGTACAAAATAAAACTTTTTGTAAAGTATCCAAAACTAGAATCGTGATGGCACCTATCATACCCACTGCGATACATAAGCCAATCCAAAATAGATATGACAGAAATCAATTAAACAAATGGAAGAAGTAAAATAAGAATAAGCCTCAAACTGAATCTCATAAACAACTAGGTAAAGAAGTATGAATATCACCAATGCCGCCAAAATTCGATCGTCTTCAGCTGGTCTATTCTCCACTCCCCTAGCAGTATAAGCCTCTAATTATAATATCAATATAAAAATGGAGTCCAAAGTATCTTAAAGTAAGGAAAAGAAACAACAGAAAAAATAGAGATGATCCAGTAGGCACTGAGTCTATCAGTTGCTACCTCTTAATCTTGATAAAATCAATCTCGAGCAAAGACACTGAATCAACGTCCAGGGACAAGTAGCTTAGTACCTGTGCATAAAGTGCAGAAACTAAACAAACATGAATACCAAATAACATGTACTCAACTGCATCCTCAACTGGCCCTAATCAAAGTGATAGGGAGAACTATCCAAAAACATTACAACCAACTATATCCTTGAACCACCTACAACCAGGAAATTCACACCTAGTCTAGCAGGTATACAACAATAATGGGGAAATGACAATGAGTAATTCCGCAATTCCTCTCAAATTAGAATAATAATATCAAGCCACAAAATCCCTAGTCAAAAAAATAACAGTACCAATCAAATGTAAATGATGAGATTAATATAATATAATGCAATGTATGATACAATATACAAATGATCTATATAGACCCATGGAGAGCTCGCGAGGTCCACCTACCAACCCAGAACAGTTTCCCATTAGGCATGCAGATCATGAATCTGTCCATAACCATTACCTATCAGGCCATTTAGAATAGTTTTTCATCTGGATGCAAGTCAAATATTAGTAAAATCTATCAGGAACACTTTCTCATCAGGCATGAAAGTCAAAAATCATAAAAATACACCCGAAACTCTTTCTCATCAGGCATGCAAGTCATTTTCAAGTAATTTTTCCCAAAATATCTCTTTAACAATGCCATGATATGAATATGAGTGAGTATGCATGTTTTAAAATGATAAAATAAACACAACAATATTTCAATTCAGGCATTACTCTCCATACAAGCAACAAACACATAAGCACTTCAAAAGAGAGTCAAAGAAAGTCTCAATTTTCCTTAAAATAGCCCAAAAAGTCAAACCAAAGCTTTACGCTTCCTAAAAACCTCTAAATGAGTCATATATGATCAAATACTTATTCTACATAAGAAAACAAATCTATAAACCCCCATATTGCAAGACCCACCTTCACAATCGCAAAGCACAAAACCGACCTAGATTTGACTAGACTAAAATACCCTTTGTGATCATAACTAGGGCCATGTGATCATGGTGCACTAGTACCCACACTATCACAATCACGATCCCCACCTCGAGATTGTGATGCACACTAATTTCAACCTTCATAATCGCGGTAGAGGACAACGCGATCATAATGAAGAGGTTTGCTGTACAAGATGATAAAAAAACCAACAATAAACTTAAGGCTAAAAACTCTCCAATGGACCCTCGATATTCATTCTGAACATTGTGAACACAAACTAACTACACTTCTAGACTAAAAATGACATTTTAGAATTTATGTAATCATATGAAAACTGAACGGAGGTCGTTTTCAATGAATGTTGACCAAAATCCACTCTTTGCCTTGAACTTCTATGCTTTTGACCAACCACTCAAAATCCATTTGAATGCCTCAAGACAAGAATCAAAGGTCCTACTAACTCAAAATTGAAATTTCAAAGTTAACAGAGCTGATAAATTTCTCATACAACCTTAAAATCTATGCACCTAAGTCAACTCAGCCAACTCCAAAATGTTTCAAAATTGAAACTCACATAATACATAACCAATAACCTCTGGAATCATGTCATCCACAATCAACTCTCTCTGCAAAGAACTCTAGAAAAGTGATGTAAACTAAATACCTCTATTTGAAATGATAGAAATAGGTACAACATGCAACCAAACTTTCTCACAAATATAAATCTTAGCCAACCTCTCTACATTGTTGTTAGTCTTCACTGGTACAAAATAAGTTGATATGGTCAACTTGTCCACAATCACCCAAATAAAGTTAAACTTCCCCAAAGTCTGAGGCAAACCAAACATCAAGTCTAAAGTAAATGCTCCCACTTAAAATTAGGTATAGGCATCTTCTTAGTCATACCATTGTGCCTCTAGTGCTCACACTTCACTTGCTGATAATCAAGCACTTAGCCACTAACTCTACAATGTCCCTCTTAATCCTACACCACTAATAATATTTCTTCAAATCATGATACATCTTGGCTGCACCCTGATAAATCAAATACTTCAAAGTATGAACCTTCTCTATGATCAACTATTCAAATCACCAACTCTAGGAACACAAATCCAACCTTTGATCCTTAAAATTCCCTCTTGGTGAAGAATTATTTCCTTAGCTTCACCTTTCAACACCAATTCTCAAATTATGCACAACTTCTCATCTTCAAACTTTCTATCCTTAATTTTTTTTTCTCCATCAAAAGTGATTATGCCTAGCATAAGCAACAACTCTACAAGGCTCAAAAATATAAAGTCTTACAAAAATATTGGCTAAATTCTAAACATCTATAGCTAATGGTTACTCCACAACTAATAATAAAGCAAGACTACTCATACTCACCTACTTCCTACTTAAGGCATCCTCTATTATATTGGCCTTGCCAAGATGATGCAAGTAGTTATGTCATACTTATTTAAAAACTCCAAGCACATGCGATGTATCAAATTCAAGTACTTCCGATTGAATACATACTGTAGTCAATGATGATTAGTGAACACTTCATAGTGAATCTCAATATAAGTAGTGCCTCTACAAATTCAATGAAAATACAACCACTACCAATTCTAAGTCATTAGTCGGGTAGTTGTTCTCATGATTCTTCAATAGGCTTGAAGAATAGGCTATAATGTTCCCTCTCTACATAAAAATACAAGCAAGGTCAACCCTCAAAGCATCACAATACATAGTAAAACCTTCAATTTTTATTGGTAAGTTCAAGATAGGTTCTGAAGTTAATAAAGCCTTAAGCTTTTCGAAGCTTTCGTCATACTAATTGATCACTTGAAAACTATATTCTTCAAAGTTAATATGGTCAAAAGAGCCACAATAGAGGAGAAAACCTCCATGAACCATCTATAGTAGCCAGTCAAACTAATAAAAATACAAAATATGATAGGTGAAGTAGGCCTAGACCAATCAAGAACCACCTCAACCTTGGCTAGATCAATCATGATACTCTTCTTGGAAATTACATGTCCCAATAATGCTATAGAACTAAGCCAAAATCCACACTTAAAAAACTTATCATACAACTTCTCATCCTTCAACTTGTGCATTACAATCCTCAAATATTGTACACGCTCCTCCAGAATCTCCGATAACACTAAGATATCATCAATGAACACAATAATGAAGGAATCAAGAAATGGATGAAATACTCTATTCATTAACTCCATCAATGTCGTCGAGCATTAGTCAATGTATATGACATAACAAGAAACTCATATTGATCATATTGAGTCCTGAAAGCCATCTTAGGGATATTCAAATCCCTAATATTCAACTGATGGTACCTTGACCTCAAGCACCCTGAAGTTGAACAAACAAATCATCAATTTGTGGAAGTGGATACTTGTTCTTAATGGTCATATTGTTCAATTTTAATAATAAATACACATCCACATAAAACCATCCTTCTTCTTCATAAACAATACAGGAGAACCCCAAGGTGAAAAATATGGCCTTATAAATTATGATGCCCCGAGTCTACACCTGAGATGTGGTCGGCACCCGGAACCACAACTGGTCCTAGCAAACCTTGGTATACTACTAAGACTGAATACTAAAACAAGAGAAAGCTATAAAATATAAACTGAAAACTATGCTTTTGAGATAGAATAATGTAAAATTTCAAAGTATGAAACCTACAATTCAACTGACAACCAACTAAATGTCTAATGAAGCCTCTAAAACATCATAAATAAATGGTTCTATCAGGACAAGGCCTCCATCTACCATTATTTGCTTACCTAAATTGATAAGTGATGCGACATGGTTTCATGACACTTTTGATTCTTGAAACAAGGAAAATATGCAACAACTTGGGTATGTTGGGTTAGTATGATCTGTTTTCTTTTCTATATTGTAGAAGAATGGTTTTTTGGAGGAGAAATGATCAACAAAGAAGAATCATTCTCAAAAATGGAGTATCTGAAGATGAAAGAACCAGTTCCTGCACCAGAGGAGTGATCCACGGGAGGACCCACATCACGTAAGTCAACCTACGTGGCGTGGGTCTGTTCTGTAGGTTGTCTGTTCTGTAGGTTGACTCTCGTAGATAGTTGAGGCAGACTGATTTCCATGATAGGACTCACCTGACGTGACTTGGTTCCACGACACCAAGTCATGGTACTGTGGTAAGTTGCCGACTCTGTTTTCCTATTTTTATTAGGATCAGATTCATCCTGTATCTATAAATACCCTTTTATTTTCCTATGTTCAGGGTTGGTCAGTACATTGTTTTGAGAGATATTTTCTATTTTTCTTAAGTTCATAAAACATATTATTGATTTTGTAATCTTAGAACATCGATTCTAGAGTTTTATTCATATTGAGATTTCAGAGTTTTCTTCTTATTGTGAGTTTACAATTATGTTTTCATTATTGAATTCTTCTCTTGTTCTTGCAATCATGCGTAGCTAAACCCATCAACTAGGGTTGTGTGAACGATGAGGAATTAACAAAATGGGTTATGTGCAAAGCAATTCTAAATCGTTCGGAATGCATGCATTGTTATTACCTTCATTATAATTGATCTTCTAATGGTTGCAAATGTGAGAAACTCACCTGTATTCTAGACTTGCTTGAGAGAGAGGTAGAGATTGGGAACAAGGAATAAAAACAAAGATTTGAAGCTATCAACCTTTATCTAATGACTTGAGCCATAACAGGAATAGTTATCTGAGATCCAGGACAAGGGTTAGTAGTGCGACACTCGGAGACCAAGAAAATAAGGGTGAAATTCATCTAACTAAGGTCGAGAGACGTTTATATGAATATAGCTTGTTAGATTTTGCATGCAACGCAGCAGGATAGTTTTGCTAGCACAAGTAATAGGTGGAGTTAAGGAATCATTGGAGATCACAGTCTAAGTGTATTTCTTATATTATTTGCAAATCCAAAAACCAGCATTCGTTACTGTTACCACTTATTCACAAAACCCCCCTAGTTTTACTTATTTGCCAATTGCTCAAACTAGCATTCTACATAATTTCATCCTATTCCCTGTGGGATCGACCCCAACCTAGTTGGGTTCTATATTTGATACATCGACCACATTATACTTTTTTGGAGGTATATTTTGGGAAATATCAAATTTTGGCGTCATTGTCGGGGAAATACGGTTACGAAATTTAGTATTTTACTTGTTGGAGTTGATTGGTTTTATTTTACTATACTTTTAAGGGCATACGCTGGTGTATTCCCAATACTAGGAGTCAAGGTAATGTCCTGATTCCACTTGATCCTGAAATAGAAAGAACTCTGAGAGTTAATTGAAGAATAGTGAATACCGACGGAGTTTAGGATCCCGCAGACGTAGAAGATATTCTTAACCAACCAATTCAGACAATTGGTCATGAAACAGCGGACTAAACTAAAGTTCGATTGACATGGAAAGATCAAGCTAGAAAAGATACTCTTAGGCAAGCAGATAGAGATAATCGAGTTATGAAAGAAGCAGCACAACATCTGGCTGATACTGAAGAAAGACAAAGAAGACTGAGGGCACACCAAACACCTTAGACCACATGTGCTGGCTTTTGATGATCCAGAAGAAGAGGATGTGGCTTATTTTGAGCCGGTAGAGACTGGCGCCATTATCCCACCAGAGTTGCCTCAGGGCACTAAGTTCGACATTACAAGTGCCATGATCCACCTGCTTAAATTGAAAGACGTATTCGCCGAACTTTCAATGGATAATCTGAACATGCATTGGATGAACTTTGTAGGGGTCCGTGCTTCGTATAATTTGCTTGGAGTGGACCAGGAAGCTATTAGGTTAAGATTTTTTCCATTCTCTTTAATAGGAGAAGAAACTTTGTGGTTGGCCAAATACCACGAGGCTCCATTACTACTTGGCAAGAGTTGAGAAATCAATTTTTGGAGAGATTTTTTCCACCCTCCAAGATGATACAGTTGAAGGATGAGATTTATAACTTTAGACAACTACATTCTGAAGCACTTTATGAGACATGGCTAAGGTTTAAGAAAAGCTGCGGAATATTCCAAATCATAGAATTAGTGGCAGGATTTTACTTGAAATATTCTACGGGGCTTTAAACGTAAATACTAAGGCTGTAGCAGATACTATCACTGGCGGAGCATTTATGAGTCTGAGGTGGGAAGAAACTTCAGAATTTTTAGATCATATCACTAATACCAACCGAGGATGGCATACTCGGGAGGAAGATACATCAGTTGGTACATACATTATTGGAGCATCAACAGTACAACGGGCGTTGGATGAGTCTGTAGCGCAAGAGGTTGCACAACTAAGGATAGAAATTGGTTTGTTAGCTAAACAGATGGCGGCCAGAGATGTTAAGAAGGTGCATGGCATAGGTCTACAAGGCAAAACACCTAAGTATGATGAGTATGAATCTGATGAGGAAGCTAAGTACTTGGATCGAGAAGTGGTGGGTTTTTGAGGCAAGGGCCAAGGGTCTAATCAAGACTCTTGGAACTCTAGGCAAGGGAATTCATATCGCCAAAAATATACCTCCAAAAAAGTATAATACGATCGTTGTATCAAATATAGAACCCAACTAGGTTGAGGTCGATCCCACAGGGAATATGACGAAATTATGTAGAATGCTAGTCTGAGCAATTTGCAAGTAAGTAAAACTGGGGGATTTTGTGAATAAGTGGTAACAGTAACGATTGTTGGTTTTAATATTTGTAAACAACATGAGAAATACACTAGGACTGTGATCCCCAATGATTCCTTAACTCCACCAGTTACGTATGCTAGCAAAACTATCCCACTGAGTTGCATGCAAAAGTTGCATCTTTCATCTTTTCAGCTGACTTTGTGATTCTAGATTGTGAAATTATTTTTGAGGTTCCTATCATTCTGGGGAGACCTTGCCACTGGCTTTGCGTTGGTTGACATTAAAACTAGGTAGATAAAATACAGGTTAAACAATGAACATGTTACTTTCAATATTTGTCATTCCATGAAGTAACCGAAAGATATGTAGGTGATTTCTATAATTGATAAGCTTGATGAGAGTGCCATAGTCATTCCAATTAAAGAAAGGTTGGGGTAGAAGCTCTTGCGGCTATGGTTATGAATTCAGACAGTGATGGTATTGAGGAATATGATGAGATGGTATGAGAGCTTGCTGGTAGGGGATCCTACACTTATACTCTAAAGAAACTTGATCTCAATTTGAAGAATAAGGTGACCCCACCGGCTCGCCCTTCTGTTGAAGAGCCTCCAATGTTAGAGCTTAAGGCTCTTCTTTCTCACCTTCGCTACACATTTTTGGGAGCCAATGACACCTTGCCCATAGTCATTTATGTTGAGTTAGTAGGATGGCAGGTAGAAGCTCTGTTTTTGTATTGAAGAAATTTAAGAGGTCCATTGGTTGGTCCATTGATTCAACCTGGCATTTGAACTCATAAGATCCATCTTGTTCCTGAGTGTATACCGAGCATTGAGCACCAACGTCGTCTAAACCCACCTATGCAGGAAGTTGTGAAGAAAGAAAACATTAAATGGTTAGATGCAGGTGTGGTTTACCCTATTGCAAATAACAAGTGGGTAAGCCCAGTTCTGTGTGTGTCAAAGAAGGGAGGAATCACTGTGGTTCCAAATGACAAGAATGAGTTAATCCCAATGAGGCCAGTCACCGAATGGAGAGTTTGCATGGACTATCAAAAGTTAAATTCTTGGACCGAAAAGGATCACTTTCCCATGCCTTTCATGAACCAGATGTTGGATCGTCTTGCTGGAAGGGGGTGGTACTGCTTTCTTGACGGTTATTCGAGATATAATTAGATTTTCATTGCTCCTAAGGACCAAGAGAAGACCACGTTCACCTGCCTATATGGGACTTTTGTATTCAAAAGGATGTCGTTCGGGTTATGCAATGCACCAGCCACTTTTCAGCGTTGCATGATGTCTATTTTCTCCGACATGGTGGAAGACACTATTGAGGTATTCATGGACGATTTTTTTATAGTGGGAGATTCTTTTGATGACTGTCTGGCCCACCTCACTAATGTGTTACAAAGATGTGAACATTGCAACTTATTGCTAAATTTGGAGAAATATCACTTTATGGTTAAAGAAGGTATTGTATTGGGACATTGAATCTAAAAGAAGGGTATCAAAGTAGACAAAGCAAAGATTGAGGTAATTGAAAAATTACCCCCACCGATTTCTGTGAAAGGGATTTGAAGTTTTTTAGGTCATGCTGGCTTTTATAGAAGATTCATTAAGGATTTGTATAAGATTGCACATCCGTTATGCAAACTTTTGGAGAAAGAGGTGAAGATCATGTTCGATGGACAGTGCCTAAAAATGTTTGAATGTCTAAAGAGAAGTTGATTTGTGCTCTTATTATTGTCGCACCAGACTAGACAATGCCATTCGAGGTTATGTGTGATGCTAGTGGAGTAGCTTTGGGTGCAGTTCTTGGCCAAAGAAATGAAAATATTCTACATTCTATTTACTACACTAGCAAAGCACTTAATCCAGCCCAGAAAAATTACACTGTGACTGAGCAAGAGTTGTTGGCGATAGTTTTTGCTTTCAAAAAATTTCAATCTTACTTGATTGGTACGAAGGTGATTGTACATACAGACCACTCCGCACTCAGATATCTTATGTCAAAGAAGGACGCCAAGCCCAGGCTGATTCGATGGGTACTTCTACTACAAGAATTTGATTTTGAGGTCAAGGATCGAAAGGGGACTGAGAATCCGGTTGCAGACCACCTATCACGCCTTGAGGAGGAAGCCATACTCAAATTAAGGGATGATCATGAGATTAATGATACTTTTCCACACGAGCAAGTGTTAGAAGTATAAAAAGACTCAATCCTATGGTTTGCAAATTTTACCAACTTTCTGGCAAGTGATGTAGTCACGGAAGATATGTCGTACCAGTAACGGAGGAGATTTATGCATGAGGTAAGAAAATTCTTATGGAATGAGCCTTACCTATTTAGGGTATATGAAGATGGTATGATTCGAAGGTGTATCCCAGAGAGTATTTTGGAAGCATGTCATTCATCCCCAGTTGAGGGTCATCATGGTGGTACGCAGACTATACACAAGATATTACAATGAGGGTATTATTAGCCCACCATCTATAATGACGCTCATGACTATGCTCGAGCTTGTGACTAATGTCAAAGATAAGGGAACATCTCATGTAGACACGAACTTTCTATAACAACTGTACTTGAGCTCGAATTGTTTGATGTATGGGGAATTGATTTTATGGGCCCCTTTGTGAGCTCACAAGGGATGAAATACATTTTGGTAGCTGTTGACTATGCTTCAAAGTGGGTGGAGGTGATTACGCTTCCCAATAATAAAGGAAGAAGTGTCATGCCATTCTTGTAAAAGAACATATTTTCACAATTTGGTATACCTCTAGTCATCATTAGTGATGAAGGATTCCATTTCTGTAATCGGCTGTTCAAAACCTTACTTGAAAAATATGGTGTCAAACATAAGGTTGCAACACCTTATCATCCTCAGACGAGCGGGCAAGTTAAAGTGTCAAATCGTGAGATTAAGTCTATTTTGGCATAGAAAGTTAATGCTAATAGGACTGACTGGTCAAGAAGATTGGATGATGCACTATGGGCATATCGAACTGCATTCAAAACACCGATTGGTGCCTCACCATTTCTGTTAGTGTATGGGAAATCCTGCCATTTGCCTATGGAACTTGAATATAAGGCATTATGGGCATTGAAAAGGTTAAATCTAAACTAGAGTGAAACAGCTAAATTGAGGTTAGACCAGATGAATGAGATGGATAAATTTCATCTCCTGGCTTATGAAAGTTTGATACTGTATATAAAGAATATGAAATTATATCATGATGAGAGGATTGAACAACGAGAGTTTCACCCAGGAGATTTGGTGTTGCTCTATAATTCCAGGCTTCGCCTTTTTCCTGGAAAACTGCGGTCTAAATGGTCTGGACCATTCACTGTTGTTAGGGTGTTCCCGCATAGAGCAATCGAAATAAAAGGTGATGATAAAGCTCTGTTCAAGGTAAATGGGCAGCGTGTAAAGCACTATATGGGAATCACGGAAGAAATTAGGACATGTGAGGAGCTGAGTCTTGATGAAGTCTAATTAGTCAAGATATCCATATCATGCCATGATGTTAAATCAGGTGCTTCATGGGAGGCAACCCATGGGCTGGTTGGTGAAGCCTGAGTATCAAATTTAGCCATGTCGTACCGTGACATTAAATCAGGCGCTGCTTGAGAGGCAACCTAAGTTCGGATTTGGTTGTGATCTGATCATTGGAGGATAAGTTAGCTAGAATTTACAATATAAAGATGAATATGTTCAGTACAACGCACAACACTGATTCACGCAACGTAAGTTCATCTATGTAACGTGGGTTGGTACCGTAGAAGTCAGAGGAAATTTTTACACCTACAAAATCCAACCTACGTAAGGGACCTACGTGACGTAGTTCCACCCACGTCACGTGGGTTGGTGCCGTGGAAATCAGAGAAAACTTTATACCTGCTGAACTCGACCTACGCTAAAGACCCACGTGACGTAGGTAAACCCACGTCATGTGGGTTGGTTTCGTAAAAAGCTGAGACCATTTTAAACCCGATATCTGACCCGACCTTACTCTATTTATTTCAGTATAATATAAACCTGACCTCAAATCCAAATTAAACCTTCTCAAATACAAATCCTAACATAAACCCTGTTTTCAAAAATTCATCAAATTCGCACATACCAAATTCAAAATTCATCAAATTCTCACATACCAAATCCAAAATTTATCAAATTACCACATACCAAATTTGAAATTCATCAAACTCTAACCACTATTTAGCCTAAAATCCTAAACCCCAAAATCCCCAAATTTTCAAAACCTAAATCTGCCACAACCCGACCCAAAACCAACCTAACCTGACCCTAAACAACCCCAAACCTAACTCTAAACTGACCCACACCTGACCCAATTATTCCAACATGCCACCCAAATTAAACCCCAAACATAGAGACATGGGTTCTTTATCGAGAATCCGCACTAAAAACCTTGAATTTACGACTAGGTTGTGCGATGAACCTTCAGGGTCAAATAAAAGTGGGTTTGAAGAAGTATACGAGCATGCTATCGATGATTCTTCACTGGTACCTCATACCAAGAGGCTACAAACTAGGGTGAAACTTGTTTCCCGGGCTACACATCAGCCTACTTCACAGCCTCCGCAACCTGCCAAACCAGTTCCTCCATTTTAGTCTTTCGATTCCTTTCCCCAGTCTGAAGAGGGAAAGGATGCTTCAGCAATAGGTGATGAATAGGAGGTTGATATATCTAGGTCCGAGAAGAATATTGAGGGTATGGATGTTGCCGAGGTTGATGTATCTAGTTTTAAGAAAACTACTAAGGTCCAGATGATTCTGCGATTGAGGTGGCAGCATCTATTTCTGGAACTTGTGGTCAAAACTCCACGACTTCCTTACAGAGACAGGTGGCTGCATAGCGGGCCGTAGCTATAGTTTGAAGGAAAAACAAGCGATGGTGTATTCAGGGTATGAGGGCCATTTATGACAGGGATTCCGAACATACTGAGCGGGGTATGTGTAAACGAAGTATCACTGAGGAGCCCTGGTATCGGCTAGATGAGTTAAATGTACTACTCGAGATTAAGGCAGTATTTGATCATTATGGATTCAAGTGGATGATGGAGCCTCCTGGGCACTATAGCCCAGAGTTGGTCCGTGAGTTTTATGCTTCCAATGCTGCTTTTATTGAATTGATCACACCCAATGAGCAGTGATATCGGGACCAACCACCATTGACTCACACTTTGGTTTGGGAGACCAGAGTAGACATGTCTAAGCAGACTATCCACAAGTTTTTATTTGGTGCTGAACGTCTATTTCCAGCTAGCACTACAGAATTTGATCACCGTATGAAGACTATGAGAAATAGGGCTAAAATAAGGGATGTCGATCAGTGGTTGGAGTTACTACGGTGGATTATGGGATATATAGTGGAGGATGGTATGGATGCTTGTTGGGTATCTGGAAAGCTAGACATTAAGAATTCCTCGCTTCACTTTGTTGGACGATTTTGGTGGTCTGTTGTGAGGCACCGTCTGGGTCCTACAAATATTGATAATTCACTTATACTTGACCGGCCTATTCTGGTAGCGAGCATCATCGCCGGATATAACATCAATATCACCCACTATATCATTAGGAAAATTCATGAGCATGCCTTTAGAGATTTTACCAGCATCACTTTCCCCTGTCGG
This sequence comes from Capsicum rhomboideum, assembly GCA_031232105.1. Taxonomy (NCBI): domain Eukaryota; kingdom Viridiplantae; phylum Streptophyta; class Magnoliopsida; order Solanales; family Solanaceae; genus Capsicum; species Capsicum rhomboideum. Next base: position 118,654,210 of record CP124711.1, read on the forward strand.
ATTCATGGCTTATGTGGTAGTGCTGGTGTGTTCACGACGCCTGTAGTAGATCATCATATTGAGGTGACCCACATTGTTGATATAGGGTTGATGCAGCAGCGGGGAGCTCACCCAGTTTTTCTGCTGATGTCTCAACCTTCCATTTCATCAGGAGCAGCCCTTTTTGAAGGGCCTAGAGATAGAGAGGAGCCGATTAGTACTCCAACACCGGTGAGTGTACCTGAGAATATTCATGTACCTGCTGAGGGCACAGGCTCGGTGATTGATGATGGCGGTAACAAGAACTATAGCACCACCGCCCCCTTCTGGTATAGTCTCAATTTCGAGGGACTTTCTACTGCAGTTGGTTGATAGGCAGACACAGATGTTTGAGAAGTAGACTCACATAGAGGCCCAGATGGCTAAGTTGGTATCCCATCTTAAGACATGGGTTCGAACCACAGTAGAGGCTTCAGAAGCTAGAGTGGAGGCCCGAATGACTGTGGCTATGGATAGATTTATGAGAGAGCTGCATGGACATATTGATAGTTTTGAGACATGGATGGCTACCCGAATAAGTACGGCAAAGATTTCTAATATGGCAGGATTGACACAGGAAGTGGCTGCATTAAGAAAGGAGGTTAGACCTTTGGCACCGAGCAGCACTCCTATCATTCCACCTATACCCGTTCTGGCCTCGATGAGACAGGCTTTTGAGGTGGATTTGTTTGCTGACAAGGAGCCTCCTATTGATAGAGGTAAGCGGCCACATAGTTTGAAGGATCAGACAGATAGTGGTGACGAGTTTGAGGTAATTTCTGGAGAGCGATCCTCCAGAGTAGAGTACCATGCCAGTCAGATTGCTTAGGAGAAGAGAGCATAAGGTGCATCCTCTAGTCAAGTACCCACTACGCAGGATGCACCTAGCAGCGAGCCCAGAGAGTATGCAGATGATCCTGAGGTGGATGGGCCCACATCTGATGCCTAGGGCATCGTAGGTATGTCTTCACTCCCTTATAATTACTCAATTGATAGTTGTGCACTAAGGGCAGTGCACCATTATTTAGTTGGGGGGGGAAGAGGTAGACCAACACTTGGGGGTTTTTATTTCTATGTTTTCCTTTCCCCCAAGTGTACTATCATAGTAGAACCGTCATGTTTAGGTTTTTATTTATATTACTATGTGTATTCGTCTTTAATTAGGAGAAAAATAAGGGAACCTTAGTGCAGTCTAGTTTTGAACATGTTTTTGATTTTGTTTGTGATTGTCTAAAGGATACCCCTCTTGAAAAGTTTTGTTTTAAATTGTGTGTGTAGTATGTTAGTTTGTTACAGCTATTGGATCTTTTTATGGCGTTAGTATTACAGGAAACATGATTGTAGCTAGCAATGCATGAGCTGGGTAGGTAGTCGTTGATAGTGTAATCCTATGCTATATGTGTGTGAGGTCATTACCTAGTTCCCTTTGTGTGTGCAATCCAGAACTTTCCCAGTTAGTCTTGCCTAGGTTATAGGATAGTGGTTAAGAAAGGATCATAGGCCATTTTTGAATAAGTCCACTTTTTGCCTAAATGCCTGATTAAATGAAATAAATATCCCTTGAACCATATTTTGAGCTGCAATTGACCTATTTCTTTCATTAGCTTATTCACCTTCCCATTTTGGCTTATAACGAACCTGTGTTGGCCCTGGTCCCTCCTTGGACATTGTGTACCTCAAATTAGGCAAATCGTCTAAGTTGAGGGTGGCTATCATAGGGGTGCGTAGTTTTACTTGGGTATGAAGAACGGGTTAGTAAAAGAAAAAGAGAACAGATTTGGGTGTGAAAAATAAAAAAAGAAAAACAATATAAAAAATAAGTGAAATAAATAGAAATTGCAAAAAGAAAAAAAAAATTGTGCTTTGAAAGTATGAAGAAAATCACACCCAAAAATCTGAAAATAAATGAAGAAGATTAAGGGAGAATGAAATGAGAATGGTTAGAAAGTGGAGCCAAAAATAGTGTAGTATCAAGGAGGGTTGAGTCACCATATCCATATGTATCATACCCATCCCCAAGCCTACGTTACAAGCCGATGAAAGTCCTATAGTTATCCTAGTCCAACTGTCCAAAAAACTAAGGCATAGTAAATAAGGGCAAGCCTATGGTATTTCAAGCACACTGTTTGAACTTCTTTGTGAGCGAGAGTGCTTTGACCTACTTCCTACTTTGATATTCATTAGTATACTGTGAGTATATGGGACTTCTTTGTTGTGAGGGTACATGGGTTGCACTATTAGCTGCTATTTGTTCAGATAATTTCATTTTCATATATATTTTTGCCATCACTAGATCGTTTCTGTGTCATGATAATATGTTACATGTATACACATCGTGGTTTTGATTCACAAGTTGGAGGGGTCAGAGAAGTTTTGATGCCAAAATCAATGAGTCGACTGTCGTAGGTATCTTAGGTTTCTCTTAATTAAGCATCAATTGTGTTTATTTTGTTTTGTTCGCCAGAGGATATGCAAACGTTCTAAGTTGAGGGTATTGATGAGCCTTGGTTTCATGGCACTTTCGATGCTTTAAACAAGGAAAATATGCAACAACTTGGGTATGTTTGGTTAGTACGATGTGTTTTCTGTTCTATATTACAGGAGAATAGGTTTTTGGAGGCAAAATGATCTACAAGGAATAATCATGCTCGAAAATGGAGTATTTTAAGATGAAAGAACCAGGTCCTGCACCAGAGGAGTGACCCACGGCAGGACCCACATCACGTGAGTCAACTTACGTAGCGTGGGTCTATACCATTGGTCGACTCCCACAGCTAGTTTAGGAAGACTGATTTCCATGACAGGACCCACGTGACATGACTTGGTTCCACGACACCAAGTCACGGTACCGTGGAAAGTTGCCGACTCTATTTTCCTATTTCTATTAGGATAGGATTTGTCTTGTATCTATAAATAGTCCTCTATTGTCCTATATTCGTGGTTGGTTAGTACATCGCTTTGAGAGATATTTTCCATTGTTTCTGAGTTCATAAACATATTATTGATTTTGTAATATTGGAACATCGATTCTAGGGTTTTATTCATATTGAGATTTCAGAGTTTTTCTCCTTATTATGAGTTTACAATTATGTTTTCATCATAGAATTCTTCTTGTGTTCTTGCAATCATAAGTAGATAAACCCATTAACTGGGGTTGTGTGAACCATGAGAAATTAACGAAATGGGTTAAGTTCAAAGCAATTCTGAACCATTGGGAATGCATGTATTGTTATTACCTTCGATATAATTGATCTTCTAACGGTTGTAAACGTTAGAAACTCGCCTGTATCCTAGACTTTCTCCAGAGAGAGGAAGAGATTGGTAATAAGGAATAACAACCGAGATTTAAAGCTATCAACCTTCATCTAATAACTTGAGCCTTAATAGGGATAGTTATCTGAGATCTAAGACAAGGGTTAGCAGTGCGACACTCAGAGACCGAGAGGAGAAGAGTGAAATTCGTCTAACCAAGGTCGGGAGACGTTTAGATGAACTATCTTTTTAGATTTTGAATGCAACGCAGCAGGATAGTTTTGCTAGCACAAGTAACCAGTGGAGTTAAGGAATCATTGGGGATCACAGTCCTAGTTTATTTATCATATTGTTTGCAAATTCTAAAACCAACAATCGTTACTGTTACCACTTATTCACAAAACCCCTCCAATTTTACTTACTTGCCAATTGCTCTGACTAGCATTCTACATAATTTCATTCTATTCCCTGTGGGATCGACCCCAACCTAGTTGGGTTCTATATTTGATACAGCGACTGCATTATACTTTTTTGGAGGTATATTTTGGGTGATATCAATAAGCTAAACATAACTAAGTCCTCTAAATGCAAGAAGGACTCACCATAACTAGGGTATTAAGAGATCTAGCAAATATCTGACTGTGATCGTGAGAACCTTAATCCTTATCATAAAAATATGCAATGCCAAGTAGCTCAATAATAGAATTTTTGGCGTATAAAGCAAGTATATTGAATCTAATCGGAAAACAATATCTAAAAGGCTAAGAGTTGAGCATAAGCATTGTCTATCATAACTTGGTAGAAGTAACCAAGAACTGATCTATGTCACATGGGATATTTAAATCTTTAAGGTATACTGAAAGCTTTAACAAAATATTAAACTGGAAATTTGAACCACTAAAATCATAAAAAAGAAACTGAAAGTCTACAACTCTGAATGAACTTAAACTAACCAACTGAGAGTCTACTATAAGTGACAATACCCAAACCCATCATGAGTGGCACCCACACTAACCCCCAGTGGGAGAACCGTCTAACCCCAAAACATGCAAACCCACACCTAGCCAAAATAAGGCCAACTAATTATTTTGCATAAATTTTGATAATGTCATCAAAAAATGTAATGATAATCCTGCGGAAATAATCAACACCTAACAATCCCCTAGAATTCAAAAGTCATTGTTTCAAAACTACTACAATATCAATAAATGGGTTCAACCCGAAACAAATAAAAATATCTAAGTCCGAACAATGGACCAAAATTGAATGAAGAACTCATGGCTACGTCGAAGATGTAACTCACTCTTGATTTTGAATGATATCCGCTCTACAGCTAAGGTCTTGAAACAGTCATTGGAAAATACTCTACACACAATAAAAAGAAGAACACGTGTTGTATCAGTACACAAGAAACAATGGTGTACTAGTAGGGTCATCGGCCAACCCAATATGAGAAATATGAATAGGTAACAATAACTTAGTAAATCAAGAATAACCATGAACACCTACTTTTAACCTAACCTAAAGTTCATAACACTTAACCTTATTCAATAACATTATGGTGTTTAGTCAATGCAAGTCAACATGGATAACAAGTCATGTCAAGACCATGACTGCCAATAAGACTCCAAATCAACAACCATGTCTCAAGCAATTATATCAACCATATCTCAATTACACAAGTAAATAGATAATGAAGAGTTATGCCAATCTTGCATTGTTGCGACCCAGCTATACACGCAAGTGTACGTGATCGTTCAAGTAATATAATGTCTCCTTTAAAAGAGATGGATATCGAACCCAAGGGACTTTCGTCAACAGAAACCAATTTTAGACGTCAAACAACAATTAAAAACTAGTGTTGCGAAAAGGAAAAGTGATTTGTTACTTAAAATTAAATGATTGCGGACTATGAACTCCTATCTTCGCTACCTTAACTTCAGTTTTTGTAAATATGCTTTAAAAGTCAATAAAAGTAAATTCCCAGGGTCAAGGCACTCCGAACGTCATCTCTTGAGCATAATTGTTACTGGTTTAAGCAATTTGAGTCGTTTATCTTGGTTATTGATCACGAGGTTAATGTTACAATTATATTCATCTCCAAACTATAACCTTCTACTAGAAATTAGAAACCTAACTACATCATTGAGCGGTGATAAGTTTAACCAATTCTAATACCTTTAAGTTATCTTCTCATAATTGAACAAGCGCGGTGGATTAGGTATCTCTCGGTCCTAACCACATATCAATCTATTGGAATCCGTTCCGCGAGTAGAGATCACGTTCCTTATATTCCACGTTCTATCTCTTAGTTTCTCTCTCGAGCTTACCTCAAGACAAGGGATTTATTTCAATGGTGATCAAGCATTAAAATAGTAAAATTAAGAATATAAGAATAACCAATTTATGATAAACTTCAGCAAAAACCAATAAAATCAAATCAAGAGATTCATGTTCATAGCCTCAACCCCAAGAATGAGGGATTTTAGCTACTCATAACTTCAATTAACATCATAAAGTAATAAAATACCATAAAAAGAAATAAAAACTAAAAAGACGAAGAATGAAACCTAATTTCAATGCCAAAAACGCCCAAAGCAGTCTAGTGAAGATGGAGTTATGATACAATAACCCAAAATCCCTATTTATAGACAAAATCTCGAGGCCAAAATTTGCCAAAAAGCGGCCCGGCACGCCCTTGGGCGCGCCTGACACTTAGGCAAATTTTGCCTCTGAAAAGGTGCTCTCAGGCGACCTGGCACACCCTTGGGTGCGCCTGCCTGCTGCCCACTTGGGTGAAAATTTCACAAAAAGCGGCCTGGCACTCCCCTTGGCGCGCCAGGCCCTGAAATTTTGATTTTATTCCTTTCGTTGACTTTTCTTTGCAGATTTGGTTGGATTCTTCAAGTTCAAATCTTTGGCTTGCCTCTTATCTTCAATATCCTTCGCTCGTAGCTCCTCCAAGCCTTGCTTTACATGCCCAAAACGCTCCAAATAGTTGCAAATTCCACCTACAAGGGTCTAATCACATTTGTTAGCACAATATCACATATTCCATCAAAACCATACAAAATACATATGTATTGCTCTCAAAACTAAGGTAAACATGAGTTGAAGTCGACAATAAGGCATATAAATACGCCTTAGATCACCACCCCACACTTGAACCTTTGTTTGTCCTCGAACAATAACTACAGTCAAAACCAGGCGACTTAAGACAACCGACACATAATAGGTATTCCTGCATAGTTACACAACCACATTCATCAAATTATGCACTAACATGCTAGTATCACCAAAGAGTGAATAGCAAATTGAAACAACCTATCCTCACAAAACAACTTTACTAGTTGCAAATTCATTCATGACACATTACCAATAGATCACCACACTTCGCTAAACATGCACCCTCACCACAAGAGAATCACCTAATATTTCACACAAAGTAATTATTAAATGGGTGCATGAATAAAAGTTCACTCACTCTCGAAAAGAATTCACATGCAACACAAGATGAACCATAAGCTTGCCCTTAGTGTAATACTCCACTTATGTCAAAATGTTAAAGCTCAAGATCAAGTAGGACTTTAAGGGTTGTAATGTAGGCTAAGGGACGGGTAGGAACTATTTGGTCAAGAATAGTGACTATCTTCTCTAAGAGCTTTAATACACTACAAATTACATTAAGACCACCTTCAACCAACTTATTTTCCACCAATTTTATCTTCCCAACTCTCTTTTGTGTTGCCCCATATCTATAAGATAGCTTAAGCATATTAGGCAAGGAGTAATTGCTATCAACAAATGATTCACTTCTTTTTTTTTCTCATTACCATACTCCCTACCATCAACACATAAACTTTTTCACACACCAAAGGCTATTTACTTGGGGCTTCAACTTCACTTTTTCCTTCTTCAATTTTTACACTCTTTAACATCTTAATTTCTCAATTAAAGCGCTTAGGAGTTTTTGATCAAATTACGGTTCATTGAAAGACAAGGATTAAGCTAAATATAAGGCTACCAAAGAATAGGCTAAAGGCTCAACAGGGCTAACTAAGATCATGCAAAAAGGGTAGAGAAAGTCGGTATAGAACATGGCTATCAAAGAAATGCCTATATCATCTCTTAAACTTAACACCTTTTATTTCGTTTTGCAAACACACCGGGCAAGTTCTAGACATCATTATGCACATGGAATATCACAGAAACCTCACTCACACATGGCACATGTTTCGCTCAAGCAGGCTCACCATACAATTTATCCAAAGTCATGCACAAGTTCAACATTAAGTAACTTATCAAGTCGACTAAGTGAGCATTAGATGTCCCAACACTTTCTATTGTATATCCTAGCATGTTTAACACGTGTATGCACAATTGTATAGCAATCAAGAACACCCAACAATACATGACTAATTTTCTCTTTAGACGGTCGTCATCTATCCATCGCAAAGCCCTTAATCCTATGACTAAAAGAGGCTCAAAAGTAATAAAAACCAAAAAAAAACATAAAAAAATTAAAATCTTTTTGTGGCTTTCTACGGTTCACAGGGACTATCCTTACTAAAAGAACCGAAAACAAAGGCTAAGGAACCTAAAATAAAAGTAATTAGAAGCATATAGAAACACACATATACACACATACAAAGGAGTAGCATAACACCCCACCCCACACTTAAAAGATTAACACTGTCCCCAATGCTACAAAAATCAAACAATGCAAGAGTAGGGTTTAAGAAGCTCCCTGGTTAGTCAAGGAAATCATCGTCTGCCGGCTGCTAGCGGTGTATCATCCGCCTTCACCTCATCATCATCGAAATTGATCTGGCGGTCATTCTCATCTGTGGGGATATCATCATCCACAGGCTCAACAAAATCAGGCCCAATTCGCAACAATGACATGAAATGCTCGTTAAGAGGATAATCCCTCTCAACCTGGCTCAGCTCTTCTGTTGTAGAGGTCCTACCCCCAGTCCTGTGCCGTAGCATCTCCAACCCATACATATGGGCTAAAATCCCGTCATCTAAAGCGTGACGCTCTGCTAAGGTGAGAGTGGGGCCGAGTGCATCAGGTTCCTTAGTTTGGGTGACATCCACAGGTGTCGGCACCAAAGGAGGATGATAATCAAAAGGTTATTCGGGAACTTCTAAAGCTCTCATTAATTTAGTCAATATTTCTCCAAAAGCATATCAAATACATCCTTGGAGACGAGCTCAGCGCATAGCTGACAGTAACACAGAACCTACATCAATTTCCACATCAGTCATGAGAGCATACACCAGGCAGACATGGTGTCTAGTGACCTCCGTCATGTGGCTACCCGGAATCAAGCAACAACACATAATTTTCAACCAAATTCACGCCTCATGTGGTACCCTTTTTTGTGATGGGGAAGCCATCTCGCTGTCGAACGTTGGCCGCAAAGAGTGTGTCAAATTTTTGCGTAGGGAGGCCTAGCATTCAACCTAAGTAGGTCATGGGGACTAGCCCGAGAGTTTACTCCCAATAATCCATGAAGGCCTAAGGAATCAAGTATAACATCCTACCCTCGTACAACCACCGAGCTGGTAGGTGCATCCGGGTTCTAATTAGCATATAATTCCCTCACTAGATAAAGGTTACAATCCGTAGGTCTGTCAAATATGAAACCCATACCCACTTGTACAATTTGAGCCAATATTTTAGGATAAGTCCGAGCTAGACTGGCCCTATCAATACATTCATCTGCAAAGTATTTGGCTTCGGGTGGCTTTTGTACCAATTCTTGCCAGCACTAGAGACTGCATTTATCCCATATTTTCATGTCTAGCCTTTCGGGACTAGGGGAGCCGCGGGGACCTTATTTCCTAACCGTCGTCGCTTGTGAGAACTGGAAGCAGCCACATTAGATTCTGACATTGTACCTGTGACAAAGTTACACAAGCATGTCAATTTCCCACGTAAAGATAGCTAACCAACTCAATGTGCATTGTCTTTAAGGGCCACCCCACACTTAGTTGCTTAGGACCAAGTCAAAATATATAGGTTTAGGGTACTCAGACTTCCCCTCATCACTTAATGCCCAATTACCAAGTCCAAACCAGAGACAAATGTAACATTCCCAACACAAGTTCAACAATCCCATAATTATCATTAGAATGACTTACTTGTTTTACTCAACAATTCAAACAAGACTTATACATATTCAACAACATATGAGTTGTATCAAGTGATTTAAACCACCAATTCTCTCAATTATCACCAATAAAGCTAAACCCACTTCCAATTATTTCAACTAAAAACTAGATTAAGAAGAACAATAGCATAAGAAGCAAGTCAAACTACCAAGACAAACGGGATATCACAAATTTGAATTCCAAGAATCCCCACAATTTCAACATGCTCATAGCATTATAGAGAGAGAAAGCTTAAAGAAACATACCTTGATATCTTTAATGGAGACGTGTAATCCCAATCCAAAGATGAGAAGGTGAGAAGTTATGCTATGTGTGGGCAAGAGAAGAGAAAAGCAAGAAAGAAAATTTTTGTGTGGTGGGGGAGAAAATCGGGTTTGGGCAAAGGAATTGTGAATAAAGAAAAAGGGAGTCGAGGATTTAAAAGAGAAGGGGTCGGGTGGGTTGGGTATTTAAACCAATTTTAGCTAAAAAATATAAGGGGGTATCGGCCTGGCACACTACTAGTCGCGCTACCCCACTGCCTAATGCGTGAAAAATCTGGGTGCAGGTGGCCTAGAATACTGCCTGGCGCGTCTGCCCATTGCCTATGCAGAAAAAATTTTGGGCGCAGGCGGCCTGGCACATTGCCTGACGCGCTTGCCCACTGCCTATGCAGAAAAATTTTTGGGCAAGTGCATCCTGGCACGCCAGGTACCGTGCCCCGTACTTAACATCATACTTGAGCGATTTTCCACATTTTTCAACATAATTTAGGAATTTTTCAAGTCCCAAAACGCAAAACTTTGCTCCAAAACATGTCCTACCTTCCCGGTACCTTCAAATGATCATTTATCCACCAATTTTACCTTTTTCTCGTGGATTTTCATGGCAAACTACTCCTTGTACCTCTGCAAAAACAACAAATCCTAGAACTAAGTTAGAACAGAAAATTTTTAAAAGAAATGGGTTGCATCCCATCAAGCGCCTTAGTTTTGGTCATGGCACGACTCTTCTTTTTGTATTTTTACTTTATAAATCCTAACTATTACAATACATGCATGGGTTGCCTCCCATATAGCGCCTGGTTTAATGTCGCTGCTCGACCACACTCAGCTTAATTATTATCAAGGTGAAGCACGTCCTCATTCGGCTTCTCTTCTTCACCAAAATAGTGCTTCAATCTTTGGCTATTTACCATAAATCTCGTACCATCCTCTTTATTCCAGATTTCCACCGCACTATTAGGAGTCGTGCAACTTACCTCAAAAGGCCCACTCCATTTAGATCTTAGCTTGCCCCAAAAAAACCTAAGTCTCGAGTTAAACAAAAGTACTAACTAGTATGGTTCGAAAGTGTGGGTGAGAATATGCTTGTTGTTCTATCGCTTTGTTTTCTCCTTGTAGATCTTTACATTCTCATAAGCATGGAAATGAAACTCTTCCAACTTATGGAGTTACAACAACCTCCTGTTACCAGCCAACTCCAAATCTAGATTCAACTTTTTCACCGCCCAATATGCTCGGTGCTCAAGCTCAACCGGGAGGTGACATGCTTTCCCAAAGACAAGATGATATGGAGAAGTCCCTATAGGAGTCTTCTACGCAGTTCGATAAGCCCAAAGAGAATCATCTAGCTTGAGTGACCAATCTTTCCTCTGAGTATTCACCGTCTTTTGCAAGATTTGCTTTATCTCGCGATTAGGCACTTCCACTTGGCCACTTGTTTGAGGATGATACGTTGTTGAAACCTTGTGTCTGACACCATATTTCACCAACACACTCTTCACCCAATAATTTATAATGTGTGAACCTCCATCACTAATAGTAGCTCTTGGAGTTCCAAATCTCATGAAGATATGTTTTTGATTGAACTTTACCACAACCTTGGAATCATTCGTAGGAAGAGCAACAGCCTCTACCAACTTAGACACATAATCCACTACTACAAGTATGTATTGATTCCCATTCAACTTCAGGAAAGGGCCCATAACCCATATATCAAAGATTTCAACTTCTAGGATATTAGTTAAGGGCATCTCATGTCGCTTTGCAATCGTCCCCATACGTTGGCATTGGTCACAACTCTTCACAAATGCATGAGCATCTTTAAATATAGAAGTCCAGAAGAAACCTGATTGCAGAATTTTTTGGGTTGTGCGTTCACAACCATGATGACCACCATAAGGTGATGTGTGGCATCTCTCCAACACCTATTTCACCTCCGCATCCTGAATACATCTTCTTACTACTTGATTAGGCCCTTGCTTGAATAAACAATGCTCGTCCCAAATATAAGAATGTGCCTCATATGACAGCTTCTTCTTTTGTTAAGGACTCGAATCAGGAGGAAATAGCCCACTTACCAATAGATTCACAATGTCAGCATACCATGGAAAATCATCAACCCCCAAAACAAACAATTGCTCATCTGGAAATTCCTCACAAATACGCCCATCATCAACTACATGTGTCAAGCTTTGCAGTCTAGAAAGATGGTTAGCAATCTGATTTTCTGACCCCTTCCTATCTTTAAACTCCAAATCAAATTCTTGTAACAATAAGATCCATCTAATCAACCTCGGCTTTGCATTTCTTTTATTGAACAAATAACGTATTACAGCATGATCCGTTTATACAATAACGCTAGTACCCACCAAATATGATCTAAATTTACCAAATGAGTACACCAAAGCTAGCATCTCCTTTTCCGTCACCGTATAATTCACTAGGGTTGCATCAAGGGTCTTGCTCACATAATAAATAGAGCGAAATATCTTGTTCTTCCGCTGCCCAAGAACTGCACCCACTTCAACATCACTTGCGTCACACATGAGCTCAAATGGTAAAGCCTAATCAGGAACAATAAGGATAGGTGCTTCCACCAACTTCTTCTTCAATACCTCAAATGCCTTCACACATGACTCACAAAAGACAAATTTAACATATTTTTCTAAGAGCGTGCACATGGGACGTGCAATCTTGGAAAAATCTTTAATTAACCGTCTGTAGAACCCAGCATGTCCCAAGAAACTACGCATCCCTTTCATCGACACAGGTGGAGGTAATTTCTCGATAAATTCAATCTTCACTCTATCAACTTCGAACCCCTTCTTTGACACTTTATGTCTAAGAACTATACCTTTCGTCACAAGGAAATGGCACTTTTCCCAATTGAGAACAAGATTAGTTTCTTCACACCGAGCAAGGACTCTATCAAGGTTTTGCAAACATACCTCGAAAGAGTTACCAAAGACTGAAAAGTCATCCATAAAAATCTCTACGAACTCCTCCACCATGTCATAGAAAATAGCCATCATGCAACGCTGAAAAGTAGCTGATGAGTTACACAATCCAAAGGGCATACGCTTGAAAGCGTAAGTGCCGTAAGGGCATGTGAATGTAGTCTTCTCTTGATCTTGAGGATCTATAGCAATTTGATTATACTTGGAATACCCATCAAGAAAGCAATGGTCTTTGATCAATAAAAGGGATTGGATAATGGTCTTTCCTCGTAGCATCATTTAGTTTCCGATAATCCATTCAAATACGCCACCCAATCACAGTTCTTGTAGGAATCACCTCATTATTATCATTCGTAATCACCATCATACCACCCTTTTTTGGGACACATTGTACTGGACTAACCCATGTACTGTCAGAAATAGGATAGACAATGCCCGAATCTAACCACTTAATTACCTCTTTCCTTATAACTTCTTTCATTACTGGATTCAAGCATTGTTGGTGTTGCACACTCATCTTATGCCCTTCCTCCATGTAAATTTTATACATACACAAACCTGGATTAATACCATGGATGTCAGACATATGTCAACCGATAGCCTTCTTTCTTCGTTTGAGTATCACTAATTCTGCCTCAACTTGTTCCCTTGTTAAATTTGCTGTAAGAATAATTGGAAGGGTCTTATTATCACCTAGGAAAGCATATTGAAGATGAGACGAAAGTTCTTTCAATTCAAGCTTTGGTGCCTTCTCAATTTATGGCTTGGGTGGAGGACCGAGTGGACGATTTAAAGGTTCCCATCCACCCTCTTTAGCATAGATACCCATAAGATCAAGAACCTGCACCATATCAATAGCTTCTGCATCACCAAAAATATCTGGCCCCATCAAAAATTTTCCAAAGGATCTGTAGACAAAGTGTGGATGTTTTCCGCCGCCAAATCTATAGCAGTAATAGCTGAAAAGTTCTTATTAATTTATGGTAGCTTCAAAGCCCTATACACATCAAAAACCTCAACTTTATCATGAGCTCGCATAGTCATTTTACCTGATGCTATATCAATGATCAAACCTCCTGTGGCCAAAAATGGATGCCCCAAAATAAATGGAACTTTCGATTCATGCTCAAAATTCAGCACCACAAAATCAACCGGAAAGATCAACGAACCCACTTGAACCAGAACATCCTCAACAATACCATCAGGTCTAGTCACGGATCAGTCTGTCAGATTCAAAATAATAGTAGTAGGTTTAGAAAGACCTAAACCCAACTCCTTGAAAATCGAAGTAGGCATCAGATTAACAATAGCCCCCAAATCGCACAAACCACAAGCACAGACACGATCTCCCAGAGTATTTTTTACAGTGAAGCTTCCAGGATCCTTCAGCTTGGTGGGTAACCAATTTTGGATGCGAGAGATACACTCCTCAGTTAGTGCAACTGTGGCATACTCTGTCAATCTACTCTTATTTTCCACAATATCCTTCACAAATGTAGCATACTTTGGAATACCCTGCAAAATATCCACAAGAGGCAAATTAATGTGTACTTGTTTAAGTAGTTCAATGAACTTACCAAAGCATTCATCTTCCTTTTTCTTCTTAAACTTCTGAGGAAAAGGAGGAGGCAACTTTACACTATGGATCACTTTATCATCTTTGGAGCTTTTGGCAGAATCAACTTGTTCGTCTTCAACCACAACTTCTTTCGGCTCCAATTCTTTTGCTGGTGGAACTATATCCTCTAAATACTTACCACTACGAGTAACAATAGCATTCACCTGCTTTGGGTTTGGCTTGGTATCACCTGGAAGACCTCCTTGAGGCCTTGTATTTTGTGCATTTGCTAACTGACCAATTTGCATCTCCAAATTTTGAGTAGCCAACTGATTGTTCCACACATCTGCTTCCAACTTAGCTTGCTCTTCCATAATCTTCTTCAACATATCTTCCACGCTCATATCTCCAGGCTTAACACCCACTTGATTTCCTTGACCCTGTTGTTGGTTGTATTATGGTGCATATCCTTGAGGTCTATATTGATTCTGATTACCTCCCTAAGATAAGTTCGGGTGATTTTTCCACCCAGCATTATAAGTATTTCCATAATTCTGTGCTCCAACTCCTCTTTGGGTATTACCCACAAAATTCACAAAATCTGAATTTGCACTGCACAACTCGCTGGTATGGTCCTCGTTTCCACATACACCACACACCACAGAAACCTGTTGCTGTACTGCATTAACAGGAGCTTGTTGCTGCCACAAATTCAAACTGTTGAAGTGATTGTTCTTCATGTTTTGCATAGCTGAAATTTAGGCAGATAATGCCGTGACTGCATCCACATCTAGTTTCCTTGCAACCTTCTTTGTAGAATTCCTAGAATTATCACCAAGACAGTCTGGATTTCCCTGCGAATTATGATTCAACAAAGCATATAATTCATCATAATTCTTCTCTAAAGCTTGTCCACCTACAGCTAAATCAAGTAGAATTTTAGTGTTGGGGTCGAGAGCCTCAATAAAAGTGTGCACCAACACTTTATTTGCTTGGTGGTGATGAGAACAATCCCTCAACATGGATTTGAATCGGTTCCAGGCTTGGTACAAATTCTCATCATCTCTCTATCTGAAAGTCAATATATCACTCCTCAGCTTTGCTATCTTTCCAGAGAAAAAGAACCTTATCAAGAATTTTCGAGCAATATCATCCCAAGTAGTGATAGAATTAGCCGGCTCTACATCTAACCACCTCCTTTCTTCCCCCAACAGAGAAAAGGGGAATAAAGTTAATCTCACATAATTCAAAGACACCCCCACAGGAATATATGCATCACTGATCTCCAAAAAATTTTGGATATGCCTATGCGCGTCCTCATGAGCAAGACCTGTAAACTGTCCACTTGAGTGCAAGAGTTGCACAATATTCTGTTTAAGCTCAAATATACCTCCAACTGTCGGTTTTTGAATACTAGAGGTCACATTAGTAGAGAGTGGGATTGCCACATCGCAAACTATCCTAGCTGCCATCACTACCGGCTCATGTCTATCTGCAACTGGTTCTTCACTTCTTACGGGATCACCCCGTATGCCTTCGTCAGCCAGTTCGACTTGCGGGATTGGGTAATCTGCAGCATATCTCCTCAATCTATGGAAGTATCTTTTAGGTTCAGATTGTGGGGTTACCAAATCTTTGTTCCTTGCCAGTGTTCAGATGAATTAAGCCTGCAAAATAGAACAGCTAAGATCAAGTTGTCAACATTTAGCTGAAAATCAAAGTAAAAATGTCAATAATTGAAATCTATCTATTTGAAAGTCCCCGACAATGGCGCCAACAACGTGTTGCGACCCAGCTATACACGCAAGTGTATGTGATCGTTCAAGTAATATAATGGCTCCTTTAAAAGAGTCGGATATCGAACCCAAGGGACTTTCGTCAACAGAAATCAATTTTAGATGTCAAACAATAATTAAAAACTAGTGTTGCGAAAAGGAAAAGTGATTTGTTACTAAAAATTAAATGATTGCGGACTATGAACTCTTATCTTCGCTACCGTAACTTCAGTTTTTGCAAATATGCTTTAAAAATCAATAAAAGTAAATTCCCAGGGTCAAGGCACTCCAAATGTCATCTCTTGAGCATAATTGTTACTGGTTTAAGAAATTTGAGTCGTTTATCTTGGTTATTGATCACGAGGTTAATGTTACAATTATATTCATATCCAAACTATAACCTTCTACAAAAATTGGAAACCTAACTACATCATTGAGTGGTGATAGGTTTAACTAATTCTAATGCCTTTAAGCTATCTTCTCGTAATTGAACAAGCGCGGTGGATTAGGTACCTCTCGGTCCTAACCACATATAAATCTCTTGGAATCCCTTCCGCGAGTAGAGATCACGCTCCTTATATTTCACGTTCTATCTCTTAGTTTCTCTGTCGAGCTCACCTCAAGACAAGGGATTTATTTCAATGGTGATCAAGCATTAAAATAGTAAAATTAAGAATATAAGAATAACCAATTTATGATCAACTTCAGCAAAAACCAATAAAATCAAATCAAGAGATTCATGTTCATAGCCTCAACCCCAAGAATGAGGGATTTTAACCTCTCGTAACTTCAATTAACATCATAAAGTAATAAAATACCCTAAAAAGAAATAAAAACTGAAAAGACGAAGAATGAAACCTAATTTCAATGCCAAAAACGCCCAAAGTAGTCTAGTGAAGATGGAATTATGATACAATAACCCAAAAGCCCTATTTATAGACAAAATCTCGAGGCAAAAATTTGCCAAAAAATGACCTGGCACGCCCTTGGGCGCGCCTGGCACTTAGGCAAATATTGCCTCTGAAAAGGTGCTCCCAGATGGCCTGGAACGCCATTGGGCGCGCCTGCCTGCTGCCCACTTGGGTGAAAATTTCACAAAAAGTGGCCTGGCACTCCCCTTGGCGCGCCAGGCCCTGAATTTTTGATTTTATTCCTTTCGTCGACTTTTCTTTGCTGATTTGGTTGGATTCTTCAAGTTCAAATCTTTTTCTTGCCTCTTATCTTCAATATCCTTCTCTCGTAGCTCCTCCAAGCCTTGCTTTCCATGCCCAAAACGCTCCAAATAGTCGCAAATTCCACCTGCAAGGGTCTAATTACATTTGTTAGCACAATATCACATATTCCATAAAAACCATACAAAACACATACGTATTGCTCTCAAAACTAAGGTAAACATGAGTTAAAGTCGACAATAAGTCATATAAATACGCCTTAGATCATGCATTAAATCGGGACCACTCAAGGATCCATTTCAATAACAACTATGGCAACAATCATGAATCCCGATTAACATAAAGAAACCAAATACATCAAGTAAGCACATAAACCCGGTTCACTCAAGGAACGAATGTAACATGTCAATGCTTAAGTCCGGTTCACTCAAGGAACCAATATAACAAGTAAACCCATAATCCCCTGTTCACTCAAGGAACTGTCACACTTACAAGTAATTTGTATATACATCCTAAGGGTCTTTTGGTCACCCACTAGCCATGACCTACAGGGTACGACCTCTTGTCCATGTACCAAATCCCAAACAACAAGTGTCTACCAATCTTATATCAGCCAATCCCGTGAAGATGTCCCAATACTGGTACATCCCACAATAATGAAAGATATCACAATAATCAAAACCACAATAATAATAGAAACAACACTTGTAAAATCCAACAAGCTTTTCATATAAGTTCATCGCATGCTATTAAAACTTAAGATATCAAACAGTGATTCAGTTTCCTTGAACATGCATTATAACAAGCAATACAAGTAACAGTTAGCATGCACACATAAAACAAGTTGGGTTTTAACTTCATTGAATCGTCACCTACCTCAATCCAAGCCTGAAATGTTGTAGCAAACTTAAGCCTTCCCTTTTCTTGCAACTCTGACTTGATTGTGGTCTATAAATAGGAGTATAACACATAATCAACCAAATGACCTACAATATCAAGAATTATAACCTAATCCCAACCCCAAGGCCAAATTCACCATCATTCCTTCAATTCTAGGGTTTTTCTTACATAATTCAAACTTAATACTCACAATTTCATGGTTACAATAGTGAATTATCAACATGCAAGAGTAAATTAACATTCTTTAACCAAAACCCAAGGATTTTCTATACAATTTACCTAATACACCTGAAAATTAGCTAGGTTAAGTTAAATCATCCCCAAACCCTAAAAACTAACAATATCTAGTAGTTTACCATCAAACAATGAGTTAACGAAAGGAATTGCTTACCTTTACAAGGAATTTGGATAAAATTGTAACACCCCGTACATTCCCAACCCTACTTGATGACATTAAATGCTATGTACTTAGGTATCGAGAGCTATAAGTATGCATTTAGTAATGCTATTGGTGAGCTAAGTGAATTTTGCTCTTGTTATGTGGTTAAACTTGCATAGAAGGTGTTTTGAAATTTTCATTGTGCATTTGTGGGGTTCAAAATGAGGCTAATAAGACCTCTAAACAAAGTATAATAAGGTTAAGAAGTGAGTTAAAGAATGGGACTTGAGTATCTAACCCAAACCCGCGAAGAGAAGTCGAAAAATGGAATTTTTGAAAATTTTGAAGAGGGGTGCGTTTGGGACCGTGACACGGCACTCTGGGCTAAAATTTTTAGCCCAGAGGCAGTGGGTTGGCGCCCCCAGGGGCGTGCCACCTTGGGTTTTCCACTTTTTCGAAAGTTGGAAATTTCTAAGTCCCAAGGGTATCCGGGGTCGTACCGAGCCAATTTTTGCTACGTTTCTTCTACAACCAAGAGTATATACATGAAATGAATGACATATTACATTGGTATTATAAAATTACTCGAGAACGAATTTGGGGCCAAAATGACGATTTTACCCCTATAGTCAAAATAAGCCAAACGTGGCTAGAATCACTTGGTTTTTGGATTGAGGCTATGGATATGAATAGCATGAGTGGAAATATTATTGTCATACCTATGAGACGACTTAAACACAAGACATTATTGATTTTATCGGGTTAAGTGAATTGGGCCCAAAAAGGGCCCAAAAATGAAATGAAAGCATGGCCCAAAATGGGTCAAATGACCCATTCTTGCCAAGACCTTCTAGAATGCCACATTAATGACTTAAGGATGGACTCAAGGCCTATATAAAGGGGCAAAATGCTGATTTTTATTGAAGAGAAACACACATGCTTTTTCTATCTTTTTCTAGAAATTTCCCAAGAACATCTCTTTGGCTTTCAAAACCCTAAGGCACTTCTTGGAGCAAGATCATCATCTTTCAAGCTTGGGTAAGTGAATATTATTGTACTTTAACATATTATAAGCATGAGATAATATGTATATCATGTTGTTTATGGTTGAAATGTTGGACATGGCACTTTGTGCTTTTGTATAAGATTTGTGATCCATGGGATTTGAGCTTGAATTTGGACTTGTGCCTTTAATGAAAGATCATGGTATGGATAAAATATGAACGTCTATGGTGTTATTTTTGTTATTAAATTTATTATTTTCTATAAGTGCAAATTATGGAATTTTGGCCGATTTGTTGTTGTGAGGTGTATTGAAGTAAAGTGATGGCATCATTGTGATGTTGTGATGATGGAGAAGTGTAAAATATGAACTTGGTGTGGCATTCTATTGGTTATCATGTGTTGGTTAATGTATGGAATATTGTGGTATTCTTGGTATAATGATTTCATAAGTGATGTTGTCAAGGGGGAAATGACATGTTGAAGCTAAACATATGACTTATTGTTATTGTATGTCATTATAAGGTAATTGGTGGTTAATGTTGGTTCGTTATGAACTTGTGTTGTAGAGTGAAAACATAAAGGAGGAGCGGGACTATTGTACACGCGTCTAAAATTGTGTATTCGTATTAAGAAGACAAGGTATGTAAGATTCCTTTTTCCACATCCTTCTGCAACATGTTGTTCACATTGACATTGGACTTGTTTCAATTCTGAGAGGTTTGAAGTATCTCAAATTCAGGTTGACGTATGTTGTTATTCATATGTGTCTTATTATTAAACGCATGATGATTCGTTTATCTCTTGTTCATTGAGTGAAGTTCCCAAAAATGTCATAACGTTATCATTCCTAAATGAACGATCTCAAGAGAGTAATAACATAAAAGAACCTATTTATTCTTGAATAGCATTTTCTAATCATGTCATGTTCCAAGTCCTCAATTATGATGATTATCTTTGTATCAATCTTTTATAAGTAAAAGTACCAATCTCATAAGATCTCATAAGAGTAATAAGAGAAGTGAGGTGCAAGTTAATATATCTATTCCCCATAAGTGACGATGTCAATCTCATGAAGCAAGAGGGAAAAAGTAATATACATATGTGTGATTCCTATTATGTCATGATCTTCAATATCTCAATCACTCTTAAGAATGGAAGTACGAATAACAAGAGAAATAAGAGGTTTATATTAAGAAGTAATCATGGGTGGTATCCCAGGGGTTAAAATACCTAGCATGGGTCGATCCCAATAACACGGGTGGAATCCCAGGGGCGACAGAAAAGCCTAGCATGGGTCGATCCCGATACATCCCAGGGGCGATATAAAAGCCTAGCATGGGTTATGATGGTACATCCCAGGGGCTACACGAAAGCCTAGCATGGGTTAATATAACATCCCAGGGGCGATAAGCCTAGCATGGGTTAATGATATCCCTGGGGCGACACGAAAGCCTAGCATGGGTTCACATAACATCCCAGGGATCAAAGCACCTAGCATGGGTTAATCTCATCCCAGGGGCGACAGAATATCCTAGCATGGGTAGACCAATAAAGATGAATAAAAGATGAAGATAAGAGGAGTAAAGAATGTAATATACATGGTTTCCCACATACGGCAAGAGAGTTCATTCACATTTCTGTTTCCCTATATTAATTTCATTATTGTTGTTATTATGTATGATGAATTTCTTATGAGCCTTACATATTCAGTACATTCTTTGTACTGACCCCCTCGGGGGAATTACCTTACATGTTGCAGGTGCAGGCATTAGTAGACTTTTTCTGTAGACTGGGGATCCTTTGCATCTATTTGGTGAGCTCCAGTTGGTTCAGAGCCCCCTGAGTCCTAGATGTATATTTGTTGTGATGTTATATAAATTGTATAAAGCGGGGACTTGTCCCGACTGTAAGTTGGTCTTGTTGATGCATCTGTTAGAGGCTTTTGTAGACATATGTGGGTGTATGGATGTAAGAGACGAGTATGTAGAAGATGAATGTCTGTTTTGACTTAATGGCCTCAACAGCCAAGTTTCCTAAATATATATGTATAGCATATGTTTCCATGTTCATGTTTTCCGCATAGTTTCATAAGGTTTAATAAGGTTCATACGAAGATATACATACGAATGAACATAGGCAAAGGTTGGTTCTCTCGGGCCTTATCGGCTACGGGTGCAAATCATGTCTCGATGGGATTCGGGGCGTGACAAAAGTGGTATTAGAGCAGTTCGTTCTAAGGGTGTCTACAAAGCCGTGTCCGAGTAGAGTCTTGTTCATGGATGTGTTGTGCACCACATTTATGAGCAGGAGGCTACGGGGCATTTAGGATGTTGTTTGTTTTCTTCATGCTAGATCGTGCAATAGAGCCGGTGTTGTAAGTTGAATTGGACCTGATCATGGTGATTGTTTTTCTTTGGTATAGTTAAAATGCCAATCACGAGAGGAGGTAGAGGTAAAAGGAAGCAGGTGGATGTGCCTGCTGAAGAAGGAATGAGTAGATTACCACCTGACCAAGCGAGTCAAGGTGGAGCTGACGCTGAGATTGCATCACAGTCTTCCTCTACTTTTCCAGCTCCAGAAGAGCCAAGAGGTAGAGAAGTACCTGCAGAACCGCCAATGAATACCACTGACCAGGATCTTAAAAATGCTGTACATATGTTGACACAGTTAGTGGCGGCACAAAGTCAGGGATGAGCTGGCACAATGACACATGATGATGATGCGGCTAGAATGGCAAGTCGCAGGACACAGGATTTCTTGAAACTGGACCCTCCTATATTCACTGGGTCAGACTTGAAAGCAGATCCACAGGACTTCGTGGATCAAATTCAGAGAGCTTTGGAGGTTATGCATGTGTCCGGGGTGGAAACTGTTGAGTTGGCAGCTTATAGACTAATGGGTGAGGCGATATTATGGTATGAAGATTGGAAGAAGTCTCGTGGTATTGGTGCAATGTCACCAAATTGGGAAGAATTTAAAACAGCATTTCTTGATCATTATCTTCCTTACGAGATTCGTGAGGCTCGTGTGGATCAGTTTTTAAATTTACGTCAAGGAAATATGAGTGTTATGCTCCAAATGTGGTGGCCACGATGGAAGATAGAGTACATAGATATGTGGACAGATTAGAGCCTTATTTGGTACGGGACTGTACTATCGCTGCCCTAAATCGCGATATGGATATAGCGAGGATTCAGGCCTTCGCACAAAAGATAGAAGACCAAAGGCAAAGAAAGAGGATACAGAAATCTGAGGAAGGGCCAGCAAAAAGGGCGAGATCTATGGGGCAGTCTATGGTGTCCCCAGGAGAATCTGGATCTCGAATGTTACCGCCTAGACCCTCATTCTCTTATTCCACAGCGGGTGCCCACTCCCAATTTCGAGGGTCTAGAGGTGGTCCATCTGGACAGAATAGTGGAGTGCAGGGTTCACAGACAGTAGGATTTTCTCGTCCTCCGTGTCAGCGTTGCGGAAGGTACCATTTAGGTGAATGCTGGTTGGGGACAAATGCTTGTTTTTGGTGTGGCATAGAGGGGCACATAATGAGAGAGTGCCCACAAAGGGGTGCGAGTGGTATAGCACGACCTGCGGGATCAACCGCTGTATCATCAGCATCGGTTCCTTCCCCAGGCAGAGGCGTTCAGTCTATGGGTCCTGGTAGAGATATGAGAGGAGCAGCTAGTTCCAGTGGGGCCCAAAATCGTACCTATGCTCTAGTAGACGACAGAACGAAGAGGCAACTCCTGATGAAGATACCGGTAGTTAGGGATATTACTAAGTTTCATGATGTATATATAACTACTCTATCGTATGTTACTCCATCAGTTACTATGAACCTAATGGAACACCGGAGTTATTAGTTAAGTCAATGGAATATTTCTATCAGAAAAGTTGGTCTATATCGAAATGGTATGGTCGATATTTGCATGTGTAGATGATTAAGTACTCTTCAAAGCATTATTTATGAAAGGAAGAAGGAAAAAATTGACCCTATACTACATGTCATGTGAAATTGTTGAAAGTGTATAAGAATTTCTTTTCATATTGTTCCCATTGGAAATAAATAAACAAAGTTTGGAGTACCTCACTAGGGAAAAATAGAGATGGTGAGTCTAAACCGACAAGTGTGAAGGTTAATAAAGAGCGACGTACTTTCTGTAAAAGTCCTTTGAAGAAATCAACAAATAGAGGAGATCACATGGTAAGCTAGAAAAATGATGAAATCGACGACCCTTATTTCTTTCAAAGGGAAGAAAAAGTTCAAAGTGTGGAAGTACACCAATAACAAGTAGGTATCCATGAGCCTTACGTGTATGTATACTCATATAGAGATGCATTTGTTGTAATTGAAACGACATTGTTAACATTCGAGGACGAATGTTCCTAAGGGGGGGAGAATGTAACACCCCGTACATTCCCAACCCTACTTGATGACATTAAATGCTATGTACTTAGGTATCGAGAGCTATAAGTATGCATTTGGTAATGCTATTGGTGAGCTAAGTGAATTTTGCTCTTGTTATGTGGTTAAACTTGCATAGAAGGTGTTTTGAAATTTTCATTGCGCATTTGTGGGGTTCAAAATGAGGCTAAGAAGACCTCTAAACAAAGTATAATAAGGTTAAGAAGTGAGTTAAAGAATGGGACTTGAGTATCTAACCCAAACCCGCGAAGAGAAGTCGAAAAATGGAATTTTCGAAAATTTTGAGGAGGGGTGCGTTTGGGACCACGCCACGCCACTCTGGGCTAAAATTTTTAGCCCAGAGGCAGTGGGTTGGCGCGCCCAGGGGCGTGCCACCTTGGGTTTTCCACTTTTTCGAAAGTTGGAAATTTCTAAGTCCCAAGGGTATCCGGGGTCGTACCGAGCCAATTTTTGCTACGTTTCTTCTACAACCAAGAGTATATACATGAAATGAATGACATATTACATTGGTATTATAAAATTACTCGAGAACGAATTTGGGGCCAAAATGACGATTTTACCCCTATAGTCAAAATAAGCCAAACGTGGCTAGAATCACTTGGTTTTTGGATTGAGGCTATGGATATGAATAGCATGAGTGGAAATATTATTGTCATACCTATGAGACGACTTAAACACGAGAAATTATTTATTTTATCGGGTTAAGTGAATTGGGCCCAAAAAGGGCCCAAAAATAAAATGAAACATGGCCCAAAATGGGCCAAATGACCCATTCTTGCCAAGACCTTCTAGAATGCCACATTAATGACTTAAGGATGGAATCAAGGCCTATATAAAGGGGCAAAATGCTGATTTTTATTGAAGAGAAACGCACATGCTTTTTCTATCTTTTTCTAGAAATTTCCCAAGAACATCTCTTTGGCTTTCAAAACCCTAAGGCACTTCTTGGAGCAAGATCATCATCTTTCAAGCTTGGGTAAGTGAATATTATTGTACTTTAACATATTATAAGCATGAGAGAATATGTATATCATGTTGTTTATGGTTGAAATGTTGGACATGGCACTTTGTGCTTTTGTATAAGATTTGTGATCCATGGGATTTGAGCATGAATTTGGACTTGTGCCTTTAATGAAAGATCATGGTATGGATAAAATATGAACGTATATGGTGTTATTTTTGTTATTAAATTTATTATTTTCTATAAGTGCAAATTATGGGATTTTGGCCGATTTGTTGTTGTGAGGTGTATTGAAGTAAAGTGATGGCATCATTGTGATGTTGTGATGATGGAGAAGTGTAAAATATGAACTTGGTGTGGCATGCTATTGGTTATCATGTGTTGGTTAATGTATGGAATATTGTGGTATTCTTGGTATAATGATTTCATAAGTGACGTTGTCAAGGGGGAAATGACATGTTGAAGCTAAACATGTGACTTATTGTTATTGTATGTCATTATAAGGTAATTGGTGGTTAATGTTGGTTCGTTATGAACTTGTGTTGTAGAGTGAAAACATAAAGGAGGAGCGGGACTATTGTACACGCGTCTAAAATTGTGTATTCGTATTAAGAAGACAAGGTATGTAAGGTTCCTTTTTCCACATCCTTCTGCAACATGTTGTTCACATTGACATTGGACTTGTTTCAATTCTGAGAGGTTTGAAGTATCTCAAATTCAGGTTGACGTATGTTGTTATTCATATGTGTCTTATTATTAAACGCATGATGATTCGTTTGTCTCTTGTTCATTGAGTGAAGTTCCAAAAAATGTCATAACGTTATCATTCCTAAATGAACGATCTCAAGAGAGTAATAACATAAAAGAACCTATTTATTCTTGAATAGCATTTTCCAATCATGTCATGTTCTAAGTCCTCAATTATGATGATTATCTTTGTATCAATCTTTTATAAGTAAAAGTACCAATCTCATAAGATCTCATAAGAGTAACAAGAGAAGTGAGGTGCAAGTTAATATATCTATTCCCCATAAGTGACGATGTCAATCTCATGAAGCAAGAGGGAAGAAGTAATATACATATGTGTGATTCCTATTATGTCATGATCTTCAATATCTCAATCACTCTTAAGAATGGAAGTAAGAATAACAAGAGAAATAAGAGGTTTATATTAAGAAGTAATCATGGGTGGTATCCCAGGGGTTAAAATACCTAGCATGGGTCGATCCCAATAACACGGGTGGAATCCCAGGGGCGACAAAAAAGCCTAGCATGGGTCGATCCCGATACATCCCAGGGGCGATATAAAAGCCTAGCATGGGTTATGATGGTACATCCCAGGGGCGACACGAAAGCCTAGCATGGGTTAATATAACATCCCAGGGGCGATAAGCCTAGCATGGGTTAATGATATCCCAGGGGCGACACGAAAGCCTAGCATGGGTTCACATAACATCCCAGGGGTCAAAGCACCTAGCATTGGTTAATCTCATCCCAGGGGCGACAAAATAGCCTAGCATGGGTAGACCAATAAAGATGAATAAAAGATGAAGATAAGAGGAGTAAAGAACGTAATATACATGGTTTCCCACATACGGCAAGAGAGTTCATTCACATTTCTGTTTCCCTATATTAATTCCATTATTGTTGTTATTATGTATGATGAATTTCTTATGAGCCTTACATATTCAGTACATTCTTCGTACTGACCCCCTCGGGGGAATTACCTTACATGTTGCAGGTGCAGGCATTAGTAGACTTCCTCTGTAGACTGGGGATCCTTTGCATCTATTTGGTGAGCTCCAGTTGGTTCGGAGTCCCCTGAGTCCTAGATGTATATTTGTTGTGATGTTATATAAATTGTATAAAGCGGGGACTTGTCCCGACTGTAAGTTGGTCTTGTTGATGCATCTGTTAGAGGCTTTTGTAGACATATGTGGGTGTATGGATGTAAGAGACGAGTATGTAGAAGACAAATGTCTGTTTTGACTTAATGTCCTCAACGACCAAGTTTCCTAAATATATATGTATAGCATATGTTTCCATGTTCATGTTTTCCGCATAGTTGCATAAGGTTTAATAAGGTTCATACGAAGATATACATACGAATGAAAATAGGCAAAGGTTGGTTCTCTCGGGCCTTATTGGCTACGGGTGCCAATCATGTCTCGATGGGATTCGGGGCGTGACAAAAATTGAGTGGAATTTTCCCAAAATCGCCCTTTCCCTTCCCAAAATAAGTTTTGAATTAATAAAATATTTTGGGGTATTTTTCTTTATAAATCTGTGTATATTCTGTTATAGAGTCCCTATCCCACTATAGCAGAATCCGCCCGCTATGGAGGGATTGGCCAATGTTGACTCCCTCCTTAGCGAGAATTTTCTCACTAGAACGGCATCATTGTAGCAGTCTGCCACCCGCTATAGAGGGTGTAGTGATGTGCAAACTCGAGATTGCTTTCAGCTTTGCCTGTTTTGCAATGCACCCTCAAACTATGACATTTCAAACTAACCTCTTTATGTCAAGTTCGATACCGGGAGTTCTACTTACCTGAATTCATTTTCAAAAGATCCTACGGATTCCTTATCATCTTAGCTAACATAAAAATATGCTAAATCTTTTAAGATTTATCCAATTCATTCCCGGAATGCCCTAGACCATACCTTGCTCAAATTTTGTCCAAGCCTAGCCTATCATGAAATTTCTAACTCCCAATTTAGGGATAACCTTAACCCTAATTTTTGTATGCTAGACTCACTCGTAATGATGGATAAGGACATTACAATAGATACCAATTTACCCATCGTTCATCCCTGAATGATCAAACAAGCAAAATGAGCCAAATCAATAGAGAAAGAGTACATGTATCCTCAAAAAAGTAGAGGTACATATCCCATATGTCCCATTCAGTTTCTCAAGTAGCTTCCGCAACTGGGCGATACTTCCATTGGACTATTAACGACCAAATTTCTTTCATCCTCAAATTCTGGATGTCCCAATCAAGAATAGAAACTGGTTCCTCCACATATAACTTATCAATCAAAACCTAATCCCATTTAATAATGTAATTCCCATCCCCATGATATCTCTTAAGCATGGATACATGGGACAACGGATGGACCCATGACAAGCTTGGTGGCAGCACCAACATGTATGTTACTGAACCCACATCCTCAAGAACCTCAAATGGACCTATATATTGAGGGCTAATCTTGCCTATTTTTCCAAACTGCATCACTCCCTTCTTAGGAGATACTTCCAATAATAATTGTTCACCAACCTTGAATGTCATATCCCTTACCTTACGGTCTGCAAACTTATTTTGCCTACTTTGGGTTGTCAATAACTTGCTCTAAATAAACTTCACCTTTTCCTGAGCTCCCTTCTCCAATTCCGTGCCCAAAGGCTTCACACCAGCAACTTTGAAGCATCCTATAGGTGATTTACACCTTCTTTTATAGAGTACTTTGAATAAAGCCATATCAATGCTAGAATAATAGCTATTATTGTATGAAAACTCACACAATTGCAAAAATTTATCCCAATGAACATCAAAGTCAATAACACAGTCTCTTAACATATCCTGAAGCACCGCAATAACCCTTTCTGACTACTCGTTAGTCTGAGGATGAAAAGCAGTACTGAAGTCAAGCTTAATGCCCAACTCTTCATATAACCTGTCCCGAATCTTAGAGCTAAATTGCATATCTCTATCAGAAATGAGGAAATTGTCACACCATATAGCCTCAATATCTCTTTAATATAAATCTTGGCTAACTGCATAGAGCTGTAATCCACTCTAACCAAAATAATATAAGCTGACTTGGTCAGCCTGTCCACTATGACCCAAGTTAATTCATGTTGCACCAAGGCCTTAGGAAGACCTACCATGAAGTCTATAGCTATCCTCTCCCACTTACACGCATGAATAGGCATCCTCTGAAGTAAACCCGCAGGCCTTTGACGCTCGTACTTCACCTACTGACAATTGTGGCATTTAGACACATACTTCACTATATACAATCTTATCTCGGGCAACCAATAGAGCTATCTCAAGTCATGGTACATCTTAGTTGTACCCATATGAATAGAGTATCAAGAACCACGAGCTTCTACAAGAAAACCAGGAATCAAATCACTAACCCAGGGCATGCACATGCGTCTCCTCACCATCAAAACCCTACATGCATCAACTGTGGCATCATAAGCTTCACCACATACTACCTTGCTTTGACATTTGTTCAATTTCTCATCATCAAACTGTTAGGCCTTGATCTGATCAAGGAATGTTGACCTTACCTCCATGCTATCCAATACTTCATCCCTTTCAGAAACACCAAACAGCATAGAATAAGATGCCATAGTCTAAATCTCTCTATCCAAGGGTCACTTTGACACCCTCATATAAGCCAGACTACCCATACTTACTACTGTCTAGCTCAATGAATTTTCCACCACATTGGCGTTACCAGGATGGTCACATCATAATCCTTCAACAATTTCATCCACCTTCTCAGGCTCAAATTTAGATTCTTTTGAGTGATAACATTCTGTAAACTGCGATGATCCTTGAACACTTCACACTTGACAGCACAAAGATAGTTGTCTCCAAATCTTAAGTGCAAAGACCACTGCCCAAACTCCAAATCATAGGTTGGATAATTCTTCTCATGAGGCTTCAATTACCCTGAAGCATAGGCAATAACATTCCTATCTTGCATCAATATGACACCCAAACTAGAGAGTGAAGATCACAAAATACAATGAAATTTTTACCTTAAAATAGCAATAAAAGAACAGGAGTTGTAGTCAAGAATGTCTTAAGCTTTAGGAAGTTCTTTTCACACTTATCCGACCATACAATTGGCACCTCATTCTAGGCCAACCTTGTCAAGTGAGTAGCAATAAATGTAAAATTCTTGACAAACCAGTGATAATAACTAGCAAGACCCACGAAACTTCTAACCTTAGTCACAGAGTTAGGCCAAACCCAACACTTAATAGCCTCAATCTTCTAGGGACCTACATCACCCCCTTTTTCCAAACCATATGCCCTAAAAAGGCAACAGAAGACAACCAGAATTCACATTTGGAGAACTTAACATACAATTGCTTCTCTTTTAAAATTCCCAAAACAATGAGAAGATGACATGTATGTTCCTCCTTACGATTGGAGTAAACTAAAATCTGATCAATAAAGACTATCACAAAAGAATCCAAGAAAGACTTAAAGATACCGTCCATCAAGCTCATGAAAGTTGTCGGTTCATTAGTCAACCCAAATGAAATCACCAAGAATTCATAATTTCCATAGTAAGTCCTGAAAGTTGTCTTAGGTATATCCTCAGGCCGAATTTTTAACTGGTAAATAACCCAACCTCAAGTCTATCTTAGAAAAAATAAAAGCACCCTGCGATTAGTCAAAAAGATTATCAATCCAGGGCAAGGGATACTTATTCTTGATGGTAACTTTCTTTAACTACCTATAGTCAATGCACATTCTCAGGCTACCATCCTTTTTTATAACGAACAACACTGGAGCACCGCGTGAAGAAGCACTAGGATGAATGAACCCCTTATTAGGTAACTCTTAAAATTAAGTCTGGAGTTCCCTCTACTCTATTGGAGCCATTCGATAGGGTGGAATATAAATGGGGAGAGTGCCGACTCCAAGTCAATACAAAAGTCAATGTCCCTGACCGGAGGCATACTAGGAAAATCTATGGGAAACACCTCCTGAAATTCTGACACCACGGGGACTAACTCAATAGAAGGAGATTCTTCACTAATATCCCGTAGATGTGCTGGAAAAGCAGAACACCCTCTCCCAACTAACTTTTTAACCCAAATAAAAGATATAATTTTCACAGGCTTAGGCTAGAAACACCTTCCCACTTTAACATATCTATTCTAGGCATCTCTAAGGTACGAAGATAGCCATTACAATTTCAAATAGCATTGCAATGTCAATGTCAACCATATCCAAGATTATCAAATCTTCCCAAGTCTGGAAACCCATGAACAAAACAGAACATGAACGATACACATGGGTCACTACCACAGAGTCTCCAACTGGAGTAGACATATAAACAGGAAAGTCAAGTGTATCACAAACTAAATCCAATCCCAAGGCAAATCTAACAGACACATAAGAATAAGTGGAACCCGAATCAAATAAAATGGTATCCATCTAGTCACAAATGAGAATAGTACCTGTAATGATAGCATCAGATTACTCGATATTGATCTTCCTTGGGAAGGCATAATAGTAAGCTTTATCATCAAGGTGGGCAACCACCCTAGCAAGATGCACTCCACCCTTACCTGTATTACTGTTACCTCACTTTCTACTATGTCCTCCCTGATTATTACCCCGCCCACCTTGTGGACGACCCTTACCATTACCATTACCTCTACCACCTCTTCCAGTAGCAACCATAGCCTTAGACTGCTACTAGCCTTGTAACCCAGCCTGTCTCTAAGGATACTCTCTATTGAAGTGCCCCACCGCACCATAATTATAATAACCTCACTCAAGAGAAGGCCTGTTGGCCAAAGAATAAGAAGCTCTTTGACCTCTAGCAACTAAGGGCTGTTGAATAACTCCTGACTGACCACCTATAGAAGTATGCAGAGCTGACTGAAGAAGGCGAGCCAAATTGGCCTGCCGGCTATGACCCTTGCAATAAGAACCGCCAAGTTACCCTCATTCCGAGACTTCTTCGGTAACACCTTTGCCTGGCTTACTTACTTTACCCATTCTACATTTTTCATATAACCAGCAACCTTATTGACGATCTTCTCGGTAGACGTCATGTGAATAGTCAAAACTCACAAATCAGTGTTCAGGCCCATCACAAACAATTGAACTCTCTCCTCCTAGGTACCAAGTAACTGAGTAGCATAACAGAACAAGGAATAAAACTTAACCACATGGGCTGAAACTGATATATTACCCTGCTCAAGGGATAAAAACTCATACTTCTTGCGATTATGAAGAGTACGGGGTACATACTTCTCCAAAAATAAGGTATGAAACTGAGCCCATGTCAATGAAGGAAAAACTGGTGACTGACGCTCCACATATGCCCTCTTCCACTATCTGGCATCACCTTTCAGCTGGAAAGTAACAAATTGCATATCATGCTGCTCAACAATACCCATTTTATGTAGCCTTTCCTAACAATCAACAATGAACTCAAATGCATCCTCCGTCTCAAAGCCAATAAAAGTATGATGCTATATCTTTAAGAACTTACTAAGCATGTCATACTCAGTCCCAGTCATGAGAGAACCTAATACCGGGCGAGGAAAAATCTCAGTCCCCAAGGCCTCACCTATTCTAGGAGTAACTATAGTAGTCGGTTGAACACCTGGAAATAAATAATCAGGCATAGCAGGAGTGGCCCCAGTAGCGGCCAATCTACTTAGAAAAGAAAGCACCTATAGAATCATCTCAAAAGACAAAAGGGAAGGGTTGCCCCTCCAATATATCCTCATCCTTCTCATAATGATCCTGGGGTGGGAGAGGTGTTACTGACCTCTGACGATCCAAATTAGCTGTTGGCCGAGCTCCACCCCTGGCGGGTGTTACTCTCCCTCTTCCCCTTTCCCTACCCCTTTTGTGTCCTTATACCAAATAGTTGGTTCCACAACTAAAGCTACTGGTGTAGGGGTTGTGGCTATGGCTCTATTTGATCTAGTATTCACCATCTACAGACAAAAGAATGAAGAAGGTCATATACCAATTTGTATCACAAAATACCAATTGGAATCAAGTTATAGCATGAAAGAAGAAAGAGATAATAGTTTCCTAAGGTTCTATAGCCTCTCAAAGAAAAGTATAGATGTCTCTGTACCATTCCGCAAGACTCTACTAGATCCATTTTGGTACAACAAGATTAATGAAACAAAGGCTCTAATAACAACTTTTTCACGACCCAAACCCCTCATGAAAGGCACCTACACTAACCCCCGATGGAAGAATCATCTAACCATAAAACATGTAAACCCAATACTTAGGCATAGTAAGGTAAACTAGTTGTTACATTAATTATGATAATGTCATCAAATAATCTAATGATAATCCAACAAAAATAATCAACACCTAACAATAAAAGTCATTGTACCAAAACTACTACAAAGTCAATAAACAGGTTTATCCCAAAACAACTGAAAATGTCTAAGTTTGAAACAATAAACCAGAAACTGAATGAAGAAATCATGACAACCCGAATGATGTAGAATGCTATCAGCTCTATAGCTAAGGTCTTGATACAGTCTCCAAAAAATTCTCTACACTCAATAAAAAAAAGAACATGAGTAGTATCAGTACACAAGAAACAATAGAGTACTGGTAGAGTGACCGGCCAACCCAAAATGAGAAATATGAACAAGTAACCATAACTTAGTAAACAAAGAAAAACCATGAACACCTACCATGTAACCTTACTTCAAGTTCATAACACTTAACCTTATTTAACAACATCATGGAATTTAGCCAATACAAGTCAACATGGATAACAAGTCAAGTAAGGACCATGACTACGAACAAGACTCCAAGTCAACAACTATGACTCAAGCAAATATGTCAGCCATGTCTCAATTACAAAACCAAATAGATAATACAGAGTTATGACAATCTTGCAATTAAACCTGAACAACTCAAGGATCCATTCTAGCAACAACTATGGCAACAATTATAAATCTCATTTACATAAAAAAAAAAACCAAACACATCAAGTAAACACATAAACCTGGTTCACTCAAGGAACTAATGTAACAAGTTAATACTTAAGCTTGATTCACTCAAGGAACCAACATAACAAGTAAACACATAATCCCTGGTTCACTCAAGGAACCATCACACTCACCTGTACCTTGTACATATATGTTAAGGGTCTTATGGTCGCCCACTAGCCATGATCTGCAAGGGATGAGCTCTTGTACATGTACCAAATCCTTGACATCAAGTGTCTGCCAACCTTATATCAGCCAATCCCATGAACATATCAAAATACTGGTACATCCCACAATAATGACAAATATCACAACCACAATGATAATAAAAAATTACTTGTAAACACCAACATGCTTTTCATATAAGTTCGTTACATGTGTTTAACACTTAGAATATCAAATAGTCATTCACTTTCATTGAACATGCATTCTACGAAGCAATACGAAGGAAAAGTTAGCATGCAGACATAAAACAAGTTGGGTTTCAACTACATTAAACCATCATCTACCTCAATCCAAACCTGAAATGCTCAAGAAAACTTGAGCCTTCCCTTTTCTAGAAACCTCGACTTGATTGTGGTCTAATAATAGGAATATAACACATAATCAACCAAATAACCTATAATATCGAGGATTATAACCTAACATCCAACCCTCAAGGCCAAATTCATGATCATCCCTTCCATTCTAGGTTTTTTCTACCATAATTCAACTTTAATACTACCAATTTCATGGTTACAATAGTTAATTACCAACACGCAAGAGTAAATTAACAATCTTTAACCAAAACCCAAGGGTTTTCTACCCAATTCACTTAATTGCACTCGAAAATTAGCTAGGTTAAGTCAAATCATCCCCAGAAACCCAAAAATGAATTATTTCTAGAAGTTTACCATCAAACTAAGAGTTAACAGAAGGAATTACTTACCTTTATGAGGAATTAAATGAAAATTAAGTGAAATTTGCCCAAAATTGCCCTTGCCCTTCCCAAAATGTGTTTAGAAGTAATAAAAAATTTTGGGGTATTTTTCTGCATAAATTCATATATATCCTGCTATAGCGGCCTTATCGTGTTAAAGCAGCCTCGCTATAGCAGAATCAAACCACTATGACAGGATTGACCAATGCTAACTCCCACTCTAGCGGGAATTTTCTTGCTTTCCCACTATAGTAGTGTCATCATAGCGGTCCGCCACCCGCTATATTGGGTGTGGCGAGGTAGAAACTCGGGATTGCTCGCATTTTTTCCATTTTTGCAATACACCCTCAGACCATGACATTCTGGACTAACCCATTAACATCAAGCTTGATATCGGGAGTTCTACTTACCCGAATTCATTTCTAAAAGATCATACGGATTGCTTATCGTCTTAGCTAACATAAAAACATGCTAAATCTTTTCATATTTATCCAATCCATTCACAAATTTCCCTAGACCATACCTTGTTTAGATTTTATTCAAGTCTAACCTATCCTAAAATTTCAAACTCCCAATTCAGCCAAAACCTTAACCCAAATTTTGTACGTAAGACTCACCCATAACGACAAAAAGTTACAATAAGTAATTTTTATGCAAATGTCGTTGATCAATACATAATTAACAAAAAAATATTGGGTTTTCTGATTTGGAAAGTTTCTCATAACAAACATACACCATATGAGCCCATAATATACAACCTCTTACATGGTTGGAAGATATATTTTATACCTTTCATGGG
Organism: Capsicum rhomboideum; assembly: GCA_031232105.1. Taxonomy (NCBI): domain Eukaryota; kingdom Viridiplantae; phylum Streptophyta; class Magnoliopsida; order Solanales; family Solanaceae; genus Capsicum; species Capsicum rhomboideum. The sequence goes on from CP124711.1 coordinate 118,689,511, forward strand.
TATAGAAAAAAACTGAAACTATAGATCCATAATAGGCCTCTGTGGGCTAAAAGAGGAATCAGTTGACATGCGAAACTATCCTACCTTATTCTTGCATAAATAGTTTTGGGGTAAGTGTTATCTGAACTCATACCCCTCTCGATGTTAAATAGTCCTCCCAAAACTATATATGTTCAGAACATATTACATGTATAGTAAGCTGAAATTGTATTGTGAGTCTTTGCTCAATATATAATCTTTAAAACATATTTGGTTGCGAGCCTATGCTCGATTTACTTCCTATCAAATACATTTTTCATAATTAAGAGAAATTGTAAGTTTTCATGGACATGAGCTTTCAACTATCAAACCACTTTCATAGTAAATATGAGATAATGCAATAAAAATTGATACAAACTTTTAAAAAATCACAAGAAAGTTCATAAGGTTTATACAATAGTCCAAAAACAAGAACTTCAAATCAGGGTTAAGGAATGACCACAATTTCATGGAATTCTATAGTTTCTCATATCTAAACCACAATAAGTTCAACCCATGAAGTAAAGGAATTGATTTGAGAATTTGGGGTTAAAAATCCTAACTTGGTTTCAAACTAAAACATGCTCTTAAACTATGAATCATGGAGAAGGACAAGGTTCCCACTCTAAAACAACCTTACATACCTTGAACATTCCAAAACTAGAAGAATAGTCTGTATTTTTTATTTGTAGGACTTCAGTAAAGTTTTCCTAAAGAACCCCAAGATTTTATGATCAGGAATTTTGTTAGAATCCTAAAATTTGGGTAGAATACATGAATTTAACTTAAAAATGGTGGAGATGACCTATCTAGCCTTAGGAGGAAGGAAAAGAGCTTTGGGAACTGATAGGGTTGGCCTAGAAGGGGAAAAGCAAGAAAATAAATGTCCCACATGAGCTTCAGAAGTTTTAAAATTATCTGAATACGGTCCATTTCACAGACTGTAGACTAATTTCATAGATCGTGAACCTGTCTCTTAAAATTTTGTGAGATTTTAAAATCTCTAGAATATTTTCATAATTTGGTTAACAGACTATGGATTAGGTTTGCTGGCCTTGGAAACTTGGCAACTTAAAATTCTTTTGGTTGGCTTTCATGGTTTGCTTCACTAACCATGCACTGGTTGTATGGTCCATAGAAGTAATTATGAATCGCTTAGGTCTTGTCTAAGCTAGTCCAAACACTATATAAGTGTAGATTCAAAATCCAAGGTGTTACAGGAATCTTTTACTCAACAAGTCCTATAATTGATACTTCAACTCCTTTAGTTCCTTTTAGAGCCATCCTATAAGGAGGTATCAAAATGGACTTAGTAACCGACTCCAAATCAATGCCAAATTCAATATCTTAATTTGGTAGAACACCCAAAAGGTCTATAGGGAACCCATCCTAAAACTCTATAACCACCCTCATTGATTCCAAAGTAGGCGTGTCAATACTAGTATCATAAACATAATACAAATCAAATAGTCACCCCTTCTCAACAAACCTCTAGGCCTTAAGGAAAGAAATCACTCTCGTAGGATATGAATCATGTGTACCCTTCCCTCTAACATCAGTGCACCTAGCATAACTAAAGTAATTGTCTTGGCATGAAAATCCAAAATAGTGTGATATGGTGAAAGAAAATCCATGCCAAAAATCATATCAAAATCTATCAGTTTCAAAATAATCAAATCTACCCATGTATCATAGTCCAAAAGTGTCATAACATAGGATCGCTACACCTGATCCACCACTAAAGAATCAACTATGGTGTAGAAATACAAGTAGATATAGAAGGAGACTTACATTGCAAACTAAACCCAAAAATATACACAAATACAAACAAAAAGATATGTAGACCCATGGTCAAATACAGTTAAAGCTAGTCGAGAGCATACCAAAACCATACTTTTGATAACTATATCAGAGCTCTCACCTTTGGTGAAGGCATCAGATAACCTTAATACTATCGAGTTCGCTTGATATGAAGGAAATCCCTTATGTAATACCTAAGCTTTCCTTACATAAAATAATGTCTACGGGCTAGAATATGACTAGAAGAGTCTGAAAAAATGGAATAGCCTCTAAGGCCAAAGGGCGACCTAACTGATACCTTATGAGAATCAAGTCCCATATCATAAATACAACTACCAAGTTTATAGGGCTTCTTGCCCTTGTTCTCCTCATGTCTCAAAACAAACTCTTCAAAAAACTTCTAAGTAAGTTGATCCCATGAGAGAGGTTACCCAACATGCCTACCCTCAAAAATGGTCTTCCACTACTATCTGGTTAGTCCAAACAACTTGAAAGTGATTAAATCCACTCTATTAGAGCCTACCAACCCCAATGCATGTCATCACCTATAGTAACTAACCAAAAATCCATAAGCATCAAAATTGGAATCCCTAATAAACTGGGAAGATCCACCCTCATGAACTCTTCCAACCACCTATGTCCCTCTACTAGCATAGTGGATAAGTTCACTGGCCATGGAGTAATACCCAGCAATAACACACCAATACTAGAAGAATTTATGGCAATGGATGACTATGTCTCTAGAGTCTATAGCCCAAAAGTAGTGCGCTTACAAAAAGTCTAAGTCATCTCGTCAAGGAAAACTAATATTCGTATCAAGGCATCTTGAAGAACAAGAATAGAATTAAACCAAGTGGTGTTTGTGCTGAAATCAACCCCACTATCTTGATCAAACCATCATCATTAGTAACTCCTAAATCCAAAAGCGGCCCAAAACTGACTTTAGATAACCCTAATGCTCGAGCCTTACCTATACCTCATCCTCAACCTCTACGCATACCAAGGATATAGGCTCCAAACCTCTATCCAATGCAAAACATGTGTAATTACCCAAATCATTATTATGCTAAATTAGGAGGTAAAATATTCACCTAGTCTTGTTGTAAGCAATTTTTAAGAAATTCAGGGCTAGTCTAGTATTGATGAATTTTGAGGGTTTACTAATCTAGGGAAACACCACTATCACATAAGAACATGATTTCCCTAGATTAGGAAACACCACTATCACATAAGAACATGAATGGCTAATTTCGGAAATCATGGAACATGTGACATATCTATATACACATTTGAGAAACTTGGCCGTTGAGGCCATCAAAACAAGACTTCATGAGTCATCTTATATACATATACCCACATGCGTCTACAAAAGCCTCTAACAGATGCATTGACCAAAGCAAACTAAAAGTCGGGACAAGTCCCCGCTTCATACAACATGTACATCACCAAAACATATATACAACTGTGACTCGGAGAAGCCCTAAATTAGCTGGAGCTCACCAAAGAACCGCAAAGAACTGGAAATCTATTGAGGAGGCCTACTGGTACCTGCGCCTGCAGCAAGTAAGGTAAATTCCCCAAGAGGGGTCAGTACGGAATAAGTACTGAGTATGTATGGCTCAAATGAAACTGTACAATACATGAATATTTCAATGGACTCAAAACAAATAAATAACCAACGTGAATAAGTCACCTTTTGGCATTTTGGAAACCATGTGTATTGCTTTCATTACTTTCTTTGCTTTCTTTACTTCAATGCTTGTTTGTCAATACATGTGTCATAATGTACCCGGGCCCCGACTGATCAGTGGGTATTTACATAACATATCGTTATGTTGGGATCGGCTCGAGCTAGGATTATGCCCCTAGAGCTGCCACCCATAAATCAATGCATCGGGATCGGCTCGAGCTAGGCTTATGCCCCTAGAGCTGCCACCCATAAATCAACATATCAGGTTTGGCTCGAGCTAGGTTTTCACCCCTAGAGCTGCTCCCTGTCAGGTTCGTCTTGAGCTAGGATTTCTCCCCCAAAGCTGCCCCCTGATCCAATAATCTCGGGATCGGCTAGAGCTAGGCATTTCGCCCCCAAAGCTGCCACCCATACTCAAACATTAACCATATTTGCATTACTTTATTCAATACTTTGAGATTGATACAATGATGGTCATAACTTTACTTGAAGCTTTGGATCATTAACCAATGAGTGAGAGACATGTGAATAGCATTATTGGAAACATTACCTCATTGGAAACATAACATTATTGGAACTATTGGACAATAATCAATGGATAAGATACATGAGTATAATCACTATTGGAACTTTGGAACACAACCTTATTGGGCTTTTGGAATACTATTCATGGACATGAGACATGAGATTCACAATTGATCAATAAGTAGGAAAGATGTAGTAGAGACAATTGATAACCGGATATAGGATACCTTAGTACATTTCGGGAATGAGTAGGTACCATAACAAAGTGTACACTATATGCTGCAGGTGACCTTTGGCAGTTGCCAGAGGCACCTGCGTTGGTACCTACGCCCGCAGGTGCTTTGTCTGCGAGGGTGGTTGCCCGTTTCGGCCAAAAAAGGTCTCTTTTGGGTCTTTTTTATGCAATGAATGGTCCATGATCACAATCAAACATATTTTAAAATATTTTTGATCATATTAAACACAAAAATTCAGCCATAGTCTCACAACACACATAACAACACCCAAAACCACATTTCACAGCCCATACGGCACCAAAACCATAACCAATTTCACAATAACAATTCCAAATGTTATGCACAAGAATAAGACAAAGTAAGACTATAATCACATCTCACATGTCAATATTTACTCCACCAATTTCACTTTATTCAAAACCACAAGTCCATAGTCAAGTTTACAAGACAAATCACCCTCCGATTTAGCAACATGTACACTTCACTTATTGTGAACTTCTCAAAGCTCCACCAACATAACCAAAATAATATACACCATATATTATGCATAAAATATATTAATACATCATAATAAACACTTTCCAAGTCTTACCAATTGATGATCTTGGCCAAAAGAGTGACTTAGGGTTCTTGAGAGCAAATGAGATAATTTTTGGAAAAGTCTAGAAAAACATGGGAGCTTAATGAAATAAAAATCTGATTTTCCCCTTTATATAGTCCCTCATGTCTCCCTTATCTTTTCCTTAGCATTTAATGCAATGTTGATTGGTCAAATGGATCAAATTTGGAAGTGTTGAATATGGCACTTTGTGTTTTTGTAAAAGATGTGCCATTTATGGAATTTAAACTTGGAATATGACTTGTGGTTTAGATAAAAGAGCATGATATGGATAAAATATCAACATGTATGGTGTGATTATGGTACTAAACTTGTTATTTTTCTATAAGTGTAAATTAGGGGATTTTGGCCGATTTGTTGGTGTGAGGTGTATTGAAGTGAATTGATGGAACCATTGTGATGTTGTGGTGATGTAGAAGTGTAAAGTATGAATTTGGTGTGACATGCTAGTGGTTTAGGATATTGGTCAATGTTGAGAATATTGTGGGATTATTGGTATGATAGTTTTGTAAATGGTATTGTTGGTGTGATAGTTTCACACATGGTATAATCAAGAGGGAAATGACATGTTAAAGCCAAACATGTATCTCATTGTCGTTGTATGCATTTGTAAGGTAATTGGTGGTTAATGTAAACTCCATTGTATATTTGTGTTGTAGAGTGAAACATAAGGAAGGAGCGGGACTATTGTATTCACGTATAGAATTGAGTGTTCATATTGAGACGATAAGGTATGTAAGGTTACTCTGTCCGTATTTTTCTGCAGCACATATTGTTCATGTTGTCATTGTCCTTTTTCCATTCCGAAATGTTAAGAAGGTATCTCCTTTCAAGTTGTCATATGTTATTATTCTCATGTATCACATAATTATGGACATGATTCCAAGTTCCAATAATAGTATGTTCCAAAGCTTCCATAATGTTAAAATTACTACCAAGTACAAATCTCATGAACTTAAAAGACTTAGTAATGCACTTATGTGTTTCCAAAAAGGTTATGAACCCCCCAATGTATCAATCTCAGTAAAGTAAAAGAGAGAAGTAATCCAATGAAGTAATGGAAGAAGTAGTTCCCGTATGGTGACTTTATGGTTACCTTATGATTTTCCTTATGGTTACTTTAACATTATTTTCATATTACTTTATAATTACTTTATGGTTCTTTGAGTGTGGGTGATAGCTTTAGGGGGGAAAGGCAAACTTGATGCCAAACCTGCTTCCTTGTTTTCCGGGTGGTAGAAGTGGGAAAGATCAGTGGGGCGGAAGCCCAGCTTGACGCCGAACTTTATTATATTCACTGGATCAAGGGGGAAGCTCAGTGAGTCAAAAGCCAAACTTGATGCCGAACCTGCTTCCTTGTTTTTCGGGTGGTAGCAGGGGGGAAGCTCAGTAGGGTAAAAGCCTAGCTTGTTCCCGAACTTGAGACGGTTGCATATTGACGGTTGCATATTGATGGATGCATTGCATATTGATGGATGCATTGCATATTGACGGTTTCATATTAACGGTTCTACATTATTGATCAATATCTATTGACGGTTCTAACAGTTAACGGTAACGGGCATAAAGGCAAATGGAGTAATGAACATAAAGTACCTATTTCCACACATACTAAATGATGATTGATCCACATTGACTATTCTCTTGAAATCAAGTTCATTGAGGTGTTTAAGTTTCATGAAGTTCCTTATAGCCTTGCATACTCAGTACATTCTTCGTACTAACCCCCTTTGGGGGACTTACTTTGTTTGTTGCAGGGACAGGTGTTAGTAGACCTCCACAATAGGCTACGGGTTATCCGCGGATCATTGGTGAGCTCCCAGTTGGTTCGGGGCTTTTCGAGTCACATGTGTATATTATTTTGGTTTTGTAATTATTGTATAAAGCAGGGACTTGTCCCGACTATAGGTTGTCGTGTTCATGTATCGGTTAGAGGCTTTGTAGACATATGTGGGAAGGTTAATGTAAGAGATGTGTATTCTATTTCACTTGACGTCCCTAACGTCCAAGTTTCATATATTGTTAAGTTTTCCATGACTTCCGCCTAGTTGTACGAAGTAGAATAAGATTCATACTAAAATATGTCTGCGAGTGAATAGGAGCAAAGATTGGTTCTCTCGGGCCATATCGGCTTTGGGTGCCAGTCCGACCCGAATGGGATTTCGGGTCATGACAAAAGTGGTATCAGAGCAGGTCGTTCTAAGGGTGTCTACAAAGTCGTGTCCGAGTAGAGTCTTGTTCATGGATGTGTTGTGCACCACATTTATGAGCAGGAGGCTATGGGGCATTTAGCGGATGTTGTTTCTTTTCTTCACTTCTAGATCGTGCAATAGAGCCAGTTGTAAGTTGAATTGTATCTGATCATGGGAATTGTTTTTCTATGGTATAGTAAGAAATGTCGAGTACAAGAAGAGGCAAGGAAAAATGGAAGAAGCTAGATAGGATTGGCGGAGAAGGACCTAGTAACTTACCACCCGAACGGGTTGAGAAAGATGAACCTGAGAGTGAGTTTACATCGCGGGCTTCTTCTACTTTTCCAGCTCCAGAAGAGCCGAGAAGGAGAGAAGAACCTGTTGAGCCACCTGTTAATGTCACTGACCAGTATTTGAGAAATGCAGTATATATGTTGATTCAGCTAATTGCAGCACAAAATCAAGGATAAGCTGTCCCAACGACGAGTAATGACAGTAAGGCTAGGGCAGCTAGTCGAAGGATGCAGGATTTCTTGAAATTAGACCCTCCTATATTCACTGGATCGGATCTTAATGAGGACCCACAAGATTTTATTGATCAAATCAAAAGGGCCTTGGATGTTATGCACATATTTGGTGTAGAAACAGTTGAACTCGCGGCGTATAGATTGAAAGGGGAGGCTATATTATGGTATGAAGATTGGCAGCGAGCTAGGGGATTTGGTGCACCCCGGGCTAGCTGGGAAGAATTTCAAATGGCATTCCTGGATCACTACCTTCCATATGAGATTCGGGAGGCACGCGCAGATCAGTTTCTAAATCTTCGCCAAGGGAATATAAGCGTTCGGGCGTACAGTCTTCAGTTTAATTCCTTGGCCAGATATGCTCCCCATATGGTAGACACTATGGATGATAGAGTTCATCGGTATGTGGATCGATTGGATCCATCATTGGTCAGAGACTGTACCATTGCTGCTCTGAATAAAGATATGGATATAGCCAGAATACAGGCTTTTGCACAATAGATAGAGGATCAGAGGGAGAGAAGAAAGATGCACAAAGAAGAAGAGGGGCCATCAAAGAAAGCTAGACCTATGGGACAGTACATGGTGTCCCAAGGAGAATTTGGACCTCGGGATTTTAGTACACCGCCGAGACCATCACTTTCTCATCCTATAGGCAATCACGTTGGGAAAAGTAGTTGAATGCGAGGTTCACAACTAGTGGGGTTAGAGCAAGGATGTATGGACCAATCGGGGTTTCCTCGCCAACCGTGTCCATACTGTGGAAAGCTTCATTTAAAAGAATGTCGGTTTGGGACCAATATTTGCTTTTGGTGCGGTATGTCTGGGCACATGGTGAGAGATTTCCCAATAAGGGGCACGGGCATTATGATGCGACCTATGGGATCAACCGTTGTACCGTCATCATCAGTTCCTTTCTTAGGCTAGGATGTACAGCCGGTTGGTCGTGGTAACGGTACTAGAGGAGCAGTCAACACTAGTGGGATACAGGATCATAATTATGCTCTAGCGGGTCAGCAGAATGTGGCGGCCTATCCTGATGTAGCTACAGGTACATTATCAGTTGTTTTCATAATGTATATACCTGCGCATAGATTGATCCGGATTCTACAGTATCATATGTTACTCCATTGACCATCTGGAGTATTTACGCTTGTTGGTGAATCCACTATAGTTAAGGGATTATATCGTAACTATATAGAATCGGTTTGTGAGCATGCTACGGTGGATTGCAGAGCTAAGAAAGTCCATTTTTATTTCCTAAAAAATGACCCATAGACATCAAGACGTTCTTGGGTATGTATTGATGCAGCATGGTAACGTAGTATCTTATGCCTCAAGATAGTTGTGACCACCGAGAGGAATTAGCCCACATATGATTGGATTTAGCAATGGTAAGAGTTGTTTTAAGATATGGCACCACTATTCATATGGGGTTCAGTTTGATATATCTATATACTGATTACAAGAGTTTGCGATATCTCTTTAAATGGAAAGATCTAAACTAAAGATAGCAAAGGTAGTTGGGAATATTAAAAGGCTACAAAGTTGATACATGACAACATCCCGGGAAAGCATATGTGATAAAAGGTGCATTAAGCCGCAAAGCAATAGGAAACACTAAGGGTCATGTTACGAAAAATCAAGGTATAGTCAGGGTGGCTAGTTCGTCTTCTTGTGACTCTAGATGAAAGAATTATAGTATACAATGAAGCAGAGTCCTCATCGGTAGATGAGAGAAGGAAAGGAAGTATGTAAATCTTGTTCCTTTCAGTTGAAAAAATAAATAATAAATAATGATATTCGGAAAGAAAGGGGGAAATTGTCCAAGACTTGGGAAATTTGCGTATCTAGCAGCACTAGTCCAAGAACTCTTCATAGTTCATTCAGTATTTCCCAATGCTCTGAAAGTGTATAGGAGACTATTCTGTATTGTTCTTAGTGGAGATCTATAAGTCACGTAGGATCTCACACATGAAAAGGTACTTATTGTTACCTATTGTTGTTCTAGATCGATAAGTGAAGGAATTAAGAGATGCAGAAGTAGCTTTCGTAAAGGTGCTATTGGAGGAATTAGAATGTAGAATAAATCACAAGGGAAACCGAAGAACTAATGAAGTCTAAGGTACTCGTAATTGTTGTACATGGAAGAAAAAGTTCACGATAAAGAATTGGAGTCATAATAAGTAAGTCTTTACAAGTACTACGTGTGTAGGTGATAATGTGAAGGATTCACTTCGACTTAAGTTGTTAGAGTGAAACAAATTTACTAACATTCGAGAACGAATGTTTCTAAGAGGGGAAGAATGTAACACCCCGTACCTTCCCAACCCTATTTGACGACGTTGAACAATGTGTACTTAGGTGGCAAGATGCCATGAATATGTGTTTTATAGTGTCATTGGTGAAACCATAATACCCCGTACATTCCCTATTTGACACCTCGAAGTCATGTTTAGTTAGTGTTGAGAGCAATAAGTAAGTATTTGGTAGTGCTTTGATGGGATATTGGAAGGTATGCTAGTGTTTGCAAAAAGGAAAAAAACAATGTTTCAGTGCCACAAGAGGTGCCAGGCGCTGGTTCTGGCGCCCAAACCAGCAAGCTTTTAAATCTCAGTACCCTGGTGGGCGCCAGGCGCTGGCTGGGGCGGCCAAACCAGCAATGCCTCCAAAATTTGTCTAAGTGTCCAAGGGTGCCCGGGGACGTATCGGGCTGATTTTTGCCACGTTTCTTATAAAACCATGAGTATATACATGAAATGAGTAAAGTATTATATTGGTGTGATAAAATTACTCGTGAACGAATTTGGCATCAAAATGACGATTTTACCCTTGTGGTCAAAATAAGCCATACGTGGCTAGAATTGTTTGTTTTTGGGATTGAGGCAACGAATATGAATTCCGTGAGTGGTAATATCATTGTAACGTGTATGAAATGAATTAAACATGAGAAATTATGGATTTTATTGGGTTAAGGGAATTGGGCCCAAAAAGGACCCAAAATGAAAAAAGAAAACATGGGCCAAGAATGGGTCAAATGACCCCTTATTCTTTTGACCAAGAAATAATTGAGAAAGGGAATTCAAAGGCCTATAAAAGGGGCACAAAATCAGATTTTTAATACAAAGAACACACATGCTTTTCTATCTTTTTTTCTTGAGAATTCTAGAACACCTTATTTTTGGCTCTCAAACCCTAAGTCATCTTTGGATCAAGATCATCATCTTCCAAGCTTAGGTAAGTGTTTATTATTATGGATTAACATATTATATGCCTGGGGGAGTATGTATATCATGTTGGTTATGCTTGAAAGTGTTGAACATGGCACTTTGTGTTTTTGTAAAAGATGTGCCATTTATGGAATTTAAACTTGGAATATGACTTGTGGTTTAGATAAAAGAGCATGATATGGATAAAATATCAACATGTATGGTGTGATTATGGTACTAAACTTGTTATTTTTCTATAAGTGTAAATTAGGGGATTTTGCCCGATTTGTTGGTGTGAGGTGTATTGAAGTGAATTGATGGAACCATTGTGATGTTGTGGTGATGTAGAAGTGTAAAGTATGAATTTGGTGTGACATGCTAGTGGTTTAGGATATTGGTCAATGTTGAGAATATTGTGGGAGTATTGGTATGATAGTTTTGTAAATGGTATTGTTGGTGTGATAGTTTCACACATGGTATAATCAAGAGGGAAATGACATGTTAATGCCAAACATGTAACTCATTGTCGTTGTATGCATTTGTAAGGTAATTGGTGGTTAATGTAAACTCCATCGTATATTTATGTTGTAAAGTGAAACATAAGGAAGGAGCGGGACTATTGTATTCACGTATAGAATTGAGTGTTCATATTGAGACGATAAGGTATGTAAGGTTACTCTGTCCGTATTTTTCTGCAGCACATATTGTTCATGTTGTCATTGTCCTTGTTCCATTCCGAAATATTAAGAAGGTATTTTCTTTCAAGTTGTCATATGTTATTATTATCATGTATCACATAATTATGGACATGATTCCAAGTTCCAATAATAGTATGTTCCAAAGCTTCCATAATGTTAAAATTACTACCAAGTACAAATCTCATGAACTTAAAAGACTTAGTAATGCACTTATGTGTTTCCAAAAAGGTTATGAACCCCCTAATGTATCAATCTCAGTAAAGTAAAAGAGAGAAGTAATCCAATGAAGTAATGGAAGAAGTAGTTCCCGTATGGTGACTTTATGGTTACCTTATAATTTTCCTTATGGTTACTTTAACATTATTTTCATATTACTTTATAATTACTTTATGGTTCTTTGAGTGCGGGTGATAGCTTTGGGGGAAAAAGCCAAACTTGATGCCGAATCTGCTTCCTTGTTTTTCGGGTGGTAGCAGGGGGAAAGCTCAGTGGGGCGGAAGCCAAGCTTGACACCGAACTTTATTATATTCACTGGATCAAGGGGGAAGCTCAGTGAGTTAAAAGCCAAACTTGATGCCGAACCTGCTTCCTTATTTTTCGGGTGGTAGCAGGGGGGAAGCTCAGTAGGGCAAAAGCCTAGCTTGATGCCAAACTTGAGACGGTTGCATATTGATGGTTGCATATTGACGGATGCATTGCATATTGACGGTTTCATATTGATGGATGCATTGCATATTGACGGTTGCATATTGACGGATGCATTGCATATTGACGGTTGCATATTGACGGATACATTGCATATTGACGGTTGCATATTAATGGTTATACATTATTGATCAATATCTATTGACGGTTCTAACTGTTAACGGTAACGGGCATAAAGGCAAATGGAGTAATGAACATAAAGTACCTATTTCCACACATACTAAACGATGATTGATCCACATTGAGTATTCTCTTGAAATCAAGTTCATTGAGGTGTTTAAGTTTCATGAAGTTCCTTATAGCCTTGCATACTCAGTACATTCTTCGTACTGACCCCTTTGGGGGACTTACTTTGTTTGCTGCAGGGACAGGTGTTAGTAGACCTCCACCATAGGCTAAGGGTTATCCGCGGATCATTAGTGAGCTCCCAGTTGGTTCGGGGCTTTCCGAGTCACATGTGTATATTGTTTTGGTTTTGTAATTATTGTATAATGTGGGGACTTGTCCCGACTACAGGTTGTCGTGTTCATGTATCGGTTAGAGTCTTTGTAGACATATGTGGGAAGGTTAATGTAAGAGATGTGTATTCTGTTTCACTTGATGGCCCTAACGGCCAAGTTTCATATATTGTTAAGTTTTTCATGACTCCCGCCTAGTTGTAAGAAGTAGAATAAGATTCATACTAAAATACGCTTGCGAGTGAATAAGAGCAAAGATTGGTTCTCTCGGGCTATATCGGCTTCGGGTGCCAGTCTGACCCGAATGGGATTTCGGGTCGTGACATTTTCTTTGGGAGGCTACAGGGTTTTAGGAAAAAGAATTCCTTTCTTTCTTCCTTTTGTGCTATTACTTGATTTCAATTGGTATCTGGTGATCCAAATTGGTATCTAATTCATTCACTCTTGTTCACATATGGTGAATATTCATTCCACCATAGTAGTAGCAGCCGCACTCACAGCAGCACCAGTAGTAGCGCCCGCACCTGTTTAGGGTAAACCTCGAGTTAGGGGCAGAGCTCGGAAGGGAGGATGGAGGGTAGCACCTGGTAAGGGTAGAGACCAGGCATCCAGAGGGCTGACAAAACAAATATCATCATCACCTCCCCCACAATAGGATGCCCTAAATCTTGCTTAGAATAAAAAACTGGTGGTTGAGAAGAAGAAAATGGTAGCTCCAGAGAATGTGGAACCAATACTGAATAGTGCAGCCCCGGTGCCTTTATCCGCAAAAGTAATTCAGTAAATGTTGCGATTCTTGAGTAGCTTGGGTGGCACTAGCCACACTTTAATTATTCCATCTTTTTCGCCCCTAGCCTTGCAACACGTTATTGTTGTAGCACTAAGGATGAACGAAGGCTTTGAAATAGAGGTGTATCCCTAATAGGTACTTTGGCTAGTGAAGATTGATGATGAATATGGAATATTCTACAAGTTCATGAAGATAAATCCCCCAGTATTCCAAGGTACAGAGTCAAAGGAAGTATTTGAATTCTTGATAGTTTGTTATGAACGTCTACACAAGATGGGTATTGTTGAAAGGTATGGTGTGGAGTTTGTTTTTTTAGCTGTATGCCGAAGCCAAGCAATGGTGGAAGTCACATGTAGAGTGCAGGGCTACCTTACCTCCACTCACTTCGGTACAAGTTCAAAATGTATTCTTTGAGAAATATGTTCCCCACACTTATCATAATCAGAAGAAGGATAAGTTATTAAAGTTGGAGCAGGGTAACATGTCTGTGGCGGCTTATAAGGACAAGTTTCATGCCTTGTATCTATATGCACTACAGTTGATCACCTCAAAGGAGGAGCGGATTAGGTACTTTGTGAAGGGTCTAAATTTTGGGATTCAGTTGGTTACCTTATATATGGTTGCATCTAGTAAGTCTTTTCAGGATATAGTTGAGTTCACCAAGAAGGCTGAGGCAATTAAGAAATAGGGAGAGGTAAAAGCAGAAGAAAATAAAGCCTAGACCTTAGGCCAGTTCAGCAGTACTTTCTCAAAGGGACATGGTTCTTCTCGACCTTATAATTTGGCTATGCCTATGTTCGAAGGGGGTCCATCTAGGGTCAGTTATTATCCTTCCTATATAGGCAGCTACACACCTCGTCTTCTTTAGTTCAGAGGCTTGCTTTGGGTATTAGGTGCCATGAGTATGGGGGGTTGGGCCATAATAGAAGGTACTTTCTTAATTTCTTATCTGCAGGTCAATTGACTCAATAGCTAACTTATACTACTCTAGTTCTAGTAGGACATCATGGTGGAGGATACCCTAAGGTTCATCCACAAGGTGGGCGTGGTGTCCAGGCTACAGGAAGGGGTGGAAACCAAGCCAACTGGGTGGAGGACAGGTTGGTAGAAATGGTGATTGGGCTGGTAGAGATAGTAGTCAAGGTAGTGATAAGGCTCATCTTTATGTTATTCCGGCTCGTCCTAAAGCAAAAGCTAATGATGTTGTTATTCCGGCTCGTCCTAAAGCAAAAGCTAATGATGTTGTGATCACATGTACTATTCCTGTCTGTGATCTTATGGCTTAGGTATTGTTTGATCCTTGTTCCACTTTTGTCTTATGTGTCTGTAAAATTTGCCTTAGGCTGGGACTTTGACTGCGAATATCTTGATATTGTGTCCACGTCGTTGGGTGTCTATATGTGTTGATCAGGTGTATTATATGTGTCTTGTGATGTTTACAGGGTTTAAGATTTTGGCAGACTTAGTGATTCTAGATATGGAGGAATTTGATATCATTTTAATGATGAGTTGGTTGTCTTCCTATCACGCCATTCTTAATTGTTATTCTAAAACTGTCACTGCAGTGATAGCAGGGATGAAGAAGTTAGAGAGGGATGGTATTTTTAAGCCTACTCTTATGTGAATAGTGTCAGCTCTTCATGCCAAGAAACTAGTAAAAAGGGGGTGCAGAGCATTTTTAGTCAATCTTCAGGAAGATAAATCTATAGTTCCTCGTGTAGCATCACTTCCATTGGTGAGGGAATTCTTAGAAGTGTTTCCTGATAGCCTTTTGGGTATGCCTCGAATTTGAGAGGTTGATTTCTATATAGGTTTAGAGCCTAAAACTCGACCATCTCTATCCCTCCCTATCATATGGCACCAGCAGAGTTGAGAGAGTTCAAATCTCAGTTACAAGAATCGTTAGAAAAGGGATTTATTCAACCAAGTGTTTTTCCTTGGGGTGTGCCTGTTTTATTTGTGAAAAAGAAGGATGGTAGCATGAGTATATGCATAGACTACCGCTAGTTGAATAAGGTGACCATTCACAACAAATATCCCTTGCCTAGAATAGATTATCTATTTGATCAGTTATAGGGAGCTGAAGTATTCTCCAAGATAGATTTGAGATCGGGCTACCACAGCTCAAGATTAAGGAGGAGGATATCCCAAAGACTATTTTTCGGACCTGTTATGGGTACTATGAGTTTCTAGTTATGTCATTTGGCTTGACCAATGCCCCAGTTACTTTCATGAGTTCAATGAATAGGATTTTTAAGTCGTTCTTGGATTCATTCGTTCTTGTGTTCATTGATGGCATATTAGTTTATTCTAAAAGTGAAGAAGAGCATGAAGCTCACATGCATATGGTGTTGAGGTTGCTTAAGGAGAACTAACTATATGCTAAATATTGTAAGGGTGAGTTCTGGTTGTCTTTGGTGTCCTTCTTGGGGCACATGGTTTCTAAGAAAGGGGTTATATAGACCTACAAAAGGTAGAGGCTGTTAAGAATAGGGTTAGGCCAATGAATGTGATAGAAATTTGGAGTTTTATGGGGTTGACTAGTTATTGTTGTTGATTTACATGGGTAAGGCCAATATGGTGGCGGACGCACTAAGCCAGAAACCAAAAAGCATAGGAAGTTAAGCATGGCTAGTAATATCAAGGCGCCTGTTGGCAAGGAAGGTACGGTTTTTGGCTAATGGTTTTCTGAGGTTGCAGGAGACTAGTGAGGGGAGACTATTAGCACAAGTGGAAGTCAGGTCCATATTCTTTGACAGAATCAAATGCAGGCAGTTTGAAGACAAGAAGCAGAATAACCTTAGGGAAAAAGTGTTGCAGAGTGAGGCTAGTGAAGCCATTCTTGATGATGAGGGAGTGTTGAGAATTCAGGGATGCTTGTACATACCCTGGGTTTGTAATTTGATTCAACTATTCTAGCAAAGGTTCACAACTCAAAGTACTTTATACATCTAGGTCCCAATAAGATGTATAAGGACTTAAGGCAACATTATTGGTGGAGAAGAATGAAGCTTGACATTGTGAATTTTGTAACCAAGTGTCAAAACTATCAGCAGGTCAAATATGAACACGAAAAACCTTGTGGTACATTTCAAAGAATGACCATTCCCTAATGGAAGTGGAAAAGAATAACCATGGACTTCATGATTGGTCTTCCCAAGAGGAAGTGTGACTCTATATAAGTCATTGTGGACCAGTTGACCAAGTCGACTCACTTTATTCTGGTAAGAGTGGGTTATAATATGGGTAAATTGGCGAAGATTTATGTGAAGGTGATTGTAAGGTTGCATAGGGTACCAGTTTTGATTATGTCAGACTGAAGTACCCAGTTCACCTCTAATTTTTGGGAGAAATTCCAGTCAGAGTTGGGGTCTAGATTGGACCTAAGTATAACTTTCCATCCACAGACTAACGGTCAGTCAGATCAAACTATACAAGTACTTAAGGACATACTTCAATCTTGTGTTACGGATTTCGGGGGTCATTAGGACTAATACCTATTATTGTGTGAATTTACCTACAATAATATCTACCACTCTAGTATTGATATGGACCCTTTTGAGGCCTTATATAGTAGAAGGTGCAGTTCTCCAAATCGGTGGTTTGATCCGTTTGAAGTAAGGCCTTGGGGAACAAACATGCTCAAGAATTCAATGGAAAAGGTAAGGTTTATACTTCAAAAACTTATAGAAGCTCAGAGTCAATAGAAAGAGTATGCATATAATAAGGTGAGGGATGTGAAGTTTGAAACTGGAGAGAAGATACTCTTGAAAGTGTCACTTTGGAAGGGTGTAATGCATTTTGGTAAGAAGGACAAATTGAGTCTAAGGTACTTTAGACCCTTTGAGGTTTTGAAGGAAGTGGGGTCAGTAGTGTGCAAAATGGATTTTCCTCCTAGTATGTCTGGCATTCACCCGGTATTCCACATATCTATACTAAAGAAATACCATGGAGATGGGAACTACATCATTCATTCAGACCTTGAGTTATCTGATAAAGAGTTTCTATATAAATAGGAACCTATTGCGATATTGGATAAAGATGTGAGAAAATTGAGAACTAGAGTCATTCCATGTGTGAAAGTTCAAAGGAGGAACTATACTATTGAGGAAGCTACTTGGGAGATAGAGGCTGACATGTGCAAGAGATATCTGTATTTGTCCTTAACCAACATACTTTTCTTTTACATAGCTAGGTCATTTGGGGTTAATTATCATTTAGGGATGAATGAGTGGTAATTTGTTATCTAATGTAACGACCCAAATCATCGTTATGCTAAATTAGGAGGTAAAAGTTTCACCTAGTCTTGCCTTAAGCAATTTTTAAGAAATTCAGGGCTAGTCTAGTGTTGGGCGAATTTTGAGGGTGTACTACTCTAGGAAAATCTGGTATTAATGTGAGTATAGGTGGTTATGTTTGACTTGATTTTTAGATAGATAATGAGTTTAGGAATCCATAGTAACTTCTGACACCCGAAACAAAGTTGTAAAACTCCGAATATAAAATTTAGCGTGGAAGGTTTGGTTCGTGATGTCATATTTCAAAGGGTGTGTTGTAAAATGAGAATAACTGAACAAAGGCCCTGAGATTCTTATTCAGGACCACTGTAGCTGAAAAAGTAACCATTGCAGTGGTACCGCTATAGCGGAAAAGCCACTGCTACAGCGGTAGCCAATATTAAGTCGTGAACCCCTGCAGCTGTAATTTAACTACTGCAGTGGTAACACAAAGTATTTTGACAATTTTACAAACTCAAAAAATGTTTTCATTCCCACTTTTTAAAAAAATGAGTAAGAGAAGGCAAGGGAAAATATCAGTAGAATTCTTGAGGTTTTCATCTTTGGAGGTAATTTTCTTACAATCTAAACTAGAATTACTTCATAGAATCCATAGAAATCATTAAAAAACTTATTCATGGTGGAATTTGGGTGGTTGACTCTAGTTTATGAAATTGATGTAAAATCATCGAAATGATCATAAAATTAGTAGATAATGGTTCTAAGGTGTTAGAAAGCACTAATTGGAGTAAAGTCGTAGTTGTCCATGCTAAATGAAGTAGATTTCATGGGATTTGAGTGTAGGAAAATCCTAAAATGATGAATTAAGGGAAATTTATGATTAAAAGTTATTAATTTTGAATCCCTAGTGGTTAAAAAGGATGAAATAATAGAAATAAGTGTGTCATCTTGTTATTATAGATCAAGAACAAGTTGAAAGCAAAAGAAAAGTCAAGCTTGTGGCCTAGAGGTGATTTTGAGCAAGGAATCGAGGTAGGTTATGGTTTATTGTAGCAATTAGACTTACTTGACTCTATTATTATATGTGAATTTAATGTTGTGATGGCTTTCCAGCACTACTTGTGATTACTGACTGCATTGCATTTTCATACATATTAATGTTGTTGAGTAGATAGTTATGATGATAATGATATACAACTCATGATGTTCATGAGGTTGATAATGATTGTGATGTTGTGTAGATGATGATGATCTTAATGAGAATGAGAAAAGAAAGGGATGATGTGCACATCTTTCATTCATATATTCATTCATGTGTATTGAATGTCCAGTAATAATCTTATGTTGTGATGCAACTTGTTGTAGAATTTGACTAAGTGTAAACAATACTTGAGTATGAGTTCGTATTCCCTCTAAAGTGAAATGTCATAATTATGTATTTATCTTTGATTATAAGTTTTATGACGATCGCTTTGCATCTATTTAATTTATCTATTTGTATGGTGTTGGGTTGAGTCGACTTATAATACCTACCAGTACTTGTTGATGCACTGATGCTACCTGTGCTCTTCTTTTTGTTGAGTACAGAGCATATTCCCGCATTTGAGACAAGACCTCGACTTTAGCTAGCAGTTCCAGATTCAGTTTCAAGGGTGAGCACCATGACCGGAAAAACTTTGGATCTTCTTATCATTGTTCATGTCCCTTGTTTCGAGACTAAGACATTCCTTATTTATCTCTTGTTTTGGAGAATCATTTAACTTTTATACTTGTTTTCTTTTAGATGTTCTTGTATGGTGACTTCAGGTCCCGAGGATGTAATAAGTAGAGGATTCCACACTCTATTGGTTTATTGATGATCATGCTAGTTTGACATTATATTAATTTGTTCAAGTATAATACTTTAGAAATGCTAAGTGATAATAAAAATAGGAAGTGAATGTTGACTACTAGACTTGACTAAAGAGGATTGGGGTTAGAATGGTTCTCCCGCCATAGGTTAGGGTGGGTGTCAATAATGATCAATTGGATCATGACAACATGTCATCACCATCTGTGAGAGAATGATTCAGAGATTTGGAGTTACATCAAGCTGTGAACGCATGATAAGGAATGAATAAGTAGAAGTTTCCTAAAGTCCCATAGCCTCTCAAAGATAGATAAAGGATGTCTCTGCATCAATCCGCAAGACTACTAGACTCGACTTACACTTGTGAGACCAATGAACCTAGCACTAGGATACCAATATATCAAGACTAAGAACTTAAGTCTTGATGGCACCAATTCCACCCTCCCATCCCTAACCCCTTGTGATCGGTAAGCTAGAATATCCACTAATGTACAATGAATTATTATGTAAATATCCAAAAATGAGAACAATATCAAGTCTCAATACTAAACTATATAGAGTCAACCCATTAGAAATATGAATGTTAATGAAGCTTTCCAAAATCAGAAAGACAGTAGGTACAAGCCTCTAAGGAAAACTCAATACAACTAGAGTCTAAGTGTAACACTGGATATTTTCCATGATTCAACTAAGACTTAGTATAGAAAATCAGATGAAAATTTCCAGATCCTAGACAAGTACAACTCAATGTACGAGTCGTACTATGGATAATGAGTCATGGTATGACTCGTGGTATGCTACCCTAAGTCTTTCCTTATTACCAGTTACAATGACTCATTGTATGAGTCGTGGGATGAGAGTAAGAGTCATACATTAACTCATATTGATGAGGACTAGAGAGGTAAAAAATGTTCTAAGAAACCATTACTCAAACCATGAGTTGTGAAATAATTATATGACTCGTAGAGTGGCTCGTGGTCTCTAAAAAAGAAAAGGTCCCAAAATCCAATCCTAGACACCACAAATCGTATCAAGACTCGTGGAATCAAAGTATAGGCTGTATTGTAGACCCGTAGTTCCTTAAATAGAATTTATCCAAATTATTCCCAGTAATCACAAGTCAAACCATGACTTGTGGACCCAATGTCCAAGTCATACAATGACTCATGGAATGCAATTTTTAGAATATCAGTTACATTTAAAAAAAAGGAAAATCATTCTTTTCTTATCATTTTAAGTCCTATGCTACGTTGTTTTAAGTAGTTTTAAGAGAGTATGTGGGATTAGTCGATCATTTATTCCTCATAATCATCGATTAAATGTTTCTAAGGCATAAAGTTCCTCTCAAGACTAAGCTTCGGGCTCCTCCTTCAAGTCTCTAGAAATCCAAGTTTTAATTCAGATTTCTCTAACTATCAAGTATGTGGGAGTTCAATAAGGGTTAACATTAACCCTTATGCTCAAAAACATTACATTTTCATTATGATTTTCATGACTTTATAATTTACACTTTATACCCAATTATGTATGTTTCTTGAAATTCAGTTTCCTTATGATATTTTATGGTTATGTGTCATGACCCAACCCACGGATCGTGTGGGTACTTACCCAACTCTACCCTAGATAAGAGAACCCTTACCATACAACCACTTAATCATTGGGGAAGACATTATTAAACATAAAGCATAAATAAATCCATGAATAAATAACCTTTCTTTTTCAACAACAAAACTTTATTACAAAAAGATACAAATGGAAAGATGACCCAAGACACAGCATCTAGGTATAAGTAGAATGATAGGAACTGCTGAAGAATAATCATTGTTGTACCTATAGAAACTCCAACTGTCCTGCAACATGGCTATATGCCCAAATAGATATATAGAAAGTGTAGTATCAGTACAACCACATGTTCTGGTAGGTATCATCGGCCGGCTAAGGTTAGAAATATATAACAACATATAGCAAACAAGAAAGAACATGACAAGCATACAGGCTTAATAATTGAGCATACTTAACTTACTTCGACTTCCAACCTTATCGTATTTATTTTATTTAAGCAATATTAATTTACCCTTAGGGCATGACTAACTAACTACCTTTCATGAATTAATCTAACCCTCAATTCTTATGCACTTACCTTATTATAGCAACTCTACATACTTTTCACTCTCTCATTGATCTTCTTTCGTGACAATCTTCACTCCCTATTATACTACCGTTAATTATCGGGATTCCAACAACCAAGACAATTACTAGCCTCAACAACTTTACAAGTAAGGAAACTACAATATACATCAAGTTTGCAACTCTAATCATAGGAGAGAAATATTTATACATAATTCAGGACATACCTTATATTCACACTTTGCTACTATGCCAAATAATATCCATCAATAAAACCGGTCCACTCAAGGAACCACAGTATCTTATCAAATAACTGGTCCACACAAGGAACCATGACATATCATCAACATAACTCAGTCCACTCAAGGAACCATCAACCACATATAAATATAAATGTACATTCAATGCATATGAAAGAAAGTATGAATGCAAGATGTACGCATCATCTCTTTCTCTTCTCAATCTTATTAACATCATTCTCAACATCATGAACATCATGATTTAACTATCAACATCATCATCATCAATATCATCAACAACATCATGAACATCACGATCTCAGTATCATTATTATTATCATCAACTTATCATCACCAATATGTATGAATATGCAAATGTAGGATGCAATCAATAATTATAAGCAATGCCTTTGCAAACACCCAATTGAAACCAGATGCAAGCAACAACAATCAAAACAGAACTTAGAATTAATGACAACCAAGTAAATATAGTCAATAATCATCAGTTCATCATTTCATATAACAATAAATATTCACTAACACATGAAATCACAAGTATGCCCGAAGGCAAATTCGACAATTCACCACTTGCTCAATTGAGCATTATAAAATACCATCATCAATCACAAACATGTGCAAAGATCAATCAATCAACTACTCCCTTTTAAGAGTGCACATTCCATGAGGACTGATATCTACACTCTAATTCATCATCCTAATTTATTCACCTATCTAAATTTCTTTTATTCATACTAAACTAGTAAATTCACTTACTAACTAGTAAGCCTTACACTGAAGTCATAACTAAGTTCAAGCCACTATCCCCTTTCGTTAATTATTCAATCACTCGTTTCTATTCAACTTACAATTCTAGCTAGAGTCATCCACGTTTACATATCTTACTTTCTAGCACTTAGCAAAACATAACTTTAGGTTCTTAAGTTATATCATCACCTCTTCTTATCATAATCAATCCCCCTAACTATCATTTAGTAGGAATACCTCATAGTTTAATTATACTAAACATTGGGTTCACTCTTTTTAAGGTATCAAAGACTAACTTTATAGATTAGAAGGTCACTTAAAATTTTTATTAGTATTCAAATTCATATATTAATGCTATAAATCATCAAGTAAGTCATACAACACAAACACCCATCAAGGGATACATACAAAACACAATAATATATAATAATATCATTATTACACTATTTCTATATTCTATCCATCCTGACTCGATGCCCGTAGGCCTAGACATGAAATTCCCCATCAACTACAGTTACTACATACATCTAAACCAAGTCTACTACACATTAAACCATAACCTACCTGGGCGCCTAGCTGCTTCAACAAGTAAGCTATATCACGGATGATCTTCCTTCTTCTTCATGTTTTCGAACGCTAAATCATCTAATTAACAACAAGTATAAGAGTAATTAATCAATTACTCTTCAAATAAATACTTTGGAAATTCAAACCCACTATTCTACTCTCATTTATGGTGTATAAAAATACACAAGGGTCAATTAACCACTAACTAGCTCTATCATGCTCAACCCATCTCCATTAATTGAGTTTTAAAGCTAAAGGTCTCATCTTTAGAGAATTTAACGTCTCCAACCATCAAAATTCATGGGTTTTTTTACCACAATTTCATACTAGGAAGAGTTAATTTACAATCTAAAATCAATTATAGGTGAAAATACTCATACCAATAGGTTTTCCCCACAATTTCATTAACCTAGGGTTCTAAACCTCAAGAATTTCACCATAATTCTCCATTCTAATAATTCTAGAAGAAGAACAGATTAATTGATGTTAAAAGAGAGAAAAACCTTACCTCAACGGAGGATTTCCACCCCAACCATGAGCAAATCATCTTTCTAGGGCTTAGGAAAGAAATTTTAGAGTTTAAGGACTGAAACCCATCAGAATAAGCTTATATATTGTCGCGTTACCGCTGCAGTGGTACCACTGCGGCGGTTAATTTCTTAGCTCTGATAGTGTTTAGTAAAATGTCCATAACGTTTAAGTCTGTAGGCAAATTGATGAACGATCAGATGTGTTGGAAAGAAGACTCAAATATCTATCATTTGGTGGGTATTTGGCCTCATAACTCTTTATATTCTAGGACATATGCTCATTTGAAATTGACCCTAGTTTAAACTTAGCTCAAAACTCAATCGGTAAGAACACTGTCAACTCAACTTTGTGCTAGGGGTATTGTATGACCTTATTACATATCCCATGCACTCCCATACTAAAGAATTGGCCCTATAACTTATGGTGAAAGAGGTTCTTATGTTTTTACATTAGATATTTGCAGTAACGACAAAATGGGTCGTTACATTAGATACCAATTTACCCACCATTCATCCCTGAATGTTCATTGGTGGAAAGAAGAGTTTTTAGCACAATTCTAGGATTTCAACATTCATAATGGTTATGAAACTAATGCAACCTCCTATCAAATTCTAACACAATTTGATAACACTTACCAAACTCCCATTTCACAACAACGCCAACTAGCATACACACTACAGACCACTAAGCTCTATGCATAAAGTATGACCACTATAACTCAAGGAAAATGATTCATAATAAATTTATTTAATGGGTCATCTACAATACTTGAAACACCACAAGATACTACAGCGCACGAACATTTGGGATGAAAGCGGAGATATCGGGGGAAATGAAAATGTGTACTGCTGCAGCGGCACTTTTATTACTGCAGCGGTGAATTTTCCACTACATCAGCCCGAGGTAGTAACTTGGGACTTTATCCCAGTTTAGACTATTTCACAACACACTTTTGGAAATTCGACATTACGAACTAACCCTTTCATGGCAATCACTCTAAATAGAGTTCTACCAACTCGTTTTACGCATCAAAAGTTTCTACAAGTTCCTAAACTTTTCTTCTAACTTGTTAACCACTAAAATACATCAATCAACACACCATGATCTACCATTCAACACAAATTCAGACAACACTAGATTTTTAACCAAAACCACACTACTCTAAGGCTATCATTCTTATACTAGGAAAAGGTTTTGTGGGGTACTTACACTCTAACCAATTCTATAACATCACAACACCACCAATCACACCACTATGGGTTTTCACTATCACATATATTCTCTACCATAACTCATGTGAGTCTATTCTACTCTACAACATACCTCAACCACTCAAGGGGTAATACCAACCAAAGGCTATCATGTAACAACAAGAGAAATATGAATATGCCAAAATTTATCTAATATCCCTTGATCGACCCTGCAACTATAGATCATCAACCAAAATCAAGATAACTTATTTCACTAACCTTATCAACTCAACTATAAACATTCAAGAGATACAATTCATCGATAATTTTTCCCATACACTAAGCATTTATACAATATCAATCCACAATCAGACAACTACAAGTCAGTATACTAGCCCTGCCTCCTCATTAAGCCTATGAACATTATTTAACTATCACTTTATTCACATCCTTAAAACTTAATCCATTATATTCATTCATAGCCACCATGGGTTTTGTACAACCAATTAGTCTACTTTTAGGACACCAACGCCCTTCTTCTCATAAGACCATTCAAGTTACTTATCCAATTAAGCTAGATAATTGTTAATCACACAGTTAAGGTTCAACTTACCAATATCAAGTAAAACCATTATTATCATCTCCCCTCTTCATATTACAGGAAACAACCAATTTTATATATTTAGTCAATTTACCTTACGTTAGTGACATCAACTACACAAACTAACCTTACGTTTTACATTCAAGTCACTAAGGCTCTGCAAATAATTAAAGTAATCTCAGTTTAACCAATCACTTATTAAGGCTTCATTAAAAAGTTTACTCATTGACTAGATTATTCACAAAAGGATGACCTAATAACACTTCAGACCAAGATATAATCATCAAAGATCGGGCCACATAATAATACCAAGTATAATCATCAAAGGTTGGGATCAAACAAAGATCCTAAGAA
The DNA here is from genome assembly GCA_031232105.1 of Capsicum rhomboideum. Taxonomy (NCBI): domain Eukaryota; kingdom Viridiplantae; phylum Streptophyta; class Magnoliopsida; order Solanales; family Solanaceae; genus Capsicum; species Capsicum rhomboideum. The sequence continues at coordinate 118,715,436 of CP124711.1, forward strand.
TAATTATCAAAGGTTTGGACCACACAAGGATCCCAATTATAATCATCAAATATTGGAACCACACAAAGATCCCAAGTATAATCATCAATGGTTCGGATCACACAGGGATCCCAATTATAATTATCAAAACCAGACCACAGAAGGATCCCAAATATTTTTATCATCAATGATCAGACCATATGGGAATATCCAAGTATATTGTCAAGGACCAAATAGAAATCAAGGCATTCTTCAAATCATGGAAAATCAATACATATATCAAATCACAAAAATCAAGACATACCTCAAAATCATACCCAGCCTTTATGATTCCAGGGTATTCTATTACAACCACTCATCTCATATTACTTTTAGTAATTATTTACACTTAAAAAGTTTGACAATCAAACAACTAGGTTATAGTATGATCAAACAATAACCATCCATATAACTAATACACGTCACATTATATCATACCACAATCAAGAACATTTAAAGCACAAATATTTTAACACAATATCAAATAAATTTCACAACATAACAATTCAACCCCTATGTTTTTTATTGACCTGTACTGGTTGGAATACCCTGTTCTAACCTTTCAACGTTAGTGACATACAAATTAGGAACAATCAATCCTAATTGGGATGGTTGAGATACAAATTGGAATTTGCTAGATATCAATTGGACTAAACTCTGGTAGACAATATTGACATGGCACGATAGGAGAGAAAAAAGTGAGATATATTCATGATGCCTTATAGCTTCCTACAGATTTGATGTGGACGTCAACACACCAATCCGTAGGACTCTACTAAACATTTTCTCTTGTACTGGGAGAAAGATAACCTGGACTCGAATACCATCTTATCACGACCCAACCCACGGATTGTACGGGCACCTAGCCGGCTCTACCCTAGATAAGAGAAACCTTACCACCCAACCATTTAATCATTATGAAAGACATTATTAAACCTTAAGCAAAAATAAATCCATAAATAAATAACCTTTCTTTTTCAATGACAAAACTTTATTACAAAAAGATATATTGTGGAATTTTACTTAAAAAACTTCCCAAAACCTAGTCTAAAATTGTACAAGGGCACTAAACAAACCGAAAGTTGACCCAAGAAACCTCATCATGTATGAATAGAATGATAGGAGCTTCTTAAAATTAATAACCGTTATACCTATATAAACTCTAACAGGCCTACAATATGGCTATATCCCTCAATAGAGATATAGTAAGTCTAGTATCAGTACAACCACATATACTGGTAGATATCATCGGCGAACCAGGGTTAGAAACATATAAAAACATATACCAAACAATAAATATCATGACAAGTATATAGGCTTAATAATTGAGCATATTTAACTTACTTCGACTTCAAACCTTATCGCCTTTCTTTTATTTAAGCAATATTAATTGACCCTTAGGGCATGACTAACTAACTACCTTCCATGAATTAATCTAACCCTAAATTCTTATGCACTTACCTTATTATAGCAACTCTATATACTTTTCTCTCTCTCATTGATCTTATTTAATGACAATCTTCACTCCCTATTATACTACCATTAACCAACAGAATTGCAACAACCAAAACACTTACTAGCCTCAACAACTTTACAAGCAAGGACACTACAATATATATCAAGTTTGCAACTCTAAACATAGGAGAGAAATATTTATACATAATTTAGGATGTACTTTATATTCACACTTTGCTACTATACAAATCAAATCCATCAACATAACCGGTCCACTCAAGAAACCATAGTATCTCATTAAATAACTGGCCCACACAAGGAAAACCATGACATATTATCAACATAACGTGGTCCACTCCAGGAACCATCAACCACATATAAATATAAATGTACATTCAATTCATAAGAATGAAAGTATAAATGCAAGTTGTGTGCATCATCCCCTTCTCTTTTCAATCTCATTAACATCATTCTCAACATCATGAACATCATGATTTCAATATCAACATCATCATCATCAATATCATCATAAACATCATGATCTCGGTATCATCATAATTATCATCAACTCATCATAACCAATATGTATGAATATGCAAATGCAGGATGCAATCAATAATTATAAGCAGTTGCTAAAGGCGAATTACAAACACCCAATTGAAATCAGATGAAAGCAAAAGAAATCAAAATAGAACTCATAATTAATGACAACCAAGTAAATACAGTCAATAATCACCTATTCATCATTTCAGATAAAAAAGAATGTCCACTAACATATGAAATCACAAGTATTACCGAAAGGCAATCCACCACTTGCTCAATTGAGAATTATCAAACACCATCATTAATCACAAACATATTTGTCCACCAATCAGTCAAGTACCCTCTTTTAGGAGTGCATATTCCATCAGGACTGATATCTACACTCTAATTTATCATCTAAATTCATTCACCAATCTAAATCTCTTTTATTCATACTGAATCGATAAATTCAGTTACTAACTAGTAATCCTTACACTAAAGTAATAACTAAGTTCAAGGTACTATCCCCTTTGGTTGATTATTCAATCACTCGATTTTATTCAACTTACAATTCTGGCTAGAGTCATCCACTTTTACACATTTTACTTTCTAGCACTTAGCAAAACCTAACTTTAGGTTCTTAAGTTATATCATCACCTTCTCTTATCATAATCAATCCGCCTAACTATCTTCTAGCAGGAATGCCTCATACTTCAATTATACCCAATATCGGATTCACTCTTTTTAAGGTATCAAAGACTAGCTCTATAGATTAGAATGTCACTTAATCTTTTTATTAGTATTCACATTCATATATTAACACAATAAATCATCAAGTAATCCATACAATACAAACACCCATCAGGGATCCATACAAAACACAATAACATACAATTATATCATCAATACACTATTTCTATGTTTTATCCATCCTGACTCCGTGCCTGTAGGCCAAGACATGAAATCCCCTGTCAACTACAGTTATTATATGCATCTAAACCATGTCTACTACAGATTAAACCATAACATTCCTGGAAGCCATGTTGCTGCAACAAGTAAGCTATATCATAGATGATTTTCTTTCTTCTTCACATTTACAAAGGCTAATTCGTCTAATAAACAACAAGTATAAGAGTAATTAATCAATTACTCTTCAAATAAATACTTTGTGAATACAAACCCATTATTCTACTCTCATTTACGGTGTATAACAATACCCCAAGAGTCAATTAACCACTAACTAGCTTTATCATGCTCAACCCATATCCATTAATGGAGTTTTAAAGCTAAAGGTCTCATCTTTTAAGAATTTAAGGTCCCCAACAATCAAAATTCATGTTTTTGAACCACAATTTAATATTAGGAAGAGTTAATTTACAATCTAAAATCAATCATAGGTGAAAATACTCATACCCATAGGTTTTCCCCATAATATCAAGACTCTAGGGTCCTAAATCAAAAAACTTTTACCATAATTCCCCATTCTTATGATTCTAGAAGAAGAATGGATTAATCTATGTTAAAAGGGAGTAAAAATCTTACCTCAACAAAGAATTTTCACCCCAACCATGAGCAAATTACCTCCCTAGGGCTTAAGTATGAAATTTTGGAGTTTATGGACTAAAACCTATCAAAATAAGCTTATGTACTACCCCGTTACCACTGCAGTGGTATCGCTACGGTGGTTAATTTCTCAGCTCATACAGTGTTCAGTAAAATAGTTATTACTTTTACTCTGAAGGCAGATTAATGAATGGTTGGATGTGTTGGAAAGAAGACGCAAAGTTCTTTCATTTGCTGGGTATTTAGCCCTATAACTCTTTATATTCTAGTAGATATACTTGTTTGAAGTTGACCCTAGTTTAAACTTTGCTCGAAACTCAATCTGTAAGAATACTTTTAACTCAACTTTGTGCTAGGGGTATTGTATGACCTTATTACATATTTCATGCACTCACATACTAAATAATTGGTCCTATAACTTATGGTGAAAGAGGTTCTCACATTTTTCCCGCACAAATTTTCAGTAATGATTTAATGGGTCATTACATTATGGTTCTTGTTAACAATGACTGCATTATTTCTAATGGTTCCAATTCAGTTATTATTCCTGAACAAAAACTATACATGATTTGATAGATTTCAGCCTATTTTAGTATAATTTGGCAGTTATGAACACTTGATCCCAAAATACAGTAAATTTAGCATGCTAGTTTCTGTGTTTCAGAACTACAGTAAAGAAATTAGATTTGAACTAGTTCATGCCTTATTTTTAGACACCGTTTCTATATTATGAGCAAATAATAATATTATTTTGAGAGTGTTATTTAGCACTAAGCAAAAATGGGTTCCAGATAACCCAAGTCCCAAAACTACATCACCATCACCAGATGAGGGTCTTTCACTAGTTGATATTGACACCTTAGCTCAATAGGCTCAGTTAGGGGATCTATACCAGACATGTTCTACACCCTTGGAAAGGTATAGGTCACACTCCCAACTGGGTTTGTATGTTGGACTCCTTAGTTTATGTCAGTTGCAAGAAACTCCCCCTCAAAAATGATTTAAAACATAACATCTATACATGACTCATAGTTTTCAGTTGAGTTAAGATATTTCATGACTTAGAGATATACTTAATGTTTACTGTTTATGATTACACTTTTGAATCATTGTACTATAGTTTTGCAACTTTATCTATATTTTTGTATAACATCAAAAACCAGTTTAAAGCATGTTTTTAATTATTATTTATAACATTGCATATCTCACATGCTTAATACATTTAGTAATTCTGACCGCATACTCTCTTTTGAGTTATATCCTATCATGATATAGATTCAGGTGCATATTCCCAGACTCGTGGCTAAACCTAACTTGTAGATATTCCATTCTAGAGTTAGTGAGTCCTCCTTAATCGAGGACAATAGTGGACTAGTATTTCTTTCATTACAGACGTTGATAGTCTTCACTTTTTAGTTGTTTTAGGGTTAGCTGGGTATCTTGTCCCAATAACTCCTCTTATTCAGTAGTAGAGGTATATCTCATACATAAACAGTCCATTATGTTTCTTTGATTTTAGATATTTCTTCTTGCAAAATAGTCAGTGTTTTATTAAAATTGTCCACTCAATCATGATTATGCTTTCGCTCAGTATTTCAGTATTATCTTTTAGTAATATGTCGGTACCAAGGGTTTTCTTGGAATCACATGTGGTTCTAAGTACCCTATCTCATCCAGGGTATAAACTTGGGTCATAACAAACTTGGTATCAGAGTACTAGGTTCAAGAGTCCTAGTATGTCTGATAAGCCATATTTAGTAGAGTCACTTTTACGGGTGTAAAGTATGGCACACTTATGAAGTAGAGGTTACAAGACGTTTTAGGAAATCTTTACTTATTTCATGTACTTTATTGTGCAGTAGAGTTTAACTCGATTTATCCATCTAACTCGTGCTTTATGCATTTTAGATAATGCCTCCACGAAGAAACAACACACAGAGGAATGGTTAGAATGCTAATCCATCTACACCAGTGAATGATGAGGTTACTGATGTCGAGATTTGCAATGAAATTCAAACGTTAGCTCAGGCTATGATAGCTCAAGTGAATCAGCAAGTAGAAGTCCCTACTAAACAAAATGGTGGATCAATTGCTACCCGAGTCAAAGACTTTGTGCCATGACCCAAACCCCATTGCGAGTGACACCCACACTAACCCTCTAGTAGGAGAACCATCTAACCCAATTACTTAATACCAACAAATAAATAATTTTAAATAAAATAAAACAATTCTATAATCAAAACAATAATTTGAATAGTTCTAAAAATAAAGCAATTCGAACTAAGTCAAATGACTAAAATGCCCTTAGAAACTAAAAGTCATTGTACCAAAACATATAAAACAAAATAATCTGTGGGTACAACCCAAAAAACTAGATCAACAAACGGTTTATGTCCAAAACAAATTAAAAAGATCATAATGTAAGATGACCCATGGCTGCTCAGAAGATGAAGCTCACCCTTGAGTCAGAATCAGTCACTATCTACAATTAGGTCTCGTGGGAGCTGTCAGAATATGCTCTGTACTCAATAAAAGAAGACCACAAGTAGTATCAGTACAAAGACACTATGTACTGGTAAGGTAATAGGCCAAATAAAATCAATAAATGTGAACACATAACCAACAATTTGTAAACAAGAGCAACCATGTAACACTTAGCAATTATACCTTCACTTGGTCTTTCCTCAACAAATAATCAAGTGAACTGGAGGCATAGAACAAGTACAAATATTTAACCAAGTCAATAACCATGACTTATAACAACTAACTGAACTTGTTATGATTACCTCTTTATTTTACTTTAATAATATCGAATCAATTCAAGTATATCAATAGCCCGGACCATTCATGGATCAAATAACAACAACAATATAACATGGTTCGCTCAAGGAACCATAATAACAACCACAATATAACCCAGTCAATTCATGGAATCGTCAAATTCACCAATATTGTGTATACACATGTTATAGGTCTTATAAATGCCCGTTAGTCATGACCTACAGGGGATGAGCTCAATCCATGTACCAATAACCCAGACATATAATGTCTACCACCCTTATCCCAAAAAAGTTTTATACCACCCTTATTCCAATGTCCCCACGCTTATACTCCCTAATATCCACTAATTTTGTGATGATAACCTTTGTCGGTTAATCTCACAATATCAACCCAGGTCATAACATATACAATCACCATATGAGATAGTTAAACCACACTTGTTTTTAATAACAAGCCTTTTTACACAATCTCATTTCAGGTGATCACACAACTTGTAAATTTATCCAGCAAGTTAATATTCAACAGCATGCATTGCAACAAGTAGACAAATAGGCAGTTAAAATACACACATAAACCAAATTGAGTCTTTAACTATAATTCAACCACCACCTATAGCTCAATCCAAGCCCCACAACGCTCTAAAAAACTTGAGTCTTGTCTAAGAACAACAATACATTCACAAATCAAACAATGCTCTAAAAAATTCAGGGATTAAACCTAATCCCATAATCATAAGGTCAATTTAATGATCATTCCCTTATTCTAGGTTCTTCTTCCTTTATTCCATTTTAACTCTATCAAATTCATGTTTGTAAGAGCGAATTCTAACCATGTAATCCAAACCCATCCACCTTTAACCGAAACCTAAGAATTACACCTTTTTTTCACTACTTTACACCAGAAATTCAACTTATATCAAGTTAATTCCTCCACCATAATCAATACTAAGTGAATCTAAGGATTGACGAAAAACTAGTTAAATAGGTGAATTAACTTATCTTATCAAAGGAATTTGGGTGGAAATTGATAATGTTCGCCCTAAATGGCCCTCTTCTAGTCTTGAATGAAGATGGACTGAAAAATATTTTTTAATTCTAAAAACTGCATTTAAATGTGCATAACGTGCTATAGAGGCCTTATTCTTGCTATCGCAGCCTTTCTATAGCGGGATCTGCCCACTTTGGCGGGACTGACCGACTTTTACTTCTGCAATAGAGAGAATATTCTTACTATAGAAGGCCCGTGGTAGCGGTCTATCTTCTGCTATAGTGGCCTATGTGAGGCAGTAAGTTCAACAATCCCTGATTTTTGCCAATTTTATAACACACTTCTAAATTTTGACATCCCAAACTAACCTCTTTACATCAAACACTATATCTGGAGTTCTACTAACCCGAATTCACTCCCAAAAGTTGCTATGAACTCCTTAACCTCTTAGCTATGATATTGTGTTCTCAAGTCACACAATAAATAATCTATCTAATACCAGATTTATCTAGACCACAGCACACTTGGAATTCATCCAAGACTAGCCTAGCATGAAATTTCTAACACTTTATCAGGGAAGAATCTTAACCCACATTTTGGCACTATACTATAATATAACGACGAAAAGGGTCGTTACAACAGATATCAATTTACCTACCATTCATCCCCGAATGATAAATCAAGAAAAATAAGGAAAAGTAACAAGGAAAGTACCTAAATCATCAAACAAGTGAGGGTAATTGTTGCACATATCCAACTCAGTCTCCCAAATGGCCTCCTCAATTGGATTGTGATTCCACTAGACTTTCTCGGATTTAATCTTTTGTCTTTCGAACATCTCAATCAAGAATAACTACTGATTCCTCCTCATAATAAAAGTTCTTTTCAAGTAACATTTAGTCCCACTTAATTATATAATTACCATACCTATGGTATTTCTTAAGCATAGAAACATGAAACACCAAATAGACTTCTGACAAACTTGGAGGCAATACAAGTCTGTAAGCTACCGGACCCACATTATCAAGAATCTCAAATGGACCAATATACCTGGGGCTAAGCTTGTCCCTCTTACCAAATTGCATAACCCACTTTATAGGAGATGCCTTTAATAAGACATGCTCACCTAAATTAAAGTACATGTCTCTTACCTTATATCAGTATATTCCTTCTATCTACTTTGGGCTGCCAACAACTTATTCTGAATAAATCTCAGCTTTTCTTGAGGTTCCTTTACCATGTTTGTGCCTAAAGGCTTCACATCACCCATCTCGAACCAACCTATGGGTGATCTACATATTCTCCCATAAAGAGCTTCAAATGGTATCTTGTCAGTGCTAAAGTGATAAATATTATTTTATGAGAATTCACACAATGGTATGAACTGATCCTAATGACCCCTAAAGTCAGCAACACATGCTCGTACCATGTCCTCAAGCACTTGAATGGTCTTCTCATACTGCCCATTGGTTAGAGGATGAATTGTCGTACTAAGATCAAGCTTTGTACCCAACTCCTCATGCAATTTATGCCAAAATTTAGAGGTAAAATGTATACCTCTGTCGTATATGATGGACACTTTCATCCCATACAATCTCACAACCTCATTAACATAAATCTTGGCTAACTTCTCTGAGTTGTAGCTCACCTTAACTGGAATGAAATAAGCAGAATTTGTTAGCCTATCAACAATAACCCAAATTGAGTCATACTGTCCCAAGGTCTTAGAAAGACCAACCACAAAATCCATAGCAATATTCTCTCACTTCCACTCAAGAATGGGCATCCTTTGAGGCAAACCTGTAGGATTTTGATGTTCATACTTCACCTGTCGGAAATTCTGACAATCGGCCATATATTCTACTATATCCCTATTTATTCGGGCCCCACCAATAGAGCTCTCTCAAGTCACGATACATCTTGGTTGCACCAGGATGTATAAAATATACATAACCATGAGTTTCTGCAAGCAAACTAGGTATCACACCATCAACACGAGGCATACACACGCGCTTCTTCATACTCAACACAACACAAGCCTCAAGTGTGGTATCGTGGGCCTCACCATACACCACCTTGTTCCGAATATTGTTCAACCTCGCATCTTCAAACTTCTTAGCCTTGATTTGATCAAGGAATATCGACCTCACCTAAACACTAACCAATACTCCACCTCTTTCAGACATACCAAACTACATAAGCCGCATTGCTAGAGTTTGCATCTCTCTATCCAAAGGTCGCCTTGTCACTTTCAAACAAGACAAACTTCTCATGCTTACATATTTCTTGTTAAATGTTTCTGCCACCACATTGGCCTTTCATGGATATTACGGGATGGTCACATCATAATCTTTAGTAACTCCATCTACCACTTCTGCCTCAGATTCAAATCCTTCTGAGAGAAAACATGTCATAAACTATGATGTTCTGTGAAAACTTCATACTTCACACCATAAAAGTAGTGTCTCCATATCTTAAGTGCAAAAACCAACGCTATTAGATCCAAGTCATGAGTTGGATAATTCTTCTCATGAGGCTTCAAATGCCTTAATGCATAAGCTATCAAATTTCTATCCTGTATCAACACAGCACCTAATCTAGAACATGAAGCATCACCAAACACTATAAAATCCTTACCTTCAACGGGTAAAGCAAGGATGGGAGTTGTGGTCAAAAGAAACTTGAGCTTTTGAAATCTCTCCTTACACTTGTCAAACCAAACAAACAGTACTTCCTTATATGTCAGTCTTATCAAGTAAGTAGCAATTGAGGCAAAATTCTGGAAAAATATCTAGTAATAACAAGCAAAACCCATAAAACTCTAAAATTCAGTTATAGAGCTAGGTCTAGCCCAACTCTTAATAGCGTCAATCTTTTGTTGATCCACCATCACCCCCTTTTCAGAAACCATATGCCCCATAAAGGACACAGATGACATCTAAAAATCACTCGTAAAGAATTTAGCATAAAGTTGTTTCTCCTTCAAAATAACTAAGACTATGCGCAAATGCGCTGCATGCTCTTCTTTACTCTAGACTAAACCCAAATATCATCAATAAATACAATAACAAATGAATCCAAGAATGATTTAACTAAATTATTCATCAAACTCACGAATGATGTTGATGCATTAGTCAACCCAAAGGACATCACTAAGAATTTGTAATGCCTATAACGAGTCCTGGAAGCTATCTTGGGAATACCCCAGACTATATCTTCAACTGGTGATTCCCTGAACTTAAATCTATCTTGGAAAACACTGAAGCACCCTTCAACTAGTAAAATAAATCATCTATTCAGGGAAATAGGTACTCATTCTAGATGATTACCTTATTAAACCATCGATAGTCTATACACATTCTCATGCTACCATCTTTTTTCTTATCAAATAACACTAGGGCACCCCAAGGTAAAACACTAGGACGAATGAATCCCTTATTAATTAACTCATACAACTGAGTCTTAAGCTATCTTAACTTAATCGAAGCCATCTAATAGGAAGGGATAGAGATTGGGTGAGTGCCCAGCTCCAAATCAATTCAAAAGTCAATGTCCCAATCCGAAGGCATAATCGGCAAGTCGATGGGAAATACCTTTTAAAATTTGGATACTATAAGCACTAACCCAATAGAGGGGACCTCTGCACTAGTGCTCAAAAGATGTACCAGAAAGGCCAAACACCCCTTTCCTACTAGCCTCTTAGCATGAATGAAGGAAATTATTTTAACAATGCCAAACTTACAAACACCTTTCCATTCTAACTTATTCATCCTTAGCATTACTATTGAGTACAGTATGATACAGGGACAGCCAAGTCATACCTAGGATAATATCAAAATCAAGCATATCTGGAATCACCAAATCTACCTAAGTATGAAAACTCATAACCATTATAGAGTAAGCACTATACACTTGAGTCACTACCACAGTGTCTCCAACTAGAGTAAATACATACACAGGCAAGTCAAACATATCACAAACCATGACTAAACCCAATGTAAATTAACAGACATATATGAATAAGTGGAACCCAGATTAAATAAGAGCATAAACATTCGGTCACGGATAAGAATAGTACCTGTAATGACTATATCAGAAGCCTCTACCTCAAATTTTCCTAGGAAGGCATAGCAATGGGCTCTATAGTCAATATGATAAACCTCTCGAGAAGGTTGTACACCACCTCTCCCTGCATTACCACCACCTCAATTTCTAATACAGACACCCTAAAAACAATATGCCCACCCTGTGGATGACCTCTACCATTATTACCACCACTTCTACCAGCTGGAACCATAGCTTTGGACTATAACTGACCATGAAAACTCACCTACCTACCATTAGGATAATTTCTCTTAAAGTTCCCAACACCATCACAAGTAAAGCAATCTCGATTGAATGAAGGTCGGTTGGAAAAAGACTATGAAGCCCCTTGGCTTCCTACAACTGAAGTTCGCTGAGGGGTCCCTAATGGACCCTCTATAGATACTGGCAGAGCTGACTGCAAAGAACGAGATGAATAGGCCTGATGACCATATCCTCTGGAGTAAGACCCACTAAAGTTACCTACCTTTCGGGCCTTCTTCGCTACCAACTTTCCCTGTCCAACCTATTTGACTCCCTTCATTTTCTTTACAAAGTTAGACATATCATTAAAAATCTTTTCTAAAAAAGTCTTCTGCAATGCCATAAGCTGCAAGTCAGTCTTCAAATCTTTCACAAAGAGGAAAATCCTCTCCTTTTTAGTACCAAGAAACTAATTAACATATCTGGATAAAGCATCAAACTTAGCCTCGTAGGCTGCAATAGACATACTATTCTGCTCAAGGGATAAAAACTCATCTTTTTCTTATCACGCAAAGTGCGTGGCACCTGTTTCTCCAAGAACAGGGTATGAATTGAGTCCATATCAATGGAGGTAAAGTTGGAGAATGACATTCCACATAATCCCTCCACCACTTCTTAGCATCCCCCTGCAGTTGGAAGGTCACAAGTTCTACACCATGCTCCTCCACAATGCCTATCTTATGAATCCTTTCATAATAGTCAACAATAAACTCGAAAGTATCCTCTGTATCAGAACCAATCAAGGTAGGAGGCTTCATCTTTAAAAACTTAGTTAACATATCATGCTCAGTCCCGGTCATAATCAGACCTAAAATCAGATGAGGGAAAGCTTTCATCCAAGAGAACTCAACCATCCTAGGGGCCACTACAGGAGCATGTTGCACCCCCCAAATATTAATAAGTAGGCATGGAAGGCGTGGCTGAAGTACTTGCTAGCCCACTCAGAAAAAGAAAGCACCTACTAAACCAGTTCAAATGATATTTGGGGAAGAGTTGCACCTCTCGGAACTGGTATTGCCTCATCCTATTCCCAAACCTCCTCATTCATAACCTCATCATGATGATCCTTGGGTGGGGGAGGTGTCTCAGGTCTCTATCAGGCTGTATTAGCTGCAGCCCAAGCTCCACCCCTGGTGGGTGTTGTTCTACCTCTTTCTCTCCCTCTACCCCATCCTCTGCCTCTGGCAGCAAGCTCTACAACTGGAACTATTGGCATGGGAGCTACTACTCTAGCTCCATTAGCTCTCACATTCATCATCTATAAACAAATGAGTGAAGAGGTCAAATACCAATTCTGATCGACAGATACCAAGTTATAGCACGAAAGAAAAAAATATGATATTTTCCTAAAGTTCCAAACCTCTCAAAGAAAAATATAAACGTCTCCGTACCATTCCATAAAACTCTACTAGACTCATTTTGGTACAATGAGATTAACAAACCTTGGGCTCAGATACCAACTTTTTCATGGTCCAAACCCCGTTGTAAGTGGAACCCATACTAACCCTCCAATGGGAGAACTATCTAACCTAATTACTCAATACCAATACTTACAAATATTAAATAAAATGACACAATTCTATAATCAAAACAATAACTTGAATAGTTTTTAAAATGAAGTAATGCGGAATAAGTAAAATGTCTAAAACGCCCCTAGAAATTGAAAGTCATTGTACCAAAACATCTAAAACAAAATAATCAACAATTACAATCCAAAAATCTAAAATAACTAAATTGTCTATATCCGAAAAAAATAAACAAAAGCATAATGAAAGATGATCCATAGCTGCTCGAAGATAAAGCTCACCCTTGAGTCAGAATTGGTCACTCTCTACAACTGAGATCTTGTCAGAGCCGCTGGAATACGCTCTGCACTTAACAAAAGAAGAGCACAGGTAATATCTGCACAAAGTCACTATATACTTGTAGGGACATATGCCTATACAAATCAATAAATGTGAACACATAACCAACAATTTGTAAACAAGAGCAACCATGTAACACTTAGCAATTATACCTTCAATTAGTATTTCCTCAACAAATAATCAAGTGAACTGGAAGGCATAGAACAAGTACAAATATTCAACCAAGTCGATAACCATGACTCATAACAACTAGCTAAACTTGTTACAATTACCACTTTATTGCACTTTGACAATATTGAATCAGTTCAAGTATATCAATAGCCTAGACCACTCATGGATCAAAATAACAACAACAATATAACATGGTTCCCTCAAGGAACCATAATAACAACCACAATATAACCTGGCCGACTCATAGAACTATCAAACTCACTAATACCATGCACACATATGCTATAGGTCTTAAAAATGGCCACTAGCCATGTCCTACGGAGGATGAGCTCAGTCCATGTACCAATAACCCAGACATATAGTGTCTGCTACCCTTATCCCAAAATAGTATTATACCACCCTTATTCCAATGTCCCCAACCTTATACTCCCTAATATCCACCAATTTCGTGATGATGACCTTTGTCAGTTCATCTAACAATATCAACCCACGTCATAACGTACAATCACCATATGAGATAAGTAAACCACACTTGCTTTTAAAAATAAGTCTTTTTACACAATCTCATTTCAGGTGATCAAACAACTTATAAATTTATCCAGCAAGTTAACAGTCAATAGCATGCATTGCAACAAGTAGACAAATAGGCAGTTAAAATGCACACATAAACCAAATTGAGTCTTTAACTACAATTCAACCATCACATATAGCTCAATCCAAGCCCCCACAATGCTCTAACAAGCTTGAGTTTTGTCTTTTCTTGAAACCTCGACTTGATTGTGGTCTAAAAACAACAATACATTCACAAATCAAATGATGCTCTAAAAAATTCAGGGATTACAACCTAATCCCATAACCTTAAGGTTAATTTCATGATCATTCCCTTATTTTAGGGATTTTCTACCATTATTCCTATTTAATTCTATCAAATTCATGTTTGTAAGAGCATATTCTAACCATATAATCCAAACGCATCCACCCTTAACCAAAACCCAAGGATTACACCTTATTTTCACTACTTTACACCATAAATTCAACCTAGGTCAAGTCAATTCCTCCACCATAATCAAAACTTAGTGTTTCTAAGGATTAATCATTAAAAAAACTTGTTAAATAAGTGGATTAACGAACTTAATGAAGGAATTTGGGTGGAAAATGATATTTTTTCCCTAAATCACCCTCTCCTGGTCTTGAATGAATGTGGAATGAAAAATAAATTTTAATTCTAAAAATTGAACTTAACTTTCATAGCCAGCAGTAGCGGCCCGACTCCCACTATAGCATCCTCGCTATAGCAGGATCTTTCCTCTAAGGTGGGATTGACCGACTTTGAATTTCGCAATAGCGAGAATATTCTCGCTATAACGAGCCCTTAGTAGAAGTCTGCCTCCCCCTACAGTGGCCTAGGCAAGGAAGAAAGTCCGATAGTCCATGAGTTTTTCCAATTTTACAGTACACATCCAGATTTTGACATCCCAAACTAACTTTATTACATCAAATGATGTATCAAGAGTTCTACTAACCCGAATTCACTTTCAAAAATTTTCTACGAACTCCTTAACCTTCTAGCTATCATATTATGTTCTTAAATCACACAATCAATAATCTATCCATTATTGGATTTATCTAGACTACAACACACTTAAATTTATCCAAGACTAGCCTACCTTAAAATTTTTAACACTTTATCCAGAAAGAATCTAAACCCAAATTTTGGCATGATAGACTATACTGTAACAACGGAAAGGGTCTTTACATTTTTGTTGACATGAACTTTCTAGATCATTGGAAGAAAAGGTTGAGAAAGAACTATAAAACTTCATTGATGAAGTGAAGAAGATTCTCCAGGTTATGCATGTGGCTAAGGTTGAGAGGGTTGAGATATTTTTCTTTCAGCTTAAAGATATGGCTCACTTATGGTTTACCCAGTGGAAAGATAGTCGGGGCAAAAATGCAACTCCTATAGTTTGGGATGACTTTGTTGATACTTTTCTTGATCAGTACTTTATGAGAGAGTTGAAGGAGGCAAAGGATGATGAGTTTGTGAACTTGAAGCAAGCGTCTATGTCATTGAAGGAATATAGCCTAAAGTTCATTCAGCTATCTAGGTATGTTTCAGAGATGGTGGTAGAGCTGACGACTAAAATAAGTAAGTTCATTTTTAAGGTTTCAAACTTGGTGTAAAAGGAGTGCATGATTGTTATGATGATTAGGAATATGGATTTCTATAGATTGATGACAAAAGGAGAAGAAAATAAAGAAAGGGAAAACAAATAATAACAGGGCTAGAATAAGTAATTTTGAGTTTAGCCAACAGAGAACCAGTGGTGTGAGAAAATTTTCTTACTAGTAAAGGTCATCGATATTAGTTCCATCATCATAAAGTACTCCATCTCTAGCACTCATATCTAGATAGGATCAAAAGGGTAGAGCGACAAGCTCTTATTCATAGAAAAGTATTACAAGGGGGACTTCCTACCCTACTTGCGATAAGTATGGTAAGAACCACCCATTGGAGTGCCTTTATAGCAAAGAGGGATGTTTCAAATATGGTCAGGTTGGTCTTGGGTTGAGAGATTGCCCCTCCACCAAGAAAGAAAATAGAGGTGGTCGAGCTCAATCTACTTTTTTAGAAGCTCTAGAAGGTCACACAGCTTAGTATGGTGCCACTTCTAGTGCAGGCACTGATCAGTGTTAGAACTGCTTTTATGCACTTTCATCTAATTGGGATTAAGAGAGCTCACCAGATATAGTCACTAGTATGTTGTAGGTTTTTTCTCATAATGTGTATACTTTGTTATACCCTGGGGATACATTGTATTTTATGACAACATATGTTTCTATTAAGTTTGGAGTCAATCTTGAACAAATCCTAAACCCCTTTTCTATTTCCACTCCAGCTGGTGAGCTAGACATAGCTAGAAGGGTGTATAGAAACTGCCTAGTCTTAGTCCTTTTGATAGTCACCGTAGTTGATTTAGTTGAGTTAGACATGACTAAATTTGATATCATTCTTAGCATGGATTGGCAACATTCCTATTATGCCTCAGTCGATGTAGAACCAGAGTCATAAAATTTTAGTTTCCAAATAAGTCTATCTTAGAGTGGAAGGGTAGTCCTACAGTGCCTATAGGTTATTTAATCTCTTACCTTAAGGCTAGGAAGATGATCTCTGAGGGGGTGCATTTATTATACAGTTCAGTTTGAGGACTCTAAGTCTGAGATCTCATATCTTCAGTCAGTTCCAGTAGTTAGTGAGTTTCCGAAAGTGTTTCCTGAGGATCTTCCTAGAGTCCCTCTTAGATAGGAGATTCACTTTGAGATAGACCTTCTTCTAGATATGTAGCCCATATCTATTCCTCCTTACAAAATAGTCTGGCTTATCTTAAGGAATTCAAAAAATAATTGAAAGACCTCTTAGATAAAGGCTTCATCCTACCTAATATTTTCCCATTGGATGCTTTATGTGAAAGAAAGATGGTTCTCTTAGAATATGTATTGACTATCGTCAGTTGAACAAGGTTACAATTAAGAATAAGTATTCCATCGCCAAGATTAATAATATGTTTGACCATCTTCAGGGTGCCAATTGTTTCTCTAATACTAATATCAAATTTGGGTATCATCGACTCAGAGTTAGGGAGTGTGACATTCCAAAGATAACTTTTAGAACTCTATATGGTCACTATAACTTTATGGTTATGACTGTTGGACTAACAAATTCTCTGCATCTTTTACAGACTTGATGAACAGGGTATGAAAGTAGTACTTGGATAAGTTCGCCATTATCTTTGAAGATGTCATTCTTGTTTACTCCCAGAGTATGAAGAAGCACATAGATATTTTGAGAGTTATGTTGTGGACTTTCAAGGACCGTCAGATGTTCTCTAAGTTTAGCAAGTGTGAGTTTTGGTTGAGGTCATTTGCATTCCTTGGTCATGTTGTGTCTAGTGAGGGTGTTTAGGAAGACTCTCAAAAGATATAGGCAGTGAAGAACTAGCCTAAACCCACTTTTCTGTCAGACATTAGGAGCTTTTGGGGATTACTTGGTTACTACAAGAGGTTTGTTGAGGGATTCTCATCTATTGCTGCCCCATTGACTAGGCTGACTTAGAAAAAGGTTAAGTTTCAGTGGTTCGGGGCTTATGAGAAGGGATTTCAGAAGTTGAAGGCTCGAATTAATTTTGCTCCAGTTTTGACTTTTTTAGAAATTTCAAATAGTTTCATAGTCTATTGTGATTCTTACAGAGTTGGCGTTGTTTATGTGCTAATGTAGAATGGTAAGGTCTTTACTTAGTCTAGACAGCTTAAGCTTTATGGGAAGAACTACCCGACTCTTGATCTTGAGTTGGCAACAGTAGTTTTTTCCTTAAAAATTTAGAGGTACTAATTGTATGGTGTCTATGTTGATGTATTTATGGATTATAAGAGTCTACAGTATATGTTCAGTCAAAAAGATTTGAATCTTTGACAAAGGAGATGGCTTGAGCTTCTCAAAAATTATGTCATAAGTGTGTTTTACCATCTAGGTAATGCTAATGTGGTGGTTGATGCTTTTAGCAAGTTGTCCATGGGTAGTGTGGCCCATGTTAAGGAAGGGAAGAAGGAATTGACCAAGGATGTTCATAGGCTTACTCGTTTAGGGATTCATCTTACCGATTCAGAGGATGGTGGTGTTATCATTAAGAATGGTTTAGGAAAACCAAAATAGTGATCCTATTTTGAACAAGTTAAAGGATGTTGTCCACAATCATAAAGTGGAGGTTGTCTCTAAAGCGGGAGATGGTGTTTTTCATTATCAGGGCAGATTGTGTGTTCTATATGTAGATGATTTAAGGTAGCAAATTTTAATAGAGTCTAATAGCTCTTGATATTCTATTCATCCAAGTGCCACCAAGATGTACCATGATCTACGAGAAGTCTATTACTAGAATAGTGAAGAGTGACATTGCAGATTTTATGACTAAGTGTCCTAATTGCCAATAGGTGAAAGTTGAGAATCAGAGATCGGGAGGTATGACTCGGGCTATCATAATTCCTACTTCGAAGTGGGAAATGATCAACATGAATTTTGTCACAGGACTACCCTTTACTCGATGACAGCATAATTCTATTTTGGTGGTAGTAAAAAGGATGACTAAGTTGGCTCACTTTTTGCCTGTCAAGACTACAAATTTAGTAGAGTATTATACCAGACTCTACATATTTGAGTTGGTCAAATTTCATGGAGTTCCCTTTTCTATCATTTTAGATAATTTTAGATAGGGGTACTCAGTTTACATCTCAGTTCTGGAAATCTTTCTAGAAGGTTCTTGGTACCCGAGTAGATCTCAACACAACATTTCATCTGTAGACACATTGACAGACAGATTGTACCATCCATACTTTAGAGTACAAGTTGAGGGCTTATGTGATCAACTTCAAAGGTAACTGGGATGATCAATTACCTCTTACATAGTTTGCTTAAATAACAATTTCCATTCTAGCATCCTGATGGCTCCTTTTTAGGCACATTATTGCCAGAGATGTAGATATCCTATGGGTGGTTCAAGGTAGGTGAAGCTACAATAACCAAATTTGATTCATGAGGTGATGGAATAGGTTCATCTTATTAGGTAGTGATTGAATACTACTAAGAATCGTTAGAATTCTTATGTAGATGTAAGAAGAAGGGACCTTGAGTTTGTTGTTGATGATTGGGTGTTTATGAAAGTTTCACCCATGAAAGGGATGATAACATTTGGTAAGAAAGGGAAACTTAGTCCCCGGTATATTGGACTGTATAGGATTTTGAGATGGAATGTCTAGCCTGTGAGTTAGAGCTGTCTGAGGAGTTGGTAGCAGTGCATCAGTATTCCAGGTATCCCTATTGAAGAAATTTATCGGTGATCTGTAACACCACAAAATTTCTGAACTAAGATCAGAATCGTTCTTCAAAATGCTTATAGACCATAATCGATGATTTCTAATTGTACATAGGTGTTATTACAAATTCCTTAGTGTAGGAAGAGCTTTGGTTATGAATTAAGATCATAAGAAATTCTAGCTCAAAGTTGAGTTGAAAGCTTCTTTACAGATTAAGTTTTTGCATAAGATTTTACTGGGGTCAACATCAAATAAGCATAAATAATAGAATATGAGGAGTATTGTAGGTCAAGACCCACCAAATTAAAGGTCTTAGAGTCTTCTTTTCAACGCAACTGAGCGTTTGTCAATCCTATACCGTAGTAAAATGTTATGATCATTTTAATAAAAGGTATTAGAGCAGTTACACAGCCAAGTAGACCTATGTGGGTCACGTAACCAGCCACATAGGCTGTGTGGATAATTCCAGAATGTTTCTAAGAATAGTGCCTAGACCAATGTGGGTTATATAGAGGTCAAGATGGTTCACGTAGATGAGCCATATAACTGAAGCCAAAGTTTATAAAAACTCTATTTCGAGGGTAGTTTCATATATGACCTTCTAGGTACCCATTTTCACAATTAAAACCCTCCTTTATCATCTTAAAACACTTAGATTTATTCACATATCATTTCTCTTTCTTTACCCAAAACTCAAGAACATGTAGAAGAGTTTCTCAAATCCCAAATGCCCTAAAGCTCCCTCTCTAAGAACTCTTCTTTTTCAGGTATGTAGGACTTCAATGGAGTTTTCCTTTTAGCCCTATGTCCTAAACTTCTAGTTTTTCTTGAATTTAAGACTAAGTTTAGGGTTTATAAACTCACTTCTAAACTCATCTCTTATGAAGCATATTCCATGATTTCTTGGTGCTTTTAAACATGATTATGATTTCTATAAACATTACATTTACTTTTATTGAACTTTAAATTCTTGACATGATTTTTACATAGATTGTTCTTAAAATCTTATATCTTAAGCCTGAATTTTTTAATCTCTATGATATTATGAATAGGGTTCTCACACGAACTCATGATTTCTATCTAAACTATTATTTATGTATCCAGATTCATGCTTTAAAATTTCTTAAGAACTATGGACTCTCTATTAACGATACATGTTTTTAAATACATGATTTTCGACATATTATTTATGATATGATATGGAGCTTAGGCTCACTACAACAAGATTTATGAACATCACGACATCTAGATATGTCGAATATGATTCATGATTAGTATGACATTCGGGTATGTCATCAATGCTTATGACAGTTTTCTCACAAATGTAAGGTTCATGATTAGTATGACATCCGGATATGCCATCAATGATTATGAATAGTTTTCTCACAAAAGTAAGGTTCATGAGTAGTATGACATCCCGCTATGCCATTATGATTTATGAACAGTTTTGACATCCAGATACATCACCTGATATGTATGAGCACTAGTATGTTTTGTGGAGTAATATTTAGCACCAAGAGAACAAGGGTTCAAATATACCCAAGTTTCATAACTACGTGTTTTCCCCTTTTTAGTTGCTTCTTTAGGATTCGTATACTTATGGTTCTAACTTTGGCAAGTTAGAGCACACATGGTTTATGTCGGTTATAAAAAACTCCCAATTATAAGATTTAACTTCACTTTTATGGTTTTGATGATATGATCCTTATACATTTTGTATGACATGAACCCAACATGATTTTAGATATGCACTCCTTTCTATATGATTTTCAGAAAAATATGGTTTCACATATGCATTGTCTTTCAGAAATACTCATTTATTGTCTTTAAATTGTTTCATCTTCAGTTAATACAAATCCTTATGAAAGCTACACTTTTTCTATCATTTTTATTAATGTATATTTATGCTATGTATTTATGTCAAATTGGTTATTTTCTACATACTCAGTACATTTAAATGTATTGATCACATACTTCTTTTGCCTACCATTTTCATGTGATGTAGCTTTTGGTGCTCACTCTCACGCACGTGGCTAGTTGTCCATCAGCTCAGGCCCCAGTAGTGGTGAGTCCTCAGTATTCAGGGACTTAGTTTAGTTTCTCCTTTTTATTTACTTTTAGACCTCATTTTAAGGTTAGCTGGGGGCCTTGCCCTGACAAATTATGTATCCAGTTATTGGAGGTTTGCAGACATAGAGTATGGATTTATGTTGGCCTTTTAGGCTGGGCACTTATCTATTTACAATTTTTAAGAGAGTTTTTTGAACTTATCTTATGTTCTTATTACAACTTCTGCTTAAATCTCTTATATTACGCTTAGTATGCAATGCCAAGGGTTAGCTTGGAGTCACTTGTGGTTCCAGGCATTGTGTCTTGACTAGGGGGTAGTCTAGGGTGGTGACAAACTTGGTATCAGAGCATTAGGTTCAAGAGTCCTAGGATGTCTACATAACCGCATTAAGCAGAGTCTTTTTCATAGGTGTGAAGCATGCCACACTTATGAGGAAGAGCATACATGATGTTTTTAGAAAACTTCCCTTCTTTCATGTTCTTTATCATGTGACAGAGTTTAACTCTATTTATCCTTCACACTCATGTTTTACGTATTTCAAAATATGTCTCCACGAAAATATATCGATCAAAGAAGTGATCAGAATTGTAATCTTGCTACACTAGTGGTTTAGCCTTCAAACTGTGATGATATTTTTTATGTGGAGTTTCGTAATGCCATCTGGATGTTGGGTCAAGCTATGTCTACATAGTTGAATCAGCAGGTAGTACTCCCCACTAATACTAATGATGAGGTAGAGAAACTAAAGAGGAGATAAAGAAAGAATAAAAAAGCTAGAACATGGAACCATGGCTCTAGTTAGCAGAAAATTGATAGTGGGAAACAATCGTCTATTCAACAGAGGCCTTTGGACCAACCCCATCTTCAGCTAGCACACTTGTACCTAATTCTAAGTCTTTTTGTGGTAGTGCTCAGAGGACATTGAGGTACCCTACTTGTAGTTATTATGGTAAGTTCCATCTGGGTGAATGTCGTTGGGGAATAGATGGGTGTTTCAGATTTGGTCAGATAGGTCACAAGTTGAGAGATTTCCCCTCAACCAGATAGGGAAACTGTGGTGGTCAACACCTAAATAGATTCCTTACATTTTCCAAATAGCCAGATCAGAATATTCCTCTTGAAGCCAAAACTGGTATATTGCTAGATTTCTACCTATTTACATCCAGAGTCCCCAGACCCCTATTCTTGTATGGTCATGAGTTGTCTTAGCTTAAAATGAAGTAGTGATAAAGGAGAATAGCATTTTGGTGGATGGTAGAGAGAGAGTTGTAGGAATTAGATCCATGTAAGTTTGATATGTCATTGCAGGGGATAGGTTGAAAATCATGAGTGTAGTATATGCATCCCCTAGACAAAATAGAAAGATTGAGGCTGAGAATTTTAGGTAAGGGAGTGCCTTTGACTATAGAAGGAAGTGTAATCAGATTAGATTCTAGAGTAATGGTTTCCCAGACTATTATGGTAAAATGATTATAGTTTTGAGAACATTAAAGAGTTCCACAAACTTAGAATGTTGGCTTTGATCTAAGGGGCAGATGATAGGGTATAAAACCAAATCAAGTCATGAGAACCAGATAGTGATGTGTTTCAAAAGGAGTTATGGTGAGATAGCAATGCATTCCTACTCTAGTGTATTCCTTGGATAGCATTTATTATGACACCCTACCTATGTTGTGCACATCAGCATCATGCCCATGACACAAATTCATGTCTAATTCCAGTTCCTAGTATGAGAAGTAATAGCTTCACTCAGTAGTCCTAATCATGCTCCACGAATCTATGAACTCCATACTTACGTTATACAACTCATGAGAGGTAAACTCATGTTTCACAATATGTTTAGTCCTGCGGACTCATGATATGCCCATAATGACTAGTGAAATCCATGCTAAATCATGTATGTTCTCATATTAGATCTAGTGAATAATTCATTCTTATGATACCTTACCTCATAGATTCTATTCTTGAGTATTAAGGTGCCAATAACTATAAGTCATAGCTGAACGATATCCCTCTTATTCAAGATCCTCATACTCAAATCCTTTGGTGACCCTTCTTAAGTTGTAATAGTGGTATTGATAATAGTTGATTTAGAGTGATAATTTAGGTGAGAAGGTAGATGTTATTTATTATTATAAAAAATTGTGGTGTTCTTGTTCTATCTAAGGTTATAAATATGGATCAAGAATGAGGCAAAGATTTGTTATATGAAATAGTTAGATATGAATATTTAGGGAGTATATTTGTAGTAGTTCCTGAGATGGTAGTTGGTAGAGATACTAGGGAAGATAGGAAAGTTCTTAAATAATTTGGTTCTTTAGAATTTCAATATGTGGTTATAGATATAGGCTTGGATACCATGTTGATGGCACATGGGTAAAGGCATCATGCACTAGTGGCCATTTGATTAGGTCTCGGAGTTAGTTTCTCAAGATGGTAAGAAGAAGTAGTACTTTTAGGATGAAAAGCTCTTATAGAATATATAATCCTATGGTTTAGACGAGTAATTTTGCTTTATGTGTAGCACCTTGTACTATAAAGTTAGGCTTGAACATGGAATTCACCTGAAACAAGACTTAGGCTCTAGTAGTTATGTGTTCCCATGGGGATCGTAAAAAGAAATTAACAAAGTGTAATAGTCAGAAAGAAGACAATTGTTGAGAGTGTTTCTAGGCTTCAAGATTATCGGTCATACCGCTTAAGACAAGTTTACTCCTATTCTTGATTCTTTCCAAGTGCACTGATGTCCTTCGATTAGTTCTTCATGTCTATTCTAGCATCTTACACTCATAGCTCATGCTTCCATAGTTCCTAGTATTGATTCTAAGTGTTGTTAATGCAATTCAATCCATGCTAGTATATGTAGCACAAATATCCTAAATAAATATTGATTCAATCCATCTATATGTCCACTCTATCTTTGACCTTCATTCGAGGACGAATGATCCCAAGGGGGAGATATTATAACACCCTGAAAGTTCTGAACTAAGATCTGAATCATTCTTCAAAATTCGTGTAAACCCGAATCAATGATTTCAAATTGTACATAGGTGTTAATACCAATTCCTTACTGTAGGAAGAGCTTTGGTTATGAATTAAGGTCATCAAGAACTTCTAGCTCAAAGTTGAGATGAAAGCTTCTTTACAGATTAAGTTTTTGTATAAGATTTTATGAGGGTCAACTTCAAATGAGTATTACTAATAGAATATGAGGAGTTTTATAGCTCAAGACCCACCAAATTAAAGTTTTTCGAGTCTTGTTTCAATTCTTCTTTTCAACGTAACCATCCGTTCTTCAATCCAATATCGGAGTAGAAAGTTATGTTTTTTTAATAAAAGGTATCAGAGCAACTACACAACCAGGTAGACCTAAGTAGGTCACATAGCCCACCGTGTAGGCTACGTGGCTAATTCCAAAATGTTGCCAAGAATAGTTCCTAGACCTACGTGGGTAACATAGGGGGCTACGTGGTTCATGTAGGTGATCCACGTAAGTGAAGCCAAAGTTTATAAAAACTCTATTTCGAGGGCAATTTCATCTGTTACCTTCTAGTATGATTAAAACCCTCCTTTATCAGTTTAAAACACTTAGATTTATTAACATATCATTCCTCTTTCTTCTTCTAAAACTCAAGAACACATAGAAGGGTTTCACAAATCACAAAGTCCTAAAGCTCCCTCACCAAGAACTCTTCTTTTTTCTGGTATGTAGGACATCAATGGGGTTTGCCATTTATCCCCATGTCCAAAACTTCTAGTTTTTCATGAATTTAAGACTAATGTTAGGGTTTATAAACACACTTCTAAACTTATCTCTTATGAAGCATATTCCATGATTTTTTGGTGCTTTTAAACATGATTATGATTTCTATGAACATTACATTTACATTTATTAAACTTTAAATTCTTGACATGATTTTTATATATATTTCTCTTGAAATTTTATATCTCATGCCTGAATTTTTGAATCTCTATGATATTATGAACAGGGTTTTCACACGAACTCATGATTTCTATCTAAACTATGATTTATGTATCCAGATTCATTCCTTAAGGTTTCTTAAGAACTATGGACTTTATATTAACGATACATGCTTTTAAATACATGATTTTCGACATATGATTTATGATATGCTGTGGAGCTTAGGCTCACTACAGCAAGATTTATGAATATCACAACGTCTAGATATGTAGAATATGATTCATTATTAGTATGACATTCGGGTATGTAATCAATGCTTATGAACAGTTTTCTCACAAATGTAAGGTTCATGATTAGTATGACATCCAGATATGCCATCAATGATTATAAATAGTTTTCTCACAAAAGTAAGATTCATGAGTAGTATGACATCCCGATGTATCATTATGATTTATGAACAGTTTTGACATCCAGATATGTCACTTGATATGATATGAGCACTAGTGTGTTTTGGGGAGTAATCTTTAGCACCAAGAGAACAAGGGTTCAAATAAACCCAAGTTCCATAACTACGTGCCACCATAGGTTTTGCCCCTTTTTAGGGGAATCTTTAGGATCCTTATGCTTATGGTTCTAACTTTAGCAGGTTAGAACAACATTTTTTAGTGTGGGTGCATAACACTGGGCTCCATGTTGCTCACACAGTTTATGTTGGTTATAAAAAACTTCCAAATATAAGATTTAATTTCACTTTTATGGTTTTCATGATATGATCCTTATACATTTTTTATGATATAAACCCGGTATGATTTTAGATAGCATGATTTCAGATATGTACTCCTTTAAATATGATTTTTAGAAAAAATATGGTTTCATATATGCATTGTCTTTCAGAAATACACATTTATGGTCGTTAAATTGTTTCACCTTCAATTGATAGGAATCCTTATGAAATCTACAGTTTTTTTGTCATTTTTATAAATGTATAGTTATGTTATGTCTTTATGTCAAATTGGTTATTGCCTACATACTCAGTACATTCAAACATACTGATCACATACTTCTTTTGCCTACATTTTTCATATGATGTAGCTTTCGGTTCTCACTCTCACGCACGTGGCTAGTTGTCCATCAGCTTAGGTTTCAGTAGAAGTAAGTCCTCATTATTTGCGGACTTAGTTTAGTTGCTCCTTTTTATTTACATTTAGACATCATTTTAAGGTTAGCCGAGGGCCTTGTCCTGACAGATTATGTATTCATTTATTAGAGGTTTGTAGACATAGAGTATGGTTTTATGTTGGCCCTTCGGGCTGGGCACTTGTCTATTAACGATTTTTCAAAGAGGTTTTCGAACTTTTCTTATGATCTCATTACAACTTCCACTTAAATCTCTTATATTATGCTTAGTATGCTATGCCAAGGGTTATCTTGGAGTCACTTATGGTTCCTGGCACCGCGTCTTTACTAGGGGGTAATCTTGGGTC
Source organism: Capsicum rhomboideum (assembly GCA_031232105.1). Lineage (NCBI taxonomy): Eukaryota > Viridiplantae > Streptophyta > Magnoliopsida > Solanales > Solanaceae > Capsicum > Capsicum rhomboideum. The sequence continues at coordinate 118,742,487 of CP124711.1, forward strand.
ATGACATGATCTATCACTTTTTATTTCTTTGGAGAGCATTGGTGTGAAGGATAGTCTTTCTTATGAGGAGGTTCCAGTTGAGATACTTGATAGGTTAGTTCACAAGTTGAGGAATAAGGAGGTCGCATCAATAAAGGTCTTATGGAGAAATCGGTTGGTTAAGGGAGCCACTTAGGAAGCATAAGCTAATACAACAGCCAAGTACCCTCATCTTTTCCCTCCTATCACCAAGATAGCTTGAGGTACTAGCTTTAGTCCTATAGTTACACTTCTCAGTTTCATGTCCTTGTCAGTCACTTGTAGTTTCTATGATTACATTCATGCTACCTATGTTTTAATTGAGTCCTTACTTTTAGCCTAACTCAGTTCAAGTCATGCTAGAAATTCATTTTCAGAAACCAGTCTCATACTAGTAGTTCTTTTCTTCCGAGCTTAGTTTCAGTCTGCATTCGAGGATGAATGATCCCAAGGGGGAGATATTGTACCACTCTGGATCTTTTCCATGATTCAACTCAGACTTAGTGCAATATAACATATGAAATTTTTCACATCCAAGAATAGTAAGAATAGATGTACAAGTCGTACTATAGACCACATATGACTCATGGTATGCCACCTAAGTCTTTCCATGTTACTAGTCACTAGAAAGCATTGTACAAGTCATGTGATGAGATATGAGTTATACACTAGGAACAGAGAGGTGAAAATTGTTCCATGAAAACACAACTCAAACCACAAGTCGTGAAATGATTACATGACTTGTGGAGTGGCTTATGGTCTCCAAAATAGAAAAGCTCTCAAAATTCAGGCCCAGACATATGACACGTGGTATCAAAGTACGAGTCATATGTAGATCCATGGTTCCTTAAACAGAATTTGTCCAAATTATCCCCAAGAATCATGAGTCAAACCACGACTTATGGACCCAATGTACGAGACATACAATGACTGGTGGAATACAACTTTCATAAAATCAGTTACATTTTAAAAAAGGGAAAATAATTCTTCTTCTATATTTTTAAGTACTATACTACATTGTTTTAAGTAGTTTTAAGGGAGTATATGGGATTAGTCAATCATTTATTCCTCATAATCATCGATCAAAAGTTTCTAAGGCAGAAAGTCCTCTCAAGTCTAAGCTTAGGGTTCCTCATTCAAGTCTCCAGAAATCCATGTTCTAATTCAGATTTCTCCAACTATCAGGTATGTGGAGTTTAGTAAGGGTTTCCTTTTACCGTTATGCCTAAAAATTTTAGATTCTCATTATGATTTTCATGACTTTATGATTTAGGTTTTATACACAATTATTCATATTTCTTGAAATTCAGTTTTGTTATGTTATTTATGATTAGGGATCTTGTTAAAAATTACTATGCATGATTTCTAATGGTTCTAATTCAGTTATTATACTTGAAAAATAACTAAGCATGATTTGACAGATTTCAGCCTACTTTAGTACAACTTGGCATATTATAAAAACATGTTTCCAGAATTCAGTAAATTTAACATGACTAGTTTCATTATTTCAAAACTTCTGTAAAAACAATAAATATGAACTGTTCATGATCATGCTTTATTTTCAAACACAATTTATCTATTATGAACAAATAGCAATATTGTTTTGGGAGTATTATTTAACACCAAGTAGACACATGTTCCAGATAACCCAAGTTCTAGAACTGCGTTGTCGTTGTATGATAAGGGTATTTTGCCAATAGAGATTGACACATTTAGCCCAATGGGCTTAGTTAGTGGATCCACACAGATAGATTTTGTACCCTTGGCAAGGTATAGGGAACCCAACTTGGGTTGTACGTTGAACTCCATATTCCTCACATAATTTATGTCGGGTATAAGAAACTTCCCTTCATAAATGATTCAAAATATAACATTTATACATGACTCATAGTTTTCAGTTAAGATATTTCATGACTTACAGATATACTTCATGTTTACAGTTTTGATTATACTTTTGAGTCACTGTACTATAGTTTATCTACTTTATCCAGCTTTGCTTATTACATCCAAAACCAATTTAAAGCATTTTTAGGTATTATTTATGACATTACATATCTCACATGCTTAGTGCATTTAGTAGTACTTACCGTATACTCTCTTTTGTGCTATGCCCTATAATGATATAGGTTTAGCTGCATATTCCCAGACTCGTGGCTAGACTAGACTTGCAGATATTTCATTTCAAAGTTAGTGAGTCCTCTTCATTCGAGGACAGGAGTGGACTACTATTTCTTTCATTTACAGACATTTTTAGTCTTTAGTTTTCAGTTGTTTTAGAGATAACTGGGGATCTTTTCCTAGCAACTCCCCTTATTCAGTAGCAGAGGAATTAAAATTATCATCTGAGTTATGATTAGGCTTCCACTCTTTATTTCAGTATTATCTCGTAGTAATATGTCTATACTAAGGGTTATCTTGGGATAACTCGTAGTTTTAAGTACCATGTCTCATCCAGGTGACACTAAGTATCTCTACATAAGGAAACAACATAAATATAGAAGATAGAGGAGATCTGGCAGACAATGGAATTAAATCAGTAGCCACTTGTGCATCTCGTAAGATGATCCAAGAACAAAATCTACCTCAGCACCCTGAAATAATTAGCTCTGTACCGACATGTAAAGTGCAGAAATAAATAAGCCTAAGTACTAATCCACATATACTCAACAGCATCATAGACGGGTCCTAATTCAAAGCAATGGGGAGAACCATCTTATTTTCCACTACCCAACATATTTCATATAAACCTGCAATTCAGGAAAGCAACACCTAGTCTAACTATCCATTACAACAATAGTTTACATAGTTCTATCCAAATAATCAATATGTTACAACAACTAATGACAAGGATAGAAGTATCACTATCACAGTCAATCAATCACTTACCCCACCAAGGAAATATAATCAAATGGATATGATGAGTATAGTGAATGTCATGAAATCAAATAGAGATGATGATGATAATAATGAGTATGGTGCATGTTTGTCCTACCTATATACACTCATTGATCTATATAGCTAGTTGGGACCATATGGGGACCCACAAGGTTCATATACACTCTTCGACTCTACGTGAAGGCCCTCAAAAGTAATCATCATAAAACTTCTTAATCTGGATTCGCCCATAGGGCCCTCAGAGAAGAACCAATGAAATCATGATAAATATCCATGTGAAGTGATATCAAACATAATGAAATTTATTAATACAAGTTAAACACCATGAATATCAGTAAAAATTGCTTTTTCACTTTAGAAGTTATCCATACTAATATCCGATCACATCTCTCATACTCCCAGCATGCTAAAAAAAAAAAAATTAAAGGCACCCACCTTGAACTCAATTATCAACTAAACAAAGCATATAAGGTAAATCTCAGAAGCTCAATCCAAACAGTTAATTAGTTGGTTTTATCCCTTTTCATGATACACCGGTACCTGCATAGATGATCATCATCTAATCTATACATGACCCCCCACATCCCCACTACTTTCTATACAAGCAACTAGCACATAAACACTTCAAAAAGAAATCAAAGAAAGTCTTAACTTGACTTAAAAGAAGTCTGAAAAGTTAAATCAAAGCTTTATCCTTCCGTAGAGCCATCGAATGAGTCCATTCTGATCAAATATATATTCTACATAAGACACTGAAATCATAGACACCCATTTTGCAATACTTAAATTTCGAGACCAAAAAGTCAACACCAAGCCCACAAGGGAAAAACTTAAATTTATTTAAAAATCACATTACTCATAAATTAGAAAAATAAAATATGGAATCTCTTCAAAAAACAGAGTCAAAATCAACCTTCAAATCATAAAAGCAACATTTATTAACTTTACCCTGCAATCTCCAAATTTATCAATTCAAAAACCAAGATTTGAAGATGATATTATAAATATATAATTGGGGAATGTGTAAATATAGTAGGCATTTGGCCATGAAAACCAAACATATTCACTATATTTGGAATTTTTGAAGTTGGAATTCTGTTAGGCCATAGTATTTCGAGTTAATATTTAGAATTCAAATGTATTTTTAAAAAAATATAAATATAATTTCAACATGGAATATAATTTAAATGGGGTTATTTTATAAAAAAAATTAGAATTTTTTTGAAAAAAAAAATTATGAAAAAAGTGAAACCAAATAAAGTAAAAACACCTCTTGAAGTCTTTTCCAAACTCATATTTTTATGGTCAAACAAGGATTTTAGAATAAAGTGAATAAATATTCCGAATTAAAGTGAATATAATTCATTGGCAAATGGGTCCATAGTATAATAATCATACCCAAAGAAGAATTCTTGAAACACACCTTTTAAATCTCTTAATATTGAGTTTCCAAGCTTCAACAATTGAGTTAAGGGATTTTACATCGAAAATAGAATTTTATATTCTGCCAAGTGTTTTAAAAGACAATTTTGAGGCTCGCCCCGGGGCGGGAAACTACTAAAATGCTTCGAGGCACTATTGTGGGGTTTAATTATGTGAGGCTTAAGCCTTAACCGCCCAACTGTACGCCCTAAGAACGTAACGTCCAACGCTCGAGGCTCGCCTAACAGACCTTAGGCAAATCATGTATCAAATTTATTAATTAATATTGTTGGCCTTATAATTCTCTAATAAATAAATAACTCTTAATAGGCCTTTTCATCAATAGAAATAAAGAAATTGAGAATAACTCAAATAACAAGTCATTTTATTGCATCTTTACTAGTTAAAAATACCGTGAGGCTGAATATCACTTAACATTTCTTTTAGAAATACTTAGCCAAATTTTACCTCTTCACTTATCATTAGACTTCATATTATTATCATACATCTCAAAATTATCATATTTTATTATTGTCATATACCTCAAAATAATCTCTATTTGAAAGCAAATTATCATATTTTACTATCTAAAAATTACTGTGAGTGTACTAATAAAGTTCATTGATTATTTTTTTTGGAGATGTGTAACGACTTGTTTCGTCGTTACTAAAAGGCACCTCGTATATGGGCAAGGGGCATGGGGAGTTTTGAAACTACGGTCCTGAACTTATACAAATAGGCAAAGCAAAAAAAATTGAAATTTAAAATTTTAGGTCGGGCTGACGTCATCCCAGCGCTGTGGTAGTGGTTGACTGGCCGCTATAGTGGGATGCCAAAGGAAGAAACCAGACCCCATTTTATTTAATTTCCTTTATCATCTTCAGTTGCAAAAAAGATGAAGGGGGCTTCTAAAAAACCCCTAGGGTTGCCTCATGGCCATGGAGCAATGAAGAGGGGGAAATAAGATAGAATGACGTAAAACCCATGGTTTTCTCGAAGAATTCATGCCATAAATCACTAATACAGAGTCAAAAGCTCGCGTTCATGACTGTAGCAGCTGCTTGGCACCCAGGTAGGCTAGGTTTAACTTAGTAGTTTAGACCTACGTTAGAAAGCATATCCATGACATAGATTGATGGGAGATTTCATGCTTAGGCCTGAGGACAAGGTATTGGGATGGATAAAAAGGGTTAAATTCGGCTGTTTGGATGAAAATTTGATGTTACTTGTGATTTTGAAATTTGTTAATTAATTAATGTGCATTGTTATTGATGTTGTTCATTCTCGAATGTTTAAAAATGGTGTTGTACCCGAAAATTGGTTTAGAACTGAATCAATACCTAATTAGAGGTGGTTGGTGATTGATATTAGTGGATTCTAAGGAATCTATGGTGGTTAATGTTGGTGGATTCCGAGGAATCTACGGTAGTAACCAGAGTAATAGTAGTCTGTAAGGTATCAATGTTAGGATGGAAGGTTAGGGTGTATTATGGTATGAACCATAGGTGCGGATGAATACCTTAGACATTGCAAGTCCTTACCAAGTCCTACCCGAGGGCGAATTATAGGTGATGGTTTAATTTATTTAAAACCCAACTTGATTTATGTGTGTATGTTAACTGCTCTTCGTATACTTACTATAAGGAATTTTTAAAGAAAGGGAATGGTTAAACGGTGTCCTAAGTATTAATCACATGAAAGGAGGGTGGTCCTAATGACTTGTTGAAGGTACAGGTGTAGTGGTTGCTTTAACTGTGTTTGTGATTTTTTTGAGATCATATTGATTATTGTGGGATGTACCGGTATTTGTAAACCTTTACGGGATTTATATTATTTATTGTGTTTGTGATTGTAGTGATGTCATATTGATTATTGTGGGATGTAACGGTATTTGAACATCTTCACGGGATTTTTTAAATTTTTTTTATTATTATTAGTGTGGGATGTATCAGTATTTGGATATCTTCACGGGCTTAGTGATATAAGGTAGGCAGGCATTAAATTTCTGGTATTTTGGTACATGGACAAGAGCTCGTCCCTTGCAGGTCATGGCTAGTGGGCGACCATAAGACCCTTAGCATATGTGTACAAGTATTGGTGAGAGTGACGATTCCTTGAGTAAACCGGGTCTATATGTTACTTGTTATATATTACTTTATAATAGAAGAGTGAATGGGAAAGGAGCTTAGGGTCAGCCGAGGGTATTTTTGGAACTTCACCTGATTGTCTACTACTCTGCCTTTTTTGTAGGTGTACTTCCTGAGTAACACTTGTATTTACTTGTTGTTTCAAAGACACCACCTATATGCCAAAAAAAAAAACCATTTCACTTGTTCCTCTCTTCGTTTCTTTGCTCTCCCTCTGTTCATCATCATCTTGTCCTAGGTGTTTCGCTTTGGTTTTGAGCTTAGATCTGATGCTTCTACAGCTACCAGGTAAGATGTCCCTATATTTCTCCTTTTTTAAGGTTGTTTTAGTTTTTTTAATGTTGCTGCTTTAAATCTTCCATGGAAGATTGACATCACTTTCACTTACAATCTTTGAGATAATTATAGAATAAAGTTTTGGGATTAAAAAGGTGGCTGACCATGGTGGGTGAAATTAAAATTAAAAAGAAAAAAATAAAGCCAACATCCCTTACCAGAGTAATCAGAATTAGTTGGAACAGAATATTATTATGTACTACAAATGATAATTTCTGTTGGTTAATTTATAGTATCCCTAAAGAGGTAAAAATGATACCACATAGCCACTTCAAAAATTAATTAAAATCTTGTTACTTTTGACAAATTTAATGATTCCAGTATATGTGTTTGGAGTAGTTTTATATGAATGTATTACCATGTTATTAAGTATTCAAGTGTTGTTCTTTCTAAGAGGTGGAGTAGGATAATTTCTAGGAAGAGATAGAACCGATCTTATTCTCTGAACAATCAAAATTTCGTACTTCTGTCGGATCCTCACTATCTCCTGATCGAGCTTGTGTAGGCAGATGTTTTCTGGTAGGGCCAATAGTAATACACTGCGCGGGATGGAGTAAGGGCCTCTCACCTCGTAAGATTCGTCTGGTGAAAGGACATTTTCTAGCTTATTCATCTTCTACATTATGAAAGATATCCTTTGTTTCTTGATGACTAATTTGTCTCTGTTGCCCCTATTTAATCATTTTTCAACATGGACATCTATATGCTTAGAACTTTGATGTGTTGTAGAATTGTGTTTCTTATCCAAAAACATGGCTTAAAACTTTATTTGTTGAGTTATTCTTTCTCCATTGTTGGTTATAAAAGCTGAGAACTTTATTAATTCTTTTACCACTCCATTGATGTCAAAGATGCTTTAATTTCTACTTCTTTTGGTATTTCTGTTGTTGAATCCAATTTCAGATCCAAGAAGTACGCCTGCTTCAGAGATATTTTTTTATTTTTATTCTTTCGTATTTGGATCCTACTTTGTTGTATTATACCAGATATGAGGTTGTTTATTCTTCCATCTAATTTTTTATTTTCGACTCTCTTTGCTGGTCGTTGACGATATATTAACTCAAAATTTAGCCAAGGAAATGGCATGAAAAATTATATAAACTCAATGACATTGTAGCAGGCTTTCTATATGATACTACTGGTATGGATAAACAATAATATCAAAGACTACATTCCTGTATACAAGGTTGGGTAGAGTATAATGGCATTGTCATGGCTGCTCTGTACTTCCATCAGATGTTGATGTTTATGCACTTTGTATACATATAATAAAGTTGTCTCTTAATTTCAACGAGTCATTTTCTTATGTGATTCTAACAAAATTTTGATATTGTAGAACTGTGTGGTGGCTGCAAGTTTACCTTCGTGTTTCTTCATTTTTTATTCTTTAAATCTCACTTTTGGTCATTTTACATACTATAACTTTGTTCATGTTGGACCTTCTTAGCGCCAATTGGCCTGTAAGGACTATGAAATACATACCGACAAACTTATCGGTGCTCTTTTTAGTTTCCCATGTACATGGTGTTTCTTTACGCTGTCTTTTGGTACTGCATTCCAGGTTCTTAAAGTGATTAAAACACCAGCACTTCTTTACATCAAGTTTTGTTATCGATAGATCCTCAACAAAACAAGGAAGTGTCCTAGCGACACAACAAAGGCTTTAGTTAAGAGCACGAAACACTGTCAACTTTACCGAGATATGCCCAAAGATGCAAAAAATGTGCTTCTGCTGCAGCGGTGCCTCAAAAAAAGAGACGCAACAACTAAGCGTATTCTTGAAAATGTTAACTCTTTAAATCCTACTGAATCAATATATGTTTGTCAACACAATTTTGATGTTGGATGCTCTTCTTCTCCTTCAAAAATAGGTTAGGATGTCAAATTGACTATTTTTTGTTCTCCCTATATATGTCTTGCTATTCATATTCATATATACTTTCTCATTGTTGTCACTGAATGCGACATCCTTATAGCAACACCCATGCTTCAAAAGGGGCAAAATGTGGTTCCTTCTTCCCAAATTCCTGAAAAAAGTAGGTTTTTTAATCTTTGTTGTCCATGTTATGAACTACTGCATCCACATTCATATGACCTACATACTGTTGTACAATTTACGTTTCACATGATGGTCAGTATTATTATTTCAAAAGATTCTTGTTGCGACCCAGCTATGCACACAAGTGTACGTGATCGTTCAAGTAATATAATGGCTCCTTTAAAAGAGCCAGATATCGAACCCAAGGGACTTTCGTCAACAGAAATAAGTTTTAGAACAATAATTAAAAACTAGTGTTGCGCAAATGAAAAGGAATTTTTTACTAAAAATTAAATGATTGCGTACTATGAACTCCTATCTTCGCTATCTTAACTTCAGTTTTTGCAAATATGCTTGAAAAGTCAATAAAAGTAAATTCCCACGGTCAAGGCACTCCGAACATCATCTCTTGAGTATAATTGTTACTGGTTTAAGTAATTTCAGTCGTTTATCCTGGTTATTGATCACGAGGTTAATGTTACAATTATATTAATCTCCAAACTATAACCTTCTACTAGAAATTGGAAACCTAACTACGTCATTGAGCGGTGATAAATTTAACCAATTCTAATGCCTTTAAGCTATCTTCTCGTAATTGAACAAGCGCAGTGGATTAGGTACCTCTCGGTCCTAACCACATATCAATCTCTTGGAATCCCTTCCACAAGTAGAGATCATGCTCCTTATATCCCACGTTCTATCTCTTAGTTTCTCTCTCGAGCTCACCTCAAGACAAGAAATTTATTTCAACGGTGATCAAGCATTAAAATAGTAAAATTAAGAATATAAGAATAACCAATTTATGATAAACTTCAGCAAAAACTAATAAAATCAACTCAAGAGAATCATGTTCATAGCCTCAACCCCAAGAATGAGGGATTTTAGCCACTCATAACGTCAATTAACAACATAAGTTGATAAAATACCATAAAAAGAAATAAAAATTGAAAAGATGAAGAATGAAACCTAATTTCAATTCCCAAAAACGCCCAAAGTGGTCTAGTGAAGATGGAATTACGATACAATAACCCAAAAACCCTATTTATAGACAAAATCTTGAGGCAAAAATTTGCCAAAAAGCGGCCCGGCACGCCCTTGGGCGCGCCTGGCACTTAGGAAAATTTTGCCTCTGAAAAGGTGCTCCCAGGCGGCCTGGCACACCCTTGGGCTCACCTGCCTGCTGCCCACTTGGGTGGAAAATGCACCAGGCGTGCCAGGCCCTTAAATTTTTATTTTCTTCTTTCGTTGACTTTTCTTTGCGGATTTGGTTGGATTCTTCAAGTTCAAATCTTCGGATTGCCTCTTATCTTCAATATCCTTGGCTCGTAGCTTCCCCAAGCCTTGATTTTCACGCCAAAAACTCTCCAAATAGTCACAAATTCCACCTACAAGGGTCTAATCACATTTGTTAGCACAATATCACATATTCCATCAAAACCATACAAAATACATACGTATTGCTCTCAAAACTAAGGTAAACATGGGTTAAAGTCGACAATAAGGCATATAAATATGCCTTAGATCAATTCTAATCAACATAAATAACTCAAAAATCATTTAATCATTCTTATGTTTACACCTGATGTGTTGTGCTCAATATTAAATTAAATTACACCAGCATATTTTAGATTATCTCTCCAATAGATTCATATATGTTCCAACTGTGACATATTGTGAGATTTATTGTGATGTATGACTGTTTCCATGCAAGGGGGTAAATCCAGCCAACCAAAATCATCAAGCTGCAAACCAGGAGTCTCAAAACAAATTGTTCTTACCATACGAGAATCGACTCCACTTCCTGAAACAGGTGATGTTATGATAGCAATATTCACCTATCGATTAATATGTGAAGTATCTTATCTTTTTAATCTTAGGTAAAGTGAGATTTATTAATATTCTCCTTTTCCCTTTTTTACACCTACTAACATCTAATATGCACGTATATGTAGTACCTTACGTTTTTTATCTTATTAAAAATAAGATCTGTTAACATTATGTTGTTTCTTCGGTATTCTATTTTGCACCTACTAACATTTGGTCTGCGCCTTTAAACATAGTGTCTGTTCTTTGTACTAGTAGTCCGCCCTCAATTATGTGTGACTACATCTTGCCATGATCCAGAAAAAGGGAAAGATATATGCAACCCCTTTGTGATTCACGAAACGGGTAACTTTGCATTTATATCATATGAAATGGATGAATACCACAACAGAAGTAATATTTTTCCCCTTTTCAATACAATTATTATACGAAAATAACTTGCTACTTTTGCGCGTTAGGCTCAGCGTCTGGTACATCTAGCGTTGCGTCTCCAAACCCTATTCTAATGGACTTTGCTACTATTTTAGCAACAACAGGTGGCATTACCAAAATTTACTTAACTTGTCCTGCTTAAGTGAATTGGATAATTTGTACATGTGATTATATAACTGATTGTAGATATGCATTACAGTAGATGTGTATTCTAATGAATCTCATATTGCGGCTTTGCCAGTAGCCAGTGACAAACAAAAGAACATGACTCCTTCATTCTCCATGTATGAAGTAGGTGAGTGCCACAACAAAAAAAATGTTTTTACTCCTTATGCTATAAGTATTACATAAAAGTAACCCACTGTTTCTTGGTGTTAAGCTTAACATCTGCTGCATCTAACTCGAAATGTGATGTGGCTTCAAAAATTATTCAAAGCAAAGGTTTACACTAACTATTTGCTGTAATAACATCATATTCTAATTGCAGTTTCAGCTTTTTATTAATTTATTATAATATAATCTTTATTTTACTATTTTTTAAAAAGGTAATCCACAACGCAGTGTCTTTCACTTTATCTTCTGCTATCAATATTAATCCATTTAATAACTATTATGAATCAGGTTCAACATCGAGTACCACAAACAATTCCTTTACTCCCACCTTTGGCGCAGTTAGAACTAGCGGTTAGTATGGCCCATCCCTCATTTTATCATTTCCCTGCTTTCCTTGCTTAGAGTTATTTCCAATAGGAAAAAGGCTCAAATATGTCATCGAACTATTAGAAATGGCTCATCCATGTCATCCATTATAAGTTTGGCTCATCTATGTCACTGCCTTTAAAAGTTGGGCTCATTTATGCCACTGCCGTTACATAAAGGTTTATTCATGCCATTATTTTATAACGGTAGTTTTGCAAAATCATTTTTGCCACGTCGCCTTATATTAAGGTCCACATAACCAAATCCAAATCAATCAATATTACTTAAAATCAAAATTAAAAATCAAACCCATGAAAATAAAATTCGATCCACACCGTTAAAATAAAAATTGGACTCATTAAAAATAAAAATCAGACTCATTAAATATAAAAATCAAACCCATTAATTGTGTCAGATTTTTTTTTAATGGGTCTGATTTTTTATTTTGATTTTAAATAATATTGGTTGATTTAGATTTGGTCACGACGTGGACTTCTGATAAGAGGTCATGTGACAAAAATAATTTTACAAAGCCACCGTTGCAAAATAATGGCACGAATGAATTTTTCTGTAACGACAGTGGCATAGATGAGCCAAACTTTTAAGGGTGGTAGCATAGATGAGCCAAACTTATAACGGAAGGCATAGATGAGTCATTTCTAATAGTTCGATGGCATATTTGACCCTTTTCCCTTTCCAATATGCAGGACTTACAAAGAATAAAAAATCTATCACCAATATTAGTCGGCTACGTTCTGATTATGCTCAGTTATAAAAGGTTTCATATTGTAAGTTCTGCGGCACTAAAAAATTTCAGTATGAAGCCCCCGAATTTTGTTGTGGCAAAGGTACGATCAAGTTAACCTCTCATAGAATGCCAGCTAATATAAGCAATATATATTTGAGAAATGATGCAGAATCCATGCATTTCCAAACATATATCAGAACATATAACTATTTGTTTGCGTTTACATCACTTGGTGCTAGTTATGATAAAAATTTAGCCCGAAGAGATCATGGTATCTACACATTCAAAGTTCAGGGACAGATGTATCACTTGATAGCTGCCTTATATCTCAAAGAAAAAAGTTCAAGAAATCTACAACTGTACTTTTATGACAACATAAATGAGCTTGAAAATCGAATGGCCTACTCTGACAAATTGCATGAATCAATTGTCATTCAACTAATGGACATACTAAAAAATAATCCATACTCAATGTTTCTCCGGTCTTTAGCTAACACACCAGACCTACCAAATTTTCATAGAGCACTAAAATGTGATGTTGTATTGGATCAGCGAGTATATAAGTTGCCTACTACTACAGAGATTGCAGCAATATAGATTGATGAAAATGATGATTATGTTGTTCAGGCACCTCATGTTCAAATTTATACTCACTGTGATAAAAAACAAAGGATAAACTATTATTTTGGCTGCTATGATCCTTTGCATTACCCATTACTATTTCCACAAGGACAAGTTAGATGGCATTGTGGTATTAAAAAGTTTCGCGGTGAAAAAATGGCTTCTAGAAAATCTACTTTGTCTGACTTTGAACAATTGTCGAACATAAAATCTTTGCCACTGTTGATAGATTCCTTGATATGAAAGCTGGGAATTTGGAAAATGGAAAACGCAAAAGAGATGCAGTGTTGGTTCGAGAATATTATTGTTAAAAACTTCAGATGACAAATGATGATGAATATGAAATTTTACATACAGGGAGATTATTACAACAATATTCGATTGATGAATACATAAAATTGGAGACACAAAGATTAGACTTTGTTTCGTTCAATCAAGATTTGTTCATAATGAGTTTACTGCAAGGACTCCTTGACATTTTGAGACTTGGTGAACGAAATACTTCCAATGTTGGAAAACTAACATTTCTACCAAATACCTTTACAGGCAGATCTAGGGATATGCGCCAATGTTATATTTATGCTATTGCATTAGTGCAACATTTTGGAAAGCCTGATTTGTTCATAACTATAACATGCAATCCATCTTGGCTAGAAATAAAAGAACATTTACTATCAAGTGGTGAGGCACAAAATAGACCTGACTTGATTAGTCGAATGTTCAAGGCTAAAATAGAAGAGTTAAAGACAGATATATTAAAATCAAATATCATTGGAAAGGTTGTTTTTTTTATGTATACTATGGAGTTTCAAAAATGGGGTTTATCCCATGCACACTTTCTTATTATATTAAGCAATGAGCACAAGCTATTGACAGTAGAGGCATACGATGATATAATTAGCGTCGAACTACCAGATGACAATACAGAACCTGATCTACGCAAGCTTATCATTAAACATATGATGCACGATCCTTGTGGTAGTTTAAACCCAACAAATTCTTGTACTATAAAAAATGGTTACTGCAAATTCAAAATCCAAAAAAGATTTGCTCATCAAACATCAAAGAGAACCGATTCTTATCCAATTTATAGAAGACGAAATACAGGGGAAGTTGTAAAAGTAAGAGAACAATAGTTAGATAACTCTTGGGTGGTTCCATACAATCCATATTTACTTGGCAAATTTAACTGTCACATAAATGTTGAAGTTTGCTCCGACATCAAGGTCATGAAATATCTCTGCAAATACATTTGTAAAGGTCATGAAAAGATTGCATTCTGCGTACAAAATAACGATATAGCCGTAGAGATAGATGAAGTTAAAGAATATCGATCTGCTAGATGGGCATCCCCTCCAGAAGTTGTATGGTGTCTCTTTGGATTTGCTATAAGTGAAATGTCCCCCAGTGTTTATCGCCTTCAACTACATCATGAAGGCCAACAATTTATTTCTTATAAGAGCAATAAAGATATAAATAGAATTATAAATAATCCAATGATCAGAAAAACAATGTTAACAGGATTCTTCTATATGAACCAAACTGACGAATACGCTATGGAGCTCAATTTATTGTACAAAGATTTTCTTGAATACTTTGAGTGGTCATCCACTAACAAATTTTGGGCAAGGAGACAAAAATGTTCTGCTGTTGGATGCATTGTAACACATCATCTAACAGAAGGAGAAAGATAATATCTTAGATTACTACTAACACATGTGAGAGGACCAATATTGTATAAGGATTTTCTAACAGTGGATGGGATGGAGAGCCTTCTAGTACTTAGGGGTCGTTTGGTAGGAGGTATAAGGTGGGATAGGTTTAAGTTATCCCATGGATAAAATTTATACCATGTTGGGTTAATGGTATAAATTTATCCCGGGACTAATTTATACCATTAACCAAACATGGTATTAAGTTAATACCATATTTAGTCTTGGCATAACCCATGAATCATGGGACTATTTTATACCACCTCCTATATGGTATAAAATAGTCCCGGATTATAACCCCGGGATTTGGTAGTCTACGTACCAAACGACCCCTTAGAGAATCTGCGAAGAAAAGAGGATTCTTACATTGTTATAACAATTTCATAGAATGCATGTCTGAAGCCGCAACTTATCAGAAGACACATAGTTTAAGACGTTTATTTGTTATATTAATAGTGTATTGTTTTCTTGCCAACCCAAGAAAATTATGGGAATAATTTGAAGATTCAATGCTCGAAGACTATAAAGTGTTACGAACTACTGAAAAAAATCACATTCAGTATCAAGCCTTAAACCATATCAATGACATTTTGTATTATATCGGCCATGATATCAATGAATGTGAACTCATTTCAGAAACTATCGTATCTTCTGCAGCAGCAAGAGAAGCAAAATACGCTCAATATGAAAGATCTATTACTGTCAGTGAAGACGATGTACTCTTACATAAGAGATTAAATAAAAATCAAATAATTACCTATAATGTCATTGTAGACACAATATTTTCAAACAAAGCAGGAGCATTTTTTATAGATGGTCCAGGAGGTACAAGAAAAATATTTTTATATCGTGCCTTATTAGCAACCATACGATCTATGGGATATATAGTTTTAGCAACAGCTACCTCTGCTATTGTTGCTTCTATTCTCCCAGGTGGACAAACTGCACATTCCCATTTTAAAATTCCTATCGACCTTGATGAACATAAGAGTTGTAACATTAGTAAAGAAAGCTCTCGCTTGCTAGTTTAATCAGAGATGCAAAATTGATTGTCTGGGATGAGGTGTCTATGGCTAAAAGAAAAATGTTGGAAGTTTTTGATCTATTGTTACAAGATCTAATGGATACGAATATGTTATTTAGTGGAAAATTTGTAGTTTTAGGAGGTGATTTCAGACAAACTCTCCCTATTGTACAATATGGAAAGAAGGAAGATTTCATTAGCGAAAGCTTGTTGTATTCTACTATTTGGAATAAACTTGAAAATTATAATTATCTGAGAATATGAGAGAAAAACCGGATCCTGCATTTTTGTCACGCCCCGAATTCCAACGAGGCGTGATTGGCACCCGAAGCCAATAAGGCCCGAGAGAACCAATCTTTGCTTATGTTTGTTCATATGCATGCCATAAGAAATACCATTACCATGTAAGAACTTATCATGTTACTAACAAAATTCGTGAAACATGTGCTAAATATATATATACATATGTGAAACTTGGCCGACAGGGCCATCAAGTCTTCATGGACATACACCTCCTACATTTGTCTTCCCACAACTGTCTACAAAGCCTCTACAAATACATGACCATGTCTATGCAATATTTACATAATACCAAAACCTAGTATGCACGTGTGACTTTGGAAGCCCCGAAGCAACTGGAGCTTACCAAGGACCTATCTGTGATCCGTAGCCTATTGACGAGGTCTACTAATACCTGCACCTGCACATGTAAGGTAAGTCCCCAAGAGGGGTCAGTACGAAGAATGTACTGAGTATGTAAGGTCTTAAGAAAATGACAATGACATCAATGCATCAATACATAAGAACTTCAATGGAAATGATTATAAGAAAAACTCTATATGTGGAATTATGTACCTTTCTTTCTTTATGATTATCTCCAAGGATTCGTACATAATAACAACAACCATGAAATCAATATAAAAGAAATAGCAATGTGAATATACTTTCTTTCTGTATGGGGGAAACCATGTGCATTATGTTTATTATTTTCCTTCCTTACATTCGTCATCTTATTGGGGGGGGGGTTATTATGATCATCCACCTTTTGGTGGGCATCCACTTCATTGTGGGTAGTCATCCACCCTTGGGTGGGCATCCACTTTATTGTGGGTGGTCATCCACTCTTGGTGGGCATCCACTTTGTTGTGGGTAGTCATCCACTCTTGGTGGGCATCCACTTTATTGTGGGTAAACATTACCTAACATTGCCTCCTTTATTTCATTACTTTGAGATTAGTACATTTGCTTGTGGGAGATTGATTCATTCACTTGAGAGAGATTGATACTCTTGCTTATGAGAGATTAATGCAATGATAGTCACAACTTTATTTGAAGCTTTGGATCAGTAATTAATGAGTGAAAAACATGTGAATAAGCAGTATTGGAAACATAGCCTTCATAGAAACATAACACTGTTGGAACCTTTGGAACCATTGGACAATGATCAATGAATAAGGTACATGAGTATAACCACTATTGAAACCTTGGAACATACCTCATTGGACTTTTGGAGCATTGCTAATGAATATGAGACATGTATATAATTCTATTGGAACTTGGACCATAACATGATTGAAACAATACTATTCAACTAAACAAGCTCTCTTTACCTCATTGCTCTTGTTGGGATAATTCTCTTAAACTTTACAACATATGACAACTTAAGAACTTCCATCCATGAATAAGAACTAAGTGGGTCATGATTCATCTAGGAGTAAAACACATATGAATAACATTATATCAACCTTAGTTGGACTACTATAGAACCCCCTTGGAATCGAACACTTTTGGGACCTTAGGACAATGAGCACTAATTAAGACACATGAACATAACCACGATTGGATTTCGGAACATTATCAATGCATATGAGACATGTGAATACTATATACCTCCCTAGGAATGTAACACTTGTGGAACCTTTGGATAGTGAACAATGAATAAGGCACATGGGAGTAGCCACTGCTTACCAACTAGGAATGCGGTACCTTAGAAACTTATAGAACTTTTTCACATACTAGTCAATGATCACAATTCAACGTATGGACATGATTCATATGATTCACCAATTACCAATGAGTAAGGACCATGTGAGTAACACTAACCATCTACCGAATATGGAATATCTTAGAGCATTTCGGAATCGAAAGAGTACTATGACAAATGTGAACGCCACGTGCTGCATAAGGATAGAGAAGAGTAACCTTACATACCTTATGTCCTCAATGTGAAAGTACAATCCTATATGTGATTACGATGAGCCAGCTCCTTCCTTACGTCTTACTCTACATCACAAGTTCATAATAGAATTCTTGTTAACAACTATTTACTTTACAAACGCATAAGTGTCACAATGAGTTACGTGGCTGCTTTATAGCATCGTTTCGTCCTTCACAACACAACTCGCTGCATTAATATGCCAACAATATCATAACAGTCCACTCATTGACCAAGATTTCATACAACAATAGCATTTCGCATCACACTTACCCTTTATGCCTTCTCATTATCATTCCGTCATATTTACGCTTCTCAATTTGCCTCATAACAACATATGAACAACCATACATATTTAATACAGTCCAACATGCCTTCATACGACACTTTAAAGGCATTAAAACAACATCACAAGTTCATAATTTCATCCAAAAAGGGTATCGGGGCTTTCAGGGATCAACTAGGGACGAAAACACACAAAACTCAATTCTGGGCTGAACTGCGCAGCCACCTGCGCACGCAGGTCAGCCACCTGTGCACGCAGATGGCCATTGGCAGCAGCCAGTGACATCTGCGTTGGCATCTGCGCCCGCAGATGCCCTCGTCTGCGGGGGCGGATGCCCGTTTGGTCCGAAATGGTTCCGTTTTGGGTCTTTTAATGCCATGAATGATCCATGATCATAACCAACTTCATTTTAACATATTTTTGATCATTTAACATGCCAACCACCAGCCATAATTTCACAACACACCTAACATCACCAAAACGACATTTTACGGCCAATATGCTACCAAAACCATAACCAATTTTTCCATAGAAATTCCAACACTAAACACAAGTATAAAACAAGTCAAGACTATACTCACATATCATATATCAATATTGAATCCATCAAGTTTATTTCTTTCAAGATCACAAGCCCATGTTCAAGTTTTCAAGACAAAATCATCCTCCGATTTAACAAACACATGCACTTCACACATAGTAACCTTCTCAATACTTCACCAACATAACCAACATATTATACACCATATCTCATGCATAATATATATTAAATCACAATAATAAACACTTACCAAGGCTTGAAAAAGGGTGATCTTGGCCAAGAAAATGCCTTAGGGTTCTTGAGAGTCAAATAAGAAATATGTGGAAAAATCTAGAAAAGGCATGAGAGTTCAAATGCCTTAAAATGCTGATTTTTCCTCTTTATATAGGCCCTCATGTCTCCCTTATCTTTACTTAGCATTTAATGCTATGTTACTTTGGTCAATTGGACCAAAATTGGAAGAATGGGTCAAATGGTTAATTGGGCCATGTCTTCTTATTAATTTTGGGCTTTATGTTTTGGGCCCAATGATACAAGATTTATTCATTCCCACAAATGCATGTATAATTCATCAAATCTCCCATGTTTTACTAATTCCATAAATGTACACGTAGTTGTGGCGGTTTAACAACATACGGGTGTTACACCTCCTACAAAGGTCTAATCCCATGTACTAGGCGCAATATCAATTGTCTCATTAATAACATTACAAAATTCATACTTTGACTCTCGACACTTGCGTAACCATTGTTCAACGTCATCATGTAGGGTGTAGTTGGTACGGGGTGTTACAATTTTGTAATTATCTTCTAAGAGTTGGAAATGGACAAGAACCCGTCAATTCCGCAAAACAAAATTGTAATTCCAAACTCTTTGATTATCCCTTACACAATCAAAAAAGAATCTTTAGGTAAGCTATTCGCAGTGACATAATCAAATTTGAATTCATCTTCTATAGATTCATGTGTGATCTTGACAACCAAAAATGATTTTGTTGATGAAATAAATGACATGCTTATCAATCGATTCACAGAAAAAGGAAAAACATTTATTGCCACAAATGAAGCTCTTGAATTTAACAATCAAACACAATTTGAAGATCTGTTGCACACTCTAAATCCTCCAGGTTTGCCCCCTTATATATTACTCTTAAAAGAGAATTGCCCAATTATATTATTACGAATTTTAAATCCATGTGAAGGTTTATGTAATGGCACGCGATTTACTTGTTGTGATCTTAAAACTCATGTTATTAGTGCTAAAATTGCAACATGCGATTTCAAAAATACTCACGTGTTTATTTTAATACTACCATTATTATCATCACAAGCTGAAAAACTACCTGTTCAATTTAAAAGAATGCAATCTCCTATTAGATTGTGTTTTGCTATGACTATAAATAAAGCACAAGGTCAAACTTTAGATTTTGTTGGAATTTATCTATGAGAACCTTTATTTTCACATGGTCAGCTCTATGTCGCCTTATCCAGAGCAAAGAGTTCAAATTGTGTCAAATTACTCATTCGATCATCTACACCAACTAGCCATGATGATCATTCTACATGTTACATCAATTTTATTGGTACGTTTTCTTTTTAAAATTCATCTAGCATATCCTCCTTTTCATATTTTCTTTTCCCATTGATAGTAACAGCTTTACCCCAGAAAGTTTAACATGACTAATTACTTTTCTTTTTCTTGCTTTAATTTTATTCTTAGTACATGTTTTTCGTGAAGTAGCATGACCTATGGAAAATGAAAGTTTGATTATTCTGCTAATGAAAGTTTGATGATTCTGCTACTTTAGTGAGCACTAACAAGGCAAGAACCAACACAGGTGATGTATTGTACCCCAAAAATCCTATAACTTAAGTGTTATATTGTTTATGTTTTTACTTGCATATACATTGTCAATGTAAAATATAATTTCCCCCCTACAGCAGCTGATACATCTCGAGCGAACACTCCAACGACGGCAGCGGGCTCTGACAAAGAAAAGAATATAACTGGCCACTTCTCCGTATTTGAAATTGGTTGTGTCTCATGTTAACTAGATTGATTACTCATTAGGTTTAACATCAAATACCCCTACTCGACAGCATGATCCTGTAACACCAGTTGTCACCAAAAAAGGTATGTCTCAGTCAAATATTTCACCTGCATTTGCAATCATTTTGTGGAGAATGATGTGATAAATTGTTGCAATTATATACACAGGATGTACATAAAAAATAGTTGGCTGTTGGAATTTTAAACAATTGCCCAGTAATTCAAACATTTTAAAAGTTGTACTGAACTGTAACTAAAATCATTTTGAAATGGCTAATGAATTATTGAATCTTTGCTTAGGTGATACTGAAGAATCTGTGATAAATGAATTTTTTAACACAAATACAAGATTTATACTTGTTCCACCAAATTCGTAACTAATACTCTAACTCCGCTCCACGTATGCTGAATTTAACTTAGGAGATGGTACAAATTCAACAAAATTGTCAAGACGTCTAAAAGCTGACTTGGATACACACATAAAGTAGAAAATAGAGAGAAAAGCAGCAGATTTAGCTGGTGATTGGGCTATACTGATTTCATCTTTTGGCCTTTGAAAAATTTAACTCTTTCTCTCTTTGCTTTGATTTGACTGGTTAAGGTTTCTAATCGTAAATATAACAATGCTTTTCAAAGGAGAAACATGGTAATGATGGCCTAAAACATGTTATAGATGCATATTCTTGAGCTTCTCTTCTAATTTCTAAACAGTGCCTTATGAGAAATTTCCACCAGAGAACATAATGCGCTGCTGCAAACATTTTATTTCACTTACTGAATTTTAAATGTGTTTTCTTATCCAATCCTTTAGGAAATCAACAGTGACATCTTGCTCTCTTTTATGAACTCAATTTCCTGCAAAAGAGGGGCTTCAAACCTGTTTGGTGGTAAAATCCTTGATGGCGGAGTGGCGAATTAATAAGTCATGTATTTATATAAAATTGTCTATTTTGAATACATAATAAATCTTAACAAATAGCATCAAAAGAGATGACAAATTTGAATTTGAAATTTGGAGAACAAACTGAACTTGCAATTTCACAGTATTGATCTTCTTTATGGGTATTATCTTAGCTTAGTGTTGAACTAAAAATTGTCAAGAAACAGCAATTTAGTTCTTTCATTTTCTCAGAATGCAGGAAATCGGCTATTTGTGCACCTCGTCTATGTACAAAGCTAAAAGGCTTGTTGGTTAGAGGAAAGGAGGAGTCATTGGCATACCGGAGATAGTCAGACATCCTGAAAAATCTCCATTTTTCTCTGATTTCCTCAGTCTTACGAGCACATGTGGGTTTCCATCAAACCAGCTTTCGGGTTTGGATTCTGGAATATCCACAGTGACCATTTGAGGCTTAGATCTGTGTAAAGAGAAGAAAATTGAGAAGAAGAATGATAGAGATGAGGAGAAGAGTGGTGAAAGAGATAACTAATGTTGAAGCCAGATAAGTAAATTATGAAGAGCGGTGAAATATATGTGTCACTCATGAAAGATATGTGTCACTCAAAAGGCTTCTCAAGGGACAGGTAATTAAATTATGAAGCTCTGAAAAAAAGTAAGTTGTTATAGCTGTTGTTGGAATTTAGGATCCAATCAAAACACTTCAAATTGATGGTAACTTTTTAGGAGGAGACCCAAGGCTTGAAGTTTCATCATGGACGAGTAAGTTGTTATAGTTGTTGTTGGTATTTGTTATCCTAACATGTCACGTTTCTGAAATCTTAATATCTTCACCCTATTATTTAAGTTTGTGCTGGCCTTTATTCAGTTATTAAAATAGACAGATTTATATCAAGATAAATATTTTATAAGATCACACATTAAAAAAAGAAACTTTTTCTAAACATTTCTATTTTGATTCTCTTGAAGTATTTCACTTGATTTAGATGCAACATAATGAATTTCATATATACTCATCGTATCAAATACTGTCATTGTGCCCCATATTTTGTACTTTAATTGATGTATGGATAGTGATTATAAACTAACATATATAATGTATCATAAAATTCACTCTGCTCGCTATCGCCATAGGTACTTTGGATTTCGAATGTAGAGTAATTTATCTGATTATGCTTTTATGTTACTATTAAGCTAATTTTTTGTATATTGGATGACCATTTGTATAGGAGGTGAGAACGGAGGTCAGAAAGTGGCTACAACCACTTATCTCAAGAAATTCACTAGAAGAAACGTTGATACAAATTCAGGATTCGCAAAAGATTTTAAAGATGCATTTGTTGGCGCTCTGCTTCAAGCAGAACCTACAATTCTTAAAAAATTAGTTGAAATTGTAAGTTGTAACTTTTTGTTCTTTTGCATATAAGTAATGATGATTTTGTTTTAATTGTGTTTTGTTGTTTTTGTTTTCAGTTTCGCTCAATTATTGCAGTGTAGTTTTTTAAGAAGGATGCCTGGCCTGAGCTAAGGTCCGTCATTCAGTGCAGTGATTTGATTTGTTTATCATGAACATTCTCTTATTCCTACCAAAAATTCAGAGTGATGACAGGAATATTCAATTTAAAGTGTGGCAACCCATCGACTAAATCTTCGCTACATCATCTAATTTCTGCCATCAATATTTGTATCTTAATATACTCATCACTTTTAATATATATATATATATATATATATAGCGAACCGAATCTATGTGTTACCTGATATTACTTTTGGTTCCTTGAGTGGACCGGGTTTCTTATTGTCACACCCCTTTTTCGTTCGTTTCGGGTCGAAGTCGAAAGGGTTTGTCCAATTAAAGTGACGTTATTGAATAGGGATTATTTTTATTTACAGAGTCGCCACTTGGAATTGAGTTATGGTGTTCCAAGTCACCTTTTGGAATCCCTAATCAAAAGGAAGTTAACTCTTTAATATCGGTCTGCGAACTAGAAATCCGAGTAAGGAATTCTATTGACCGAGGGGAAGGTGTTAGGCATCCCTCGAATCCCGTGGTTCTAGCACGGTCGCTTTATTTACTTATAATTGACTTAAATTAATTCTCGGATAAGCTAGTTTGGTTAGTTGCTCAATTTACCAAAGGGTTACGAAAGGAATTATGACTATATTTTTTGGCTGAGGAGCGTAACCACACACAGAGCCTTATAATTATGAAGTAAACCAAGGAGCGTAACCGTACACATGATCAACCCCGATGTATTAATTTAAATTCGTTCTTCTCTTTTACTATTTTTTTTTTTTGACTTAGTTTTTTTTCACCTCCCACCATTTAAAGGTTGTTTTGAATAATTGATGAATAAATAAAATTATTTATTTGACTATTGAATTTTTTTTATTTTTTATTTTATTTTTTTCATATACAATGCATGTGACATTAAAGATACAAATTTTATTATATTACTTACATTTATTTTATACCTATTCTATAAATGGGAAGCTCCAAAATGCGAAGTTGGATTACCATTTTTGCCCCTACACTAAATCAAAATTTAATTAAATATCTAACAAACTAATATTAAATAATAATATTAAATTAAATTACCTAAGTTAATTGACTGTTGAACGTGGGAGTTGAATAACACTACCAAAATATTTTCATCTTCTGGAATTAACTTACTCTTCACAATCAACTTTATCCTTCAATCAAATTATTAGGCTAGCCGAACGTATATGTACATTAACTTTTAATAACAACATGAGTAAACCTAGATTCATGCATTCAGAAAAAGTGATTTATTTTGGAAAGTTAGATTTAATATAATTAAAAATGTCATGTTATATGTAATCTTATTGGCCTATAATTCTGTTATGGCTTTTTCCTTTGTTAGAGTTAGCTACACAGTTTCAATATTACTTACTTTCAAGACTTTTTAATTAATTGTTATTTAATCTAAACAATTTTTTTTTAATATAATTTATGTTAATTTTAAAATTATAATGCATATTCATAAGGGGTTCACGCACGTTCCCAGAAACTACTACTATCATAAACAAGGAGAGGTGAACATATTCATAAATATAGAAACAAATGGTATCTAAACAGAGATAATAAAAGACACATTATTTAACCTAATCGAACCATAAACATGAATAACGCATAGACCACGTACAATTCTGCCAACTTAAGAACAATTATGCCCCCACTTTTTAGATATTTTAATCGTAGCACTACTCAATATAATTAATCAATCGCACATACTAAGTAACAACTGAAATCATTTAAACAACTTGATTCATAATTTGGTTCGCAATAAAACTTATAATATAAATAGTGTAGGATCAAATAAGAACCTGTGATGAACTAAACAAAAGTAGGAATAGAAATGCCGTCACCGAAAACTCGAACCCAGGACCAAACTTCAAACTCCAATCCTAACTTTCAAGAATAATTTCTCCTTCTCCCTTTCTATCTTTTTTTTTTTACTCTTTTCTCTCTTTTTGTTTTCTATCTCCTCTGTACGTTTTTTTTTCCTTTCTTCCTAATTTTCCTTTAACTTTTTCTGTGTTGCTCCCTCTGTGTTCCTCTTTTCTCTGTGTATGTTCTCCTTTTGTCCAAGTGTTTTTGCTTTTTCTTTTCTACTCTTCCCGTTTTTTCTAACTTTTTTTTTTCTCCTGACTTTCTTCTGTTTTTTTTTTTTTTTTTGTGCATGTGTGTGTGTTATATATATAGGTGCATGTGTGTAGTAGTAGTGTGCATGTGTGTGTGTGTGTAGTGGTGTGTAGTGGTGTGCAGATTGGGTGGGGGGGGGGGGGCTGTGAGGGAGTGGGGAAAAGGGTACGGGACGTGGGATGGGGTAGTGTTAGGTAGTTTTAGGATTTTTATTATTTTTTATTTTTTAAAATAAATAAATAAATTTATAAAACTACATAAATAATTAGAGTAGTATTTGCTAACTATTTAAAATTAATAAAAATATAGAGAAAGTTGAATAGCTAGTCCTAAAAATATATGGCTAAGAAAAATATTAAAATTACTAGCTTATTTATTAAAACCTAAATTAAAAGAGAACATATTTTTAGAAAAAATTTCTTTTATTCTGCAAAGTAAAAACAAAACTTATACTAAAATATGACTTCTTTTTTTTCTTTTTTTTGAAATTTTTTCTTAATTTTTCAAAGAAAACCTACTAAACATGAAATAAAAACTAAAATAAAGATTAGATTAAAAAGAGTTAAAATAATAATAATAATATTTAGTGCTAAAATCAGGTTAAGACAGGAAGGGTCAAAATCACGTGTCTACATTTGCCCCTCTTTGCGTGGGAATACGAAGTATTTTCAGACAAAGAAGTAGACAACGAGACAAGTTTTGACCCTACTGTTATTTGAAATAAAAAAGAAAAGAAGGAAAAGATGCGACCGAGTCTTGGTTTTGGACAACCTACATATCCCGGGTTATAAGGGAATCAGGTCACGTGTAGTTCAATGAGGTGGAATGGTGAGACGATGAGTTAGAGTTCGAGTGAGGTCTCTTCGAGTCTCCGGTTCGCAGCTCCTGTTTTTACATCAAAATAAAAGACGAGAATAAAAATGATCCTTCAAGTACAAGATCCTATCTATTCCGCTTCTGTTGAATTCATGCTTCCTCAAGTAATAATATGTCTGCTCTCCTCTTGAGTTGAACTCGACAGTGAACTTTTCTTCATGTCGATTTCGGTTATTGGAGATGAACTTGAAATCGGTCCTCTTCTTCACGCGAACACTTGCTTTTTCTGACTTTGAATTCGAAAATCGCCATGTTCTCCAGGCTGGCACCTGAGCTTGAATTAAAATTTGACCCTATTCTCCAGGCGAGCTCCTGAGCTTCAAAACTAAAAGTAATCCCTGTTCTCCAAATGTGTTCCTAAACTCAAAATAAATAGTGAACTAGAAAAGTAAATCCCATTTTTCAAGAGGGTCCTGAACAGAAAATAAAGTCCCATTTTTCAGGAGGGTCCTGTTGATCCCATTTTTCAGGAGGGTCCTGTTGATCCCATTTTCCAGGAGGGTCCTGAACAGAAAATAAAAGTCCTATTATTCAGGAGGGTCCTGAGCAGAAAATAAAGTCCCATTATCCAGGAGGGTCCTGAGTAGAACATAAAGTCCCATTTTCCAGGAGGGTCCTGAGCTGAAAAGTAAAGTCCCATTATCCAGGAGGGTCCTGTTGATCCCATTTTCCAGGAGGGTCCTGAGCTGAAAGATAAAGTCCCATTTTCCAGGAGGGTCCTGAGCAAAAAATAAAGTCTCATTTTTCAGGAGGGTTCTGAGCAGAAAGGTAAAGTCCCATTTTCCAGGAGGGTCCTGCGTAGAAAAATAAAGTCCCATTATTCAAGAGGGTCCTGAGTAGAAAGATAAAGTCCCATTTTCCAGGAGGGTCCTAAGCAGAAAATAAAGTTCCATTTTCCAGGAGGGTCCTGAGCTGAAAGGTAAAGTCTCATTTTCCAGGAGGGTCCTGTTGATCCCATTTTTCAGGAGGGTCCTGAGCAGAAAGGTAAAGTCCCATTTTCCAGGAGGGTCCTGAGCAGAAAGGTAAAGTCCCATTTTCCAGGAGGGTCCTGAGTAGGAAATAAAGTATCAAATACACTAACAAAAAAAATTTTGCCCCAGTTTGTACCAAAATTTTGTGAGTGTTTGAAAAATCATAACTATTGGAAAAATGAAGAGGGTGAATCCAAGATCTGTCCAATTCTCGAAAGTGCCTCTCGCAAAGGTAAAAGATAATATTTTATATATATATATATATATATATATATATATATTTACTATGACTGTAATCTAGCAAGCTTATGTCTCAATATTGCTTCTTGCATTCGCTGAAGTGAAGAATTGCCCCTTTCTGATATCCAGGCTTCGAAGCCTTTGATTTGCAGGCAACACCTATCTCTGTTTCAGACAAAGAAAAATTGTGAGTTTTAACAACATGGTGGTTGGTTTATGGCATTTGACTTTTGATGCAATTGCTCCTGCACTTGTCGTGTTCAACTCTGTTTTGAGCTGTTGATGAGTATCATTAACTTGTTTTACTATTGACCCCAAAATTCTGGTTACTCAATGACTGTAACTCAAACCGTATTTTCACTTCATAGCGCCTCCAGATTCAACTTCTGTCGCACCTTTGTATTCTTACAAATCCCAAAACTGTCAGATGATGACTATTCTTAGGTATTTTGTTTCACTTTGAATCATGTTTCTTTTGTGTGTTGGCCCTTTCCCCTGCTTTGCACTATTGAAGGAGTTGATGGTAAATTTTGAAGTCCTTTCTTACTTGTTTTGCTATGGACTTGACTCAGAGACAATAGATAAATGAGGACGGTGATTTTTCATTTTGATAACAAAGACAAGAAAAAAAATGGAAATATTGACCGGAAAGAAACATGACAAGCGACCTTATTTCCCAAAAGAAAGAAGGAAAGAAAACTTATCTAAATATTATAGCCGGTTCTAGTGATTATGACATTCATTTGGTATCAAGCAGCCCGATCTTTCAATCTCAACCATTTAGCCACTTTTGCCAACTTATTGAATTCAAAACTGAGTTTTGCTTTTGAGTCTGTCGCCTCTATATCACAAACCTCATCCGGCTAGCGAAGCCCCAAAGAGCTTTCACCAGCAAACCTCTCTCATCTCACCATCGCCTTATGGTGCCCGTGAGGGTTTTCACCAATAAGACTCTCTCATTTTATTTTTATTTTTATTTTTCATCTCACCATCGCCTTATGGTGCCCGTGAGGGTTTTCACCAATAAGACTCTCTCATTTTTGTTTCTGTCGTATTTTCTTTATGCTGATAAAGACAGGTGTGGCCCAGAATATAGAACATCATGTCACCATACCATGCTTAGCCTCGACATTTTCAAAGATTGATCTGAAGGTCTTTCTTTGGTTGTAACGTGGCTTTTGGATAAGATTAGAAAGAAAGGGAGGCATAAGGCTCAAAAGACACTTAACATAGGGTGAGACTTACAACTTTGGAATCGACTTACAGAGAAAATAACTTTTGCCCCAGTTTCTTTTAAACGGGGTAACTTGAACTTTTTACTTGGTTGGACCGAACCCTAGAGTAGGGCTGCCTACGTATCTTGTCATAGCAAGAATCAGGTCAAACGTAGTTCATGAAATTTGTTCTTTTGCTTGATTTTGATTTATATTTTTATTTTTTTTTCATTTTTTTTTTTGACTTCTTTTTTTTTTTTTTTTTTTTTTTTTTGAGACACTTCTCTCTTTTGGATTTTTTCCTGACTCCATTTTTCTTTTTCGACACTTTTATCATTTTTTTTTTTGATTCTATTTTGATTCCAAAAGAGGGGTACGAAAGAAAGTAAAACTTAAGCTCAAATGAGATAGACAAATAATGACACAATATTTGGATAGTGGAATAAAACGCCTTCGTCATATCAATCTTTTAAATATGCCCAAACCAAACATGTGAATAGAAATAATGATAAATAAAGATCATACATAATATCTTTTAACCGCATCGGCATTGATAGCCACTTCTACCATTTTGCCTTCTACATCGGTCAAATATAATGCACCATTGGGCAACACTTTCTTCACCATGAAAGGACCTTGCCAGTTCGGGGAAAACTTGCCTTTAGCTTCAACCTGATGGGGGAGGATGCGCCTCAATACTAACTGACCGACTTCAAAATGTCTAGGACGCACTTTTCTATTATATGCACGTGTCATTCTCTTCTGGTATAGTTGGCCATGACATACTGATGTTAATCTTTTTTCATCAATGAAGCTCAGTTGCTCCAATCGAGTCTTGACCCACTGATCATCGTCAATCTCGGCTTCCACAATGACTCGAAGAGATGGGATCTCAATTTCTGTAGGTATAACTGCTTCGGTCCCATATACCAACGAGTAGGGAGTCGCACCTATTGAAGTACGAACCGTGGTACAGTAACCCAATAAAGCGAAAGGTAACTTTTCATGCCATTGTCGGGAACCTTGCACCATCTTTCGGAGTATCTTCTTTAGGTTCTTATTGGCAGCTTCTACAGCACCATTTGCCTTGGGGAGATATGGAGTTGAATTTCGATGCGTAATCTTAAATTGTTGGCATACCTCTTGCATCAAATGACTATTGAGATTGGCAGCATTGTCTGTAATAATTATCTTTGGGATACCAAATCGGCAAATGATGTCGAAGTGAACAAAATTCACCACAGCTTTTTTGGTCACCGACTTGAAGGTTGCTGCTTCCACCCACTTTGTAAAATAATCAATTGCTACCAAGATGAACCTGTGCCCATTTGATGCTTTCGGTTCAATAGGTCCAATCACATCTATTCCCCAAGCCACGAATGGCCATGGAGCAGACATTGTATGCAACTCAGAAGGAGGGGAATGTATCAAGTCCCCGTGCATTTGGCATTTATGACATTTACGGACGAATCGAATGGAATCTCGCTCCATGGTGAGCCAGTAATAACCTGCCCAAAGTATTTTCTTTGCCAACACATACCCATTCATATGCGGCCCACAAACTCCAGAATGTATTTCAATTATGATAGTGGAAGCTTCTCTGGCATCTACACACCTTAAAAGTCCTAAATCTGGAGTCCTTTTGTACAAGATCCCTCAGCTTAAGAAAAATCCGCTAGCCAATCGTCGAATAGTTCTCTTTTGGTTAACATCGGCATATATTGGATATTCTCCAGATTGAATGTACTTTTTGATATCATGGAACCAAGGTTTACCATCGAGTTCTTCTTCGACCATATTGCAATAAGTGTGCTGATCATGAATTTGTATATGCAAGGGGTCAATATGAGTCTTGTCGGGATGTTGGAGCATCGAAGATAAGGTTGCCAAGGCATCAGCAATCTCGTTATGAACTCTAGGAATGTGTTGAAACTTTACCAATACGAATCGCCGACAAAGGTCTTGCAAACAATCTCGATATGGTATAAGCTTCAAGTCGCGAGTTTCCCAATCTCCTTGGATCTGGTGGACTAACAAGTCTGAGTCACCTAACACCAACAGTTCTTGAATTCCCATGTCGATAGCCAGTCGCAGACCCAAGATGTAGGCTTCATATTTCGCCATATTATTGGTACAATAGAATCGAAGTTGGGCTGTTATGGGATAATATTGTTCTGATTTCGAAATAAGAACTGCTCCTATTCCAACTCCTTTCACATTAGCAGCTCCATCAAAGAACAACTTCCAACCTTGATAGCTATCATCAGAGACAGCTTCGTCTACGCATGATACTTCTTCGTCAGGAAAATAAGTCTTTAATGGCTCATAACTTTCATCAATGGGGTTTTCGGCCAAATGATCCGCTAGCGCTTGGGTTTTCATTGCAGTCCGCGTCACATAGACGATATCAAATTCTGTGAGCAATATCTGCCATTTCGCGAGTCTGCCTATGGGCATAGGCTTCTAAAAAATATACTTTAAGGGATCCATGCGGGAGATGAGGTAAATGGTGTAGGATGAAAGATAATGCTTCAACTTTTGTGCTACCCAAGTCAGGGCACAACACGTTCTTTCGAGAAGTGTGTACTTAGCCTCATAAGCGGTAAACTTCTTGCTGAGGTAGTAGATGGCTTGCTCCTTTTTTCCTGTGATATCATGTTGACCCAATACACAGCCAAAAGAGTTGTCCAGAACAGAAATATACAATATCAAGGGCCTGCCTGGCTCAGGTGGGACCAACACAGGTGGATTCGATAAGTACCTTTTGATTTTATCGAATGCCCCTTGACATTCTTCAGTCCATTCAACTACAGCGTTCTTCTTCAATAATTTAAAAATGGGCTCACACGTTGTTGTGAGTTGGGCAATGAATCTACTGATATAATTCAACCTTTCCAGTAAGCTCATCACCTCTGTTTTGTTCTTTGGTGGAGGTAATTCTTGAATGGCTTTTATTTTTGTAGGATCTAATTCTATACCACGTCGACTGACTATAAACCCCAAAAGCTTTCCAGACGGGACCCCAAATACGCATTTTGCTGGGTTAAGTTTGAGATTGTACCTGCGAAGCCTGTCGAAAAATTTTCTCAGATCTTTGACATGGTCTGACTGCTTTCTTGACTTAATTATCACATCATCCACATAAACCTCGATCTCTTTATGCATCATGTCGTGAAACATAGTAGTCATTGCCCTCATGTAAGTTGCTCCTACATTCTTTAGCCCAAATGGCATGACTCGATAACAGTATGTCCCCCATGATGTGATAAATGATGTCTTTTCTGCGTCTTCATGGTCCATGATGATCTGATGGTATCCCGCGTAACAATCCACAAAAGATGCAAGTTCATGCTTGGCACAATTGTCCAGCAGAATATGGATGTTAGGAAGCGGAAAGTCATCTTTTGGACTCGCTTTATTTAGATCCCGATAATCAACACACATTCGAACTTTGCCATCTTTCTTTGGGACGGGGACGATATTGGCTAACCAAGTAGGATATTTAGCGACTCGAATGACCTTAGCCTCAAGTTGCTTTGTGATTTCCTCTTTAACTAATACACTCATGTCAGTTTTGAGTTTCCTCAACTTTTGTTTGACCGGAGGAAAGGCGGGATCTGTTGGAAACTTATGAACTACTAGATCAGTGCTCAAACCAGGCATATCATCATAAGACCAAGCAAATATGTCCTTATAATCAAGCAAGGCCTCAATTATTTCTTCCTTTTGTTGTGGTTGCGCAAATACACTTATCTTAGTCTCCCTAATATTTTCATGATCTCCTAGATTGATTGACTCCATTTCATTCATATTAGGATTGGAATTATTCTCAAACTGTTCGAAATCCTTGCTTATTTCCTCTAATACTTCATCTTGATATTCAACTTCTTCATTCATTATTTCATGATTAGTTTGAGTTTTAAGATCTGGCTGAAAATTCCGCATGCATGTCATATCACTAGAATCAGCATAGAAAGAACTGTACAATATGAAAATAAATAAGTAAATATTAGTCTCAAAATAGAAAAAGAGAAATTGCATTTCATTGAAAATAAAGATAGGAGGGTTTAAACATAAAACAAACAAGATAAAGGTATGAATTACAACCCTGGAATAATTCAAATTTCAGAAAGGAAAATAAAACAAACTACCAAGACTCCTTCTTAGTGGGAAGAGGAGTGGCCTCCCAATTGTTGAGTTGGACATCAGGGCCAATAAACTGCATGTCTGCATTACTGGTGCCTTCCCCAATTTCAACCATATCAGCCTCAAAAAACATGTTTCGAAAAAGGCCAGTCAACTCTGTATCATCATCAAATATTTGTTCTGAGACTGGTGACATGGGGGACCCAATAGCACTGGTTCTGATGAAAGACCGGTTGAGTGGAGGTATCGGCTTGACAAGTGACCATAACTCTTTTTTCTGCTTCTTAGCTTTCTTCCTATCTTCAAAAGTGGGTTCATACCCTAAACCAAAGGTATCCAAGTTCTCACGAAGGCATATTGGATGAGCTCGACCCTGTAAAGATATCCCTAATCCTTTTCCTGGTTCAAAACCATGTTTTAACATCTCACTTACTACCATGACAGATGCAGATGGAAACTGTGGTCTCGGAATGAGATTCCCCTCGAGGATATGCTCAACAACCACTACCTTAAAATCCTGATAAATCAGCGCTCCATGTACATTTCCTGCGTCAATGAAGGAAATGGATGATTCTTTGTACATGGACAAGTCCCCTTCTCCGTGAACGACTATTTCTTTTTTGTCATGTTCAAACTTGATCATTTGATGCAATGTGGATGGGACTGCCCCAGCCCTATGAACCCATGGCCTCCCTAATAACAGATTATAGGAGGCGTCGATGTTCAAGACTTGGAAATCTATGGTAAAATCAACAGGCCCTATTATCAATACATGTTCTATCTCACCAATGGCATTCGTTTTTGCTCCATCAAAAGCTCTGACACAAACATTATTAGGTTGGATCCTTTTTGTACTAACATTCAATTTTTGCAGAGTTGATAGAGGACAAATATTAGCACCAGATCCTCCATCAATCAAGACTCGAGTGACATAGGAATGCTCATATTTTACAGTAATATAGAGGCCGTGATTATGTCCAGTACCTTCCACGGGTAGTTCATCGTCCGAGAAGGTGACCCTATTTACCTCAAAGATTCTTCCAACAATTTTCTCCATTTGATTTACTGTAATCTCACTGGGTACATGTGCCTCATTCAGAATCTTTATTATAGCTTTGCGATGCTCTTCTGAGTGGATCAGTAAAGACAACAAAGAGATTTGGGCTGGCGTTTTCCTCAACTGTTCCACGACAGAATATTCTGGAAACTTCATCTTTTTCAAGAACTCCTCAGCCTCCTCCGCTGTAACCGGCTTCTTGACTGGCCTCTGGTCGTCTCTATCTTTTCTTAACTCTTCTGGGGTAAAACACCTCCCTGAACGAGTCAACCCCCCTATTCCATCCACTTCTGCAAAGACTTCTTTTCCCTTATATGTCACTGTCGTGCGATTATAGTTCCAAGGGACTGTCTTGGTGTTAACCATTGGAAGTTGTGACACTGGCTTAATAATAATAGGAGCTGTGAGATCTCCTTTCACAATTAAGAGGGGCTTGGTAGGCATTCTTGGAGCAATCAACTTTGGGATCATCTGACTTGACCCAACACTTTTTGAAGCTCCTTTCACAATAACCATGGGAGTATTCGATTGTTTGGGCTTTATGGGCGTCTCGTTCACTCCTGAACATACTACTTTTGTCAAATCCAACACATTAGTTATCTTTTCTTCATCACTTTTGATCTTAATGATAGACTTGTAGGAAATTATGGATTCTTCACCGTCGTGTATCAACTCAAGCATATTTGTTTCAGTATGAGTTGGCAGAGGGTTTTGATTAATGTTTGGAGCATCTGAGTTTTGCACCACAATTTGTTGTGTATCAATCAACTCTTGGATGGCCTTTTTCAAGAACCAACATTTCTCTGTATCGTGCCCTGGGGCATTGGAACAATATGCACATCTTCGAGAATAATCCACATTTTTTGGGGGAGGGTTTGATACTTTCCTCTCAATTGGGCTCAACACATTCAAGGCCCTTAGCCTCTGAAATAAGCTAGCATACGATTCTCCAATAGGAGTGAAATTATCTTTGGCTATGTTACCCTTTTTATACTCTGCCCTCGGTCAAAAATTAGGCTTAGGAGGGCTTTGGTAAACTTGTGGGAGTGGAGGATGATTTTGAGGGGCTGGTGCACGCCATTGCGGGTAAGAAGAGGGTTGGGCATACGGTTGTGCATTATAAATGGGATACTGAGAAGATGGTACGGAATATAGTGGGTAGTGTTATGGGTGATTATATGAGTCTTGGGTATATATCTGGGGTTGAGATTGTGCGTATTGGTGAGGCGGACCTCTTGGAGTTTGTCGTGGCCCTGGCACAATAGTAGCCACATCTTCCTTCCTTTTCTTTCCCCCAATACCTCCCGAACCATTTTGAATCGCCTGCGTCGTAGCTTTTAAAGCAGCTTGGCTTATAATCTTTCCGGACTTGATTCCATTTTCCACCATTTCGCCAACCTTAATAACCTCAGCAAATGTTTTTCCAACAGCAGAAAGCAAATGATGGAAGTAGTCAGGTTCCTGTGCCTGAAGAAAAATATCAATCATCTCCGACTCCTTAACTGCGGGCTTAACTCTGGCAGCTTGCTCTCTCCACCTAATAGCATATTCACAGAAACCCTCAGTAGTCTTTTTCCTCAGATTGGCAAGTGTGGTGCGATCTGGAATTATGTCAATATTGTATTGAAATTGCTGGACAAAATCCCGAGCCAAATCATCCCAAACGTGCCAACGAGAGATATCCTGATCGATAAACCATTCTGAAGCTATCCCCGTCAAACTCTCTCCAAAATAAGCCATAAGTAGCTCTTCTTTTCCCCCTGCTCCTCTTAGTTGGTTACAAAACCTTTTCAAATGAGCTAAGGGATCACCATGGCCATCATACTTGTCAAACTTTGGGGTTTTGAAACCTAGAGGCAGGTGGACATCGGGGAGCATGCACAAATCTTTGTAAGAAACACTTTTGTTCCCTCTTAGTCCCTACATGTTCCTCATGCTTTGCTCCAAACTTCTCATTTTTTTGGCCATCTCCTCTTGCTCCTCATTCTTCGTCACCTTTTCGATCACAATAGGGGAATTGTGCAGATAAGTAGGATTGGAGGATTCTGGGACCTTAAAAGTTACTCCAGTGGGATAGAATTGATCACGAGGTAGCTCACCCGCAGACTTCGGTATCAGCTTTGGTTGAGGATCTATAGTAGTTGGTACTGCTGGAATAAAGAGTGGGTTATTTATGGGAGATGGATTTGGGGGGCGCACAGTGGAGGTCCCAACTGTGCTAGGCACATTAGTATATGGGCCGAATCCTGGCGGGTAAAATGGATCATCAGTTTGGGCCTGAGTGGAAATGGGGATAGTCATGTTCAAAAGTCCAGGAATTGACGAAGGTGGAGCTTGACCATTTATCCAAGCTTAATACATTTCTGCCATCTGCTGTTTCAATAACTTATTCTCCTCTATCGATGCAAATTCTTGTTGAATCAACTGATTTTGGTCATCTTCGCTGTCAGACTCTATCCCATCTTTGTGCGTAATTTTGCCCTTTCCTTTGGATCTGGTATTGTACGGATGAGATGCCAGTGTAACCACAAACCAACCACCTTATAAAATTTTAACCTTTTCTATGACAAGTGGCAAATGGGTGAGTGTTGCACATTTAAAATCATATAACACATCGTATGTTATGTCTCTACATGCATTTCCCATCTTAATGTGGGAGGCCTTATGTTTCATCCCGGCTTATCTAGGTGCATTTTCTTTTCTCTCTCTCTATATATATATATACTTATATATATATATATATTTTCTTCTTATTCTTATTATTATTATTATTATTTTAATTTATTTTTGTTTATTTCCTTTTTTATTATTATTTATTTTTGTTTATTTATTTATTTATTTATTTATTTTTTGAAATTGAAAGCTTTGATCGAACCCGTTGCAGGGTTGCCTACGTATCATGCCGGGACATGAATCAGATCGCTGCGTAGTTCGAAAAATAAAATCAAGGTCCTTTATTTTATTTTATTTTTTAATTTATTTATTTTATTTTATTTTTTATAACAAAATAAATAAACAAAAGATTTTAAACAAAAGAAAATCTTTTTCATTCATTTTCAAATATGCACTCTACAATACTCAAATGAAGGAAATGATAAAAGTACTAAAACTGCTATAGACTCAAAATAACTAAAAACTACAAAAAAAAAAACATGGGATAAGACCAAATAACTTAAAAAGAAACAGACTCTAAAAAAAAGGACCATAAAAAAATGTCTTCTTCCAGGTGTTCTTTGTGGCCTTTACTGCCCTCCTAGACTGGAGTATATGCTGGATAATGCCTCTGGCAAATGTGGGGCGAGAACACGTGCCTGTTCTCCCAAACTTTCATCATCACGGTGGAGATAACCAGCATACACATCGACGAGAATGTCCTTAAGCCGAAGCACTTGCTCTTTAGCTTCATTCATATTTCCGTGGCAGTTCTGCAACCAATCTTGAAGAGTGTAGACTGCCCGCCTCAAACCATCCTCTCGTTCCTGAAGCTCCTCCACTTGGTGGTGAAGTGCACCACGCTCAATCTCCCACTGTTTTTTCTCACTTTCAAATTCTTTCTGATAAGCTGTGAAACGCTTGGCAATTTCCCTCTCTCATTCCATGGAGGCTTTCACTTGAGCCTGAAGCCTATCTTGGGTGTACATCAATTTGGCCTTTTCATTCTCGAACTCATCTTGTTGTTGCCCCATTGCCACCTCAATGATACCCAAATCTTCTTGCAAAACCTGAATCAAGTGTTTGTCTACCTCGGATTTTCTCTGTGCCGACTCAACTTTGTTCCCCAACTCTTTCTCCAATTGACCGTATTTTCGTTTGACCCACCTTAGGTCCTCTTTCACAACTTGGAGAGCTAACTGTTGGTCTCTTTCCATTTGTTCCCGTGTCTGTGCGATTCTTTCTTCATATTCATCTTGATGCTCGTTCAATTTCTTTTGAAATTCATGTTCCACCTCAAGAAGGGCTTGTCTGACTCTCGCTCGAACCTCTGATTCTTTATCCCATTTTCTTTTCCCAGAATCTCCGGGCTCCTCTTCAACTGGGGAAGGGCTATACAACCATGAAAGGTACCCAGGAACCACTTTCCCCTTGTCACGATCTTCCACCATTTCACTCTTCTCAGATATTATACTCCCATACCAAAACTTTAGTATCTCATCACTATCAAACAAAAAACCTGGAGGAGTGTCATACATGAATTCACCCATGTTCTTTCCACGAGGAATCTCCTGAAGTCGACCCAATTGGCGCATTACTCGAAGCGGCACATAAGGCTGGACCCCTCTAAACCCAATCAATACCAAAAAAGAATGGTATGAGTACATACAAATGACATCTTGGGCTGGGAACCAGTAGTAGTTCCAGATAATCTGTTCGTCAGTCAGCTTAGAAACCTTTTCCTTCCATGCGTTGATCCCGATTGGGAGTTTACTTTTATTGGCCCTCTCTTCATGACTAGTCACACGATTTAACCAGTCGCTGCTCCCGGAGCATAAGGATAATAATAGAAGTGTTCTAGAAACCATATCTGCAGAAAAATATTGCACCCTTCAAAGTATGTGGCACCCTTTTTACACTTGGTTAGTGCGCGAAAGACATCTCCAAGAATCATAGGTACAAGAGTGGGGTTATCCATCGTGGTTATTGCTTGCACCACTCCAGCTAGACGAATATCAATATTTCCATCACGCTCCGGAAAAACCATCCTCCCCAAGAATGCAACCATGAAAGCAAAATGACTGTGTTTCTTCCATTCTTGCAAGTTTCCTTTGTTGTACAATTGACCCTGATACTTCTCCAATCCTTCCTCTCGACCAAATCTCTGGAATAAAAATTCCAAAGAAATCCAACCTTCCTTCAAACTTGCTATATTCATCTGATTGATATTCAGTAATTTCAAGAACTTGATCCCGTCCACATTCTTAGGAACTATAGGTCTCTTGTTTCGAAGATATGAACCTCGGCGAATGGTACCTACCCCCATGAAGGTTGCTAATTCCTCTAGAGTTGGGGTCATCTCAAAGTTTGAGAACCGAAACACATTGTTGTTGTGATCCCAAGCTTCAATCAATGCTTCAAACACGTCTCTTCTGGGTTTAATTTCCATCATATGCACAAGATGTCCCAAATAGTCTTTCACTATCCTCTTGTCCTGCTCCTCCATTCCATTCCACCATTGCCACAAAAGTAGAGGAGTCTGGTCGACGATCATAAATTTTGGTATTCCTTCATCCCTGGGCCTTTTCTCACACTTCCCTCTAGTTCGCGGATTCATGTTATACCTTTTGAGAAAAATAATAATAAAAAAAAATGTTAATATCTACCTAGATGCAAATTTGTTTAGTAGTAAGAAAAGATGCCTAAAAGTAAAGATTTTTTTTTTCTCTTATTTTATTATTCTTGTTTTATTTTTAGGGACTGACTTTTGTCTATACCAACCCTATATGGACATTCTTCAAAGATAGACCTCTATATAATCTCAAACAGGAGCTTGGGGAACAAGATGCAACCAAGTATAAAAAAAAAATAAAAATATATATATATATATATATATATAACAATGATAATAATAGTAACTTAGAAGAAAAATACAATTATTTTATATATTTTTGTAAAACTCAAATTCATGACTCCTAAAGGTTCAGGATTATTAAGATACATGCATATGAAAATTTTCTTTAAAACTCAACCTCATGACCTCTAAAGGTTTCGGGCTATTAGGGTATATGTATATATATTTGTAAAAAATTTAGCCTTACGACCCCTAAAGGTTCAGGGCCATTAAGATATATGTATAAATAATAAATTTGAGGATAAGAAAATAATAATGAAGGTAGTCATATTTTCAAAATGACCCTCAATCAATGGGTGATTTTTCCCGTTTTATTCTTCAAAAATATATATTTTTTAAGCGAACGATTATAAAAGTTAGAGAAATTTTTTATTATTATTATTATTATTATTATTATTATTTTTATTTATTTTTTTTACCTTTTTCTATTTCATTAAGTTGTCTAAAGTCGGTCAACAATCGAACGGGCCTTCCAAATAAATGTCAAAGAGCACATAAGATGCACATGTTGGTCATATAAAGAGGGACACCTGTCCTAGACGGACTCGGCCCCTGTGCCGAGTCCCGCTAAGTCAAATGCACATGATGCAGATAAAGCAGAGCCTAATAGGGATGGCCGCGTCTGACTTTCAGTTCTACTAAGTTTAACCTGATAGAGATGGTGTCTAGACTGGCTTATCCAAGTAGACAACTCGGATCGGGGAGGGTCAGTTTACCGGTAGCAGAGCTATTCCGGTTCTACTGGTGATCCAACCCCGCCTAACATGTGTGACTAATATTCCTTAAACCAGGAGCGTAACCGAACACTGGTTCATCTCAGATAGAAGGTTTTTGTGGAGCGTAGCCGCACACACAATAAATAGTGATAGGTATATTCAGAGACTCAGATGGGTGCGCGAAAGAAGACAGTTTATAATACAATTCAACAATATCAAAGCGGTAAAGGAGCGACAAGTAGCACGTTAGGCCAAAAACACAATATCTAAATAATTAAAGCAAGTATAAGTCAATATCAAAAGCTCGAATTCTAGTTTATTCCCCAGCGGAGTCGCCAGAGATGTCACACCCCTTTTTCGTTCGTTTCGGGTCGAAGTCGAAAGGGTTTGTCCAATTAAAGTGACGATATTGAATAGGGATTATTTTTATTTACAGAGTCGCCACTTGGAATTGAGTTATGGTGTTCCAAGTCACCTTTTGGAATCCCTAATCAAAAGGAAGTTGACTCTTTAATATCGGTCTGCGAACTAGAAATCCGAGTAAGGAATTCTATTGACCGAGGGGAAGGTGTTAGGCATCCCTCGAATCCCGTGGTTCTAGCACGGTCGCTTTATTTACTTATAATTGACTTAAATTAATTCTCGGATAAGCTAGTTTGGTTGTTGCTCAATTTACCTAAGGGTTACGAAAGGAATTATGACTATATTTTTTGGCTGAGGAGCATAACCACACACAGAGCCTTATAATTATGAAGTAAACCAAGGAGCGTAACCGTACACATGATCAACCCCGATGTATTAATTTAAATTCGTTCTTCTCTTTTACTATTTTTTTTTTTTTTGACTTTTTTTTTTCACCTCCCACCATTTGAAGGTTGTTTTGAATAATTGATGAATAAATAAAATTATTTATTTGACTATTGAATTTTTTTATTTTTTATTTTATTTTTTTCATATACAATGCATGTGACATTAAAGATACAAATTTTATTATACTACTTACATTTATTTTATACCTATTCTATAAATGGGAAGCTCCAAAATGCGAAGTTGGATTACCATTTTTGCCCCTACACTAAATCAAAATTTAATTAAATATCTAACAAACTAATATTAAATAATAATATTAAATTAAATTACCTAAGTTAATTGACTGTTGAACGTGGGAGTTGAATAACACTACCAAAATATTTTCATCTTCTGGAATTAACTTACTCTTCACAATCAACTTTATCCTTCAATCAAATTATTAGGCTAGCCGAACGTATATGTACATTAACTTTTAATAACAACATGAGTAAACCTAGATTCATGCATTCAGAAAAAGTGATTTATTTTGGAAAGTTAGATTTAATATAATTAAAAATGTCATGTTATATGTAATCTTATTGGCCTATAATTCTGTTATGGCTTTTTCCTTTGTTAGAGTTAGCTACACAGTTTCAATATTACTTACTTTCAAGACTTTTTAATTAATTGTTATTTAATCTAAACAATTTTTTTTTAATATAATTTATGTTAATTTTAAAATTATAATGCATATTCATAAGGGGTTCACGCGCGTTCCCAGAAACTACTACTATCATAAACAAGGAGAGGTGAACATATTCATAAATATAGAAACAAATGGTATCTAAACAGAGATAATAAAAGACACATTATTTAACCTAATCGAACCCTAAACATGAATAACACATAGACCACGAACAATTCTGCCAACTTAAGAACAATTATGCCCCCACTTTTTAGATATTTTAATCGTAGCACTACTCAATATAATTAATCAATCGCACATACTAAGTAACAACTGAAATCATTTAAACAACTTGATTCATAATTTGGTTCGCAATAAAACTTATAATATAAATAGTGTAGGATCAAATAAGAACCTGTGATGAACTAAACAAAAGTAGGAATAGGAATGCCGTCACCGAAAACTCGAACCCAGAACCAAACTTCGAACTCCAATCCTAACTTTCAAGAATAATTTCTCCTTCTCCCTTTCTATCTTTTTTTTTTACTCTTCTCTCTCTTTTTGTTTTCTATCTCCTCTGTACATTTTTTTTTCTTTCTTCCTAATTTTCCTTTAACTTTTTCTGTGTTGCTCCCTCTGTGTTCCTCTTTTCTCTGTGTATGTTCTCCTTTTGTCCAAGTGTTTTTGCTTTTTCTTTTCTACTCTTCCCGTTTTTTCTAACTTTTTTTTTCTCCTGACTTTTTTCTTTTTTTTTTTTTTTTTTTTTTTTTTGTGCATGTGTGTGTGTTATATATATAGGTGCATGTGTGTAGTAGTAGTGTGCATGTGTGTGTGTGTGTAGTGGTGTGTAGTGGTGTGCAGATTGTGGAGGGGGCTGTGAGGGAGTGGGGAAAAGGGTAGGGGACGTGGGATGGGGTAGTGTTAGGTAGTTTTAGGATTTTTATTATTTTTTATTTTTTAAAATAAATAAATAAATTTATAAAACTACATAAATAATTAGAGTAGTATTTGCTAACTATTTAAAATTAATAAAAATATAGAGAAAGTTGAATAGCTAGTCCTAAAAATATATGGCTAAGAAAAATATTAAAATTACTAGCTTATTTATTAAAACCTAAATTAAAAGAGAACATATTTTTAGAAAAAAATTCTTTTATTCTACAAAGTAAAAACAAAACTTATACTAAAATATGACTTCTTTTTTTTTTTTTTTTTTTTTTTGAAATTTTTTCTTAATTTTTCAAAGAAAACCTACTAAACATGAAATAAAAACTAAAATAAAGATTAGATAAAAAAGAGTTAAAATAATAATAATAATATTTAGTGCTAAAATTAGGTTAAGACAGGAAGGGTCAAAATCACGTGTCTACACTTATGGACTTGATATAATTGTATTATTGACTTGTTATATTTGGTTCCTTGGGTGAATCGGGCTTGTGTGTTGACTTGTTATAATTGGATTCCTGAGTGGTCCGGGTAAAATTTACAAGTG
Source organism: Capsicum rhomboideum (assembly GCA_031232105.1). Classification (NCBI taxonomy): domain Eukaryota; kingdom Viridiplantae; phylum Streptophyta; class Magnoliopsida; order Solanales; family Solanaceae; genus Capsicum; species Capsicum rhomboideum. The sequence goes on from CP124711.1 coordinate 118,785,811, forward strand.
ATTGGTAAACTCTTCAAATATCTGTCTGCTTGTGTATTTGAGATATTGTCAGTATTCTTGTTGTTGAGCCATGGTTTGTTGACTTGGATTCTTGTTGTGGTCATGGTCTAGACTTAAATTATTGTCTATTTGATTGTTATTTGATTTAAACTCTATGGCTTGTTGAAAAAGGCAAGTGTTTTTAACGGACGTAAGTTACTTGAAAGGTGTTCATGGTTGTGCTTGTGGTATGGTTATGGTCAATGATCTGCTGGTTGGTATGGTTGAAATTGGGTATGCGGGGTGTTGCTATCTTGCTACTTAATTTCCCATATCCTTAAATGAATCTCTAGTTACTTGGGTGTTAATGCATAACTAGAATATTGGAACAAGGTTAAGTGTTACGTAAGGGTCTGAAGTGACATGTTGTTAAAGGTAGAAAACCTTGGGGCTGAGCATGGTTGAATCTACACTTAATTAAGGGATGAGGTCTGACTTGATGACACCGTGAGAGGGTGGTGATTAGGGGGATGAATTTGATAAGGGGAAAGTTGTCTCATATTTAGTAAGGCTAGTAAAAGCTAAAGGTGTTAAGGAATTAAGGGACGAAGGTCTTTGACTAAACAAACTCTTAATTGGAATGTTTTCTTTTGGATGTTTATGTGATGTTTATGTGATTTAATTTGGATCAATCAATGATGCTTACCACTGCATGTTGTTTGTACTGAAACTACTCTTGTTATACCCTTTTTTGGGGTATAGTTTGGATGCAGGATCAATAGATGTTTCATAATTGATGCGGTAAAGATCACCAACAGCATTTATCATTATTCCTACGGTGGATTATGGGTCATGTGTACTTTTTGTATTTTCTGGTAGTAGCTCTTGTACCAGTTTAACTAGGTCCATGGGGAAGGTATTCAGTTTGTATTTAAAGTTTTGTAAATAAATAAAGGTGCTTTATTGTTTCTTATTGACTTCCGCATGTATTTTGAAATGGGTGGTAAGGGTTCTTCTATCTAGCTGGATTAGAGTTGGTGCCGGTACGATCTGGTTAGTTGGATCATGACAGGATGTAAATTGTATAGTAAGAAAGTAATATATTTTACAAAAATGTGATTCTTTTATTATTTGAAAGTTTAAGATGTTAGTGTTGATTTGCATCTCATAGTAGCTTTTATATCATTTATACTTGTAAAATAATGTTAGAAGTTTTATTTTCTATGAATTTCTTTGACCACATTTTTAATTATTTTAAACTATATATTTATTGTTTATAATTCTTGCTATTTTACTATATTATAAATTAAAAATCTAAAGATCCATGGGGCTTGCGTCCCATCGCCTTGAGGCTTACGCCTCGCCCCGTACTAAGTAAAACACATCGCCTCACGCTTTCTCCTTTTAGAACACTGATTCTGCCTAAGTAAATTGCTCCACAATTGTGGAATCCATCACAATTGTGAAGCATGAAAATGACTCCCACTAGACCCGACCTGATGGCTCTTCATGATCGCAGACCGGACCATACGATCGCTATGCATAGACTACCAAACCATTCACAATCACGATCCCCTCCTAGCGATCATGATACACATGAAGAAAGGCCTTTGCAATCGCTGCTGAGAGCCTCGTGATCATGATGAAAAAGCCCTGCACCAGAAGATAGATGACACCAACAACAAGGAATGACCAAAAGTTCTACAAAAAGAACCTTAGAATTTGAAACCTAATGAACACAAATCAAATAATAGACTGGAAATGACATTTCAGATTCAATGGAATCGTCAAATCACTAAATAGAGATTGTCTAGATCAAATGTTGACCAAAGTTAAACATATGCCTTAAACTTCCAGTTTTTCAATCAACTACTCAAAATCCATTTGAATGCTTTGGAAACCAAACCAAAGGTCCTACTAACCCACCCAAAAATCATATTTCAAAGCTAACGAAACTGTTTGAATTTCCATACAGCCTCATTATCATTAAATGTTGACTAAAGCCAACCTTGCTAACTTCCAAATGAAAAATTCGCGTAATTCTCAACCGACCACCTCAGGAGCTGTGTCACCCACACATGTAGACCACAAATACCATAAAAAAACTACGGAGAGGGACAAAATGGTAACAATGCACCAAAAATGAAAAAATTACTATGAGGGTGTTAAACTAAATAAGCGTGAAGATCAATTTTTGAGGTTTTCGAAGACTATTTGAAGTGAATTTCAAATTGAAAACTCGAGGTTGAAGACAAGTCCATTTTGTATCCCCCACTGTATCCCATATATATTCCCAAGAATATTCATGAACTAGTAAATTTATCCATGCTTCGCACGATATAGTATACCTAAAATGAATTTGGGTACTGTGTTATGATAAAGAAAATATCTAAACTTATTAATGTAATTTTATATAATTGAAATACAAACTTTTGATTAGCAAAAAATAATCATCTAGGAAATACTACCTCTTACCCTTGCGACACAAATTTCAGTACATGTATGATGAAGTCTTGTTCTTGAAGTTATTATTTTGTGTTGTAAATAAATAAAACAAAATATCAAAATAAGCAATAAAATATAAGACTATATATTAGTAAATAATTTTAAAACTTACAATAAATTTTGACAGACTATATATCTAAATGCTCACGACAATGTGACCAAAGTCTTTCTCATGTCTTTAGAAAAATTTTAGGATACCATTTTCCACTTCTATCTTTAATCTTTAATATCTTCTGTAAACTTGTCAGTCAAAGCACAAAAGTTAAGATTACATGATTATTAACTTCTCATGTATAATTTTTTTTTTTTCGTTATTTCAAACAAAACTACACAAATGACTATGCATAATTAATCATAATGAAACGTAGATGTAAAAGATATAACATTCATAAATAAATTGGAGCTTCTAGTGGAAGGAATTAAATTCAAAAAAGGATTAATACTCAAACCCGATGTTCGAACAAGTTAGCACATCTTACTTGCCATATTCTTGACGCCAATTAAAGTATTGATCTTCTTCAAAAAGTAACAACTCTTTCTCCGAATACTATTAATAACATTTTCTGTCATCATCGTCGCGAATTACAAATTCTATGGGAATAACTTTAGCGCTCATGTTTATTGCTTTTAGTGCTCTGCTAGAATTATCCTCTGATCATATTGAACAAACACAAAGTTCCTTCTGATGTAAACTTTGATAGTATACCACATGGTTAAAGATGTCTCTATATTCGTAGTTGAAGAATATTAAAATGCATACCTTGGAATAATACATAAGAAGTTTAACTTTCTGCACTCATTGGCAACCATCATGGGTTGGTATGGAATATTCACATTAGCATCAGGAACTAAGTCATACCTAAATATCAAATTTTAGATAAATTAGCTAATAACATCAAATAGTATATCCTACAGCAACAACAACTTACTCAGTGTAATACCATAAGTGGGATATAAGGAGAGTGAAGTGCACGCATAACTTTTCTTTCCAAATAGACCCTTGGCTCCAAACAAATGAAAAAGACGACAACAATAATAAGCAGTAAGAATAAAATGGAAATACAATAATCAAGGTTAAGGAAAAAACCAATAGAAATAAAAATCTAATAATACAAAAATACAAGAGTACTACAACTAATACTCTGCGAATGGAAACATACATCCTATGTTGAATAAATATTATTGGAATAAAAAAAATCTCTCATCAAATGTAGTGTTTGCTGCAGAGTGAGTGATGAAATCAATTCCTTCGGCAATTTGTTGAGAAGAAATAATATCCATAGCATTGATTCATATATATTTCCAATTACATGAACAAATTTGCTTGGTATGAATGACTTGAATTATTCACCAAACATTTCTTCTGGGTATTTCAATAACTTTGACTCAATACTGTGTAATTAAAAATAGAAATTAGCTATGAAATTGGTAAGAAGTGCTAAACTAATTTTAGAAATAATACTGTCAAATAGTATAGAAACCTCTTCTTATGTAACTAAAGAACGTAACATCCTAGGCACTCGAATTACATAATTTTATTGGCCCACTATAAATATCACCGCACATTCTCTGTTTCATCATCAGAAACCCGTCAAGCACATTCAAAGACTCAAATAAAAAACAAATACCTATATATATCCTCTGTTTATGTTTTATTCAATCAAATTTCCCAATTTGAGAAAAAAAGATCTCTGATTCCAAGCTTCTTCGGTGGTCGAAAGAGCAACATTTTTTATTCGACCGATTTTCATTTGACCTTTCATTCAATGTCCAATGTCCTGTCCTTTGCCCATGAAACCTCTTGGTTTGCAAATGCAAGAATCGATTAGAAAGAGACCCAAAAGCCCATGTATTTAAAGTAGCAAGAGTTGAAAATTGAAGTAAAAAAAAGGCATAGTTTTCCAGATCAGCGGTTAGCGAAGTAGAGAGCAAGAGGAGAAGAATTTGAACATTACTTCACCCGTGATCAAGAAAAAACAGTAAGAATGGTGGTATTTGGACAATGATTATGGGGATGATGGCTGGTGTAATTGTGTCGATGGCTTAAAGGTTGAATATGTATCTCTGCATGTGATCGTTATATAGCGGCTCCTTCTTCAATCAGTAGCACCGTATGGAGTTTAGCAGCGATGTTTCGTTGACGCAACTCTTGAATTCTCTGGTAAAGCATCGAACCCTAAGTAATATAAATTTATCTAATTTAGTGGTTTAAGTTAAATAAATTTCCTTTTTTTCTAAGCGTGCCACATCACCGGACTATGACCCTCTTATATATAGATATATAGATATATAGATATGTCACTATGTATTCATTCATGTATATCATGAATATTTGTGTATATCAATGAAAATTTGTATGATTATATATATATATATATATATATATATATATATATATATATATATATATATATATATCATTGTAGCATTTTGTTGGACTAATCTTTTACTCTAAATTATTCCAAATCATCTTAATCTTTCTCAAATTTTGTATTCAACAGCATCCAAATATTTTCAACCACGTCCACTCACACCCGTTCAATTCAACAACAAAAATATAAGAAAAAAATTCTTGGATGGATGAATTATAACCTCTTTGTCGACTTTGCTCAGAATCAAAAAAATAAATAAAAATTAGCTGTTTATTTAGAATTTTTGGAGTGGGTAAATTTTATGAAGCATGAAATAAGAGAGGGAATATTGACCTTTCCGTGGTTATATATAATTGGAGGTGACTATAATGCTAACTTTGGGGGGATTCAATTGCAAAAGCGACAAGGGACTTTGAAAGGCTTAAAGTTAAGAAGAAATGGATCTTTAATTTTGTAACACATCGTACCTTCCTGCATATATATGAATAAGTGAACTTAGCAAAACATTTGAGCTCAAATTGTAAAAGATGGTATTTGAGTTTAAAGTTAAAGTGGCCAAGTGTATATAAGTGTTAAGGCAAGGTAAAAGGATTACTATTTGGAAAATGAGATAAAATAAATGAGAGGCTTGCTTGACTTAATTAAGCTAGTAGGTCACAAGTAGGTGCATCACCTACTTAAGGTATATGGACCAAGTAGGTGCATCACCTACTTTGACTAATGGACCAGGTTGAGGCCCATATTAAGTGACCAATTTGTGGTCCCTTATTAAGTAAAATGAAAATGAGGAGAATGGGCAGCGCCAAGGCCCAATCTGTCCAAGCCCACAAGAATAATTAAAAATAAAACTTACATAAATTCCAATAAATTTACCCCTAATTACTCCATATCCCTACTCTTTGCTAAATTACAAATAATCCCTTAGTTTACAATTTTCGGATACATAATTAGCATCCGGATACATAATTTTGAAGTTGAGATACATAATTTTGATTACTAAGATACATCCATTTCTGAAACTATTTGGTCAAGATACATAATACATTAACTAGACCAAAGGGAGATACATAATTAAAATTATGTATCTGAAAATTTATGGGTTTGTTGATGTATCCGGCTATTTCATTTTAAAAAAAGGGATTTAGGTAATTAATAAAAAGGGTAGGGATTTTATGTAGTTTAGTAAAGATAAGTTGTGGTGTTATGTAATTTTTTCTAATTAAAATGGTCAAGTAGGTGCATCACCTACTTAAATGTGTGGACCATATAAAAATAAATGGTGATTGCAAATTAGCTACGAGAGAGGTGGAATAAAGACAACCTATTAAGTCTAAAATTCTAGTGCAATATCTCATTTTCCTCTCATCCAAATTTTAAGTCTTTCAAGTCACATATATATATATCTCAAATGAAACAGCCGCCTCAAAATTCTCTTAGGATTCTTGAGGAAAACCCTCCTCTTTCCAAGATAAGGTAAGTGAAAATAATTATATTTTTGGTATTCTACAATGAAAGTTGATAGAAATCAAGTCCTTTGTGTTTGAAGTGTAGGGAAACTCTTTTTCTCCAAGCTTGACAGTCCAACTTCTCTTTAACTTTTAAAAGATTTCTCTTCTTAGTTAGTTCCACTTCAAGGAGAGCTTAAAAGTCTTGAAGTTACAAGTTAAGATGATAAATTTTTAGAAATAAAGGTAAGATTATTGCCCCAATTTTATTCCTTTTATGTATAGGTCTGGATAGAGGATTTTATACTCGTTATTGTTAAGAACTCAGGAGATGGTGATCGGACACTATGAGTTCAATGTTTTCATATTGTGTTGAAGGCTTTTAGGACTGTTTAAGGGTTGTCTATATGTGTTGTTGCTGGGGGTAGCTTGGTGTAATTTTGGGAAAGGACGTGTGATGTTGTATCAAGGTAGTATTGAAGGGTATGGAAATATAGAAGTTAATTAAAAGATTATGCAAGCATGCTTCCAGCTACATGCTTGCTTACTATTTATATACATTATGAAGCCCGGGGTGTACCAAAGGACCTCATCGAAAGGACATTTCATGTACTTAATTAAAGTGGGCAGAATGTGTGAAAAGAACACCCTTCGTAAGAAGGATTATGGATTTGCTACCCTGCTACTGTTTTGATGAGTTGAACTATTCTGAGTTGGTTGGTTAGCTGCTAATATTAGCCTTATTACTTGACATTTGTTGTAGATGAACACTATCACATTAAAGGACATGTTGTCACTTCATAAGCTATACAAATTGGGAATTGAGGTATGTAAGACTTTTCAATTTCATACTCTTTGTCATGAAGTGGACATATTCTATGTACCAACAAAGTGAGCTTTCTAAGCAATCTTCATGACAAAAGATACATAGTGATGGTGTACAATCTCCAATGTAGTTAATGATCTTCCTCCTACTGTTCATGGTTTCACAAATATGTCAAACTACTTCTATATGTGTTCATTATCCTATACTTGTGTGTTTATACTTCCAAGTACTAGTATTACAAGCTTATTGCAAAAAGAGTAAGTTTCACGACTTATCCTCTAAGTCAAATAAGGTTCATTGAGTCGATAAGATTCTACATTACACATTTTATGAGCATTCATATGTCGGATACATATTCTGTCCATTATACATTTTATACATCCTTACGTGGAATGTACACTTGTCCCTTATTTCGGATCAATCCATGTACCTCTTTAGTTAACATTTTTAAGCACCCTTTCAGTTGATATCATCTACTAAGTGTTTAGCTATCGTATCATCTTATATAGTTCATACCTCTCCATTTAAGGAGTTACACGTCTCCATTTGAAATGCACGTGTGCCCCTATTTGAAATGTCTAAATATGTTTTAAATGAACCATGTGCAAAGTAGATAAACTTTCTTACTTGTTATACAGCTTAATGACGCATTTTCTACATGTCCTAAAGACCTTACTTGTCACGTGCCTTCATGGCTCATTTGTGTATATGCTTTGTGCCCAATGAGGTTCATTGAATCATACAAGTTCCTAAGAATCATGTTTATGTTACATTTATTTTCTATGTCATTGTTACTACCCCAAGAATATTGTTCACATATATATTAAGTTCCAAAGATAAAAAATGTTATGACCACCAAAAGAACAATCTCAAAGATTAAAATAATAAGGTAAAGTGAATCTATGTAATTATGTGTGGTATCCCAGGGGCCAAGAGCCTATCAGGGATCAATCCCACAAGTGAATTTACATATATATGTGTGGCAGCTAATCTTAGGCGTATTTATACTCCTAAGTGTCATTCTATGCGCTTTTAGCTTAGTTTTGAGTATAAATTGAGGTGCTTATTGAGTAATAAAGTGTGTATAAGTGTATTTTTGCGTTAAATTACATGTTTATGGTGTTTAAGGTGAATTTGAAACAAGTCTAGAGTCAAAAGGATCAAATAGAACTTAGAAGAGAAAACTAGTGTCGCTAGCTTGAGCTATGCTTGTTCTAGTGTACTTTGATGAGTTCTATTGTGTTGTATGGACTAATGTTTGTTATGATATGTTGTATTATACCTATTATGGAAGCTAAATTAATCCTACAAAAAAGCTACAAGAAGTATGGAAACAAGGGACAAGTGCACGAGAACAGGCGACAAAGAAATGAGCGCACCCTCTCACTTTAGAGGGGGCCATGCGTCACACCTCCCAAAGAAAGGGAGGGGTCCATGTTCCACACATCAAAAGGCACAATATAAGGCCTGACTCACACACACACACACACACATCGCATATGGCTACTGTAATGAGCGTACGATGGCCATGCAACGTACCAAGCCCCCAAGACGTCCAAAAGTTGGTTTTTAACTTGTTTTAAGTAGGGGCAAGGTTGTAAATACATATAATTCGTGTGGGTCACCTCATGGACGACATAAAATACTATAAAATGAGTAATTAGCCACAATATCACACATCTTTTGTATTAAACACGAATTGGAGAGCAAAGGAGACATCAAGGAGCTCAAACTAGGGTTCTTTCTTTTTTTACTTTTCATTCTTGTAGTTTGAAGTTATAAACTCTTTTATGGATATTTTTTGTATGAATATGAGTGGATAAACACCCTCATTCTAGGGTTGAGGCTACAACATTATTTCTTAAATATGGTTTTAGAGTTGGTTTATTTGTTTATCAAGTTATGTGATTGTTCTTGCGTTTTTGTTTTACTATTCTTAAGCGTCATGAACTTTAGGATAAATCTTAGACTCAAAACGAATTGAAAAAAGGAGTGGAGGGATGGAATGACAAATTTAAGGAGTGTGGATCATGTTTTTAATGTTATATATTGATTGTTAAGGGATGATTTGTGGTTAGAATAGCGATATACCTAGACGCTCCACTTAGTTAATGAAACGAGAAGATAGTTTAATGCATCTAAATTAAAGACTCATATCACCGCTCAATGAGATAGTTATGAGATTAATTTGGGTATATGACTTAGAGAATGATCATTCTCAAGTTGTAACATCAACCCCGTAGATGCACAATCACGATAAGCACCAATACCAACTAGAAACCATAGTTATGCATGAATGTGAAGTAATTACCTCAACCCTGGAACTCTCCATATGTTGTTTACAATCTGAATTTCATATTTTTGTTACTTTTATCATTTAGTTTATAAAAACAAAACACAAACTCTCTTTGGTTATGAATCACAATTGTTTAACTTCAATAGTAATACTTAAGTTGGATCATCTACTAAATACCAAGTCCTTGTGGGATTGATATCCGGCTCGCAAGAGCCACTATATTACTTGCACGACTACATACACTTGCATGTGCGGGAGCCCGCAACAAGTTTTTGGCGCCGTTGCTAGGGACTTGAAAATTAGCAACCTTCTAATTTCTGGTTTTACTATTTTATTTTGATAAGTACTGACAACTTGGTCTTAGCTACTGAATTTGCAGATACAAGTTTGAATCTTAAGCAAGCTGGAAAAGGAGAGGGAATTGGTTGAACCATATCTCGAACATGAGCGACGCTTGCACTAATTGAGGAGAGAGAAGCACTTCTCTATCCAATCCCACAAGTTCAAGAGGAAGAGACTATTCCTGCAGCAATAGGTGATGAACAACCACCTCGTAGGACAGTGCATGATGTGGCAATCCCACTCGCAACTAATATGACCTCCTGTATTTAAAAGCCGGATGCATGAGGCTGATTTGAGGTTAAACAAAACATGGTGCAATTGTTGCACACAAGTAGACAATTCACAGACTTTTCACATGAGGATCCATAGGTTCATCTTCAGAATTTTTTGGAGATAAGAGACACATTCATCCCCATAGGAGTATCTACAGACTTTGTGAGGCTCACACTTTTCCCATTCTTACTATTGGGAGAATTGATGAAATGGTTGAAGGCACAACCTTCAAACTCAATTACAACTTGGGACTATTTAGCAAAGAAGTTCCTCACCCGATTCTTTCTTTCGGGCAAAACTGCAAGGTTGAAGAGTGAGATTTTGAGTTTCAAGCAAAAGCCAAATGAAAATCTCTATCATGAATGGGAGAGATTCAAGTTACTTCTTAGAGATTGCCCACATCACCGACAGATCAATGAGGTATTAGCTTATACTTTTGTTGAAGGTCTTGACCATAATACAAAAATTTTGTTAGATTCAGTGGCAGGTGGTTAGGCTTTAGAGAAAACTTATGATAAGTTGTATACTCTCCTAAATAGAATTGCACAAGGTAATCTTGATTGGAATGGTGATATGTCTAGAAACATGGTGAAGAATCCAGCAGATATGATTGAGGTGGATAGTGTCACAGTATTGGCGGCCCAATTGGCCAGTTTTCAAAACCAAATAATAGCTCAGTTCAACAAGTTGAGTGTGGCTCAACCTCAGGCACAAGTTAATGTGGTTCAGCAAGTTCAGAATTGGTGTGAAACTTTTGGTAATAGTGGTCATTCTTCAGACTATTATGGGGAAAATCCAGAGTGTGTGAATTTTATGGGCAATGTGCAAAGAGGTAATTAAAGTTATGGTAATTCCTACAATCAAAATTGGCAGAGTCAGCCTAATCACTTATGGGGCAATAATCAGGCTCAACCTCAGTAATTTCAGCAGCAACAAAATATTCATAATAATGCTCAGGCCAGCAATATAGAGGAGACTTTAAAAAAGATACTAGCCAACCAAGAACAAATAGTTGGGGAAATAAAAAATTAGCAACTTGCCCAAAAGAATTTGGAGATACAAATAAGTCAGTTAGCTCAGGCACAGAACTCAAGACCTCAAGAGGGTCTACTTTGTGATACAGAGTAAGCTCCAAAGCAAGTTATGGTAATCACATTGAGGAGTGGTTGAGAGTTGGGTCATGCACCTTCAAAGAAAAATCATGAGGTGAAAGCTGAAGTGGTCACACCTGAGAATGCAGAAAAGTAAGTTGAGTCTAAAGAAGCTGACAAAAAGGGAAAGTCTGAGTACCCTAATAAAAATCCGGTTGAGCAACCTCGAAATAAACTACCACCACCTTTCCCTCAAAGGCTCAATAAAGCAACAGAAAATGCTTGTTTTAAGAAATTCTTTGACACATTCAGAGAACTTCATATTAACCTTCCTCTTGTAGATATTTTGTAGGGAATGCAGAAGTATACAAAGTAATTAAAGGATGTAGTCAAAAATAAAAGGAGGCTTGATGATGTTGAGACAATGGTACTTACAGAAGGGTGCAGTTCTGTAGTCATGAACAAGATGCACAAAAAGCTCAAGGACCCTGGGAGTTTCACCATCCCCATACAAATTGGTGAAAGTGATGTTGTCCATGCTTTGAGTAATTTGGGGACAAGTATCAACTTGATGCCCTTTCAATTTTTAATACTCTTGGTTTGGGAAAGCCAAGGCCCTCCTTAGTGGTGTTATAAATGGCGGATAGAAACGAGAGTGGTCCTCGAAGGAATCATAGAGGATGTTCTCATTAAGGTTGGTAAGTTCATCATTCCTGCTGACTTTATCGTTCTTGATTATGATGTAGATGAAAGGGTACCAATCATATTGGGACATCTATTCTTAGCTACTGGTGAAGTATTGATAGACGTGAGAGAGGGCATGCTTAAGATAAGATTGAATGATGAAGAGGTGGTCTTCAGAGTGTACAAAGCACTCAACACACCCTCACACTATAGAGACATATGCATGATCACAACTATGGAAGTGGGAGAGTGTGGGGTGGAAGAGTGCAAACCACCAATTACCTCTTTGGACACTCTCATGAAGTTTCCTGAATCGACCAATAAGCCTAAACCCTCACTACTTGAATGGCATGCTAAAAAGGTAGGTGCAAGAAAAGTGGCAGACCTCGATCATGAGCACTCGAGAGGTCAGAAAATAAGCAGAAATGGGCTTCAAGTAGGAGAAACAGGATGAGAGAACGTGGATGATGAAGTTGTGATGTGAGTCGTTCCGCGACAACAAATCAGGCGCTACTTGGGAGTCAACCCAAGTTAAGGTAGTTATTTTTTTTTTAAATTTTTCTTTAGTATCACCTTTGTTTGGTTTTTTTTGCTTTGAGTTGACAGGTTGAGGGGAAGTCTGAATACCGTAGATTTTAGCTAAGGATCATGGCAAAAAATTGAGTGTGGGGTCCCCCAGGCCTCCTTGATGAATATAATGCTACTGGCTAGGCTTAGAGGCCTCAGGGAGTATTTCTATCCTTACTTTTAATTTATACTTTGGGGACAAAGTGTGATTTTAAGTGTGGGGTGGGAAATTTTTCGATTTGCTTAGGGTGGAGTGTGCTATAGGAGTGATTTGGTTATTTTCTTTTTGCTTATGTTGCTGAAAATTTGAAAAATACAAAATGATTTTCTTTTAGTAATTTTAGTTTTATTTAGGAGCACACTTCATCCACCCCTCGATTTTTCTTTTTGGTTCTTTTTTGAGGGGGAGCCTTTTGAACCTAGTATCCTTTTTTATTTTTAGGAGTAATTTTAAAATTTTAGAGATGCTCTAGTTATATGCTACATATGATTGCCTGAGGCAAGTGGGTTTTGAATGTCGAAGCATATGTAGTGAATTGAATGACTACTGTGAAACACTTAGGCTCATTTGTTTAACTCTTGTGTGATGTTGGCTTAATATTGAATTCTTGTTATTTCTTGGTTGAGAGTCTATAGGGATCCTTCTTGACTGAAACATGTGCCATGTGTGAGTGAGATTTTGTTATATTCAATGTGGCATAGTGATGTCTAGAACTTGCCCGGTGTGTTTGCAAAGCGAAATAAAGAATGTTGAGTTTAGAAGGTGATATAAGCATTTCTTTGATAGCCATGTTTTATACCCATCTTATGTACCCTTTTTGCATGATCTTAGTTAGCCCCATTGATCCTTTAGCCTATTTTTTGATAGCCTTATATGTAGTTTATTCCTTTTCCTTCAATTGCCCACAATTTGATTCAAAATTCCTAAGTGCTTTAGTTGAAAAATTAAGATGTTAAGGAGTGTAAAATTGAAGAAAGAAAAAGTGAATTTGAAGTCCCAAGTAAATAGCTTTTGGTGTGTTGAAAAGGTTTATGTATTGTTGGTAGGGAGTAATATAATGAAAAGAGAAATTGATCCAAAGAAGTGAATCATGTGTTGATACCAAATACTCCATGCTAAAGATGTGTACGCTAACTTAAAGAGATGGGGCAAAACAAAAGAGAGTTGGGAAGATGATAGTGGTGTAAAATATATTGGCTGGAGATGTTAAGATGTATTAAAGCACTTAGGGAAGATAGGCACTATTCTTGACCAATAGTTCCTACCCGTCCCTTAACCTACATTACAACCCTTAAAGTCTTACTTTATCTTGATCTTTAACATTCTTATATTAGTGGAGGAATACACTAAGGGCAAGCGTATGGTTCGTCTAATACTGCATGTGAATTCTTTGTGAGAGTGAACGGATTTTGATTCTTAGACCCATTCTTGTGATCAATTGCATATTTGTGAGTGAATATGGGTGACTCTCTTATGGTGAGGGTTCATATTTGATGATATATAGGTGAATTATATTATCTCTTTGTTGATTAATATGCATGAGTTTTCCAACTTAGTAGAGTCAAGTCTTGAGGCTAGGAAGTTTCAAAGTAGTCTTCATGCATTTCAAGTTGTAAGATAACATACTGAGTATAGAACTTGTTATTCATATGGTATGTGTAGTTCTAGCTTCAGTGTATTAGTTGTAGTAATGTTGTTAGAGTCTTCCTTGATGGTTATTAATTTAAAGAGTTGTTCGAGGACAAACAAGGCTTTAAGTGTGGGGTGGTGATCTTAAGTGTATTTATACTCCTAAGTGTCATTATCTATGCACTTTTAGCTTAGTTTTGAGGATAACTTGAGGTGATTATTGAGTAATAAACTGTGCATACGTGTATTTGTGTGTTAAATTATTTGAAACAAGTCTAGAGTCAAAAGGATCAGATAGAACTTAGAAGAGAAAACTAGTGTCGCTAGATTGAGTTATGCTTGTTCTAGTGTACTTTGATGAGTTCTATTGTATTGTATGGACTTATGTTTGTTATGAGATATTATAGGAGACCTATGTAGTAGATATATAAACTAAATCAAGCCTACAAACAAGCCACAAGAAGTATGGAAACAAGGGAAAAATGCACGAGAAGAGACGACGAAGAAACGAGTGCACCCTCTCACTTTAGAGGGGCCCATGTGCCGCACCTCCCAAAAAAAGGGAGGGGGAAATGTTCTGCATCTCCTAAGGAACAATATAAGGCCTTCCTCACAACCCCCATCACGTATGGATACTATAGTGGGCGTGCGATGGCCATGCAACGCACCAAGCCCCCAAGACATCCAAAAGTTGGTTTTTAATTGTTTTAAGTGGGGGCAAGGTAGTAAATACATATAATTCATGTGGGGAACCTCATGGACGACCTAAAACACTATAAAAGTAGGAATTATCTACAATTACACATATTTTTTGGATTACACACGAATTGGAGAGCAAAGGAGACATCAAGGAGCTCAAACTAGTATTCTTTCTTCTTTTACTTTTCATTCCTGTAGTTTGAAGTTATGAACTCTTTTATGGAGATTTTTTGTATAAATATGAATGGATAAACACCATAATTCTAGGTTTGAGGCTACAACATGATTTCTTAATTATGGTTTTATAGTTGGTTTATTTGTTTACCAAGTCATGTGATTGTTCTTGCGTTTTTGTTTTACTATTCTTAAGCGTCATGAACTTTAGGATAAATCTTAGTCTCAAAATGAATTAAAAATAGGAGTGGAGGGACTTAATTATGAATTTAAGGAGTATGGATCATGTTTTTAATAGTTAGATATTGATTTTTAAAGGATGATTTGCGGTTAGGATAGCGATATACCTAAACGCCCCACTTGGTTAATGAAACAGGAAGTTAGTTTAATGCATCCGAATTAAAGAATCATATCATCTCTCAATGAGGTAGTTGTGAGATTAATTTGGGTAGATGACTTATAGTATGACCATTCCCAAGTTGTAACATCAACCCCGCAGATCAATAATCACGATAAGCACCAACACCGACTAGAAACCATAGTTATGCATGAATGTGAAGTAATTGCCTAAACCCTGGAACTCTCCATATATAGTTTACAATTTGAATTTATTATCATTGTTACTTTAATCATTTAGTTTATAAAAACAAAACTCAAACTCTCTTTAGTTACGAATCGCATTTGTTTAACTTCAATAGTAATACTTAAGTTGGATCGTCTGCTAAACACCAAGTCCCTGTGGGATCGATATTCGTCTCACAAGAGCCACTGTATTACTTGTATGACCACGTACACTTGCGTTTGTGGTAGGTCGCAACAGCAGCTCAAGGGTAAAAGCCTTGCATGGCCTATTCCAATTTATGTATTTATGGGTGGTTGTTCAGGGACAAAACCCTAGCATAGGCCGGTTCTAATTCATGTATCTATGGGTGGCAGTTCTATGATAAATGCCTAGTATGGGACAATTCCAATTCATGTATCTAAGGGTGGCAGCTCAGAGGTGAAAGCCTAGCATGGATTAATCCCAATTTTTGTATTTATGAGGATAGTATCCTAGGGATTAAAATGCCTAGCATGGGTCATCCTCTACTAACACTGATAAGCTGGTCATTTGTATCATATGACTTACAAAGTTATAAAGTAAAGAAGCCCAAAGTAAAGAAAAAAATATAATGTACATGATTCCACAAGTATAAGCAAAAATGGTCTTTTATCCCTATCTATATATTTGTACCTAATTTTATTAGAGCCCTTGTTTTACATATGGTTACTTTTTGCCTTACATATTTAGTACATTCTTTCATACTAACGTATCTCATGGGAGACATTGTGTTTCATACCGCAGGTACATATGCTCCAGTTAAAAGATCACTCTAATAGAAATACAATACTCAACGGCTTTTGGTGAGCTCCAGGTTGATTCGGGGCTTTGTGGAGTCTTTAGCATGTATTTTGATATTGTATTAAGTTAAGGGTATGGCAGGTTCCTATCCTAACCTAAGTTAAGTTTTCTATCATTTAGAGGCTTTGTATACTTATATTAAAGTAAAAGGCAGTTGTGTCTTGTTTTCTAGTAAATACGGCCTCAATGGCCAAGTCATGTGCATTTATTTTGGGTCTATCTTTGTTGGTCTTTTTATTAGGGCATCTTACCTTTACTCATCAAGATTTATAATTATCATAGTTACATACACGGTAAGCAAAAGTTTTAAGTTGGATCTCCTGGGCCTTTAGGGCATCGGGTGTTCGTCCTTCTCAATGGGATTTGAGATGTAACAGAAGTGATATCAAAGTAGGTAATTCTAGGAAGTCTAAAAAGCCGTGTCTAGTAGAGCCTTACTTATGAATAAGTTGCGTGCCACATTTATAATTAGGGTGCTGCTTGGACATTTGGGAAATGTAACCTTTTTTCATAATCTAAATCATGCGATAGAGTTGTTAAGAAATTTATTCCCACTCATACTATAACCCATGTCATCTAGATTATGCCTACTAAAGTTAAGGTCAAAGGTGGTAAAGGTCTAGCATTTCCTAAGAGGTAATCTTCAGGGAAAGGTCTCATGTTATCAAAATTCAGAAAAAGCTTGTAGAGGTTTCTGCATTACTTGCATCTACATCTACATTTGTACCACTTGTATCATCTTGGTTCATCTGAGCAGGTAATAGGGTTATTCATATGCTACTTAGTAAATAGTTACCTAGCCATAGAGATAGGCTGCAACATTTCCTAATATAGCTTTTTAAGAGGATGTGACCGGTTCTCAAGTCCAATATTTCCTCCAAAAGACTCCTCAAATGGTTATAGGACTTAATCCTATAAAGGACATTTAGTACTCTTTCAGTAATAGACATAGAATCTTTAGGGTTATGCATGTATTGGAGATAGAAGTTGTTGATTTGGCTTTATGTTAGTTAAAAGATATGGAAGTAGCATAGTCCAGTAGGTGAATATACCATAATGGTATTGGTTAGAGATATTCCTGGTCGTATGATAAAGACCAGATACTTACTCATCATCCCGGGTATGTTAGAAGCTGGAATTATACGATATGTACATATGACCACCCCAAATAGGCTAAAATATGTGATCCTTTTTGTGGTTAGCAAACTTAGAGGATAAGGGTTTCAATTGTTTCATAAAAAGAGAATATGTATAATAGCGCCCTGTTGTGATCTATATCTTGGTTATAGACTAGAATGCGACTAAAGATTAAGGTTCAAAATGTTGAGGGGATAGACATAAGTTGTGATCTGTTAGAATGCTAAGTATAGAGGAAGGCATAGTGTTAACTAATCACTAGTAGGAGAGTATTGGGTTATATGTGAAATAAAGGTGCATGACATTGAATATCATAGAATGGAAGATGAGTTGAGTAAAATTCCCTGATAGTATAAGAAGGCGACGTATATGAGTATTAGAAGAAATGTAACATATGTTGTACCCTTGTTATAGAGAGTGCTTATTAAGCATGTGAACTAAACAAATAAGAGAGAGATATTAACTCTTCCATCCTAAACAGTTGCAAGGGCACACCAAAAGCACTCCCTAGAAACCTTTTTGAATTTTTGTTAGATAGAGAAATCGTTTTAGTATCGATGTGAATTCTGGTACCCTATCTTAATAGCTTTATAAATTGCGAGGGCAATCGAAATATCATATTGATAGAAGATACATTGACTAGTGTGTGTTGACACCCAATTTTGGCTCGTCAATTTCCTTTAATTAATTTTTCTATGCTTCTTTGTCATAAATTATTTGCTAAAGTAACTTCGTTATATCCCTATCTTGTATTTAAATACCTTTATAAATAGTTAATTACTTTTTATATTAAAATCACACACACAAAAAAAATATTGACACTTGCATCAACATTTTTTAAATTATTTTTTTTTCACTAACATCACTACTGTATTTTTATTTTATTTTTTACGAAATTTATCGAAGTTAAATACGTGTATTAAACTATTTATATAGTTTACATACGTATATATTTTAGAAGATTAGTTAGGACAAAATAAGCATCATTAAATTAATTAAGTGAAAAAGCAATTGAGAAAAAATTAATTTTTCTTGTAAATTATTGTCTACACGGACTTGGGCCAATTTCTTTTATTTTGTTTCAGCCTAAAACTACCAGCCCAACCCGCTACCCACCTAAACTGCCCCGGCCCAAAACCCCCTAACTAAAATACCCCTAATCCCTTTCTCCCTCAACTCTATCGATCCAAATCAAACCAGAAAAACATCGAACATCTCCTCTCTCTCTCTTCTGCCAGCGATGGCTGACCATAGACCACCGGAAAATGATAATTTTCGGTGGTCCTCACCCTTCTGCCCCACTTTATCTCTTTCATCCATCAATATCGCAGGCTCCCATCAGCTTTATATCCCCTCCATAACATTTTTCTTAAGCAAATCAGACCCTAAAAGCCCCCTTCCCCCACTGCAAATCTCTGAAAAGTGGAGGAAATTAAAGATACGTCGGATTCAAGGTGTTATCTCCTTTGTTCCTATGGATTCGAACACCCCACCTTTTTGCCGTCATTTTTCCCTTTACAAAATCAACATGAAAAGGTAAATCATCCCCTTTTCTTTCTCGAATTTCATCATTTACTTTCTAAAATTTTGCTTTCCAAGAATTCAAATTTAAATTCTTGAAACCCCATTAGAGCCGTTGGAACCCCCAACTTTCGGCTGTAAAAGGAGGCCTTTGGTTTTCATTTGAAACAAAAGGAAAGAGAACAAGAATTAGAACCTAAGTATCAACAAGCTCATACTACCACTTTATTCTTGTTTTCTTGCTCTATTTCCGAGCTCGAGGGTGAGTTCAAGTTTTGGGGTCAAGTTCATAGTTAAGATTTTGACGAAAAGCCCCATACTTGCTGCCCAAAAAAAGGTAAACATCCGTCTTTTAATTTTGCCTTCATCTATTTGATTTTGCAAATATGTGATTTATTGTGGTTTCGAGCTCGTGTTGGTATTGCTATATGTTTTTCCTCGAATCAAGCTCGTGTTGGTATTGCTGATTGTTTTCCCGCGAATCAAGTTCAAAATATGATTTTGTCTTGGCTTTATTTGTTCTAATCCCTGGTTGTTAACCTCCAAATATGTGATATGTAAAAGTGCAAAATAGTTCCTATTATATTCATAGCACTATAGACGCCATATGAGGCCTAAATCTTATTTGTTGGGATAATGTTGTAAAGTTCTTTGTTAAGTTATTTGAGTTTTCTTTTGGATAGTGAGCCATTATTCTCTTTCTTTTTTCATTTTTGTCACATATTTATCTTCCAAAAAGTAAGCATGAATTTAATTTCATCTTGGTCTGGATAATGTGGTTGGTATATGTGAAATAATACTGAACTCCTTTCTATCCCTTCATTCTCGGTTTGGGTTAATAATATGGTTTTGGGAGGTTTATGTTTAAATGTAAAGTGTAAAGCTATGTTGGGTCTATTATGTAAATTTGTTCTTTGTTTCACATTCTTTTCTTTCTCATTTGTTTTGTATGTAGAGTTGCCCAGATGAGATGTGTGTGAATGTGGTACTTTTAGTCAAGAATATATTCAATATGTGGGTTAAATCTAAGATCACTTTGGTACGACCAGAATAAAGACTAGATGCATTAAAAAATATATTTATTTATATACCTTGCCCCATGCTAAACTATTTGTTCTACTGTACAAAGTTCTGTTTTACGGTTGTTATCATGTTAATAATTTTATATATATATGGCTGCCTTGCATTTAAATATATGAAACATGCATACTTTGTCCTCTCTATTTCCAATTGTTATTTCCATGCATTATGTGTGTGTGGATATGTGAATGTGAGGATCATGTAGTTTGAAATTGCTAGTAGTCGTTTTAATTTCTCATCTTGTCCTGCATTGTTCGTTACTCGTCTCGTTTGTTATGTATTGATTATCGTGATCGAGTCTTGCACATAGTTTGTTCTTTGAAAGTCGTAAAATTCTGGTTTGTGTACATTAACGTCCAACTATAGATGTATATTCATAGTATAATTATCCACTTGTTTGAAATGTATATTCATGTTCTCTGTTCTTTTGCTTAGTCAAATAGTCAGGAAAAGAAGTAAATTTGAGTTTATAAAAATAATGGTGTGATTTGATCTTAGGATATACTGTTTGGTGTGTTCTCTAATCTGCGTTCTTACCTTATCAAATCATTAAATCTCTTTCTAATCCTTATTTTCTTTTGTCTCATGTAACTCGAAGTTGGAGTTCAATCGAAACTCGTTTTGACCCAAATATCGGGTTAATCAGTATAAGATCATCAAAACTAGGGGTCTAAATCGTTAGGAGCATGTTCCTTCAATAGGCACTTATAGTATCGAGTTCCTCACCTTCCTCATTACTTTATTGTTCACATTTATTTCATTAACTTGTGTGGTTTAATAGAAATTGATTAGCTTTATTTTTGTTTAATTTTGCTTAATCTTTAAAACATATATTTGTTTTCTTCGGGTAATCTTTTACCCATTCTACATTTGTAGATGTAGTAACGCCATATTATTTAACCATTTAATTTATAGTCAAGAATAAACCTTTTAAAACAAAGAGCGGATTTTGGTTTAAAGTGTTATCCCAAACGAAAAATACCTTTTTGGAATTGACTAAAATTGATATTTATGGTATTCATTTTTTCAAAATATTAATTAACGATATTTATCACCTTAATTAGAATTTTTCAAATAAGTCACAACATAATTTTTAATTAGTCGAGTCCTTTTAATTTTGCAAGTAACTCACCCATCGAAATGCGATTTTTATTTACCACATACTTTATTTATTTCTTACTTTATTTCAAGTTTTTTTATTATTTTAAAAGTTTCCAAAATGCAAGGTATATATATGTTCTTACGCTACCGTATACAAGGTATATTTTATTACTATTACTATTGTTTTAATTAGCATTTTCACTACTATTACTATTATTATTTACAAGTTATTTCAACACTATTATATATGTTCACTTTAGTATCACATTTTATTTCACTTTAGTATCACATTTTATTTCCCGCGGAATTTCATAAATCAAATGAATTTTCATATATTTTTAAATATTCATATATTTAGGTTTACTTTAAATAAATTCTTTCATACTTTAAGAGTACACTTTCTTTGCTTTATAATGAATTTTATTCATGTATTCAACTCCATTCATTTTAAACATATTTCTTTTAATCATAAGATTTTGTATTTTCTACTATATATGTTATTACAATAAAAAACCTACTCTTTCCCATATTTTTGAAAATATTCATATATATATATATATTACAATAATTATATTACTTTTCTTGTATATAGTTGCGGTACATCTTATATGCCTTGAGTTTCCTTTTTCTGAAAATAGTAAAGGTTTTCTTATTGCGATTCTTAGCAAATAACGAAGCAAATATTTCCCAAATATTTTTTTTTTAAACTGAGTTTAAGGACTATCTTCGGATAGGCTCTGAGGAGTGCTTAATACCTTCTCCTCGAGTAACCAAAATCCTTACTCAGAATCTTACTGGTTTTCACAGATTAAAAACAGAGTTTTACATCGTAAAAGATGGTTTCCCTAATTTTTCCTCAAAGTTAGATGGCAACTCAAAAATAAATAAATTTTTAAAACCACAGCGAGAGAGTCACGACCACACATCTTTATGTTGCGGACTGTTTCGTCCGGTCCGAAATAGGGCATGACAGCGTGGCGACTCTGCTGGGGACTTATAATTAGGTTTTGACCTTAGTAAATTCAGTTTAAGAATAATATTTGAAAATATTTGTCTATTTTAGTTCATTATGTACTATAATATAAATGTTAGAAATATACACTGCTTTGTTTGAAAGGACGCAAGCCAAATCCAAACTGGTGTTCCTATTTGTTTGAAAACACTACTTGTTAGTGCTTTCTCATTTGCACTTTCTATCGAGTCTTTGACCGTACACTTTCACACACTGTGGTTCACGCGGGGGGTATCTCACACTCCCCCAAACCTTCTTTAGATTCCTTAGTTTCAGAGTTTATGCATTTAGGTTAGTGTACCTTCTCGCAATTATTCAATTCCACTCCTAAATATCTAGGGAAAAAAACTCTTACTCTAGAAATAGGTCATGTTGCATACCCTTAGGCAGGACGATCCAAGGTATCGTCTCCGCAACTAGGGAGTTTCCCTTTTTTCAGAAGGCTATGTACCTTACGACATATTTTGTGTGAAAATTGATTCAGATAATCTAGAAAACGAACACTAATGGATTCAAAACAATTTTGTTGACCCTCATTTAATTCCGTCGTTGATGTGGAGTACTTTTAATAAAATAAAAAAAAATTGTCTTCATCTGATTTTCTTTTCAAGTCCATGGATGTGGAGTATCATCAAAAACTCCACATATATTTAATCAAACGAGTGTGGAATATTATCAAATCTTTTTCATGGTAACTGTTGTGGAATATCTTTCATCCCCATCATTGTTTGACTCTTTATTTCCAATCCATGGTTACATATTGTTATTAACACTTCATTTTCATTTGATATCCCTATCATAAAGTGTCCTTTACTATCGATGGGGCCTTAAGATTCTCTCTTCATTTTTTCTCACTTTTTTAAAAGCACCATTTTAGCCCACTCTTATCTATCTCGTACTAATAAACGCCCTTACAACATCTCTTGTTACCATCATTATGGTTTATCATGGCCTTATTATTATCTCCTCAAAAATCCTGAATTGTTCTGAATCCAAAATGTGATGAAACCTGGATCCATCTATATGAATTTGTTTGGACATAGGCCTACCTCTGGTGGAAAGAGATTCCAAAATATAGGACGTGTTTGCTTGACATTATATGAATACTTAACCCAACGTGAATGCGCTTGTCTAGTGACCTAAACTAACTCTTTACCTTTGTATTTTTCAATTATTTTCTTTACCCCCGACATAAGTTGATTTGTGTTGACAATCGAGCTGGCCGACCATCCTCACTTCACCAGGACCAAGTCATTGACATTACCTCAACGGAGTTGGGTTTTCCAGGAAAGAAAAACCACTATGTCTGATCCAACTGTACCTAATCCAATTGGTATGGGACACATCACGATTATTAATGAAACTTTCAAAAATAGAGTTGCTATTCAACATGACGAGCATGTTGCCTGCTTGACTCAAGAGGTTGAGGATCTGCGGGGAGAATTGAATCGGGTCATGGACTTGACCAACTTATCCATTACACTCCAAAGCTTACCTCCTGAATCTAGAAATACCTCACCAAACCCACCACATTTTCCATCACTTAATTCACTAGTTCTCTAACACTTCCCTCCTCAACATTCTCCACCTACCAACAATAATCTACCTCTGACCACCTCAGCAAATCCACCAAATCAACCACCTATCTACACTCTTCCACAAATTCAACCACCCACCTACACTACTTATGCTACTCATCCTAATCCAAAATATGTTAACCCACAAAATCAACCTCCAGTTTATATTCCTTACGTTTCTCCACCTGCTCATATTTATCCACTACCTACAACTATTCCTTTAAACCAGCTAAACAAACCGCTCGTTAATACCCCTTATAATCCTCCACCACCTCTAATCCAAAACACTTCTACCGTACAAAATTATCCAGCCCAGTATATACAAGGGGCACATGTTGTCACCCCTTACGCGCAACATATTCCTCCTGTATATGCAGGGGAAAGTCAAACCTTTACCAGCCCAATAACGGTTAAGTTCCAACCTGAGGCAGACCAATATGAGGAAATTGAGAAGGATTCCAAGGCAAAGGCTAATGATGTGTTAGCAAAAGAAGTTCGTGATCTTAAGGAAGAAATGAGAAACCTCCAAACAACTAGGGAAAGAAAAAGCCTAGAGTATGAGGATTTATATGTGTAACCTGACATTGACTTGCCTATAGAATACAAACCGCTAAAGTTTGACTTGTTCAATGGATTCAGTGACCCTCATACACTTTTGAGGGCAAACAGTGACAAGTTGGTAGGAGTAGGGAGAAACGAAAAGATTAGGATAAAGTTGTTCATAAGAGGTTTGTCTGGTGAAGCTCTCGCTTGGTACTTACAATAGGATCTCCTTAAATGGTGTGGGTGGAATGATATGGCCTAAGACTTCACGGATTGGTTCAAATTCAACATTGAAATCACACCTGATAAGTTCTACTTGGCTAAGTAGAAAAAGAAATCAACTGAGACATTTCGCGAGTATGCGCTGCGTTGGAGGGCACTAGCAGATAGAGTCCAACCACCGATGAATAAAAGTGAAATGACTGTTATTTTTATTGAATGCCAAGATAATAACTTATACTATGAGAAAATGATAACCATGATGGGACAAAAGTTCATGGAAGTTGCTAGAATAGGAGAAATCTTGGAAGATAGGATAAAATCAAGGAGAATCCAAGACTATACAGCTTTGCAAGCTGCAAGCAAAACAATTCAATATGGTTCCATCAACGGGAACAAAAAGAAGAAGAAATATGTATCTACTGTCGTTATTGACCAAGGACACAAGCCAAGTCAACCTCCTCTCTACCTAAATCAACCACATCAACCCATTTATCCTTACCAGTATGGTAAAGCCTCTCAAATTCTTTACTATTCTCCACCAACTACTTATCCTGTCTATAACACCTAGGCAAATCATTACCAACCTCGAGCCCCTACTTTCCAAACTCCATATCTATACCAGCCTGTCCAAACTCCAACACACCAAAATCACCCACATGTTGCACCCAGGGTCCGTCCAAATTCTGAGACCAAAACTACTTGGAACTATACCAAAATAGTTGAACTATATGCTCAGTTATTTGAAAGGTTAAGAACATGAAGCATGATACAACCTATTGAAGAAAAGATCCCAAATCCTATTCCAAAATATTTTGACGGTTCCAAGCGTTGTGCATATCATTCTGAAGTTGTTGGGCATGACACTGGGGATTGTTATGGTCATAAAAATAAGATTGAAGCCTTAATCAAGGAAGGAATGATCCAACTTGCTGGACCTCAGCCCAACGTGAACTACAACCCTCTACCTAACCACGAGAATGCTAATGTGAAGATGATAACTATCGAAGATGATTGGGATTTAAAAGAAACCATTGTGCCAATTGAAAAGGTTGGAAAAGATGCATCATCGACAGCACTCCAAGAACCAGCATCAACGGAGGTTAGTGCTACTAGCACCAAGACACCGACCATTTGGGGCACCGAATCAGAAGAGGCTTTGAAGAATTAGACTTGTACTAAATACCTGGTTCGCTGGGGTTCTTGGTAGATTGAACAAGTAGTAGTACTTTTGAAATAACACGATTCTAAAAACTAAGGCTTGATCGTGTCTAAAACTTTATGTTGTTTTACGTAATTTTTTGGAAGCTTAATTGCAAAATCTATGAATACATTTCCTATTGCTCCTTAACTGTTTATTGCAAATTATTTTCTATCATTTTATATAAATTATCAAATCTGGAAATTCACGATTGTGATATAATGAAACAAATGAACAAAATTTGGTACCAAGCAAGACTTTAAAAGATGTGAAGTTGGCTAAGAGTTCGAACAACCAACCAAGGAACATGACAAGCATGGGAATATTCGAGCACGAAGAATATTCATTTAAGAGAGTTCAAGACACCATATAAAGGAAGGCTTTAGATTGGCTTTAGGTGAATGTAACTTTCACTTTTCATGTAACATACGAACTACATTTTGACTTGATTCCCTTGGCGGGATACGTAGGCAACCCACATAGGGTTCGATCACATTAGGGTAGAAACTAGAAAGCTTTACTTATGTAATTTTGAAATACACACGGCCTGATTCTCTTGGCGAGATATGTAGGCAATACATATTGGGTTCGGTCCCTTTATAAGAAAATTTCCATATACTTTGAACTATGTTCTGACTTGATTCTCTCGGCGAGATACGTAGGCAACCTATATAAGGTTCGGTCTCATCCCCAATAAAATTTAGTGTGCTGTTTAGAATCCAAAACTGGGCGCATTTTGAGAAGAAATGGATGAGGATGATTGGACATTGTCAAGATATATTTGACTCGGGCTACCAGACAAGGAGTAAACAGATAAAGGATGTTCATTTGTTTCAAAAGTGTCACGATACGAAATTAATAGAAGTCTTACAACCTATATATATATATATATATATATATATATATATATATATATATATACTTTAAATGCTTATATTTTTTCAAAAGCTTTCACTACTTATTCATTTGCCAAGTCTCGATGGCGATCACGAGGCTGAAACAGACAAGATGAATGAAGGGTTAGTGAAGCCGAGCTTCGAGTCAACACGAATCAACACCCCCTCCCAACTGAGAATTTTTCTTTGAGTGTAGGGATAAAAAAGATACAAGATGACAATGCTAGATTTATGTCAAGTCTACCAATCATGGACAAAAGCATCATTCGGCCCCTACAAGGAATTGCTCATCAAGGTTAAATGCAAAGATCAGAGAACGACATTCAACTAATCACAAATCTCCATCAGAAACTGAGCGACTCCACTTATTTTATTCTTTACTCTACTAACTTCTTTTATAATTCACTTTATCCACTTAATAACTTCACCTTGAATTTTACAAGAACCAACGTCAAGTCTTCGAAGACAAATGGATATATCATTTGGCCATACAACTTCTTCCTCATAAGCCACACAACTATATTTCTCATCCATCACCCACATTGCTTTTACTTTATGACTTTATGCAACAACTTTACTCTAAAGTTTTTTTTTCATGATTTACAGCAATCACTATTAGTCTCCGAAGACAATCGGAGACACCATTCATGATCAGGTCCCCGAAGAAAACTGGGGGATTTTGCAATAATCAACATTGGTCCACGAAGACAATCGGAGACCCATTCATCATCAAGTCCCCGAAGACAATTGGAGGATCTCACAAAAATCAGCATCATGTCCCCAAAAACAACTGGAGATGGCATTCATCATCAAGTCTTCAAAGACAACTGGAGACGTCATGCATTACTCATCATCAAGTCCTGAAGACAATCTGAGACAACATTTGGCTATACAGATGCATCATCTCATGAGCCACATGGCTCCATCCTCTTTCTTATCCTCGTATATTTTCTTATATATTTTCTTATTTTAACTTTATCTTTGATTCAACTGGTAATTTTACCGTGAGTTTCATTTTTATAGGAAATACAATTTGCAACAACAAGCATACATCACGACATGTAACTATGTTTAAGCAGCAAACTGGGGCGAACTAGTGGAATGTCAACCATCCCTAGCTACGTCAAGGATTCATTCTCGAAACTCAACTCGACTTAACTCTTACATTCATATTTGATTTCATAGCTATTTTATATCCCAGTGTCATTATAACTCGACACTAGGGAAGTTTCTTTTGAAAAGGTTGCGATCGTTCTTTCTTTAAAAATCCTCAGAGTAATTGCTATCAAGCGTTTCTCACTTCAAGCTATATCCAAGAACTAAATTCGGCATGATTCCCATATTCAGGGATATGTATGTATGCTTAACTTAAGTGCGGCCATATCTGCTCCATTCGTGCTAAAATTTTCACAGTCACAACCAAAGAACTTAGTGTTACCATAATTCTACATTGGGGCAAATTTTGAAATTGATCAATATTTGCTGATTCGAACTACAAATGGCCCTACTTCTCATGAAATCCGAAATATGTAGGTAGCTCAGAAACCAGAGCTCGGCCATAATCTTTCAAACCTTTTATTTTTAGTCAAAGCAAAAATTGGCTACTACGCCAACTTGTTTGCCCAAAGACATTTACCTAATCTTTGTTCAAACAGGTGCAGCTGTTAACACCCAATTTTGGCTCATCGTTTTCCTTTAATTAATTTTTCTATGCTTCTTAGTCATAAATTATTTGCTAAAGTAACTTCTTTATTTCCCTATCTTCTTTTTAAATATTTTGATAAATAGTTAATTACTTTTTATATTAAAATCAAAAAAAAAATATATTGACTCTTGCATCTACATTTTTTAAATTATTTTTTTTCACTACATCAATATAGTATTTTTATTGTTTTTACGAAATTTATCAAAGTTAAATACTTGTATTAAATTATTTATATAGTTTACATACGTATATATTTTACAAGATTATCTAGGACAAAAGAAGCATCGCTAAATTAATTAAGTAAAAAAACAATTGAGGAAAAATAAATTTTTCTTGTAAATTATTGTCTACACACACTTGGGCCAATTTTTTTTATTTTGTTTCAGCCTAAAACTACCAGCCCAACCCGCTACCCACCTAAACCGCCCTGGCCCAAAACCCCCTAACTAAAATACCCCAAATACCTTTCTCCCTCAACGCTATCATTCCAAACCAAACTAGAGAAACATCGAACATCTCAGTACTATCTTCTACCAGCAATGGCTGCCCATAGACCACAAAAAAATGACAATTTTTGGTGGTCCTCACCATTCTTCCCTACTTTATCTCTTCCATCCATCAATCTCGTAGCCTCCCATCAACTTTATATCCCTTTCATCACCTTTTTCTTAAGCAAATCAGACCCCAAAAGCCCCCATCCGCCACTGTAAATCTCTAAAAAGTGGAGGAAATTGAAGATCCATCCGATTCAAGGTGTTATCTCCTTTGGTACGACTGATACAAGTTTATTCCGATGGATTCGAACACCCCACCTTCGAGCCGTCATTTTTCCCCTTTCAAAATTAACTTGAAAACGTAAACAACCCCTTTTCTTTCTCGAATTTCATCATTAACATTCTAAAATTTTGCTTTCCAAGAATTCAAATTTGAATTCTTGAAACCCCATTACTGCAGTTGTAACCCCCAACTTTCGGCTGTAAAAGGAGGCCTTTGGCTTCCATTTGAAAAAAAAAAGGAGAGAGAACAGGAAAATTAGAACCCAAGTATCAACAAGCGCTTACTACTACTTTCTTCTTATTTTCTTGCTCTCTTTTCGAGCTCGAGGGTGAGTTCAAGTTTCGGGGTCAAGTTCATAGTCGAAGAATTTCAGTTTCAAAACACTAATTTCATTTAAAAAATTTCACAAAAAAAATTGGTTACAGAAAAAAAAAGATTCATTACCACAAATAAACAGCCGCAATATGCACCTAAAATTGATCGAGATTTTGACGGAAAGCCCCAGTCTTGCTGGCCAACATAAGGTAAACATCCGTCCTTTTATTTTGTCTTCATCTGTTTGATTTAGCAACTATGTGATTTATGATGAAGTGATGATTTTTCCAGAAAATGTTAAGTACATATGTGAATTTTAGCACAACCCCCACCAACAGAATGGCTAAGCAAAGTGAGACGGGTGACATAGAACTTAAGAGTTTCATATTAACAACTATGTGTTATTACAAGACTCATATATGAAAGGCATCATAAGATTTAGGAAGAAAGGAAAGTTGAGGCCTCGATATGTTGGGCCTTATAGAATCATCAAGAGAATTAGCTAGGAGGTGTATGATTTTATGTTCCCATTCAACAAAAATTTGTAGGAGGTCCATCCTTTATTGTGGCCCTTGAAGATATTAAGGTGCAGAGGATATATCCTTTGAAGAAGTCCCCATAGAGATTCGTGACAGTAAGGTCAATAAGTTAAGGGGTAAAATATGTGGCCTCTATTAGAGTATTATGAAGGAGTAAGTGTGTTGAAAAAAAAATTCACTTGGAAATTTGATGTCCATTTTAAGTCCAAGTATCCATATTTGTTCCTAGAACCAACAAGAGATTCCTATATTATATATTTCTTACACAATTATAAGTTTCATATGCATCTATTCACTTTTTCATAGGTTCATAGCTAGTATTTCATTTGTTATCTTACTCACGTGTCATATGTTAAGATGTACAGTTCATACATGTGACTCCCATATTCCAAGTGTTTCGCCTCAGATCAGTGTATCAAAAAGAGAGAAAGGTAAGTTATGCTATATAGAATTGTTTCACTTGATTATATGTGGCCAAGAGGAATCTTAATTATCATTTGATTATTTCATGTGCTAAACTTGATAACACCCTATTAGGCTTGTCTATACATGCTTCTAGTCAACTAACGCATTTTGGATAGTCCTATTTACAAAGGAAATTCTTGCCAAATTTTTGGAAAATATCCAAATTTGACCTTGTTTTGAGCAACACCTCTTATTCGAGGATGAATGATCCAAAGAGGGGGATGATGTAACACCCCATACCTTTCAACATATATATGACTAAATGAACTCGGCAAAAATATTTGAACTCACATAGTAAAAAGTGGTATTTGAATTTAAAGTTAAAATGGCCAAGTGTATATAAGTGTTAAGTTAAGGTAAAAGGATTACTATTTGGAAAATAAGATAAAATAAGTGAGGTGCTTGCGTGACTTAGTTAAGCTATAGGTATATGTACCAAGTAGGTGCATCACCTACTTTGACTAATGGACCAGATTAAGGCCCATATTAAGTGACCAATTTGTGGCTTATATTAAGTGAAATGAAAATGAGAAGAATGGGCAGCCCCAAGGTGCCCAATCTATCCAAGCCCATAAGAATAATTAAAATGGCCAAGTAAGTGCATCACCTACTTAAATGTGTGGCCCAAATAAAAGGCAAATATAGGCTGCAAATTAGCAACAATAGAGATGGAAAAAAGACAACCTATTAAGGCAAAAATTCTACTGCAATATCTCATTTTCCTCTCATCCAAATTTTAAGTCTCTCAAGTCACATATTTCTCTCACTTAAATGAAATAGTCGCCTCAAAATTCTCCTAGGGTTCTTGAGGAAAATCCTTCTCTTTCCAAATCAACATAAGTAAATAAAATTATGTTTTTTGTTTAATTAAACTATGGAAAGTGATAGAAATCAAGTCCTTTGTGTTTGAAGTGTAGCGCAGCTCTTTTTCTCCAAGCTTGGCAGTCCCACTTCTCTTTAGCTTTTAAGAGATTTTTCTTCTTATTTGGTTCAACTTAAAGGGAAACTTAAATTCTTGAAGGAGTACAAGTTAAGATAATAAATTTTCAGAAATAAAGATAAACTTACTGTCCCAATTTTATCCTTTTTTACGTATTGGTCTGGATGGAGGATTTTATATGTATTATTGTTAAGAACTCATGGGATGGTGATCGAAAGTTGTGAGTTCAATATTTTCATATTGTGTTGAAGGCTTTTGGGACTGTTTAGGGATTGTCTATATGTGTTGTTGTTGGGGGCGGCTTGGAGTGGTTTTGGAAAAGGACGTGTTATGTTGTATCAAGGGAGTATTGAAGGGTATGGCAATATGCAAGTAAATTTAAAGACTGTGCAAACTTGTTGTAACACCCCGTACATTTCAGACCCTACTTGAAAACTTTGAACCATGTTTACCCTAGGTTTGAGAGCAACAAGTACGTATTTGGTATTTTTATTGATGGAACATTTGATATTGTCCTAGTAAATGTGATTAGACCTTCGTAGGAGGTGTTTGTGACTTTATGGGGCATTTGTGGGGTGAAAAGTGAGGCTTAAGGGACATCCAAGCAAAGGATCTTAAAGATAAGAGGCAAGCAAAACGTTGGGACTTGAAAGATCCAACCAAATCCGCAAAGAAAATTCGAAATCAAAAATTTAGTATAGGGCGCTCCAGGTGGCGTGCCAGGCCGCTTTGGCCTGAATTTTTTTGGCACAGGCAGCAAGGGGGCGCACCAGGCAGCGTGCCAGGCCACCCCTGCACATCTTTTCTAGAGCTGAAATTTTTCTAAGTCCCTAGGGAGACAGGGAGAGTGC
The DNA here is from genome assembly GCA_031232105.1 of Capsicum rhomboideum. Taxonomy (NCBI): domain Eukaryota; kingdom Viridiplantae; phylum Streptophyta; class Magnoliopsida; order Solanales; family Solanaceae; genus Capsicum; species Capsicum rhomboideum. The sequence continues at coordinate 118,817,975 of CP124711.1, forward strand.
CAGGGTGCTTTTTGCCAAATTTCTTCGACAATTATTAGTCTATAAAGAGGACTCTTGGGTTATGGTATCCTTATTCCATCGTATTAGGACTACTCTTGAGCGAGTTTGGCATCCGAGTTGGGGTTAATTCTTCGTCACAAGTATTTTATCGAATTACGTTCAATTAAGCCATGAGTGGCTAGAATTTCTTATTTTTGAGATTGAGGCTACGAACATGAATCTCGTGAGTTGAATGTTGTCGGGACATTTATGAGATTATTTAAACATGAGATATATGGTGGATCATGCATTGAATTTGGTGACCTAAGCTAACATGTGTAATTGGGGTCAATTTAAGGCCCAAAATGAAGCTAAAAGACATGGCCCAAAAGGGCAAATGAACCATTCTTCCATGTTGACCAAGCAAACCTTGCATTTAATGCCAAGAATTGGATAAGGATGACTTGAGGGGCTATATAAAGGCAAAAATCAGATTTTTATTTCAAAAACCACACATGCCTTTCTAGACATTTTCTAAAAGATATTTCTCATATCTTCCAAACCCTAAGTCATTCTCTTTGTACAAGATCATCATATTTCAAGCTTTGGTAAGTGTCCATTATCATAGATTAATATATTCTATGCATGGGAGAGTATGTAGATCATGATGGTTATGTCAAAAAGTGTAAGTAGTGCACTTTTCCTTTTTGTTAAAAGATGTATCATCTATGTGATTTAAACTTGAAAGGAGACTTGAGGTTTTGATGAAAGTGAATGGTGTGAATGAAATAACGTTATGTATGGTGTGGTTATGTTCCTTAATTTCTTATTTTCCTATGAGTATAAATTGTGGGATTGTTGTCAATATATCGTTATGAAGTGTATTGAGGTGACTTGATGGAGTAATTGTGACGTTGTGTTAATGAGGAAGCGTAAAGGATTAACTTGGTGTGAAATGCTATTGATGTTTTGGTCAATGTATGGTATGTTGGGGTATTGTTGGTATGACAATGCCGTGAATGGTATTGTAAAGGGGTAAATGACATTTTAAGGCAAACATGTAACTCATTGTCGTTTTATGCACTCATAAGGTAGTTGATTGTTAACGTGAGCTCTGTTATGAACTTGTGTTGTAGAGTAAAATGTAAGGAAGGAGCTGGACTATTGTATTCACGTATAGAATTGTGTATTCATAGTGAGAAGACAAGATATGTAAGGTTACTCTTTCTGTATCCTTCTGCAACACATAGCGTTCGCATTGTCATTGTACTTGTTCCATTTCAAAATGTTCTAAGGTATTTCATTTCAGGTTGCCATTTATTGTTAGTCACATGTTCCTCATTCATTGATCGAATGTTACTCATGTGTTACATAATTCTCGGACATGTCCCAAAGTTCCAATAATGTTATATTCCAAAGCTCCAATAATGTTATGACTATCATTGTATCAATCTCTCAAAATTAAAGAAATGAAGTAATGCATAGTTGTTGGTTACAAGAGTACAGGTGGTAGCTCTAGAGGCATAAGCCTAGCTCGAGCCTATCCCAAGATTATTGGATCAGGGGGTAGCCCTAGAGGTATAAGCTTAGCTCGGGCTGAACCTGGCAGGGGGTAGCTCTAGAGGTAAGAACCTAGCTCGAGCTGAACCTGATATATTGGTTTATGGATGAAAGCTCTAGAGGTAATAACCTAGCTCGAGCCGAGCCCGATATATTGATTTATGGGTGGTAGCTCTAGAGGCATAAGTCTAGCTCGATCCGATCCCAACATAACGTTATGTTATGTTAAGACCCATTGATCAGTTGGGTCCCGGGTACATTGTGACACAGGTGATGATGAATAAGAATAAAAGCAAAGAAGCAAAGAAAGTAATGAAAGCAATATACATAGTTCCAAACATACGGACCGATGGTTTATCCATATTGGCTATTGTCTTATATTTGATTCCATTGAGGTTCTTATGTATTGATGCAGTTTCTTATAGCCTTACATACTTAGTACATTCTTCGTACTGAATTCCCTTGGGGAACTTACCTTACTTGCTGCAGGCACAGGTGCTCATAGATCCCCACAGTAGATTGTGGATCATTTGCCGATCATTGGTAAGCTCCAGTTGGTTCGGGGCTTTTCGAGACACATGTGTACATTTGTTTTGGTATTGTAAAGTTGTATAAAGCGGGGACTTGTCCTGACTATAGGTTGGTTATGTATGTGTATCTGTAGAGGCTTTGTAGACGTATGTGGGAAGATGAATGAAAGAGATTTATGTCCATTTTGACTTGATGGCCCTGACGGTAAAGTTTCATATATAATATGTTTTCCATGACTTCTACCATTGGTATTTTATAGTTGCATGAGGTAGAATGATATTTCTACAGAGACATTCATATGAATGTACATGAGCATAGATTGGTTCTCTCGGGCCTCAACGGCTTTGGGTGCCAATCCGCCTATTTGGAATTTGGGGCGTGACAAAAGTAGTATCAGAGCAAGTCGTCCGAAGGGTGTCTACAAAGTCGTGTCTGAGTAGAGTCTTGCTTATGGATGTGTTGTGCACCACATTTATAAGTAGGAGGCTATGGGACATTTAGGAGTTGTTTATTTTTTTTATTTCTAAATCGTGCAATAGAGCCAATGTTGTAAGTGGAATCGTATCTGACCATTGGAATTGGTTTTCTTGTTTATAGTAAAATACTGATGACAAGAAGAGGTAGAGGCAAAGGTAAGCAAGTAGATATGCTTGTCGGTGATGGAATGAGTAAATCACCACTTGACCAAGCTAGTCAAGGTGGAGCTAACACTAAAATTGCATCGCGGTCTTCTTCTACTTTTCCAGCTCCATAAGAGCCAAGAGGTAGAGAAGTACCCGCAGAACCGCCAATGAATGCCACTGACAAGGATTTATGAAATGCAGTACATATGTTGACTCAGATAGTTGCTGCACAAAGTCAAGGACGAGCTGTTCCAATGACAAATGAGGATGATGCGGCTAGAGTGGCGAGTCGCAGGACACAGGACTTTCTAAAATTAGACCCTCCTATATATTCACTGGGTCAGATCCGAAAGCAGATCCACAGGACTTCATGGATCAAATTCAGAGGGCTCTAGATGTTATGCACGTGACTGGGGTTGAAATAGTTGAATTTGCGTCCTATAGATTGAAAGGTGAAGCTATATTGTGGTATGAAGACTGGAAAAGATCGAGGGGTATTGATGCACTTCCAGCTAGTTGGGAAGAATTTAAAATGGCATTCCTTGATCATTACCTCCCATATAAGATTCGGGTGGCACGTGTAGACCAGTTCCTAAATCTACGTCAAGGGAATATGAGTGTTAGAGATATAGTCTTCAGTTTAATTCCTTGGCTCGATATGCTCCGAATGTAGTGGCCACAAAGACAGACAGAGTCCATCGATATGTGGACAGATTAGAGCCATATTTGGTAAGGAACTGTACCATTGCTGCCTTGAATAAAGATATGGACATAGCCAGAATACAGGTCTTCGCACAGAAAATGGAGGATCAGAGACAAAGAAGGAGGTTACATGAATCTGAAAGAGGATAGTCCAAAAGAGCTAGACCTATGGGACAGTCTATGGCGTTCCAAGGATAATCTAGGCCTCGGATGTTTCCTAGACTGCCTAGACCATCATTCTCCTATTCCACAGCAGGCACTTACTCTCAATTCCAAGGGTTTAGAGGTGGTCAATCTGGGCAGAGTAGTGGAATTCACGGATCATAGGTAGAAGGATTTTTTTGTCAGAAGTGTCAGCACTGCGGGCGTACTCATTCAGGAACATGCCAATTAGGGACGAATGCTTGCTTTTGGTGCGGTATATCGGGGAACGTGATGAAAAAGTGTCCCCATAGGAGCATTAGTGGTATAGCACGACCTACGGGATTAGTTATTGCGTCATCATCTTCGGTTCCTTCTTTAGGCCGAGTGTGCAGTCTGTTGGTCATGGTAGAGGTGCCAGAGGAGCAGCCAGTACTAGTGGGGTCCAGAATTATACTTATGCTCTAGTGGACTGGCAGAATTTTGAGGCTTCTCCTGATGTAGTTACAGGTATATTGTCCATATTTTCACATCCTGTATATGGATTAATTGATCTGGGCTCTATTTTATCATATGTTACTCCATTGATTGCTGCGAAATTTGAAAGAACACCAGAATCCTTAGTTAAGTCAATTGAAGTATCTACACCAGTTGGTGAATTTATTATTACAAAAAGAGTATATCGTAATTTTGTAGTAACTGTGTGTGTTCATGATACACTGGCTGATCTCATTGAACTAGACATGGTGGATTTTGATGTGATAATGGGAATGGATTGATTGGCTTTTTGTTATCCCACGATAGCTTGCCGGGCCAAGAAGGTACATTTTCATTGTCCACCAGAAAATGTTCTTGAATGGTAGGGTAATGTGGGGGTACCGAGAGGAAAATTCATTTCTTATCTTAAAGCAAAGAAAATGATAGCCAAGGGGTATATATGTCATTTAGTTCGAGTGCAAGATACTGATGTGGAACCACCAATTCCTCAATCGATTCCAGTGGTTAATGAATTCCTTGATGTATTTCCTGATGATTTTCCAGGTTTACCCCCAGAACGAGAAGTAGAGTTTGGTATTAATGTGATACCAGCCACTCAGCCTATCTCTATTCCACCGTATAGAATGGCTCCAGCAGAATTGCGTGAATTGAAGAAGCAATTGAAAGACTTGCTGGACAAGGGCTTCATCAGGCCTAGTATGTCCCCATGGGGTGCACCGGTATTATTTGTACGGAAGAAAGATGGCACATTGAGAATGTACATTGACTATCGGCAATTGAATAAGGTAACGATCAAGAACAAATATCCCCTCCCCAGAATTGATGATTTGTTTGATCAGTTACCGGGTGCCAAATGTTTTTAAAAGATTGACTTGAGATCAAGTTACCATCAAATCAGAGTTAGAGAACAATATATACCCAAGACAGCTTTTCGAACACGGTATGGCCATTATGAATTTTTAGTTATGTCGTTTGGACTAACAAATGCACCAGCTGTTTTCACGAATTTGATGAATAGGGTGTTTAAGCCATTCCTGTATGTGTTCGTGATGGTATATATAGATGATATTCTGGTTTATTCCAAATCACAAGAGGACCACGCGAATCACTTACTGCAGGTGTTACAGATTCTCCGGGATCGTAAGTTGTATCCCAAGTTCTCTAAACGTGAATTTTGGTTAAAATTCGTAGCATTCTTAGGTCACATTATGTCAGATGAAGGCATCAGGGTGGATACACAAAAGATCAAAGCAGTGAAAAATTGGTCAAGGCCTACGACGCCCACAAAAATTTGTAGTTTTCTGGGATTGGCCGGTTATTATAGAAGGTTTGTTGAAGGGTTTTCTTCCATTGCTGCACCTTTAACAAAGTTTACACACAAGGAAGTCAAATTTCAGTGGAATGATGCATGTAAGAAAAGTTTACAAGAGCTGAAAGATAAATTGACTTCTACACCGGTATTGGTACTTCCTGAAGGCACAGAAGGGTATGCAGTATATTGTGATGCATCCAGAGTTGGCCATGGATATGTATTGATGCAGCATGGTAAGGTAAGAGTGTATGCCTCACGAGAGTTGTGGCCACATGAGAGAAACTATCCCACACATGATCTTGAGCTAACAGTTGTGGTATTCGCTTTAAAGATATGGTGCCATTATTTGTATGGAGTTCATGTTGAAATCTACACTGATCACAAAAGTTTGCAATATATTTTTAAGTAGAAAGAACTCAATTTGAGGCAACGAAGGTGGATAGAGCTCTTAAAAGACTATGATATGGATATTTTATAGCATCCAGGAAAAGCAAATGTGGTAGCTGATGCATTGAGTCGTAAAGCAATAGGACGTACTAATGATCAGTTGATGGAAAAGCAAGATATAGTCAAGGATCTTTATCAACTAGCTAGCTTGGGAGTACATCTTCTTGAATCTCCGGATGAAGGGGTTATTGTGCAAAATGCAGCAGAATCTTCCTTAGTAGCTAAGGTGAAAGAGAAACAGGATGCGGATCCTATTTTATTGTAGCTGAAAGAAAATGTACAACAGGGTCTGACAAAGGCATTTGATATTAAGCAAGAAGGAGTACTTCAATGCCAAGGTAGATTATGTGTACCAAATATAGCTAAGCTGAGAAGATGAATTATGACAGAGGCGCATCATTCATGATATTCTATTCATCCGGGAGCTACCAAAATGTACCATGATTTGAAGGAAATGTATTGGTGGGGAAACACAAGGAGAGTTCAAGGACTTCTTGCTTCGTCAGATGCTTTCCCGGACAACTTTGTTAGCGCTTCACTGATTAGTGAATACTATATCTAACTACTGAACCTAGTGGCTTATCTCGTTCTAGTGACTTACCGTACGAGGAACAACAGAAACTTCCACTACAACTCCATCCATCGGCAAATATCCTGTACCGATGTAGAAGAACATTGTAGAATTTGTAGCTCAATGCCCGAATTTTCAACATATAAAGGTAGAGCATCAGAAACTAGGAGGTTACATGCAATGTATCAATCTTCCAGTCTGGAAATGGGATATGATTAACATAGATTTCATCACAGGTTTTCCTCGTACACTACAAAAATTTGACTTCATATGGGTCATAGTTGACAGGCTTACCAAGTCAGCACATTTCCTACCAGTCAGGACCACCTATACAGTTGAAAATTATACAAGATTGTATGTCAAAGAGATTGTGCGATTACATGGAATTTCGATCTCCATTATATCAGATAGGGGAGCTCAATTTACTGCATAGTTTTGGAGATCTTTTCAGAAGAGTTTGGGTACACAAGTGAATTTGAGTACATCTTTTCATCCTCAGAAAGATGGACAAGCAGAACGTACTATCCAAACACTTGAAGATATGCTACGAGCTTGCACGTTAGATTTTCAAGGCAGTTGGGATGACCATTTGCCTCTTATTGAATGTTCTTACAACAATAGCTATCATTCAAGTTTTAAAATGGTACCTTATGAAGCTTTATATGGAAGGAAATGTAGATCACCAATCGGATAGTTTGAAGCGGGTGAAACTGCTTTATGTGGGCCAGAGCTTGTTCATCAAGCTATGGAGAAATTTAAAGTGATCCAACAACGGCTACAAACGGCCCAAAGTCGACACAAGTCCTATGCTTATGTTAGAAGAAGAGGGCTCGAATTTGCCATAGGTGATTGGCTATTCTTGAAGGTGTCACCGATGAAAGGGGTAATGCAATTTGGGAACAAACGGAAGTTGAGTCCCCGATATATAGGGCCATATGAAATTGTCCGAAGATTTGGACAAGTTGCGTATGAATTGGAACTACCCCAAGAACCCTCCAAAGTTCATCCAGTATTTCATGTTTTGATGCTTCGAAAGTGCATAGGAGATCCATCTTGTAGTGCTCCCATTGAAGATGTACAAGTTACGGAGGATCTTACCTATGAAGAGATACCGATTGCTATTCTGGATAGACAAGTGAAGAGTTTAAGAAATAAAGATGTAGCATCCGTAAAAGTCCTTTGGAGAAATCAACAAGTTGAGGAAATCACATGGGAAGATGAAGAAATGATGAAGTCCAAGTACCCTCATCTGTTTCAAATGGAAGAAAAAGTTCAACGTGCAGAAGTGGAGCAATAACAAGTAAGTATCTATGAGCATTAAGTGTATATGTCTATATATATACTAATATAGAGATGCATTTGTTGTACATGAGACGATGTTATTAACATTCGAGGACGAATGTTTCTAAGGGGGGAAGAATGTAACACCCTGTACATTTCCTACCCTACTTGAAAACTTTGAACCATGTTTACCCTAGGTTCGAGAGTAACAATTACGTATTTGGTATTGTTATTGATGGAACATTTGATATTGTGCTAGTAAATGTGATTAGACCTTCGTAGGAGGTGTTTGTGACTTTGTGGGGAATTTGTGGGGTGAAAAGTGAGGTTTAAGGGACATCCAAGCAAAGGATATTAAAGATAAGAGGCAAGCAAAAGGTTGGGACTTGAAAGATCCAACCAAATCCGTAAAGAAAAGTCGAAACCAAAAATTTAGTATAGGGCGCTCCAGGTGGCGTGCCAGGCCGCTTTAGCCTAAATTTTTTGTGGCACATGCAGTAAGGGGGCATGCCAGGCAACGTGCCAGGCCGCCCCTGCACACCTTTTCCAGAGCTGAAATTTTTCTAAGTCCCTAAGGCGCCCGGGAGCGTGCCGGGGTGCTTTTTGCCAAATTTCTTCGAAGATTATTAGTCTATAAAGAGGACTTTTGGGTTATGGTATCCTTATTCCATCATAGTAGGACTACTTTTGAGTGATTTTGGTATAAGAGTTGGGGTTAATTCTTCGTCACAAGTATTTTATCGAATTACGTTCAATTAAGCCATGAGTGGCTAGAATTTCTTATTTTTGAGATTGAGGCTACGAACATGAATTTCGTGAGTTGAATATTGTCGTGACATTTATGGGATTATTTAAACATGGGATATATGGTGGATCATGCATTGAATTTGGTGGGCTAAGCCAACATGTGTAATTGGGGTCAATTTAAGGCCCAAAATGAAGCTAAAAGACATGGCCCAGAAGGGAAAATGACTTATTCTTCCATGTTGACCAAGAAAACCTTGCATTTAATGCCAAGAATTGGCTAAGGATGACTTGAGGGGCTATATAAAGGCAAAAATCAGATTTTTATTTCAAAAACCACACATGCCTTTCTAGACATTTTCTAAAAGATATTTCTCATATCTTCCAAACCCTAAGCCATTCTCTTTGGACAAGATCATCATATTTCAAGCTTTGGTAAGTGTCTATTTTCATGGATTAATATATTCTATGCATGGGAGAGTATGTATACCATGATGGTTATGTCAAAAAGTGTAAATAGTGCACTTTTGCTTTTTGTTAAAAGATGTGTCATCTATGTGATTTAAACTTGAAAGGAGACTTGAGATTTGATGAAAGTGAATGGTGTGAATGAAATAACAATATGTATGGTGTGGTTATGTTCCTTAATTTCTTATTTTTCTATGAGTATAAATTGTGGGATTGTTGTCGATATATCGTTATGAAGTGTATTGAGGTGACTTGATGGAGTAATTGTGACGTTGTGTTAATGAGGAAGCGTAAAGGATTAACTTGGTGTGAAAAGCTATCGGTTTGTGATGTTTTGGTCAATGTATGGTATGTTGGGGTATTGTTGGTATGACAATGCCGTGAATGGTATTGTAAAGGGGTAAATGACATTTTAAGGCAAACATGTAACTCATTGTCGTTTTATGCACTCGTAAGGTAGTTGATTGTTAACATGAGCTCTGTTATGAACTTGTGTTGTAGAGTAAAATGTAAGGAAGAAGCTGGAATTTTTTTTCACGTATAGGATTGTGTATTCATAGTGAGAAGACAAGGTATGTAAGGTTACTCTTTCCGTATTCTTCTGCAACACATAGCGTTCGCATTGTCATTGTACTTGTTCCATTACGAAATGTTCTAAGGTATTTCATTTCAGGTTGCCATTTATTGTTAGTCACATGTTCCTCATTCATTGATCGAATGTTACTCATGTGTTACATAATTTGCGGACATGTTCCAAAGTTCCAATAATGTTATATTCCAAAGCTCCAATAATGTTATGACTATCATTGTATCAATCTCTCAAAAGTAAAGAAATGAAGTAATGCATGCTTGTTTGTTACAAGAGTACGGGTGGTAGCCCTAGCTCGAGCAGATCCCGAGATTATTGGATCAGGGGGTAGCCCTAGAGGCATAATCCTAGCTTGGGCTGAACCTGGCAGGGGGTAGCTCTAGAGGTAAGAACCTAGCTCGAGCCAAACCTGATATATTGGTTTATGGGTGGAAGCTCTAGAGGTAATAGCCTAGCTCGAGCCAAGCCCGATATATTGATTTATGGGTGGTAGCTCTAGAGGCATAAGCCTAGCTCGAGCCGATCCCAACATAACGTTATGTTATGTTAAGACCCACTGATCAGTTGGGGCCCGGTACATTGTGACACAGGTGATGATGAATAAGCATAAAAGCAAAGAAGCAAAGAAAGTAATGAAAGCAATATACATAGTCCAAAACATACGGACCGATGGTTTATCCATATTGGTTATTCTCTTATATTTGATTCCATTGAGGTTCTTATGTATTGATGCAGTTTCTTATAGCCTTACATACTTAGTACATTCTTCGTACTGACGTACCTTGGTGGACTTACCTTACTTGCTGCAGGCACAGGTGCTCATAGATCCCCACAGTAGATTGCGGATGATTTGTCAATCATTGGTGAACTCCAGTTGGTTCGGGGCTTTTCTAGTCACATGTGTATATTTGTTTTGGTATTATAAAGTTTTATAAAGCGGGGACTTGTCCCGACTGTAGGTTGGTTATGTACTTGTTTCTGCAAAGGCTTTGTAGACTTATGTGGGAAGATGAATGAAAGAGATGTATGTCCATTTTGACTTGATGGCCCTGACGGTCAAGTTTCATATATAATATGTTTTCCATGACTTCCGCCATTGGTATTTTATAGTTACATGAGGTAGAATGATATTCCTACAGAGACATACATATGAATGTACATGAGCAAAGATTAGTTCTCTCGGGACTCAACGGGTTTGGGTGTCAGTCCGCCTCATTGGAATTTGGGGCGTGACAATTGCAGCCTGCTACATACTTGCTTACTGTTTATATAATTATGAAGCCCAGAGAGTACCGGGGGACCTTATTGGAAGGTCATTTCATGTACTTAATTCAAAGAGGCAGAATGTGTGAAAAGAACACCCTTAATTAAAAAGATTACGGGCTTGCTGGCGGGCTACTATTTTGATGAGTTAAAATTCCCAAGTTGGTTGGCTAGCTTCTAATATTAGCCTTATTAGTTGAAATTTGTTGTCGATGAAGATTATCACATTAAAAGATAGTTTGACATTTCATAAGCTATACAAATTGGAATTAAGGTATATAAGGCTTTGCAATTTCATACTCTTTGGCATGAAGTGGACATATTTTGTGTACCAACAAAGTGAGCTTTCGAAGTGATCCTCACGGAAAAAAATACATAGTGTTGATGTACATGGAAATACACTTAGAACGCGCGGGTTAGCTCACCCCTCTCTATAGCAGCATGTTTTGTCTAAAAGGTAAGTTATAGTTTACTTTGTAGCAACTAGACTCAGGCTAGAATCTTTTAACATTAATAGTAATGTCGGGAGCCTCATGCATTAGGCCTTCGGGCATGGAGTTGAATGGATGGACACATTATAATTTGGTTAGGTTTAAATAAGTCACATTATTGTACATCATGCTGATGCATTAATGGTGATAAGAGGTGGGTGTAATCGTGTAACAAATGTATGTAGCTTAATACCTTCCAGGGTTTTCGAACATAGTGGAAAGTTAGATGAGGTTGTAAAGGATAGAAAAAGAAAACTAGATTAACTCGAGTAATACTAAACCTCGTAAATGGTCGGCTGTGTTCAGAAGTGCGGTAAATAAATTGAGACATGGAAAATTGGGGTTAGTTATTATTGCAATCAAGTCACGCAACTGATGAGCAGAATAAAAATGGTAATATAGTGAAGTGAACCATATATTATCCATTAGAAGTGGTTAGGAATGAAGAGAGGATGATCGGGGAATGTGAGTCTGAGGGTGGATAGAGAGGAAACATGGGATAGTGTGAACTTAGGTTACGCATCCTCGTAGAGGTGTATGGTATATGATGGTTGAGAATACGTAGATAACCTAATGTCATTTGTCAAATGAGTTAGACGGTTAATGTAACACTTAGACCGGCTTGGCTTGTGTTTATTCATGAACTAAACATCTGTGATTGCCTTTTAGAATGACTTATGATTCTTGATTTCATCTAATATTCACATGCGTTGTGATGATATTGTATAATTAAGGATCGAGTACCACACTGGTATGGATATGACATGATGTGATATGGGTAAGGTACCACACCGGTATACATATGACATGATGTGATATGGGTCAAATTCCACACCGGTACAAATATGATATATTGTGATATGGTTTGGGTACCATGTCAGTACGATATAATGTTGATGATGTTGATGAGAGGGATGAGAAGGGATGATGAGATAATGCGCACATCTTGCATACATGCTCTCACTCATATGCACTTTCATGTGATTCCGCTTTGTTTATATATTCTTATAGATGTTCGTGATGTGGTGAATTATGGAAAGGAGTCTATAAGAGTATAAGAGGTTCCTTGTGTAGACCAATTATTGATTAGAATTTATGGTCCCTTGGGTGGACCAGTTATGGTAGGGTAGGGTTGTTAAAACTTTGAGTTCTTGGCGGTGGTGTAGTTCGTGGTGCCTTGTGGTAGTTGTTTACTGGGGAAATGAAGGTCAGAGGTAGATTAAGAATTGTAGATACCATATGAATGAGTTAGTTACGGGTAAAAGTGGTATAAGCTAGAATGGGTAGTCAAAGAACAAAGATATACAAAAATGTTAGGTAGGTCACAGAGATGCTAAAGTGGGGTGATCTAGGAATCCATTTCACTTTCTTCTTTCCCATTGTGTTAATTCAGTTTTGTCTCCTCAGGTTGAGTCCAATTGGTATCTAGCTAATTTCAATTGGTATCTCGACCGCTACAATTGGGACTGGTTGGCCCCAATTGGTATCTTGTGATGTTAACAGGCTCGAACAAACTCTCCAACCAGTAGAGGCCAGTAAAGAAGTGAAGGAGGTTGATTGATATAGTTACTTGATGATGTTTAAAATACTTCTTGGGAGAAAATAGTGTGTTAATATTCACTATGTATATTTTTATGAATCGTACTGAAGTATTACTTGAATTTTGATGGTTAAACTCCTATGTATAGTTGTTTGTATATGTAGCCTGAATTATGTGTGGCCAAGGAAACCGAGCATCATAGGGACGTGGTGTGATATCGAGGGTGTCTTTATTTATGTGACTTAAGACACGTCTCATCTCTTCGTGAATTGGAGTATTCCTTGACCTCTATCCGAATCCTAATGAACTACCCAGGTGCCTTGCCGTTTTGTAAAATATATCGTGTGGGGTGTGGTGCTTGAGAGGAAAAAAAGGAATGAGTGTGATAATAACTGATTAAGTTGAGGAGTTAGTTTCGTTTGTGATGTCTTGAGTCGCGATATAATTATTTAGACCTTAAAAACTCAGGTACTTGAGGTTAGAAACTGTAATAGTGCTCGAGAGATGGCGTAGTATAGGAAAAGACCTGAGAACAGTTAGCAAAAAAGAGAAAAGTGGAACCACTGGAGGTTACCACTATAGTGAAACTTTTACCACTGTAGCGGCTCCAGGTAGTGGTCGCTAGGCATTTTCCCCTGTTTTTGTGATTTTGCAATTTTTGCAAAGCAACCCTATTTTTGAAGTAATAAAATGATGAAAATCAATTCGACATGTACTATAAGCTAAGAACAATTATTATAAAAGGTATCGCAGTGATAGGTGTCTTAAAAATATAGGAAAAATAAAGAAAGGAAATTGTTTGTCACAAGCCCCAAATGGGGGCGACTCAAATCCGAATACTTAAAAACATAAAGAGGGGGGAACCTCTAATTGGTGGCACTATCCCCGAGGTTCGAGGAAGGAGAACTCCTCGACATTCTTTTTGGTCAGCTTCAGGAGCTTCTTGATTGGGGAGACGCAATCGAACATCACCAATACCGCCTTCCACATCCTCACCAACATACGGTCACGGGAGAGACACCTCTTCTTTTCTTCATTCATCTTCACTCGGAGCTCTACATAGGCTTGAGTTGGGTCCGATAAAGACGTCAAACTAGAAGGAGCCAATCCAGGAGGGGGAAGCTAAGTCCTATCTAAGTATCCCCAGACAGCCGCAAGGTCACCCTCCCAACCATCGAGAGATGCGGGAGCCTGAGTAGGAAGGGTACCCAACTCTCCAGCCCCACCAGCCCAACTACTCTCACTTTCTTCTCCCACCTTCCTCTTTTTCTTGCTCCCTCTTTGTATGCCCTTGCATCGCAATGGGTTGTATGCCACCTCGCACTTGTCCATGGAATCTTAAATCTCTCGAGGCACGTCCATCATATTATATAGGGTGGTGACCAAGGAAGTCAAGAAAATATCCCTTGCCGACCTCTCCATGCGTAAAAGTAATGTCACTCATCCACAATTTGTGCCTCCACATTTACCTTGATCCCAGCAAGAGCACACGCCACCACCATATCCCTGTGGGAGGCCACGTCTGTAATATTTCCCCAAGGATGAATCCTCCAGGCTACCAAATGTAACCACACTCTAGCCTCGGCTGAGAAGTAGGTACTCATAGTCCCCCTGACACTGGATTATTTCACCTCATGAGCTCTCCCCTCAGGAGCCAAAACCCTGGCAGCTAATTGTAAGTCAGATTCCCAAAAAATTTTCTCAAAGACGGTATTGGAAGGGTTTGGGACACCTAAAGCGTCATTGATGGTGGCAACATCCACTCTGACCTTCTTTCCTTGGATGCATACAGTGGGGAACGACACCGACTAGTCCACGATCGGGAGGTTGGCATAAAACTCTCAAATGATCTCTATATTGTATTGAGGTACTGTCTCGTCAACATATCCCACTTAAAAACTTTCAGCTGGTTGTAGAAACCCGGCAACTCCTCCTCCACATTCGTCATCACCATACCTCATTTGAGAAAGAAACCCCTACTATGCAGCCCCTCCTCGTAGCAATCACTACACTCGGTGTTGGGAAATCTGTGGTAATGGGGTTGTTGGGCAATGATAAACCTTAAAAACACCACAAAACCAGGTTAGAAACTAAGACGAGGTGCTAGGGGAGTGAAGAAAATTCAAAAATTACTGAAAAATGAAAAAAAGGAAAACTACTGCCAGTACCACAGCAACGGTTAATTTACCGCTGCAGCAAAAAAAGTTATCGCTATAGCGATTCATCGTCTTCAACCCGTCAACCTCCCCTTCCATAGCGCATTTTTGACTTTTCTCTGTATACTCAAATTCTAAGTATATATCGAACTTAGTGAAGTCCCCATGAACCTTTTTACAAAAAAAATAAGAGTGTATAACACTCGAATTCACCCCAAATCACTCAATTTCATTAGAGAAGATGACCCTTTACCTTTTACCCCTCCCATAGCTGAAATACACCATGAACTATGTCAATCTTACGCCCAAGATACTATAGGAGCGTTGTAGACATAAGAGATCCTAATATATTCTTCATTTCATTCAAAAACACCACCCAGTTCAAGTTCAAGGAGTTGCACCAAAAACTCCTCTAAATTTCTCAATTCTAATGTAACCCTATGATTCTACAATAAGAATTACATAAAGTAAGTAGTGAAGACAAACAAATTACCTTAAAATCATCGACGGGGGGAGATTTCACAAAGAGGGTCGAGAGAGTTTTGAGAGTTATATGTAAAATGGGGGAAATGTATATGAACTATCACGAACCACTGCAGCGGTAACTAATCGCTGCAGCAATAAAATACTCATGATGTCAGTTTTGTCCTGACTTTTCATGCATTGTTGTGTAGTGTCCTGTTTGGGTAACCGTAATGGATAGTGATCACGAGAATTAATTATGTACGACTTCTATGAGGGGGTGGCAACAACCGTCATGCCAAAAACAAATTGGGTAACACTTAGCTATAGCTAATTGTAAAGAGGAGAGGTATGTAAGTGCGCTATAGAGTGTTGCAGTATTCCTTTTAATGATCCATTGTAGTTGGAATTTCTCAAGTAATCGTGTGAGTGTCTGAAACCCCGCCTTATGACTTTTCGGGGTTGAACGCGGTAAATTAGTATCTAATATAATGACCCAAACCACCGTTACAAGTGAAAATGCTCTGAAAATGATTTAATAAATAATATGCTCAAATTGGGCCGAGAAAAATTAAAATAAAAAGGCCAAATGAAGCCCAAAGGGGATTAGGCCAAAAGTCCCAAAAAGAAATTGGGTTGGACTTTTACCAACCGCTACAGCGGTTAGTTAACTGTTGCAGAGGTAGCAGGTAGTAGCCAACCTGAGGAATATTTAAAAACCATCTCTTTTATTATCTTCCTAGGTCTCCCCCTTTCTCTAAAAACACTCTAAAAACCCCCATATCACCAACCATCAGATTCCAAAGGCTAGGGTTCATGAGGGCAATTTTGAGACACAGTTGGAGGGAACCCGACATAGGAATATGCTTAGCACGCGCAGGTCAGCTTACCCCTCTCCGTAGCAGCATGTTTCGTCTAAAAGATAAGTTATGGTTCACTTTATAGAAACTAGACTTGGGCTAGATTCATTTAATGTTAATAGTAATATTGGGAGCCTCATGTATTAGGCCTTTGGGCATGGATTTGGATGGATGGACACATTATAATTCGGTTAGGTTTAAATAAGTTGCATCATTATACATCATGTTGATTCATTAATGGTGATAAGAGGTGGGTGTAATCGTGTAACAAATGTACGTAGCTTAATACCTTTCAGGGCTTTTGGGCATAGTGAAAAGTTAAATGAGGCTGTAAGGGATAGCAAGAGGAAACTAGATTAACCCAGCAATGCTAAACCTCATAAATGGTTGGTTAAGTTCAGAAGCGTGGTAAAATAAAGGAGACGTGAAAAATTGGGGTTAGTTATTATTGTAATCGAGTCACGCGACTGATGAGCATAATAAAAATGGTAATATAGTGAAGTGAACCATAGATTATCCGTAGAAATGGTTAGGAATAAAGAGAGGATGAAGAGGGAATGTGAGTCTGGGGGTGGAAAAGAAGGAAGTGTAGGATGGTGTGAACTTAGGTTACGGCAGCCCCATAGGGGTGTATGGTATATGATGGTTGAGAATACGTATGTAACCTAATTTCATTTATCAAATAAGTTAGACGGTTGATGTAACACTTAGACTAGCTTGGCTTGTTCTTATTTGTGAACTAAACATCTGTGATTGCCTTTTAACTTGACTTATGATTCTTAATTACATCTCATATTCATATGCATTGTGATGATATTGTATAATGAAGGATCAGATACCACATCGCTATGAATATGACATGATATGACATGGGTCGGGTACCACACCGGTACAAATATGATACGTTATGATATGGGTCGGGTACCATACCGATATGATATGATGTTAATGATGTTGATAATACGGATGAGAAGGGATAAGGAGAGATGATGCGCACCATCTTGCTTACATGCACTACTTCATATGTATTTTCATGTGATTCCACCTTGTTTATATATTCTTATATATGTTCGTGATGTAGTGAATTATGGAAAGGAGTCTATAAGAGTATAAGGGGTTCCTTGTGTGGACCAGTTGTTTGACGAAAATCAACGATCCCTTGGGTGGATCGATTGTAGTAAGGTAGAGTTATTAAGACTCTGAGTTTTTAGCGGTGGTATAGTTTATAGTGCCTTGTAGTAGTTGTTTATTCGGGAAATTTGGGGCAGAGGTAGATTCAGAATTATAGGTACCATATGAATAAGTTAGTTAAGTGTAGAAGAGGTATAGGCTGGAATGGGTAGCAAAAGGACAAAGATATATGAAAGTATTAAATGATAGGTAGGTCATAGAGATGCTAAAGTGGGGTGATAGTGATTTTATAATTGGGATTTAGAACTGGAATATTACTTGATGCTATGATCTCTCCGTATTTGTTATTGATGTTATTTGTTTCTAACCTTAGTCGCCTGATGATGTTTACCAGTATGTGTGGTTGTTCTGATGCTACACTTATTATACCTTTAATCGGTGGTATAGCCATGGTGCAGGTTAGTTGGAGTTTCTTTAGCAGCGATACGGATCACTCTGTAGCAGATCCTGCCCTTTCCATTCTACATGGATGTTGTGTCATGGATATTCCTACTCCTTGTCTAGTGCTCTTGTACCGATTTAGGATAGTTTCTGGGATTCATTGTTGTTTATTTTCCACATTTCTTTTATGTATCAAATGTATTGATTAAAATTATATAAGGGGTAAATTGAATAATTATAGTTGGGTTCACATTGCTATTCAGATAACTAAGTTTAAGGATTAATTTTAAAATTGTTAAACTTTCACATTGATTATGTGATGGGTATTCAGGGTTCTCCTATCAAGGCTCATTTGTGTATATGTTTTGTGCCTAATGAAGTTTATTGACTCATACAAATTCCCAAGTGTCATGTTTATGTTACATTTATTTCCTATGTCATTATTACTACCCCAAGTATATTGTTCACATATATATAGTTCCAAAGTTCAAAAATGTTATAACCACTAAAAGAACAATCTCAAAGATTAAAAAAATAAGGTAAAGTGAATCTATGTAATTATGGGTGGCAGCCCAAGGGGCAAGAGCCTAGCATGGGTTCATCCCAAAAGTAAATTTACATATATATTGGTGGCAGCTCAGGGACAAAACCCTAACATGGGCAGATCCCAATTCATATATTTATGGGTAGCAGCTTAGGAGAAAAAGCCTAGCATGGGCTGATTCCAATTCATGTATTTATGGGTGGAAGCTCAAGGGAGAAAGCATAGCGTGGTTCAATCCTAATTTGTGTATTTATGAGGACAGTATCTCAGGAGTTAAAATGTCTAGCATGGGTCATCCTCTTCTACCACTGATTAGCTGTTCATTTGTATCACATGCCTTACAAAGTTATAAAGCAAAGAAGACCAAAGTAAAAAAAAGAATGTAATGTACTTGATTCCTTAAGTATAAGAAAGGTGGTCTTTTATCCCTATATATACATTTGTACCTAATTTCATTTGAGCTCTTATTTTACATATGGTTACTTTATGCATTACATATTCAATATATTTTTTCATACTGACGTCCCTCACGAGGGACACTGTGTTTCATGTCGCGGGTACATGTACTCTAGCTAGTAGATCTCTCTAATAGAAGTACAGGATACTCATCGACTTTCGGTGAGCTCCAAGTTGATTAGGGGCTTTGTCGAGTCTTTAGCATATATTTTGATATTGTATTAAAGTTAAGGGTATGGCGGAGTCCTGTCCCAACCTAAGCTAAGTTGTCTAACTTTTAGAGGCTTTGTAGACTAATGTTAAAGTAAAGAGTAATTGTGTCTTGTTTCCTAGTAAATACGGCCTCAATGGTCAAGTCAGGTACATCTATTTTGGGCCTATATATGTTGGATTTTTTATCAAGACATCTTACCTCTACTCATCAAGCTTTATAATTATCATAGTTATATACACGGTAAGTACAAGTTGTAAGTTGGTTCTCTCGGGCCTTTACGGCATCGGGTGTCTGTCCGACTCAATGAGATAAAGGCGTGACAAGTTTCTCATTTTTTTTTTGCAAATGTCTCATTTATTTTCTGTAAAGTTGATATGCATAGTACTTCTCATATTAATTCTATTTTGGATAACTATGCAAAGTGCTCGGGAAAAAGATTAATTTTGAAAAGTTTGCAGCTTTTTTTAGCAAAAATACTACAGATAAGGAAAAATTAGAAATGAATTGTTCACTTGGTAACATTAATTCTTTTACCAGGGGAACATATTTAGATTTGCCTATTGTTGCTGGAAGATCTAAAAAGACATGTTGTCATTTATAAAAGAGAAAATTTTATTTAAAATAAAAGGTTGGAAAAGAAAGTTTTTGAGTCAGGCTATGAAGGAGGTCTTATTAAAATATGTTTTAGCAACTATCCCTTCTTATGCGTTATCTTCTTTTCAAATTCCTAATAGATTATGCAAGAAAATCACTAGTTTATTTTCAAATTTTTGGTGGGGGGAAAATGATGAAAAATGAAAAATGCATTTTGAAAGATGGAAAAAACTATGTGAACTAAAATTTAGAGATAGTTTAGGATTACGAGATTTAAAAGCCTTTAATATGACATTTCTAGCCAAATTAGTTTGAAAAATTTTGAGTGAGCCTGACTTGCTAGTTTTCCAAGTGCTAAAGAACAAGTATGAATGAATCTTTATTGCATGTACAGTCTCATAGGGATACTTCTTGGGTTTGAAAAGCATATTGTGGGGACGTAATCTATTATTCAAAGGTGTTAGATGGAACATCTCAAATGGTACATCAGTGAGAGTGTGGAAGGATCCATGGTTGCCAAGAGAAAGCTCTTTTACCTATGTAGCATGATTAGTGGTGTTTCACAAAACTTAAAAGTTTTGGATTTGATAGACAATAATACAAAATCTTAGAACAGTCAGCTCCTAAATATTTTATTTAATGAGGATGATGTCACAAAAATTCTAGGCATTCCAATATCTCTTAGGGAAAACAGTGATAGACTTATTTGTCACTTTACAAACACTAATAACTATGAAGTAAAATCTGGTTATCACCTTGCACAATTAGTCTTATCAAATGATACAAATTTGTCTAGTCAACCTAAAAGAAGTTCTCAATGTTTTCCTAAATCCTTCTGGAATCATCTTTGGTCCTTGAAGATTAAAAAAAAATTGAAATACTTTTTTATGAAAATGTATCTTAAATACTTTTTCAGTTAGAAATATTATTACAAAAAAGAATCGAGATCATAAATTCTACTTGTCCTGTTTGTGGTTTGGAACTTGAAACTTTAGAGCACATGTTTTTTAAATGTTCACGATTTATTAAAGTGCAAAAAAGAAGTCCTATTCTTTGTCCTGACTTACACCTTATTGAAGGATTTCCAGCATGGTGATATAAACTATATTCGAATAATAAAGAATTTCTAGCTATAAATATTTTTTTGCAATTGTCAATCTCTATTTTATGAATGATTTGGGAAGCTAGAAATGACTATGTGTTTAGTTTCGTATTGTGGATTGATGTTAATATTTTATCAAAAGCTTTCTACGACTTTAATGAGTTTACTACAGCAATAGACAGTGCAAGTCCTATGCCACAGGAGCGACATATTGTGACAACCCCAACTTCACTAACTTTTTTCTCTAGAAAATGTGTTGTTTTATGTTGAAGCAGGTTTCGTTCCAAATACTCGTAAAATGAGTATTGCGATGGTAGTGTTGAAGGCTAATGGTCATTTGCTTCATGCCTATTGTAGTCCAATTCATTTTGTTGCAAAAGTCGTGATAGCTGAAGCATTAGCAATTCGAAAAGCAATCTAAATTGCGGCGGAACAAGGATAGAGAAACTTACAAATTTCGTCAGACTAATTAATAGTGATTTTTTTTTAACAAAATTAGATTTTATTAATCAAACAGAAGAAGTACAAGGAAGGGAGGCATAAAACCTTACCTCTAAAATCATAAGGTGGTACTAGAGCTAGTGAACCTACTAAGGAGAAGTACCAGCTCTTTCCCATACTAAGCAGTACCTAATACATCAGAAACTAGGCATATGAACTGATACAATACTAAACATGAAGGGATATATAAGTTGCATCACTGCAGAGCAGCAGTACTTGTCTCAACTATGGTGGTATCTTGATTCTTTTCTTTTTTTTTATTCTGAAGTTAACCATTCCCAACTTGTCCAGCCTGAAATAGCCCTTAGCAAGCATCTACAGGCAATTGTTGAACTGAGTAATAGTGTTGTATAGTATCAACTTGGTGATTGTGTTTAGTTAGTACATCAGCAGTAAAATTGGCCTCCCTATAGACGTGCTAATAGGGAAAAGAATCTAGTAATAATACCAGTTCTTGTAGTTCCACAATATATTTATGAATACTCCAAGGAGGATGAATATCAGCTTTCAACCATTTAACTAATAGCTCAAAATTCACCTTCAATATCGCCCTGCTATAGCCATGTTGAATACACCATGTGATGCCTATAATGGCTGCTTGTAATTCTTCCTAATTATTTGTGCCAAATCCCAAGGGTCTTGTAAATGCATAGATCAAATTACCCCAATGATCTCTAAGTATGCCTCTTGCCCCTATACTTCTAGGATTAGTCAAAGCACTGCCATTTATATTGAGTTTGACCTAAGAAGTAGTAGGTTTAGTCCAGCAGACCTGTATTACTCTCACCTCATGTTGGTGTTTCTCCATTTGTTGAATCAAAACACTCCAATCTGTTGACCAAGTAATATATGGAAATGCAGTAGAGAGTAGCATATGAATGCCCTTCCTGATAGCAAGTCTGACTCTAGCACTACTAGATTTCTTACCTCCATACTTGCATGAGCATCTGTTTTTTCATAAATATTAACAATGATTCAAATGCTAAATATGACAATAGCTCCTTCTTGGGATGTGCTTACTCTTTGTGAGGATATCTGGCATCTCAAACTTTCCCTAGATGGTGTAACTTTTACATTTATAAGTAGGCGTGCTATTATTTGTAGTCATAGATTAGCTACGTTTTCTTTATCACTACTCCATGAAGTTTCTCGGTATAAACACCTTCCAGTTTGAATCGTCGATGAGGCTTCCTACTACTTTGTACAAGTGACTACTATTTGATTAATATATTCAGTGTCTGTCCCCAAAAAAAAAAAAAAAAAGAATTGCATTATTGCAAAAGCTACTAATTAGCCAAAATATATCAATGGGTTGTATATAGGTGTCAATATCCCCAATTTGTAAGGTCATGGAGTTTTCTCGCAAATATTAATCCTCACTTGCTTCTTTAAATATAATTTCATCAATATTATATGCAATTAATGTTTCTCTTCACATTCGAATCTAATTTCTTAACTATTTTTAACCGAGCTTCGACTGACGTCACAATGGATGCAATATGATTCTATATTTATTTTACCAATTTGTCTTTGAAGTTTGAACTTGAAGGTGAAAACAAATGAGATATAAATATCAATTTGAATATGGAAGTACCATCCGACATATAATCAGTACATTACTGGTAGTCTAGAAGGATTTCTCTATTGGTATTTTCTGTCAAAATGAGAATCTTTATTTGACTTTGAAGGTCCAAAACATGTTTGATATTCTGCAATGAAACTTATTCATTAAAAATTAATCATAGTACTTCCAATATTTGTACATTCATCATTCTCCAAAAACTTAGCAAAAGTACGGCTAAAATTGACGCGGTTAAGAAATTAAAGTGGGCCCAAGGCCCAACAGAAATATTGATTTCGGGCCCACTGAATACCAAAGTGAGGGAGATGTAATTAAAAGTGACAAATAAATTTATCAATTAAGTGAGGGTTCTTCAAATTTTAAAAATTTGGTATAAGTGACAAATTTTTTTCAGCTTTTTATTTTTATTTCTATTGGGGATTCAATATATACTATATATATAGATAGATAGATAGATATAAAAAAAAAAAAAAAATATTGCTACTAATATATATATATTGTACAATTTTTTTTACACAAAAATTTAGATGAACCCCTTCTGAGCTCATGATTCTAACTTCACATCACTCGAACTTCTAACTTTGTCAATTAATGCCCGTTTGGATGGGCTTTTGGCTTTCATAAGTTAGAAATTCTAACTTATGATTTTGACTTATTTTTTAGTATTTTAAGCTAAAAGTCATTAATTAGGATTCATAACTTATGACTTTTGACTTATTTTAAGCATTTTAGTCAAAAACTAAATGCTTAGAAACACTTTTTAAATTTATCCAAATACTTCAAAAATATTTAAAAGCTATTTTTAACTTAAAAATACCTAAAATAAATCAATCCAAACGGGTCCTTAATGGTGGAGGTATTATAGTATCACTAGAGTCACATTATTCAATCTTCATTGTGGATGTGAACAGAAAAATTGGCATAACATAATCCATCCATAATGATGATGTATGAAGCGTAACCTCCATATGCTACGAAGTTGTTGTGAAGCTATGATCAACCAATCAATAATTTAGGCGTTACTTTTTGGATATGATATGTCTATTCTGGCCCCGTTTGCTCAACGAAAGAACATAGATCTAGAGTATGAAACAGAAAAATTCCTTTTTCTTGTACTTTACTGCAATTTGTTCAGCGTTTGGTTTAAACAATTCAGCAGTCGGTCAGCTGTGGATTAGAGTTATGCAAATATTATTTATGTATAATTTAATTATATAAAATTAAGTTATTTATGTATTATTTATTTTTATTTTTATTTTTATCATATATAAAATTAATAACATATAATAATACTTATAACTTATACATATTTCATATATATTTGATTGTAAAATGATAACCAAAAAGCATACGTACCATGCTCAATTTTATACAAAGTAACTAAAAACCTAATTAATTTGTTCAATTTATATGGTATTATTTAACATAACACAAAAATTAAAAAAGACTTTTAAAATTAGTCCAAATTCTTTGTGTGGTTATAAATTATTTTTAAAATTAAAAAATAAAATTATTTTTAATTTATAGAAAGACCACTTTCTTTTTTTGAACTATAGATTAAGAAAAGTGCGCCAGATAAATCGGGACGTAAAAATTAAATTACTCCATCCGTCTCATATTAGTTGTCTATCTTTTTATAACAGTTTTTTCAAATTACTTATACATTTATCAATTCAAGACAAGATTAATTAATTTTTTCTCTCTTATTCGTACAGTTAATATTTTCATTAAATAACATAAACATACATCTTAACTTACCGTATTTACACAAATCTCCACCCTTAAAAAGTAATTACAAAAATCTCAACTAATTATGTATCTTCGTTGGATGTATCGGGAGTTAATTATGTATCTCGACAGACCCAAAATCAAAAAAAATGTATCGGGAGCTAATTGTATATCTTTACAAAGGAAAAAATGTATCTTCGTTGGATGTATCAGGATCTAATTATGTTTCTCGACAGACCTAAAATCAAAATTTTCAGTAATTATGTAAAATGTTGAGATTTTCTGTAATTAAGCTCCAAACTGTCAGAATTTATATTGCTTGTCCTAATATTTTTTGAAAGCATAAATAAATTTATAAGTTTCAAAAAAAAAAAAATTTAAATGAATGAATAAAATATCAATTAGTAATAGTATCTATCTTATTTATAATTTCTTAAATAATCTATAAAAAGGAAAATGATCATCTAATATAAATCGGAGGAAGTAATAAAATATAATGTTACTCCCTTTTGAGTTTACTTGTCATTATTTTTCTAATTTGATTTCTATTTTTACTTGTCAGTTTTGACAATTCAAGAAAAAAGAAAAAGAAAAATTTTATTTTTTACTCTTAATATTAATTACTTATTCTTCAAATTATTTTTCAATACATATTATACTAAACATCAATCAATAAAGATAATATTATAAATTTATTATATCAATTATTATTTTTTAATTAATATGTCATGTCAAAAAGCGATAAATAAAAACGAACGGGATTATTAACTATACTAATTTTGATACACGTCAACCAAACGGGCCCAGCCTCAATGTTTGAGGATATAGATCCAATTTGTCAAAAGTGTGAACAAATCACAATGTGGGGTCAATTCTTTTCGAACTGTTTCTAAGCCGTGCATGCTCTCCACGTGTGATGGGACAGCATAACGCGTTTCTTAGTACGAAAAGGAAAAAAGGGTATCCCGCCCACAACATATCCAAATGCAAATCCACTCCAAAATATATATATGCTAAAGAAAGTCCCTCTTCTTTTCTTTTCTTCTGGTTTATTTTAGAGTTAAAGAGTTAAGAATACACTTAGATTATCATATCTAAATGGTTGAAAATGTGAGTTTTGTTGTATGAACTATCATTCAATAATTAGTAATATTGACTAAATTAAATATTTATATGGAAAAGTTTCTAGGCATTTTTGTTCATAAAATATCCGTTCATCAGACACATATAACGATTTTATTAAATTTACATATTATTTTTTATAAATATTTTTCAATGGATTGTTAAGACCTTAAACTCCCCTTTCAAGTCGGAGACATTCGCCAAGATTGAGACGACACCACGACTGAGAAGGTAGAGAAGAGATGTTGGATGTAATATCACAATAGAGAATAAATTAATTTATATTGTAATAATTTTTAATCTTTAACCTTAACTTTTAACGTAATATTAAAGTTTATAACTTTACCATTGTGG
Source organism: Capsicum rhomboideum (assembly GCA_031232105.1). Classification (NCBI taxonomy): domain Eukaryota; kingdom Viridiplantae; phylum Streptophyta; class Magnoliopsida; order Solanales; family Solanaceae; genus Capsicum; species Capsicum rhomboideum. Next base: position 118,843,962 of record CP124711.1, read on the forward strand.
AATTATTTTTTCCACATAAAGTGCCACATGACAGAACTTTTAAGCAAAAAGAGAAAGTGTAATACAGACACTACCAGATATTAATCGATATGTATTTTTATTAATTATTGAGTAATAGTTTAAGTAGGAAACTCACAATTTCAATAATTCAGGATTAAATTTCAACCACAAATTTCATTTACCCCAACCCAGGATTTCACCATTATTAATGATTTAGAGATATTTTTAACTTAGCAAGAATCACTCCATTATCAATTATTAAAGGATCTCAAAACTCAAGTTTGAAAAATTGATTTACCGTAAATGAACTTCGTTTTGAGTGAGTGCTATCTCAAAATAACTGAAACGTCGTGAGAAGTTCAAATCTAAAATATGGAGGTATTTGAATAAGATTTGAGCCGGTTTAAATTGAATTTCAGTCTTAGTTCGTTGAAGTTTGAAGTTACAGAAGAATTTTATAAAATTTGTATTATAGTTGTAATGTTGTATGCTAATTGCATGTTGGTTATATGAAAATTGTATTTTGTTGTAGCTGTATTAGATTGTATGAAAGTAGTATACAATATTGTTGTAGTTGTATTTAATTTTCAATAAACCAACATGAAATTTATACAAAATATATACACTTATACATATTTCAGACATAATTTATATATATTGCATATATAAAATTGTGAGCAAAATTTGAAAATTCTAAGTGAAAGAAGCGTGGTTTTTTCGAAAACCTAACATAAACTTTTTACAAAATTATACAACTATATACATATTTCATACTGATTTTATATAATTTTTTTACATGAAATTGTGAGCAAAATTCTAAGCTTTGAGTGTAAGTCGAAGTGTTATTTCATATATAATTAATAAATCAAGAAAAAACTCCTATTATATTTGGTAATAAAATCTACTCCTACATTTGATAAAACTCGGCTCCCCTCCAGTAAGGGGAGTGTCCAGTTTATCCGATAGACGGTCTTTAATCTACTTATATCTGTCCTCTTAGATATTTAAAGATGAATAATTATTCACCCTTAAATATTCACCTTTAGCTATCTAAGAGGACATACGTGAGTAGATTAGAGGTCTACCGAACAAACTGAACACTACCCCTATTATAAGGTATCGGAGCCAAGTCCCATTTGATAAATATGAATCTTATAACTCAATCTTCTGACTAGTGATACATTTTTACTTTCTACATTCTATTTTTTATTTGATTTTTAACCTAATAAATAGACTCAATTAAAGAAGATCGACTCAACTTGACCCAAGTTCTTAATCTTTCAATGAATGATAATCTAACTATTTTAATCACCTCTAAATGTATCCAAATGGCGTAAAAGCTCCTCCAATTTTGCATTTCTATTTACAAGGTTTCATTCAAACGGATAATGATTTTTATTTTCAGAGCTCTCTAATTTTGAGTATTTGTCTTTTTTTCCATACATTTTCTTTTCCTTTTTATCACCTCAAAATTTCATGCAAAATACTCCAACAAAATATCTCTAATAAATCAAACAACTAAAAGGGTCAATGATTTAGAAATTATTTATCACAAAATTATTATGTGTTGATAACCTCATTATGTACTACTAATTAGTAGTAGTTTTTATTACTCCATATTCAATTTTTACCGTCCAACAAAATGTTACGCTTTGCAATATGTATTATTTACACTTTTGAAAAATTGGGTCAAGTCGGTCTTGTTTTTTAATTGGTAAAGTATTTAAAAAAAGGACAGTACAGTGCACTGAACCTCTTATGCGCAGAGTCCGTGGAAGGACCGGATCATAAGGATCTATTACACAATCTTATGTTGCATTTCTGCAAGAGGTTGTTTCCACGGCTTGGATCCGTAACCTCCTAATTACATGGAAACAACTTCACTAGTTACAGAGTTACTCTAAGGCTCCCCTTCAAGAAAAGTATTTACAAGGTTAAAAATAAAATAAAAAGATTAAATTTATAGAGTAAAAAAATTATAATTCATCGAAAAAATAGTTTTTTTTGCTAATTGTTACTTTTGTGTCAGTAGAGTGAATGTTTTGTGACCTTTATATTAGAAAACATAGTTATATAATTTTAATGAAAAAATCATAATTATGTGATTGTTTATGAATTTTACCCATAGAAGTTGTAATTCTAACTTATGGATTCACAATTCTTGTCTCACTAATGCTTACCGACTCTTCTACGGTTCCATCTCTGTTTACGGACTAAATCCTACCAACAACAAAAAGAATTAGAAAAATATTGAATAAGTGATTGCCATATAAACTTTATCTATAGTTGTACTAGAAAAAGCATGTTATTTTATCTAAATAATTGTATGTTAATCTTCGTTTTATGGGAACAGTACTGTTGAGGAGTGACATCAGAAAGGTCTTTTTGATATATATTACAGTGGTAACCATCCGTGTGGATGTGCTTTACTTTGGTCACACACTTGTAAATCTAGGGAAAGAATGTCTTTCTTTTTTAGTATTTTGTTCAATGAGATCCTCTAAGCGGTAAGCGTCTCTTTCAAAAGATGATTCTAGTTGGATTTTTTTTTCTTTTGTTTTTTTCACGTGACGTTTGATTTTCCCATTGGGATTTCTCTCGTCATTTTGAATTCGTACCGAAAAGTATCATATTAGGGGATACAATATTCGCTAATAAAGATCATAACTTTGTATTCAACAAGGCGAATTCGAGTCCAATAATTAAAGATACATAAAAAAAATACTTATCACTACACTTAATCCTTGTTAGTTGATTCTTGGATTCAGGAAGTATCAACCATATTAAATAATGTATAGAATTGGTCAAATAATTCAATTAGAAAAAGTGTATATTATCTCATCTGTGCATGATATTGTTTGTTGTTGGATTAAGGCAATGAAGCTATAAAGAAAGAAAGACGAAGTTGTTGGAACATTCCACTTGCTTAATTATATTTGAGGTGACGTGACCCGTATATTTGCCTTGTATATTCTATTACTTTATTATAAAACGTCCCAAGTGTATATAGTTGTGTGGGTTATATATAAATGTTCTTGAATAATATTTTTTATTTACTTATTATAAAATAATTAAGAAAATTAAATTTTTTGCAAAAAATATATTTTTAAATAGAACATTTTTCATGTAAACATTTTCCTTCACACCAAATGCACCCTTAACGGATCATGATTTTTGATATTTATCTAATTTGTGTAATAGAAAATCCTCCATTAATTGGATGTTCTACATAGGGATGTAAAATTAGCGGGTGAATATAAGCATGTCAAAGTTGATTGAATTAATAAATGAAAATTATAATTAGCCTAAAGTTACTCGAGCAGAGATAAGGTAAATCATGATTGATTTAAACGAGTCATAGACCACCAAGCCCAAATCATATCAAACTTTAATATTATTATTTAATTTCTTATAATTTCCTTAATTATCAAACAAAAATAGTTATATTATTTATTATAATCAGTTATAATATATCAGATATGATTTCTTATGGGTCAATCAACTTGATATATATTTAAATAAAATCAGCCCAGCTTTTAGATATGTTGAATTAATAACTTGACCGAACGCATGGGTTTGTTGAATAGATAAAGTTCATGAAGAGCGGATGTCAAGATACGTGGGGAAAGTTTGAGGCTCTCTATACCATTTCAAGAAGTAGGAAATGAAATAGATTCCCCAAAGACAAAATGACGAAGCAGGTGCACTAGTGCCCTTAGGATCCGTAACCAAAGCGATGACCAAGCAAAGAGAGCTGTAGTGCAGCTTTTGCATTTGGTACTAGAGGCCTCGGGATGAGAAGAGGTAAACTCCACAAGTTTCATGCGGGATTGGAAGAATGAATTCGTAATATATCTGAGGAGTGGTGACCTTCTTGCGGATGCAAAAGCCTCTCGGACCCTCCGAACGAGGGCAGCAAAGTTTTGTCTGGTAGACGGAAATCTCTATAGAAGACACTTACTACATGTTAAGAAAAATACACGAAGGGGTGTGTGCAATCACTCCGGAGCAGACTCTCTAGTACACATGGCAATAAGGGTCAGATACTATTGGCCACGCATGAAGCAAGATGCTAGGGACTTCGTTAAAAGGTGTGATAAGTGTCAACGTTTTGCACACAACCTTCACCTGCCTGGAGAACATATGCATGTAGTCACAACACAGTGGCCCTTTATGAAGTGGGGAATGGATATCGTAGGACCATTGCCACCGACCCCATTTCACGTAAAACTCTTGCTCATTATGACTGACTATTTCTCTTAGTGGATTGAAGCAAGAGCCTACAAATAGGTCTAGAAGCGAGAGGTGATATACTTCATTTGGGATCACATTGTTTGTCGTTTTAGCATACCGATAATAGCCCCCAGTTTGTAGGAGCCAAGGTGACTGAATTCCTGGATAAATTACACAACAAACGGACCACCTCCTCCCTGTAGCACCCAAATGCAAACAGATAGGCTAAGGCTACTAATAAGGTGGTGATGCTTAGCATCAAGAAAAGATTGGAGAGTTCAAAAGGTTGTCGAAATGAAGAGTTGTCTATGGTGCTATGGGCACACTAAACGATGTCAAAGTATAGCACGAGAGAAACCCCATTTTTGCTGGTATACAAAGTCGAAGCCGTGATACCAGTGAAAGTGGGTGAACCTAACCTCTATTTCTTGGAGGCAAGTGAGGAAGGAAACGATGAGGCAATGGGGAAATAACTAGACTTGCAAGATGATTGTGGGGAAATTTCCCTCGTCTGAATGACGATGTAAAAGGAAAATTAGAGAGGAATTATAACCTTAGAACCAAGCTCCGCCACATCAAATTTAGGGAATTGGTATTATGGAAGGCAACTCTCAACACTCGAAACCTTAAAGAGGGAAGTTGGGTCTAGAATAGGAAGGACCTTACAAAATAATCGACATAATTGGGAAGGGTGCATAGAGCTGACCGACCAAAGTGGCAACAAGCAGCAAAACAACTTGAACTTCAACCATCTGAAAATATACTACTGCTAAAGACACGAGTATCGACAATCAATTGACTTCCTCTTTTACAATAACGCATGCTACACTCTTTTTCCCTTCAATGGATTTTTATCCCAATCGGATTTTTTCGGCAGGTTTTTAATGAGGTACGCAACAAGTGTGTTGGGAGGAAGATCTGGAACGATTCTAAGGCACTAACAACCTAAAAACCCATCACTAAGGATTATTGCTTTGAAGCTCCAAAAATAGCGAACTAGTGACTGTCCAACAAGCCCAATTGTGCCAACTTGAGCATGCACTTGTCTCAAAAGCTTTCCACTCGATTGGCAGTGAAGGCATCGGTAGACGCTCTATGTAATAGAAAGTTATGGTGAATGGAAGAATTGAACTCTTATGTTTCTTTTTTTCTATCTACGTTGTGCTCTAGCAAAATTCCCTTCAAATACAGTTTAGCTGAAATTGATAAGAGGACTCAAAATCGTCCTAACAATTCACAGTTGATATAATTAGGAGACGTCCTAACTTATAAAAATATTAAAAATTAATATCGTGTGTGCCCTGGTTTGACTCAGCCAAAGTAAATGTAAAAAAGTAAATATTTTATGCTTAGCAAAATTGGTATGCTACAATCTCGAATAACCAAAAATATCATTAATAAAAGGGAAAAGTAAAGCCCGAGGCCATTAATTACACGATAATAGAAAAAAGAAAAATATATATATAAACTTTCAAGAAGACTCAACAGATGAACTTTGGGGCTCCCATATGTCACTTTCCTCAGACATGTTGTCAGGAGAAGAAATGATTTTGCTTGGATCCAAAGGTGAGCAATAGGCTAGCGCAACAGCCTCACAGGTGGGCTAGATCTCTATTTCCACCATGGAAGGATCAGTGTGTATCCTCTCTAGGATGTTAATTGATTTACCCAAACACTGCTCTACCAAAGGGCTTAGAAACGATGTTTTATGTTAGAACGTCTGGCCCCGCTCTTTTCCAAAACCTCTTGCAATGCCTTATTTTTCTTCTTCTTATCTTATAAAGACTCCTTGTTTGAGTTGAAAGACTCGACCTTGCTCTTAAGAAAGTCTGCTTCAGTCTTAGCAACTACAACTTCAACAACACTCACTTTTAACTAAGCTAACAATCGAGATACCTCCTGGTCGGCTTGGTCCACCCTCTTAGTGACTTTCCTCCCTTTACTGACAGAGGCCTTGAACTCCTCGATTTAGAGAGAAAACTGAGTAGAAATCTCAGTCAACCTGTTGTTGACTTAGGCCAAGGCTTCCCTCTCGATAGAAGACTAATCCTCAAAAGTTCGAGCTATGTCTCTAAGGAAGCAATCTTCTTCTGAGCTATTTGCCCTCTTGTTTCATCAGTCTTTCCTATACAGAAGAGAGAGAGAGAGAGAGCGCCTCAGACATACAAAGGTGCCCCTGCAAAAGAGAAGTAACTTCTCATAAAAAAGAGGGAAGAAAGTACAAAAAGAAAGAAAGGGAATGCAAAAGCATACCCCAGAAAAAAGTAAAGAGTCTGCTTGAGAAGGATCTTCCCATATTAGAATGGTAATCTCTCCAAGATCTCTTTCGATACTTAAAGTGTAGGGTGAGGGTACAGACTTTGCCATTCCTTATCAGTCATAGGAGCCCGAATCTCCTAAATAGAGGTAGGACCCTAAGAGATCTCTCAAAGAACTAGGAGAGTAAGTCCTAAGGCACCCCCTGAGATGGGTGATGTGCTTCAAGCATCCCCCTCAACAACACCATTTGTCCTCAACAGTTTATCTTGGATGATTTTTTTTTATTTCTAGGATAGGGGTTTCCTGGGAAAGTGAAGCCTCCTCGTCATAATAGACTGATGGATCATTTGCAATGACGGCTTCCCCAAAGGGAGATCCCCTTTGAATTTCTAGGACTTCCTCCCTGAAGGAGAAGACTCACCAATGTCGTTTTTCTTCCTATTCCTTTTTGGGGTTCCTTTCCTAAGAGCACTTTTCTTCTCTATTTTGGTTTGCCAAAAAAGATTAAATTCAAACCCCTCGGAGGTCAGAAGAAAGTATCCCATCAGGTGTCAACTGAACCCACTTTTATCCTTAATTTATGTAGCTAAGTTTATAATGGTGGTAACAGACAAATAAGAGAAAAAGGAAAGTCAAAAAGGGGTTTGTATGGTTCCCATCATGATCTTTGGAAGACCAACCCATCCGCTCAGAGATGTAGCCCCAGAAGCGCTCCTTGAATTTCATAGAGCTTAAGATCTTCTAAACCCAAGGCTGAATTTTGATGGGAGGAGGAGTCCAGGGTTTAGCTGGGGAAAAATGATATTCCACATGCCCTATGAGCTTAGTGAATTATAGATAATTAATTTCTACGATTGGATCGGGTTGGCTAACGTGTTCCACCAAATAGATAAAAAGCAATAAACGTAAAAACATGAATTTTCATGTGGAAAATACCCGGCTCAAAAGGTGCAAAAAACCGCGACCTACAACCTCTGTAGGATTTACCTCAAATTTCACTAAAACATGAGCCTCTCAACAATTTAGTTACAAACTCTGCATCCTAAGGAATTATAAACTCTCATCCCTTACAAATCAACAACTAGGAATTATAAACTTTAATTTCTAACAAATCATAAACCAGCCTTGGTTTGTGATCCCAAGTTTCCAAGCCACCCCAACTTAAAACAAACTCTTATTCTAGTTTATAACAACACTGAAAACTATGAAATCAAACTATTACAACTCGAAGAACAATCCTAATACAATCAAGCTAACTCTAGCTAGATTCACTATATATAGACCTGTTTCTTTTTAGGAGTTTCTTCCACAACACCTCAATTCTCAATTTCTGATTTTGCCTTTGCTTCGTATGAGTGCGCAAATGACTTTGTAGAAGATCTTGGATATTTATAGACATTGATTCTTGCTTCTTTTATGACAGTTTACTTTTCCTTCAAAGGAATCCCATTCCTTTTTGGAACCTAATTGAGAAATCCCATTCCTTTTTGGTCACCTTTGCCGTTTTCCTCTTTCAAACCTTTCCTTACATATATTTACCTAATTTAGGCATCCTTTTATGGTAAGGAAATTATCTCTTGAATCTGCATCACAACTTCTTCAATTTGGTCTTGCATAAATCATCAAAGTCAGTCAACCATTTTCTTCTTCACTGCAGAACGCACATTGTCCCATGGACCAAGTTAGTCGACCTATTTCTTGCACCTGTTTCACTATACTTCCGCTGCACTGTATTCGTCCTTTTGCATCAATTTTGCATAAATGTTTTTTGTCACCAATATTTTATCGTCTTCAAAACCATTACATTCAACACCTTCATTTTCTAACAAATTTTCCCTTTTTGATGATGACAAACACTTGTCATTATGCATCTTCCACTTCAAAACCTGAGACATTTCACTAAGTATATAAAGCAAGAAACACTTTGATGGATCAGGTTAGTCAAGGGTTATAAATACTGCACAATTCCATTCCCCCCCCCCCCCCCTGCGGCCCCTTTTGTCTTCATCAAAAAGGTTAAGCATTATGAAGAATACAACTTAGATTAAATCATTCATGGCCACTGGGGTTGTTGCCAAGACAATCAATTGAAGTACTAGATCATGTTTATTAAAGCAAAATTAGAGTTAATTTTGAGAAAGAGAAGAAATTTCATTAACAACCACCAAATAAGCATTATAAAATATTACTCATTAACTGGAAAAAAAAAACATTGAGCACCAAAAAAAAACAACTTAAGGATCTAGGCTAAGGAAAAAGGTAGACTAGGTGGGAGGTGTTGGGTCAACTTACAGACAGTTTTAACATTAGCAGTTCTCTCCTTCTCCAGTTCTGTTTCTAATTGCTCAATTCTAGCCTCAAGGGCTACCTTTTCAAGTGCCTGGTTAGCTTGGATAGCCTCCAATTCTTCAATTTTAGCCACCAATTCATTTTTCACCATTTACAAAGGGGTATTGAACTTCTTCATTGAAAAGGGTAGAGCAACATGTTCCACTGTACCCAACACATCTTTTGTGGTTTGAAAGTCCCACATTTGCACTGGGACTGAATAGTTTTCAAAGATCTGAGCCAACCAAAATCCATAAGGAAGAGAGTGTCCCTTTTCATATTTGATCAGCACCCTGTGCATGTGCTTAATCACAAAACTTGGAAGATCAATCTTGACATTTGTGTCAAGAAATTCCATCAGTGTCATGTTCAAGTAGTTGGCCTCAGTATGTCTTTCCTTTCTAGGGGTGATGATTTTTTGGACCACATCAAAATACAGTTTGTGGAGAGATGACATTTCCCTTTTAAATACTCTCCTATGTTGCATCAACCCTGGCTGCCCAAAAAATTTCCTTGTAATGGAAAGAGCAGATGCCATGTTGTCCAAGGGTGGTTAAGCACCCTTCACATAATGATCCCACCCTTCTTGTGGGATATAAAAGATTCTAGCCACATTCTCTGTGACTAGATGAATTGGTATGCCCCTAACAGTTATTCAGAATAAGTTCCCAACTTCAGCACCATTAGCAAAAAATTCTCTCATTTCATGATGTCACCCAAAATATACCTCCGAAAAAGTACAATGCGATCGCTGTATCAAATATAGAACCCAACTAGGTTGGGGTCGATCCCACAGGGAATAGGTCGAAGTATGAATAGAATACCAGATGGAACAATTGGAAAGTAAATAAAATTGGGGAGTTTTGCTAATGAATAGTAACAATGACGATTGTTGGTTGTATTGAGTTTGTAGACAATAAGAGAAATACACTAGGACTGTGATCCCCAATGATTCCTTAACTCCACAGGTTACTTGTGCCAACAAGATTTCCCCACTACTCTGCATGCAAAATCTAACAAGTTAGGTTCATCTAACTGTCTCTCGACCTTCATTAGACGAATTTCACTTTTTTCCTCTTGGACTCCGAGTGTCGCACTACTACCCCTTGTCCTGGATCTCAGATAACCATTCCCGCTAAGGCTCCGATTATTAGATGAAGGTTGATAGCTTCAAATCTCTGTTGTTATCTCCTTTTCCCAATCTCTACCTCTCTCTCGAGCAAGTCTAGAATACAGGCGAGTTTCTAACGTTTGCAACCGTTAGAAAAGCAATCACTACGAAGGAAACAACAATACATGCATACACAACAGTACAAAGTTGCTTTGCACTTAACAGGTTTCGTTAATTCCTCATGGTTCACACAACCCTAGTTGATGGGTTTAGTTGCTCATAATTGCAAGAACACAGGAATAATCCAAAGATGAAAGCATAATTATGATCTCACAATAATAAAGAAAAACCAAAATTTCAATTATCAATAAAACTCAAATTAGGGTTTGTGAATACAAAACCAAGAATATGTCTGAAACAGTATGAAATAACTCTCAAAGTAGTATATTGACCAACTCTCGCACTTAGGACTACATAGGGGTATTTCTAGATACAAAACTAGTCCTATCCAAAACCAAATAGGAGAACAGAGTCGGCAACTTCCACGGTATCGTGACTGGGTATCGTGGAACCAAGTCACGCCACGTAGGTTGATGTCGTGGGAATCAGGCTCAATTGGCAATCTTCAAAAGTTGGATCACGGCAGAATTCCACGTCACGTGGGTGGTAGTCACGCCACGTGACCCCTGCCGCGGAAATTAGAGCATTCTTTCATTATCTGGACTTGAGTTACGACAGCCACTCACGTGGCGTGAGTGGCTTCCACGTCACATGACTTGTGGCGTGACTCCTCCTCTGGTGCAACCTCTTGTTCTTTCTTCTTCCAACACTTCGTTCTCGGGCTTAATTCTTCCTCTTTTGATCATTTTGCCTTTAAAACCTGTTTTCCTGCAAAGTAGGACAGAAACCACATCATACTAACAAAACACACCCAAGTTATTGCATATTTTCCTTGTTTTAAGCATCAACAGTGCCATGTAACCATGACACATCACTTCAGCCCGTCCAAACTTCCTTTGGATGTTTCCTTGCAAGAACAGGGAAGACCAATCTTGAAATTGTAATTTTTCAAGCAATGTGGCCATCTCAGGACTACCAAAACTAGTTATCACTCTACCCCTAACCACAACCCTCTTTTAAAAGTAAAGGATGTGGTCTAACCTTGACTCAGGAATGCCAGTGGTGTTAATCTCAGTGGCGTCAACTTCTTGAGGATCATCATCCTCAGTATCTTCTGAGTCAAACTCCTTAAATAGAATGGGTTCTGCTACTCATTTCTTAGACCTGGATTTTGGAGAGGGTTTTGCTTTGGAGGAGAAGGCTTTTGATTTAGGAGTGGGGGGCTTCTTAGACACTATTTTTATAGGAGGTGGAGTATTTGAGTGACAAAGGGAAGAGGTTTTAACAGTTGTTCTCTTGAAAACCTTGTTGTGATGAAGTTTATGTAGTAGCAACTCATTTTGATGAGAGGATTCCTCAACTGTAGGATAAACAAGTGTACCAACTCATTTCTTCTTTGATGCTCTCATAGCATCCTCAAGATCTGAGTCTTCCTTTCTTTTTGTGGTTCAAGTGAATGGTCGTCTAGTTGAACTAGAGGGAGACGGAGTTACAATAGATTTCTTATTTGAAGAAGAGGGGGTAGTAACTTGCTTGGTCTTTTGACACTGGATCTCTTTCCTCTAGGGATCAAATCTGCAATGGATGTGTCATCCTCAATTTAATTGATGTCTACCACTTAAAGTGGCAAGGCTTCTCGAGGAACTAACATTGGAGAAGATGGAAGATTTTGAGTAGAGGTGGAGAATTGGTTCAAGAAATCATTCTAGGGTACGAAATCTGAGAGTTTGAAGGTGAATGGTGGAGGAATGGAACTTTCATGAATCACCATCTCCATTGAAGTAGTGATTGATTCAATTTTAGTAGTTTCTGGGTTTGAGGACGAACTTAAAGATGACGATATTTTTCTGGAAAGGAGAAGTAGATTTTGAGAATTAAAAAAAAATTGCTTTTGTGATTTTTTTGGAATTAAGGATTGTGATTGAGATTTGTTAGATGTATTGATTTATATAGAGGAGTAAGACAATGGAAGTTCAGTGAGAAGCGTAAGAGTTTCAACCAATGGAATGGGTGAGGTGACATTGACATGACTAGCCGTTGCAACTTTTCAAAAAAAGTAGAAACACTTCATTTAAAGGTGCTTATTTGAAAGGACGCTTATGAATGAGTGACATGGATCAGGTATGCTCAGTTGTTTCATGCTAGATAGTGAGAGTAATATAAAATAGGTGCATACCAATTGAAGTTGCCTTTGAAGTCCTAGATGCCAATTTTCCCTCTATTTTTCTGCTTCATTGTACATAGAAATAAGTTGACCAAAACAAACAATTAGATCTTTGGGACACATAACTAAATGTGCAAGATTGAATAAACTAATCAAGCAACTTTTATTCCAAAATAAAGTTAATGCATACTCAGTTCTAGCCAATCATTGAGGTGAATTTATGCAGCCTTAATCATTCCCAAGTCTAACCTAATTTTTTTTTAAAAAAATTTCTACTTATTGTATTAGTGATTAGTCATCAGTAATTTTCTTTTGTGAGCCAGCATGAAACCACAAGACAATTTTCTTCATAAAGCAAGATCCTTTGGGAGGGTTGTCATGCAGAACAAGTAATTCTAATAAACCAAGTCAATTTTCTTGATACATTTAGTAATACTTGTCTCACCATAAAGTGAATAGAGCAGTAGTATCTTGACCTTTGATAGAACAGGATGTCTGACATAGTCCAATGGAGTGAGATAAATCTGAAGATCTTCTTCTTTCAGTTTTAATACCTGCTCACCCTACTGTTCGTGTTGCTTCTTTTAGGATATCACAACCCTAGATCATTAGTTTAACTTTAGGCATTATCGAATTCTGAAGGCAAGACCTTTTTGAAACTTGACTAGAGAGCCTTTGTGTATCCTTCATTTTTGTTGACTTATCTTTCCATAATATTTCCTTCGGTCAGATTATTTTAGCAACCCAGCAAGCCTTATTTTTGTATTTGTTCTTATTGTTCCCCCTATCAATAAGCTCTAGATTAGTTTGTCAGAGGGACTAGATAAAGTAACCTATTTTATTGACAATTTCCAGCCATTTCTTCATCCTGATTGTTCATACCTCCTTCCCTTGTTATATATACTTCAAGATTTCCCTTTCAGCGACTTCTTCATCTTCAATTTGTACATCCCCATCCTTTTAGTGAAGTGAGTGAAAGGATTTTGTTAATCTCCAGTCATAAATCTAAGCAAGCCTAGTCCATCTATTATTCTGGCTTGCCACCTTTCACTCTCACCTGTAGAGTAATCTAGGGAGTTGATTTAGGAACCCAAATAAGCTTGGGTCCTTTCTTGTGAACAAAGGGGTGAATCAAGTTCCTTCTGTTCCATGCAGACAATAGGTTGGAAGACCTGTTTCTCTTAACATGAGCAACCTTACCAGTTTCAGATACGAACCTAGTTCCTTTCACAATTTAAACTTGTTCTTTTTAGGAAGAGTGAACTTGTTTCTTTCGAAAGGTTTGAGATTTTTCTTTTTGATAAACTCAATATTTCTCTTTATCCATTTATTGCCTTTAGAACACTCAGTGGTGGGATGTCCTATCTTTCCATAAATGTAACATAAATCCTCTGTGGGAGCAGTTTCTTTGTGAAATCTAAGTCCAACCTTTTCATTGTGAGATCTGCTGCTTAGATGACTCACAATTCTTGAGGATTGAGTCCATCTGCTAGCTCTTTCTAGATCCAGCTTTAGCCTGGAGTTTTCTTGACTGAGTTTTCTGAACTTTTCTCTTTCATGAAATAGGTCTTCATTTCTTTATTTGAGAGTTGATTCCATCATTTGATACTCATTGCTTACAACCTTCTTTCCTTTGTCAGTAATAGAGATTCTGAGTACTTTCGTTGGATGCATCAAGTTGTTGCACCTGTTCTTTTAGAGTGAAGTTTTCCCTTTCCACTGTGCATTTTCCTTTCTCTATGTCTATGAAATCGTACTTCAAACTTGTAAGAGCATTAAGCAACTTATCTTTTTGATAGTCATAGTATGGAGGTTATCAATCTGATGCACTAATAGTGTGACTAACTTCCTTTTAGAGAAGAGATGAAGTTTTTCTTTAAGCTCAAGTAGACATAATTTAGTTTTGCCTTCTTTATCAACTTCTTCTTCTTCTTCCTGGTCAGAGTCCTCTGTTGCCACTAAGGAAGCTTCATTGATTTCTCCATCAAATTCTTCAGAGCTTGTATTCCATGCATCTTCTATAGCCCTATACTTTATAAATTTATTCCTGAGATTGATGTTTTGATCCTTCTGAGGTTTTTTCCATGGAGGACAGTTTTTGATCACATGATCTGAAAGATTACACTTGAAGCAACAAGTTTTGGATTTAGCCTTGGAACAACTCCAACTACCTGTTCCTTTCTTGTCCTGAAGTTTTTTCTCTCTTGTGAAACTTCTCGTACTTGAGTCAGTTGTTTCATCATCAGTGTTTGAATCTTCACTTGTCATGTTCTTGAAGGGTAGTCCTCGGTCCTCTCTTTTTTCATAAATGCTTTCAAGTGTATCCCAGATTTCTTTAGCAGTAGAACATGATGAGATGCATTTGAACATATTAGCTTCAAGTCCATTAGTATGTGCATAACTCTTGTATTTTTTTCAAGCATTTTGAACTCAACCTCATCATACTCATTCTTGCCTTTTAATATATCTTTGTTGTCCGCTTCTTTCTTCATGGGATATTGAGGTCCATCAATGACCTTGTTCCAGAGTTCATAGTCCATAGCTTGCAAGAACACTTTTATTCTTTCCTTCCAGTGTGAGTAGTGAAGATCATTGAATAGTGGCGGCTTGTTGATGGAATGTCCAGATAGAGGTGTAGAATTCTTCATGATCTTATCTTAAGATGTTAACCTTTTAACAAGATAACCTGCTCTAATACCAATTGATATTCCACATGCCCCACAAGTTCAGTGAATTGTAGATAATTAATTTCTACGATTGGACCGGATTGCCTAACGTGTTCCACTAAAGAGATAAAAAGTAGTAAACGTAAGAACACAAATTTTCACATAGAAAACACCCGGCTCAAAAGGTACAAAAAACCGTCACCTACAACCTCTGTAGGATTTACCTAAAATCTCACTAAAACATGAGCCTCTCAACAATTTAGTTACAAACTTTGCATCCTAAGGAATTATAAACTCTCATCCCTTACAACTCAACAACTAGGAATTATAAACCTTAATTTCTAACAACACATAAACCAGCCTTGGTTTGTGATTCCAAATTTTCAAGCCACCCCAACTTAAAACAAACTCCTATTCCAGTTTATAACAACACTGAAAACTATGAAATCAAACTATTACAACTCGATGAACAATCCTAATACAATCAAGCTAACTCTAGCTAGATTCACTATATATAGACCTGTTTCTTCTAGGAGTTTCTTCCACAACACCTCAATTCTCAATTTCTGATTTTGCCTTTGCTTTGTATGAGTGCGCAAACGACTTTGTAGAAGCTCTTGGATATTTATAGACGTTGATGTTTGCTTCTTCTAAGACAGTTTACTTTTCCTTCAAAGGAATCCCATTCCTTTTTGGTCACCTTTGTCGCCTTCCTCTTTCAAACCTTTCCTTACATGGATTTACCTAATTTAGGCATCCTTTTATAGTAAGAAAATTATTTTTTGAATCCTTATCACAACTTCTTCAATTTGTTCTTGCATAAATCATCAAAGTCAATCAACCATTTTCTTCTTTACTGCAGAACACACATTGTCCCATGGACCAAGTGAGTCTACCTGTTTCTTGCACCTGTTTCACTATACTGCCACTGCACTGTATTCATCCTTTTACATCAATTTTGTATCAATGCCTTTTGTCACTAACACTTTATCATCTTCAAAACCATCACATTCAACACCTTCATTTTCTAACAGAAGAGAAGTTCTTAAAATAAAATCATCCTTGTAAGTCTTTAAATGACAAACTGAGACACTTACGATGACAATCCACTCTTCCGATAAAACAGCGCTGCGAAGGAGATGCTCAGTACGGACAAAGACAAATTTATCAATTCATAGTCGACCTATTTTCGTCAAGATCCGAGAGGACACCTTTCACCCTTCGACACTTAACAATGAAAAGTTTCTCTCGGATGATTTAGGGAGCGGGAGCATATAGCCAAATGAAGTGGTCAAGAGTAAAGTCAAGCCCCAAAGCTGAGGCAATGATCAAGAGACACTAAACTACTCTCCAAATAGTATGGGACACCTAGCCAAAGGAGATGTTGTACTTTTCACATACCTGGAGGAAGAACATGAAAATAGGGCCCCGATCAAACCCCATGGAGAATGGTTAAGTATACACCCCCATATAGCTTGTCTTAGGGTAGAAATATTTTCTGAAGGATGGGGGAGAGAACATCGGTGTGGAGGACTAACCACCGTTAGTTTTAACCCTCAAAATGTCACCCTCATCAATTGCGGAGACATAGTAAGTGATAGAACAAATTCTCGAAGATGCAATATCATCCCCAAAGAAATGACATGTACAATCCTTCTGGAACTTGAACTTACAAGGGAACACCGAGTTGACTAAGGATCCAACCTCCTTTGCTCCACCGCTGGAGGAATAAAAAATCCTTCCCCGAAAGGAGCATAAAAGATGGCGTCATCATCTACAACGGGAGCAAATATGCCTGCACAGGCAGTCTCAACATCTACGGTGGCAACTTCGACATCCGCAGTGGAGGGGATATCTGAAGACATGGTTAAAGAAGGGAGCTTTTTCTTTGGATACGCCTAAATTTGTTCTCATTACCTTTATTTAACTTATTTACGTTATACTCTATTTGTTTTCATTGTCTATTAATAACCAAACAACTAATAAATTGAATCTAAAACAAAGTTAAATCGTTACGCGTGCTGGAATCTTTACATGTTTTAGCTAAGTGTGATTTACTCCCCCACAACAAAAAATGGTTAATTTTCGATTACCTAACAAATTCCGGCTATTTTTTTTTTAATTACAAGCCCAAAAAATAGTTAGCTCATGTTATTTACGTGTTGAATGGATCATATTTTATCTGGACAGTTCATTCCAAATATGAACATCTCAAATCTTGTACTTGAGCACAAACATCAACAAATGAATGGTCAAGATTGAAGGAGAGAAATTGTGTGCTATGGGATCCCAAAAATCTGTTGGTAGTTTCATCATTTTGACCAGATATAAAATATGGTAACTGATATTGATACCTTACTCCTGTAAAATGCAGTGAAAAATCTGCTACATAATAATAATCTATAGTTTTTCTTAATTATTAATAAATACACGTACCTATTTCAAATGGTCAAATGGTCAAATGGTCAAACAGATTCGCCTAAGCCATTGTAGCCTTGTCAAATGGTCAAACCAAAAATATTTCAGGAAATTAATAGAATTTAACTTTTATATGTTTATAGTTCAAATTGCCAAATAATTAGATGTGAACATGGTATGGTATGATACTGTATTTGAGACTTTGGTACTGTAGCTTCGATGTTCGGTTTTTGAAAATATTAGTAATACTATTATCATACCAAATTAAATTAATTTGTATTTTGAAGTTCGTTTTCGATATTTTGTGATACTATTACATTACACATGTAAAAATATGTATTCAGAAGAAAGTACAAACAACTCATTTTGTTAATCAATTACATAAAACAAAATTTCAATCAAGATAGAGTAGCCAAAGTTTCAATGTCTAGACATTAGTTTTATACTAATACTAAGCTGTATATTTATTAATATTTTACTAATACTCGTATACAACAACAACATACCAAGTAAAATTCCACAAGTGAGGTCTGGGGAGGATAAAGTGTACGCAGACCTTACCACTACCTCGGGGAGGTACAGAGGCTATTTTTGGAGGACCTTACCACTATATATGTATTTTAATAATATATATAAATATGCAAACTATATATATATTTTCCCCTCTTTTTTATATATATGCAAACTATATATATATATACGGTATTGCGACATATTATTTATAAATACTGAACACCGTATCGAGTACGAAATTTTTTAAAATGTATACTTATACCAATACCTAATACCATAATATCAATCATGGTATCAAATTTTTTGATTAAATGTGATAATTTAGTATATACCATGCCATGCCTACCCCTATTAATAATAGATAAATATATTTAATCATTCACAAAAAGTGATATTAGTAAGCTAGATAATACTTTTTTCGTCTCAATTTATGTGTCAGTTTTTCTTTTTGGTGTATCAGAAAAAATAATATCAATTTATATTTAATAACAATTTAATTTTTAGACTTCCTACTTTATATTTAATGAGATGATTTATAAACAGACCACTATCTGTAACTTATTATAGAATACAAGTTTTTTAAAATTTTCTTTCATACTTAAATTTCATTTTCAGTCAATTATCTTCACATAAATTGGGAGTTATGGTGGTGGAAATAGTAATATAAATTATTTGCTATAACATATAAAAATGCCCGAATACACTGAAAACCATTGAGTTTGTAATTAAATTTTATTTAAACATTCGAACTATAATTTATCTATTCTAATTAAACATATGAACATATATATAATTAAGTGTTCCTATTACACACTTCTGCTTCAAAATTTAGAAAAGCTCATAAAATCACCACCTTTAATTATATACATATGTTAATATAATTAATCAATTGGAACATAAATCAGTATCACGGCTGAGGATAATGCATCTAATAAATGGATGTAATGTAACATATTTTAATTAGTTAATTTGTCTATGTAATGTACACCTGAAAACATGCACAAAGCTTTTTAATTTTTTTTTAAATCAGAATGTCTAATAGAAATATTTTATCATGTGTTCAAATGCTCAATCAGAACAACTCATAGTTCAATTATCTAAAAAAATCTTTACTATTGTAGTAAGTTTAAGGGTCTATCAATGTATTCTACCTATTAAAATACATTGATAGTGTATATTGACTATAAAAATATAAATCTATTATAGAATTATTTATTGCTCCATATATGCTAGGAATTCCAAAGGACCTGATGCCGACGTCTCCGACACCCCAGACACGGTTCACGCTATGCCACATTAACGCGTATTATGTATACAACAAGATGCAAGAATACAAAAAGCATATAGTCAAGTATTTTTCTACGTACTTTCCCTATCTTTTTTTCTTTGATACAAACCAAATGTTACAACAAAGACTAGCCAAATATTATTATTGTTAGTCAGTAATAATAGAGAAAAAGTTGGAAACCTTGTGGAACAAGCATCTTAGCTATACAAAACTTGTTGTCTCATGAAATCAATCAAATTAAGCCCCATATATCCAAAGGGGTTCTGTTTTCATTTCGCCAGCCTGATGTCACTTAGTCGCAATATGAACAAATGTGGATGTCAATTCTAAATTATTATAATTCAAACTTTTGAGGATTAGAGAGAAATGAGTTTCCGCGTAGAGAGATGAGAAGAGACACTGTTTGTTTGAAGGGAAAAAAAATTAAAGAAATGAATTAACAAAAAGAGAATGAAGGGAAAAAGAAAGATTTGGTTTCACATTTCCCCTTTTTCTTTTTTCTTTTAATTCTTTCTTGATGGAGAACGAACTCAAAACACACAAACGCTTGCTTTTGACACATAAGCCCATAGATATATATTCATTCTTTTTCTTTGACAAATTAAATTCACACCTTATTTTCACACCATAGACCATATACACCCCTTGTTGAATTTTTTTCTACATATAAAACCTTTCTTCTTCTCTCCCCAAATCTTTTTCCTCTCCATTTTCTTAACCAAACCCATCTCTCAACTTCAACTTCAACCAAAGTCCAAACATATATACATCTTCTTTTTTAATAATAATAAATCTAGGGTTATTATTATATGGATCCTCATCTTCATCACCATCATCATCAACATCATCATCAGCAACAACAACAACATCAGTTTAGTCATCATCAAAGTGTGAATATCGATACAACTGGTGGAGGGGTTAATATCGGTATATATTTCTCTTCGGATTCATCGTCTTTCGATATTTACTTTGCTAGTCTTTTTGCATGACACGTTATTATTTTGATCCTTTTTAGGTGGTGGCGCGGATAGATTCCCTCAATGGAGTATTCAGGAAACAAGGGATTTCTTGATGATTCGAGCCGAGCTGGACCAAACTTTTATGGAAACAAAAAGGAATAAGCTTCTATGGGAAGTCATAGCAACAAAGATGAAAGAAAAAGGTTACAATCGCAGCCCTGAACAGTGTAAATGCAAGTGGAAAAATCTTGTTACGCGCTATAAGGTATATACATGGTTTAATTTCTCATTTATAGTATATATTAATATTCTTGAATAAAGATAACTTAGTAAAAAGTAAATGAAAGAATACACTCGTTCCTTCTTTTATTAGGTTTCTTTCCCAGAAAGTCACTAGCTAGCAGGACCAGATGCAGCCCATTCAACTATGTACTCACTATTTTCTATACAAAACAAATACTTCTCTTTGTGAAAAATACATAAGTTTCAACAAACATTAAATTCTGAACCCATAATTTTTTTTTAATTAAATACACAATATTTTCGGACTGAAAATACAAGTTTAAATTCTAGAACCATATCTACTAGCTTATAAGTGTTCTATTTTAACTTTTATCTTGAATCTTGATAAAGTGGGGTTGTTAAGTTTGTTACCATCTTGTTTTGTAGATTTTTTTCTCAATGGAATTAAGTAGTTGTGTATTCCTTTTGCCTTTCCATTATATATCTTTTAATTAATAGGGGTGTGAAACGCTGGAGCCTGAAGCTCTACGACAACAGTTTCCATTTTACAACGAGTTGCAAGCGATTTTCGCGGCTAGGATGCAGAGAATGCTATGGATAGAGGCAGAAGGTGGTGGAGGAGGAGGGGCGAGCGGGTCGAAGAAGAAGGCTATTTCTTCTGATGAAGAGGAAGACAATGATGATAGTGAAGGTGAAAAAGTTGGCAAGAAGAAAAGAAAAATTAAGGGAAATGTCGTTGGTAGTTCTAGTGGTGGTAGTGGTAATAATTTAGTGAGTTGTTTTAAGGAGATTTTGGATGATTTCATGAAGCAACAAATGGCAATGGAAATGCAATGGTTAAAAGCTTTTGAAGCAAAGGAAGAAGAGAGAAGAATAAAGGAGATGGAATGGAGGCAAACAATGGAGGCTTTAGAAAATGAAAGGCTAATGATGGAAAGAAGATGGAGAGAAAGGGAAGAGCAAAGGAGGGTGAGAGAAGAAGCTAGAGCTGAGAAGAGGGAGGCACTTATCACAGCTCTTTTGAACAAGCTCAGAAGAGAAGATCACAACATATAACTTATAATACGGTCAGACCTCTCTAAGGCAGTCATCATCTATAACAACATTTCACTGTATCGGTTAAGTTATCTTTGGAACTGTTCTTTCATGCTTTGTTATATCATATGTTTCTGACGTTCTTATAGAGAGGTTTGACTGTATTTTAGATTTTTAGGGTAAAAAGGATGTGGAATATTAGCTAGCTAGCTGATTAGACTAACTGTTTTTCTTGATTAAATTTTGGCTAATGATCATGCTATTGGGGATGTTTAAAAGAAGAAGAAGAAAGGACAAAGAAACCCTTTGATAAGAGGTTTGTCTTGAAGCTCTTTCTTGTAGTGAAAAACAAACTAAGTTTATCTAGCTCCATGCATTTCATGTCTCTTCTGTTCTTTAATTTGCGAGTTATAAAGTTTCTCATTATCTTGATCTTTACGTGCTCTTGAGCGTTTATCTTTTATCTTGAATTTCTTAGTTATTCTAATGTGCAAAGCAACTTAATTACTTTATTATGTTTGAATAATTTGGAGCAAAATATACATTAACAGTTTAAAGCTTAATCTGTATATTATAGCAGTTCTTGTATCATTTTATGAGGTTTTCAACTAACACTTGTCTTAGAAATTTACTTAAGGGTCGTTTGGTTGGGAAGAACTTATCCCGGGATAAATTATTCCGGGATAAGTTATCCCGGGATAAGTTATCCCACCATGTAGGTGGGATAACTTATCCCATCACTAAGGAATAAAAGGTGGGATAAATAATCCCAAGGCAACCTAATACCCCCAACCAAACGTGGGATAAAATTATCCCAAATTTTATCCCGGGATTATTTATCCCAATACCCCCAACCAAACGACCCCTTACAGTTACGTTATAAGTAACATGGTCAAGTAAATATTCTTTACATGCCTGACACATTATTTGTGCTGTTGTGCAAGGTATATATAATTCCAATATAACGGTCCTTTGTTTTTTTCCATTCTAGTGTTCTTTGTTTTACGTGGATGAATCTAAAACAACGGTTGAATTGATGGTGTAAACTTAGTTACCATTTGAATATATAGCTGGTTAGTTCTGGTGGTATACGCGTTAATGAAAAGTCAAAGTTTTGGAGTTGGGAGTTATTAGCTGATTTCAGATTCTGTTACACGCCTTTTTCCTGGTGCTAGCCTGTTTTGCGATACTTGTAATCATTGTCCATCTTTTTGCATAATTTTTTAAAATTAATTTGAAAATGAGATGATCTATCTCATTAAACTTGTTGTATATATGTAGTCCTCATCATTTGCTTGCTATTAGCTTGACATGCATTTAAACAGGAAATGTATACATTATATGTATATTGTGGACACTAATCATTAGTGACTAATGGTGCACTACGAACATTAGCTACTAAGGTGGTGGTGACAAATTAAATTGATTATATCTAGGTAGATCTATCCTAGCTAATATGTTTTTTCAAATCACCTATCTTGAGCTATATATAGATTGCAACTATATATGCGAAAAGGATTTAAAGTAGGTGGAATTATAACCATAAAGACTAGTTTAATACTCCCTTCGTTCATCTTTACTTGTCCACTATTGACATAGCACACCCCTTAAGGTAGTTTTACTATATCATTCTTTAAATATAATAAACTCAATGCTTTGAAAAATATATTGAGTAATGATTATAGTTAATAACTAAAGGGTAAATGGACACAAATAGGTAAATTATCCATTGGTTTTCCAAACTGGACAAGTATTGTTGAACATCTAATTTGAGCAATATGGACAAGTAAATATGGACGGAAGGAGTATAAAGGATTCATTGAACTTGAATTAATTTGGTGGTGTATGCAATTTATTTTCATAGATAGAAATTTTAGCAAAGAACTTCAAATAATGAAGTCGTTTTGCTATTGTTAATTCTAATTTAATTGCCATGCATTATATTAATGATGGAGATAGAGATCAAGTCTTTGTTATCTTTCCATGTTTGTTCTATGAACAAATTAAATTTTAAAAGACCAAGTACTTTCCTAATTGCTAAGAGCATTGATTGTGTATCTTAGTTCAATGTCTGAGTTGCCCATTTCTGCGATTCCTATAGTTTTTATTTTTCTATTCAAGGAATGAAGCAATATAAAACAAGAAAATTGGTTGTGTTGGTTCATGTATGTTTGCACAGGAAAACCAAATTAGGGAAACAGGCCAATCAATTCAAATACTCAATGTCATAATATTTTATTTCTGTTAAAAATATGATGCAATGCATGTATCTCTTTATAAGGAAAACTAATATGCTCAGAGTTTGTTATTTTAGAAAGTCTTTTCTTTTTCAGGTTCTTCTTATTTCATCATCCAAATGTAGTTAAGAATTTTTATATGCACCCATGTTTATTTGTAAAGAAAGATTCAAATAATGATGTGTGGTTCTTCCATTTGGTTCAAGCATATCCACTCTTTTGGTGTATTCAGAGAATGTTATATTTATGAGTTTAATATATACTCCCTCCGTTCCAAAATACTTGACCTTCTTTCTAAATTTGTTTATTTCAAATTACTTGTCTATTTTTGCAAATCAAGAGTATTTTATTACTTCTTTCTCACATTACCCTCAATATTAAATAACTAAAGAAATACTAATAGTTAGATTTAGTATTTCAAAAGATCATTAATAGGGTTAATTTTGTAAAAAAAAAACTTCTAATTAATGTTTTCTTAATGGGTGTGCCAACTCAAATGAGGTCAAGTATTTTGGAACGGAGGGAGTATACATCATCAATATAAAAAAAAATTATTCTCTCTTATCTCAAAAGATTTGTCAGGTTTTTCTTAATTGAGTTGTTTGATGTCTTCAAGTCAATTACTATTAAGGGTAAAATAGAAAAAAATAATTAATTTTTTATCTTGAACTTCTAAAATGACAATAAATATTTGCAGAGGGAGTACTATCAAATCATCTTCAATCTGTTAAAACATGTAATCTGTTTTATTTTCAAGGATGCAAATCTCACCTTCAAAAGAAATAATTACTTGTAGGTATCATTTGAGTGACCTAATAGTATAAATGTTTTTTTTTATAGTGATAGTGTATATGAGTATTTCAAATTTCGCAGAAATTCGAACTAGTGTAAATGTTTTTTTATAGTGATAGTGTATATGTGTATATGAGTATTTCAAATTTCGCAGAAATTCGAGTCTGTTGTTTTTAGATAAGCTAAGTGAATTACATATAAATGAGAATTTGGATGAAATTACCATTTAATTTACACAAGACAAGAGTGATTTGTTTTCCCTTTACTTTTTTTAAAGAGTTTAGGTTTTGTCACGGTCAGTGTATAAAATATTCTACACTATCAGGTAATTTTGACCTGCTATTGTAGGTTACTCATTATTTTCTACTTTTTTTTTTCTTTCTACTAAAGTTGAAAAGAACTTTCTCAACTCATTTATTCTTAAAACCCTCCATCTAAATCAGATTCTTCGTCAAAATCTTCCGTCCATGTTATATTTCTTTTCTTGTCTTTCAAGTATGGAGGAATTATTTCATGCAATTTTAATAGCATTTGAGGCGTGAAAAATTTGAAGCATGAAAAAAAATACTTCTTGTAATTTTAATGCCATTTGAGCGATGAACAATTAGTTCATTAATTCTGATGATTTTGTTGAGAGAGAAATATGGAAAAGTTAGATTTTGATTTAGGTTATAAAAGGAAATAGTAACTTATTTTGTTCGAGTACAATTAGGATTCTACTTTTAATATTATTTTCTAAAATTTAATTATATAAATTTGGTGATAATTATTTAATTTACCTGATGGTGTAGAATATTTTGTACACTGACTGTGCACAAAATTTAAATATTTTTTAAAGTGTTTAAATTTTATGCACCATTAGTGTATCAATTTCTTACACCATCAGATAATAATGGTGATATTTAATCACAATAATCTATTTTTAAAAATTATAGAAAAAGAAAATCAATAATGTACCCAAAAAAAAAAAAGGTTTCAACAGCAAGTAGAATCCTACTTGGATTCTAACTAAAATTATTTTCATAGCCAAATTATTTTCTTTTCCAAATTTAATACGATTATGATGTTTCTCTTACTTTTCATTGCCTCTAAGTAATTCTTCAAAGCATGAAAGGTTGGGACCTTATAAAAAATAATTTTTCAAACTTCAAACTTCTAGAAAGTTGGGACAAGTTTCTTCTTCTTAGCGGTATGTCATCATCTATTACAAACAAATTGTAGATTCTTTTCTTGTTTACTAGCATAAAAGACCTAATCGTTGATAGTGAAAACTTAGAAACTTCTAATTTGAGACCGAAGAAACAGATTTTTGGATTGGAGATAAGAGGTTATCGTGGTAGAAGAAATGATGAGAGAGAAAATGGAACAATTATTTTAGATGGAAACGGAGGATTTTAAGGGAAGAGAGAGAGAAAAGGTAAAATTAGTTCTTTAATTTTATATTAAAAAGAAAAAAGAATTTGGGAAAAATAGATGACCTGCTATAGCAGATTAAAATTACATGTAAAAAACTGATAGGTGCATAAAATTTAAACTTTTTTTTTAAATACCACGTTAATGTAGGAAACTTCCTGTTGGATGTTTGTTCATATATGGATAAAAAAAACTGTACCATGATACTACGATCGAGGCCAAAGAATTTGAATTTAAGCTTTTGTGTTCATATGGGAGAAAAGGCAATTTGGTATTGCAACTTATATATATATATATATATTATCGGAGTCATAAAATATTATTATTTTGTAGAAGTATTATTTAATCGATAAATTAATATTTATTAATTTAAAGAGTGTCTTCGAGATTCAATGAAGGTTAATTTTGATTACATTAAACTCATTATATCTTACTAATTTGTGTATCATATTTATTGAATTAATGTAAAAAATAAATTCATTATGCATAAAGTACATTATATCAGTACTGCAAAATTCATTTGGGGAATGAAGTCTCAAGGAATTTAAATGAACCACTTGTGAAAATGATATTTATGAACTTGATGTCATGATTAATGATCTCGGTTACCACACTAAAATGGATGTCAATAGCCTGTTGGATTACCCATGGTGAAAATGATACATGCTCAGAGTTCTATAGCTTAGAAGAAATTGTGGATACCATTAGAGAAAACAATGTTAATGATGAAGTTGAAGACAATAGAATAACTTTGGAACCATTTACGCGTAAGGAAGCACTTATCGCGTCTAGAACTCTTCACAATTTTTTTACTGTAGTTCGAGAAGACAACTGAAACTTTTGGATGCAATAAGAAAAGTTAGAGATGAGTTTCAACTAGATTTACATTTTAACAAAAATAAAAAACACTGTAATCATATTTTACTAAATTGTTTTAGATATTTTTGTAATTTAAAAGAATTATTAATTTATAATATTAATGGGACCATATATTTATCTAAGGGTTTTTCGAAAATATATTATCTTATTATCTTATCGAAATTAGTAATTTTTTCCAATGGCCCAAATCGGGACCGGAGAAAAATATTATCTTAGAGAGTTTATTAATTTACCGAGTATTAACTTAGAGAGTTCATTCCCAAACGTAACTACAAAGTTGAAATATCCAATTTGATTTCTTTATCCTATGATGATTTTCCTCCTACCCAAATATTAATGTACTTGTCCTCACTTCCCGTCATTTATTTCCATATAAATCAACATTATAGTTTTTCTTTTAACTGGCCAACTTAGATAATACAAGAAAAAAAAAAGATATTCTAGCTCGTTCATGCATATCAACAAATATCTACATGAGTGGGATCAAGAAGCTAGAAGCGCGAGTTTATCGATTTCTTTTTTAATCCAGAAAATTAAACTTTGCCCACTAAGTGATACATATATATTTGGTTTGGAAGAGATATTAATAATTAATATTGGAAGTTGACCATACAAGGAAAAATACACATCAAAAAAGCAGCTAAAAACTGACTATCAAATTATCTGAACTAAGAAGACATCCTCCAAGAGAGACGTTATACAAAAGATGGACATATTCAAGAAATTAACCAAGTGAGGCATATATGAGCAACCAGCTCTACAGGAATGTTGATGAATTAAGCAAATAATCAGAAGACTTCGAAACATTTCGCACGACACATACATGATACATCCAATGAGTAACATGCTTGGTCTTTTTTTTTTTTTTTTTTTGTGTGTGTGTGTGGTGGTGGTGGGGGGGGGGGCGACAATTAGTCATCTTTCTCCACTAATTATTTTTTTGTTTTGTCTTTTTCCAAATAACAGCCTCAATTTTATTAACGTAAAGAATCTGACATTATTAACGTAAAAGGATGGTATAAACCAAGTGACACTAAACTATGTTATATTTGACATACAAATAGAGTCAAAAAGTCAAAATCTGAATCATATGAATTCTGAATTTACGTTCTTTTAAGTTACTGGATTTAAACTAAATAATTTATATACATTTAAACAATTTCTTAAAATAAATATAAAGTTTGGACAAAAGCTATTTAATTCGATTGAATCCAAAAATCAAGGATGTCAATGAGGCTGAGTCAACCAGACAACCTAAAAGTGAGCCCCTTCCGATTCCAACCTGGGTTGGGCTCACTTTTAAGGGAACGAGTTGGGGGAGAAAAAGGGTATTCAGCTAGCCCCCAACACATTAAGGGGTCGTTGGGTAGAGTGTATAAGAATAATGCAAAATATAGTGTATTAGTAATACTTGTGTTAGCTATGCTTGCATTAGTTATACTTGCATTTTTCTTATGCAGTGTTTGGTTTGGTGTATTAAAAATAACATGAATTACATAATTTGTAAAAAAAAATATTTTTTTTACAAAAATACCCTCCATATATATGGTGGAAAGGATGTAGAAAAGATTTTGAGGGATAATTGTGTCTTTAATCATGCTAATGCTTGCATTAGAATTCATTGCATTACTAATACCATTGATTTTGAGGTATTAGTAATCCACACCTCAATACACAATAGAGTGTATTACTAATTAATGCAATCATTAATTATACATAGGTTAAAAAAATGTACCAAACAACGTACTAGTAATACACAAAATTAATGCATACATTATTCTTTTTAATACACTCTATCAAATGACCCGTAAGAGATACAGTTGGGTTAGTTGGGGCCGGAATTTTGTTAATCCCCCCCCCCCCCCTAAATTTGCTAAAATTAACATTGACATAAGCAAATTGGAAGCCATTTTATGATTGAGATATATTGTTTTGCATTAAAATTTATAGATTGAAAGATTAGAATCTCATACTAATTTGAGGGAAAATGTAAATTGAAAAGGATAAAGACAATTTTTCACAAAATTGGCCGAGTTGGCCAATCTTTTTACATTTCTTATGTACACATATATATTTTTGCCACACACTGAAATTTATTCATCTTAACTGAGAAAAACGTTTAGCAATCATAATTTAGATAAATATTTTTAGGTTAAATGTAGTTATTATCTTTTTTAAGGATGTGCACAACACTTCAAACGACAAATAATCGAAGGAAATATATATATATATCCCAAAATTATTACGCGACATCAGTTGTACCAAATGACCCCTAGTTACTACTATATAAAAGCGCCAGTGAGCAGGCAACTAGCGATTGTCATGCTTGCTTCCAGCTGCCTGCTTCTAGTCCAGGTATTTTTGTAATTTCATATGTTTTCATTTTCATTTAATTTTTTTTGCTTTTAATTTATTATATATTTAAAAATTGCATAAAAAAAGTATTCTAAATTACAATAATTAATAATTTAAATTATTTCAAGGCACATAATTTTTTTTGGTTGACTCAAAATTTTATCAGTACAACATAAATTGGGATAGCGAAAGTTATATATTATTTGAAAATGTTGTGAAAAGTAATATAAATCACAATAATTAGCAAATTAAAATATTTCAAGGATGCAACAAATTGGTTTGACTTTCCAAATTCTATCAATGTCACATAAATTGAGAAATTACTAATAGAAAGTCGTATAAATCATACTCCCTCCGTTTCAAAAAGAATAATCTACTTTCCTTTTTAGTCCGTTTAAAAAAGAATGACCCTTTCCTTTTTTGACAACACTTTAATTCCAACTTTTCACATGACATGTTTAAGACCACAAGATTCAAGGACACTTTGGTACATTTGCCATAACTTTAATTTAGGACCACAAGATTCAAAAGTCTTCTTTATTTTCTTAAACTTCGTGCCCAGTCAAACTAGGTCATTCTTTTTGAAACAGAGGGAGTAATAATTAACTCTATCAATGGCATATAGATTGAGAAATTACTTATAGAAAGTCATATAAATCATAATAATTAACAACTTAAAATTTCTCAAAAATTATATAACAAATTTGATTGACTTTCTCAAATATTTCATCAGTGCCACATAAATTGGGACAGAAAGAGTAACATATAGTATCTGAAAATTATGTAAATTACTATAAATCAATAATTAATAACTTAAAATGCTTAAAAATCTTACAAAAAATTTGATCAACTTTTCTAAATTTCATCTATATCATATAAATTGAGATAAAGAAATTAACATACATTGGGCTTACGCTGACACAGACTCCTATTATCTAGTTAAACTATATATGTGGAGGTGCTTTTAAACTTCTTTTTAGCATAGCAGGGTCCCAATAGATTGTTATGAACCGACTTTCGAAAATTTTATTTTGTGCGAGGCACAATTACTGTACGGACATAAGTTGTATGAGGTTGATTTCATTGTTTGCCATGTGGATTTGGGTCCCATTTTTCAACAAAATAATTGTTGAAAGCTTCAGCCCTATTTCTCTCTCCCCACATTTCAATTTACTGTCTCTATAGAATGAAACTCAATTCTCTCTCTTATTTTGAGAAAATTTCCTTCTCGCATAACTCTTTTTATTTCTAGCAATTTAAGGTTGATTGGTTATTTCATTTTTCTTCTCCTAATTGCTTTTATTATTTTTCTTTTACGAGAAAGTATCAATTTTTGAAATTATTATTGTATAAATTGTCTGCTTTTTTACTTGATGATATTTATTACTCCCTCCATTCTATATTAATTGGTTATCTTACTAAAAATAATTATCCCATATTAGTTGGTCACCTTACTAAATCAAGAAAACATTAATTAAATTTTTTTCTTATTATCTTTGCAATTAATTCTTTTTGAAAGTGTTCACACTTATTTGTAGAGTTTTCAAGAATCTTTTTAAGGGGTAAATTAGTAAAATTACCTTCTTATTTATGATTTCTTAACATGCGTGTAAAAAAAAAATGACCAACTAATATGGGACAGAGGGAGTGTAAAAATTTCGGGAGGAAAAAAAAAGGTACTATAGACATGAGAGCAACAAAAACAAATGCATAGCAAAAGAAGAAAAAAAATGCACCCTTTAACCTTCAAATATACTTTTAAATCCACCAAATTATCTCAAGAAATGGAAGAAAAAAAATTAAAGGAGAGTTTTCATATTATGGAGGCCCATATTTTCATATATAACTAGTTATATATACTATAAATTTTATTTTATTAAAATCTTTTGTTAGCATAAAAAAGAAAAATAACTCATATTTTTCGGGGGAAAATAAGAAGAAATATTAAGTAGAGTTTTACATGGAATCTTTCTTAGCATATAAAGGAGAACAACTCATTACTAAGTAGAGTTTTACGTGTAATTTTTCGCCTAAAAAACCTAGAAATAATAATATATATATAAATTAAGGCTCCTCGTTAGAGTTTGACTTTAAACCCTCAATATGATTGAGACGCCCCTACTTGAAAGCACTCAAATAATTCAATTTTTGTTGTTAACCTGAATCCCCAAATTAAAAATAAATTAAAATGTTTACACCTGACTCCGTGATTTGGAATAACAATTTAATTTGTATAATGATCAAAGAGACACAGATTAAGATGACCAAATAATAAATTTCTTGATGCTAAATTGCTAAATTAGTATAATACTCCATCAAAGTAACAAACGAATTCTATAAGTAATGAACAAGCAAAATAAGATAATGAATCAATGATCTTCAATATATAAATTATTCCTTAATAGGCTGGTCATGATAATCAAATACATAAAAAAAAAAAAGAAGAAGAAATTGACATCAGTAGAGAATAATTTTATGGGGAAAAAAAGAGAACAAAATCTGCTTATAATTTTGTTTAGCATGAAAACTCACAAATAAAAATTGAAAAAAAAGGAAAGAAAAGTTCAAAATATGAGGAGAGAGAATGGGGATGGGAAATTTGGTCCACATGGGAGTGCCCCACATTATTCTCTCTGACTGAAAAGTGGGATCCGATAAATATTTGACAATATATGAGTGGATCCTCATATAATTTATGTCTGCCACGCACTACTTATATCTCATGTAGGATAAAATTTTCCCCGACTTTCGGTTAGATTTGCAGTGCTGACATTTATTACATGCTACGTTTGGTCAAATTTGAAAATATAGGAAGAATATTAAGATTGGTCAAAGGTCCAATGCATGGCTATTCCTCAAAGACTTCCCTGTCCTATTTTGCTTTTTTCTCCTTTATTTTAACCCAACTGTACTTTCTCTCTTTATGAGTTTATGTTTTATTCTTTCTCTTCTCTTATAAGCAATGACCTCATTCACATATCAACCAGTCCATTCTATTGACCAGATAATAATCGTTGGATGGATGACAAATTCATAGTTTTAGTGGTACGTAACATCGTACGTTTCTTCAACACATTATTTTTATGCATTAAATGAATTTATGATAGGTCTCGAGTTGAAAGATGAAATAGTACCACCTAACATCCAACTTTAAAAAATGAATTTCTTTAGCTTCTAGAAATCAAAAGTATCTATTCTTTTTCTTAAAAAAAATACTTGTTATGTAATATGGATGTCATGTGACATATATATATGCGAATTTCATTAATAAGAGATAAGAGTTACTTATTTAAATTGGATTTGAATACCAAAGTTACTTGTTCAGATTGAATTTGAACACTAAAGTTAGTTGGCCAAATTGCCAACTTGATGTCTAGCTTAATATGCTTAGGGAGCAAGTTTGGTGGTTTATAAATAGCCACTTTTTTGTACAATTTGATATAGTTCCAAGTAGTAAACAAAATACTACTAAAATTCTCTAAAGTTGCCTCTTTTCTTTAAGTTTGATATTGATATTTTGTCTTTATGTTATAACACGTTATCAGCACGAGACTCTATCATCTCAAGATAAGGCTAAGGTATCGCTAAGGTATTTTCGATTGGCGTATGATATTGGTGGTAATCTCTGTCCATGAAAATTTTTGCTTAGACAAAGTTTGAACTTTGGATTTATACTTAGTTGCTCACCTTTATTGATTTAATTATTGGACATCATGGAAGGTTAGTTTGCAATATATAATTTATATATATATTTTTTCTTGGTTAGCATGCCATTGGACAAGTTTGGTGTATAGGTACTGAATCTAATACTATTGAAATCAGTATTATAAGTTTGATTATAATGGTGAAAAAATCTCTTCCACTGTCTTAATGTAAGTTATTGTCTTCTAAAACAGATGTATGCAAGTGAATCCCAAATAGTTGATTTTCATGCTTAATTTTCTTTTGGTAATATTCTTTCAAGGCTCAAGGGTGAGTCCTGTTATACGTTGGTTTAATATGCGTTTATAGGTAAGACGGTGGATTCAAGCTCCATCACCTCAAAAGGGTAAGACATCGGGTTAGAGTTTCGGTGCACCATGATGACAAGATATTGGGTTCAAGTCCCATCGATCTATGGCCTAAATGTCCTTTTATTTTGATAAGACGTTGAGTTTGAATCTCGATGCACCATATTGATGATATAATGATGACTAAGGAAAATTTTTGGTGAAAAGTCATGAAATATGCTCCATTCCCTGAAGTGAATGGTAGCAATGCATAATATGTCTGAAAGAAGACATGTGATTGAATTTATGAATATGAATATGGGTGTAGCAAAGGACAAATCCTTTCGTTACATTATATGTACGCCATGATTGGCTCATGAAGGATCAATATCTTGAAAGAGATTCTAAGCTATCATAATTTGATAGGCTTAAGGCACATTTATATTCCATTCCTGGGGAATGAGAATTTTGATTGTTAAAATTACAGATCCATTCCCTGAGGTGAATGTGATAGGAGTAACACCTCCAAAAGAGGTAGAATAATTGAGAAGAAATATTATGAAATATACTCCGAAATAGTTAATCTGAAAATTTATTCATGTTATAGTAAATCTGAAATTTACTAAAGCAAAAATCATATGTCATGGTAAACTTGGAGTTTACTAGTACAAATAAGCTCATAAGTTGGCATGAACGATTATGACATTCCGAAGATGTGCATTGAGTATTGACGTGTAATGAAGACCTGAAAGATTCTTCAATAATTGTTGTATGTTGCTTGTTCTCGTGATAAGTTGGTTGGACCAACTAATGTTGGGATTGGATCCCTTAAAATTTGAAAAGTATATAAGGTGAATATGGGCCCGTTCACCTGTCATGTGATATCTTAAATAGATGCATCTATAAAATGATTACATGTACGTTTGTTGTCAACCTGCAGTTTGACATTCATAAAGTTGCTTGCTCAATATAAATTGAGTTAAGAGCATAATTTCTAGATTGTATAATCAAGATAATTCATCTTGATAATGTTGGTTTGGCGTTGAATGC
The DNA here is from genome assembly GCA_031232105.1 of Capsicum rhomboideum. NCBI lineage: Eukaryota > Viridiplantae > Streptophyta > Magnoliopsida > Solanales > Solanaceae > Capsicum > Capsicum rhomboideum. The sequence goes on from CP124711.1 coordinate 118,878,014, forward strand.
CTCTAAGAAATAGTTGAATCATTGCTTATGAGAACAAAACTTCATGTGATTGGTCTGAAATATGATAATCACATATTATAGCACTTATATGCATCAGACCAATAAATTGAGGTTAATTTCCCCCTCTCAATTGGTTCAAGGTCAGGAATCAAATATTCTATCTAGTAATTTTTAATGTGCGGTATATGAGTAATGAATATATCATGATGCACAAAGATGGATTCCTCAAAGAAGATAGAAGAGGTATGTTAGTTTTCCTAACATAAAGGGGTGATAACAAGCAGCTATGAAATATGTTAGGAATTATCATCAGATCCTCATTCAAAAGATATTCAAATTCAAACGCTAGGAGCATTTGTTGACCCAAAATTGATCTCATATTTAGCTGTAAATGCTCCAATTGAATGTCCCTGAAGGACAAAGTCTACTAAATGCTTGAAGCATGGTAGATCATAATCCATTCCAAATGAGATAATCCTTGAAAAGGATAAGGAACAATTGATCATAATAAGGAAAGGATGTGCTTTGGAAGAGCTTACGACATAACACTTCATGAAACCTTATGAGAGGTTCAGGTACCTGAGAATAATGAAGTGATGAGATCTCAAAATGTTATGTCACATTGCGAACCAATACAAAATGATATACCATCGGCGATATCTTTGATACAATATGGTGCAATATTGTAAAGGGATTGTGAGGATCTGAATTTTACGTTTATTTAAGCATGCCGGCGTAGAAATATTTATCAAGTGACATGGAAGGATGCATCTTGGTAAACATAAAACTTATTTGATTTGCAGTCCGGACACTAGAAGATGTCACACATAAAATGATTGAATATTGTCACTGGACAAAATCTATATGAAAATCCCTGAAGGATTCAAAATGTCTGAAGCGTATAAAAGTTTCTAGGAAACTTGTTTATAATCCTTATAAGGGGTAAATTGATGATTTGAATATTATTCGAACTCTTGGAGAGTTTTCAAAAGCGATAAATTATCTGGTGAAATAAGTTAAAACGAGAAATATGCAGAAATGAATTGGTCATGAAGTACCATATCTTGTGCAATTGATGCATTTATACACCTTGCTATAACTATGAGCATGATATAGTTTTACTCCTACATGAGGATAGTGAAGTAAGATCACTTGCATATTGCAAATGAAAACCTCTGTATGGATGTGTTTATCCTAACGAATATTGTTAAGCTTTTGAATATACAGGATATTCATATGATCGATATAAGGATTCGATATAGACATATTATCTATTGCCATGAAGGGTTACTATCATACCATGCTATTTTATATGATAGTCTAATCATGTTGATATAGTAGCTATTCATGAAGCAAGCCGAGAATCATGCATGACCCAACTAAAGGGAAGATTCATAAAAGGAGATAGAACGAAGCACATTTCACCAAAAGTTTTTCTACACACATGAACTCCAAAAGAATGGTGATATCAACGTGTTACAGATTCGTTCAAGTGATAATATGATTGATTCATTCACAAAGTATCTACCTAATGCAACTTTCAAGAAGATGATGCACAAGATTGAAATATGAAGATTCAAGTTCTGTATTGATGTTCTCATCAGGGGGAGTTAATACATGTTGTACTCTTTTTTCCTCACAAGGTTTTGTCCCACTGGATTTTCCTTGTAAGGTTTTTAATGAGGCAACCTAAGGGCATATTACAAGAAGTGTGTACTCTTTTTCCTTCCCTAGGCTTGTTCCACTAGGTTTTCCTAGTAAGGTTTTAACGAAACACATTATCTATTAATGGACATCCAAGGGGGAGTGTTATGTAATATGGATGTCATGTGGCATATATATGTGTGAATGTCATTAATGAGAGATAAGAGTTACTTATTCAAATTGGATTTGAATACCAAAGTTACTTGTTCAGATTGGATTTGAACACTAAAGTTAGTTGGCCAAATTGCCAACTTGATGTCAAGCTTAATATGCTTAGGGAGCAAGTTTGGTGGTTTATAAATAGCCACCCTTTTGTACATTTTGATATAGTTCCAAGTAGTAAACAAAGTACTACTAAAATTCTCTAAAATTGCCTCTTTTTTTTAAATTTGATATTGATATTGATATTTTGTCTTTATTTTATAACAATACCTATTTTAAGAACTTAAGGTTTAGCTGAGTTTTCAAAAATTTGACTGGACAAGCTATCAATATCCTATGGGAAAGAGTAAAATTGAACCTGTTAATTCGTATCCACCCAGTTTAATGAAATAAAATTTGATATTAAGTATTTAATTAGTTTTTAAGTCCTCCAAAGTTTATTCTTGTGCAATTTAATACACTAATTGGGTATGGTATATTATTTATGCATAATATAACATGGAATAACAATTAATTAATACATGAATTAAACATTAAAAGATAAAATTACCCTTTAATACTTTTATCAAATTCATCACCAACACCTTCAAAACTGTTTTACGTTCAAAATATAATTAAACCCATATAAAGTATTACCTACGTTTATCCCACTTACGGAACGTTAGAGTGTATAAGAATAATGCAAAATATGATGTATTAGTAATGCTAGTATTAGTTATGCTTACATTAGTTGCGCTAAGATTTTTCTTATGCAATGTTTGATTTGGTGCATTAAAAGTAATATGCATTGCATAAGAAAATTATTTTGTTTTCAAAAATACCCTCTAGAAATATGGTGGAAGGATGTAGAAAAGGTTTCGAAGGGAAATTGTATCTTTAACCATGATAATGCATGTATTAGAGCCCATTGCACTTCTAATAACATGGATTTTGAGGTATTAGTTATACACACCTTAATACCAAATAGAGTGTATAAATAATGCAAACATTAGTTATACATAAGTTGAAAAAGTATACCAAATAAGGTACTAGTAATGCACAAAGTTAATGCATACATTATTTTTTCTAATTCACTCTATGAAACACCCCTTAAAGAGCCAAACGCCCAATAAAAAATATCTTATGCATTACCCATTCATGTATTACAATTTCTATCTAACTAGCTGCTTAACCAAACGACGTCCCCTCAATGTAGTATTTCATTTGTTTCAATTGATATATGACATAGTTTGACTAAGTATAAATTTAGAAAATAAAAGCTTTTATATTCTTGCACTTGAAAATGCCATAATACTTATATATGAAGTTATAAGATTTTGAAACTCGTGATTTAAATCTGTTATAACATTTTTGTGACTGTAAGAACTTATCATTAGAGTAAAATGTGAAGTTTAATTTAAAAATATTTTAAATCTAGAAGTGTTAGATTTTTTTTTTATTTTTTATAATAAGGTAATAAAAAATAAAGTCATGTAAAATGGAATGTAGGAAATAATAATATATATATTTTTTTAAAAAAATGACAAATCCATATTTCCTTTCTCTTGGTTCCTATGCTTTTCATTGTTGGCTCATCGTTTTTATAGTGGTCAAATCATCCGTCATGCCTCGATTGATTGCATGTAGAATTTACATCAGCAGCCAATTAATTATAGCGTGAAGCAACAGCAAAACAAACGAACAAATAAATAACAACATATCCGGCGTAATCTCGCATGAAATTTAAAAAAGGTAGAAGGTAAACACCATTAATTAAATATTTAGGTACGACTGATTATATTGATGTGATCCAATATTGATTAGAGCACTATTTGTTTCGTGTAAGATTGAAGTCTCTAGTCTCTTCCCTATAGGTACTAGCAACACCTAGTGAGAAAGTAAGTCGTAGATGATAAACACGATCGATATTCACATGACAAAGACAATTACGTTATTAAGTGAACCGTTAATAATTCTCCTAAAATTTGTTTGATTTGACTAGATGAAAATGAAAAACAAAGAACATATTGTTTTCTCTTAAAAGCTCCTCCCCACCAATTACCCCTAAAAAAATAGTGACATATAGCCCACCTATATGTAATATTAAAAGGAAAATACGGTATTATGAAATGATAGAGAAACATATATAACCAATCAACATCCATATAAAACTTTGTGCAGGTAGTCACAATATTTTATGATCATCCATGTCTTGCCTCTTCCAATGAGTGTATATAGTAATAAATTAATATGATATGCATAAAATTTTTTTATGAGAGTGGTGTCGGACAAAAGTATGTAAAAAGTTTTTAGTTCTAAGGCTTTGACATAAAAGATTCGATATTTTAAAAAAATTATAGTATTTGGAATTTTTTTTTAAAAAATAATATTTTAAAATTGAAGTTCCTTTTTTTTTTTTTTTTTTTTTTTGCAATAAAATATAAATATTATTACACAACTAAAACAAGTTCCTTCACATCCAAAGAGCCAAGCAAAGAAAATAACAGGCAGATAAAGATTACCCAACCTAACCTTCCAATCACCTTTTGGGAAGGATGCTAGAAGGTTGAGGTCTCAAAACTAACTACAAAGTTGCTCAGTAAAATATTAAACTTTTTAGCATGTTTGGAATTGTAAGTTGAAATTTTATCGGATTTAAGTCGACTATTAATTTGGACTATATTAAATTTAAGAAACTAGTTTAAATAATATGGCTAATATAATTGAGTTTATTATCTAAATTCAAATGCATTGGGCTAATTAAACTCCAAATGATAGAGCACATTTATAACTAGCCTAAGGTCCAATGGTTATTAACCCATCTTAAAGTCGAAACTCATGTCATGTATCACGTAAGGTGACAATCCAAGTCAAATAATTGAGTCACGCGACAATTCAACGTAAGGTGACAATCCAAGTCAAATAACTGAGTTGCGCGACAATTCAAGTCAAATAAATGAGCCACTAAAATCATGCCAATTGTGTATGTGACATGTTCTAACCAATCAAATTATAGTTTGTCATAAAAGGAATGTGATTGGTCAATTCAAACAGACCAATCAAATCACACAACTACACCACTCCCTACAAATATAAATAGGGGTCCACATAATTCACAAAGGAATGATTATTAAGAATAGAAAGCAAGAAGGGCGCTCCTGGATCAATGATTGTAAATTCTCTACAAGCTACAAGTTCAAACAATCAAGTCCAAGATCAAGTTACTTGTTCATATTCATATTCGTGGCAACCATCCAAGTGTTCATAACGAATAATTCAAATTCAAGTTTGAAGACGAAGATTCAAGATCAAGTTATTCATGCCTTTAATCCAAATCAAATTCAAGTTCAACATAGTTCAAAATATGTTTTTTTGAAAAATCAGAGGATTATCATAGGAATTGTAACACTCACTACATTTGAATCAACTATTACATTTTGTTGCACATTTTTTTGTAACAATCCTCATAGCATTTCTTAGATTTTCATGCATTTTGATCATTTTACCCCTTCCCGTAATTGTATTATAAAATCGGTGGTTTACGAGAGTGAGCGACACGGTTTTTGAGGTGGTTAATTGAGTTCAAAATAAGATTTTTGATTTTGGAAGGTTTTAAAGTTGATAGGGCTGACTTTGGTCAACATTTAAAGTTTTAGACGTAGTATGAGAATTCTGTCAGTTTCTTTTACTTCGAAATGCCATTTTTGGGTTGGTAACGCTATTGGTTTGGGTCCCAAGATGTTCGATTGCATTTTGAGTCACTACCTAGAAAGTTGGTAAATTATGACCTAGAGATGACTTTGGTCTGATTGAATCCTGAGGGTCTATTTGGGTGATTTTTGTTTTTATATTTAGTTGCTGATGCAGCCCACCACCTTTCTTAGCATTCGTTAAAATTCTGTTGCGATTGGGGAAAGGAATCCTTCAATATTGCAATCGCAGTAGGTAGATCACTATCGCGGAGAAGAGGTAAGAGGGGTTCGGGTCTGGTTCGAATTTATTCATAACAAATGCGATTGGGCCATCACAAATACGATGGGATTGGACCAGTCAGTGTCGCAATCACGAGGGTATTGACCGCGATCGCGATGAGTAAACACTGGACCATTTTTAAAATGTTATTTTTGAACCCTAAACCCCATAACTCGATTTAAAGCTTTGAAACTGATTTTAGGGAGAATCAAAAGAAATTTTTAAGATTTCTTTATCGGGTAAGTTTCTTATACGACTTTTACTCATTCTCCAATGATTATTTCATGATTTCACCTTCAAATTTTAATTTTTCAACTTGAAATTTTGGGATGGAAAAGTTAAAAAATGGGTTTTAAAATGGTTTCAAGGTCGATTTAACTCCATTTTTGATGAAATTACAGATTTAATCTCATTAAGTTATGGTTAAATTGATTTTACACTTAACTTTCAGTTTTTTTCTTGTGGGATTGGGGTTGACTTTTGTGTTATATTTTTGGACCGAATTAGAATCTTAGCAATATGGGTTTGTTAGACCCGTGTTTACTTCTAAATCTGGTTTTGATAGATTAGGCATATTCTAAAGTCGTTCGAAAGGGGAAGGTAAATTTGTGATCGATAGAGACTTTTGATTTGACTTTGAGGTAGGTTCTAACTTAACTTTCTTCGGACTTTATTTGAGTAGAGAGTTATCATGTAAAACATGCTATGGATTGGGTGATCTAGTAATTTAATGTGGCGTATAAGATAGATTATTATGGATCTTATTCTATCATCTTTATTTGTGGTGTATTTTGAGATATTGAGTCAATCTTACCTACCACAGATGGGTTAGGGTAGGTGTCATCACAATCCATGGGATTTTAGGTCATAATAAATTAGTATCAGAGAGCTAGATTTACCAGTTTCATGAGTACAAGAGCAAGTGTCTAGTAAAGTCTCATGGATAGGTATGATAACATCTATATCTATCTTCAAGAGGATATGTGACATTCTTAGGAAAGATTCTACTCTTTTATTCCTTATCATGCACATTTGTTAATTTCTTGATTTCTAAACTTTATATTTTATTATGTTAATAGATGGTGAGGACGAGATTACCTGCTATTGAGAAAGACGTGGTTGTACCCACTGTTAGGGCTCCAACAAGGGGTTGAGGTTGTGATAGAGGTAAAGCATGAGGTGCAGAGGTAGAATGTGAGGTGCAACACCAGCTAGAGGACATTCCAGGAAGGCATCTATTAATCCAGATATTGAGTTTGAGGGTGTAGCTTATCAACCAGAGGGAGTTGGGCCAGCCCGGGTTCCACATGGCTTCATAATGACCCTAGTATTATGGGATACTATGGTTTGAATCTTGAGTTATTTAGAGGGTATGACTCAGACAAAAGCTCTATGTGTCACTCCTGATGGATGTTAGACTAGAGAGGGTTTTCAGTTACCAGTTCATGGTTTTCAGACTCTCGAGGCACATCCAGCTGTTAATATAGCCCCATACATTGATGTTTTGCAGTCAAAATTGTTGCTCTATCGATTATGTCTAGACCAGTGATGACAGTAGATAAGCAAAAATGTTTAATAGGTTTGCAAAATTGAGTCCTCCCAAGTTTACTAGTGCACCTGAGGAGGATGCACATGAGGTCTTAGTTAATTGTTAGGAGAGGTTGCTTAACCTCGATTTGGTGTAGTCTTTTGTTATGGATTTTACTACTTTCTAGATGAATAGGGTAGTAAAATATTGGTGGATATCTTATTTGGGTTATAGGCCAGTGGGTTCCCCTCCAATGACATGGACACAGTTTTTTGAGGTTTTTCTTATGAAGTATGCTCCTCACAGCATGAGAGAGAGATTGAGAGATGAGTTTGATGATATAGAGAAGGGTACTATATCGGTTACCAATTACAAGACTAGATTTCATGCCTTGATGAGTATTTTGACAAAGAAGGATCGGGTTAGGAAGTTGTTGAAGGGATTGATTACCCCTCTTTAGTTGGTGACTACCCGGGGCACTTTCCAGCAGATTGTGGACCATACCAAGAGCATTGAGGGTATCCATTGTAGGTCCTATAAAGGTAGTGATAAGAGGGTTTGCAGACATGGTGGTTTTATTGGTTCATAATATAGGAGCAGAGGTTTCTCCGATAGGGGTCATTGATTCCAGCCTAGTAGACCAGTTAAAGAATCATTACATACTCCAGGTGATAGTTATTCTCAGTATGGTAGTTAATGTAGTTAGAGTTTAGGTCAGACATCCAGAGGTTCTTATTCCTATTTTTGGGTCATGATGGGTATTCTAGTTCTTCTGAACAGACACAACCTTCCATTTTTTGCAGAGGTTAATTTTATTAAGGTGAGTTCTACCACCTTGTAAGGTATTTCCCCAAGCATGGGCAGAGTCATCAACAATAAGTTTCTCAGATGCAGACTTACAGGACACCGACACCATAGGCTAGAGGAGGTGCACAGGGTAGTAGAGGTTGATCTCAGGTTGTTTGGGGTAGAACCCAGGTGGCTCATGGTAGTAGTCGTGGAGTTACTCAGTCCAGTGGCGGACGTGGTTAGTACAATGTATTCTCAGGTAGACCTGAGGTAGATAGCTCTAATGCGATTATCACAGGTATCATCCCAGTTTGCCATCAGCCTGCTTTAGTATTATTTGATCTTGGTTCTACTTTCTCCTATGTGTCTGCTTTTCTTTGGGTGTTGATGTTGTGTGTGAGGCCCGTATTTTACCTATTTGTGTTTCTACCTTAGTAGGTGATTCTTTAGTGGTGGATCGAGTGTACCAATCCTGTGTTGTGACTTTGTTGGGATATGATACTTGGGTAGATTTGATTATTCTAGACATGGTAGATTTTGATGTAATTTTAGATATGGATTGGTTCTCTCTATATCATGTTTTCTTGGATTTCCATGCCAAGACAGTTACCTTAATTATGCTGAGTATGTTGAGGTTAGAATGGAAGGGTACTACGGGTTCATATCCTAAAGGGGTTATATCCTTTATTCAAGCTCCAATAGATAATGGAAATGAGGTGTCTTTTCTTTTTGGCATATGCGCGTGATACTAGTGATGTGGATTCCGTAAGGGTGGTTAGGGAGTTCATGGATTATTTCCTTCTAATTTTCCATGTTTTCCTCCAGACAGAGATATTGACTTTGATATTGACTTGGAGCTGGGCACTAAGCACATCTTTATTCATCCTTATAGGATGGCTCCAGCTGAATTAAAGGAATTGAAAGACCAAATACTGGATTATTGAGTAAAGGGTTTACTAGACCTAATGTTTCACCTTAGGGTGATCTAGTGTTGTTTGTGAAGAATAAAGTTGTGTCTATGAGTATATGTATCGACTATTGGTAACTGAATAAGGTGACTATCAATAATATGTATCATCTTTTGTGTATTAATGATTTACTTGATCACCTTCAGGGTGCTTCGGTGTTTTCGAAGATTGATTTGCGATTCGGGTATCATCAGTTGAAGATTAGGGCCTCAGATGTCCCTAAGACAACTTTCATGACCCCACATGGTTATTATAGTTTCTTGGTATATTATTTGGGTTGACTAATTCCCCAGCAATGTTTATTGAGTTAATAAATAGAGTGTTTTGGCCTTATGTGGATTCTTTTTTTTTTATTGTGTTCATCGATGATATCTTAGTGTATTCCAAAAGTAAGGAATATCATGTGAAGCATTTGAGAATTGTGCTTCAAAGGTTGAGAAATGAGAAGTTGTATGCTAATAGATCTCATAGTGTGAGTTTTAACTAAGTTCTGTGTCATTCTTGGGGCATGTTACCACCAAGGATGGTATTATTATTGATCAGGCCAAGGTTGAAGCATTTCATGATTGGTCTACCTACTTCTCTTAACGAGATTCATAGTTTTAATTGGTTCGCTGGCTATTATAGACAATTCATACATGTAATACCCCGTACCTTACGACCCTACTTGCTTGGTGATCTAGGGAGCATTTATATGTCGTATTTGAACCATGTTTACCTTAGTTTTGAGAGCAATAAGTGCATATTTTGTATTGGTTTTGATGGACTATTGATTTTGTACTAACGTCCGCAAAGAAAAGTCGAAGAAAGGAAAAAAAATCAAATTTTTTAGGTCAGGCGCGCCCAGAGGCGTGCCAGGCCGCTTTCTGCCAAAATTTTTATGGCACAGGCAGCAAAGGGGCGCTCCCACGGGGGTACCAGGCCGCTCAGGCTCCCCTTTTCAGGAGCTGAAATTCATCTAAGTCTCAGGGGTGCCCAGGGGCGTGCCGGGGTGCTTTTTGCCAAATTTCTTCTCCGATTATTGGTCTATAAAGAGGACTCTTGGGTTATGGTATCATTATTCCATCGTAGTAGGACTACTCTTGAGCGAGTTTGGCATCCAAGTTAGGGTTAATTCGTCATCATAATTATTTTATCAAATTATGTTAAATTAAGCCAAGAGTAGCAGAAATTGCTTATTCTTGGGATTGAGGCTACGGACATGAATCTCGTGAGTGGAATATTGTCGTAACATTTATGGAATTATTTAAACATGAGATTTTTGGGGAATTATACATCGAATTTAGTGGGCTAAGTTAACATGTGTTAATGGGCTCAATTTAAGGCCCAAAATGGATTAAAAGACATGGCCCAAAAGGGCAAATAACCCATTCTTCCATGTTGACCAAGTAAACATGGCATTTAATGCCAAGAGTTGGATAAGGATGACTTGAGGGCCTATATAAAGTGAAAAAATCAGATTTTTATTCATTTAAACACACATGCCATTTCTAGAATTTTCAAGATATTTCCTTTTGGCTCTCAAAACCCTAAGTCATCTCTTTGGACAAGATCATCATTTTTCAAGTTTGGGTAAGTGATTATTCTTGTGTTTTAGTATATTATATGCATGAGAGATGGTGTAGATCATGATGGTTATGTCTAAAAGTGTGAGTAGTGCACTTTTGCTTTTTGTTAAAAGATGTGTCATCTATGGGATTTGAACTTGAAATGAGACTTGAGGTTTTGATAGAAGTGAATGGTGTGGATGAAATATCAACATGTATGGTGTGTTTATGTATTTAACTTGTTTTTTTTCTATATGTATAACTTGTGGGATTGTTGTCATGCAACATATTGAGATGACTTGATGGAGTAATTGTGATGTTGTGTTGATGGAGAAGTGTGAAGTATGAACTTGGTGTGACATGCTATTGGTTTATGATGTCTTCATCAATGTATGGAATGTTGTGGTATTGTTGGTATGATAATTCCATGAATGGTATTGTAAGGGGTGAAATGACGTTATAGGGCAATCATGTAACTTATTGTCGTCTTATGTGCATGTAAGATAGTTAGTTATTAACGTGAGCTCTGCTATGTACTTGTGTTGTAATGTGAAATGTAAGGAAGGAGCTGGATTGTTGTATTCACATATAGGATTGTGTATTCATATTGGCAAGATAAGGTATGTAAGGTTACTCTTTTCGTATCCTTCTGCAGCACATAGTGTTCACATTGCAATTGTACTTGTTCCATTCCGACATGTTCTAAGGTATCTCATTTCAGGTTGTCATCTATTGTTATTCACATGTTCCTTATTCATTGATCAATTGTTATTCATGTGTCACATAACTGTGGATAAGGCTCTAAAGTTCCAATAATGTTATGGTCTAAAGTTCCAATAATGCTATGACTACCAACGTATCACTCTCATAGAAGTAAAGAAATGAAGGAGTGTATTGCTCTTATAATGAAAGAATGAAGTAATGTATAATTGTCAGTATATTCTTGAGTAACATCCCAGGGGCAATATCAAATCCTAGCATGGGTTATCATAATCACATCCCAGGGGCGACATAAAATCCTAGCATGGGTTAATCACATCCCAGGGGTTAGAATACCTAGCATGGGTTAATCTCATCCCAGGGGCGATAGAAAATCCTAGCATGGGTAGAACGATTAATCTCATCCCAGGGGCAACAGAAAAGCCTAGCATGGGTAGAACGATAAAGATGAATGAACGTAAAGGCAAAGAAAGTAACGAATGTAATGTACATGTTTCCACACATACAGAAAGATGGTTTATCCATATTGGATATTCTCTTATATTTGATTCCATTGAGGTACTTATATATCATACAATATATACTCAGTACATTCTTCGTACTAACGTCCCTTGTGGGTCTTACCTTACTTGCTGCAGGCACAGGTGCTAGTAGACCTTCACAGTAGGTTGCGGGTCATTTGCAGACCATTGGTGAGCTCCGTTTGGTTTGAGGCTTTTCGAGTTGCATGTGTACATTTGTTTTGGTATTGTAAACGTTGTATAAAGTGGGGACTTATCCCGACTTTAGGATAGTTATGTATATGCATCTGTTAGAAGCTTTGTAGACGTATGTGAGAATATGAATGTAAGGGATGAATGTCCATTTTGACTTGATGGCCCTAACGACCAAGTTTCATATATAGCACATGTTTCCATGACTTTCGCTATTAGCGTCTTGTATCTATACGTGATGGTGATGTTTCTTGAATGACATGCATACGAATGGACACGGATGAAGATTGGTTCTCTCGGGCCTTATCGGCTTCGGGTGCCAGTCTGCCCCGTTGGAATTCGAGGCGTGACAATACAGGCTTCTTTTCTATTGCGTCTTCTTTTCCTAGATGACTCAATAGAATGTTGCTTTTTAGTGGCCCGATGAGTGTGTGGAGAGCTTCCAAAACCTCAAGACCTTATTGACTTCAACACCTATCTTGACTTTACCTGTGGAAGGTGAAGGTTGAACATATTATGATGCTTCAAGGGTTGGCCTTAGTGGTGTTTTGATGCAGAAGGGAAAAGTGATAGCTATGCTCTGAGGCAGTTAAAGACCCATGAGAAGAACTACCCCACTCATGACTTGGAGTTGGCAGTATTTGTGTTAATGTTGTGGCGGCATTACTTATATGGGGTTCATTGGCAGGTGTTCACTGATCATTACAACCTTTAGTATATTTTCATCCAAAAGGATTTGAATTTGAGGCAGCGCAGGTAGTTGGAGTACTTGAAGGATTATGACTTGACTATTCTCTACCATCAATTTTCTTCTGTATAGTAAAATGCCGATTACAAGACAAGATAGGGGCAAAGATAAGAAGGTAGAGATGCTTGCCGGAGAAGGAACTAGTAAATCACCACCTAACTAAGCTAGTCAGGGTGGTGCTAAAACTGAATTTACATCACGGGCTTCTTCTACTTCTCCTACTCCAGAAAAGCCGAGAAGGAGAGAAGACCCTGCCGAAACACCTGTTAATTCTACTGAGCAGGATATAAGGAATGCGATGCACCTGTTGACTCAGATAGTCATTGCACAAAACCAAGGACAGGTTGGTCCAATGTTTGCACAAAAATGGGGTAATCAAAGGCAAAGGAGAATGGCACAAGACTTTGAAAGAGGGCCATCAAAGAGGGCTAGGTCCATGGGACAGTTCATGACGTCCCAAGGAGAATTTAGGTCTCGGGTGTTTAACAGACCGCCTAGACCATTATTTCCTCAGTCTATAGTAAATGCTCTACCTCGATCCCAAAGGTTTCGAGGCAATCAGATTGGGCAAAGAAGTGAGATTCAGGATTCGTGGACAGTGGGGTATCAAGCACAAGGAAGTAGGAGCCAACCGAAGTCTCCTCGTCAGCCGTGTCCACGCTGCGGAAGGTTTCATTTAGGTGAATGCCGGTTGGGGATGAATGTTTACTTTTGGTGTGGCATGTTGGGGCACAAGGTGAAAGAATGCCCACAAAAGAGCACGGGTGGAGGTGAAAGAGGAGCAACTAGTGCTAGTGGAACCCAGAACCGTACCCACACCTTAGCGGATCGACAGAATTTGGAGCCTTCTCCTGATGTAGATACAGGTACACTATTTGTATTTTGTTTTACATGAGGTATATGCATTGATTGATCTGGGTTTTACCCTATCACATGTTACGCCTTTGATTGTTGAGGAAAAATAAATAAAAGACCACCAGAATTATTAAGTAAGTCAATTGAAGTATCTACACCAGTTGGTGAATCTATCGTTGCAAAAAGAGTATATCGTAATTGTGTAGTAACTGTGTGTGATCATGATACGTTAGCCGATCTTATTGAACTGGAAATGGTGGATTTCGATGTCATAAGGGGTATGGATTGGTTGGCTTCTTGTTATGCCACGGTAGATTACCGATCTAAGAAAGTACATTTTCATTTTCCACAAACGAATGTTCTTGGAGGGAAGGGTAATGTAGGGGCACCGAGAGTAAAATTTATTTCTTATCTTAAAGCAAGGAAAATGATAGCCAAGGGGTCTATATGTCACTTAGGCAGAGTGAAAGATACTGATGTGGAACCACTAACTCCTCATTCGGTTTCAATGGTCAATGAATTCCTTAATGTATTTCTAGAGGATCTTCCAGGTTTACCTCCAGAACGAGAAGTAGAGTTTGGTATTGATGTAATTCCAGGCACTTAGCCTAGACGGGAATTAAAGGAGCAATTAGAAGACTTGTTGGACAAGGGATTTATAGGGCTTAGTACGTCCCCTTGGGGCGCACCAGTGTTAATTGTATGGAAGACAGATGGCACGTTGAGATTGACACTTGAATAAGGTGACAGTTAAGAATAAACATTCCCTTCCCAGAATTGATGAGTTACCTAACCACTTACAGGGTGCCAAATTCTTTTCAAGGATTGACCTGAGATCTGGATATCATCAGGTAAGGGTTAGAGAAAAAGATATACCCCAGAAAGCTTTCTGAATACGGTATGATCATTAGGAATTGTTAGTGATGTTATTTGGACTAACAGATGCACCAGCTATTTCTATGGATTTGATAAATAGGGTGTTCAAGCTATTTCTAGAGGTGTTCATGACAGTGTTTATGGATGATATTTTAGTTTACTCAAGATCACAAGAAGACCATGCTAATCACCACGACAGGTGTTACGAATTCTTCATGACCGTAAGATATATGCAAGATTCTCTAAATGTGAGTTTGGTTAAAATCCGTAGCATTATTGGGTCACATTGTATAGGATGAAGGACTAAGGGTTGATACCCAAAAGATAGAAGCAATGAAAAAAATTGGTTGAGGCCTACGACGCTTACAAATATTCATAGTTTTCTTGGATTGGCTGGTTATTATAGGTGGTTTGTTGAGGGATTTTCTTCTATATCTACACCCTTAACAAAGCTTACACACAGGGCAGTCAAGTTTCAGTGGATTGAAGCATATGAGAAAAGTTTCCAAGAGGGAGAAGATAAATTAACTTCCACACCCGTATTAGTACTTCCAGAAGGCACAGAAGGGTATACAATATATTGTGATGCAGTATCCACTACTTGTACGGGGTTCACGTTGACATAGATATACTGATCATAAAAGTTTACAATATATATTTACGCAGAAGGATTTAAATTTGAGGCAGCGGAGGTGGCTTGAACTATTGAAAGACTATGATATCGATATTCTATATCATCCAGGGAAAGCGAATGTGGTGGCCAATGCATTAAGCCACAAAGCAGTAGGAAGCACTATTGGACAGTTGACGAAAAAGCAAGACCTAGTCAAAGATCTACATCAACTAGCCAGCTTGGGAGTTCACCTTATTGAATCTCCAGATGAAGGGGTTATTGAGAAAAATGCAGCAGAATCTTCATTAGTAGCTGAGGTGAAAGAGAAGCAGTATGTAGATCCTATGCTATTGCAGTTGAAAGAAAATGTACAACAGGGTCTGACAAAGGCATACGATCTTACGCAAAAGGGAGTACCTCAATGCCAAGGTAGATTATGTGTACCGGATGTAGATGAGCTGAGGAGATGAATTATGACAGAGGCGCATCATTCATGATATTCTATTTATCCGGGAGCTACCAAAATGTACCATGATTTGAAGGAAATGTATTGGTGGGGAAACATGAAGAAGAACATTGCAGAATTTGTAGCTCAATGCCCGAATTATCAACAAGTAAAGGTAGAGCATCAGGAATTGTGGGGTTACATGCAATGTATCATTCTTCCAGTCTGGAAGTGGGATATGATTAATATGGATTTCATCACAGGTTTGCCTCGTACACTGCAGAAAGTTGATTCTATATGGGTTATAGTTGACAGGGTTACCAAATCAGCGTATTTCCTACCAGTCAAGACCACCTATACAACTGAAGATTATGCAAGGTTGTATGTTAAAGAGATAGTACGATTGCATGATATTCCAATTTCCATTATATCAGACAGAGGAGCACAATTTACCGTGCATTTTCAGAGAGCTTTTCTACTTGGGTACACAAGTGAATTTGAGTACGGCTTTCCATCCTCAGACAGATGGACAAGCAGAACGTACTATACAAACACTTGAAGATATGCTATGCACGTTGGACTTTAAAGGTAGTTGGGATGATCATCTACCTCTTATTGAATTTGCTTACAGTAATAACTATCATCCAAGTATCAAAATGGCACCTTACGAAGCTTTATATGACAGAAAGTGCAAATCACCAATTGGGTGGTTGGAAGCAGATGAAACTGCTTTACTCGAGTCAGATCGTGTTCATCAAGATATAGAGAAAATTAAGGTGATACAACAGTGGCTACAAATGACCCAAAGTCGACACAAATCATATATCAATGTTAGAAGAAGAGGGTTAGAATTTGCCATAGATGATTGAGTATTCTTGGAAGTTTCACCAATGAAAGGGATAATGAAATTTGGAAAGAAAAGAAAGTTGGCCCTATATAACGTTGCATATGAAATTGTCCAAAGATTTGGGCAAGTTCCCTATGAATTGGCACTACCCCAAGAACTCTCCACAGTTCATCCAGTATTTCATGTTTCGATGCTTCAAAAGTGCATAGGAGATCTATCGCGTATTGCTCCCATTGAAGATGTATAAGTTACGGAGGATCTCACCGATGAAGAAATACCGATTGCTATTCTGGATAGACAAGTGAAAAGGTTAAGAAATAAAGACATAGCTTTCGTAAAGGTACTTTGGAGAAATCAACAAGTAGAAGAAATCACATGGGAAGCCAAAGAAATGATGAAGTCAAAGTACCCGTATTTGTTTCACACGGAATAAAAAGTTCAAAATGCGGAAGAAGAGTAATAACAAGTAAGTATCTATAAGCATTATGTGTATATAACAGGGCTAATAACAGAATTCATGGAACATGTGTTATATATATACATATGTGAAACTTGGCTGTTGAGGCCATCAAGTCAAAGCGTCATGTATCATCTTACATTCATACACCCACACGCGTCTACAAAAGCCTCTAACAGATGCATTTACCAAAACCAACTAAAAGTCGGGACAAGTCCCCGCTTTATACAACATATACAAAACCAAAACACATGTACAACTGTGACTCGGAGAAGCCCCGAACTAACGGAAGCTCACCAATGATCCGCAAGCAACTGACAACCTACTGTGGAGGCCTACTAGCACCTGCGCCTACAACAAGTAAGGTAAGCCCCACAAGGGATGTCAGTACGAAGAATGTACTGAGTATGTAAGGCTCATAAGAAACTGTATAATATGTAGATACGTCAATGAACTCAAATACAAATGAATAACCAATATAGATAAGTCACTATTCTGTACTTTGGAAACCATGTATGTTGCATTAATTTCTTTGCTTCTTTACTTCTAAGCTTTGTTCATCGTCACTTGTGTCACTACGTACCCGGGCCCCGACTGATCAGTGGGTCCTTACATAACATCGCGTTATGTTGGGATCGGCTCGAGCTAGGCCTATGCCTCTAGAGATACCACCCATGAATCAATATATCGGGCTTGGCTCGATCTAGGTTTTACCTCTAGAGCTGCCACCCATAAACCAACATATCAGGTTCGGCTCGAGCTAGGTTATTACCTCTAGATCTACCCCCTGTCAGGATCGGTTAGAGCTAGGCTTATGCCTCTAGGACTGCCCCCTGATCCAATAATCTGGGGATCGGCTTGAGCTAGGCTTTTCGTCCCCAAAGCTACCACCCATACTCAATCATTAACCACATATATGCATTACTTCATTCATTACTTTGAGATTGATACAATGATAGTCATAACTTTATTTGAAGCTTTGGATCAATAATCAATGAGTGAAAGACATGTGAATAAATATTATTGGAAACATAGCCTTATTGGAAACACAACACTATTGGAACCATTGGACAATAATCAATGAACAAGATACATAAGTACAACCACTATTGGAACTTTGGAACACAACCTTATTGGGCTTTTGAAACATTATCAATGCATATGAGACATGTGATTCACAATTGATCAATGAGTAGGAAACATATGATATTGACAATTGGTAACCGGATATAGGATACTTTAGCACATTTCGGGATAGGACAAGTGCGATGTCAATGTGAATGCTATGTGCTGTAGAAAGATACGTACAAAGTAACCTTACATACCTTGTATTCTCAATATGAATATACAATCTTAAATGCGTATACAATCATACCGCTCCTTCCTTATGTTTCACTCTACAACACAAATACATAACGGAGTTTACATTAACCACCAACTACCTTACAAATGCATATGACGACAATAAGTTACATGTTTGCCTTAAAAATGTCATTTCCCCCTTTACAATACCATTCACAACATTGTCATTCCAAAAATACCCCAATCATGCCATACATTGACCACAAAATCATATACCAATAGCATTTCACAACAAAGTTTCTCCTTTACACTTTCTCATAAACACCATATCACAATTAATCCATCAAATCACCTTAATACACCTCATATCACATATCGGCCAAAATCCCATAATTTACACTTATAAAAAAATAACAAGTTTAATAACATAATCATACCATACATGTTCATATTGCATCCATACCATGCTCTTTCATCAAAAACACAAGTCATATTTCATATTTAAGTTCCATGGATAACACATCTTTTAGCCAAAAAGCAAGAATGCATTATGTACACTTTTTGACATACCCATCATGATCTACATACTCTCCCAAGCATATAATATACTAATCCATAAGAATAATCACTTACCCAATCTTGAGAAATGATGATCTTGCTCCAAAAGATGGCTTAGGGTTCTTAGGGTTTGAGATATATGTTTGAGAAAATATCTAAAAGGCATGAGAGTTCCAAATGAATAAAATCTGATTTTTGGGTCTTTATATAGTCCTTGGGTTCATCCTTATCCACTCTTGGCATTTAATGCTATGTTTGGCTTGGTCAATGGAAGAATGGGTCATCTGACCCATTCTTGGCCCATGCTTTCTTCCTCATTTTGGGCTTTTATTGAGCCCAAATCACTTAACCCAATAAAATAAATAATTTCTCATAGTTAAATCATTTCATACGTGATACAAAAATATTCCCACTCACGCCATTTATGTCCGTAGCCTCAATTCCAAAAACAAGTGATTCTAGCCACGTATGGCTTATTTTGACCGAATAGGTAAAACCGTCATTTGGATGCCAAATTCGTCCACGAATAATATTATCAAATGGAATGCCAATTAATTCAATTATTCCATGTATAGGCTCGTGGTTGTAGAAGAAATGTGGCAAAAAGCGGCCCAGTACGTCTCCGAGCACCCTTGGGACTTAGAAAAATTTCCAACTTTTGAAAGGTGCGCACAAGCAGCCTGGCACGCCCTTGGGTGCTCCACCTTGCTGCCTGTGCCCAAAAAATTTGGGCAATAAGCGGCCTGGCACGCCCTCTGGCTCGCCTGACCCTTATTTTTTTTAAAAAAAATTCGTTTTCGACTTTTCTTTGCGAGTTTGGTTAGATACTTCAAGTTCTATTCTTTAACTTACTTCTTACCTTTAATATCCTTTGTTTGGAGGTCCTCCAAGCCTCATTTTTAACCCCACAAATGTTCCACGAAGTCACAAAACACATCCTACGAAAGTCTAATCATATGTACGAGGGCCAATATCAACTATCTCATCAATAACCTTACAAAATTCATACTTGTGGCTCTCGACACGTAAGTAAACATTGTTCAACGTCATCAAGTAGGGTCGGGAAGGTACGGGATTTACATTCTTCCCCCCTTAGGAACATTCGTCCTCGAATGTTAACAATATCGTTTCAATTACAACAAATGCATCTCTATATTATCATACATATACATAAACACTTAATGCTCATAGGTACTTACTTGTTATTGGTCCACTTCCGCATTTTGAACGTTTTCTCCCATTTGAAACAGATGAGGGTATTGGGATTTCATCATTTCTTCAGCTTCCCATGTGATCTCCTCTACTTGTTGATTTCTCCAAAGGACTTTTATGGAAGCTATGTCTTTATTCCTCAACCTCTTTACTTGTCGATCTAGAATAGCAATGGGTACCTCTTCATAAGTAAGATCCTCCGTAACTTGGAAATCTTCAATGGGAACAATACGAGATGGATCTCCTATGTATTTTTGAAGTATCGAAACATGAAACACTGGGTGGACTAAGGAGAGTTCTTGTGGTAGTGCCAACTCATACGCAACTTGCCCAAATCTTCTAATAATTTCATATGGGCCTATATAACGTGGACTCAATTTTCCTTTCTTTCCGAACCGCATTACCCATTTCATCGGTGACACCTTTAAAAATATCCAATCACCTATGGCGAATTCAAGCCCTCTTCTTCTAACATCAGCATATGACTTGTGGCAACTTTGGGCCGTTTGTAACCGTTGTTGGATCACTTTAACTTTCTCTATAGCCTGATGAACAATATCCGGCCCAAGTAAGCAGTTTCACCCGCTTCAAACCATCCAATTGGTGATCTACATTTCTTTCCGTACAAAGCTTCATAAGGTGCCATTTTAATACTTGAATGATAGCTATTGTTGTAAGCAAATTCAATAAGAGGCAAATAGTCATCCCAACTGCCTTGAAAATCTAACGTGCAAGCTCGTAGCATATCTTCAAGTGTTTGAATAGTACGTTCTGCTTGTCCATCAGTCTGAGGATGGAAAGCCGTACTCAGATTTACCTGTGTACCCAAACTCTGCTGAAAAGATCTCCAAAAATGCGCAGTAAACTGAGCTCCCCTGTCTGATATAACGGATATCTGAATCCCATGTAACCGCACTATTTCTTTACCATATAATCTTGCATAATCCTCAGCTGTATAGGTGGTCTTGACTGGTAGGAAATGCGCTGACTTGGTACGCCTGTCCACTATAACCCATATAGAATCAAATTTTCGCAGTGTACGAGGCAAACCTGTAATAAAATCCATGTTAATCATATCCCATTCCAGACTGGAAGATTGATACGTTCCATATAACCCCCTGGTTTCTGATGCTCTAATTTCACTTGTTGACTATTCGAGCATTGAGTGACAATTCTGCAATGTTCTTCTTCATATTTCCCCACTAATACCCGGATGAATAGAATAGCGTGAATGATACGCCTCTGTCATGATTCGTTTCCTCAGCTCATCTACATCTGGTACACATAATCTACCTTGGCATTGGAGCACCCCTTCTTGTGTAAGATCAAATGCCTTTATCAAATTCTGTTGTACATTTTCCTTTAGCTGCAATAACATAGAATCCACAAACTGCTTCTCGTTCACTTTAGCTATTAAGGAGGATTCCGCTGCATTTTGCACAATAACCCCTTCATCTGTAGATTCTATAAGGCGAACTCCCAAGCTTGCTAGTTGATGTATATCTTTGATTATCTCTTGCTTTTCAGTCAACTGGCCACTAGTGCTTTCTACTGCCTTGCGGCTCAATGCATCAGCTACCACATTTGCTTTGCCTGGATGATATAGAATGTCAATATCATAGTCTTTTAAGAGCTCTAACCACCTTCGTTGCCTCAAATTGAGTTCCTTCTGCTTAAAGATATATTGCAAACTTTTGTGATCAGTATAGATATCAACATGAACACCATACAAATAATGACGCCATATCTTTAAAGCAAAAACCACCGCCGCTAATTCAAGATCATGTGTGGGGTAATTTTTCTCATGTGGCCGCAGCTATCGTGAGGCATATGCTATGACATTACCGTGTTGCATCAATATATATCCGAGGCCAACCTCGAAAGCATCACAATACACTGCATAACCTTCGGTGCCTTCAGGAAGTACTAAAACTGGTGTGGAGGTTAATTTATCTTTCAACTTTTGGAAGCTTTTCTCACACGCATCATTCCACTGAAATTTAACTGCCTTATGTGTAAGCTTTGTTAACGGTGCAAAAATGGAGGAAAAGCCTTCCACAAATCTTCTGTATATCAATCTGTATCCCTTTATTTGACACAATGTGACCCAAGAATGTGACTGATTTTAACCAAAACTCACATTATACAACTTACGCTCACGGAGAATTTGTAACACATGCCATAAGTGATTAGCATGGTCCTCTGGTGATCTTGAATAAACCAGGATGTCATCTATAAATACCATCACGAACACGTCCAGAAATGGCTTAAACACCCTATTCATCATATCCATGAACACAGCTGGTGCATTTGTTAGTCCAAATGACATAACTAAAAATTCATAATGGCCATACCGTGTTCGAAAAGCTGTCTTGGGTACATCTTCTTCTCTAACTCCGACTTGATGGTAACCCGACCTCAAGTCAATCTTTGAAAAACACTTGGCACCCTGTAACTGATCAAACAAATCATCAATTTGAGGGAGGGGATATTTGTTTTTGATCGTTCCCTTATTCAATTGCCGATAGTCGATGCACATTCTTAATGTTCCATCTTTCTTCCGTACAAATAATACTGGTGCACCCCACGGGGACATACTAGGCCTGATGAAGCCCTTGTCCAACAAATCTTTCAACTGCTCCTTCAATTCACGCAATTTTGCTGGAGCCATTCTATATGGGGGAATAGAGATAGGCTGAGTGCCTGAAATCACATCAATGCCAAACTCTACTTCCCGTTCTGGGGGTAAGCCAGGAAGATCCTCTGGAAATACGTCAAGAAATTCATTGACCACTGGAACCGACTGCGGAGTTAGTGGTTCCACATCATTATCTTTCACTCGTACTAAGTGACATATATATCCCTTGGCAATCATTTTCCTTGCTTTCAAATAGGAAATAAATTTTCCTCGTGGTTCCCCTACATTACCTTGCCATTCAAGAACATTTTCTTGCGGAAAACAAAAATACACCTTCTTGGCCCGGCAATCTACCATGGCATAACAAGAGGCCAACCAATCCATCCCCATTATCACATCAAAATCTACCATGTCTAATTCAATGAGGTCGGCCAATGTATCATAACCACACACAGTTACCACACAATTTCGATATGCTCTTTTTGCAACAATATATTCACTAATCGGTGTAGACACTTCAATTGACTTAATTAAAAATTTTGGTGCCTTTGCAAATTTTGCAGCAACCAATGAAGTAACATAGGAAAATGTAGAACCCGGGTCAATCAATGCATATACATTATATGAAAATATGGATAATGTACCTGTGACGACATCAGGAGAAGCCTCTGAATTCTGTCTATCCACTAAAGCATAAGTGTGATTCTGAATCCCACTAGTACTGGCTGCTCCTCTAGAACCCCTACCACGGCCAACAGACTGTACACCTCAACCCAAAGAAGGAACTGATGATAACGACGCAACGGCCGATCCCGCCGGTCATGCTATACCACCCATACTCCTCTGGGGACACTCTTTCATCATGTGTCCTATCATACCGCACCAGAAGCAAGCATTTGTCCCCACTCTGCATGTACCTGAATGAATATGCCCGCAGTGCTGACACTGCTGACGAGGAAAACCTGCTGCTTGTGATCCGTGAACTCCACTACTCTGCCCAGATGTACCACCTCTAGACCCTCGGAACTGAGAGTGAGCACCTGCTGTGGAATAAGAAAATGATGGTCTAGGCAGTCTGGGAAACATTCGAGGCCTAGATCCTCCTTGGGACATCACAGATGGTCGCACCTGCTGTGGAATAAGAAAATGATGGTCTAGGCAGTCTGGGAAACATTCGAGGCCTAGATCCTCCTTGGGACATCACAGATGGTCCCATAGGTCTAGCCCTTTTGGACTGTCCTCTGTCAAATTCATGTACCCTTCTTCTCTGTCTTTGATCTTCCATTTTCTGGGCGAAGGCTTGTATTCTCGCTATGTCCATATCCTTATTCAAGGTAGCAATGGTGCAATCCCTTACCAAATATGGCTCTAATATGTCCACGTATCGATGGACTCTGTTCGTCATCGTAGCCACTACATTTGGAGCATATTGAGCCAAGGAATTAAATTGCAAACTATATTCTCTGACACTCAGATTCCCTTGACGGAGATTCAAAAACTGATCCGCACGAGCCTCACGGATCTCATAGGGAAGGTAATAATCAAGGAAAGCCTCTTTAAATTCTTCCCAATTAGGTGGATTTGCACCAATATCACGAGATTTCTTCCAATCCTCATACCACAATATCGCCTCTCCTTTCAATCTATATGCAGCAAGTTCAACTGTTTCTACCCCCGTCACGTGCATAACTTCCAGAGCCCTCTGAATTTGATCCACGAAGTCCTGTGGATCTGCTTTCGGATCTGACCCAGTGAATATATGAGGGTCCAGTTTTAGGAAATCCTGTGTTCTGCGACTCGCCACTCTAGCCGCATCATCCTCATGTGTCATTGGACCAGCTCGTCCTTGACTTTGTGCTACCACTAACTGAGTCAACATATGTACTGCATTCCTTAGATCCTGATCTGTGGCGTTCATTGGTGGTTCCGCGGGTACTTCTCTACCGATTGGCTCTTCCGGAGCTGGAATAGTAGAAGAAGACCGCGATAAAATTTCAGCATTTGCTCCACCTTGACTAGCTTAGTCAGGTGGTAATCTACTCATTCCTTCTCCAGCAGGCATATCTACTTGCTTAGCTTTACCTCTACCTTTCCTTGTGATCGGCATTTTTACTATATCAAAGAAAATCAATTCCAATGGTCAGATACAATTCAACTTACAACATTGGCTCTATTACACGATCTAGAAGTGAAGAAAAGAAACAACATCCTAAATGTCCCGTAGCCTCCTACTTATAAATCTGGTGCACAACACATCGATAAGTAAGACTCTACTCAGACACAGCTTTGTAGACACCCTTAGAACGACCTGCTCTGATACCACTTTTGTCACGTCCCGAATCCCATCTGGACGGATTGGCACCCGTAGCCGATAAGGCCCAAGAGAACCAAGCTTTGCTTCTATTCATTCATATGCATGTCATAGGAAACACCACTATCACGTGAGAACATAAAGGTCTACTAACGGAATTCATGAAACATGTGTTATATATATATATATATATACATATGTGAAACTTGGCCATTGAGGCCATCAAGTCAAAGCGTCATGTATCATCTTACATTCATACACCCACATACATCTACAAAAGCCTCTAACAGATGCATTTACCAAAACCAACTGAAAGTCGGGACAAGTCCCCGCTTTATACAACGTATACAAAACCAAAATACATGTACAACTATGACTCGGAGAAGCCCCGAACTAACGGGAGCTCACCAATGATCCGCAAACAACTGGCAACCTACTGTGGAGGCCTACTATCACCTGCGCCTACAACAAGTAAGGTAAGCCCCACAAGGGACGTCAGTACGAAGAATGTACTGAGTATGTAAGGCTCATAAGAAACTGTATAATATGTAGATACGTCAATGAACTCAAATACAAATGAATAACCAATATAGATAAGTCACTATTCTGTACTTTGGAAACCATGTATGTTGCATTAATTTCTTTGCTTCTTTACTTCTAAGCTTTGTTCATCGTCACTTGTGTCACTACGTACCCGGGCCCCGACTGATCAGTGGGTCTTTACATAACATCGCGTTATGTTGGGATCCGCTCGAGCTAGGCCTATGCCTCTAGAGCTACCACCCATGAATCAATATATCGGGCTCGGCTTGTTCTAGGTTATTACCTCTAGAGCTGCCACCCATAAACCAACATATCAGGTTCGGCTCGAGCTAGGTTATTACCTCTAGAGCTACCCCCTGTCAGGATCGGTTAGAGCTAGGCTTATGCCTCTAGGACTGCCCCCTGATCCAATAATCTGGGGATCGGCTTGAGCTAGGCATTTCGCCCCCAAAGCTACCACCCATACTCAATCATTAACCATATATATGCATTACTTCATTCATTACTTTGAGATTGATACAATGATAGTCATAACTTTATTTGAAGCTTTGGATCAATAATCAATGAGTGAAAGACATGTGAATAAACATTATTGGAAACATAGCCTTATTAGTAACATAACACTATTGGAACCATTGGACAATAATCAATGAACAAGATACATGAGTATAACCACTATTGGAATTTTGGAACACAACCTTATTGGGCTTTTGGAACATTATCAATGCATATGAGACATGTGATTCAAAATTGATTAATGAGTAGGAAACATGTGATATTGACAATTGGTAACCGGATATAGGATACTTTAGCACATTTCGGGATAGGACAAGTGCGATGTCAATGTGAATACTATGTGCTGCAGAAAGATACGGACAAAGTAACCTTACATACCTTGTATTCTCAATATGAATATACAATCTTAAATGTGTATACAATCATCCCGCTCCTTCGTTATGTTTCACTCTACAACACAAATACATAACGGAGTTTACATTAACCACCAACTACCTTACAAATGCATATGACGACAATAAGTTTCATGTTTGCCTTAAAAATGTCATTTCCCTCTTTACAATACCATTCACGGCATTGTCATTCCAACAATACCCCAATCATGCCATACATTGACCAAAACATCATATACCAATAGCATTTCACAACAAAGTTTCTCCTTTACACTTTCTCATGAACACCATATCACAATTAATCCATCAAATCACCTTAATACACCTCATATCACATATCGGCCAAAATCTCATAATTTACACTTATAGAAAAATAACAAGTTTAATAACATAATCACACCATACATGTTCATATTGCATCCATACCATGCTCTTTCATCAAAATCACAAGTCATATTTCAAGTTTAAGTTCCATGGATAACACATCTTTTAGCCAAAAAGCAAGAATGCATTATGTACACTTTTTGACATACCCATCATGATCTACATACTCTCCCAAGCATATAATATATTAATCCATAAGAATAATCACTTACCCAATCTTGAGAAATGATGATCTTGCTCCAAAAGATGGCTTAGGGTTCTTAGGGTTTGAGATATATGTTTGAGAAAATATCTAAAAGGCATGAGAGTTCCAAATGAATAAAATCTGATTTTTGGGTCTTTATATAGTCCTTGGGTTCATCCTTATCCACTCTTGGCATTTAATGCTATGTTTGGCTTGGTCAATGGAAGAATGGGTCATCTGACCCATTCTTGGCCCATGCTTTCTTCCTCATTTTGGGCTTTTATTGAGCCCAAATCACTTAACCCAATAAAATAAATAATTTCTCATATTTAAATCATTTCATACGTGTTACAATAATATTCCCACTCACGCCATTTATGTCCATAGCCTCAATTTCAAAAATAAGTGATTCTAGCCACGTATGGCTTATTTTGACCGAATGGGTAAAACCGTCATTTGGATGCCAAATTCGTCCACGAATAATATTATCAAATGGAATGCCAATTAATTCAATTATTTCATGTATAGTCTCATGGTTGTAGAAGAAATGTGGCAAAAAGCGGCCCGGTACGTCCCCGGGCACCCTTGGGACTTAGAAAAATTTCCAACTTTTGAAAGGTGCGCACAAGCAGCCTGGCACGCCCTTGGGTGCTCCACCTTGCTGCCTGTGCCCAAAAAATTTGGGCAATAAGCGGCCTGGCACGCCCTCTAGCTCGCCTGGCCCTTATTTTTTTTAAAAAAATTTTGTTTTCGACTTTTCTTTGCGGGTTCGGTTAGATACTTCAAGTTCTATTCTTTAACTTACTTCTTACCTTTAATATCCTTTGTTTGGAGGTCCTCCAAGCCTCGTTTTTAACCCCACAAATGTTCCACAAAGTCAAAAAACACATCCTACAAAAGTCTAATCACATGTACGAGGGCCAATATCAACTATCTCATCAATAACCTTACAAAATTCATACTTGTGGCTCTCGAAACCTAAGTAAACATTGTTCAAAATCATCAAGTAGGGTCGGGATGGTATGGGGTGTTACATTATACATCGAATTTGGTGGGCTAAGTTAACATGTGTTAATGGACTCAATTTAAGGCCCAAAATGGATTAAAAGACATGGCCCAAAAGGGCAAATGACCCATTCTTGACATTTAATGCCAAGAGTTGGATAAGGATGACTTGAGGGCCTATATAAAGTGGAAAAATCAGATTTTTATTCATTTAAACACACATGCCATTTCTAGAATTTTCAAGATATTTCCTTTTGGCTCTCAAAACCCTAAGTCATCTCTTTGGACAAGATCATCATTTTTCAAGCTTGGGTAAGTGATTATTCTTGTGATTTAATATATTATATGCATGCGAGATGGTGTATATCATGATGGTTATGTCTAAAAGTGTGAGTAGTGCACTTTTGCTTTTCGTTAAAAGATGTGTCATCTATGGGATTTGAACTTGAAATGAGACTTGAGGTTTTGATGGAAGTGAATGGTGTGGATGAAATATCAACATGTATGGTGTGGTTATGTCCTTAACTTGTTTTTTTTCTATATGTATAACTTGTGGGATTGTTGTTATGCAACATATTGAGATGACTTGATGGAGTAATTGTGATGTTGTGTTGATGAAGAAGTGTAAAGTATGAACTTAGTGTGACATGCTATAGGTTTATGATGTATTGGGCAATGTATGGAATGTTGTGGTATTTTTGGTATGATAATTCCATGAATGGAATTGTAAAGGGTGAAATGACGTTATAGGGCAATCATGTAACTCATTGTCATCTTATGTGCGTGTAAGATAGTTAGTTATTAACGTGAGCTCCGCTATGTACTTATGTTGTAGAGTGAAACGTAAGGAAGGAGATAGATTGTTGTATTCACATATAGGATTGTGGATTCATATTGTGAAGATAAGGTATGTAAGGTTACTCTTTTCGTATCCTTCTGCAGCACATAGTGTTCACATTGCAATTGTACTTGTTCCATTCCGACATGTTCTAAGGTATCTCATTTCAGGTTGTCATCTATTGTTATTCACATGTTCCTTATTCATTGATCAATTGTTATTCATGTGTCACATAACTGTGGATAAGGCTCTAAAGTTCCAATAATGTTATGGTCTAAAGTTCCAATAATGCTATGACTACCAACGTATCACTCTTATAGAAGTAAAGAAATGAAGGAATGTATTACTCTTATAATGAAAGAATGAAGTAATGTATAATTGTCTGTATATTCTTGAGTAACATCCCAGGGGCGATATAAAAGCCTAGCATGGGTTATCATAATCACATCCCAGGGGCGACATAAAAGTCTAGCATGGGTTAATCACATCCCAGGGGTTAAAATACCTAGCATGGGTTATCACAGTCACATCCCAGGGGCGACTTAAAAGCCTAGCATGGGTTAATCACATCCCAGGGGTTAAAATACCTAGCATGGGTTATCACAATCACATCCCAGGGGCGACATAAAATCCTAGCATGGGTTAATCACATCCCAGGGGTTAGAATACCTAGCATGGGTTAATCTCATCCCAGGGGCGACAGAAAATCCTAGCATGGGTAGAACGATTAATCTCATCCCAGGGGCAACAGAAAAGCCTGGCATGGGTAGAACGATAAAGATGAATGAACGTAAAGGCAAAGAAAGTAACGAATGTAATGTACATGTTTCCACACATACAGAAAGATGGTTTATCCATATTGGATATTCTCTTATATTTGATTCCATTGAGGTACTTATATATCATACAGTATATACTCAGTACATTCTTCGTACTAACGTCCCTTGTGGGTCTTACCTTACTTGCTGCAGGCACAGGTGCTAGTAGACCTTCACAGTAGGTTGCGGGTCATTTGCAGACCATTGGTGAGCTCCGTTTGGTTTGAGGCTTTTCGAGTTGCATGTGTACATTTGTTTTGGTATTGTAAACGTTGTATAAAGTGGGGACTTATCCCGACTTTAGGATAGTTATGTATATGCATCTGTTAGAGGCTTTGTAGACGTATGTGAGAATATGAATGTAAGGGATGAATGTCCATTTTGACTTGATGGCCCTAACGACCAAGTTTCGTATATAGCACATGTTTCCATGACTTCCGCTATTAGCGTCTTGTATCTATACGTAATGGTGATGTTTCTTGAATGACATGCATACGAATGGACACGGATGAAGATTGGTTCTCTCGGGCCTTATCGACTTCGGGTGCTAGTCTGCCCCATTGGAATTCGAGGCGTGACAATATAGGCTTCTTTTCTATTGTGTCTTCTTTTCCTAGATGACTCAATAGAATGTTGCTTTTTAGTGGCCCGATGAGTGTGTGGAGAGCTTCCAAAACCTCAAGACCTTATTGACTTCAACACCTATCTTGACTTTACCTGTGGAAGGTGAAGGTTGAACATATTATGATGCTTCAAGGGTTGGCCTTAGTGGTGTTTTGATGCAGAAGGGAAAAGTGATAGCTATGCTTTGAGGCAGTTGAAGACCCATGAGAAGAACTACCCCACTCATGACTTGGAGTTGAAAGCGGTAGTATTTGTGTTGATGTTGTGGCGGCATTACTTATATGGGGTTCATTGGCAGATGTTCATTGATCATCACAACCTTTAGTATATTTTCATCCAAAAGGATTTGAATTTGAGGCAACGCAGGCAGTTGGAGTACTTGAAGGATTATGACTTGACTATTCTCTACCATCTGTGAAAGGAAAATATAGTGGTGAATTCCTTAAGTAGAAAGGCAGTAGGCATAGGTTGTATTGCTTTGTTAGTAGATAAGGAGTGACCTTTGGCCATGGATGTTCAGTATTCTGCCAATAGTTTTGTGAGATCGAATATTTCCAGCCGGGTAGAGTTCTTGCTTGTGTTGAGGCACGACCACTGTTGTTAGAACAGATCAAGGGTAGGTAGTTCAAGGATGGAAAGTTGTGCATTATTCTGGATAAGGTGTTGAGTCGTGAAACTAAGAAAACAATTCTTGATTCGGTTGGTGTTTTGAGGATCAAGGGTCGGATTTGTGTTTGTAGAGTGGGTGACTTGATTAGACTTATCATGATAGAGGGTCACAATTCAAGGTATTCTATTCATTCAGGTGTGATGAAGATGTATCATTATCTAAAGTAGGATTATTGGTGGTGTGGAATAAAAAGGGATATTGTAGAGTTTATGGCTAAGTATTTGAATTGTTAACAAGTGAAGTATGAGCACCATATACCAGGTGACTTGACTCAGAGGATGCCTATACCAGAGAGGAAGTATGACCACATCACTATGGAGTTTGTGGTTGGTTTGCCTCAAACATTGGGGAAGTTTGACTCCATTTGGATGATTATGGATAGATTGACCAAATCAGCTCATTTGTTCTAGTAACGGTGATCCACAATGCGGAGAAGTTAGCAAAGATCTACACTCACGAATGCACATTTCCACTATTTTAGATAGGGGTACTCAGTTTACTTTGCAGGTTTGGAGTTCTATGCAGAAGGATTGGGTACTCAGTTGGAGATGAACATGACTTTTCAACCTCAGATAGACGGTCAATCAGAGTGTACTATTTAGGCATTGGAGGATATTCTCTGTGCTTGCTGAATAGATTTTAATGGTCATTAGGACTAGTTCTTTTCGTTGGTGGAGATTTTATGCAATAATAGTTATCATTCCAGCATTCAGATGGCAACGTTTGAGGCTTTGTATGGGAGGAGGTTTAGATCTCCAATTGGGTGATTCGACTCCTTCGAGGTTAGACTTAAAGAAAATGTTAACTAGAACACACAATAAAATATTTGTTGTATTTGATTTAATAAATGAGTAAAACTGATACAATGAGCCATATATATATATACAAAGGAATGGCTCTCTTCTAAAGAGTCTAGGCTTTAGTTAACGTGCTCTTATATGCTTAGAGAGTTAAGAGTCCTTCAATACTTAGACTACTTACATGATTATATCGACTAAGTAGTGGAGAGTCCCTAATTAACCAGGTTGTCTTAGATCCCCCTTCAAGCTGGTGGTGGGGTGAGACACAAAATCGAGTTTGGTTCAATATGTTTGGAACTGGAGCTTTGGCAAAGGCTTAGTGAAAATGTCTACTAGTTGTAGTTTTGATGGAACAAACTTTGTTAACATATCTCCTGAAACAACCTTTTCCCGTATGAAATGATAGTCGATCTCGACATGTTTTGTGTTATCCTGAAGTATTAGATTATCCAGTAAGTGTAGTACACTAATATTATCTATGAAAAGCAATAAAGGGCCGGATAAGGTGATACCAATGTCCCCTAGCAGATATGTGATCCAGTTGATGTCCGTAGCTAAGGAGGCTAATAAACGATATTCAGCCTCAACACTTGACTGCACAATAGTGTTTTGCTTCTTAGAGACCAACTAATGTAATTGGAGCCAAGGAAAACACAAGTACCAGATGTAGAATGTGGAGTAACAGGGCAACCTACCCAAACAACATCAGAGAAGCCATCCAAGTTAAGAGAGGATAGTGTCGTGATGCGTAGACCTAAATATGAAGAGCCAATAATATAACGGAGCACCCTTTTTATCCCAAATCAATGAAAATATTTTGGATATTGCATGAATTGGCATAGGAGATTCACTGTATCGAAAATATTTGGACGGGTTAACTTCAAGTATTGTAATGCTCCAACCAAGCTGCAACATTCAGTGGCGTCAACCAGAGAACCAGTGGCATAATAAAGTTGATGTTTCTATGAAAGAGGAGTTAGCTATGCTCTATAATCCAACATGTCTGTACATTCTAGGAGAGTAGTGTCATATTTATGCTGGCTAAGGAAAATACCATTGTGGACCTCAATACCAAGAAAGTAATGGAGAGACCCCAAGTCTTTCATGGGAAAATGGGATTGTAACCTATGTACAGGCTGACACAAAATGGAAGAATGGCTTTCGATTAAGATAATATCATCAACATTTAACAGGAGCAAAACGGTACCTTTATATGAGTGAAGAACAAACAAAGAAGGGTCGACCTTGCTGCATGTAAAGCCAAGGTAAAAAAACAGGAGCTAAACTTATGAAATCACGCTTTTGGAGCCTGTTTGAGTCCATATTGAGCCTTTTTTAAGAGACAAACATGTTTGGGAAGGTAGGATTTGGAAATCCTGGAGGTTGCTCCATGAAAACAGTCTCCTTGAGATCTCTATGCAGAAATGCATTTTTGATGTCTAGTTGTTTAATCTCCCAATTCAAAGTGATGGCAATGGATAAGACAGTACGAATTGTAGTAGCTTTGACAACCGAACTAAAGGTATCCTCAAAATCAACACCCTCAATTTGATTTTATCCTTTAGTAACCAAATAAGATTTAAAGCATTCCATAGACCCACCGACATAGAATTTAGTCTTCAACACCCAACGAGAACCAACCACGTTCATTATAGGCTATCGAAGGAACAATATCCATGTTTCATTCTGTTATAAAGAATGTTTTTCTTCATGTATTGTAGACCACTAATATGGTTTAGACATAGTAGATTTTATATTCTTAGGTTTAGCAGTGTCGGGGTGAGTATAAGCAACAATGAACTGAAAATTAGGATACGTCAAGGAACGTGTATTAGTTTTTATAAGCAGATATTGGACATTATTGGATGGTTAGTGGGTATATATGGAGGGTTCGTAGGGTTCACAGTCAAGTGTGGAAGATCACTACTTGATATGCGAGACATGTCAAACTAGAAGAGTTAGTAGCCGAATCATTTATGGTTGGATTAGATGAGTGGATTGTTGGGGCTAAAGATGAGGGTTGATGACGTCTACATCATACAAATGAGGTATATTTATAGGTGAGAGTTCAATAGAAGTTGATTTTCTTATGCAAGAGCTGGTAGCAAAGTATGCTCGAGAGCTGGCAACATAGTTTACTTGAGAGCTGGCAGCAAATACTACTCGACTGTTAGCACTGAAGGTTGTATAAAAACAACAACAGAAGTAGCAGGGTTGACATCGTCTAGAGTTATATCATTTGCAGATTGTTGTTGATCATGAGGGCCAAGAAACTCCTAAAAAGTATTGAATATTATGTTCTGGGAATCTGTAGGAAGATCATTACTAGAAGACACATAAGGTAACCTTAGTTCATCAAATATTACATGGCATGAGATGAAAACCTTTTTCGATTGAGGATGGTAGCATCAAAAACCTTTGTGAAGAAGACTATAACCAATAAATATACATGGCCATGTTTTTGTTGAAATTTATTCTTATTTGAAATAAGTATTGAAACCCCCCCCTAAACATGGCACGAATTATTACTTTAGTCCCCGAACTATTGACAGCCTTAAAAACACCCCTCTACTTGACAAAGTGAATTTAAAAACACTCGTCTTATACCGCGCGTGCGTATATGTGGAATTTTCTGCTGATGTGGCATACACATAGATATATATAGTAAAAAAAAAAAGAAAAAAAAACATTTAACAAATTAAATTCTAAGAATTAGCAATTAAAGAAGAGAAGAATTTTTTTTCTTTTAAAAAAATTGTTTTTTTTCTTACCCCATCCCATCCCCTACCTAGTACCCCAACTTCCCAACCCCTAAAGATTTTTTTTTAAAATTTTAAAATTATTTTTAAAACAAAATTAAATTTTTTTTCTTACCCCATTCCCCTAACCCTTCACCCTCCCGCAAAACAAATTTCTACCCCACTAATGTGATTACAGACATGGATGAAAAGTTGGGTGGTCAGCCTTACAACATAAGTAAAAGCTTTGAATTTATTGGGGTGATTGAAACTTGTGGTCTTACTGATTTGGGTTTCCATGGTCAGAGGTTCACTTTGTGCAACAATAGAGATGGTGATGATAGAATATGGAAGAGGTTGGACAGGGCTATGGTTATGTAATGACCCTCCATGTCATTTTATCAATTTCTGTGCAGTTCTAGCATTTCGAGTCTACCCACAGTGGCTAATGGTCATTTATGACTTACCAAAACTGTCGGTTCGGTTATCGAACATTTCATTTGGGTTTTAGGCTCATTTCCCTATTTTGGAGCTTTCATTATTAAGGAATTGGTCTCGGAGCAAAACTCTTCGTAAATGATCTCAGATGGAAATTCTAACATCTCCATCAGCTCTGGAACATTAAATTTAGGCTAGGGGGACCTTTGCTTCAGGTCTCGAGGCTTTCGAACTCATTTTGGGCTATTGGGTAGATTTGATCAAAAATGAAACTATGGGTGTGGGGGCCACATTTAATCGAAATGACCTCGGATGGAAATTTGGATGATTCCGTTGAGTCTGATATGCCAAATTTGGTATGGTAGCATAGTTCGTTTGCACACACGGGGTTCTGGATGAATCTCGATGAGCCGGTCAGAGTCCATTTGGACTTAGCTAAATCTGATGCCTCAAGTTGCTGGTGCAGCCGCTTAAGCGGCCAAAGGACCGCTTAAGGGGTAGCCGCTTTAGCGACAAGGCCATCACTTAAGTGATGCTGACCTGTCGATCCATGGTCGCTTTAGCGCCATCTTATCGCTTAGGCAACACCCTAGCCGCTAAAGCGAATCCCGCCTCTCCTGACCTATCGCTTTAGCAATCAATAGTCACTTGGGCGACCCATAGTCACTTTAACGGCACCTGCAGGTGTTAAATCCCCTTCTTCACCAGTTTTTCCCCCTCATTTGTTAATTCTTTTCCTCCATTTTGAGGGCATGGGACATGGGAAAGTGTGAAAAATCATCCATTGAAGCAAAGGTAAGCTATCTCAATGCTCCATGGTCGTTTACCATTATTTTTTCCGGTTAAATTCCATCATTTTCCTTGTAAATTCTTAGAAATTAGGTCTTTGATTCCTAAGATTTGTGGGCTGATTTGAGCCCCTATTTATGTCCCATTTGTGCTCAACTTTTGAGCACACATTCCTTGTCCTTCAAGGGACCACATGACGGATTCAATTTTTGGATTTCGTTAGCGAGCCCCATGGGCCCATTTTTGACTCGATTTTGGGCCCGGAGTTTTATATTGCAATATGAGTCTCATTTTACTCGTATTAACGTATAGATTATGATTTTGATAGTGCGGCGCCATTTTTGGGATCTTAGAACAAGGGCGAGCGATTTATGGACGATTCGAGCTTGCGGTTCGGCATCGAGGTAGGCTTCGGTATACTTTTCTCTATGAGATGGTGTTATGTATAGATTGCATGCTAGGTAGGGATTATAGGATGTGATTATGACTAGTGTATCATGAATTAGCCTATTTAGGTAATTTGGGATAAAAAGGGACCCGAACCTTAGTGTTAAATATTTGTCATGGCCATAGAATCCTATTACCCTCGATTATAAGCATGTTAACCATAGTTTGATATTAAGGATCCTTTTTTTATAAGCTTTACCAGTTTACTTAGTGAATTAGATAGTATTTCCCCAATTAGATCCTTTAGTAACTTTATGCCCTCATTTATGGTAGTTTCCCGAGTTATGAGGAGTTATTATATTGGTTATATGTTGTTGGGCTCGAAGCCTTGGTTACGATGGCAGTTGGACTCCAGGTGATTACTTTATCCCTAAAGAGGACATGATTTTAGATTACAGACGCTTAAGCACTTATGGTTGTATTGTTTAGATACTGGTGATGGCATGCATACTTTTAGGCACATTTATGCTCAGTTCATGGTGAGATTCCAACCAAAACCTTGATATTACTACTTTGTTCTAAAAAAGGGATTTATTCTCAATTTCACTTTTAAAACAGATTCTTTTACAACGGGAATCGTACCACCTTATTTAATGAATTGTGAGCTTTGAAACTAAAAATGTTGTTTTGCAAATTAGACCGAGGTTGATTCTGGTACATTATTAATTTACTCTTTTACCATTACTACTTACTTTGGTCGAGAGAGATTCTAACCCTTTCTATGCTATTATGCCGATTTAGTTTCGAACTTGATCTCGGGCAATGAATTTATAGACTTACACTGTTTTAGTCACGATTTGAGTCTGTGCACTTATTATACTTATATATCTCTCCGATACTAAATAGAATAGAATGACTATGATGATTATTGAATGTCCTGGTTTGGAACCAGATAGTGTATACAGATATCTCGAGTCCCCTAAGGCCCCTTTTGTCTGTGAGCAGTAGTGCCGAAGAAGGATGGTCGCTATTGGTCCTGCCTTTGCGAGCTACTGAGCTGGAGGAGGTGTATACACTTGTTACGTTATGGTAATTGGTACATTATGGCACTCGGATTGGGTATGGTACTACTGATTTATGTTGCATTCATTCATATGCATTGCCTATCACCACTATAATTGTTTGGACCTTGTATCTATCTGTCTTATGGGGGGCTTTATTGGTATAGGTTATGATTGTTGTTTTCTGAGTGCTATCGTGAACCTTTTGGGCTTATGGGGGCTTGGTTAGGTTATTGTTTATCTGGGTTAGCCAATTATTTTAATGTTGGTTATTATGGTTAGTTCGTGGCAGGATTGGTTACAGATTGGTACTCGAGATTGTCGGTACGTCTCTGATTTCCTTTCTTTATTTTGATGAGTTACATTATTGATAGATTACCCCATGATTAGTCACCCTTTGGTTAGAGGTTTGATTATGCTAGTATTAGCTCCCTTACTTGGTTATGATCCTTGAGATGTTAGGTGGACTCCCTCAGGATGTTACCTGTGATTTAGGCCTATATGCATATATATATGTATATATATATATATATATATGGTATTACCGTATATCCCCCTCTTTTCTTTTCTATTCATATTGTATATGTATCATTTGGTCTAGTATTGTTACTATATATCCTTATTTCACTCTTCATTTGTATGTTGTATGGTGATATACGGTATCGCATTTTAGTTCTGGAATACTGCTAGAATAGGATAGTTTATCCTTATTTCCCTATCAACATTATTATGTTTAGTTGCCTATAGTTTACTTTCTTTTCTTACATATTATATATACTTGCATTATTTCTGGAGCTCAGTCGGCCGATGCCTACTGAGTACGTATTTAGTACTTATACTACACTTTTGCAGCCTGCAGATCATAGTACGAGTTCTCGCTGTTGACATGTGCATCGTGCGGAACAGCTATGAATTGGAGATTTAGGGGAGCTCCTGACGTTCAGAGTATTCCTATTCTCCCTCATATTATTAGTTTGATATATATGAATATATATATATATATATATATATATATACTGAATCTGTATTTCACCTGTACTCCCATTATATTAGAAGTTCTTGTACTGGCTCTACCAGGTTTTGGGATTATATTGTCTCTTTATTATATTTTTTTTCTCTGCTTTCTTTATTTTCCTTGGTAGTCCGTTATTAGTTTTTTCGGACTACGTGTTCGCTTACCTACTGGTGGGTCATGGTAGGTGTCATCATGACCTGAGAAATCGAGTCTTGATAGGTTAATGACTTATGGTTGGAAAAGATGTCTTAATCAACTATTACTCATCTATCAACTGTAGAGTCGAATCATTGTCCATTGTTGAAGGAGATTATTCAAAGGCAAGAAATAGTGACCAATTACTTCAAATTTCTTCACTATTGGGTTGATAATCCCAACTTTTTGGACACTGTTAGAGCTTGTTGGAGTAGACCAGTAGAAGGCAACCCTATGTGGTGCTTTCATATGAAGTTGAAAAGAGTTTCTAACACTTTGAGCAATTGGTCCAAGAGTGAATTTGGTGATATTTTTGCTGCTGTCAAAGAGTTTGAAGAAAAGGTTAGAACTGCTGAAGATGATATTCTCAATGACAACACTGGTGAAAATAGAACCAAGCTTAATTATGTGTAGGCTGAATATATAAGATTTCTCAAACTTGAATAATCCATTCTCAAACAGAAGAATCAGCTTCACTGGTTTCAAGAGGGAGATGTTAATTTCAAGTATTTCCATGCTGTTATTAAAGGTAGAAGAAGAAGGCTATTCATTCATAAAACTAGTGTTGAGCAAGGTAATAGTATTGAAGGGGTTGAAAACATTGCCAGGGTTGCTTGTTCACATTTTGAAGGCATCTTTACAGTTGAATAAAAGTTGATAAATAAGTAGGTGATTACTTGTATTCCCAGATTGGTCACTAAAAATCAAAATCAGATGCTACTTAGAGATGCCTACTATGGAGGAGTTGAAAACTATTGTGTTCTCCATGAGTCCTACTTCTGCTGCAGGTCCTAATGGTAAGACTGGAAAATTCTTTCAAGCTTGTTGGGAGGTGATTAATGAGAATTTGTTGGATATGGTTCAATACTTCTTTGGTGGTCATCCCATGCCTAAATATTTTTCATATGCTTGTTTGGTTCTTCTACCTAAAGTGGAGCATCCTAATAAGTTGTCAGAATTCAGGCCTATATCTCTCAGCAACTTCACTAATAAAGTTATCTCTAAGCTTATTTGCCTCAGAATTGCTCCCATTTTGCCTCATCGTATATTAGACAACCAGTTAGGGTTTGTTAAAGGGAGAAATATTTCTGAGAACATCATGCTTGCAGAAGAAATTATTCACAGAATCAAGAAACCAAAGGAAGGTGATAATGTGGTTAGCAAATTAGACATGGCCAAAGCATATGACAGGGTTTCTTGGACATATATTTGTCTTTTTCTGCCAAGAATGGGTTTCGGAGAGATTATTATAGATATGATATGGAGGATAATGTCTAAGAATCAGTACTTAGTTATTTTCAATGGTTCAAGGCATGGATTTTTTCACTCTATTAGAGGGCTCAAACAGGGTGATTCTTTGTCCCCTGCCCTCTTCATTTTGGATGTTCAGGTTCTTTCTAGATTGCTCAACAACCTACACAATCACTACCTCTACCAGGGTTCTACATGGAGAAAAGGGGTCCTCAGGTGAATCATCTTAGGTTTGCAGATGATATCATCATATTTACTTCCACTTGCAAGTATTCTCTAAAGCTTATTATGAAGACTTGACAGACTTATGAGACAACTTCCGAGCAGCTTATTAATAAAGATAAGAGCCATTTTCTGATCCCTAAAAAAGCACATGTTGAGTCTATTGATAGGGTGAAAAGAATTACTGGTTTTTGTCAAAAAGATAGTCCTATCACTTATCTTGGTTGTCCCTTGTTTATTGGACATCAAAGGATTATTTACTACACAGGTATGGTGGCTAAAGTTATATCCAATATCAAAGGTTGGTAAACAAAGATGTTGAGTTATGGGGGAAGAGTAACTCTTGTCAAGTTTGTGCTTCAATCTCTTCCAATTCACATACTTTCAACTATTTCTCCAACTTTTACTACCCTTAAGAAAATTAAGGGTCTTATTACTGATTTCTTTTGGGGATGGGACAATGAGAAAAATAAATACCATTGGGCATCTTGGGAAACTCTTAGCTTTTCTTGTGATGAAGGTGGAATTGGTGTAAAAAATCTTGATGATATTTTCTTAGCTCTTCAGTATAAACAGTTGTGGCTATTTAGGTCCAAAAAAACCTTAGGGGGTGACTTTCTCAGAGCCAAGTATTGTTAAAGGTCAAACCCAATAAGCAAAAAATGGGATACTGGACAATCTCTTACTTGGAAGTATATGCTGATCAATAAAGTTAATGCAGAGTCTCATATTCAATGGCATTTGAAAGCTGGTTCTTGTAGTTTTTGGAGGGATGACTGGCTTGATGTGGTACCTATTGCTCATCACAACAACTTCATTCCTAGACTTGATAATTCTAGAGTTTCTGACTTTCTTATTTATGGCTTGTGGAATGAAGAAAAAATCAGACATCA
Source organism: Capsicum rhomboideum (assembly GCA_031232105.1). NCBI lineage: Eukaryota > Viridiplantae > Streptophyta > Magnoliopsida > Solanales > Solanaceae > Capsicum > Capsicum rhomboideum. The sequence goes on from CP124711.1 coordinate 118,918,721, forward strand.
TGCTCCACAAAATCTAGTTCATCAGATTCTTAGCACATACTTTAAATACCAAGAGGGGGTACCTGATCAAGCTAATTGGACTCTAAATGCAAGTGGAAAATTTTCATGCTCTTCAGCCTGGGATCTGGTAAGGCAAAAGAAGAACAAGACATGGTCTGACTCTCTTATTGGCATAAACATATTCCTTTCAAGACTTATTTTCTTCTTTGGAGAGATCTTAAAGGAAAGTTACCTACAAATCAGAAAATTATCACCTTTGATCACGATCTGGTTGCTTGTTCTTGTTGCTATAGACAGATTCTTGACATTATTGGGCACATCTTTGTTACTGGGAATTTTGCTAGGCATATTTGGAATTTTTTTTTCTGATTGCTGGGGTATTTCCCATGAAATTACTCCATTGAGAAACTTATTAATAAGATGGTGGATTAGTAATCATGATAATGAGGTTTACAAATTCATTCTTCAGGCTACACTTATCTTTATTTTTTTGGAATTTGTGGAAGAACAGATGTGCTAGCAAGTATGGGGGCAAGAAATCTAGTGCTTCTAGAGTTAAATATTCCTCAATCAAGGAGTTAAACTATCACGCCTCAAATCCCATTGGGGCAGATAGGCACCCGTAGCTGTAAGGCCCGAGAGAACTAACCTATGATCATGTACATTCATATGCATGTCATTAAGTGAACAAAAATTCTGCACATGCAGATATAATATATCGATGACGGAAGTCATGTAAAGACGTTCAAAATAGATAGGAGACTTGGTCGTTGGGGCCACAACGTATAAAAGGTAATACACTTCTATGTTTAACTTTACAATGTCTACAAAGCCTCTAAAAGATATATAACCTTGAATAAGGTCGGTCCAAGTCCCCGCCTTATACAACTACTACACAGTACCAAAAATATATACAAATGACTCAAAAATCCCCGAATCAACCTAGAGCTCACCAATAGCCTGCAGATGACCCGTACCCTACTGTGAAGGTCTACTAGCTCCTGTTCCTGCAGCAAGTAAGGCAGGTCCCCCAAGGGATGTCAGTACGAAAGAATGTACTGAGTATGTAAGGCTATAAGTAACTTTATGAAATATAGGAGCTCAAATGGAATCAAATACAAGTGAATAGATAATATTGATATACCATCGTACTGTATATGTGGAACCATGTACATCACATTCATTTCTTTCCTTTTATCTTTATATCAATATACATTATACAATGCCCGGGACCAACTGATCAGTGGTAAATAACATTGGGATCGGCTAGAGCTAGGCTTATGCCCCCAGAGCTACCACCCATGAATCAATAAATCAGGTTCGGATCGAGCTAGGTTTTCACCCCCAGAGCTACCCCATGCATCCAATAATCAATCGGGATCGGCTCGAGCTAGGCTTTCGTCCCCAGAACTACCACCCGTACTCAACCAAATATGCATTACTTCACTTCTTTAATTTTTGTGAGATTGTTACATCGGTGGTCATAAATTTATTGGAGCTTGGAACAATAGTCAATGAATAAGAGACACATGAAAGACCATTGCTAACAAACCTGAAATGAGTTACTTTAAAACATTTCGGAGTGAAAACAAGTTCGGTAACGATGTGAACAATAGGTGCAACCAAAGGATACGGAAACGAATAACCTTACATACCTTATCTTTCCAAAATGTGACTACAACAATTCAGCTCTTCCTTTAAACGTTACTCTACAATATGAATACATAATGGATCTCACATTAAAAGCCAATTACATTACAAGTTCACAAGGCAATAATTAGCTACTTGACGGGAAGTAAAAACTATCCAACATCCCAAACACATGGTATATCATTCCACCTTTGTTTCTAATGCCATATAACTTCATTCCACCCTCCTACAATATAATTGACTGCCTCACAATACCAACAATACCAAAAAAGTCCACACATTAACATAGGCATCACAAACCGATAGGATTTCACACCAAGTTTATACTTTACATTTCCACCTTAATACAACATCACATATTTATTCCATCAATTCACCTAATACCTTTCACAACAATACACCAAAAATAATCCACAATGGTTTCAAAATTCGCTTCAACATCACAAGAAAATATTCTTTTTCCACTACACCACACGTTCCATGCACAATTACGTATAAACATTTCCACAAGTCATACACAAGGAGTAATGAATTAGGGACAGCACCACACTTACAAATACTGAAATTTCATCCATCTAATTCAATTCCTTCAAGACCTTAAGTCCCCTTTCAAGTTTAAACCACATAGAAGGCAAATCCTTTAGTGATTAATCAAAAGTGGACTGCTCAACACTTTTTAAACATAACCAACATGATTTACACAACCTCTTATGCATATAATATATTAATCTATAAGGGTAAACACTTACCAAGGCTTGAAAGTGAAAAATTTGTCCAAAAATCCTTAGGGAAAATTTAGGGTGGCTAGGGTTTTTGAGAGGAGCAAGTATTTGATTGAAAATCTGATTTTTACAAGTGTGTTGTGTAGAAAAATGAGCTTAATTTCAGCCTTATAAATCCCCTCCAAAACGCCTCTCCTTTGGTCATCCTTAGCCAATTATTTGGTCAAAAAGTCCAAGTAGATGATGTGTATACTTGGTCCATTTTTAAATGAATCATCTTCTTTTGGGCCCATGTCTTATTTACTTAATTTGGGCCTCAATTAAGTCCATAAACATAATATTAATTCAACCCAATAAATCTAGAGGGTAATACACCAACTATCTCAAGTTTAAATAATTCCATAAATATTAAGGTAGTCAAATAAGTTCGGAAATGTATGGGGTGTTACGTCCTTCCTCCCTTAGGGACATTCATCCTGGAATGTTAGTAACATTATCCAATCTAAACAAGTTACCAAGTCTAAGTTCATTCTTCATATTATCACATACATATAATACTTATATATACTTACTTGTTATTGCTCCAATTCCGCATCTTGAACTTTCTCTTCAGTTTGAAATAAATGCGGGTACTTAGAATTCATCATTTCCTCGGCTTCCCATGTGATTTCTTCTACTTGCTGATTTTTCCAAAGCACTTTTATAGAAGCTACTTCTTTATTTCTTAACCTCTTAACTTGTCGACCCAGAATTGCAATAGGTACTTCTTCATAGGTGAGATCTCCCATAACTTGTACATCTTTAGTGGGAGCAATATGAGATGGATCTCCTATGCACTTCCGAAGCATTGAAAAATGAAACACTGGATGAACTGTAGAAAGTTCTTGGGGTAGTTCTAATTCATACGCAACTTGACCAAATCTTCGGATAGTATTATACGGCCCTATAAAACGTGGAATCAGCTTTCCCTTCTTCCCAAATCTCATTACCCCTTTCATTGGTGACACTTTCAAGAATACCCAATCACCTATGGCAAACTCTAGTCCCCTTCTTCTAACGTCGGCGTATGACTTGTGCCGACTTTGGGCCATTTGTAGCCGCTGTTGTATCACCTTAAGCTTCTCCATAGCTTGATGAACAAGATCTGGCCCAAATAAGGCAATTTCACCCGCTTCAAACCATCCAATTGGTGATCTACACTTTCTTCCATATAAAGCTCCGTAAGGCGCCATTTTGATACTTGAATGATAGCTATTATTGTAGGCAAATTCAATAAGAGGTAAATGATCATCCCAACTACCTTTAAAGTCCAAAGTGCAAGCTCGTAACATATCTTCAAGTATTTGTATGGTACGCTTTGCCTGTCCATCCGTCTGAGGGTGAAAAGCTATACTTAAATTCACTTGTGTACCCAAACTCCTCTGAAAAGAATTCCAAAAATTTGCAGTAAATTGATCTCCCCTGTCTGATATAATAGAGATTGGAATTCCATGTAGTCGAACTATCTCTTTAATATACAACCTCGCATAATCTTCAGCTGTGTAGGTGGTCTTAACGGGTAGAAAGTGTGCCGATTTGGTAAGCCTGTCAACTATTACCCATATGGAATCAAATTTTCGAAGTGTACGAGGCAAACCTGTGATGAAATCCATGTTGATCATTTCCCATTTCCAGATTGGAAAATCTATACATTGCATATAACTTCCCGGCTTCTGATGCTCTACTTTTACTTGTTGACAATTCGGACAATGAGATACAAATTCTGCAATGTTCTTCTTCATGTTACCCCACCAATACATTTCTTTCAAATCATGATACATTTTGGTGTCTCCCGGATGAATAGAATACCGTGAATAATACACCTCTGTCATAATCCGTCTCCTTAGCTCATCTACATCAGGTACACACAATCTACTTTGTCACTGAAACACTCCCTCTTGCGTAAGATCAAATGCCTTTGTCAAACATTGTTGTACATTCTCTTTCAGCTGCAATAAAATAGGATCCTCATACTGTTTTTCCTTCACTTCAGGTACTAATGAATATTCTGTTGCATTTTGCACTATAATTCCTTCATTTGGAGTTTCAAGAAGACGAACCCCCAAGCTGGCTAGTTGATGTAGATCCTTGACTATACCTTGCTTTTCCGTGAGCTGGCCATCAGTGCTTCCTATTGCTTTGCGGCTTAATGCATCGGCTACCACATTTGCTTTTCCCAAACGATATAAAATATTGATATCATAATCTTTTAGTAGTTCCAGCCACCTCCGCTGCCTCAAATTTAGGTCCTTCTGCTTGAAAATATACTGCAAACTCTTATGATCGGTATATATGTGAACATGAACCCCATACAAGTAGTGGAACCATATCTTTAAAGCAAATATCACAGCTGCTAGCTCAAGATCATGTGTTGGATAATATCTCTCATGTGGTCGTAACTGTCTTGAGGCATAAGCTATTACATTACCGTGCTGCATTAATACATATTCTAAGCCGACTCCTGAAGCATCACAATATACCACATACCCTTCTGTGCCTTCTGGAAGTACCAATATAGGTGCAGAAGTCAACTTATCCTTCAGATCTTGGAAACTCTTCTCACATGCATCATTCCACTGAAACTTGTTTGGCTTGTGTGTTAGCTTTGTCAAAGGTGCAGCAATAGAAGAAAATCCTTCAACACACCTTCTATAATAACTTGCCAGCCCAAGGAAACTACGAATCTCTGTAGGCGTTGTAGGTCTTGGACAATTCTTCATAGCTTCTATCTTTTGACTATCAAACCTTATTCCTTCATCCGACACAATATGACCCAATAATGCTACTGATTTTAACCAAAATTCACATTTAGAGAACTTTGCTTATAACTTACAATCACGAAGAATCTGTAACACCTGTCATAAGTGATTAGCGTGGTCTTCTTTTGATCTTGAATAAACCAAAATATCATCTATAAACACTGTCACAAACTCATCTAAGAATGACTTGAACACCCTATTCATCAAATCCATTAAAACTGCTGGTGCATTTGTTAGCCCAAATAACATAACTAAAAACTCATAATGACCATACCGTGTTCAGAAAGTTGTCTTGGGTATATCTTTTTCTCTAACCCTTACTTGATGATAACCCGATCTCAAGTCAATCTTTGAGAAGCATTTGGCACCCTGTAATTGATCAAACAAATCATCAATTTTGGGAGGAGATATTTGTTCTTGACTGTTACCCTATTCAGTTGCCGATAATCAATACACATTCTCAACATTCCATCTTTCTTGAGTATAAATAACACTGGTGCACCCCACGGGGACATACTAGGCCTTATGAATCCCTTGTTTATCAAGTCTTTTAATTGTTCCTTCAATTCCTGTAACTCTGCCGGGGCCATTCTATATGGAGGAATAGAGATAGGCTGAGTACCTGGGATCACATCAATATCAAACTCTACTTCCCGTTCTGGAGGTAAACCTGGAAGATCATCAGGAAATACATCAAGGAATTCATTTACCACTAGAACCGATTGAAGAGTTGGTGGCTTCACATCAATATCTTGTACTCTTACTAGATGACATGTGTATCCCTTTGATGTGTGGCCAAAATTACATATATTTAGTACTATTTACCTCGTATTTAGTATTTTTATTTGTCCTTTTTGAGTATTGATTTTATGAATTATGCTTAATATTATATTTTTATTTGTAGGATTAAATTGGTGTGAAGATGAAGAAATTTGGAGCAAAAACGGAATTAAAATCGAGAAGTTATATAAGGAAATCAAGCAGACAGCTTAATGGATTAAATTTAATTAAATATTATAAAGTGACTTTCCTCAAAATTGAATTTATGTGGCAGCAAGGAAAAAAAGAAGAAGAAAACTTTAGATGGCACTATTTGACGCAATACAGTCCAATTTGGACTGGGTTTTTATTTCCAGTCCATTTTGGACTCAGTTATTTTATTTTGGGGTTTTTCTTGCACCTAGAAATATTCCAACTTTTGATAACTTTCAGAAAATTGAAATCTTTGAGAGGTAACTTGTAAACTTTTTATTTAGAGAAAGCTTGGAGCCGCCGTGGAGGCCGGAGAAAATTGGTTTATTCTTTTCTTCTCCATCTTTATTAATTTTTCTTTGATAATTCAAGATTCCAAATTTATTCTACTCAATTTGTAAGTTCATAATTATGATTTTGTCTATGATTTTTAATTGTGATTTTCAAGCCATGAGTAGCTAAATACCACAACTAGGATTGTGGGAACCATGATGAATTAACGAAGTAGGTTAAAATGCATAGTAATTTTTGGAACTGTGTGAATTCATGTATTGTTATTTCCTTCGTTGTGATTGCTCTTCTAACTGTTGCAAACGTTAGAAACTCGCCTGTATTCTTAACTTGCTTGAGAGAGAGGTAGAGATTAGGAAAAGGGAATAACAATAGAGATTTGAAGCTATCAACCTTCATCTAATAACTTGAGCCTTAGCGGGAATAGTTATCTGAGATCCAGGACAAGGATTAGTAGTGCGACACTCGGAGACCGAGAGGAGAAGAGTGAAATTTATCTAACCAAGGTCGAGAGACGTTTAGATGAACATAACTTGTTAGATTTTGCATGTAACACATCGGAATGGATCACTAGTACGTAGAACCTACGGATTTATGAAGTCATGGGGAACACAATCCTTGTTCATCATTCTCATTGACTTTCTCAGCATAAATTGATATTTGTTTACTTGTTACTTCAAACTAAAAATTGTTACTTGTTCTTTTAAATCCCCCCATTGAAAATAAATGACTAAAACTCTAAATAACCACATTGACCTAGATTCTAACCATATTCCTCGTGGGATCGACCCCAACCTAGTTGGGTTCTATATTTGATACAGCGACCGCATTATACTTTTTCGGAGGTATATTTTGGGCGACATCAAATTTTGGCGCCGTTGCCGGGGTATAGGGTTTAGGGTTAGATCAATTGTGTTTATTTGACTATTAGTCTTTATTCTTGTGTATATTTTATTTATTTTATAAATTTTTGTTTTATTTTTGGTATTTTTTATTTTTATTTATTTATTTATTATATTTTACTACTCTTCTTGATATGACATCCTTACAAGAGAAAGTGTGGAGTGACAAGGACTCCTATTTTATTGATCCTTTTCCTTTTGATATAGTGCATTATTGTAGGAGTATGATAGATAGATTGTGGGATCACAATGAGAGCATGATAGAAGCGCTAACACTCCTTGCAGTAGAAAAACGTGAATTCATGAAAGAGGTTGATAGGTTTGGTTTGGATATTCACAACTTAAAAGAAGATTTGAATGCAAAGGTTGATGCATGTAACGTCCAACAATTTAGTTATGAGTTGTGTGAGGCTGAAAAAATTCTTATAAGCCAAATTGAGGAGCTAAAATTGGAGGGTCAAATACTTGATCATACTTTTATTGATGTTGTTACTGTTGAGAAGAGTACACTAGAGTTATGTGAGGCAGTAGATAATATTATTTTTAAAAACTCTAGTGTGTTTAAATATGAGGATGTAAATAGTAATACAATTCATGAGTTAGGGTGTATTGGACCTCATTCTAATCATTTTTCCACATTATGTTTGGATAGTAAGATATTAATCGAGCCATCCAAGCCTATGGAAGAGTGTAAAGAGGAGGAAAAATATGTCTATATTCTTGAATTTGTTATGCCAAAGTCGAAAAATTACATTCCTTACTTAAGGGCCAAGAATTGCAATATGCCACATCTATTGCTTGGTTCCTTTACTTTTATACCACCACCCCTTGAGCATAGTAGAAAATTAGAAAAGAAATTAGGGGTGCAATTTATAAGTTCAAAGTGGAAGGAAAACTGGGAGGCAACCCAACTAGTAGTTTAACTTCTTATTTTTTTTTTTTTTTTTTTATAATATCACGTTTTTTTTTTTTGTTTGTTTGTTTTGTTTTTGCAGATTTAGGGGAAGTCTGAGTACCCAAATTTAAAGCTAAGGAGCATGTTTGAACTTAAGTGTGGGGTGCGTGCGACCCTTGATGAAAATTGAAGAAACATGTTGCTAGCTAGGCCCTAGAGGGCCTCAGGGAATATCTTTAACCCTCGATTTACTTTATTTATTGCTTTGGGGACAATGCATGATTTTAAGTGTGGAGTGGGATATCTTCCAATATTTGTTAAGGGTAAAGTATGCTATAGGTTTTTATATTTATTTATTTTTAGTTTAAAAAAAAAAGAGATTTTTTTTTATTTTTTTTTTTTTTTGAAAAAAATCCAATAAATACAAAAAGATTTTCCTTTTATTCTTTAGATTAAAATAATTTTAGTTTTTAGTTTTTTTTTTTTAATATTTAGTTGAGCATACTTTGCCCACCCCTTGGTTTTTCTTTTCGGTTCTTTTTCCGGAGGGGGGGGGGGCTTTGAACCGTATTACTTTTTTTAAAAAATTTTTTTGGAGTGAAAAGAAAAGATTTTTTTTATTTGATTGATACTAGCAATTTAGGTCTAATTTTGAGTAGTACTTTTCTGTGAGTGTTTGAGTATAAATAAAATAATAGACTTTTTGACACCTAGGCTCATGGTTGTGACTCTGTATATAGCTTATTCTTATTTTTGTAATTTGCTATGACCCTATTTGTCTTAGAAGTGGAATTGATCCATCTTGATTGATACTTGTGCTATGTGTGGTGAGGATATTTTTGCATATATTTCATGTTTTGCATCTTAGTCTAGAACTTGCCCTGCATGTTATTGAAGCGAAATAAAAAGTATTGCTTTGTTTAGAATATGATACTAGGCTTTCTTTGATATGTCTTGTAAATTTTAGCCTTTTCAGATATTATATCACTAGTTAACCCCTTTGAGCCTGTAGCCTATTTTTTGGTAGCCATATTTTTACCTTGATTCCTTTTTTTTGAATCTCTAAATTTTGCACCATGCTTCCTTGAGCACTGTAGCATAGATTGTGTTTGAAATTGTTAAATTTGAAGAAAGGAGATGGTTGAGTGTAAAAGGTGATCAATTCTAGCTACAAAGTGATGAAAAGACCCTCTTTGAAAGAATGTGACATGAAAAAAATAGGGTAAAAAAAGAGAAAAAAATATGTAAAAAAAATTGAAATATTCTTGATATGATGAGAAATACTAGTGAAAATAATTGATGAGAGAGGGATAAAAAACAATAAAAAATAAAAAATAAAAAAAATAAAGTGATGGGTGATGAAGTTTAAAAAGTGCAAAGTGCTTAGGGAAGTGAAAGTCACTAGTATATAGTTTTCCTACCCGTCCCTTAGCCAACATTACAACTCATTAAAGTCCTATTTGATTCTATTCAAGTATGCTTAATTAGTGGAGATGTACATAATGGGCACGCCTATGGTTCTTTTTGCATACATGTGAATTCATTGTGAGTGTGAGAGTTATTCTTTGATGCTAAGTCCTTAATTTATATTCAATCTTTTGAATTGAGTGTGTGGACTATTTCTTTTTGTGAGGGCACTTGTTTCATGATAGATAAGTAATGCTATTTGCTTTCTTTGACAAGAATAGGTAAGCGAACTTAAAATTTATTAGTTAGAGTCCATCTTTGAGGTTAGGATGTTAGAGGTTTGTTGTTTGTTTGTATTTCTTGTGCAATGATCGGAAAGTGTACTTGATGTTGTGAATTGTTCTATGGTCTAATTGTTTGTATCAACCAAAGTAGTGGCGTTCCTAGATTTGATTAATTGAGATGAGCTTTAAGGCTTGCTCGAGGACGAACAAGAGTCTAAGTGTAGGGTGTTGATGTGTTGCCAAAATTACATATATTTAGTACTATTTACCTTGTATTTAGTATTTTTATTTGTCCTTTTTGAGTATTGATTTTATGAATTATGCTTAATATTATATTTTTATTTGTAGGATTAAATTGGTGTGAAGATGAAGAAATTTGGAGCAAAAACGGAATTAAAATCGAGAAGTTATATAAGGAAATCAAGCAGACAGCTTAATGGATTAAATTTAATTAAATATTATAAAGTGACTTTCCTCAAAATTGAATTTATGTGGCAGCAAGGAAAAAAAGAAGAAGAAAACTTTAGGTGGCACTATTTGATGCAATACAGTCCAATTTGGACTGGGTTTTTATTTCTCAGTCCATTTTGGACTCAGATATTTTATTTTGGGGTTTTTCTTGCACCTAGAAATATTCCAACTTTTGATAACTTTCAGAAAATTGAAATCTTGGAGAGGTAACTTGTAAACTTTTTATTTAGAGAAAGCTTGGAGCCGCCGTGGAGGCTAGAGAAAATTGGTTTATTCTTTTCTTCTCCATCTTTATTAATTTTTCTTTGATAATTCAAGATTCCGAATTTATTCTACTCAATTTGTAAGTTCATAATTATGATTTTGTCTATGATTTTTAATTGTGATTTTCAAGCCATGAGTAGCTAAATACCATAACATGGATTGTGGGAACCATGATGAATTACCGAAGTAGGTTAAAATACATAGTAATTTTTGGAACGGTGTGAATTCATGTATTGTTATTTCCTTCGTTGTGATTGCTCTTCTAACGGTTGCAAACGTTAGAAACTCGCCTGTATTCTAAACTTGCTCGAGAGAGAGGTAGAGATTAGGAAAAGGGAATAACAATAGAGATTTGAAGCTATCAACCTTCATCTAATAACTTGAGCCTTAGCGGGAATAGTTATCTGAGATCCAGGACAAGGGCTAGTAGTGCGACACTCGGAGACCGAGAGGAGAAGAGTGAAATTTATCTAACCAAGGTCGAGAGACGTTTAGATGAACATAACTTGTTAGATTTTGCATGTAACACATCGGAATGGATCACTAGTACGTAGAACCTACGGATTTATGAAGTCATGGGGAACACAATCCTTGTTCATCATTCTCATTGACTTTCTCAGCATAAATTGATATTTGTTTACATGTTACTTCAAACTAAAAATTGTTACTTGTTCTTTTAAATCCCCCCATTGAAAATAAATGACTAAAACTCTAAATAACCACATTGACCTAGATTCTAACCATATTCCTCGTGGGATCGACCCCAACTTAGTTGGGTTCTATATTTGATACAACGACTGCATTATACTTTTTCGGAGGTATATTTTGGGCGACATCACCCTTGAATATCATTTTCTTTGCCTTAAGATAAGAAATAAACTTACCTCTTGGTGCTCCAACATTACCCCTCCATTCAAGGATGGTCTTTTGTGGAAAATGGAAATGTACCTTCTTAGCTCGGCAATCCACTGTGAATAACAAGAAGCCAACCAATCCATACCCATTATAACATCAAAATCTACCATTTCCAGCTTAATAAGATCAGCCAACATATCATGATCACAAATAGTTACTACACAATTATGATAGACTCTCTTAGCTATAATAGACTCACCAACAGGTGTAGATACTTCAAATGGCTTGACTAGTAATTTCGGTGTTCTTTCAAAATTTTCAGCAATCAATGGAGTGACATATGATAGGGTAAAGCCCGTATCAATCAATTCATATACATTATGTGAAAAGATGGATAATGTACCTGTAACCAGATCAGGAGAAGCCTCTAAATTCTGCCAATCCGCTAAAACATAGGTATGGTTCTGGACTCCACTAGAATTAGCTGTTTCTCGAACACCTCTACCATGCCCAGTAGGCTGTACACCCGATGAGGATGATGCAACGACTGATCCAGTAGGTCGCGCCATACTACCTATGCCCCTCCATGGGCACTCTCTCATTATATGCCCCGACATATCACCCCAAAAACAAACATCTGTCCCAAGCCAACATACACCTAAATGAAACTTTCCACAGCGCTGACACGACTGACGAGAAAAACTCAATTGGCTCATTCTTCCTTGCTCTTGATAACCTGCTGTCTGTGAACCTTGAATCCCACTACTTTGCCCAACTTGACTGCCTCTAAACCCTCGAAATTGGGATGGAGTACCTGTTGTAGAATAAGAAAATGATGGTCTAGGTGGTCTATTAAAAACCCTAGGCCTAAATTCTCTTTGGGACGCCATTAACTGACCCATAGGTTTAGCCCTCTTTGACGGTCCTCTTTCAAATTCTAATGTTCTTCTCCTTTGCCTCTGATCCTCCATCTTCTGTGCAAAATCTTGTATCCTAGCTATATCCATGTCTCTATTCAAAGCAGCAATAGTACAATCCCTAACCAAATATGGATCCAATCTATCCACATACCGATGAACTTTATCATCCATAGTAGCTACTACATTACGAGCATACCTGTCCAAAGAGTTAAACCGAAGACTGTACTCTCTGACGCTCATATTACCTTGACGAAGATTTAAGAACTAGTCTGCACGAGCCTCTCGGATCTCATGTAGAAGGTAATGATCAAGAAATGCCGCTTTGAATTCTTCCCAACTAGCTGGAAGTGCACCGATACCCCTGGATCGTTTCCAATCTTCGTACCATAAAATAGCCTCCCCTTTTAATCTATATGTTGCAAGCTCAGCTGTTTTTGTACAAGATACATGCATAAAATTTAAATCCCTTTGAATTTGGTCCATGAAGTCTTGTGGGTCTTCATTAAGATTCGACCCGATGAATGTGGGAGGATCTAATTTAAGAAAATCCTATGCCCGCCGACTAGCTGCCCTATCCGCACCGTCATTACTTGTAGTTGGACCAGCTTTTCCTTAATTTTGTGTAGTGACTATACGAGTCAACATTTGCACCGCATTCCTTAAATCCTGCTCAGTAGCAGTAACAAGTGGTTCTGAAGGTACACCTCTCCTGGAAATGGAAGAGTAGAAGAAGTCCGCGATGCAAACTCATTTTCAGCCTCACCTTGATTAGCTTGTTTAGGTGGTGATTTACTGGTCCCTTCTCCGGTAATCATGTCTACCTTCTTACTTTTATCCTTGTTTCTCCTTGTAAACGACATTTTGCTATACTGAGGAAACAAAAACATAAAACAAATTCAGTGATTAAATATGACTCCACCTACAACTTTGGCTCTATTGGACGATCTAGAAAATGAAGAAAAGAAACAAATCCTAAATGTCCCATAGCCTCCTACTTATAAATGTGGTGCACAACACATCCATAAGCAAGACTCTACTCAGACACGGCTTTATAGACACCCTAGGATGACCCACTCTGATACCACTTTTCTCACGGCTCAAATCCTATTGGGGCGGACAGGCACGCATAGCCGTAAGGCCCGAGAGAACCAACCTATGATCTTGTACATTCATATGCATGTCATTAAGTGAACAAAAATTCTGCCACATGCAGATATAATATATCGATGACGGAAGTCATGTAAAGACGTTCAAAATAGATAGGAGACTTGATCGTTGGGGCCACAACGTCTAAAAGGTAATACACTTCTATGTTTAACTTTACAATGTCTACAAAGCCTCTAAAAGATATATAACCATGAATAAGGTCGGTCCAAGTCCCCGCCTTATACAACTACTACACAGTACCAAAAATATATACAAATGACTCAAAAAGCCCCAAATCAACCGATGACCCGTACCCTACTGTGAAGGTCTACTAGCTCCTGTTCCTGCAGCAAGTAAGGCAGGTCCCCCAAGGGACGTCAATACGAAAGAATGTATTGAGTATGTACGGCTATAAGTAACTTTATGAAATATAGGAACTCAAATGGAATCAAATACAAGTGAATAGATAATACTGATATACCATCGTACTGTATATGTGGAACCATGTACATCACATTCATTTCTTTCCTTTTATCTTCATATCAATATGCATCATACAATGCCCGGGACCAACTGATCAGTGGTAAATAACATTGGGATCGACTAGAGCTAGGCTTATGCCCCAGAGCTACCACCCATGAATCAATAAATCAGGTTCGGCTCGAGCTAGGTTTTCACCCCCAGAGCTACCCCCTGAATCCAATAATCAATCGGGATCGGCTCGAGCTAGGCTTTCGTCCCCAGAGCTACCACCCGTACTCAACCAAATATGCATTACTTCACTTCTTTAATTTTTGTGAGATTGTTACATCGGTGGTCATAAAATTATTGGAGCTTTGGAACAATAGTCAGAAAATAAGAGACACGTGAATAACCATTGCTAACAAACCTGAAATGAGATACTTTAAAACATTTTGGAGTGGAAACAAGTTCGGTAACGATATGAACAATAGGTACGACCAAAGGATACGAAAAAGAGTAACATTACATACCTTATCTTTCCAACATGTGAATACAAAAATTCATCTCTTCCTTTAAGCATTACTTTACAATATGAATACATAATGGAGCTCACATTAAAAGTCAATTACATTACAAGTTCACAAGGCGATAATTAGCTACTTGACGGGAAGCAAAAACTATCCAACATCCCAAACACATGGTATATCATTCCACCTTCCTTTATACTACCATATAACTTCATTCCACCCTCCTACAATACAATTTACTGCATCACAATACCAACAATACCAAAATAGTCCACACATCAATAGAGGCATCACAAACCGATAGGATTTCACACCAACTTTATACTTTACATTTTCACCTCAATACAACATCATATATTTATTCCATCAAGTCACCTAAATACCTTTCACAACAATACACCAAAAACAATCCACAATGGTTTCAAAATTCGCTTCAACATCACAAGAAAATATTCTCTTTCCACTACACCACACGTTCCATGCACAATTACTTATAAACATTTCAACAAGTCATACACAAGGAGTAACGAATTAGGGACAGCACCACACTTACAAATACTGAAATTTCATCCATCTAATTCAATTCCTTCAAGATCTTAAGTCCCCTTTCAAGTTTAAACCACATAGAAGGCAAATCCTTTAGCGATTAAGCAAAAGTGGACTGCTCAACACTTTTTAAACATAACCAACATGATTTACACAACCTCTTATGCATATAATATATTAATATATAAGGGTAAACACTTACCAAGGCTTGCAAGTGGAAGATTTGTCCAAAAATCCTTAGGAAAATTTAGGGTGGCTAGGGTTTTTGAGCGGAGCAAGTATTTGATTGAAAATCTGATTTTTACAAGTGTGTTGTGTAGAAAAATGAGCTGAATTTCAGCCTTATAAATCCCCTCAAAACCACCTCTCCTTTGGTCATCCTTAGCCAATTATTTGGTCAAAAAGTCCAAGTAGATGATGTGTATACTTGGTCCATTTTTAAATGGATCATCTCCTTTTAGACCCATGTATTATTTACTTAATTTGGGCCTCAATTAAATCCATAAACATAATATTAATTCAGCCCAATAAATTTAGGGGGTAATACACCAACTATCTCAAGTTTAAATAATTCCATAAATATTAAGGTAGTCAAATAAGTTCGGAAATGTACGGGGTGTTACATAAACATGTTACTTCAAACTGTTTAATCCTATATTTCTTGGCCGACCAATTGGATGGACTTAGTTCTTATGGTTGAGAAATTTCAACATGAAACAAAGGTTATTCAAATTTGTTGGATCAAACCTCATCATTCTATGGTGAAGTTGAACACAGATGGTATTACATTAGAGAACCTGGGGAAAATTGGAGCTGGGGGTATTCTAAGATATAGTGAAGGCAAGCTGATTTTTGCTTTTGAGACTCCTCTTGGAGTTGGTTCTAACTACCAAGCGGAGGTTCAGGCAACTCTTATTGGCATTACTTAGTGCATACAACATAGTTATAGTAGAGTGATACTAGAAGTTGATTCTGAATTTCTAGTCAAGTGGATTAAACATGACATTACACCACCTTGGAGCATTTACAGGTATGTGGAAGAGCTTCACAATCTCATTCGCTTACTTGATTGTTTAAGATGTTTTCATATATACAGGGAGGTAAACTTTCCAGCAGATACTCTCTCTAAGCATAGTCATCAGGTGGACTCTACTCAATATTACTATAGCTATCATCATCTTCCTCAGGGGATTAGAGGATGCTTCACACTTGATAAAATGGGTATGTTTGCTTTTAGAAGAAGGAAGGTGATGCATATCAAAAAACCACCTAGGAGCTGGCTCTTATCGAACATGTTCCCACTTGTTCCTTCTACTTTATCTCATCATCTTCATCTAATTTTTTTTTTTTCAATTTTGTGTTAGATATATATAAATGCTTTTAGGAAAAATCTTTTCTACTTGAAAGAAAATCTTAATTATTTTCTTGTGTTCGATATGCAAGTAGAAAATATTTTTCAAAGAGCATTTATATATATCTAACGCAAAATTTAAAAAATAATTTTTTTGAGGGGGTGGAAGTAGTAGGGTACGAATGTTTTTTTTTGGGTGGGGGGGTTAGGGGTGTGGAGGTAGGGGTAAGATTTTTTTTAAAAAAATTTTCTTTAAAATATTTTAATTTTAAAAGTTAAAAAAATATTGTTTTAGGGGGATGGGGTGGCCAGGGTTAAGGGTGGGGATGGGGTAAGAAAAAAATTTAATTTTACTTGAATTTTTTAAAATAAATTTAATTTTTTATGGGGGGTTTGGGGTGGGGGGAGTCAGGGTAGGCAGTGGGGTGGGACAAAAAAAATTTAAAACTTTTTTTTAAAAAAATTGGGTGGTAGGTGAGGGGTTGAGGCACTGGATAGGGGATGGGGTGGAGTAAGAATTTTTTTTAATTCTTTTAAAACATAAATTTTTTAATTATTTTTTACTATATATATATATATATATATATATATATATATATGAGTATGCCACATCAACAGAAAATTTCACATATACGTGCGTGTGGCATAAGAGGGGTGTTTTTAAATTCACTTAATCAAGTAGAGGAGTATTTGTAAGGCTGTCAATAGTTTGGGGACTAAAGTAATAATTCACACCAAGTTTAGAGGTGTTTTCTATACTTATCTCTTCTTAGTTTGGCCTTTGAGATACGGGAAGCATCTGCACCTAAAAATCTTCAAGGTGTTATAGTCGGGATTCTGTCCATGTAGCTTAAATAATAGGGACTGCATGCCTAAGGTGGAAGTAGGCATTCTGTTTATTAGAAAAATCACAGTCGTAAAAGCTTTAATCCAAATAAACAATGACAAATTTGCGTTAAAGAGCAAGGTTAAGCCTATTTTGACAATGTGTCAATGCTTTCTTTCTGTCACTCCATTTTGCTCAGGTGTGTATGGACAGGAGATTTTTCTATGAATACCATTTTGAGCTAAGTGAGTGATGAATTCTATGCTATTAAATTCACCTCCACCATCACATTGAAATACCTTAAGTTTCCTTGAAAATTGTTTCTCGACTAGCTTTTGAAAGGTACGAACGTAGATAGAAAATTAGATTTCTCTTTAGAGGATGAAAACCAGGTAAATCTTGTACAATTATTAATAAACATGATATAATATATTATTCCTTGAGACAATGTAACCAGAGCAGGCCCCCATAAATCACTATGGACTTTTGCCAATGGCTTAATTCTCTTTTATTTGACACTTGAAAGGGTGACTTACAACTTTTTTCCATTTGGCAACTAATAAAAATAGAAATTTTTTTATTCCATCATTTGACATCAATCAGTTTACTACTATGTAAAAAAACTAATAATTCTTGAATGTGGATGTCCTATTCTTTGATGCCATTTTATGTCTAAGTTCTTCTCTGCTTTTATATTTTTCAACGCCTTATGTAAATTCCATTCCAAGGCATACATATTATGTCTTATACTCTCTTCTACTATAATTGTTCCCGTTCTCTTGTCCTTATTAATAAAATCTTTGTCAGTAAACTTAAGGAACATGCATTAGCTGTAACCAATTTACTAACAAAAATAAGGTTTTTCTTGAGTTTAGGGACAACAAATACACTTTTCAAATGTAGGTTCTTTCCAATATTTGTATCTGTAATGTGTGTAACAGGAAATTTATCTCCATTGCCTACCATAACAAGATCAGTTCCCTTAAATGGAGATGGATTCTTAAGGATACCTGAAGATTGCACCATGTGACTGGTACTCCTTGAATCCAAGTAGAGATGATTGTCATGTTAATCACCAATTGACATGGCTTCTAAAGCTTGTGGTGCTTCTTGTTGTGCTTGATAAGAATAATCCCACATGTAAAGACATTAGAGAGCGGTATGATTATTTTTTCCATAAATTTAAGAGAGCGGTATGATTATTTTTTCCATAAATTTAAGAGAGCGGTATGGTTGAGTAGTAAATTATTTTTGATTGTAGCCTCCTCTAGTAGCTCATCCTCTTTGGTTTCCCCTTTCTCAAAAGAAATTATAGTGAACCCTTCCTTGTGTTTTTTGTGCCATGAAGGACAAAATTGGTTCAAGGTTAATTTGCGTACCATTTTCTTCTCCATTTCCCCTCATCTCGTATCCTCTAAGGGAGTTAACGAACTGATTAAAGGTATGGTATGGTGGTTTACCTAGAATCACAATATGAAGGGACTTATATTTGCTTCCAATACCTCTAGCAAAATTAATTACTTTACTATCATCATCTATTGGCTTGCGAATAGACATCAGGTAATCACATATTGCTTTAAATTACCTTATGTATTCATCAATGGATTTTGATCCCAGTTTTACAGTTTGAAGTTGTTGATTTAATTAAACTTCTTATATTTACTTACTTGTAGGTAGATATCCTCAAGGCAATTCCATACTTGTTTTAAAGTTGCACATCCTATAATGATTGCCAACGCCTAACAAGAACATCATGTTCTTCCCATTCAATGAACTTTGGATTTGGATTGGCTTCGCCTTTCTTATTCTTTATGGTTGAGGTTGGGTTTTTTCCTTGATGATTTTGTCAAATTTCAAATTTTATATAAGTTGAAGGATTTCTATCCTCCAAACAAGGTAATTTGATGGTTTAAGCTTGATTGGACAAATTATAATGAGTTGGTGAAGTGAAGATGGTAAGAGGGCTAAGGTAGAGCTGGACGATGTTGTTATTGTTATTTTTAGAGGAAGGAAACTTCAAGATCATATGTTTTTCTTAATTGTGCCTAGAATTTGATACCATGAAGAAAATATTAACTAGAATGCATAACGAAATATATTTTGTATTTGATTTAATGAATGAGTAAAATGGATACAATGAGCCATATGTATATATATATATATATATATATATATATATATATATATATATATATACATATACATATACAAAGGAATTTCTCTCTTCTAAAGAGTCTAGGCTTCAGGTAATGTGCTCCTAATATGTTTAGAGAGTTAGAGTCCTATAATACATAGAGTACTTATATATATATATATATATATATACATATACATATACAAAGGAATTTCTCTCTTCTAAAGAGTCTAGGCTTCAGGTAATGTGCTCCTAATATGTTTAGAGAGTTAGAGTCCTATAATACATAGAGTACTTACATGGTTATATCGGCTAAGCAGTGTAGAGTCCCTAATTAACTGGGTTGTCTTACAAGACCTTGGGGGTACATATTTAGTGAGAGATTCGATGAACAGAGTGAGGTTGATTCATGATTACTATTGGCAGCCCAGAGTAGACAGAAGATTTATACAGATGAGAGGGTTCGTGACTTGGTGTTTGCGGTTGGTGAGTGAATTTTATTTAAGGTATCACTTATAAACGGTGTGATGAGTTTTGGAAAGAAGAACAATCTTAGTCTGAGGTTTATTAGTCTTTTTGAGATACTTCATTAGATTAGTGAAGTGGCCAATGAGTTGGATTTATCTCAGAGTCTTTTAGCTGTGCATCTAGTTTTTCATGTCTTGATGTTAAAGAAGTATCATTCCAATGGTTCTCATATTATTTGGTGGGATTTTATTGATTTTGATTTGAATCTAACTTTGGTGAAGGAGCCCGTGACTATTTTAGATAGACAGACTAGGAAGTTAAGGTCTAAGAGCATTGATTCAGTAAAAATTTTATTGAAGCACCTTGTGGTTGAGGAAGCTACATGTAAATAGATACACCTAGCTTTTTTATGGTTCAAGTATCTTCCTTACTCTTACGTTCAAGGATGAATGTGTGTTTTAGTGGTGGATGATGTAACAACCCTCATAGCAATTTTTGGATTTCTATACATTTTAACTATTTACCCCTCCCCATAGTTTTATTATGGTATTTGTAATCTATGGGAATAGACAACATGGTTCTCGAGGTGGTTAGTTGAGTTTGAGATGATATTTTTGGTTTTGGAAGGCTTTGGATTTGGTAGGGTTTACTTTGGTCAACATTTAGAGTTTTAGACGTTGTATGAGAGTTCTGTCAGTTTCGTTAGCTTCAGAATGCCATTTTTGGACTAGTAGTACTATTGGTTTAAGTCTCGAGGTATTTAGTTGCAGTTTGAGTCATTGGTTGTAAAGTTGGTAAATCATGGTCTAGAGTCGATTTTGGTCAACATTTATTGATATCAACCTCTATTACTGAATTTGATGATTTCATTGAGTTAAGGATGTTAATTTAACTTTAGTAGCAGAGTTGGATTATGTTCACGGGATTCTAAATGAATCTCGAGGGTATATTTGGGTGATCTTTGTTCATATTTCAATGTCTAGTGCAGCCCACCACCCTTTTTCTCGTTCGCAAAGACCTTGTTGCAATGACAGAGAAGGAATCCCCTCAACATTGCGATCGTGGAGAAGAGGTTTGAGGATTCTGGGCTGGATCCAAATTTTTTCATCATGAACGCAATCGGGTCATCGTGAATGCAATGGGCCCATGTCGGTCAGTATAACGATTGTGATGGTATTGACCTTGATTGCAATTAGTAAACAATTGACAGTTTCTACAATGTTATTTTCAAACCCCCAAAATCCATAATTTGGTTTTGAAGCTTTGAAACTCATTTTGGGGAGAATCAAAAAGTGATTTTTGAGATTTCTTCATCGGCTAATTTTCTTGTACTATTATTACTCATTTTTCAATGATTATTTTATAATTTCACCTTCAAATCTTGGTTTTTCAACTTGAATAGTTTTTTGATGGTTTCAAGGTTGAATTTTCATTTTTGAAGAAATTTTAGATATGAACTCCTTAACTTATGGGTAAATTGACTTGTTGGACCCTAATTAGAACCTTACCTATATGGGTATTGTTGGACTCGTGCTTACATATAGAATATGTTTTTGATAGATCGGGCGCATTCTGAAGCCATTCAGAAGGGAAAGGCGAGTTTGTAATTGATAGAGATTTACGGTTCGACTTTGAAGTAGGTTATATCTTAACTTTCTTCAAACTTTGCTTTGATGAAGATTTATTGTATAAAGCATGCTATGTGTTGGGTGATTTAGTTATTCAAAGTAGAGTATGATACAAATTATTGTATAATGCCCAAATTTGGGCTTGTACTATGATGATGATGCAAAATTAGAATTTTGGGCTTGTAAGTGAGGCTTGAATCCTGGGTTTATAAATTGATCAATATTTTGATATTTTATCCCTCTTTACTGTATTTGGCTTGTATTATTATCTCCATATATGCATATTCATTTATCTCATGGATCTATAGAGAGTGCTACTGAAAGGAAAACTAATTTTTGAACTGAGTGATCCGTTGCGTTTACCAAATGGTGAGATTTGATACTCTATGCGGTCCATTGAATTTTTTGAATGATGAGGTATAATACTATTAAGTGATTCCTACTGATTGTATATGGATCTCGCTAGTCCCTTATAGATCCATCCCGAATTGCAGCAGAAAATGCTGGAGGGGTGTATACTGAGTGTATTGATCATTGCATATCATACCATATCATTGTGATTGAGATAAATTGGATGATATTTACTGATGAATTATTGGGAATCTTTCGCATGTAGGGTTGTTTTAGTATTCTTTATTCAATATAATTTTCTACTTATGCTCAGTCAGCCTATGATGCCTACCAAGTACAAGCGAACTGTAGTCACTCCTACTTTTCTGCATCCTTTTGGTACAGATCCAGGTATGAGTTGTCCCTATATCCTGTGATTGTGTTTTCCCATGGTATTTATGTTTGTGGTGAGCAATCCCTATTCAGAGACTATTTCAGCTTCATCAATCTTTATTTTCTATCTTTTTTGTATAGCTTTGTAGTTTTGATATGACATTCTATTTAGAGTCTCTCTTGTACTTATGACTTCTGAGTCTTGGGATTTGGATTAATTGTTAGAGTTTCTTAAGGATAATATTGGGGTGTTATTATATATATTGGATCTTATTCTGTCATCTTTATTTTTAATGTATTTTGAGATTTTGAGTCAGGCTTACCTACCACGGATAGGTTTGGGTAGGTGCCATCACAACCCATGGAATTTTGGATCGTGACATTTTTTGTCTTGATTATTTTTTTCTCGACTCAAAAATTTGTTGTTTACAAATTTTTTCAAACTCAGTGGGATATTCTCTACCTCCCATCTCTTTACATTAATCATCATATTTTAGGAATACTGAAATGGCATCCAAGAAGTTTGGCTCCAAAACTGTTGCTGCTAAGGCTACTTGATTCCAAGTTTTTCTCTAATGTGGAGAACATACTTGATGCTACCATGGAAAGTCTGTGACCCATCACAAGGAACAAAACATACTTGTTAGGACAACAAGCACTTCAAGTGTCATCCGCATCAGTTCCTGTTTTTAGTCTTCAATCTTCAAAGGTGGCAGGATTTTTTTCAAAGAATTGGATCAACATTGTGTTGAATGACGGGCGAATCTAACAAATGGATTTGTTAGATTTTTTATAATCAAAATTATGAAAACGCATGTGCAACTTTCACGTTTAAAAATAGATAATTCGTTAAATTTATTTTCATTGAAGGTGCTCTATTATTCATGAACCTTCAGTGAATACCTTACATTAGAAAGGCTAATACACTCTAAAGCACCTTCAATGTTAATTTAACAATTAGAGAGTCTAAAAGAACTGTCATTTTCTGCACTTATATGACAATAAGGGACAACTTTTCAGATCCTAAAGGCTCATGTACCCTAAGGACCTTCAATGAAATTACGAAGACGTCCTTAAGTAGAGTGTTTTCTCCACAATTGGTTATTTATCTTTATTTCATCTCATCTTTTACATGCGGTTTCCATTTTTTATGGTTGTAGTTCTCCCCAAATAGACCCTAAAAACTTTATTTGATACACTAAAAATAAAAATCACAACGTTATTTAGAAGGTGGGACTTAGTGCATTAATCAACCCTTCAAAACATATATTCAAAAGGTAACTTTCTACTCTTATTTTTATTTTTTCACAGTTACTTTTAAAACGTTTGTATTAATTTTTTTATCACACTTTATTTTTTCATATTGAGCTTTTGTACTAGTATTATTGTTTTTCATATTATAGAATATGAATATAATAAAAAAATATCTTATAGAATCATCTTCTAAGATATTAATTTATTTAAAGTTATATTACAAAATCTAATTGTTTGCTCTTCTTAACCATATCTGTATTATTGCTTCTTTTTTTTTTTTTATAAGTGGCATACAAATTATCTTGTGATTTTTTTATTTGAACGTGATGATAATCAACAATATGATTATAGGTATATGTTAATTCTATGATCTAAAATAAGGAAAAATTAATTAAAAACGATAAATTGTATAGCTAACTAGTAATAAAATTCATTGCTAATTATGCTATGTGGCATGAGAGAAATATTAGGATCTCTCAAAATCAGAAAATTGAGATCAATACTTTGCTGAAAAAGAGTGATCTTGGTATGAAATAATATAATTCATCGTAGTGACTGTATATGGTAGTAGAGGCAGTCTTGGTGAATACAACAAATGAGTTTGTCCATTGCCAGTTTAGAAAATTTTAATTTGACTCTGTGTAACACCTCAGAACTTGAACCCATATTTATTCAGTACTTAGCTAAGTCTAAATCAAAATTGTAGATTTTTAGGCTTCCACGAGTGAAACCACTGTCCATGATTCAACACGACGACTTATGCTTTCAACCTTGAATCCAGTTCCAAGAAAAAAAATGCTTCTAGGTTTTCATGGAAAAAACCACAACATGTGATCTCAGTCCATGAATTGTGGAATCAGACGTGGAATCAGATCTAGAAAACTAACATTGTCTTTCATATTCCCACGAGATGTTTCACAATCCGTGTATCACAACCTACTTTCTGTAGACCCCATCTGTGAACCAGACATGTAGATCATGTAATTTGGTACCAGGTAGTCACGGTTGACAGCACGAACCATGAAACCCATTTCATGATTTGTAAAGTTGACCCATGATTCCATTCTAAAGATTCATCAAAAGTGTTTAGGACTCGTCGGGTCAAACCTAGACTCGTGGTTTATGACCACGGTTCATGGAAGATTCTGTGGCACGAAATCTTATAATTTTTAGCAACATTTTAAAAAGGATATTTTTGACTTTTTCTTACCCTATTACCCCTCTCCATGATGTTTTAACCTCTAAAAGGTATAAATATCATATCTTTAAGTCAATTAACCATTATAAATGTTTTTGATACATATAACTATCCGGAACATTAATATTTGGAACATTATTATTTTGATACATTTTTCAGATCTGGCAGTCTTCGGCTAGAACAGAGGGAACAAACCACAACCGCCAGCCTCCCCAGATGACATTCGCCCAAAAACACCAAAATCACCATCCAACACTCCATTAATATCACGACCCAATTTCTCAGGTCATGATGGCACCTACTATAACCCACCAGTAGGTAAGCCAACTCATAATCCGGAACAGCTAGTAACGGACTACCAATAGAAATGAAGAAAATAGCAGAAAGGGATTTAATAAAGAGACTAATATAGATTACAACCCCAAGACCTGGTGAAATTAGTGCAAGAGCTTCTAATACAACATGAGCACAAACTGGAATACAGAGTCAATATATATATATATTCAAAGCCGTCTCTGAAATACAAAATAGGGATCAAACTAGCAATATAAGAAAGAGAACTGAAATGGCATCCAAGAAGTTTGGCTCCAAAACTGTTGTTGCTAAGGCTACTTGATTCCAAGTTTTTCTCTAATGTGGAGAACATACTTGATGCTACCATGGAAAGTCTGTGACCCATCACAAGGAATAAAACAAACTTGTTAGGACAACAAGCACTTCAAGTGTCATCTGCATCAGTTCCTGTTTTTAGTCTTCAATCTTCAAAGGTGGCAGGATTCTTTTCAAAGAATTGGATCAACATTGTGTTGAATGACGGGCGAATCTAACAAATGGATTTGTTAGATTTTTTATAATAAAAATTATGAAAACGCATGTGCAACTTTCACGTTTAAAAATAGATAATTCGTTAAATTTATTTTCATTGAAAATGCTCTATTATTCATGAACCTTCAGTGAATACCTTACATTAGAAAGGCTAATACACTCTAAAGCACCTTCAATGTTAATTTAACAATTAGAGAGTCTAAAAGAACTGTCATTTTCTGCACTTATATGACAATAAGGGACAACTTTTCAGATCCTAAAGGCTCATGTACCCTAAGCACCTTCAATGAAATTACGAAGACGTCTTTAAGTGGAGAGTTTTATCCACAATTGGTTATTTATCTTTATTTCATCTCATCTTTTACATGCGGTTTCCCTTTTTTACGGTTGTAGTTCTCCCCAAATAGACCCTAAAAACTTTATTTGATACACTAAAAATAAAAATCACAACGTTATTTAGAAGGTGGGACTTAGTGCATTAATCAACCCTTCAAAACATATATTCAAAAGGTAACTTTCTACTTTTATTTTTATTTTTTCACAGTTACTTTTAAAACGTTTGTATTAATTTTTTTATCACACTTTATTTTTTCATACTGAGCTTTTGTACTAGTATTATTGTTTTTCATATTATAGAATATGAATATAATAAAAAATATCTTATAGAATCATCTTCTAAGATATTAATTTATTTAAAGTTATCTTACAAAATCTAATTGTTTGCTCTTCTTAACCATATCTGTATTATTGCTTCTTCTTTTTTTATAAGTGGCATAAATATTATCTTGTGATTTTTTTATTTGAACGTGATGATAATCAACAATATGATTATAGGTATATGTTAATTCTATGATCTAAAATAAGGAAAAATTAATTAAAAACGATAAATTGTATAGCTAACTAGTAATAAAATTCATTGCTAATTATGCTATGTGGCATGAGAGAAATATTAGGATCTCTCAAAATCAGAAAATTGAGATCAATACTTTGCTGAAAAAGAGTGATCTTGGTATGAAATAATATAATTCATCGTAGTGACTGTATATGGTAGTAGAGGCAGTCTTGGTGAATACAACAAATGAGTTTGTCCATTGCCAGTTTAGAAAATTTTAATTTGACTCTGTGTAACACCTCAGAACTTGAACCCATATTTATTCAGTACTTAGCTAAGTCTAAATCAAAATTGTAGATTTTTAGGCTTCCACGAGTGAAACCACTGTCCATGATTCAACACGACGACTTATGCTTTCAACCTTGAATCCAGTTCCAAGAAAAAAAATGCTTCTAGGTTTTCATGGAAGAAACAACAACATGTGATCTCAGTCCATGAATTGTGGAATTAGACGTGGAATCAGATCTAGAAAACTAACATTTTCTTTCATATTCCCACGAGATGTTTCACAATCCATGAATCACAACCTACTTTCTGTAGACCCCGTCTGTGAACCAGACATGTAGATCATGTAATTTGGTACCAGGTAGTCACGGTTGACAGGACGAACCGTGAAACCCATTTCATGATTTGTAAAGTTGACCCATGATTCCATTCTAAAGATTCATCAAAAGTGTTTAGGACTTGTCGGGTCAAACCTAGACTCGTGGTTTATGACCACGGTTCATGGAAGATTCTGTGGCACGAAATCTTATAATTTGTAGCAACATTTTAAAAAGGATATTTTTAACTTTTTCTTACCCTATTACCCCTCTCCATGATGTTTTAACGTCTAAAAGGTATAATTATTATATCTTTAAGTCAATTAACCATTTTGTCTCCCCGAATCAAGTCAAGATCAAGTTCTAAGGCATATTAATCATCTAGGGTTCCTGTTCTTGCAAGATAGTCAAGTTTTCTCTTGTCAACATTATTGTGTTCAACAGGTATGCAAGAATTCAGTGATGTATTCCTTTCATCCTCACGCCAAAGTATTTTGAAGTTATACTGAATTATGTTCAAAGTTAAGGTTTTTATGTCCAAATCATTAGAGTTGATTTCTTCGTATTATTAACCTGATTTTCATAAATGAATTTCTATGATCTTATAAATACTATGTAAATTCTTGATTTTGTGTTTTGAAATACATGCTTTTGAGAATGTTTTACAAACTATAAATCCTGTGTTGAAAGATATATATTTTAGATCAAAGGCTTCAACACGTGATTTATGATATAGATTTGAGCATTGTCTCTCTACAAGTATGATTATAGATTTGGAGAAAAGTTGTTCAAAGATTCATGTTATGATTTCAGATTGCTTTACAAGATATGTTATGAGTTTATATAATTATAAAGATAATTTTGGAAGGCTTATTTAGCACCAAGAGGAAT
Organism: Capsicum rhomboideum; assembly: GCA_031232105.1. Classification (NCBI taxonomy): domain Eukaryota; kingdom Viridiplantae; phylum Streptophyta; class Magnoliopsida; order Solanales; family Solanaceae; genus Capsicum; species Capsicum rhomboideum. The sequence goes on from CP124711.1 coordinate 118,946,565, forward strand.
TGAGTTCTCTATAACACATGTTCCATAACTACGTTACTACCACATGATATGATTTTATCCGAAAGTCGGATGATTTCTTTAGCCAATGAGGCTTAGTACTAGATCAATAGATAGATAGGTTCTATACCTTGGAAAGTATAAGGTAGCCCTTCCAACTGGAATTGTACGTTGGACATCATGAGTTCACATGATGTTTGTTGGTTATAAGAAACTCCCATAGATTTCTGAATTTATGAATTCATTATTTTATATATGAAATAACATGTAGATTTTGGCTATTATGACTCTATTTAGATTTTCAGTATGTTTAAGATGATTAAAGATTTTTCTTATGATTTATGATTTATGATTTAGACTTTGCTCTTGTTTTAAGAATTTTACTCTCATGATATCATGCTCAGTTTTCTGCTTTATATATATATATATATATATATATATTCTATTATATTGACTGTGTTTTATACTATATCTTTTGATGTAGATTCAGGTTCTCGAGCATAAGGTTACTGCTAGATGTTTGGTAGCACTTGACATTCAGTAGATTGGTGAGCGCTCCTATCATCCTGGAGGCATATAGTTGATTTCATTTTTTCTTCTTAGTTTGGGCTAGACTTTATTTCATTAAAGGTTTCGGGGACTTTTCCTAGTTGACTGCTATATTTAGTAGTAGAGGCTTCACTAGACAACAGTTATGTAGTAGTTGATAGTCTTTTTTTTACTTTCAGCTATATCTTAATAAGGATTATCTCTTCAGATTTAGCCCATTATCATCGTTATATTTCAGCTTCAGTTTTGTTATTTGTATTACTCTATAGACATGCCATGCCAAGGGTCCTATCAGACCACTAGTGAGTAGCTAGTTATGGCCTCGTGACTTTGGTATAGACTCGGTTCATACCAAATTTTGATACCAGAGTATTAGATTCAAGTGTACTAGGGTGTGTGTGAATCCATGCCTAGTAGAGTCCTACTTAGAGGTGTGAAGCACACCAAATTTATAATTAGGAGGCTATAGGGTATTTAGAAATATTTCCCCCTTTCTTGCATGATCTAGTTCATATGATAGAATTTAACTCTATGTCTATATTCTAACTTGTGTTTTATGCGTGTTGCGGATCATGCCTATAAAGAGAACCGCCAGTCAAAGGCTGCAAGTAATGCTGGAGTCGATTCTATCTGGTACCTCACTACTGCACCATGCAGACCAGGAGTAGAGCCTGCTTCTCCAGTCAGAATGCTAACACTGAGACTCTACCTATACAATTAGCTACACAAAGGGGTTTTAGTTCATCTACTGCTCATCTATATCATGTTGATCCTAATGTCGAGTTCAGGAATTCCATTCAAATATTGACTCAGATAGTGGCCACTTAGGCCAACTGTTCATCCCCAACCAGCTCGAGTTCTCATGATACTTCCAGGATCCGTGAGTTTCTCAAAAATGTAACATTCAGAGTTCACAGGGTCAAATCTTGGTAAGGATCCCCAGAATTTTATTGATGAGGTCCAAAAGATTCTTCAGGTTATACATGTTATAGATTTGGAGAAGGTTGAGCTTGTCTCCTATCAGCTTAGGGATGTTGTGGGCATATGATTTAAGAAGCGGGAAGACAACCGAGGAGAAGATGTTGTACCTGTGGAGTAGGATGAGTTTGAGAAAGAATTCTTGGGGCATTTCTTTCCCCCAGATGTTGTGGGACGCAAAGACTTCATCAATTTAAAGCAAGGTTCTATGAATGTGAAGGAGTACAACCTTCTGTTCACCCAATTATATTGATATGCTCCTTATATAGTCTCAGAAATGAGGAATAAGATGAGCATATTTATGTCAGGAATTTCCAGAATTTTGATTAAGAAGTGCAGGAGGTAATGTTGATTAGAGATATAGACATAGCTAGACTTATGATTTGTGTGCAGGAGGTTGAGGAGGATAAGTTGAGAGAAAAGGAAGAGAATTAGAGCAAGAAGGCCAAGTCATCCCATTTTAAAGCCAGTCAGTAGAGCACTGGAAATGAGAACTGATTATTCTTTCATAATAGGTCATCCAAACAAACAACCAAACCCAGGTATTATCAAAAGTTTAGCAAACTACGATCTCAGTCTCAGGGTAGTACTGCACATGATTTTACACTTTATCATGTTGTAAGAAGTGTGGAAAATCTCATCCTCGTGAGTTTTTATATAAGAAGGAAGGATGTTGCAAATGTGGTCAGTCATGTCACATGTTGAGAGATTTCCCTTCATATAGGCAGTTAATAGGGGTGATAGAGTTCAGACCACTTTATCAGCTCTAGTAGGCTTTGTTTCTTAAAAAGAAAACCCTTCAGGTTCAGGCAGTGGTTAGAACTGCTTCTATGCTTTATCTAGTCTCCAGGATCAAGATAGTTCCCTTAACGTTATTACTGGTATGTTGAAGGTATCTCCCTCAATTTTTATGCTTTGTTAGATTCTTGAGCTACCTTGTCTTTCGTGATCCCATTCATAGCCATTAATTTTGGAATTAGTCACGAATAGCTTCTAGAGCCTTTCTCTATTTCCACTCCAGTTGGAGAGGCTATCTTAGCTAGGATAATATATAAAAAGTGAACCATGTCAATTAGTCAAAAATATACCACAACTAATCTAATAGATTTAGACATGGTAGACTTGATTTCATATTAGGCATGGATTGGTTATATTCTTGTTATGCTTCAGTTGAGTGTAGAACCCGAATCATGAAATTCTAGTTTCTTAATAAACTATTGCAGAGTGGAAAGGTAGCCCAGTCATGCCTAAAGGTTGTTGTATCTCCTATCTTAAGTCTATAAATATTATTTCTAAGGGTTATATCTACTATCTAGTATGGGTTAAAAATTCTATTGTTGAAATCTGTAATGTCCCGAATCGTCGTTTTGCTAAAATAGAGAGTAGAACCTTCTCTTAGTCTTCCCTTAGATAAATTTTTGAAAATTCAAGGCTAGTATAGTCTTAGTCTTCCATTGGTTAGTAAGTTGACTTGATTTTGTGTTAGAGGATAAGTTTAGGAAGTCATAGCAACTTTCGACACATAAAACAACTTAATAAAACATCGGTTATAGAGATTACCGTGAAAGGGTTAGTTCTTGATGTCGGATTTTGAGAGCTGTTTTAAAATGGCTTGAACTGGGACCAGCTCTCGAGTTACTACATAGGGGCCGCTACAGCGGACAAAAGTGTCGCGGCAGCGCTGCCACTGCAGCGGTAAAAGTGTCGCTGCAGTGACAACCCTATTGGGCCTATTGGCCACTACAGAGGTGCCGCTAAAGTGGAAAAAGTGGTGCCGCAGTGGTAAAAATGCAATTTCCAGCATTTAAAAACTAGAGAATACTTTTTCATTCCCACTTTTCTAAAAAACGTTCAAGAGCTTAAAGGGAGGTGATTTTCTACAAGTTTTGGGAGTTTTCGTCTTTAGAGGAAAGGTTTCTTTACATTCTAAACTTGAAGTAATCCATTAAATTCTTAGAAATTGCTAGTAACTTATCCATGGTAGAATTTGGGGTTTAGTCCTAATTTATTAACTGAAGGAAATTGGTGGGAATTTGATTATTTTCAGTTGTTAATGATCCTAGGGTGTTAGAAAATACTTGCTTTGGTAGATTTTTTGTTGTTGATGCTAAATTATGTAGAATTCATGATGTTTAAATGGTAGAAAACCCTAATATGATGAACTAGGACATTCCATAGTTTAAATTGATAATTGTAGGTTCCTGATGGTTGGGAAAGGTGAGACTGTTGAAATGGGTGTGTATAATTATTGTTTATAGATCAAGAATGGACTGAAAAAGAGAGGAAAGGAAAACTTATGGTCTTGTAGTGATTCGAGCAAGGAATTAAGGTAGGTTATGATTTTTTTGTAGCAAAAAACTTGCTTGACTATATGCTTATATGTGAATTGAGTGTTTGTGATTGATTTTGGGCACTACTTGTGATTATTGACTGTATTTGCATTTACATTAATGTTGATGATGAATATTGTGATGTTGTGGAGATGAGTTGATGATATTAACGATGATGATGATATAATGATGATGTTGAGATGAGTAAGGGATGATACTTACATCTTGCATACATACATCATATGCATTTGAATGTGTGTGTGTGTGTGTGTATATATATATATATATATATATATATATATATAGTGGTGAATCTTGTTGAAGAATTTACGTAAGAGTCAAACGTGTAATTGGGTACTTGTATTCTTGCTGATGTGAAGTATTATATCTGTACTTGGGTATCATTAATCGTAAGTTCTATTTTGATCGTTGTTACTTGCATTTGATTTGCCTATTTGTATTGTGTCGAGTTGAGTCGACCTATAATGCCTACCATTACTTAATTGATGTACTGATGCTACATGTGCTATTTTTTTATTGAGTGCAGAGTGTGTTCCAGTATTTGCTATGAGACCTCGACTCTAGCCAACATTTACAGACTTTGATTCGAGGATGATCACCATGACTGGGTGCCATTGGGTCTTTTTATTTTCTTTCATGTCCCTTATTTCGGACTAAGACATTCTTCATATTTTTTGTATTTTGAATGATATGTTAGACATTAGTTTTTGGACGTTGTTAGATGTGTTTGTACCGTGACTTCAGGTCCCAAGGTTGTAATAAATTGAGAAATTCTGCACTTTATTCTTTAGTTGTGATATTTGATTAAGTTTAGATTTTATTTCAGTTGATCGTTCTTCTGTTTAGCGATTTTGTAACTTGGAAATTGATGAAATTAACTTATGAAGGGTTTGACTTAGTTGGCATGGGTTAGGGTAGATGGTCCTCCCATCATAGGGTTAGGGTGGTGCAAATCATGACCTCTTGGTTAGTGACAAAGATGATATCAGAGAACTGGATTCATCGATCTCGTCGTATAAGAATAGGTCTAGTATAGTCTTACAGAATATGGAGCCATCTGTACTTTTCTTTGAGAGGATATAGGGCTTTAGGAAACAAAATCCCATTCTTTCTTACTTTTGCGCTATTACCTGATTTGAATTGGTATCTGGTGATCCAAATTGGTATTTAATTTCCTTCACTTTCGCAGATGGTGAATACCCATTCCATAAGAGCAACAGTAGTCGCACCAGCATCAGTACCAACAATAGCACTTGCACTGGCCATTGAGTTCGTAGTTTGGGGTAAGCCTCGAGTAAGGGGTAGAGCAAGGAGAGGAGGAAAAGAGGCATCACATGTTAGGGTGGAGCAGGGGCAGCCGAAGGATCGGCTAGATAGACTACACTGTACTCTCCCCCAGAGTAGGATGCTCCAGAGTTAGCTCAGAATGAGGATGTAATAGTTGAGAAAAAAAAATGGTATTCCTTGAAAATATGGTTCCTGTGCAGAATGGTGCAACCCAAGTGCCTATAATCACAGAATTGATTCAGCAGGTGTTGGGATTTTTGGGCAGTTTGGCTGGCACCGGTGCTATTCCAACTGTTCCTGTATTTCTATCCCAGCCTTAAGCATGCACCTGCTGTGGTACCTAAATGGATGAGGGCTTTGAGACAGGCGTGTATCCTCGACCGATATTGGGACCAGTGATGATTGATGATGAGCATAGACTATTATGTAAGTTCATGAAGATGAGACCTCTAGTGTTCTAGGGTACTGAGTCTGAGGATGCTTTCAAGTTTTTGATTGATTTTCATAAGCATCTGCATAAGATGGGTATGTGCTGGGAAGTTGGAAATCAGTATGGGAGATACGCATTCTAGTGTCTGGATGCACGTGATTAATGCAAAGACGTCGTATAATATCTTTTTAGAAAGACCATAGATGCATGAGAATAAAAGAGTGTCATCTGCCTACTACCAGTGGTTTAAATTCTTTAAAGATAGAGTCTAAATGAAGATAGTCATACTGATAAACCTTTCACCAAGACAGAAGTATACTTTGCATATGGAAAACTCTACATAAAGAATCGTGTGTCAAAGGAAGTTGAAGTTAATATCACGAATCCAACCAAGAAGATTGATATTTTAAAGAAGGCTAATGTAGTAGCTGGAAAGGTGGAGATTATGATTGAAAAAGATCAAGTGTTTTTTGATAAGAATAAGGTACCCAAGATAAACGTTTCATATTCAAGTAAGAAAGTAATTCTTATTCTTCACTTCTGATGTGCTGGCATTTGATGGCATATTTAATGCTTTTAACCATGAATAAATACAAGTTCTTAAGCAACCTTTGGTATGTTTAATTATTTTTTGATCTAAATTACTAGGAAATATGCTAAGGAAAGAAAGGATTTAACTTATGCTAAAAAGACCAAGCATAAGAAAATTTAGACAAGCTGTCAAACCTTCGATGGACCATCGCCTTGATCGTTGATCATAAATAGAATGTCCCAGTTTCAGAATTTAAGTGATGGAGAAACTAACGGGCCGCCGGACCTCCAATGGATCCTCGCCTTGATTGTTAGCCTTAAGCAGAATGAACCAAGTTAAGATCCTAAGTGATGGAGAAATGGACGGACCATCAGTGACTCGATGGACCGTCACCCAATCCATGAAGCTTAAGCAGAATATTAGCATATTTATTAGATGGCCACGATGGAAGAATAGATGGACCATCGTCTAACACCCACACAACTAGGGTTGTGGGATCCATGGCAAATTAACATCTCTAAGGTCAATATCATTGTATATTCAGATAGTGCCATTATTTGTATTGTCAAATCTTTTGTCTTAACCTATTTCTAATGGTTTCAAACAATAGAACCTATCTTAGGGTTAAATTGCTTGAGTAAAGAGGTTAAAACTAGGAAAAAGATTTGATAGTAAGGATTTGGGATTTCCAACTCCCGTTTAATGGTTAATGCTGAAATAAGATAACCAACTTAGGGGAATTATTGAGTTTGCATTTTCATTACTTGTAGTTTGAGAGAATTTGAGTGAATATAATCTAATAGGTTGAGAAATGTTTAGGTGTATTAAAAGAGTCAATTGCCAGCATGTTTAGCACTAGTGGAATTTATTATCATTAGCGATCCGATCGTGTTATGAAGCCATGGTAAACACAAAACTAGTTCTCTGTATTACTTGATTACAGTTAATTAAATTTTTAGCATTGTTACTTAAACATCATTGGAAACTAAATCACAAACGTTTTCCATAGTAACGTAACCGCATAAGGCTTAGTTTCACTTTATTCCCTGTGGGATTTGACCCCACCCTAATCGGGTTCTATATTTGTCAACGATCGCTTTATACTTATAAATTGAGATATAATTTGGGTGCATCAAATTTTGGCATCGTTGTCAGAGAATATGGTTGTCAATTAAGTCAATTGTGTGTATTTGACTCTTAGTCTTATTTTCTAGTTTTACAGGTCTGTGCATTTCCAATTCCTATAGTCAGGATGAACCATTATAACCTTACAACCCCGAGCTTGAGAATACTTTTTAGAGAGTAATGAATGCATAAGACCGTGAATCAACAAGACTACAACAACTTACTAAAGTTCAGGCTAGGGAAACAACCAAAATGCACCTAACAATAATGGAATTGTCGGAGATGATATAGATGATTAAATTGATGACAATGTTGCCCCTGCCAATCTATGTCAACAACAAATAGGCAGAGAACAGCAGTGACAAGCCATGCCTTTTAATATGTATAATGAAGATGATGTGGGTTTATGTAACACCCCGTACATTTCCAACCCTACTTGAAAACTTTGAACCATGTTTACCCTAGGTTCGAGAGTAACAAGTACGTATTTTGTATTGTTATTTATGGAACATTTGATATTGTGCTAGTAAATGTGATTAGAACTTTGTAGGAGGTGTTTGTTACTTTGTGGGGAATTTATGGGGTGAAAAGTGAGGTTTAAGGGACATCCAAGCAAAGGATCTTAAAGATAAGAGGCATAAGCCTAGCTCGAGCCGATCCCAAGATTATTGGATCAGGGGGTAGTCCTAGAGGCATAAGCCTAGCTCTGGCCGAACCTAACAGGGGGTAGCTCTAGAGGTAAGAACCTAGTTCGAGCCGAACCTGATATATTGGTTTATGGGTGGCAGCTCTAGAGGTAATAACCAGCTCGAGCTGAGCCCGGTATATGGATTTATGGGCGGTAGCTCTAGAGGCATAAGCCTAGCTCGAGCCGATCCCAACATAACGTTATGTTATGTTAAGACCCACTGATCAGCTGGGGCTTAGGTACATTGTGACACAGGTGATGATGAATAAGCATAAAAGCAAAGAAGTAAAAAAAGTAATGAAAGCAATATACATAGTTCCAAACATACGGACCGATGGTTTATCCATATTAACTATTCTCTTATATTTGATTCCATTGAAGTTCTTATGTATTGATGCAGTTTCTTATAGCCTTACATACTTAGTACATTCTTCGTACTGACTTCCCTTGGGGGACTTACATTACTTGCTATAGGCACAGGTGCTCATAGACCCCCACAGTAGATTGCGGATCATTTGTCGATGATTGGTGAGCTCCAGTTGGTTCGGGGCTTTCCGAGTCACATGTGTACATTTGTTTTGGTATTGTAAAGTTGTATAAAGCGGGGACTTGTCCCGACTGTAGGTTGGGTATGTACATGTATCTGTAGAGGCTTTGTAGACGTATGTGGGAAGATGAATGTAAGAGATGTATGTCCATTTTTACTTGATGGCCCTAACGGCCAAGTTTCATATATAGCATATGTTTCCATGACTTCCGCCAATGGTATTTTATAGTTATATGAGGTAGAATGATATTCATACAGAGACATGCATATGAATATAAATGAGCAAAGATTGGTTCTCTCGGGCCTCAACGACTTCGGATGCCAGTCCGCCTCGTTGGAATTCGAGCGTGACAGTTTGGATGGGATTGGTGCCACTGGGGCCATCATCCCTCCACCACTAGCTCTAGGAGAAAAATTTAGTATTACTAGCACTATGATCCAGTTTTTGAATCTGTAGGGCTTGTTCAAAGGTGTGGTGGTGATGACCCAAACCTACACTTGATGAACTTTGTGGGAATTTGAAAGTTTTGTGAGTTACCCCGAGTGAGTTAAAACGCCTTCCATTTGCAGTTGTTCCCATTATCTTTGTTTGAGGATGCTACCTTATGACAGAGTTGCAACCTGATTCCATCACTAACTGGGGTAGTTGAAAGTATCTTTCCTAGAAAGGTTCTTTCCACAGTCCAGGATGTTACAACTGAGGGATGAGATTATCAATTTCAGGTAGTTGCCTGGTGAGGCAGTATATAAAGTGTGGTTGTAGTTTAAGAACAAGATAAATCAATGTCCCAACCATAAGCTGATGGATGAATATTTGATGGAGACATTTTATAGGTCATTGAATTCGGTAACTAAACCAGTTGCGGATAATGACACTAGGGGAGCCTTCATGTCCCTCAATTATGTAGATGCATCTGTAAACTTAGATAGACTCACAAAGACCAACAAAGCTTGGCATACTAGAGACTCTAAAGTTGTAGGTGGTATATATTTTATGGGCATGTCTGCAGAACAACGCCAAAGAGAGAAGGAACGTGACCAAGACATGGCTCATATGAAGACAAAAATGGACTTGCTTATAAACATTTGTTGGCAAGTGGTGCTGAAAATTTGAATGTTGTAAGGTCACAAGGTAAGACTACTGAATCAGCTTCTGAGAAGGAGGCAAATTATCTAAATAATCAGATGGGGGGGTTTCCCTGCCAACGCCTAATGAAACCAAGTTCAAAACTATTAGAAGGATATATATTACAATGGGGTTGGTTATAAGGATAGGGATCAAGGCAACTAGAACACCAAGAATGATAGAAGTGGTCTTTATATGCCTCCTCGGAATTGTGATAAAACTAGTAACAGTTCAGGAAGTTTGAGGATAGAAGACATGTGTGCTCAAGTTTTGCAAAGAGTCAAATCTACTGACTCTAGTGTGAAAGAAATGAAGGGTGAGATCTCTAACATCAACCAACTAATGGACTAAGACTCCATTTCCATCAAATAGCTAGAATACCAAATGGGTCATATGTATGCAACTTTGAATCAGTGGAAGAGTGGGATCTTGCCTAGTGACACCATCCAAAACCCAAGAAATGATGGCCAATGCGTGGCCATCACTACTATAAGTGGAAGAATTTTGCCGAATTCAATACCCATTGTTGATGAGTAGGAGAAGGTTGTTGTTTCTGATTCTGGAGTTACTATTGACAATGCCTTTAAACAAAGAGTTTTGGATAACTCTGAAAAATCGATAACTATTAATGATGTAATTATAGATGCTGAAAAATCTACAAGAGTTCATGTTGGGATTTCTGAGACTAAGGAGGAGAAGGTTTCAAAACCTTTGGCTCAAATTCCTAGACCTCTACCTCCATTTCCATAAAGGATGAACAAGAGAGTGGAAGACGGCATGTTCTATAAATTCATCTCTACGTTGAAATAGTTTCCAGTCAATATTCTTTTGGTGGAGGTGTTAGAACAAATGTCGGGATACACTAAGTTTATGAAAGACTTGATCACTAAGAAAAGGACTGTCAGATTTGAATCCATTGGCAACATACACTATTGTAGTGTGATTACTTCATGCACTTTGGTTTAGAAGAAGGAAGATACCGGTGCTTTTATAATTCCTTGCACATCGGAGTTTTTAACTTCGCTACGGCATTGTGCGACCTTGGTGCTAGCATCAATTTTATGCCGCTTACTATCTATAAATAGTTGGGCTTGGGAGCCCCCAAAATAATAACAATGAGGTTATTGATGGCTAACCATTTGGTCAAAATGCCTATTGGGATCTTATGTGATGTGCTAGTGAAGATGGAAAGTTTCATATTTACTGCTGATTTTGTGATCTTGGATTGCAAAGTGGATTTCTATGTTCCCATAATCTTAGGAAGACCCTTCCTAGCAACTGGTAGAGTTTTGATTGGCATCAAAATCAATGAACTGAAGTTCATATTGAACAACAAGGAGGTTAAGTTCAATATGTGTCAGTCCATGAAGCAACCGAGGGAAATAAATAGAATGTCAGTGATTAATGTGTTTGATGAGGAAGTGATTGAGGTGCCAATTGAAGAAAGGTTTGTAGTTGAAACTTTAGCTGCAGTGATAATGAACTTCGATGGTGATGACATCGAAGACTATGATGAGATAGTAAAGGTATTAACTGGAATAGGTTTCTATTCCTATTCTCCAAAGAAGTTAGACTTGGCTCTGAAAAATAGACCTATACCTCCAGCTAAGCCTTTGATTGAAGAGCCACATTGAAAGTGTTGTTGGGTTATTTACACTATGTTTTTTCAGGAGAGAATTATACACTACCTATTATTGTGGCAGCTGATTTAGTTGAGTGGCAGATTGTGGCACTTATGTCAATACTGAGACATTTCAAAAAGGCAATCGGGTGGACCATTATCGATATTATCGGGATCCCTCCTGGTATTTCCAGTCACAAGATTCAGTTGGAGAAAGATTTTATATCAAGCATAAAGCATCAATGCAGAATTAATCCACCTATAGAAGAGGTAGTAAAGAAGGAGATTATTAAGTTGTTAGATACAAAGGTGGTATATCCTATCTCAGACCGTAAATGGGTAAGTCCGGTATAATGAGTTCCAAAGAAAGGTGGTATGATGGTGGTTCCTAATGAGTGCAATGATTTGATCCCACTTAGGATAGTCACAGGTTGGTGTGTATGCATAGACTATCGAAAATTAAACTCTTGGACACTTAAAGATCATTTTCAAGTGTCTTTCATGGACTAGATGTTGGATCGATTAGCAGGCTTGGTATTGCTTTTTGGGTAGTTATTATGGGTACATCCAGATTTCTATTGTATTGGAAGATCAAGAGAAAACCATATGTACATGTACTTATAGTACATTTGCATTCAAATGCATGCCCTTTGGCTTATGCAATGCACCTGCGACTTTACAAAGATGTACAATGTTTATTTTCTTTGACATGGTGGAGGACACAATGGAAGTGCTTATGGATGATATTTCCATAGTTGGTGATGCTTTTGTAGACTGCTTGGCCAATCTTGGCAATGTCTTGCATCAATGTGAAGAAACGAACTTGGTGTTGAATTAGAAAAAATGCCACTTCATGGTGAAGAAGGTCATTTTTCTGGGAAACAAGATATCTGAAAGGGGTATCGAGGTTGACAATACAAAAAATTGAAGTGATTGAGAAGTTACCTTCTACCAACCTCTATAAAGGGTTCTTAGTCATGCAGGTTTTTATCGGAGGTTCATAAAAGACTCCTTCAAAATTGCTAATCCTTTTTGCAAGTTGTTGGAGAAGGAGGTTAAGTTCCTATTTGACAATGCTTGTTTAAAGGAATTTCATTAAATAAAAGCTTACCTCTAGGCCTATTATTTTTCACGATCCGATTTCTCAGGTCATGATGGCACCTATTATAACCGACTAGTTGGTAAGCCAACCCGTGGTCTGGAATAGCTAGTAACGAACTACCAAGAGAATTGAAGAAAATAGAGGAAAGGAATTTAATAAAAAGAATAGAATAAAGAAATAATCCCAAAACCTGGTGAAGGAAATACCAAAGCTTCCAATAAAACAGAAGTATAAAGTGAAATACAGAGTAAATAGATACAAGTCGTCTCTAAAATGTCAAATAGAGATCAATACAACAAAGGGAGAGCAGGAACACTCTGAACGTTAGGAGCTTACCCCTAATCTCTGATCCATGGCTGCTCCGCACGATGCACACATCAACGGTTAGAACTCGTACTATGATCTGCAGGTTGCAAAAGTGTAGTATGAGTACCAAACACGTGGTACTCAGTAGGCATCGATCGACTGAGCTCCAAAGATAATGCAAGCATAAATAACATGTATAGCAGGAATATAACTACAGGAAGCTATATAAGAAACTAAACATAATAATGCTAATGGAGCAATAAGGATAATCCATCCTATTCTAACAGTATCTAGAAACTAAAGTGCAATACCGTATATCACTAGCCAATAGACAACTGAAGAGTGAAAGAAGGATATATAGTAGTAGTACAAGGCCAAAGGGTACATATACAATATGAATAGATAAGGAAAGAGAGGGATATACGATAATACCATATATATATATATATATATATATATATATATATATATATCGCCAAGTAAGGAATCTAATACTAGCATACTCAAAGGCTCTAACCAAAGTGCCTAATCATGAGATAAACTATCAACAGTGTAACTTACCAAAGGAGAGAAAAGGGAACAGAAACATACCGACAATCTCGAGTACTAGTCCATAACCATCCTACCACGAACTAACCATAATAACGAACAATAGAGTAACCGGCTAGTACGGACAAACATAACCTAACTAAACCCCCATAAGCCTAGAAGGTTCAAGCAAGCACTCATCATACAACAACCATAACTTATACCTATACAACCCCCCATAAGGTTGATAGATATAAGTGCCAAATAATTATACTGGTGATAGACAATGCATATGAATGAATGAATGCAACATAAACCGATAATACCATATCCAATCTGAGTGCCATAACATACCAAGTGTATAAAACTCCTCCAGCTCAGTAGCTTGCAAATCCAGAAATAACAGTGACCATCCTTCTCCAGCACTGTGGCTTACAGACAAAGGGGCCCATAGGGGACTATGAATATCCTTATACACTGCCTAGTCCCGAACCAGGACTTTCAGTAACCATCATAATTAATCTACTCTTCCCAGTATCGGAGATATATATATAAGTACAATAAGTGCTCGAACTTGAAATGAGACTTAAAGAGTATAAATCTATAAATCCAGTGCCCGAGATCGAGTTCGGGACTAAATCGGCATAATAATGTAGAAAGGGTCAGAAAATCCCTCGACCAAAGTAAATAGTAGTGTTAAAAGAGTGGATTAATAATGGAATGAAATCAACCTCGATCTAATTTCCAAAATAGCATATTTAGTTCCAAAGCTCATAATTCATTAAATAAGGTGGTACGATTCCCATTGTAAAAGAATATGTTTTAAAGGTAAAAGATGGAAATAAATCTCTTTTTTGAAAACAGTAGTAAAAATCAAGGTTTTGGTTGGAATCGTACCACTAAGTGATCATAAATGCGCCTAAAAGAATGCATGCCATCACCAGTATCCAAAAAATACATCCATATGTGCCTAAGCGTTTATAAACTAGAATCATGTTCTTTTAAAGGATAAACTACTCGTTTGGAGTCCAATTGGTATCGTAACCACAACCTCAGGCCCAACAACACATAACTAGCATGATAATAGCACCATAATCTAGGAAGCTATGGTCCAAATCACTAAGTCAAAAGGTATACTTTATGCCAAAGGATCCTTAACATTAATCTATGGTTAACATGTCTAAAATCAAGGATAATAGGGTTCTATGGCCATAATGAATATTCTATACTAAGGATCAGGTCACATTTCTATCCCAAATTCCCTAAATAGGTTAATCATGATATACTAGTCCTAATCCCATTCTATAATCCCTACCTAGCAAGCAATCTATACCATACATAATATCGTAGAGAAAAGTAGACTGAAACCTACCTCATGTTGAACTGCAATCTTGAATCACCCATGAATTGCTCATCCTTGCTCCACGATCCTGAAATGTTACCACGCTATCAAAACAATACTCTTCACGTTAATAAGAGTAAAACGATACCCATATTGTAATATAAAACTCTAGGCCTAAAATCAAGTCAAAAATAAACTCGTGGGGCCTGCTAATAAAATTCCAAAAAATTAAATCTGTCATGAGGCCCCTCAAAGGACCAGGGATGTATGCTAAAAAATTGAGCACAAAGGGAGTACAAATCGGGGCTCAAATCAACTTCCAAGCCCAAGGAATATAAACCTAAAACAAAATAATAAAACAAATTTCGGGACGAAAACTTACAAAGGAATTAATGGGAAATGGTCACTTCATCATCCTCTACACATCCCAAGCTCCAATCAATGATTTCCCATGACTTCTTGAGTTTCAATGCCATTAATAGCGATTTGGGACTTGGAAAAATTAGAGAAAATAGAGAAAGACAGCAATATATAGGCCCAGAGGTTACTCATCGCGTTTGGGAGGATCCCTGGTCTCTATTGCAATGATCGAGGGAATAACCTATTGCAAACACAATGTCAAGTATCGCGAATGTGAAGGCCTTGCAAGGCTAAGCATTGCCTATGCGACAACAGGTATTGCAAACACGAAGAAGACAAGGGATCGGGTCGGCCTTACCCTTCATCGCAAATTCAAGAGGGAAGGCTCGTGATCTCGACAGTCAAGAGTTTGACCCTTTGCAAATACGACCTGGACCTTGCGAATGCGAAGAATAAAAATGGGTTGCACCAGATGCTGGGAACCCCATACACACAAATGAACTATGCTACCATACAAAATTCAACATTCCGGACTCAAAAAAATCATTGAAATTTCCAACATAGGTCGTTTTGCCACAATGTGGACCCCATACTCATAGTTCTATTTTATATCAAATCTACCCAATAGCCCAAAATGAGTTTGAAAGCCTCGGTACCCAGACCAAGGATCTTCCTAACCTAAAATCAACATTCCAGAGCTAACAGAGCTATTGAAATTTCCATTTGAGGTCATTTACTAGGAGTTTTGGTCGAAGACCAATTTTTTAATAGCAAAATCTCCAAAATAGTGAAATGAGCCTAAAACCCAAATGAACTGTCTGAAAACCAAACCGACAATTTAAGCAAGTCATAAATGACCTGTAGACACTATGGGAAGGCACAAAATGCCTAAAATATGCAAAAATCAAGAAAATGACTTAGAGGGTCATTACATTATTATTACTCCAGACTAGTCCAAACTATTTGAAGTAATGTGTGATGCAAGTGGTATGGCACTTGGTGTTGTTTTAGGTCGAAAGCAGGAGAAAATATTTCACCTAATTTATTATGCTACCAAAGCATTGAATGAAGAATTGAAGTGAATGGAGCACAAAAGAACTACACTGTGACTAAGCAAGAATTTCTTGCAGTGTGTATGCCTTTGAGAAATTCCGAGCATACTTGCTTGGAATGAGAGTTGTGGTCATTTGGATCATGTTTCCTTAAGATATCTCATGGCAAAGAAATATACAAAGCCTCGGTTGATTAGATGGGTGCTCTTTCTTTAAGAATTTGACTTTAAAGTCAAAGATCATAAGGGCTGTGAAAATCAAGTTGCTGACCATTTTTCTGGACTGGAAGATGAGAGAAAAGTGGTAGATGAGTTAGAGATTGATGACTCCTTACTAGAAGAACAATTATTAGCAGCTTCCATGATCTTATACCTTGGTTTGCTGATTTTCTAACTATCTTGTTAGCGACATGATGCCGGAAGATCTAAATTTTCATCAAAGGAAGAAATATCTAAAAGACATGAGCAATTACTTTTGGGATGAGTCATATCTTTTCAGGCTCTGTGCTGATAATTTGATAAGAAGATGTGTCCTGGAAGTTGAGATGATGAGTATACCATAAGCATGTCATTCATCCCCTGTGGGGGGACATCATGGTGGTATGCCCACTGCATAAAAGATATTGTAATGTGGGTACTATTGGCCCATAATCCATCAAGCTACATAAGAGCTTGTAAAGTCATATGACCAATGCCAAAGGTAGGGAGCTATCTCACGAAGCACGAGTTGCACATGACCCAGTCCTAGAAGTCAAATTATTTGATGTATAGGGCGTCGACTTCATGGGGTCCCTTTATGAGTTCTTTCAACCAAAAATACATATTGGTGACGGTAGATTACCTGTCTAAATGGGTGGAAGAGGTGGAACTACCAAATAATGAGAGCGAGAGTGTGATTAAGTTCCTAAAAAGAAATCTCTTCTCAAGGTTTGGTACTCCAAGAGCGATCATTAGTGGTAGAGGTTTGCACTTATGAAACAAAGTATTTCATACTCTGAGCAAAGTATGGATTTAAGCAACACAAGGTGGCTACCCCCTATCATCTACAAACCAGTGGTCAAGTGGAAGTGTCAAATCGGGAAATAAATATGATTCCTAACAAAACAGTGAATGCCATCTGAACTAACTGGGTTCGGAAGTTTGATGATGCCTTATGGGCATATAGGACTGCATACAAACTCCTATCAGGATGTCACCATATCAGTTGGTCTTTGGAAAGGAATGTAATTTGCTAGTGGAGCTTGAGTATAAAGCCTTATGGGCGCTCAAAAAGCTCAGTCTTAGCTGGAGTGATGCCTCTAACTTAAGGTTTGAACAAACGAATGAGTTAGATATGTTCCGATTGAGAGCGTATGAAAGATCGGCTATGTACAAAGAGAAGATAAAGATGTTTCATGATCTTAGGATTAAAAAGATAGAATTCATTCTAAGGGACTTGGCATCTTTGTTCAATTCTAAGCTCCGGTTGTTTCTAGGAAAACTTAGATCCAAGCGGTCCGGTCCTTTTACATTGACGCAAGTGTTCCCTTTAGGAGAGGTTGAGCTAGAAAATCATAAAAGGGAATACTTCAAAGTTAATGGACAACATGTGAAAAAGTACGTTAGGGTAATCAAAGAGGTAAAATTGACAAAGATGACATACCTTGATGCAGTCTAAGTAATCAAGGTACCCAAGTCATTCCGCAATGTTAAATCAGACACTACTGGGAGGCAACCCATGATTGTTGTGTGTAAAACTGGTTTGTATTGAGTTTCATGCTTTGGATATGGATGATGTGTGTATTTAAGTGTGCAGGCATAAACTTTGAAACTGGATAGAGGTGACAGGAAAAGTGACGACCCATGGGTAAGCCGAAGTCCCACCGATCTAATCATCACTTAGGGACTTCTAACAGGTGGAATCTGGATAAGAAGGAAGGGAAAAGCTATGGGTCATGAGGCGACCAATGGACCATCACTTTAACCATCTCCTAGTAGCCAATTGGAAGACATTCTGGTTAAGGACAATGGAAAAGTTAAAGTGCTGTCGATTAGGTGATGGTCCATCACTCTGATCATTCGATGTCTCTCATACAAAAATCATTCTAGATAAGCTCGACGGTGTTCCAGATGGACCATCGGGCAGTCGACAGATTATAAGTCCAACATCGGTCACAAGTAAGTTTATTTTTCTTTAAGGAGGCTGAACCCACCATCACCCAATCAAACTCCAACACATCACCATCCACCCAATATAATTTTGAACCAAACCCAACAAGAATCAACCCGATCCAATCCAAATTTAGCCAACCCAATCCAAACCCTAAGGATTTAATATGAACCCTTTCAAATTGTCAATTTTTATTTTAATCCCGCTTCACTTTATTCACCCACAATCAAAGGACCACTTCCCTTCCATAACTCCACATCTTCCATAACTCCAAATCTTCCATAACCCCAACTCTCAACTCTATATAAACTTCCCAACATCGATAACCACTCTTCATCACTATAAAATCTTCTCCCTTGTGTTTTTCTTTGAGTAATAAAACTGTTATATCACAAGTTTTCACTTGTTTCTTCCGCACATCTCCTTCAAGGTATTAAATTTTGTTCCTTCCTTTAATTTAGTCTATTTTATGTTGTATTGCCTTGATAACTCCTTCGTAAGCACATAATCATACTCAGGGGTGGAGCTACAACCGAGAAAGGGTGGTCAATCGAACACCCTTCGCTAAAAAATTAAACCGTGTATACAAGTAAAATATTCTATTTTATAAGGATATATTTAAAAATGAACACCCTGAGAACCGACTGATAGAGATAGTCTGGCGGTCAAGGTGTTCATTTGCAATTCGGAGGTTTGCTGTTCGAACCCTTCCACTAGCATTTTTTTCTTTTTGGTTCTTTACTTTATTGTTTGGCCTGACACACCTGGACTGTTGGGTCATATTTTACTTTACTACATATCTATTCTTTTACTTATTAGACCTTACCAATCTTATTCTTTTAATTTTAGATTCATTAACATATTTTTTTACTATCTTTTAATTTTTATTTTATTTTTTATATTAACTACATGCACATCAAATAAGTATGTCCATATTGTTCTTCTCGTTTCTATTTTTTTACCATAGAAATCAGTCAATAAAAAAAGAAAAAATAATAAATGCACATTTTTTTCCTTTCAACTACTATTTCTTTTTTGAGATTATCAATATTTTTTTTAAAAAAATATATTAATGATAATTCTTTTATTATTATTATTATTATTATTATTTATTACATTTGTTTTGATATGTGTTATTTATTTTATATAATTCAGCTAGTAGCTAAAATTATTTTGTTTACTTTTACATGTCTATAGTGATTTATATGGGAGTAGATTATTTTATAATTATAAGTGTTGATATGATTTAATTACTTATGGAATTTGTTTGTCTATTTCTCTAATGAAAATAATTTTCCTCATTTTGAGGAGCTTGTTTTAATAGAAAAAATATTTTTCAAACTATTTTGACTAACCAAATATGGAAAAATAGAAAAACATTTTCGTAAAACTATTTTATCCATACTAAACATACACTAGATTTTATTTTTCTTTCTTTTTTATTGATTTATTTCTATTGAAAAAAAATTGTGAGCAGAAAAAATTATGCAAGCACCCTAGCCGAGTGGGTGCAACCACTCATGAGCAGAAAAATTATTTTGTGCATCCACTCGGCTAAAAAAATTATTCACTCCTTTAAAGTTTGAACACCCTTGACGATATTCCTGGCTCCGCCACTGATCATACTTGAGTCGGAGGGCAACAAAATTTTTGAATTTCAGAAATGAAATTCATATAAAATTATGTTGCCCACCAACTCAATTTTGAAATGGTTAGGAGATAGTAGGGTGAAGTCTGAGTAATCCTAGTCTAGATAATTATAAAACCTTCCATCACGCAATGAGATTTACACCTCGTACGCATTTGTAACTTTAATGTGTAATGAAAAGTTGAACAATTTGAAAGATGTTTCCATTCTCATAACTGGTTTTGAAACTGTTTTGGGGAAACAGGTAAATCCACAGACTGTTAGATGGTCTACGTAGCAGTGACTTACCCGTCACTGCCAAAAAAATAAACCTTAATTCTGTTTCGGTACAACAGGTTGGCTGACGGATCGTCTGCTACTCGATGGACCATCGCTGCAACCGTTAGTTGGCACCTCAATGCTCGTTAAAAGCGATGGCTTCACCCACGGACCGTCGCCTAGCCAATGGACCATCGACTTAACTGTCAATTGGTTCTTCACACACTGTTTGAGACCAATGGACTATCCATAGGTGACGGACCGTCAGGTCTATGAATGTTGTAAAATGTTTTTTCATTGTCTATTTGGATAGTTTTGTTTTGATGCTAACACTAAGGTAATTATGCTTCATCAATTCCAACCCACACATGGAGGGGATCACAAAAGGTTTGGAAAGGACACCACCACTCACACACTAAGAGATGAACCCGACCCAAAGGTTAAAGAAGTACAGAAAGCACATGGCTACCATATTAGAAAAGCTGCTAGACAACAACAAAATTCTGCCTAGTCCAATGAGAAAGAAGAATCCTCTGACAGTGATTCTAGTACAGATACCTGAGTTCGGATGCAGTTAATGAAAGTGGCACTGATGCTACTAAGAGTCCAGAAGATAAACCTGAGCCTATCCCAGATAAGGTCATCAAGAGCAAACTCTGGGTTCCATGAAGGATTGCACTGGCAAGTGAAGGGCTCCTATAAGTACTTCCAAGATGGCCTAACAACGATGGGAAAGCACAATCTTAAGAGACCAATTGCTGGGGAGTTCCAAATTGTCTCATCCGAGCTTGTAGAATATCCAGAAATTGAAAAATAGTTCAACCACTATGGCCTGAGGTGGAGTAGCACAGCACAAAAGTACTACTACCCCAATATGGTGTCATGACCCAAGACAGGCCCTAGCCGTGATGGGCATCCCAGACCAATAAAGGCCCGAGAAGACCCCTTAGCATAACATCAATAGCATAGCAAAACATAAAGTTCGAAAATAAGCCCATAATTATGAAGTTCATCTTTGAACAAGAGTTTAAACTTTTGGTCTTGAAAACATAATGAAAACATTTACCAATACTAGTCTACAAAGCCTCTAAGAATACGAATGAAATCCTAAGCCAGAACATGGCCCTGGGAATACCATAAACCAAAAGTAAATGTCTAAGGAGAATGAAACAAGATGCCTTCCGGAAGATGGATGGCTCACCGCTCTTAACTTGTTGCCCCGAGAAGATCCTAGTGTTGCACAGAATCACGGAAAAATACCTCTGAACCTATATCATGAGAAGATGTAGCATCCGAAGATGGTCAATACGGCGAGTACTGGCATGAAACCCAGGGGAGAGGGAATAGAACATTTTATAAGGAAAAATCATAAGATACATAATGTAAATCACAAGTGTAATAAATCATGAAATAAACTCTCAACTAATAAAACATAAACTTCCTTTAAATGCTTGCTTTATGGTATATGTAGTTTCACCGACCTTAGGTAACCCATGGGTTGATATGGGTCTAGTATTCGCCCAATCGGCAGGACACCAAACCATGTATGCAGCATGAATTGAGATAAACATAGTATGGCCATCATAACATACCGACCTCATTGAGGTGCGTGTTAAGGTCATCCCATTTGGGAGCGAACCACCCCTATGTCGGCAAACATAGGTTTTCGCCATTGGTCACGAGGACTTACACCTTCTCAGTGAACTATAAAATCCCCAAATATGCCCCATTAAAACAACTTTCATAAATCCTTACGCATGGAGTCTTTCATTAAGGCATTCACATTTTGGTACCGTCATACCAAGACTTATAATTCATCCATATTATGGCAAACTATTGTTATTAAACATTATAGACTCCAAATTCCGTCTTTAAATTCATGACATAGCCATAATAGGATACTCATATAATCATTAAATCTTTCACCATTTTATAACATACATTGCTCAAAAGATGGAATAAAAATCATAATTCCCATTGAAAAACAAGCTTGTGAAAAGGGTAGAAAACCATAGTTTTCATCATTCATAGCATTTAGCATTTCAAATCCATATAAAGGAATTCACCCTTTTTCAAATGATATGTTCAAGCCTCAAAACCCTTTAGTAATGATTAAAAATAATTCATAACAAGAGGGAAGTCAACATTAAGCTTTTCACAAATGAAATCCTCAACCCTAGGTTCAAACCATTGATATAATATACATAAATACTAAATGAATTAACACTTCGTAATTATAGTTGAAATAGGGAGTGTTCAACATGCCTTTAGGTGGACGAAACTTGAGAAAAGCTTGACTTTTGGACATTCTATAAAGTTGACTTGCTTCTTGGCTTAGAGAGGAAGAGAGGAGAGCCTTTTCTATTGATCTAGGGTGAATGAGACGGAGGAAAAATGTAATAGAGTAATGGGGGATGGTTTTCATAGAAAAAGGACCAAAGTACCCTTAAAATACCGGATTAAAACAAAGTCCCGCTAGGCAAAATAGGGGGGCGGCTAATACACAAAGGCGTGGCCTTCCCCGTGTGGTGCGAGGCCCATAGCGTCTCAAGCCCCATACGGCGTGAGCCTCACCGCAGGGTTGAGCTAGTGACCCCTCATGGCAGCTTGTGCGGTGCAAGGCCAAGGCACGGCCTTTCCCATGCGATGCATGGTTCATTCCTTCACCCTAAACTTCCCCAAAGTTTTTGAACTCATTCCAAAACTTTTTCTACTCATCCTAGGGGTCATATAGGTTCATTTTTTTAGGCTCCAACAAGGCTCACAAATGTACGGGTTGTTACATTATCCTCCCCTTGGGATCAATCATCCCCGAATGATGATCAAGGATACCTTTAGTATGATAGAAGAGTTTCCATGAAACATTAAGGCATAAATTTGGAAACATAGAAAATAAGCATAGAACTGGTACCTTAAACGTCGTCACCCAAAGTAGGAAACAAAAAGGGGTATCTAGCTTTCATGTTATCTTCTGATGCCCAAGTAGTTTCCTCTAACTTTTGATTTCTCCACAATACTTTCACCGAAGCTATATCCTTGGTTCTCAACTTTCAAACTTGCCTAGCCAAGATCTCTAAAGGAACCTCCTCGTAAGATAAAGAATATTTCACACCAATATTTTATACAACAAGCAAATGGTCACCTACACACTTCTTGATCATAAGCACATGAGATACAGGACGAACTGATTCCAAATTCATGGGCAAATCCAACTCATAAGCAACACTTTCAATATTTCTCAAAATCTTATATGAACCAATATAACGGGGACTGAGCTTACCCTTTTTCCCAAATCTCATCACTTTTTTCATAAGAGAAACTTTCAAGATCACCTAATCATTAGCATCAAACTCTAACTCCCTTCACATCACATCGGCAGAGGACTTTTGATAACTTTGAGTGGTCTTAAGCCTCTCCCTAATAACCTTAACTTTCTCCATTACTTGGTGCACAAGGTCTGGCCCGAACAATCTAGTTTCGCCCACTTCATACCATTCTATTGGTGATCTACACCTCCTACCATAAAGAGCCTTGAACAGTGCCATCTGGATGCTAGAATGATAACTATTATTTTATACGAACTCTATAAGAGGTAAATGGTCCACCCAACTTGTAACACCCCGTACTTACTAAACCCTATATGAAGACATTGAACAATGTTTACTTAGGTGTCGAGAGTTATAAGTATGTAATTGGTAATGTTCAAAATGAGAAAAAAATTGAAATTTGGCCTTGTACATGCGACTAGCCTTTCATAAGAAGTGTTTGGTGATTTCGTGGAGCATTTGTGTAATACCTTGCATACATTCTAACCTCATTTGGTAACTTGGAGTCATGTTTACTTGATGAGTAAGATCACTAAGTAAGTATTTTGTAGTGTTTTGATAAGGTATTGGACGATATGCAAGTATTGAAGAAGTGGCCGAAAAATTCAGCAAGGTGCTGAAACTTGCGCCACTACCCTGTTTTAGGGGGTGTGGCGCAAGCCTATGAGATCATAGAGGGTGCATTTCTTGCGCCACTGGCTTGCTTTGCAGCAGTGGCGCAAGGCACAAATATTTTGCCTTCCCGAACTCATTTCGCGATGCAATTCTACGACGATTCTTAGATGGTTTTAAATGGTTCTTTGGAGTTCTTTGAGCATTGTTAAAGCTTAAAATACTTCAATACACTCCTACATACTCCTAAATGATCAAATCATGAAACATGAACAGTGATCCAAAATGTTTAATGAAGCCATGGACGACTAGAATTCCTATTTTTGCGATCGAGACGACGATTGAGAATCTTGTAAGAGAATATTGTTGTGATATTATGGAATTATTTAAACATGAGATATATGGTGAATTATACATTAATTTTAATGGGTTAATATGATATGGGTTATTGGGCCTAAGTTGAGACCAAAGTAAATAAAACATGAAAGGCCCAATGGGTCAAAATGACCCATTCTTGCCTTGACTTGTCAAAGGGTGGAATAAATGGATGAGGATGACTTTATAATGTTATAAAAGGTGGCAAAAACATCATATTTTTATATCATTAGACACACATCACATTTCTCTCATTTTCTAGAGTTTTCAAGAAAACTCTTTTGGTGGCTCTTCAAACCCTAAAGCATTTTTGGACAAAACCATCATCTTCCAAGCTTGGGTAAGTGATTGTTCTTGTACTTTAATATATTATAAGCATAAGAGAATATGTATATAATGTTGGTTATGGTTGGAGGTGTTGGACATGGTACCTTTGGTTTTATGAAAAAGATGTATTATCCATGGGATTATAGCTTGAATTTTGACTTGTGACTTTGATGAAAGAGAATGGTATGGATAAAATATGAACATGTATGGTGTGATTTTTCTATTAAACTTGTTATTTTTCTAAAAGTGTAAATTGTGGGATTTTGGCCGATATGTGCTATGAGGTGTATTAAGGTAGTTTGATGGATTCTTTGTGATGTGGTGTGGATAAGAAAGTGTAAAGGAGAAGTGTTGTGGTAAAATGTATTGATTTTCATGTATTGGTCAATGTATGGAATATTGGGGGATTTTTGGAATAATCATTTTATCAATGATTTTGTCAAGGGGAAATGGCATGTTTAAAGGCAAACATGTAACTCATTGATGTTCTACGCTTTTGTAAAGTAATTGATGGTGTAATTATGATGTGTAATGATGTAAAGTGGAAAGTATGAACTTGGTGTGACATACTAGGGGTTTATGATACTTTGGTCAATGTTGGGCATGTTGTGGTATTGTTGATACGATCATGCCGTAAATGGTATTGTAGAGAAAGAAATAACATGCTAAAGCCAAACATGTGACTTCTTGTTATCGTATGCATTTGTAAGGTAGTTGGTGGTTAATGTTGGTTCCATTATGTACTTGTGACGTAGAGTGAAACGTAAAGAAGGAGCGGAATTGTTGCGCTCACATATTTGATTGTGTACTTACATTGAGAGGACAAGGTATGCAAGGTTACTTTTATATCCTTCTGCAACATATGATGTTCACACTGTCATAGCACTCACTTGATTCCAAAATACTCTAAGGTATTTCATATTCGATAGTTGGCTAGAGTTACTCATATTTTCCTTATTCATTGGTCAATGGTGAATCGTATAACTCATGTTTATTGATTGACTCATGTCCATTGGTTGACTCACGTTCATTGGCTAATATGTCAAAAGGTCCAAATGGTCTAAGGTATTGCATCGCAGGGTGGTGAATAGTTAGTATCCACATGTATCGTATTTAGTGATTATTATGTTAAGGTTCCAAAAGTGTACTATACCAAGGGGGTTCTTTAGTATTCCAACTAAGGTTGATATATTGGTAGTCATATGTGTTTTACTCCTATACGAATCATGAATCACTTAGTTCTTATTTATGGGCGAAAGTTCTTAAGTTGTCATATGTTGTAGATCCTAAGAGAATTATCCCAATAAGAGCAATGAGGTAAAGAGAGCTTGTTTAGTTGAATATCATTGTTCCAATCATGTTATGAGTCCTATGGTATGATGATTATCCTTGTGCCAATTGTAAGAGTATCAATCTCATAAGAGTAATAAGAGAGGTGATGTGCAAGTTAGTATAATTATCCTTCATAAGTGAAATTGTCAATCTCATGAGATAAAGGGGTGAAGTGAGATGTGCATGTAAGTACGTGTTTGGCTAAGGTGTTAATCTCATAAAGTACAAGAGTAAGGTAAAGTATATGGGTGTGTTCCAATTAGTGTCATGATCCAAATTTCCAATAGAGTTCTACACATGTCTCATATCCATTAGTAATGTTCCAAAAGTCAAATGAGGTTATGTTCCAAGGGTTCAATAGTGATTATACTCATGTATCTTGTTCATTGATCATTGTTCAACGGTTCCAACAGTATTATGTTTCTATGAAGGCTATGTTTCCAAGAATGTTTATATATATGTCTCTAGCTCATTGGTTATTGTTCCAAAGCTTCCAACAATATTATGACTATCAAAGTATCAATCTCTCACAAGTTGAAGTATCAATCTCAAAGTAATGAAATAAAGTAAGAGCAAAGCAATGTATAATGATGATGTTATTTTATCCATGGGGTGCAAACACCTGCATGATGACATGATCTTATACATGGGGTAAAAAAAATACCTGCATGATGATGGCCATTTATCCATGGGGTGCAAGAACACCTTCATGATGACATGATCTTATCCATGGGGTAAAAAGAATACCTGCATGATGTATCCATGGGGTAAAAATAATACCTGCATGATGTATCCATGGGGTGAAAGAACACACCTGCATGATGTATCCATGGGGTGAAATGAACACCTGTATGATGAGGGCCCTAACAGTATATGAGCAATGTAAATGTAAAGTAAAGTAAAGGCAAGGGAAAGAAAGAACGTAATGTACATGGTATCCCACATACAGAAAGAGAGTTTGTTCACATTTGCTATTTCTCTTATGTTGATTCCATGGTTATTTTTATTATGTATGTATCATTGGAGATGATAATAATGAAGGAAAGGTACATGATTCCACACATTGAGTTTCTCTTATAATTATTTCCATTGAAGTTCTTTTGCACTGACTCAGTTTTTCTTATGGCCTTACATACTCAGTACATTCTTCGTACTGACCCCTTTTGGGGACTTACCTTACATGTTGCATGTACAGGCATTAGTATACCTCCACAATAGAGTGACAGTATTTGCAGATCTTTGGTGAGCCCCAGTTGGTTCGGGACTTTCCGCGTCATAGTTGTACATTGGATTTGATGTTGTAGATGTTATGCATTGGTCGTGTATGCATTTAGAGGCTTTTGTAGACATGTGTGGGTATGGATGTATGATATGTACGTACAGTGCGACGTGATGGCCCAAACGGCCAAGTTTTGTATATATATATGTATGGCATTTTACATTTCATCAGTTACATGAGATAGTATGTTATTCATTCGAGGTTATGCATATGAATGTATAGAAGCATAGCTTGGTTCTCTCGGGCCTTATCGGCTATGGGTGCCAATCATGCCTCGTTGGGATTCGGGGTGTGACAAAAGTTGTATCAGAGCAGTTCTTTCTAAGGGTGTCTACAAAGCCGTGTCTGAGTAGAGTCTTACTTATCCATGTGTTGTGCACCACATTTATAAGTAGGAGGCTACGGGACATTTAGGATGTTGTTTCTTTTCTTCACTTCCAGATCGTGCAATAGAGCCAGTGTTATAAGTTCAATTATATTTGATCATGGGAATTGTTTTTCTTTGGTATAGTAAACTGTTGATGACAAAAAGAGGTAAAGGCAAAGGTAAGCAGGTAGATATGTATTGATTAATCCGAGCTCTACTCTATTGTATGTTACTTTGTCGACTACTGTGAATATGATGGGACATTAGGGTTATTAGCTGAGTTAATTGAAGTATTTCCACCTGTCGGTGAATTTATTATAGTGGAAAGAACATATAGTGATGGTATAATAGATGTTTGTGATCATGTTATGATGGTTGATCTTATGGAGATGGAAATGAAGGATTTTTAATGTTGTAATGGGTATGAAGTGATTGGCTTCTACAAGTTCAAGTGTTCATATATAGAGAAGTAACTTTCGTAAAAGTTCTTTGGAAAAATCACCAAGTCGAGTAGATAACCTGAGAAGCTGAAGAAAAAAAATGATGAAACCAAAGTACCCATATTTGCTCCAAACGAAAGGGAAAAGTTCAAAAGTGTGAAAGTGGAGAAAGACTAAGTAAGAATCTATATGATCATATGTATAGAGATGCATTTGTTGCACATGAGACGACGTTGTTAACATTCGAGGATGAATGTTCCTAAGGGGGGAAGAATGTAACACCTCGTACTTACTAAACCCTATATGAAGACATTGAACAATGGTTACTTAGGTGTCGAGAGTTATAAGTATGTAATTGGTAATGTTCAAAATGAGAAAAAAATTGAAATTTGGCCTTGTACATGCGACTAGCCTTTCATAAGAAGTGTTTGGTGATTTCGTGGAGCATTTGTGTAATACCTTGCATACATTCTAACCTCATTTGGTGACTTGGAGTCATGTTTACTTGATGAGTAAGATCACTAAGTAAGTATTTTGTAGTGTTTTGATAAGGTATTGGACGATATGCAAGTGTTGAAGAAGTGGCCGAAAAATTCAGCAAGGTGCTGAAACTTGCGCCACTACCCTGTTTTAGGGAGTGTGGCGCAAGCCTCTGAGATCAGATAGGGTGCATTTGTTGCGCCACTGGCTTGCTTTGCAGCAGTGGCGCAAGGCACAAATATTTTGCCTTCCCGAACTCATTTCGCGACGCAATTCTACGACGATTCTTAGATGGTTTTAAATGGTTATTTGGAGTTCTTTGAGCATTGTTAAAGCTTAAAATACTTCAATACACTCCTACATACTCCTACATGATCAAATCATGAAACATGAACAGTGATCCAAAATGTTTAATGAAGCCATGGACGACTAGAATTCCTATTTTTGCGATCGAGACGACGATTGAGAATCTTGTAAGAGAATATTGTTGTGATATTATGGAATTATTTAAACATGAGATATATGGTGAATTATACATTAATTTTAATGGGTTAAGATGATATGGGTTATTGGGCCTAAGTTGAGACCAAAGTAAATAAAACATGAAAGGCCCAATGGGTCAAAATGACCCATTCTTGCCTCGACTTGTCAAAGGGTGGAATAAATGGATGAGGATGACTTTATAATGTTATAAAAGGTGGTAAAAAAATCAGATTTTTATATCATTAGACACACATCACATTTCTCTCATTTTCTAGAGTTTTCAAGAAAACTCTTTTGGTGGCTCTTCAAACCCTAAAGCATTTTTGGGCAAAACCATCATCTTCCAAGCTTGGGTAAGTGATTGTTCTTGTACTTTAATATATTATAAGCATAAGAGAATATGTATATAATGTTGGTTATGGTTGGAGGTGTTGGACATGGCACCTTTGGTTTTATGAAAAAGATGTATTATCCATGGGATTATAGCTTGAATTTTGACTTGTGACTTTGATGAAAGAGCATGGTATGGATAAAATATGAAAATGTATGGTGTGATTTTGTTATTAAACTTGTTATTTTTCTAAAAGTGTAAATTGTGGGATTTTGGCCGATATGTGCTATGAGGTGTATTAAGGTAGTTTGATGGATTCTTTGTGATGTGGTGTGGATAAGAAAGTGTAAAGGAGAAGTGTTGTGGTAAAATGTATTGATTTTCATGTATTGGTCAATGTATGGAATATTGGGGGATTTTTGGAATAATCATTTTATCAATGGTTTTGTCAAAGGGAAATGGCATGTTTAAAGGCAAACATGTAACTCATTGATGTTCTACGCTTTTGTAAAGTAATTGATGGTGTAATTATGATGTGTAATGATGTAAAGTGGAAAGTATGAACTTGGTGTGACATACTAGGGGTTTATGATACTTTGGTCAATGTTGGGCATGTTGTGGTATTGTTGATACGATCATGCCGTAAATGGTATTGTAGAGAAAGAAATAACATGCTGAAGCCAAACATGTGACTTCTTGTTATCGTATGCATTTGTAAGGTAGTTGGTGGTTAATGTTGGTTCCATTATGTACTTGTGATGTAGAGTGAAACGTAAAGAAGGAGCGGAATTGTTGCGCTCACATATTTGATTGTGTACTTACATTGAGAGGACAAGGTATGCAAGGTTACTTTTATATCCTTCTGCAACATATGATGTTCACACTGTCATAGCACTCACTTGATTCCAAAATACTCTAAGGTATTTCATATTCGATAGTTGGCTAGAGTTACTCATATTTTCCTTATTCATTGGTCAATGGTGAATCGTATAACTCATGTTTATTGATTGACTCATGTCCATTGGTTGACTCACGTTCATTGGCTAATATGTCAAAAGGTCCAAATGGTCTAAGGTATTGCATCGCAGGGTGGTGAATAGTTAGTATCCACATGTATCGTATTTAGTGATTATTATGTTAAGGTTCCAAAAGTGTACTATACCAAGGGGGTTCTTTAGTATTCCAACTAAGGTTGATATATTGGTAGTCATATGTGTTTTACTCCTATACGAATCATGAATCACTTAGTTCTTATTTATGGGCGAAAGTTCTTAAGTTGTCATATGTTGTAGATCCTAAGAGAATTATCCCAATAAGAGCAATGAGGTAAAGAGAGCTTGTTTAGTTGAATATCATTGTTCCAATCATGTTATGAGTCCTATGGTATGATGATTATCCTTGTGCCAATTGTAAGAGTATCAATCTCATAAGAGTAATAAGAGAGGTGATGTGCAAGTTAGTATAATTATCCTTCATAAGTGAAATTGTCAATCTCATGAGATAAAGGGGTGAAGTGAGATGTGCATGTAAGTACGTGTTTGGCTAAGGTGTTAATCTCATAAAGTACAAGAGTAAGGTAAAGTATATGGGTGTGTTCCAATTAGTGTCATGATCCAAATTTCCAATAGAGTTCTACACATGTCTCATATCCATTAGTAATGTTCCAAAAGTCAAATGAGGTTATGTTCCAAGGGTTCAATAGTGATTATACTCATGTATCTTGTTCATTGATCATTGTTCAACGGTTCCAACAGTATTATGTTTCTATGAAGGCTATGTTTCCAAGAATGTTTATATACATGCCTCTAGCTCATTGGTTATTGTTCCAAAGCTTCCAACAATATTATGACTATCAAAGTATCAATCTCTCACAAGTTGAAGTATCAATCTCAAAGTAATGAAATAAAGTAAGAGCAAAGCAATGTATAATGATGATGTTATTTTATCCATAGGGTGCAAACACCTGCATGATGACATGATCTTATCCATGGGGTAAAAAGAATACCTGCATGATGATGGCCATTTATCCATGGGGTGCAAGAACACCTTCATGATGACATGATCTTATCCATGGGGTAAAAAGAATACCTGCATGATGTATCCATGGGGTAAAAATAATACCTGCATGATGTATCCATGGGGTGAAAGAACACACCTGCATGATGTATCCATGGGGTGAAATGAACACCTGCATGATGAGGGCCCTAACAGTATATAAGCAATGTAAATGTAAAGTAAAGTAAAGGCAAGGGAAAGAAAGAACGTAATGTACATGGTATCCCACATACAGAAAGAGAGTTTGTTCACATTTGCTATTTCTCTTATGTTGATTCCATGGTTATTTTTATTATGTATGTATCATTGGAGATGATAATAATGAAGGAAAGGTACATGATTCCACACATTGAGTTTCTCTTATAATTATTTCCATTGAAGTTCTTTTGCACTGACTCAGTTTTTCTTATGGCCTTACATACTCAGTACATTCTTCGTACTGACCCCTTTTGGGGACTTACCTTACATGTTGCAGGTGCAGGCATTAGTAGACCTCCACAGTAGAGTGACAGTATTTGCAGATCTTTGGTGAGCCCCAGTTGGTTCGGGACTTTTCGAGTCATAGTTGTACATTGGATTTGATGTTGTAGATGTTATGCATTGGTCGTGTATGTATTTAGAGGCTTTTGTAGACATGTGTGGGTATGGATGTAAGATATGTACGTACAGTGCGACGTGATGGCCCAAACGGCCAAGTTTTGTATATGTATATGTATGGCATTTTACATTTCATCAGTTACATGAGATAGTATGTTATTCATTCGAGGTTATGCATATGAATGTATAGAAGCATAGCTTGGTTCTCTCGGGCCTTATCGGCTACGGGTGCCAATCATGCCTCGTTGGGATTCGGGGTGTGACACAACTACCCTTAAAATCAATGACACAGGCTCTTAGCATATCCTCCAAAGTTTAAATCATATTTTTCGCTTGTCCGTCCGTTTGAGGATGGAAAGTGATGCTAAGATTCACTAGAGAGCCTAAACCTTTCTGAAACGACCGCCAAATCTGAGAAGAAAATTGCGTACCTCTATCAAATATAATGGACACAGGGGCTCCATGCAATCTAACAATCTCCTGAATGTAAAGCTTAGCATAATCCTCTCCTGAATACGTCCTCCTCACAGGCAGAAAATGAACAGACTTGGTCATTCTATCAACAATGACCCAAATGGTATCATAAAGATTAAGAGAACGCGGAAGGCCAATGATAAAATCCATATTTATCATTTCCCACTTCCACATTCGGATAGTTATCGCTTGTGACATACCACTAGGCCTTAAATGTTCAACCTTGACTTGCTAACAATTTGAACACTTAGCAACAAAATTAGCAACATCTTTTTTCATATTATTACATCGATACACCTCCTTCAAGTCATGATATATTTTAGTATAACCAGGATGAACAGTATACCTAGAGACATGGGCTTTGGTTAAGATCCTCTCTAGCAGGCCATCAATATTAGGAACACACAACCTTCCTTGGTATCTCAAAATACCAGCACCCCCAATCTCAAAAGCCATAAACTTTTGTTGCCCAACATCTTTCTTGATTTGCATAAGTATAGGATCAGTAGCTTGTTTCTCCTTAACTTCAGCACCTAGTGATGACTTACCCACTCTGTGATCAATCACTCCTCCATCTTTGGAATCCAACAGTTGGACTCCTAGATTAGATAGCCGATGGATGTACTTTACTAAACCTCTCATTTCCTCCTCAACATGAGAAAGGATCCCCATGGACAACTTGCTAAGAGCATCAGCAACAACATTATCTTTACCTGGGTGATAGTGCAAGCTCATGTCGTAATCTTTCAACAACTCAAGCCACCTCTTTTGCCTGAGATTCAACTTTTTTTGGGTGAAGACATATTGCAAGCTCTTATGATTTGAGTAAATATCTACCTGCACTCCATATAAATAATGACGCCAAATCTTGAGTACAAATACCACAACCGCCAATTTAAGATCATGGGTGGGGTAATTTTTCTCATGAACCTTAAGTTGCCTAGATGCATAAGCCATCACTTTGCCATGCTGCATAAGTACACAACCAAGTCCCACCCAGGATGCATCATAATAAACCACAAATCCCTTAGTACCCTCAGGAAGCATCAAAGTAGGAGCAGTAGTCAACCATTCCTTCAACTTCTCAAAACTACCCTCGCAAGCATCGAACCATAGGAACTTCACCTTTTTCTGAGTCTACTTAGTTAGTGGAGAAGCTATAGAAGAAAATCTCTCCATGAATCTCCTATAATAACCCTCCAGACCCCAGAAACTCCTAATGCTGGTTGGAGTTGTCGGTCTAGGCCACTTCTTCACTACCTCAATCTTTTGAGGATCTACCTTAATTACTTCACTATAAACAATATGCCCAAGGAAAGACACAACATTGAACCACAATTCACACTTGGAAAATTTGGCATACAACTCTTGGTCCTTAAGGGTCTGAAGCACAATCCAAAGGTGATTGACATGCTCCTCCTCATTTCGGGAGTACACCAGGATATCATCAATGAAGACTATGATGAACAAATCTAAAAACCATCTAAACACCCTGTTCATCAGATCCATAATTGATGCAGGTGCATTAGTCAAACCAAAGGACATAACTAGAAATTCATAATGGTCATACTGGGTTTGGAAAGAGGTCTTGGGAATATCAGCTTCCCTAACCTTCAATTGATGGTAACCCGAACGGAGGTCTATTTTGGAGAAACACTTAGCACCCTGAAGCTGGTCAAAAAGATCATCAATTTTAGGAAAGGAGTATTTATTTTTCACTATGACCTTATTTAATTGGCGATAATCAATACACATACAAAGAGAGCCATCTTTCTTGCACACGAATAGCACAGAAGCACCCCTAGGAGAGACACAAAGATGAATGAAACCCTTATCAAGAAGATCTTTCAATTGCTCTTTTAACTTTTTTAGCTCCGCATGAGCCATTCTATATGGTGGAATGGAAATGGGATGAGTATTAAGTAAGAGATCAATCCCAAGTCTGTTCCCAATCAGGAGGAATGCTGGGAAGATCTTTAGGAAAAACTTTAAGAAATTCATTTACCACAGGAACGGACTGGAGTGAGGGACTTTCAATGCTAAAATCCTTAACCCGAACTAAATGATACAAATAACCCTTAGAAATCCTTTTTCAGGCTCTAATATAAGAGATGAATCTTTCCTTTGGTACTACGTGACTACCCTCCCATTCGAGGACTGGTTTATTCAAAAAATGGAAAGTGACTTTTTAGGTTCTACCATCCAAAGTAGCATAACAAGAGTGGAGTCAATCCATCACCAGAATAAGATCAAAGTATACCATATCAAACTCTACCAAATCCACCACAGTATCCCAATGAAAAATAGATACAACACAATTTCTATAGACCCTCCAAGCAATAGTGGACTCACCAACAAGGGTAGAAACTGAGAAGAGTTCAAGAATATTTTTAGGACCAAAATCAAAATTCACCGCCACATAAGGGGTCACATAAGATAGAGTGGAACCAGGGTCAAGAAGCACATAAACATCACGGGAGAAGTTCTATAACATACCCATGACCACATCTAGTGAAGCCTCTGAAACCTGATGTGAGATAGGGCATACAGATGGTTGTGACCCCCGCCTGTACCTGAAGTAGCTCCTTTTAGGGCTGGGGCTGAAGAAGTAATAGGTGGGGCCTTGTTGCCCCCATAGGTTCCTTTTATTAAGGTATATTCTCACTAAAAATGACTGGACTATCCACAAAAGTAACATACACCCTTACCAACATGAGAAACCCCACCATGGTACTTTTTAAAACTACGGTAAGAAGGATAGGATGGAGCCAAATGAGCCACACTGGCCTGAGACTGTGTACCCTGTATCTTAGGGCCATTATTTGGTTAGAATCGTTGATCTTCTGAAGGCTTAGGGGCTGGTGCACTAGCTGATGAATAAGCATTACCCAAAAACTTCTTCTTGGTCCACTGTCTGCCCCGTTTACTACCATGCTACTGGTTTGTATCCTGATTTGTTGGTCTACCCTCTTATTTTGCCACTCCTCTACCTCAGCCTACTATTTTTTTTATCCTCAACCTATTACATGTGAACCACTAACCTTGATATATCTATATCATTATTCAGCATTGCCCCTTTGCACTCCAAAACCAAATCACCAAAGATACCAGAAGCGAACTTCCTCATTCGATCCCTCATATTAGAGACCAACTCTGGAGCATAACAAGATAACTGAGTAAACTTCAAATCATACTCCTTCATACTCATTTTTTGTTGCTTCAAGTCCACAAACTCCTCAACCTTCTCTTCCCTCAACTCCTAAGGAAAGAAGTGATCAAGAAAGGCCACAAAAAAATCTTCCGAATTGTCGGTTCAGCATCTTCACCCCTATACTGCTCCCACTCATCATACCACTAAAGCTGGTAGGCTGTAAATTCCACCCCTTCTGTATCACAAGCATGCATCACCCTAAAAATTATTTCCATTTTATTAGAAAACTCTTGAGGATCCCCCTCAGCCTTGGACCTCGTGAAAATTGGAGGGTTTAGTTGTAGTACCCCGTGAAAATTAGATGGTTTAGTCATGAACTCACCAATTTGAGTGACTTCTGACGAACCAACAATAGAACCAGCATTACCTAAATGGAAGGACTGAGATGACACAATCTGTACAAGCATCTGAATGGTCACTCAACATTAAAAACTTCAACCTACAAGGGCAGAGCCCAAGTATTACCAGACTGGGAGCTCAAGGAGGACTAGTCGGGGCTGGTGGTACCCCAGTAAGAGTAGTAGTGTCAGAAAAGCGGGCTCCATTTTGGGTTTGCATCCCATGAGTAGGGCGAACCTCTTTTGTATTTTCCCCTATGGGGGCAAAGGTTCCAGCTGAAGAACTCTGTCCGTTGGTTCTTCTGGGAGGCATAATCTGAAATGTAGGAAGAATTTAGGAGTTAGAAGAATTCACTTGAAACTGTACTCTCTAGCATGAGATAGAACAAGAATAAAGGGAAACATTTCTAAATGTCTTATAGCCTCCATTTTATAAGTGTGGCATGCTACACACCCATAGAAAGGACTCTACTAGACACGGCTTTGTAGACACCTTGCGACCATGAACCATGCTTTGATACTAAGTTCGTCATGACCCGAGACAGGCCCTAGCTGTGACGAGCATCCTAGACCAATGATGGCCCTGGAAGACCCCTTAGCATAACATCAATAGCATAGTAAAATATAAAGTGTGGAAATAGGCCCATAATTATGAAGTTTAACTTTGAACAAGAGTTTAAACATTTGGTCTTGAAAACATAATGAAAACATTTACAAATACTAGTCTACGAAGCCTCTAAGAATACGAATGAAATCCTAAGCTAGAACATGGCCCCGAAAATACCATAAACCAAAAGTAAATGTCTAAGGAGAATGAAACAAGATGCCTTTCAAAAGGTGGATGGCTCACCTCTCTTAACTTGTCGCCCTGAGAAGATC
This sequence comes from Capsicum rhomboideum, assembly GCA_031232105.1. Lineage (NCBI taxonomy): Eukaryota > Viridiplantae > Streptophyta > Magnoliopsida > Solanales > Solanaceae > Capsicum > Capsicum rhomboideum. Next base: position 118,983,446 of record CP124711.1, read on the forward strand.
CAAGTGTTGTACAGAATCATGAGAAAATGCCTTACATCATGGAAAGATGTAGCATCTGAAGATGATCAGTACGATGAGTATTGGTATGAAACCCTGGGGAGAGGTAATAGAACATTTTATAAGGCAAAATCATAAGATACATAATGTAAATCATGAGTGTAAGAAATCATGAAATAAACTCTTAAGTAATAAAACATGAACATTCTTTAAATGATTTGTTTATGGAATATGTAGTTTCACAGACCTTAGGTAACCCACGGGCTGATATGGGTCCGGTATTTGCCCAACCGATGGGCCCCAATCCATGTTTTCCGCATGAATTCAGATGAACATAGTATGGCCATCATAACGTACCGCCTTCATTGAGGTGTGTGTCAAGGTCATCCCATTTGGAAGCGAACCAACCCAATGTCAGGAAACATAGGTTTTCGACATTGGTCACGAGGACCTACACCTTCTCGGTGAACTATAAAATCCCCAAATATGCCCCATTAAAACAACTTTCATAAATCCTTATATGTGGAATCTTTTATTAAGACATTCACATTTTGGTACCGTCATACCAAGACTTGAAAGTCATCCATATTATACCAAATCATTGTTGTAAAACATTATAGACTCCAAATTTTGTATTTAAATTTATGACATAGCCATAATAGGATACTCATATAATCATTAAATCTTTCACTATTTCATAACATACATTGCTCAAAAGATGGAATAAACTTCATAATTCCCATTGAAAAACAAGCTTGTGAAAAGGGTAGAAAACCATAGTTTTCATCATTCATAGCATTTAGCATTTCAAATCCATATAAAGAAATTCACCCTTTTTCAAATGATATGTTCAAGCCTCAAAACCCTCTACTAATGATTAGAAAACAATTCATAACAAGAAGGAAGCCAACATTAATCTTTTCACAAATGAAATCCTCAACCCTAGTTTTAAACCATTGATATAATATACATAAATTCTAAATGATTAACACTTTGCAATTAGAGTTGAAATAGGCAGTGTTCAACATGCCTTTAGATGGAGGAAACTTGAGAAAAGCTATACTTTTGGACCTTCTATGGAGTTGACTTGCTTCTTGACTTAGAGAGGAAGAGAGGAGAGCCTTGTCTATCAATCTAGAGTGAATGGACTTAGGGAAAACGTAATAGAGTAATGGGGTATGGTTTTTATAGAAAAAGGACTAAAGTAACCATAAAATATCGGATTAAAACGAAGTCCCTCTAGGCAAAATAGGGGGATTCGGCGCACACCCCAAGGCGTGGCTCCTCCATGCAGTGCAAGGCCCATCGTGACTCAAGACCCATGTGGTGCGTGTCTCATCGCAGGGTCTAGGCAGTGACCCCTCAAAGCGGCTTGTGTGGTGCAAGGCCAAGGCACGACCTTCCCCATGCTACGCATGGTTCATTCCTTCTTCCCAAACTTTCCCACAGTTTTCGAACTCATTCCAAAATATTTTCTACTCATCCTAGAGGTCATATAGGTTTAATTTTTATAGGCTTTAGCAAGGCGCACAAATGTACGGGGTGTTACATATGGTTTGTGAGTTCTATGCAAACTATGTTGCTACTCTAGAAAATAAATGCAAGAAAGGCCAAAAATATACAAATTTGCCAACGTTGAATAGGATCCAAGTTAATGGAGTCTCGATAGATATTTTGGATCAAACGATTAACCATTTTCTATATGGGCCTAAGTTTATGCCACCAGCCAACATTGCATATTTCAAATACAAAATAAGGGACAGCTATAATCAGTTCCCATGGTTGGCCTAAGTCATAGCTTAAGGTGAGCATGTATGGTTGAAAAATGTAAAGGAAAAGATTTTTAAGGTGACTCTGAACTTTATAGCTAAGTTTTGGTGGGCAGTGGTGTGTCTTTGTTTTATTCCTACTGTGGGGGACAATCAGTTGATTTACGATATAGCAGTTATGGTGGCTAGTTTGATGTTAGGGTACGAGATGAATTTTGGTATACTCATAGCCGATGAAATGAGAATCTGAGAAACAAAGGCCTCTACTTCTTTTCCATTCTTTTGCCTTATTACTTGGTTATGTAAAGAATCTCAAGTGCCAGTGCTGGTGGGTATTGATGAATAGGTTGTGGCTTTAAAGAAACATGGTATCCAGAAGTCTAAAGATGAGACCAATTTTAAGTTATAAGTACACAAACTTGTGCCTCATGTTTTCGGATCAAGTCGTAGAAGGTACCCCTTCAGAGGTGTCAGGGGCTTCCACAAGCATGGAGCTATCTCTCAATACTGTTCTAGCAACTACCCAATCTACCTCAGGTGCTACTAGAGCTACACCAGCTATTGAGTCAGCTAACACTATATCTGCTGCAACGATGAATTTAGAATACCTATTGCCTCCCCAGAATTTTGTGAAATTAGTTAAGAGTTCTCAAAGGTTTGATTTAGAGCTGAAGATATTTTTGAAATAATTTCATCCACTTCTTAAGATGGTGATAGAGGTTGCACAAATGCTATATACAGGCCTTTATGGCCATATTAATAATATGGAGAGAAGGATAAATGAGCAATTGAAAGCTATGACTATTCTTGATTTGAATAGATTTGAGGCTAAGTTATAAAAGGCCCAAGATGACATTACGAAGCTATAAATAGACTCTCCATGGTGTTCCCGATCTAGGATATTGAGGAATTAGAGAAAGAAGAGCCCTTGATTGATTTGATGGGCAAAGATCTCAAATCCAAGGGTAAGAGGCCATAAAAATAGAAGTAGGATCACATAAAGGATGATAAAAGAAGGAAAAACAAAAAAATAAAAAAATGACCTAAAAAAAGCACAAAAAAAGTTGATAAGCGCGCCGGTCATCCCGAGCGCCATGACTGATAATGATGTGGTAGATGTTGTAGCCCACTCCATGTCACTAGACACAATCTCCTAGGGCACCACAAGTATGTCCTCCCTCTTGTACCATCTTAATTGTTTTATGATACATTAGGGACAATACATATCTTTTTTATGAGGATGGGGTACCTGTGTGATGTACTATCTGAGGGTTTTTGTTGTCATATTTCTTTTTTCTCAGGTGTGCTATCTATTAGAACTGACATGTTTAGGATTTATTTAAATTTTTAGTGTTGTTCTGTGGTTGTGTTTGTTAAAAGAACTTAGGTGAACTTAGGCAGTTTGCTTTGAAAAATGGAGACCTCTCCAAATGTTGCGTGGCATGTGCATATCTATTTTTGATTTCTTGGCTATTATGGATCTTTGTGTGACATTAGGTGTATATGAATGTGATAATTATTGATTAAGCTAAGGCATGAACCTGATAGTTAATGGAAGATTGTGTATTCTGTGCCAAGTGTGTGTGCTACTTTTGACTAGTTTTTACTCTATGTATGCAATTCAGAACTTGTCCGGTTTATCTTGTATAGGTCATAGGATAGTGGAGTAGTAAATGATCATAGTACATATTTGATTTTAGTCAACTCAACCAAAATTCCCATCCAAATGATGTAAAGTGACCCTTGCTCCAGAATTTTGAGCCTAATTGACCTTTTTTTCATTTAGTCTATTCACTTTCTCTATTTTTGTTTAAACAAACCTGTCTTGGCCCTGGTCCCTCCATGAAAATTATGTATCTCAAATCTGGAAAATAGCCTAAGATGAGGGTGTCTACTGTAAAGGCTCCTTCAAACCTTTGTTTTGACCCTGGTTCAGTCTTGGATATTGTGTAACTCAACTCAAGTAAATCATCTAAGTTCAGGATGGACATGGTAAAGAGGTATGAAAAAAACAATGGGGTATGAAGAGAATATACTAGTGATAAAAGAGAGAAAATGGGTGTGGCTTGTGCAAAAATAAAAAGAAAAGAGAAAAACATTGTTAAAAAAAAGTCGCACCCGTAGTGTATGAAAAGAGTGAATTAATGAAGAATATGGAGTAAAAGGTAGGTCAAAAGTGGAGAAAAAGTAGTGTGGTGTGAAGGAGGGTTTAGTCACTAATTTCAAATGTACCATACCTACTCCAACCCTACATTACAAGCCGAAAAAGTCCTATAGTGATCCTACTCTAACTGTCCAAAAGCTGAACCATAGAAAATAAGGGCAAGCCTATGATATTGTGTGTTCATTATTTAAACTTCATTGTGAGAGTGAGCGAATTTGTTCCAGTCTCAATTTAAATAAATTTTGTGTTGAAGGGACTTCTTTGTGGTAAGGGCATTTGGAATGCATTGTTGATTGCAAATTGTTAGAGTAATTGTCGTTTGTGAATGCAAAGTTATCCATTAATATCGTAATGTCATTCTTAGATCCTTTTGAGTCAAGTTGATAAGTGATTCCATGCGCACCTATTTTGTATTTCGAAAAATAAAGAGGTTGAACTTTAAGAGATGAGAGGTAAAAAAAACCTCATGACTGCCGTAGTTGTCCTAAGTTTCTTTTTATTTCACGTCATTATTAAGTATAGTTGTGTCTTGTTGCTTGAGGATAAGAAAATGTTCTAAGTTGAGGATGTTGATGTACCGTCATTTGACAGCATATTTAATACTTTTAACCATTAATAAATGCAAGTTCTTAAGTAACTTTTGGTATGTTTGATCATTTTTGGGTCTAAATTGCAGAGAAATATGCTAAGGCAAGAAAAGAGATAACTTGTGTTGAAAAGACCAAGCAGACAGAAATTTAGATGGGTCATCAAACCTCCGACAGACAGTCCCCTTGAGCGTTGAACTTAAACAGAATGTCCCAGTTCAAAAATTTAAGCGATGGAGAAACTAATGGGCCGTCACCTTGATCGTCAGCCTTAAGTAGAATGAATCAAGTCAAGATCCTAAGTGACAGAGAAATGGACGGACCCTCGGTGACTCAATGGTCCATCGCCCAATCCATGGAGCTTAAGCAAAATATTAGAATACTTACTGGAAGGCCACGACGGAAGAACAGATGGACTGTTGACTAGCCGACGGGCAGTCAACTTAACCGTGAGATGAGAGATGGGATTTTCTCTGAATTTAATTTGGTCTTTAATTCCCTGTATTATAAATAGCCACTGTCAGGGCTTATTTGAGTATCTTACATTTTATAAAGAATATTACTATTGTTCTTACAATATTTCTTGGGTTTTGAAGTAATTAAAATTGAGATTTGAAGACAATTGAGTTCTTGAATTCATCCTTGTAATATTACTCTTCATTTATGAATTATATTGATTTATTTACTTCAAAAGCTATGAGTGGCTATGGTATCCATGGTGAATTACTATCTCTAGGGTTAATATTGTTGTTGATTTAGATAGTTTCATTGTTTGTATTGACAAATATTTTAACCAATTTTTAATAGTTGCAATATTAGAACTTGTATTAGGGTTAACTAGCTTGAGTAAAGAGGTTAAACTAGGAAAAAAAATTGATAATAAAAATTCAGGATTTCCAACACCCATTTAATGGTTAATGTTGTAGTAAAATTAACCAACTTAAGGCAGTTATTGAGTTTTGCATTTTCATTACTCGTAGTTTGAGAGAATTCAAGTGAATATGATCTAATTATATTGAGATATGTTTAGGTATATTGAAAGAGCCAATAGCCCTAAATGCTTAGCACTAGAAGAATTTATTATCGTTAGCGAATCGATCATGTTATGAAGCCATGGTGAACACAAACTTATTTCACATACCCCTACTTTTACAGAAATAATTGACTAGTAGTCAATATAACCGCATAAGGCTTATTTATCACCTTATTCCCTGTGGAATTCAACCCCTACCTAGTTGGGTTCTATATTTGACAGAGACCGCTTTATACTTCTAAATTGAGGTATAACTTGGGTGTATCAACTATGTCCCAAAAGCAAAGAAGGTTGAAGTCCAATCTTCTGAGTTGCAGCAAAATATTGTTAGAGGATTGACTTTTCCTATCAAGCAAATTGATACAATCAAATCACCTTCAAAATTGGAGGAAGGTTTTGTTAAATCATCAAATCATAATTCACATAAAGATTCCCTAAACTGCACATGAATTAGGATTTTAACCCAAACACCTAACAGTTATTGGCAAAAGTTGGATACAATTTCGATGAAGTTTCTAAACTAGGAAAGCTCCCTCCTAAAGCATTTGGAAGGAAAAATCATAGATTAAATCCTACTTAAAGGATGTTAATAAAGAAAGGGTATGCTTTCAAGAAATCTTGTATAGGTTTGGGTTACAAATAAACATCACCAATCTATATTTCTATAAGGAAAGCAAGCATCAAATACATTACCCATAAAAAAAGTCTATAATGTCTAACAAATGGGCTTCTATGTTAAATCGACTTACTGATTCAAATCTAACTACTTTTGTGTTTGATCGCTTATTGAACCAACTCTAGGAACTTCAATGATTTATAGATTTGGACTAATGAAGAAGAAATACAAGTGCCAAGAAAATAATATAAGTGTGGAAGAACCTGTTTATGCTAAAGAGCCATTTTTTCCAAGAATTACCTGAGTTTGATTTCTTCTAGAATGAGTTGAAACAAAATTTGTATTTTCATGTAGAGAGGTCCCCAAAGTAAGAACTCATACTATATTTCATACTAAGGAGTGTGATAAAGATGAATAAATTGTAGGATCATCACATCACATCACAATTTGTGACAAGGAAAATACTTCACCATATGCAAAAATTGTGGTCATCCTAAAGAGTATGAAGACACTGAAGATACACTATCTGAACTTGACAAAGGAGTGAAGAACATTGTTAATGTATTAAAAGAAGTCAATCTTCGAGCTGATGAAGATCCAAGGCCTACATATATAAGTATCTCACTGAGTGTTGATGAAGGAAACAAGTGTTGATGAAGGAAACAAGTATATTAATCTGATTATAGAGTTCATAGAAGTATTTCCTTGGAGTTATAAATAGATTTCAGGATGATCCTAAAACTGCAGTTCATTGCCTCACTATGAAATAAGGTGCTCATCCTGTTAAGAAAGCATCACTTTAGACCTGAATTAGTTTCTTTGATTGAAAATGAAGTCAACAAGCTCATTAAAACATGTTTACTTCACGAAGTTAGGTATCCCACATGGATTTCAAGTATTGTGCTTGTAAGAAAGAACAATGGTCAAATTTAAATTTGTGTTGACTATAGGAACCTTAAAAATGCATGACCCAAGGATCAATTTCTCTTTCCAATCCCCAATCTTATGATTGATGTCACAACTAGGTATGAGGAAATATCTTTCATGGATGATTCATCCCACAATAATTAGATTCGCATGGCACTAAGAGATAAAGAACTCAATACCTTCCGCACTCCTAAAAGTATATATTGCTACGAGTTGATGCCTTTCGGTTTAAAAAATATTGGTGCTACTTACCAAAGAGCCATGCAGTATATTTTGGTGATATGCTTCATAAAAATATTGAGTTCGATGTTGATGACTTGGTGGTGAAATCAAAAAAGACATATGACCACTTGCAAGATTTGAGAATGATGTTCGAACAAATTTAATGATAACAACTCAAAATGAATCCTTTAAAATGAACCTTTGGAGTTACTTCTATAAATTTCTTCAGATTTATTGTTCGACATCAAGAGATCAAAATTGATCAAGATAGGGTAGTTACTATTTTGAATATGCCCAAAACTAAAGATATCCACGAGCTGATACGCTTGCACTAAAAGTTGACATACCTTAGGAGGTTCATTTCAAATCTAGCTAAGAGATGTCAACCATTCAGATGTCCTATGAAAAAAGATGTTCCTTTTGAATGGGACAAAACTTGTACAAATGCTTTTGAGAGTATGAAATCATATCCAGTGAAGCCTCTAGTACTTATAGCTCCCATACCCAAATAACTCAAATCATGACACTGACATTTATATGGGACTTTCATTACACATTATCTCTTTTTATTCAATCAAACAATAGACTAATAGTTTATTTAGAGTTAAAAAAGTCTCAATTTGTCCTAAACGAAGTCCAAAAAGTCAAATTATAACTTTTTTCTTTTTTAAAATCTCTGAACAGTCTCAAAATGATCAAATATGTAATCTAGGTAAGTGTACGACTTCATAGACACCCATATTCTTATAAATAAATTCTACTCAAAATTGGGTCAAAAAGTCAACCCCGAGCTCCATAGTCGAATCTAAAAAATTCTTTAGGAACTCACACATTGAAAATTAGCTAAAACAGACTATTAATCAGTCCCAAAATTAAAGAATTACAAAAGTCTTACCTTAGGGAAAAAACCCCAATTTCTCCAATTTAAAATAATAATTAAATACCTAATTCAATGATACATTAGCGGAAAAACATAACTATAGGGTGAGAATCTTATTTCACAAAGAAATCTAGAAAAATCTCATGAAAATTGTCTTAAATAGTGTTTTTAAGTTCCCAAAATTATGTTCAACATAATGTAGTCAAATTAGGAAAGGTCATTGTTCATACCCAGTTGTTTCCGCATAAGTAGAAAATTGTTGGTGCATCTCCACTGGAGCGACTAATAATTACAAGTGTGGCTGCACCAACAAATTCTCAAAATAGCTCAAACTCATATTCAACCCTCTCCGAATTCATTTGGAACCTCACGAAAACAAATCAAATAAGCAGATTGACTAATAACCATATTTTGGACCTGTTGAAATAATTAAATCATCTATCCGGGATTATCTTGATCAAAAGTTGATCGTGGTTAATCTTAACTTCTTTGAAACTCAAAAATCCAACCAATGATTCTAATTACTCCCGAATACCTTAGAATTTGTACCAACTATTCAACTATGTTAAAAATCTCCTTCCAGACCTAATGTGGTCAAATGAAAATAAAAAAAGGATATGTCAGTGACATAGCATGACAAAGTACTAACTATCAAAATTCAATTTCTAGCTCATTTACTGAACTATTGACTTTGGTCAAACTTCTCAATTTTTAAAACTATAACTCATTGAATACCCATACAATTACCTCGAGAATTGTGTGACCCATCCCTATAAGTCATAAATATCATACAAAAGCTATGAGTAGGGGTAAAATAGGAAAAATATACAAAAAAATCAAAACTCCCATGAGGTTCATTATATAATTCACCACTTAAACATATATTTGTCCTCAAATATAAAGAGAAGGAAAGTACTTGAACAGTCAAAAAGTTGGGGATATCTTATCTGTATGTCTATCTTAGTCTCCAAGGTAGGTTCCTCCACCAGATGATGTCTCCACTACACTTTTACAGAAGTTATCTCTTTGGACCTCAACTTTAGAATCTACCTATCTTGAATAGCTACACGCACTTCCTCAAAAGTCAAATTTTGATCTAACTGTACTGAGTCCCATTAAATCATATAGAACCAGCAGAGTGATACTTAATCAATATATACATGTGAAATGTCAAATGCATAGATGATAAACCTAGAGGTAAGGCCAACTCATATGCCACATCTCCAATGCATCATAATTCCTCAAATAAACAATTAAACGTCAGGCTAAACTTGAACTCCTTACAAAACCTCATGACACCCTTCTTGGAAGACACCTTTATCAATACTTTCTTTTCAACCATGAAATCTAAATCCCAAACCTTGTGATTTAGGCAACTCTCTTTCCTTCTCTTGACTGTGAGAATTCTATACTATATCACCTTTGTTGTAATTATAAAATCTCTCAATAAATCAATACCCCATATCCTAACCTCAATGGCATCAAACTACCCAATTGAAGACCTACACCTCATATTACACAAGGCCTTAAATAGAGCCATCTAAATGTTAGAATGATAGTTGTTGGTGTATGTGAACATTGTTAAGGATAGAAACTGGCCTTAATAACCTCCACAATAAATAACATAAACCCAAATCATGTCCTCCAGAACATGAATAGTTTGCTCTGATTGATCATCTTTTTGAGGGTGAAAAGCTATCCGTTTAATAGTCCATAAGTCCAGGTCATGTTAAAGTATCAAAATGTATGTGATGTGACTCAACTATGTATAATCACATGCGTAATGTTAGATATTAATCCCAAATAATGAGAAATAGAATTTGGAGTTTGGTATGAAAAGTTATGGGTGCTTTATGAAATCACCGTATAAAATTTAAAAATTCATCTAAGTGTTGGATTTGGGGTGGCCTCTCCCATCCATGGTGAGAGTGAGGTAGTCCTTTTATTGGGACTCTTGCTATGAGGTTGGCCCTTGCTATGGACTTCGCTCTATTAGTCCTTGCCTCTCGCATTGGGCTTCGCTTGGCAAAGTGTTCTAATCCTTGTAGGACTTGATCTAGGCTCTATAAATACGTTCCTATCTCAAAAATTTCATTCCACTATATTTTAGCCATCCTTTTGAAGAGAAAACACCCTAAGTTTTCTCTCAAACATCTAAGGTGAGTTCTTACTCAAGTCTCTCGATTTAACATCAATTTTACTTTGAATTAAGACACGGTCATCATTCTAATTTGTAGTTCTTGCGAGTTCGATTCTTGATCATTGAAGGGTATTACTTGGGATTCTTAGAAAGCTATCATTGAGCACTTGTAAGCACATTTAGGGCTATTCTTAGCAAGATTACTAAATATCTTATTTTCAAACTAAATCTTCTTTTGAAGTATAGAATTTTCAAACATACTTTTGATTTACCAAAGGTTTTCAATAAGCCTTTATATGCCTGTGGGACAAGCTCATATTAATTCATCATATTTTTCTTATATTATGATCTATGAAACATGTTTATTCATTGATTATATGTGTTGAAATGATTTTTAAAGCAATAATTTTCAACTTGATTTTTAATCTATGTACAAGCTATTTACATAAAAATTATTTCAAAAAATAGTTGATGACTTTGAAAAATCCCTATCATACGAGGATGATGATTTTGAAAGGTTTTTGGCTAATATACCATGAATTACAATTATTTGTGTTTGGGACTGTATGGGCAAGCTGTTTTATTCAAAGGACGAATAATCATTATGGATCCTAAGGAATCACTTTGAGCAACTATATCAGTTCAGAAGATAATTGACCATCACGGGTTGGTAGCCTAGTGCAGTTGGGATTTGATAGGCTCTCCCAACTTGATTTGCTTGGAAGTATGGCATAACCTGAAAGTATGGCACCTAGATTGATATGATTGCACTTGAACTGGCTCGTGTTAACTAATTAATTCACCTTCAATTGGCATGATTGATAACCTATTTGACTCGATTTTGTCTTTCAATGATCTGACAATATTTTGAACAAATGACTTGAAATTGATTAAGTTTTCATCAAAAACTATGATTTTTACTAAGTTGCATGATTTACTCTATCGTTGGATTTGAACTATGCTTTACCATAACTGTTTCATATATATTGTTATTACTATTATTTTTATTATATAAACTTTTTTCCCAAGGCACTCACGGAGTACCCAGTACGCAAGCATACCATCGTTGTTTATGGTGGTATGTTAGTAGAGAAGAACAGCATGTTCCAGAAGAACACATGTCATAATCCGAAATCCCAAGAATAGTTATGAAACTTAACCCAATCCACCATAGTAGGTAAGACAAACTCATGCAAACATATTTTATTCGAAGTAATGGCAAATAACAAAATAACACAATGAATACCCAATAATAACTCAAGTCAACGACAATCAAAAGAAAAATAAACAATATACTCCGAAAACATTCCAAGACTCCAAATAAAAGAGTGACTCTAGTACAGAATGTCATAACTGAGCAATACTGTCTAAGAAAGTAACAAAGATAGAAATAATCCGGGACAGTCTCTGAAGGGAGGATCTCACCATAACTTTAGATCAATCAAAAATTGCACAAACTCAAAATCTGTGTTGCTCACTCATATCGAGAAGTGCATCAGAAGGACGCAGAAAAGTAGGGGTAAGAACAATCATTATTACTCAATTGACATTATAGGCCGACTGATCTTAAGAAATTACTGTAGACATGTAATTTTTGACCCTCCTTAAAACTCTTACACTATTTTTGCTTTAGATATTTCCTTTTTCTATATATTCTTGGCATTTTGAGTTTTATATTATATTTAATAGGTTTATACTTGAAAATTGAAAACTATCCCATTGAAAATTGAAAACTATCCAAAAAAAAAAAAAATCATCTCTTAGGATAATATTTTATTTTTATCAAAAAGAAGAGAAAATCACAAAAAATATTTTTTATTTTATTTTGTCTTTTCTTTATAAGAAAAATACAAAAATATTAACTAATTAGATAGTGCCACTTGGCAAGAATTGAGTTGTCCAAAATAGTATTTTATATTTTTAATTTTATTTTATCTTATCTTGTCCACCAAGCTTTGATAGATTATTATATATCAACACATATCGTAACTAGATTACACCATCAATCCACTCCACTCATCAACTAATCACATCCTTCATATCACATCCTACACTACACCGTACTACTATTCGCCACACCTCACCTACACCATATTACCCTCTCTCACAAAAGACAACAGAATATACAAATCACTCCCCACTTCACGTTTTTTTTCTCCTCCACATAGGCACATAACAACAATATTGATGCTCCTCCATTTTTCATGCTAACGGACCCACACATACAGATCACGTATATACCTACCACCACATCACCAAAATTGGGGGCTTTTCCTCTTCAAAAAATTCTCTGGACGTACTTACCAAAAACACATGATGATCTTCTTCCTCCATGGGCCATGAATTAACAGGCGAACAACAACAACAATCCACTCAATTCCTCCATCTTCCCCTAATTCATCTTCTCCTTCCTCCCTTATTAACAGAAAAACCAGCTCCTCTATTCTACATTTTTAGCAACAATAACACACCACCTGCACACTAACACCACTACCACCTCACCTTCAACCTCCATTAAAATCACCCACAACACTGCTACCTCATTTATCCACAACTGATTTCACTCCCCTCCATTCCAATTTCACCAAAAAACTTCACCATACCACCACCTCAATTGAAACCCACGACAATTTCAACTAACAATTCCTCCGTTCACACACTCACACACAACAAAATAGAGAGAGAGCATTGGGTACGGGGAAACAGAGGTTGGGGTCGAGTTTTTTGAATTTGGAATTTATTCAAGGTCAGTCGAGGCTCCGCGGTCCACAAAGCTCCTATCTCTAACGAATCAGTTCCATTTAATCGAAATCAAAGCATCCATTGAAGTCCAATTCCTTTTACTTTCTCTACTATTTTTAATTTGTTCTACTTAATTGCTCTGATTAGCTATGATTGTTTCGTTAGATTAGTTTTACTTCTCTGCTATTAGATATAAAATTGATGGATGTTACTTGAGTTGCTTTGTGGTTTAATTCTATCGACTTTGAGCACGTGGTTAAGTAGATTAATAGCTGGAAATAGATGCTTATTTTGTTAAATTTGAAATTATGGCTAAGTTGAATTAACATTGAATTGTTTGAGGAATTAAAAGGAAATAGTACTTGGGTTTGTGTGAATTTTCAAATAGGCAAATTTAGAATTTGATCTTTGATTGTGTTTACATGATGTGCTTGTATGTCTTTGTTTTGTCGCTTTTAATCCAAGTGTATCCAATTATCAAGGAATGCCTCGAAGTATCATGTATTCGGAGGCCGATCGTGAACAAGACCTAGAATATTGGGTGAAGCATAGATTAGGCAAGTTTAGGTAGTATAGGTTTATTTTTTGTATTTTTATTTTGAACTTTATAACCTAACTGAACATATTTCTTATTTCTGTGTGATGCGTATGTGTTTATTTGTTATTTTTGTGAATTTTATTCATTTATAGTGTCAATTAAGTCGATATGAATCAATAAAGTGATCGTACTAAAACCACGAGATCGAGGGGTGTCTCACACCTTTCCCTCAGTTAATAGAATTTCTTAACCTGAATCTCTATTTGCTAATCATTTTAGATTCAAATGTTTTCAAAAAGAAATATTTTCAAGGTGACTTGGCACACTGAACCAATGTCAAGTGGCGACTCTAAGTTTTAAATATAAATTCCTTTTTGAAACATCTTTTAGTCACATTTAGTATTTAAACCCCCTTTTTAAATTAATGAAATCTTTTGGTAAAAAATGGGTGTGACAGTTCTGGTAGTACGCACCGCGTACACAAACATTCATTGAGTCACCTTTATTTTTAGAAGAGGAGTCATTGGACGTATGGAGTAGGTGAAAAGTAATCGCAACCACTATCAACCATATGCTCCCCCGAACAACCTTGTTAGTTAAACCCCATCCTAGATCTTCCTTTAGGTCATTCATATTTACATCATGCTGAGACCTAGCAGGACTCGTTTGGTCCTTTGTAGGAGATTCATCCCGAATCATTCCTTTGTACTAATTGTTGCATCTTTGAGGGTAAAAAAAGTCATTTGGTGGACTGATGTTTGAGGCTTGTGAGGATATGTTGAAGAGTAAAAAATACAAAAATCAAAAAATATTTTCTTGTTTTGTAGTACTTTATGGCTTTTGTTTTCAAAAATTCAAAAACGATTTTGCCTTTCTTAGTAGAAAAAAATTCTTTATTTCCATTAGTATGCATTTATCTAGAAAATCCAAAAAGATTTTTTTAGGAGTTTTATACATTTTCATATAGAAAAAAATTCATATAGAAAAAAAAAATCAATTCAAAAAGATTCTTCTTGTCGTAAAGTGTTTTTTATGCTTTTCAAAAATCAAAAAATTCAAAAATATTTTAATTCATTGTCTCCTTATTGTGATTTTCCTTTGAGTCTTTGGTTTTAGAATGATTTTAGGGTTTAATAAAAAAAAACTCAAAAAAAAAAGATTTTTATTTTCATGTTCCATTTTTCCAAAATGAGTGACGTATTTCTTAAGTCAGTGTCTAATCTTTCATGATTTTCTTAACTGTCCAATTTGGAGGAACTACACACACCTGAGTCTTCTCTTTTAGAGTGAGATACTTAGCCAGACCTTTTTGAGTTCAGTGATCTTTATTCAAAAAATTAAAAAAGTGATACTTTTTCCTTATTCAAAAAGAAAAAAAAAAGGAGAGATTTTCTTCCTTGTTCTTTTAGATTAGTTTGTTTCACGCTCTTCTTTAAGTGAAAAATACAAAAAAAATATTCCTTTGGTAATTTTAGGTTTCATTTTCATATGAAATTCAAAACCAAAAACTCAAAAAGATTTTCTTAAACTTCTTTTGATAGAAAATTCAAAACAAAACACAAAAAGTTCTTTCTTTGGTGTCTTTATAGTTCCTTTTCCTATAAAGTTTCAACAAAAAAAAAAAAGATTTTTGAAAAATTTTAAACCCTAACTCATTTTTGTCTCTTGTATTCAGTTAGCTTAAAGCAGTTGGTTTGTGGTACACTAGCAAAGCAAAACTACTTCACAAGATCAAAGAAAAAAAGTACCAATGGCCGAAGAAAAAACCGCTTTACTTAGTTATGACCTCCAAACCCAATTGACTGAACAGGAATCAGGGTTGTCTGAGGAAGTAAGAAGGTTGAAAGAACAGTTGGACTATGTGTATCAAGCTTGGATTACTGGCGAACCTCTACCTCTACCACCTTAGGGTCTTTCTTAGGGTACTCCCACCATACCAATCTCCACTCAAGCTCCATTTTCTGGGACAACAGATCCACTTTACCCTCCAGATTTTAGCCCAGCATATAATCTTCCTACTATTCCAGGTACTTCCACTGTTCAACCTTGTCACGCCCCAAATCCCATTGAGGCGTATTGGCACCCGTAGCCGATAAGGCCCGAGAGAACCTAGATTTGCTTATATTCATTCATATGCATGACATAAGAAATACCACTATCATGTAAGAACATAAAAGGCTAATAACGGAAATCATGGAACATGTGATATATATATATATATATATGCGAAACTTGTCCGTTGAGGCCATCAAGCCAAAAACGTCATGTTTCCACTTACATTCATACTCCCACATACGTCTAC
This sequence comes from Capsicum rhomboideum, assembly GCA_031232105.1. Taxonomy (NCBI): domain Eukaryota; kingdom Viridiplantae; phylum Streptophyta; class Magnoliopsida; order Solanales; family Solanaceae; genus Capsicum; species Capsicum rhomboideum. The sequence continues at coordinate 118,999,363 of CP124711.1, forward strand.
AAAAGCCTCTAACAGATGCAATTACAAGACCAACTGAAAGTCGGGACAAGTCCCCACTTTATACAACATGTACAATACCAAAGCACATGTACAACTGTGACTCGAAGAAGCCCCGAACTAACTGGAGCTCACCAAGGATCCGCAAACAACTAGCAACCTACTGTGGAGGCCTACTAGCACTTGCGTCTGCAGCAAGTAAGGTAAGTCCCACAAGGGACGTCAGTACGAAGAATGTACTGAGTATGTAAGGCTCATAAGAAACTGTATGATATGTAAATACGTCAATGAACTCAAATACAAGTGAATACTTAATATGGATAAGTTAACATTCTGTATGTTGGAAACCATGTACATTGCTTTCATTACTTTCTTTGCTTCTTTACGTCTATGCTTATTCATCATCACTTGTGTCTCTATGTACCCGGGCCCCGACTGATCAGTGGGTCTTCACATAACATAACGTTATGTTGGGATCGGCTCGAGCTAGGCTTATGCCTCTAGAGCTACAACCCATGAATCAATATATCGGGCTCGGCTCGAGCTAGGTTATTACCTCTAGAGCTACCACCCATAAACCAACATAGCAGGTTCGGCTCGAGCTAGGTTCTTACCTCTAGAGATACCCCCTAGAGATACCCCCTGTCAGGATCGGTCCGAGCTAGGCTTATGCCTCTAGGACTGCCCCCTGATCCAATAATCTCGGGATCGGCTTAAGCTATGCATTTCGCCCCCAAAGGTACCACCCATACTCAATCATTAACCACATATATGCATTATTTTGATCTTTACCTTTGAGATTAATACAATGATAGTCATACAGTATTGGAATCATAACATTATTGGAACCATTGGACAATAATCAATGAATAAGAGACATGTGTATAACCACTATTGGAACTTTGGAACACAACCTTATTGGGCTTTTGGAACATTAGTCAATGAATATGAGACATGTGAATCACAATTGATCAATGAGTAGGAAACATGTGATAATGACAATTGATAACCGGATATAGGATACCTTAGCACATTTTGGGATAGGACAAGTGTAATGTCAAAGTAAATACTATGTGCTGCAGAAGGATATAGACAGAGTAACCTTACATACCTTCACTTTCAAGTACGAATACACAAGCCTATATATGAACACAATAGTCCATCTCCTTCCTTATGTTTCACTCTACAACACAAATACATAACGGAGTTTACATTAACCACCAACTACCTTACAAATGCATATGACGACAATGAGTTACATGTTTGCCTTTAAAATGTCATTTCCTTCTCTACAATACCATTTACGGCATTGCCATACCAACAATACCCCAATCATGCCATACATTGACCACAACATCATATACCAATAGCATTTCATAACAAAGTTTCTCCTTTACACTTTCTCATTCACACCATATCACAATTAATCCATCAAGTCACCTTAATACACCTCATAGCAACATATCGGCCAAAATCCCATAATTTACACTTATAGAAAAATAACAAGTTTAATAACATAATCACACCATACATGTTGATATTTCATCCATACCATGCTCTTTTATCAGAACCACAAGTCATCTTTCAAGTTTAAATTCCATAGATTACACATCTTTTACAAAAACACAAAGTGCCATGTTCAACACTTCCAAGCATAACCAACATGATCTACATAACCTCTCATACATATAATATGTTAAATCATAATATTAAACACTTACCCAAGCTTGAAAAATGATGATCTTGCTCCAAGAGATGACTTAGGGTTTTGAGAGCCAAATTGGGTTTTCTTGGAATTGTCTAGAAAAGCATAGAAAAGCATGTGTGTTTGTAATGAATAAAATCAGATTTTTGTCCCTTTAGATAAGCCCTCAATTAATCCTTATCCACTCTTTATAGCATTAAATGCCATGTCTATAAGGTCAATGGAAGAATGGGTCATTTGACCCATTTGGCCCATGTCCTTTTTCTTATTTTGGGCCTTTATTGAGCCCAATTCACTTAATCCAATAAAATCAATAATTTCTAATATTTAAAACATTTCATACGTGTTACAACAATATTCCTACTCACGCTATTTATATTCGTAGCCTCAATCCCAAAAACAAGTGATTCTAGCCACGCATGGCTTATTTTGACCGAAAGGGTAAAAACGCAATTTGGATGCCAACTTCGTCCACAAATAATTTTTACCAAATTGGAATACCACTATAATACTTCAATAATTCCATGTATAGGCTCGTGGTTGGAGAAGAAATGTGGCAAAAAGCGGCCCGGTACGCCCCCGGGCACCCTTGGGACTTAGAAAAATTTCCAACATTTGAGAGGTGTGCACAAGCAGCCTGGCACGCCCTTGGGCGCGCCACCTTGCTGCCTGTGCCCAAAAATTTTGGGCAAAAAGTGGCCTGGCACACCCTCTGGCGCGCCTGGCCCCTTTTTTTTGAAAATTTTCGTTCTTCGACTTTTCTTTGCGGGTTTGGTTAGATACTTTAAGTTATATTCTTTAACTTACTTCTTACCTTCAATATCCTTTGTTTGGAGGTCCTCCAAGTCTCATTTTTAACCCCACAAATGCTCCACGAAGTCACAAAACACCTCCTACGAAGGTCTAATCACATGTACGAGGCCCAATATCAATTATCTCATCAATAACATTACAAAATACATACTTATGGCTCTCGACACCTAAGTAAACATTGTTCAACGTCATCAAGTAGGGTTGGGAAGGTACGGGGTGTTACATTCTTCCCCCCTTAGAAACATTCGTCCTCGAATGTGAACAATATCGCTTCAATTACAATAAATGCATCTCTATATTAGCATACATATACATAAACACTTAAGGCTCATGGATACTTACTTTTATCGCTCCACTTCCGCACTTTGAACTTTTTCGTCCATTTGAAATAGATGGGGGTACTTGGACTTCATCATCTCTTCAGCTTCCCATGTGATCTCCTCTACTTGTTGATTTCTCCAAAGGACTTTTATGGAAGCTATGTCTTTATTCCTCAACCTCTTTACTTGTCGATCTAGAATAGCAATGGGTATCTCTTCATAAGTAAGATCCTCCGTAACTTGGACATCCTCAATGAGAACAATACGAGATGGATCTTCTATGCACTTTTGAAGCATCGAAACATGAAACACTGGATGGACTGAGGAGAGTTCTTGGGGTAGGGCCAACTCATACGCAACTTGCCCAAATCTTCTAATAATTTCATATGGGCCTATATAACGTGGACTCAATTTTTCTTTCCTTTAGAACCGCATTACCCCTTTCATCGGCGACACCTTTAAAAATACCCAATCACCTATGGAGAATTTAAGTCCTCTCCTTCTAACATCAGCATATGATTTGTGGTGACTTTGGGCCATTTTTAACCGATGTTGGATCAGTTTAACTTTATCCATAGCTTGATGAACAAGATCTGGCCCAAGTAAAGCAGTTTCACCTGCTTCAAACCATCCAATTGGTGATCTACATTTCCTTCCGTACAAAGCTTCATAAGGTGCCATTTTAATACTTGAATGATAGCTATTACTGTAAGCAAATTCAATAAGAGGCAAATGGTCATCCCAACTGCCTTGAAAATCCAATGTGCAAGCTCGTAGCATATCTTTAAGTGTTTGGATAGTACGTTCTGCTTGTCCATCAGTCTGAGGATGGAAAGCCGTACTCAGATTCACCTGTGTGCCCAAACTCTGCTGAAAGGACCTCCAAAAATGCGCAGTAAACTGAGCTCCCCTGTCTGATATAATGGAGATCGGAATCCCATGTAACCACAGTATTTCTCTAACATACAATCGTGCATAATCCTCAGCTGTATAGGTGGTCCTGACTGGTAGGAAATGCGCGGACTAGGTCAGCCTGTCAACTATGACCCATATAGAATTAAATTTTCACAGTGTACGAGTCAAACCTGTAATAAAATCCATGTTAATCTTATCCCATTTCCAGACTGGAAGATTGATGCATTGCATATAACCCCCTGGTTTCTGATGCTCTACTTTCACTTGTTGACAATTTGGGCATTGAGCGACAAAATCTGTAATGTTCTTCTTCATATTTCCCCACCAATACATTTCTTTTAAATCATGGCACATTTTAGTAGCACCCGGATGAATAGAATAGTGCGAATGATGCGCCTCTGTCATAATTCGTTTCCTCAGCTCATCTACATCCGGTACACATAATCTTCCTTGTCATTGAAGTACCCCTTCTTGTGTAAGATCAAAGGCCACAGTCATACCCTGTTCTACATTCTCTTTCAGCTGCAATAACATAGAATCTGCAAACTGCTTCTCTTTTACTTCAGCTATTAGTAAAGACTCAGCGGCATTTTGTACAATAACTCCATCATCTAAGGATTCAAGAAGACGAACTCACAAGCTGGCTAATTGATGTAGATCTTTGATTATCTCTTGCTTTTCAGTCAGCTGGCCACTAGTGCTTTCTACTGCCTTGCGGCTCAATGCATCAGCTACCATATTTGCTTTGCCTGGATGATAGAGAATATCAATATCATAGTCTTTTAAGAGCTCTAACCACCTTCGTTGCCTCAAATTGAGTTCCTTCTGCTTAAAGATATATTGCAAACTTTTGTGATCAGTATAGATACCAACATGAACTCCATACAAATAATGACGTCATATCTTTAAAGCAAAAACCACAGCTGCTAATTCAAGATCATGTGTGGGATAATTTTTCTCATGTGGCCGCAACTGTCGTGAGGCATATGCTATGACATTTCTGTGCTGCATCAATACACATCCGAGGCCAACCCCGAAAGCATCACAATACACTGCATAACCCTCGGTGTCTTCGGGAAGTACTAAAACTGGTGTGGAGGTTAATTTATCTTTCAACTCTTGAAAGCTTTTCTCACACGCATCATTCCACTTAAATTTAACTGCCTGATGAGTAAGCTTTGTTAGTGGTGCAGCAATGGAGGAAAAACCTTCCACAAATCTTCGGTAATAACCTGTCAATCTAAGAAAACTACGAATCTCTGTGGGTGTCGTAGGTCTTGGCCAATTTTTCACCGCTTCAATCTTCTGTGTATCAACCTGTACCCTTCATCTGACACAATATGACCCAAGAATGCGACTGATTTTAACCAAAACTCACATTTGGAGAACTTCGGATACAACTTACGCTCACGGAGAATCTGTAACACCTGCCGTAAGTGATTAGCATGGTCCTCTAGTGATCTTGAATAAGGCCCACTGATACCACTGTTGTCACGCCCCAAATCCCATTGAGGCGGATTGTCACCCGTAGCCGATAAGGCCCAAGAGAACCAAGCTTTGCTTATATTCATTCATATGCATTACATAAGAAATACCACTATCATTTAAGAACATAAAAGGCTAATAACGGAAATCATGGAACATGTGATATATATACATATGCGAAACTTGGCCGTTGAGGCCATCAAGTCAAAAACGTCATGTATCATCTTACATTCATACTCCAACATACGTCTACAAAAGCCTCTAACAGACGCAATTACAAGACCAACTGAAAGTCGGGACAAGTCCCCACTTTATACAACATGTACAATACCAAAACACATGTACAACTGTGACTCGGAGAAGCCTCGAACTAACTGGAGCTCACCAAGGATCCGCAAAAAACTGGCAACCTACTATGGAGGCCTACTAGCACCTGCGCCTGCAGCAAGTAAGGTAAGTCCCACAAGGGACGTCAGTACGAAGGATGTACTGAGTATGTAAGGCTCATAAGAAACTGTATGATATGTAAATACGTCAATGAACTCAAATACAAGTGAATACTTAATATGGATAAGTTAACATTCTGTATGTTGGAAACTATGTACATTGCTTTCATTACTTTCTTTGCTTCTTTACGTCTATGCTTATTCATCATCACTTGTGTCTCTATGTACCCGGGCCCCGACTGATCAGTGGGTCTTCACATAACATAACGTTATGTTGGGATCGGCTCGATCTAGGCTTATGCCTCTAGAGATACCACCCATGAATCAATATATCGGGTTAAGCTCGAGCTAGGTTATTACCTCTAGAGCTGCCACCCATAAACCAACATAGAAGGTTCGGCTCGAGCTAGGTTCTTACCTCTAGAGATACCCCCCTAGAGATACCCCCTGTCAGGATCGGTTCGAGCTAGGCTTATGTCTCTAGGACTGCCCCTTGATCCAATAATCTCGAGATAGGCTTGAGCTAGGCATTTCGCCCCCAAAGCTACCACCCATACTCAATCATTGACCACATATATGCATTATTTTGATCTTTACCTTTGAGATTAATATAATTATAGTCATACATTATTGGAATCATAACATTATTGGAACCATTGGACAATAATCAATGAATAAGAGACATGTGTATAACCACTATTGGAACTTTGGAACACAACCTTATTGGGCTTTTGGAACATTAGTCAATGAATATGAGACATGTGAATCACAATTGATCAATGAGTAGGAAACATGTGATAATGACAATTGATAACCGGATATAGGATACCTTAGCACATTTTGGGATAGGACAAGTGTAATGTCAAAGTAAATACTATGTGCTGCAGAAGGATATGGACAGAGTAACCTTACATACCTTCAATTCCAAGTACGAATACACAAGCCTATATATGAACACAATAGTCCATCTCCTTCCTTATGTTTCACTCTACAACACAATACATAACGGAGTTTACATTAACCACCAACTACCTTACAAATGCATATGACGACAATGAATTACATGTTTGCCTTTAAAATGTCATTTCCTTCTCTACAATACCATTTACGGCATTGCCATACCAACAATACCCCAATCATGCCATACATTGACCACAACATCATATACCAATAGCATTTCATAACAAAGTTTCTCCTTTACACTTTCTCATTCACACCATATCACAATTAATCCATCAAGTCACCTTAATACACCTCATAGCAACATATCGGCCAAAATCCCATAATTTACACTTATAGAAAAATAACAAGTTTAATAACACAATCACACCATACATGTTGATATTTCATCCATACCATGCTCTTTTATCAAAACCACAAGTCATCTTTCAAGTTTAAATTCCATAGATTACACATCTTTTACAAAAACACAAAGTGTCATGTTCAACACTTCCAAGCATAACCAACATGATCTACATAACCTCTCATACATATAATATGTTAAATCATAAGATTAAACACTTACCCAAGCTTTAAAAATGATGATCTTGCTCCAAGACATGACTTAGGGTTTTGAGAGCTAAATTGGGTTTTCTTGGCATTGTCTAGAAAAGCATAGAAAAGCATGTGTGTTTGTAATGAATAAAATCAGATTTTTGGACCTTTAGATAAGCCCTCAATTCATCCTTATCCACTCTTTGTAGCATTAAATGCCATGTCTAGAAGGTCAATGGAAGAATGGGTCATTTGACCCATTTGGCCCATGTCCTTTTCCTTATTTTGGGCCTTTATTGAGTCCAATTCACTTAATCCAATAAAATTAATAATTTATCATGTTGAAATCATTTCATATGTGTTATGACAATATTCCTACTCACACGATTTATATTCGTAGCCTCAATCCCAAAAACAAGTGATTCTAGCCACGTATGGCTTAATTTGACCGAAAGGGTAAAAAAGTAATTTGGATGCCAACTTCGGCCACGAATAATTTTTACCAAATTGGAATACCAATATAATAATTCAATCATTCCATGTATAGGCTCGTGGTTGGAGAAGAAATGTGGCAAAAAGCGGCCCGGTACGCCCCCGGGCACCCTTGGGACTTAGAAAAATTTCCAACATTTAAGAGGTGTGCACAAGCAGCCTGGCACGCCCTTGGGCGCGCCTGGCCCCTTTTTTTTTGAAAATTTTCGTTCTTCGACTTTTCTTTGCGGGCTTGGTTAGATACTTTAAGTTATATTCTTTAACTTACTTCTTACCTTTAATATCCTTTGTTTGGAGGTCCTCCATGTCTCGTTTTTAACCCCACAAATGCTCCAAAAGTCACAAAACACCTCCTACAAAGGTCTAATCACATGTACGAGGCCCAATATCAATTATCTCATCAATAAAATTACAAAATACATACTTATGGCTCTCAACACCTAAGTAAACATTGTTCAACGTCGTCAAGTAGGGTTGGGAAGGTACGGGGTGTTACAAACCTCTAATCGTACCTATCAGAAGCACTCCTCTTGTTGTGCCTGCCTCTCCCACTTTCACAATTCCACAACCACTTCTCATACCTAGGTCTGTTAACAAGACTCAGCCTACTGCTTTTGATAACCAGTATTACTCTTCAGAAATATCCTTTAGAGCTAGTGGCCCATTTAACCAGCACCCTCACTATGATTTGCCAATCGATAATGAGAATTTTATTATAATGGGGGAGCAGGGTGAGATATCAAGAAACATTAAGAGTTTGGAACAAGCCCTACGGAGTATGCAAGGCATAGGTGGAACAATCAATGTGTATTACAAAAAATTGTGTCTATTTCCCGATATTCAGTTACCAAAAGGTTTCAAAACACCAAGTTTGAACTACACAATGGTCATGGAGACCCAATTTCTCATTTGACGAATTATTACAGCAAGATGAGAAGGCTGGTGGAAAGAATGAATTGTTGATGGCTTACTTTAGTCAAAGTTTGAGTGGGTCGGCTTCTGAATGGTACACTCGTCAGGATAGTAGAAAGTGGTACACATGCCATGACATGGCTCAAGTTTTTGTCCATTAGTTTCAGTATAACATAGATATTTTTTCAGATCGTTTCTCTTTGACCAAGATAACAAAAAAGTCTGATGAAAGAATCCATTAGTATGGGATAAGATGGAGAGAGTCAGTCCACCTATGGAGGAAAGTGAGATGGTTAGTTATTTTCTTCAAGATCAAGATTCCCTTACTTCACAACTTAATCTTCTCTCTAGGTAGATCTTTTAATAATTTCATAAAATGGGAGAAATGGTGGAAGAAGGAATTAAGTCGGGAAAAGTCATAAGTTTTTCTGCTTTATAGGCAACTACATAAGTAATTCAGAATAGCATAGAAAATTTTGGGTTCAAGAAGAAAAAATATGATTTACAAGAAAAAGATGATGTACCAATGATCATGCAGGATTCAATACTCTGTTTCCCTATCTCAATATGCGGTTTATAGTGTACAACCGTATGTTCGACCACCAAGCTATCCCCAATGGCGAGCAACAACACATCAAAATCCTCTTCCTTCTTCTCAGAATATTTAAGAACCCTACAACCTTCATCCAAGGTAGGAATACAGATGGAATCAAAGCCTTAGGGACAATTTCACACCAATTGGAGAGTCCTATGCAAGTTTGTTTGAGAAGTTGAGAAGTTTGAATGTGATAGGTATAATTCCTCAAGATCATGACCTACGTGCAAGGAGCTTCAATCCTACTGGCCATTGAACATGTCATTCTGGTGCCCCAGGGCATAGTACTAAAGAATATCAATCTTTGAAAAGGGAAGTGGAAAAGATTGTGCCACTTGGCAAGAATTGAGTTGTCCAAAATAGTATTTTGTATTTTTTATTTTATTTTATTTTATCTTATCCACTAAGCTTTGATAGATTACTATACACGCACACAAATCATAACTAGATTACACCATCAATCCACTCCACTCATCAACCAATCACATCCTCCATATCACATCCTACACTACACCGCACTACTATTCCCTATACCTCACTTACACTATATTACTCCCTCTCACAAAAGAAAATAGAATATACACATCACTCCCAACTTCACTTTTTTTTTTTTTGCTCCTCCATATAGGCACATCACAACAATATTGATGCTTCTCCATTTTTCATGCTAACGAACCCACACACATAGACCACGCATATACCCACAACCATATCACCAAAATCAGGGGCTTCCTCTCCAAAAAATTCTCTGGACGTACTTACCAAAAACACATGATGATCTTCTTTCTCCATGGGCCATGAATTAACAGACGAACAACAACAACAATCCACTCAGTTCCTCCATCTTCCACCAATTCATCTTTTCCTTCCTTCCTCATTAACATAACAACCAGCTCCTTCATTCCTGCATACCAATACCACTATCGCCTCACCTTCAACCTCCATTAAAATCACCCATAACACTACTGCCTCACTTCTCCACAACTAATTCACTCCCCTCCATTCTAATTTCCCCAAAAAACTCCACCAGACCACCACTTCACTTCACCATCGAAACCCACAACAATTTCAACCAACAATTCCTCTATTCACACATACAACAAAATAGAGAGAGAGCATCGGGTATGGGGAAAACATAGGTTGGGGTCGAGTTTTATGAATTTGGGATCTATTCGAGGTCAGTTGAGGCTCTGCGATCCACAATTTTCCTGTCTCTAATGAATAAGTTTCATTTAATCAAAATCAAAGCATCCATTGAGGTCCAATTCCTTCTACTTTCTCTACTGTTTTTATTTTGTTTTCTACATAATTGCTCTGATTAGCTGCGATTGTTTTGTTGGATTAGTTTTACTTCTTTGCTATTAGATATAAAATTGATGGATGTTACTTGAATTGCTTTGTGGTTGAACTCTATCGATTTTGAGCATGTTGTTAAGTAGATTGATATCTCAAAACAGATGCTTATTTTGTTAAATTTAAAATTGTTATTAAGTTGAATTAACATTGAATTGTTTGAGGAATTAAAAGGAAATAGCACTCGGGTTTGTGTGGATTTTTGAATAGGAAAATTTAGAATTCGATCTTTGATTATGTTTAAATGATGTGCTTGTATGCCTTTGTTTTATCTCTTTTAATCCAAGTGTATCCATTTGCCGAGGAATACCCCAAAGTATCATGTATTCGAAGGCCGATTGTGAACATGACCCAAAACGTCAGGTGAAGTATAGATTAGGCTAGTTTAGGTAGTATAGGTTTACTTTTCATATTTTTATTTTTGATTATATTACGGAACTGAATATTATTTCTTATTTATGTGTGTTGCCTATGCGTTTGTTTGTTGTTTTGTGTAGTTTATTCATTTATTGTGTCAATTAAGTTGATATGAATCAATGAAGCGACTACACTAAAACCACGAGATCGAGGCGTGCCTCATACCTTCCCCTCGGTCAACAGAATTCCTTAACCCAATCTCTGTTTTGCTGATCAGTTTAGAGTCAAATGTTTTCGAAAAGGAATATTTTCAAGTTGGCTTGTCACACCGAACCAATGTCAAGTGGTGACTCTGAGTTTTAACTATAAATTCCTTTTTGAAACATCTTTTAGTCACATTTAATATTTGAAAACCTTTTTAAAATTAATGAAATCTTTTGGTAAAAAGGGGGTGTTACAACTACTATATCAAGTGAAGAATACTAAAATAACCCTACACGCAGAAAAAAACCAGCAGTTCAATATCAAAAAAATCACAAAACCATCTCAAATACCACGATAATCTAAAAAAATGATGCAATGATATGGAATAATACACAATGACCAACTCATATCGGTATACACCCTTCCTCAGTCTTTGCTAGGAGGTAGGACCCATGGAAGATTTGCAAGGTCCACATACCCAACCCATAATCCTTCCTCTGACAAAATCAATAAATACCATATATCTATGTCTGGAATCCTGCATTGAATTAATTAAGTATAATATCATATATCTATTTTTGGAATCCAGCACCGGACTAAATGAGTAAAACATCATATATCTATATCGGAATCCTACACGGATTGACTGAGTAAAATATGATTCATTTTATCTCATAAATCAATATTTTTCTGTGGTACAGCATAATGATCCATAAGATGAGTGATTATGCATGATCATGACAATAAGATGAAGCCAGAAACAAAAAAATATGATTAGAATCTCAAGACAATACTCAACTCATAAACACAGGCTACAAGGTTCAATATCAAATCAGATTCTAATCTGTCAAGTCACCTTGACAGTATAAACCCCAATTTGGGCATCACAACAATAGTCCATCACATTTATCATTAAATTAATTAATTCTTCTAACCCATAGTATGTTTTACACGATAAGTCCTCACCCAAGTAAAGCCTGAAGAAAGTTAAGCCTAACATACCTCAACACCAAACTGCAAGCCACCAATGGTCACGAACTAGTCTTTCCCTTCCAAATAATTTTGGAATGCTCTGAAGCTATTAATAAGAAGTTCTACACAAAAATAGGAGTCCAACGATACCCATATTGCTATACTTTTATTTTGGATTCAAGAAGTCAACCTCAAGCCCGCAAGGGCAAAATAGGAATATTGTTAGAAAATCAATTTACCCATAAAATGGAGTTGAAATCGACCTTGAAATCCTCAATTTATCATTTTTTAATTTTATCTGGAAAACCCCATATTTTCAAGCTAAAAATTCATAGTTTGAAGATGAAATAATCATTGGAAAATATTAAATTATTAGTTTAGAAACTTACCCAATGAAGGAATCTCAAAAATCACCTTTTGAATCTTCCAAAATCGAGTTCTAAAAGTTCAAAATCCAGTTATAGGGTTTTGAGTCAAAAATAGGATTTCCTTTTATAGGTTTACAAACATAGGATTCAAAAATATTACAAAATTTCCACTAAAATCCCTTTTTCCAATCAAAATTGAACTGCAAAATAGGTATGTGGTTCGTACATTGGGCCTCGAGACCGCATAATGATCCAACAATTTTTTTCGAATTCAAGTCTACTGTCCGATTATGTGATGACAAAAATATGATTGCATATCGATTTTGTGGTTTGCACAACAGGTCTGTGGGACAGAAAAATAGGCTACAAAACTTCATGGCCTCTAAAAGATTATGCAACGAAATTGCTCTTTATACAGGCCACATACCTCTTATGCAATCGTATAATGAGACTTTCGAAACACAATTTTGGCCTTAACCAAATTACACAACTCTCAACCTAACACCACGATAACCAAATCAACTATATCAAAAACTCATAGAATCCATAAAAAACTATATGGAGGGATAAGAGATCCTATAAACACCAGAATTCAAAATCACAATGGGGTTGTTACTTGATCCAACACTAAACCTCATGTTCATCCTCGAAAGTAGGGATAAGGAAGGCACCTGAACTGTCGAAAAGCTGAGGATATCTACTTTGCATAGCTGACTATGTCTCTCATGTAGCCTTCTCTACCGGATGATGCTTCCACTAAGCCTTCAGTGAATCAATACTCTTAGACCTCAACTTCCTAGTCTGACTATCCAAAATGGTTATGGGCTCCTCCTTAAAAGTTAGATTCTGATCCAAGCCTATCAAACCCTACCAGATCACATGAGAACCATCGGAATGATAATTTTCCACATCGAGACATGAAAAACTGGATGCACAACTAAAAGGCTTGGAGGTAAATCCAAACTCATAGGCCATCTCTACAATGCCTTAAAGAATCTCTAAAGGATAAATGAACCTCGGGCTAAGCTTGTTCTTCCCAATGACCAGCCAAATCCATCACACAAGCACGAAGCATATCCTCTAATACCTAAATAGTACGTCTGAATGACCATTGGTCTAAGGGTGAAATGTAGTACTCATCTCCAACTAAGTACCCAAATCTTGTTGCATAGAACTCCAAAAGTGTGAAGTGAATTGAATACCTCTATCTGAAATGATGGAAATGGGCGCATCATGAAACCGAACTATCTCTCAAACGTGGATCTTTGCTAACTTCTTCGCATTATAGTTCACCTTTACTTTGATAAAATGAATTGATTCAATCAATCTATCCATGATCATCCAAATAGAATCAAATTTCCTCAAAGTCTTAGGTAAGCCAATCACGAAGTCCGTAGTAATGTGCTCCCACTTTCACTAGGGTATAGGCATCCTCTGAGCCATACCACCTGGTCTCTGGTGTTCATATTTCACTTGTTGACAATTCAAACACATAGCTACGAACTCCATGATATCCCTCTTTATCCTGTACCATCAATAATGATACCACACACGGATAAATAGAATACCTCAAACTGTAAGCCTCCGCTATAATCAGCCTAGCCAAATCACCCATTCTAGGACAAAAATTTGACCCTTAATACTCAAAACACCCTACGGATCAAGACCTGATTCCTTATATTTACTACTCAATACCTTATATCAAATGATACACAACTTCCCATCCTCTAACTGCCTATTCTTAATTTGCTCCATCAATAAGGACAGCGCCTCAACAAAAGCAAAAACTCTACCCGGCTCAAAAATATTAAGTCTCACGAAGCTATTGGCCAAACGCTAAACATCCAGATCCAAAGGTCACTCCTTAGTCACCAACAAGGAAATACTACCAATACTCACTACCTTCCTACTCAAAGCATCTACCACTACATTGGTCTTGCCCAGATGATAAAGAATAGCCATATCATAGTTCTTCAATAACTCTAACCACCTGTGTTGTCTCAAATTCATATCCTTCTAGTTGAAAATATACCGTATGTTGTGATGATCGATGAAAACCTCACAATGAACTACATACAAGTAATTCCACCATAACTATAAAACAAACACTACCACCGCCAACTCAAAGTCAAGAGTTGGGTAGTTTTTCTCATGGGTATTCAACTCCCTCGAAGCATAGGATATCACATTTACCTTCTACATCAAAATACAACCAAGGCCAACTCCCAAGGCATCATAATACAGGGTAAAATCTTTACCTTCCACAAGCAAAGTCAAGATAGATGCTGAAGTCATCAAGGTATTGAGCTTTTGAAAGCTCTGCTCACACTCATCAACCAATAAAATGCAACATTCTTCTGAGTCAATCTAGTCAAAAGAGTTGCAATAGTAGGGAAACCATGTACAAACCATCTGTAGTAGCCAACCAAACTAATAAAACTCCAAATATCGATAGGTGAAGTAGGCCTAGATCGATCCCAAACTGCCTCAACCATGGTTGGATTGACTGTAATACCATTCTTGGTCACCACATGCCCCAAAAAAGACACGGAACTCAATTAAAACTCACACTTTGAGAACTTCACATACAAATTCTCATCCCTCAACCTCTGAACCACAATCCTTAAATATTTCACCTGATCTGCTTCACTCTTGGAATACACCAAGATATCATCATTGAAAAAAATCATGAATGAATTAAGATAAGGCTAAAACATCTCATTTATCAACTCCACAAACTCCATCGGGGTGTTAGTCAACCTAAATGACATCACCAAGAACTCATAGTGACTATATCGAGTCCTGAAAGTCATCTTGGGGATATTTGAAGCCCTAATCTTTAACTGATGGTACCCCGACCTTAGGTCAATCTTTGAAAACACTAAATCACCATGAAATTAATCAAACAAATCATCAATACAAAGAATAGGATACTTATTCTTAATGATTTCCTTATTCAATTATCGATAGTTGATACATATGCACGTAGACCCATCCTTTTTCTTCACAAAACATAGGATCACCCGAAGGTTACACATTAGGCCTAATGATTCCCTTACTTAACAAGTCCTATAATCGGTCATTTAATTTTGTCAACTACACCGGAGACATCCTATAAGGAGGGAAAGAAAGGGTTTAGTACTAAGCTCCAAATCAATAGCAAAATCAATATCTCTATCTAGAAGAAAATTGGGTAAATCAGTAGGGAACACATCTATAAACTCCTTAACCACTCTCATAGACTTTGAAGGAGGTGTATTAGCATTAGTATCACGCACATATGCCAAATAAAAAATACACCTTTTCTTAACCATCCATTGATCCTAAAGAAAGGAAATAACCCTCTTATGATATAAACCTTGGGTACCCTTCCACTCCAACCTTGGTACATTCGACATAACTAAGGTAACTATCTTGAAATTATAATCCAAGACAACATAATACAGAGAGCCAATCCATACCCAAACTAACATCGAAATCTACCATATCTAAAATAATCAAGTTTGCCTAAGTATAATACCCTAGAAAATCCATAATATAAGATCGATACACCCTATCCATAACTAAAGTATCACCTACTAGAGTAGAAAATGAATAGGTACAGCAAGGAATCACACACTATATAAATACCCAGTTCAAAATAAGTAGACATGTAGGGATAAGTAAAATTAAGATCAATTAATATAGAAGCAGGCTAATAGAGAACTAAAACAATACCTGTAATAACTAACTCAAAGGCCTCTGCCTGAAAATTGCCGGAGAATGCATAATACTAACCACGTTTACCTCCAAATTAAGCAACTCCATGTTTATCACCAAGAGCCATCTGGGCTCTACCTCTAACACCCTTAGATTCACCTCTATCACTCTATGTACCTCATCTAGCTAGTGGTGTTGGTGCCTAATTGATGTCACCTAAATTATGCCTCCAAAGAAGTATAAAGCAGTCACTGTACCAAATATAGCGATCCCACGAGAAATAGACTGAAATATCTATCATGTGTTTATCTAAAGAATTAGTAAATAATTTTCGATAAATAGAGGGATTTAGGAATTAAAATTTTAAATAGTAACAATTATTGATTATGTCGAGTTTGTAATCAATATATGGGAGGTAATAGGACTGTGTTACCTATAGCTTTATAACTCTGTTGGTTCTTTGTACTAGTGATCTCTCTCAGTGCTTGGCATGTAGAATCAATAGGTTATGTTCACCTAAACGGCTTTCTGCACTTGCTTAAATGACTATCCTCAAGTATGTTTTCTCGTCTCCTGAGTTTTGCACTACTAACCCCGATCTTAGATCCTAGATTATCGGTTCAAGCTATTAAGTAAAGGTTGATAGCTCTAAGTCTCCGTTATTTATTCCTTTTTGTCATCCGTTACCCCTCTTTTCATCCAAAGTAAAGATAAGGCTAGTTCTAAAGTTGTACACCATCAGAAAGTAATCAAATCGAAGAGAACAATAATACATGCATAAACACCCTTTGATAATCATTTCATACTATGAACACGACTTTGTTAATCCATTATGGTTCACACAACCCTAGTTGTGGTGTTTAGCTACTCATGATCATAAGAACACAATAATAATGCTGGGAAGAAAAAATAATCATGCACTTATAAATAATAAGATAAAAAATCATGAATTTCAACTTTGAATTATAACCCTAAAAATCGATGCTTATAACTCTCAAGAACAACTATTTACCTTAAAAGTAGTAATCGAATGTAAATTAAATCCTAAGACCTATTAAGAGTATTTATAGACATCAAAGAATCTTGTTCAAAACAAAATAGGATTATAAAGTTGGCAGTAACGATGACTCTGGCGGTGAGTCATAGTGTCTCCCTTCGTCTCGTCACTTGCTGCTTGGCCATTTGTTTCCTTATTTGCTTCAGGTGTTGATGATGACTGGTATGGTCATCCAACAACTTGTTGGGTGACCCGTTGCCACTAGTCAACTTTTCTAACTTTTAGGTGTTTACTCCCATCTGCTCAGGATGACTTAGTCACTTGTGACAGCTCATAGGAAGAACTCGTTGCCACTGGGGGAAATTTCACATCTTCAAGACTTTGTGTAGCTCTAATCAGGAAGAGTCACCCGATGACTCATCTCCTAACCCTATGGTTCATTACCTACAATCGTAGCCAAGCCCTCTTTGTTCACTTTAAACTCTCACTCTCTATTAACATGACGACTTGGGCTACAATTCGTATCATTACCCAACGAGTCGTAGCCAGCCTCAGATTCCATCACTTTTACAATGTTTCATCATTTTTCCTTTGCTCATTTTTGAACCCTAGTTTTCCTATAATCCTAACAGAAAAATATCATATCCACATAAATGAGCCTTTGACTTAGCATATTTTCCTTGGTTTAAGCGTCGAAAGTACCGTGAAACCATGGCATATCAACACCCTCAACTTAGTATATTTGCATGTCCTCAGGCAAACAAAATAACACAACACTTATGATGCTTGACTAAGAGAAACTTAAGGGACTTACAGAGTCAATCCAAATCTTTTAGCATAAAATTTTCAACCCCCTCCTTTACTCATATTTGAAAACCACTGTGTGTACTTATACATCCTATTACCATAACACAAAAGGATCAAGACATGGCAGTAGATTATAAACAAATAACCAAGCGTATATGCAAATGACATTTTACTGAACAAATAGCAACCAACAATGCAACCCATGTGCCCTCACATCAAAA
Organism: Capsicum rhomboideum; assembly: GCA_031232105.1. Taxonomy (NCBI): domain Eukaryota; kingdom Viridiplantae; phylum Streptophyta; class Magnoliopsida; order Solanales; family Solanaceae; genus Capsicum; species Capsicum rhomboideum. The sequence goes on from CP124711.1 coordinate 119,017,515, forward strand.
AGGTCTCATGCACTCACAATCTAAAGATATTATTATAACAGGGACTATATCAAAAACACTCACTCTCTCAAAGAAGTTTGAACAATGTGCGTGCGATACCATAGGCTTGCCCTTATTTTCTATGCCTTATTTTTTTATGGACAGTCAAACTAGGATCACTATAGGACTTTCATGGGCTTATAATGTAGGATTGAGGACGGATATGGCGTATATAGATAGAGTAACTCAACCTTCCTTGACACTATACTATTTTTGGCTCCGTTTTTTCCACCTACTCATTTTATTCTATTTATTCTCCTTTGCTTTTCTTCAAATTTTGAGTATGGTTTTCTTTTTACACTTTTTTTTCTTCCTTTTTTTCTTTTTTTTTTCTTTGCAACTGTATTCATCTTCCTTTTTTTTAATTTTACCACACACAAATCTATTTTCTTTAATTAACTTCTTCTTCATACCCATCTTAAACTATGCACCCCTATGATAGTCACCCTCAACTTAAGCGATTTGCCTGAGTTGAGGTACTCAGTGTCCAAGGAGGGACCAGGGCCAAAACAGTTTTATTGTAACTAAAGATGGAAAGGTGAATAGGTTAATGAAAGAAATAGTTCAATTTAGGATACACATTCCGTTTGGTCGGGCATTCAGGATAAAAGTGGACTATACTAAAAATATGACCTATAATCCTTTCCTAACCAACAATCCTACAGCCTAGGCAAGACAAACCAGGAAAGTTCTGGATCACACACACAAAGTGGAATGGGTAAGCATCTTGAGCACACATAGCACAGGGTTACACCATTGCTTACTACCTATCCAGTTCGTGCATTGCTAAGCTATAGTTATTCTAGCTAAAAAGCTAATGTCATAGCAAGATCCAACAATGGTCACATTACAACCAAAACACCTAGTGACAAAAAAAAACAAATTATTAAGGAGGGGTGTCCTTTAAACAATAAAAATTTCACCGGGATTAGTCAACCTTCATCCTAAAATAAAAACATGCAATACTTGACTACATTAAGGCTTCACTAACTTTGTCCTAATCAAATATAATAACAACAAATAATACCTACACATATCGTTTCTACTATAATAGCACACCCAAGGGAAAAGAAACATGGCAACAAAAAACCCCGAGTGGTGGTACACCCTTGCCCCCAACTTTGAGAACATACAGTATCCTCACTATATGCATATTAGAAAAATAATAAACAAGGGGTAAGGACATACCTGTGGCGCTCTAGGCGCCAGATCTGGCCTCATCCTCTACTGGGATCTCATAAATCACTCCTGTCACAGCAATAGTGGCCTTGGCAGTGGTCGTGGCACTCTACTCAATTGTGGCACCGATGGTGACTGATGCACACAGTGGTATAGAATTAGTAGGAGAAACCTCTATACCCTCACCTCCAACAGCAGCAACATCATCACTATGGGCCTCACAAACTCTAGAGCTTCCAGCTCCATGCCTCCTCTCATGTATATCAGCCAAGTCATATTAGGATGACTGCTTTCTCTCGCCCACCACTTTCTTGTAGTCATCCTTCTCTTTTTCTTTCCTCATCCTTCTCCATTCATGCTCAGACCCATTGTCAATACTTTTTCCCTTGCCTTTGGTGCCCCATTATCAATCCCATACCCCTCGATGATGCTAGCCATCAAAGTAGCCCGATCTGGGCTTAAAATATTGTCACTAGATATGGGCTCCACCCTATGACGAACCAAAGTCCACCACGACTTAGCCATAAAATTCAAACTTTCCTTAGTAATTAACAACAAACCACTAGCAACCCATGCAACATTCTCCTTATCAGTCACAATGATATTCGCCATCTAGCAAAAGTGAACCATCTTATCTTTGGTGCTGATCTGCTTTGACCTTACCTTTTTCATCTCATAAATTCGATTATTAATTTTAAATGTGTTGGCAGGGGCCGTAAAATCTGCACCATGTAGGAACCTGGAAATCATTTGTGCCGAGACAATCATATTGACCCCCCAAATCAACACTATTTAGAGGGGATCATGAACTTTCCACAATAGTCCCTACGGAGATAACACCTTCAGCAATGTCTGATATGCTACATAAAACTCACAAATGAGTGTCAGGCTATATTTTTCTGGCTTCGTTGCCATCTACTCAAATTTGTGCTTTTTAAACTGTCTCTTATACTCGGGTATCTCCGACATGCCCATCGTAAGCAATCTCGGCTCTATGTAGAATCCTCTTTTTGATCGACCTATACTTGGGACAATGGTACTGTCCCTATCATATAGCTTCTACATGCCTCAAAAACCCCATTTATTAACTTGTGGATCCATTGTAACTTGAAGACCAAGCTACATAAGAGGTGGAGGCTGAGTAGAAGGTGGAGAACTCTCTATGGAGGCCTCAGATGACTAATATGTGGAAGACCGACCCCAAACCAGCTTGTTCTTTAATTTACATCCAGACGCAGCCTCACTTCCGTTCTCGAAGTCACTTTCTTCTCTTTCTTCTTTGGACTCAAATTCTCCTCCATTTTTAGACTGAGAGGTGGTGGTGAGTGTGGCGGAGATTCCCTAGCGCTCTTCATTTGGTTCCGTAATTGACCACCCTGAGGTAAGCTCTCTCGTGGCTTAACAAGATTCAGTAGTGTATATTCCTCTACTGAGCCACTGGATTCCTCATCTCAAGGCTCATCTATAAATTATCTAGTAGATCGAGCCTACTTCTTGGGTGTAGGTTGGCCCCCCTTCTTGGCACATTTAGGTGTGTTATTTTAGGTGTCATAATACCTGGGTTGACCCTTCAGTCCCTATGACTCAAGGCGATGAGTCGTTACGAGATGTTACGACTCGTTCTGAGAGTCGTAGTGTGAAGGTCCTGTAGATTTGCAAATTTTGGTTTCTCCTCTTCAGCGGCTATGACTCACCCTACGACTTATTGCCACTTGTTATGGGTCATTGTTATGGGTCATTGGGTTGGCCATTGGACCTGGGCACCAGAAACTTTTCTGGTTCATTTTTAGTCCGTGGTGCCCTGCATACTTCAACACATATTACCCTATATGACATATTACAAATAAAATTAAAACAAGTATAAAATCCTTCGGTTGCCTAGCAAGCAGTGCTTGATTTAATGTCGCGGCACGACGCGATTAATTTGGCTACTCAGACTTCACCAAACTAACCCATTGGTTGCCTCTCATGCAGTGCCTGATTTAATGTCATGGCACGACTCAAGTGTTTTTGATTACTCAGACTTCCCTAAGAACCACCTCGCATATCAACTTACCTCATCAACATCACCAAGGTAATGTTTCAACCTTTGGCCGTTCACATTAAACTTTAGGCCTTCATCATTTTCAAGCTCAATAGAACCATAAGAAAACACCATCACCACTCAATAAAGTCCCCTCCATCTTGACCTCGACTTGCCAGGAATAAGCTTCAGCTTGGAATCAAATAATAGAACCATATTACCACCAGTGAACTCTTTCTTCTCAATCTTACGGTCATGTTATAATTTAATATTCTCCTTGTACGAAGCTTAACTTTCATATGATGTGAGATAAAACTCATCCATCTCATTCAACTACTCAAGTATCATCTTTGTTGCATCACTCCATTCCAGATTTAACCTCTTCAGTGCCCACAATGCCTTATGCTCAAGTTCGATAGGCAAGTGGCATGCTTTTCCAAACACAAGATGATATAGGGAAGCACCAATAGGAGTCTTAAATGCTTTTCAGTAGGCACATAATGCATCATCTAACTTTCTATATCGGTTCATTCTATTGGCATTCACAGTCTTTGCCAGAATGGACTTGTTCTCTCGACTGGATACCTTGACTTGCCCACTTGACTGTGGTTGGTAAGGTGTTTCCTTCTTATGCTTCACACCATATTTCTAAAGCAAGGCTTTGATCAGATGATTATAAAAATACGAACCTCCATTACTAATGATTGCCCTTGGCATGCAAAATCTGAAAAATAAGTTCTTTCTCAAAAATGTTGTCACACTCTTCCCTTTATTATTTAGAAGCGCACTCGCCTCTACCCACTTTGAGACATAATCAATAGCACCAAGATATACTTTGTACCATATGCACTCACAAATTGACCCATGAAATCAATGCCCCATAAGTCAAACAGCTCAAGCACAAGAATTGGGGTCATTGGGAGCTCTTGTCTTCGTGAGATGTTCCCTTGTTGTTGGCATTGGTCATAAGATCTTGCATAATCATGTGCTTCTTTATGAATGGTGGTCTAGTAGTACCCACATTACAAAATCTTATAAGCAGTCCGTGCACCACTATGATGACCCCCAACTGGGGATGAATGACATGCATCATCTCAACCTCCTGAGCACATCTATGAATAACCCTATCCATATAAATCCAAAACAAGTAGGACTCATCCCAGAAGAATTTTCATACATCATGCATAAACTTATTTCGCTGTTGAAACGATAGCTCCTCGGGCACCATGTCACACACTAAATAATTGGCAAAATCTGTGAACCATGGAATCAAGTCTTGCAATGCAGCCAATACCTATTCGTCTGGAAAAGCATCATCAATCTCAAGTTCATCCTTCAATTTCAACATTTCCTCTTCTTCAAGCCATGATAAGTGGTCAACTACTTAATTTTCAATCTCTTTTCGATACTTGACCCCAAAATCAAATTCCTGTAAAAGAAGTACCCAACAAATCAACCTCAGCTTCGCAACCTTCTTCGACATAAGGTACCTAAGAGTTGTGTGGTTAGTATGCACTATCACTTTTGTTCCAAACAAATAAGATCAAAATTTCTCATACACGAACACCACAGCAAGCAACTCTTATTCTATCACAGTATAATCTTTCTAAGATGGATTAAGTGTTTTGCTAGCATAATAGATTAGATAGAGAATCTTTTCTTGCCTTTGACCTACGACTACACCTAGTACCACACAACTAGCATTGCATATAACCTCAAATGGCATAGACCAATATGGTGAAATAATAATAATAGGGGTTGCAATCAACTTTTCTTTCATACACTCAAACGCCTTTAGACACGCATCATAAAAAATGAACTTCACCACCTTCTCCAACAACTTACATAAGGGGTGTGCAATTTTAGAGAAATTTTTGATGAATCTGCCATAGAACCCAGTATGCCCCAAAAAGCTCTGAATACCTTTCACGAAGATCAGTAGAGGTAATTTTTCAATCACCTCAATCTTTCTCTTATCGGTCTTACTTTCTTTCTTCAAAATCTTGTGATCGAGTGCTATTCATTCTTTCACCATAAAGTGGCAATTTTTTCAATTTGGCACCAAATTGCAATCTTCACATCTTCTTAAGACACTAGCTAGATGAGTCAAGCGATCTTCAAACGAATCACTAACAACCAAAAAATCATCCATAAATACCTTAATAGTATCCTCCACCATGTTAGAAAAGATGGACATCATACAACGCTGAAAGGTCACTGGCATATTAGACAATTCAAAAGGCATCCTCTTGAAAGCAAACATACCATATGGACAAGTGAAAATGGTCTTCTCTTGGTCTTCAGGAGCAATCAAAAGCTGATTGTAACCCTAACAACCATCTAGAAAATAATACCATCATCTACCAGTAAGATGGTATAACATCTGATCCATAAAAGGCATCAAAAAGTGATCATTTTAGTCCATGCATTCAGCTTCCTACAGTCCATGCATACTTGCCAACCAGTGATCGGACTAATCCTAATAAGTTCATTCTTCTTGTTTGCTAACCAGTGATCGTACTCATTGAAATAAGTTCATTCTTCATCGGAACCACAGTAATTCTACCCTTCTTAGGCATGCATTGAACTGGGCTCATTCATTTGTTGTCGGCAATAGGGTAAACTACACAAGCATCCAACCACCTGATGATCTCATTTTTCACTACCTCTTGTATAGGTGTATTTTTCCTCCATTGATGCTCATTACTAAGGATATAATCTTGCTCGAGTTGGATTTTATGAGTGCAAATTCCAGGAAAACTACCAATAATATAGAAATAGACCATCCAACGACCCTCTTGAAATTCTGCAAAATCAACACTAGAGCCTCAACTTCCCATTCAACCAAATCAACTACTATAATGGTTGACAAGGTGTTGTTGGCTCCCAAGAAAGCATAGCTAAGATGGGATGGAAGAGCTTTGAGCTCCAAGATAAGAGGCTCCTCAATAGAAGGCTTAATCGGTGGGATAACCCTATTCTTCAAATCAAGATCTTTCTTCTTTGGTGCAAAAGTGTAGGAACCCAAACCAACAAGTGCGTTCACTATATTATCATACTTATCAACGTCATCACCCTCAAAATTTATAATAACTATTGCAAGTGCTTCGACTCCAAGCCTCTCCTCAATAGGAGCTACGAATACATCCTCATCGACTGTATCAATAACAGAGATCAAGCGCATATCCTTTAGTTGCTTCATGGATTGGTATACATTGAATATCACTTCCTCATAATTCAATCGAAACTTTAACTATCCAATTTTCATATCAACCAATGCTCTTCCAGTCGCAAGGAATGGTCTTTCCAAGATAATGGAAACTTCAAAGTCAACCTCATAGTCAAGGATGAAGAAATTAGCCAAAAAAATAAAGGACTCAACCCTTACCAAAACATCACATAAAACCCCCCAACATGTTTCTTCATAGTGCAGTCCGCCATAAGAACTTTATCAAAGTTGGTTTAGGTGAGCCCAACCCCAACTGGCTATATACTGCTAGCGACATCAGATTAATACTAGCACCCAAGTCACAAAAAGCTTTCGCGAAATTGAAAGACCCAATGGTACATGGGATTGTGAAAGCTCCGGCATCTTTCTTCTCAACTAGAGATTGAGAAGCTATTGCACTACAATGGTGCACATTATCAGCAAGCTCAAAACTCACACTCCTCTTCTAAGTCAAAAAATCCTTTATAAATTTTGCATATTTGATATTTGCTCTAGTGCCTCAACCAAAGGGATGTTCACCGATAATTCTTTGAACATCGAGATAAACTTGTGATACTTTCATTCTTCAGCTCTCTTCTTCATTCTCTGTGGAAAAGAATAAAGAGGTCATGGAAAGGAATTCAATACTTATGGGACCTCCTTTTCCTTCCCCTTTTAGCCTTAGCCTCTTTTTTAGCAACTAGAGGTAGCTTTTCAAATGCCTTCTCATCATCAACTTGACTCATGAATTCGATTACTTTCTCATCATCAATTATCACGAGCTTAACATTATCATCAAAAACCATGGGCATAGGTAGATCAGTGGTCATTTTACCACTCCTAGTGGTGATTACCAAGCAATGAGCATTATTTTTTGAATTTTAGACAGTGTTGCTTGGAATTATACCTTGTTAACGCTGATTCACTGCGGTTGAAATCTGGCTAAACTACTGCTTAAGCTATTTGATGGCAGTAGCATATGATTTGATTTTTTGACTCATTCCTGAAATATATGCTTGAATCTCTATAAGGCAATCATCCATCTTTTTGACACCTTTCAATACTTTAGCATGTCTTCCATTCTAGAGTTGCTTGAATCAGCATCACGGCTCCTTGGTGGAACATAAAGGCCATTTCTATCATTTTTATAATCATCTTTTCTCTTTCAATCACCATCTCTCCCTCGACTCATATCTCTATACCCAGACCAATTGTAGTTGTTATCCTTGTAATAGTTTTGACCTTGATTCCCTTGACCAGAGTTCTAATTGTCTTGATTAGACCCTTGTCCTTTGGCTCAAAAACCCTCTACCTGATCTTCTCAAAATTAGAGTCATCGTGTCTAAGTGTTTTACCTTACGATCTAACTGTATTTACCTTTTCTGCTCCCGCTACTTCAAACTATTTTGTGAATAAGCTAAACTCAATCCTCAATTGCGCTAACTCCTGGGCAACAGAAATTATCAACCATTCATTTTTCTATGGATACTCCTATCATATAAGTGCCTATGGGTACTTTTAAATCTTGTGTGTGCTAACCCCGATTGGTTTTAGTAATCCTGTCAAGAATTACAGAAGCCTGCTCCCAAAGTAGACTCATAAATACTCCTCCCGTCATAGTGTCTGCTATGGCCTTGTTATTCACATTAAAACTTCTATAGAATATCTCAAGCAAACTAAGATTTGGGATCTTATGATTTGGGACTTGTTGCAGCTTCTTCTTAAACCTCAACCATGTCTAGTACAACACCTCTGAATGTAGTTGCTTGAAATTATAAATCATATTTTTTAATAGCAACATCCTGGAAGGTGGGGAAAATCGCTCCAAAAATAGTGTATTAAACTCTTGTAAAGTAGTTATCGATCCTCTTGGCAACTCATTCAACCATAGAGTGGCCTCTCCAGTCAGAGAGAAAGGAAACAATCATATTCTGATAACATTTTGACTCACATCCAGTAATTTGTAGGAATTGCAAATCCCTACAAACTTCATCAGGTGGAAATTTGCATCATTGGTAACAAAGCCTGTGAACACTCCCTTCAAGTTTAGCAGTTGTATCATAGCGCTGGTGATGTCAAACTTAGTTCCTGGTGGCAATGGGGGTGGAACAATAGTACATGTTTCACCTTCCTCTAGAAATTTTGGATCATTATCTGCATCATCAAATTAAGGAACATAGTGTTGAGGACGTTTTTATCCCCTATTCCTTCTCTGACTTGCATGTTCCTCAGCGGACGACCAGACGGTCTGCTTCTTTTTGTCTAGCCTGATCCCTAAGTGTTGCTTGTATGACAGCTTCTTATCTTGCTTGTTCTTCCACAAGTATATGGGCAGTGGTCTATTCTACAGTTCCCTGCAGTCCTTGATTTTGGATCCCTTGGTCATGAACCCCTTCGTTAACCATTTTTGTTCTAGCTCTCAGAGTTCTTTCAATCTCAAGATCAAGGGGAATTAGGGGATTGCCTTGACTCCAAGTGTTGGGCATGCACCGATGTGTGCCCTAGAAAGAACAAAAAAAGTAAAAATCAGGAAACAATAACCAAAGTTACACAAACACAGTATATCAATTTTGTAACCATATTCCCTGGCAACGGCGTAAAAATTTGATGTCACTCAATACCTCCAAAGAAGTATAGAGCAGTCATTATACCAAATATAGAACCTAACTAGGTTGGGGTCGATCCCATGAGTAAAGAGCCGAAATCTTTATCACGTATTTATCTAAACAATTAGTAAATAATCTTCGATAAATAGGGGTTTTGGTATTAAGATTTCAAATCATAACAATTGTTGATACTATCGAGTTTGTAATCAATATGTGAGAGGCACTAGGACTATGTTCCCCATAACTTCATAACTCCATTGGTTCTTCTTACTAGTCATATCTCTTGGTGCTTGGCATGTAGAATCAATAGATTATGTTCACCTAAATGGCTTTCCATACTTGTTTAGACGACGATCCTTAAGTACATTTTCTCGTCTCCTGAGTTTTGCACTATTAACCCCTATCTTGGATCCCAGATTAGCTTTGTTGGATTATCGGCTCAAGCTATTAATTAAAGGTTGAGAGCTCCAAGTCTCCATTGTTTATTCCCTTTTCCCATCTTCTATCCTTCTTTTCATCCAGAGTAAAGATAAGGTGAGTTCTAACGTTGTACACCTCAGAAATCAATCAAACCAAAGAGAATAATAATACACGGACAAACACCCTTTGAGAATCACTTCATACTATGAACACGACTTTATTAATCCGTTATGGTTCACACAACCCTAGTTGTGGTGTTGAGCTACTCATGATCATTAAAACATAATAATAATTCTGGGAAGAAAACATAATCATGAACTTACAAATAATAAGATAAAAAACCACGAATCTTAACTTTGAATTAAAACCCTATAAATAGATGTTTATAACTCTCAAGAGCAACTATATGCCTTAAAAGTAGTTATCGTATGTAAACTAAAACCTAATACCTATTAAGAGTATTTATAGACATCAAAAAATCCTGTCCAAAATGAATAGGATTACAAGGTCGGCAGTGGCGACGACTCTACCGAGGAGTTGTAGGGTCTCTCTCCGACTCGTCACTTACTGCTTGGGAAAACATTGCCTTGATTGATTTAGGTGTTGGTGACAACTCGTATGGTCACCCAACGAGTCATTGGGTGACCCGTTGCCACTGGGTCAACTTTTCTAAATTTCAGGTGTTTGGTCCCATCTGCTCAGGACGACTCTTGGCAACGAGACGTAGCCACTTGTGATGGCTCGTAGGAGGAACTCGTTGCCACTGGGGGAAATTTCACATCATCAGGACTTTGTGTAGATCTTCTCAGGATGTGTCACCTGACGGCTCGTTGCCTGACCCTATGGATGGGTCGTTGCCTGCAATCATAGCCAAGCCCCTTTTTGTTCACTTCAAACTTTCACTCCTTGTTAGCACGACGACTTGGTCTATGACTCGCATCGTGACCTAATGAGTTGTAGTCAACCTCAGATTCCAACACTTGTACAATATTACATTATTTTTCCTTTACTTACTTTTAAATCCTGTTTTCCTGCAATACTAAAACAAAAACATCATATCCATATAAATGAGCCCTTGACTTTGCACATTTTCCTCATTTTAAGCTTCAAAAGTATCGTGAAACGATAACACATCTCTAATAAGGCTGCATCTGAGAACCCTATTATGGATGACCCTTCCTACACATAGGGCAATCCCTCACAACATGACCTAACTAACCATAATCATAACACCCTCTACCTAGAAAGAAAGATTGCGGCTGTCCGGACAAACTAAAGTAACTGCCATGACCTGAAGATCCAAAATGAGAACTTCTAGACACTTTCCCTAAACTTTGTCACCCTAACCACTATCCAAAGTGTATAATGATGCCTGAACTAGCCTACTATGCTAATAATAATGACTCCTACCTGAGAAGCCTCTTCCCCAAGATGATGAACCACTGAAACCACTGTGACTGTCGGCTTTCTTGCCACTACCTCTATAGGAATCACGATATATGCCCTCAACACTCCTAGAATGGTCCATTATCTGCTGAAACATACTCTTATTAGTCACTAACTATGTTGTATCCAAATGGAGAGAGTTAGTCAATCCCATCACAAACTTCATAATTTGTTTCTCCTCTAAAGGTATACTCGTTAAAGAATGCCTAGCCAAGGCATGAAACCTAGTCTCATACTCGATAACTATCATGGTACCCTGCTCTAAGTCATCAAACATATCTCAGATGCTCCCTTAAGTTGTGAGGTAAAAACTTCCCAATAAAGGCCTCGGAGAATTACGTCCATGTCATAGGAGGTAACCCATTGGTCTACAATCAAGATAAGATCTCCACAACTACTTCGTTGCCCCTACCATCTTAAAGGTAGTATAATCCATACCCTGGGACTCAATTAAACCAAGATTATGCAACCTTTCTTGACAACTAACTAAAAACACATATGCATCCTCTTCAGGTGCACCAGTAAACATAGAATGACCCAACTAAACAAAAATTTTCAAACATCTTCAGCTCCTCAGTTGTTATCACTAACCTAGCCATAACCGATGAAGCAATGAGTCTAACTGGAAAAACATGAATATGTGGGGCTACAGCAGCAGCTGGTTGTGCCCAGGAGTCTGAAAACCCTAAATCAATATCGGGTATAAAGGCTGAACTCCATCCCTAGTCTGAGATCTATAAGGAGTGATAGGTAGAGCTCAAGTATGATCCATGCCCTCCAAGAAGCTCAAGATTTGAACTATAATATCCTGCAATACTAGGGTGGCTACAAACCCCTGTGGAACCTGGGTTGGCCCTAATCTCTCTGGATTATAAGCCTCACCCTCAACTCAATATCTGGCTCAGGAGATGCCGCTCTGGCATATCCCCTAGCTAGTGTTTCACCTCATAATCTACCTATACCATGGTTGCAACCCCCTATCGCGACCCCTAGCTGGAGCCCTAACAACAGGTGCGGGCGCATCACCCTTAGTAGCAGTTGATCTCATCCTCACTATTTGTTGAGAGAATAAAATACAAAGTTTAGAAATCAGAAAGTCAATAAATCCACATGATAAGGAATCACAAAATAAAATCTTTCCTAAGAATGTCCCATAGCCTTCCGAAGATAGATAATGACGTAATTATATCAATCCATAAGACTATACTAGAGAATTGCTCTTGTACTAAAGAGATTGGTGAACCTAGAACTCTGATACCAACTTTTCACGATTCAAAATCCCAAGGATAGTGATGGCATATACCCCAACCCACCATGGTAGGTAAGCCAAACTCATGCAAATGCGTTTTGTTTGAAGTAACGGGAAATAATGGAATAACACAAAATATACCAAATAATAACTCAAGTCAACAATAATCAAAAGGATACAGAATTGTATACTCTAAAAATATTTCAAGACTCAGTTGTCATGAATACAAGAGCTACTCTAGTATAGAATATCATAACTGAACAATACTACACTGTCTGAGAAAGTAAAAAAGATAAAAATAAATAATAAAGGAAGTCGGAATGGTCTCCTAGGGAAGGAGCTCACCACGACTTTAGATCAAACAAACACTGCATGATCTCAAGATCCATGCTACCGATTCATATCAAAATCTGCATCAGAAGGATGCACAAAAGTATGGGTGACTACAATCAGTTGTACTTAGTAGGCAGTATAGGTAGACCGAGCATAAGCGACTACTATATTAAGCAAAGAATACTAAAATAACCCTGGACGCACAAAAAAATTCCAGCATTTCAATAGCAATAAAGATCACAGAATCATCTCAAATACCGCAATAATCCAAAAAGTAATGCTATACAATGATATGGAATGATATGCATTAGCCAATCCCTATCGATATACACCCCTCCTCAGTCTTTGTTGGGAGTTGGGATCCATAAAGGACTCGCGAGGTCCATATACCTCGTCCGAAATCCTGCCCTGGACAAAATCAATAAATATGATATATCTATACCCAGAATCCTATATCAAACTGAGTAAGTATAATATTGTATATCTACATCTAAAATCCAACATCAGACTAAATGAGTAAAATATCATATATCTATGTCAGGATGAGTAAAATATGATTCACTTTCTCTCAGAAATCAGTATTTTAGAGTGGTACAATCCAATAATTCATGAGATGAGTTAGTATGCATGATTAATAAGATGAAACAAGATACAATAAATATGAATAGAATCTCAAGACAATACTAAACTCATAAATACATGCAACAAGCCTCAATATCAAATCAAAATCTAATTCGTCAAGTCACTTTGATAGTACAAACCCCAATTCGGATATCACCACAGCAATCCATCTCATTTATAGCTAAATTCATTAAGCCTCCTAATTCATAGCATGCTTTACACGATAAGTCCCCACCCAAGCAAAGTCTGAAGAAAGTTAAGCCATAACCTACCTCAATGTCGAATCGCACGCCACCAATGGTCATAAACTAGTTTTTCCCTTACGAATGAAATCAGAACATTCCTAATCTATCATTAACAAGTTATACATGTAAACACGAGTCCAACGATACATATGTTGTTATATATCTATTTCGGGTCCAAAACATCAATTCAAAAGTCAATCTCGAGCCCACAAGAGAAAAACTAAAATTTACTCATAACTTAAGGAGTTGAAATTGATAAATTGTAGGAAAATCAATTTACTCATAACTTAAGGAGTTCAAATATGAAATTATATCAAAAAACGGAGTAGAAATCGACCTTGAAATGCTCAATTTATTTTGGGAACATTCTAAATTTTTAAGTTGAAAACCCAGGGTTTGAAGATGAAATAAAAAATAATCATTGAAAAATTTTATTTATTAGTTTAGAAACTTACCCAACATAGGAATCTCAAAAATCACCTTTTGAATCTCCCAAAATCGAGTTCTAAAGCTTCAAAAATCGAGTTATGAGATTTTGAGTCAAAAATAGGATTTCATTTTATAGACTTACAAAACACAAGGTTCAAAAATATTATAAATTGCCACTAAATACCTCTTTGCTATCAAAATCGGACAGCAGAATGGGTATGCGGTCCACACATTGGGTCCCGAGATCGCACAATAGTCCCAAATATTTGACTTTGAGTCTACTTTCGAATTATGCAATGACAAAAATGTGACCGTATATTCGTTTTATTATCTGTAAAAAGGTATGTGGGACCACACAATCGGCTACAAAACTGTAACACCCCGTACCTTCCCAACCCAATGTGACAACGATGAACAATGGTTACTTAGGTGTCGAGATGCCATGAGTATGTAATTTGTAATGTTAGTGATGAAAAAAAATTAAAATTTGGCCTTGTACATGTGATTGAACTTGTGTAGGAGGTGTTTTACGATTCTCATGGAGCATTTGTGGGGTTCAAAACGTGTATAAGAGGACTTCTAAACAGAGGATATTAAGGGTAAGAAGTAAGTTAAAGAATAGGATTTGAAGTATCTAACCAAGCCCGCGAAAAGAAGTCGAAAAATGGAATTTTTGAAAAACCTAAGTAAGGGGCGCGTTTGGGACCGTTCCACGCCGCTCTGGGATAAAATTTTTATCCCAGAGGCAGTAGGTTGGCGCGCCCAGGGGCGTGCCACCTTGGCTTTTCCACTTTTTTGAAAGTTGGAAATTTCTAAGTCCCAAGAGTATCCGGGGTCGTACCGAGCCGATTTTTGCCCCGTTTATTCTACAACCATGGGTATATACATGAAATGAGTGAAATATTATATTGGTATGGTAAAATTAGTCGAGAACGAATTTGGAGCCAAAATGACGATTTTACCCTTGTAGCCAAAATAAGCCATACATGGCTAGAATTGCTTGTTTTCAAAAATGAGGCTACGAGTATGAATTTAATGAGTGGGAATATTGTTGTAATGCGTATGGAATGAATTAAACATGAGGAATTATTGATTTTATTGAATTAAGTAAATTGGGCTCAAAAGAGGCCCAAAAGAAGGCAAAAGACATGGGCCAAGAATGGGTCAAATGACCCATTCTTCCTTTGACTAATCAATAATTGAGAAAGGTGGATAAAGAGGAATTCAAGTCTCTAAAAAATGTGGCACAAATCAGATTTTTAATTCACAAAAGGCACATGCTTTTCTATCTTTTTTTTTCTAGACTTTTCAAGAACACCCTTTTGGGCTCTCAAACCCTAAGGCACTTTGTGGAGCAAGATCACCATTTTCCAAGCTTGGGTAAGTGATTATTCTTGTACTTTAGCATATTATGATTATGAGAGATTATGTATATCATGTTGGTTATGCTTGGAAGTATTGAATATGGTGTTTTGTGTTTTGGTAAAAGATGTGAAATCCATGGGATTGTAACTTGGATTATGACTTGTGGTCTTGATGAAAAAGCATGGTATGGATAAAATAACAACATTTATGGTGTTATTATGGTCCCAAACTTGTTATTTTCCTATAAGTGTATATTGTGGGATTTTGGCCGATATGTGCTATGAGATGTATTATGGTAAGTTAATGGATTATTTGTGATGTGGTGTGGCTAAGAAAGGGTAAAAGAGAAGTGTTGTGGTGAAATGTATTGATTATCATGTATTGGTAAATGTTGTGAATATTGTGGGATTTTTGGTAAGATCATTTCATAAATGGTATTGTCAAGGGGAAATGGCATGTTTAAAAGCAAACATGTAACTCATTGATCTTATGTAAAGTAATTGATGGTATAATTATGATGTTGTGATGGTGGAGAGTGGAAAGTATGAACTTGGTGTGACATACTAGTGGTTTATAATACTTTGGTTAATGTGGGTAATGTTGTGATATTATTGATATGACCATGCCGTAAATGGTATCGTAGAGAAAGAAATAACATGTTAAATCCAAACATGTGACTTATTGTTATTGTATGCAATTGTAAGGTAGTTGGTGGTTAATGTTGGTTCCATTGAAATTGTGATGTAGAGTGAAACGTAAAGAAGGAGCGAAATTGTTGCGCTCACATATTTGATTGTGTACTTACATTGGGAAGATAAGGTATGTAAGGTTCCTGTTTCCATATTCCTCTGCAACATGTTGTTCACATTGACATTGGACTTGTTTTAATTCCGAGAGGTTGGAAGTATCTCAAATTCAGGTTGACGTATATTGTTATTCATATGTGTCATATTCTTAAATGACTGATGATTCGTTTGTCTCTTGTTCATTGAGCCAAAAATGTCATAACGTTATCATTCCTAAATGAACGATCTCAAGAGAGTAATAACATAAGAGAACCTATGTATTCTTAAATAGCATTTTCCAATCATGTCATGTTCTAAGTCCTCAATTATGATGATTATCTTTGTATCAATCTTTCACAAGTAGAAGTACAAATCTCATAATAGGAATAAGAGAGGTGATGAGCAAGCTAATATATCTATTCCTCATAAGTGAAGATGTCAATCTCATGAAGCAAGAGTGAAGAAGTAATATATATATGTGTGATTCCAATTATGTCATGATCCTCATTGTATCACTCTTAAGAATGGAAGTAAGAATAAAAAGAGAAATAAGAGGTGTATAATTACGAAGTAATCATGGGTGGTATCCCAGGGGTTACATACCTAGCATGGGTCGATCCCGATACATCCCAAGGGAGATATAAAAGCCTAGCATGGGTTATGATGGTACATCCCAGGGGCGATAAGCCTAGCATGGGTTATGATGGTATATCCCAAGGGCGACACGAAAGCCTAGCATGGGTTAATATAACATCCCAGGGGCGATAAGCCTAGCATGGGTTAATGATATCCCAGGGGCGACACGAAAGCCTAGCATGGGTTAATCTCATCCCAGGGGCGACAGAATAGCCTAGCATGGGTAGAACAATAAAGATGAATAAAAGATGAAGACAAGAGGAGTAAAGAACGTAATATACATGGTTTCCCACATACATAAAGAGAGTTTATTCACATTTTTGTTTCCTTCTATTTCTTCCATTATTGTTGTTATTATGTATGCTGAATTTCTTAAGAGCCTTACATATTCAGTACATTCTTCGTACTAACCCCCTCGGGGGAATTACCTTACATATTGCAGGTGCAGGCACTAGTAGACCTTCATCGTAGGTTTACATTGCGGATCTTTGGTGAGCCCCAGTTGCTTGGGACTTTTCGAGTCATAGGTGTACAGTTATATTGATGTTGTAAATATTGAATAAAGCGGGGACTTGTCCCAACTGTTGGTTGGTTTGGTAAATGCATCTGTTAGAGGCTTTTGTAGACATGTGTGGGTTATGAATATGAAATATAAATGTCCGTTTTGACTTGATGGCTCCAACGGCCAAGTTTCTAAATATGTACATAGCACATGTTTCCATGATTCATATTTTCCGCATAGTTGCATAAGGTTTAATAAGGTTCACACGAGGACATGCATACGAACGTACATGAGCAAAGGTTAGTTCTCTCGGGCCATATCGGCTTCGGTTGCCAATCACGCCTCATTGGAAGTCGGGGCGTGACAAAAGTGGTATCAGACCAGGTCATTCTAAGGGTGTCTACAAAGCCGTGTCTGAGTAGAATCTTACTATCAATGTGTTGTGCACCACATTTATAAGTAGGAGGCTACGGGACATTTAGGATGTTGTTTCTTTTTTTCATGCTACATCGTGCAATAGAGCCGGTGTTGTAAGTTGAATTGGACCTGATCATGGTGATTGTTTTCTTTGGTATAGTTAAAATGTCAATCACGAGAGGAGGTAGAGGTAAAGGGAAGCAGGTGGATGTGCCTGCTGAAGAGGGAATGAGTAGATTACCACCTAACCAAGCTAGTCAAGGTGGAGCTGACGCCGAGATTGCATCGCAGTCTTCCTCTACTTTTCCAGCTCCAGAAGAGCCAAGAGGTAGAGAAGTACCTGCAGAACAGCCAATGAATACCACTGACCAGGATCTTAGAAATGCTGTACATATGTTGACACAGTTAGTGGAGGCACAAAGGCAAGGACGAGCTGGTACAATGACACATGATGATGATGCGGCTAGAATGGCAAGTCGCAGGACACAGGATTTCTTGAAACTGGACCCTCCTATATTCACTGGGTCAGACTTGAAAGCAGATCCACAGGACTTCGTGGATCAAATTCAGAGAGCTTTGGAGGTTATGCATGTGTCCGGGGTGGAAACGGTTGAGTTGGCAGCTTATAGACTGAAGGGCGAGGCAATATTGTGGTATAAAGATTGGAAGAAGTCTCGTGGTATTGGTGCAATGCCACCAAATTGGGAAGAATTTAAAACAGCATTCCTTGATCATTATCTTCCCTATGAGATCCGTGAGGCTTGTGCAGATCAGTTTTTAAATTTACATCAAGGAAATATGAGTGTTAGAGAGTACAGTTTGCAGTTTAATTCCTTGGCACGATATGCTCCAAATGTGGTGGCCACGATGGAAGATAGAGTACATAGATATGTGGACAGATTGGAGCCTTATTTGGTACGGGACTGTACTATCGCTGCCCTAAATCGAGATATGGATATAGCGAGGATTCAGGCCTTCGCACAAAAGATGGAAGACCAAAGATAAAGAAAGAGGATACATAAATCTGAGGAAGGGCCAGCAAAAAGGGCGAGATCTATGGGGCAGTCTATGGTGTCCCCAGGAGAATCTGGATCTCGATTGTTACCGCCTAGACCCTCATTCTCTTATTCCACAGCGAGTGCCCACTCCCAATTTCGAGGGTCTAGAGGTGGTCCATATGGACAGAATAGTGGAGTGCAGGGTTCATAGACAGTAGGATTTTCTCGTCCTCCGTGTCAGCGTTGCGGAAGGTACCATTTAGGTGAATGTCGGTTAAGGACAAATGCTTGTTTTTGGTGTGGCACGGAGGGGCACATAATGAGAGAATTCCTACAAAGGGGTACGAGTGGTATAGCATGACCTGCGGGATCAACCACTGTATCATCAGCATCGGTCCCTTCCTCAGGCAGAGGCATTCAGTCTATAGGTCGCGGTAGAGATATGAGAGGAGCAGCTAGTTCCAGTGGGGCCCAAAATAGTACCTATGCTCTAGTAGACCGGCAGAACGAAGAGGCAACTCCTGATGACAGTACCGGTAGTTAGGGATATTACTATAGTTTCATGATGTATATATAACTACTCTATCGTATGTTACTCCATCAGTTACTATGAACCTAATGGAACACCGGAGTTATTAGTTGAGTCAATGGAATATTTCTATCAGAAAAGTTAGTCTATATCGAAATGGTATGGTAGATATTTGCACTCATAGATGATTAAGTACTCTTCAAAGCGTTATTCATGAAAGGTATTATAGAATTCAGAAAGAAGGAAAAATTGACCCTATACTACATGTCATGTGAAATTGTCGAAAGTGTATAAGAATTTCTTTTCATATTGTTCCCATTGGAAATATACAAAGTTTGGACGACCTCACTAGGGAAAGATAGAGATGGCTATTCTAAACCGACAAGTGTGAAGGTTAATAAAGAGAGACGTACTTTCTGTAAAAGTCCTTTGAAGAAATCAACAAGTAGAGGAGATCACATGGTAAGCTAGAAAGATGATGAAATCAATGTACCCATATTGTTTAAAATAGAAGAACAAGTTCAAAGTGTGAAAGTAGACCAATAACAAGTAAGTATCCATGAGCCTTACGAGTTTAATGTATACTCATAGAGAGATGCATTTGTTGTAACTGAAGCAACATCGTTAACATTCGAGGATGAATATTTCTAAGGGTGGGAGAATGTAACACCCCGTACCTTCCCAACCCAATGTGACGACGATGAACAATGGTTACTTAGGTGTCGAGATGCCATGAGTATGTAATTTGTAATGTTAGTGATGAAAAAAAATTGAAATTTGGCCTTGTACATGTGATTGAACTTGTGTAGGAGGTGTTTTGCGATTCTCATGGAGCATTTGTGGGGTTCAAACTTGGATAAGAGGACTTCTAAACAAAGGATATTAAGGGTAAGAAGTAAGTTAAAGAATAGGATTTGAAGTATCTAACCAAGCCCGCGAAAAGAAGTCGAAAAATGGAATTTTTGAAAAAGCTAAGTAAGGGATGCGTTTGGGACCGTGCCACGCCACTCTGGGCTAAAATTTTTAGCCCAAAGGCAGTAGGTTGGCGCGCCCAGGGGCGTGCCACCTTGGCTTTTCCACTTTTTCGAAAGTTGGAAATTTCTAAGTCTCAAGGGTATCCGGGGTCGTACCGAGCCAATTTTTGTCCCGTTTCTTCTACAACCATGGGTATATACATGAAATGAGTGAAATATTATATTGGTATGGTAAAATTACTCGAGAACAAATTTGGAGCCAAAATGACGATTTTACCCTTGTAGCCAAAATAAGCCATACGTGGCTAGAATTGCTTGTTTTCGAAATCGAGGCTACGAGTATGAATTTAATGAGTGGGAATATTGTTGTAATGCGTATGGAATGAATTAAACATGAGGAATTATTGATTTTATTGAATTAAGTAAATTGGGCTCAAAAGAGGCCCAAAAGAAGGCAAAAGACATGGGCCAAGAATGGGTCAAATGACCCATTCTTCCTTTGACTAATCAATAATTGAGAAAGGTGGATAAAGAGGAATTCAAGTCTCTATAAAATGTGGCACAAATCAGATTTTTAATTCACAAAAGGCACATGCTTTTCTATCTTTTTTTTTCTAGACTTTTCAAGAACACCCATTTGGGCTCTCAAACCCTAAGGCACTTTGTGGAGCAAGATCACCATTTTCCAAGCTTGTGTAAGTGATTATTCTTGTACTTTAACATATTATGAGCATGAGATATTATGTATATCATGTTGGTTATGCTTGGAAGTGTTGAATATGGTGTTTTGTGTTTTGGTAAAAGATGTGAAATCCATGGGATTGTAACTTGGATTATGACTTGTGGTCTTAATTAAAAAGCATGGTATGGATAAAATAACAACATGTATGGTGTTATTATGGTCCCAAACTTGTTATTTTCCTATAAGTGTATATTGTGGGATTTTGGCCGATATGTGCTATGAGATGTATTATGGTAAGTTAATGGATTATTTGTGATGTGGTGTGGCTAAGAAAGGGTAAAGGAGAAGTATTGTGGTGAAATGTATTGATTATCATGTATTGGTCAATGTTGTGAATATTGTAGGATTTTTGGTAAGATCATTTCATAAATGGTATTGTCAAGGGGAAATGGCATGTTTAAAAACAAACATGTAACTCATTGATCTTATGTAAAGTAATTGATGGTATAATTATGATGTTGTGATGGTGGAGAGTGGAAAGTATGAACTTGGTGTGACATACTAGTGGTTTATAATACTTTGGTTAATGTGGGTAATGTTGTGATATTATTGATATGACCATGCCGTAAATGGTATCGTAGAGAAAGAAATAACATGTTAAATCCAAACATGTGAGTTATTGTTATTGTATGCAATTGTAAGGTAGTTGGTGGTTAATGTTGGTTCCATTGAAATTGTGATGTAGAGTGAAACGTAAAGAAGGAGAGGAATTGTTGCGCTCACATATTTGATTGTGTACTTACATTGGGAAGATAAGGTATGTAAGGTTCCTGTTTCCATATCCCTCTGCAACATGTTGTTCACATTGACATTGGACTTGTTTTAATTCCGAGAGGTTGGAAGTATCTCAAATTCAGGTTGACGTATATTGTTATTCATATGTGTCATATTCTTAAATGACTGATGATTCGTTTGTCTCTTGTTCATTGAGCCAAAAATGTCATAACGTTATCATTCCTAAATGAACGATCTCAAGAGAGTAATAACATAAGAGAACCTATGTATTCTTAAATAGCATTTTCCAATCATGTCATGTTCCAAGTCCTCAATTATGATGATTATCTTTGTATCAATCTTTCACAAGTAGAAGTACAAATCTCATAATAGGAATAAGAGAGGTGATGTACAAGCTAATATATCTATTCCTCATAAGTGAAGATGTCAATCTCATGAAGCAAGAGTGAAGAAGTAATATATATATGTGTGATTCCAATTATGTCATGATCCTCATTGTATCACTCTTAAGAATGGAAGTAAGAATAACAAGAGAAATAAGAGGTGTAAAATTACGAAGTAATCATAGGTGGTATCCCAGGGGTTAAATACCTAGCATAGGTCGATCCCGATACATCCCAGGGGCGATATAAAAGCCTAGCATGGGTTATGATGGTACATCCCAGGGGCGACACGAAAGCCTAGCATGGGTTAATATAACATCCCAGGGGCGATAAGCCTAGCATGGGTTAATGATATCCCAGGGGCGACACGAAAGCCTAGCATGGGTTCACATAACATCCCAGGGGTCAAAGTACCTAGCATGGGTTAATCTCATCCCAGGGGCGACAGAATAGCCTAGCATGGGTAGAACAATAAAGATGAATAAAAGATGAAGACAAGAGGAGTAAATAACGTAATATACATGGTTTCCCACATACATAAAGAGAGTTTATTCACATTTCTGTTTCCTTCTATTTCTTCCATTATTGTTGTTATTATGTATGCTGAATTTCTTATGAGCCTTATATATTCAGTACATTCTTCGTACTGATCCCCTCGGGGGAATTACCTTACATGTTGCAGGTGCAGGCACTAGTAGACCTTCATCGTAGGTTTACATTGTGGATCTTTGGTGAGCCCCAGTTGCTTGGGACTTTTCGAGTCATAGGTGTACAGTTATATTGATGTTGTAAATATTGAATAAAGCGGGGACTTGTCCCGACTGTTGGTTGGTTTGGTAAATGCATCTGTTAGAGGATTTTGTAGACATGTGTGGGTTATGAATGTGAAAGATAAATGTCCGTTTTGACTTGATGGCTCCAACGGCCAAGTTTCTAATTATGTACATAGCACATGTTTCCATGATTCATGTTTTCCGCATAGTTGCATAAGGTTTAATAAGGTTAACACGAGGACATGCATACGAACGTACATGAGCAAAGGTTGCTTCTCTCGGGCCATATAGGCTTCAGTTGCCAATCACGCCTCGTTGGAAGTCGGGGCGTGACAAAAACTCCAGGGCCTTTGGAAGATTATGCGATGCAATTGCCCATTATGTGGACCGCATACCTCTTATGTGACCGCATAGTGGGACTTCCGAAATATAGTTTTGTTCTTAATCAAATTACCCAACACTCAACCCAACGCCCCGAAAACCGAATCAACTGTATCAACAACTCATAAAATCCATAAGAAACTATGGGGAGGAATAAAATGATCGTTAATATACCAGAAGTCAAAAATCACAATGGAGGTTGTTACATTACATAGCAGATAGCTTACTAGTGAGCCCATATTCTTGCTCGTGTGACTCCCTATTCATTTACTACTTTACTAGATCTTCTTGCTGCTTCTCAATTTAGTTATTCTTTCTTAGAGGCTTCATAGACAGAGATGATGTGTGGTGGGTATTTGCTTATAGTTATTGCTTAACTTATTGAGCACAATGATATATTTAGTCACTAGACAAATATTTACATCAGTTTATATCATATTACTTCATTTAATAAATTATTTTTAGTTATACATGAATAACTTGAAATAATTGAATTAAAATAAGTGAATAAATAAACTATGATGGCGCAAATATGTGAACTATCATTTCTACGAGGACATGCTTTCGATATGGTTCTGTAGCATCGGATGCATGTTGCACCTTTACCTGCTTATTTACTTTTGTTTATTTTCTTAACAAATATTTTTAATCACTAATAACCGAATCTAACGATTTAAATATATCATAACGTGTGTCCTTGACCTCACATTATAAATTCAATTGTATCATTTTTTGGTAAATAAAATTAATACTGGATAAATAAAAATGGACGGAAGGAGTATTAAGCTTGTGTTAATACTGTGATTCAAATTATGGTATTTTAATCATAGGATATCTCTTGGAAATAAAACTTTTTATCATTCACCATCGAGCTTAATCTAAGTACACGAGATCAATAGCTGGTCAAAGCTCAAACGATATTTAGTTGCCTGTGCCTAATAGAAGATGTTGACATTTTACACTGCAAATATTATGTTAAATCATCCTTATGTCAAACTCGTAGGTGAAATGTGCCAAAGATGTCGAAACACTAAGCAAGTTCAATTAGGGATCATTAAAAGCAACCTTCTAGAATCCAATGTGCCATCGGTGAAAATTTTCTTCTTGAAATCTTAAGAGCAACTTTTGGATATAGTCATTATGAACATTTTCTCGCTTTATGAGGTATTCTTGCAGATAGGATATGCTTGAATTGAAATAGTTTGGATTATTACGACAGAATTGTTAGGGAAGAATGTGAGATTATAATTACAATGTTTTTGGATTTAGGAAATTAGATTTGCCTCTGATGATGTTATGATCTAAAATGTACTTTTATTCTAGGAAAATTTATTTAACAATCCATATATAATTGATGTCCAAGGATACCTCACTTTTTGTCTCTTGAGTAGGCATTACACAATATCTTTTTGACCAGAATAAACATAGCATTTGGACCAAGCTAAACAAGAGGTGGAAACATGTGCTTTGCTTGTTCAACTTCAACCTAATCATATCAAAAAGGAAACTTCGACCTAATTAATTACTATAATTAGGCAGAATTGGTAACAAGCATACGTTTGAAACAATGATTTAAAATCCTCTCAATCAATATTTCCTTAAGATGAAGCAACATACAAACACAAAAGGAAGAATAAGAAAATTGGCTGGTTATTTAATTAGAATGTCAAATGTGACCCACGGAGATCATCTAAATATTAATTACAACACATAAAAGAGACACACTTTTGATACTTTAGTATCATACCTTTGCAAATAAAAGAGACAAGTGACAAGACATAACATCGTCCTTCTTAATTAATTTCCACTTAATCCTCCTGTCTTTTTCTATTGTTTTCCATAGAATGCCCGGTATTCGTATTTGATTCTAATTAATAATCTCAATTTGCATTGTGTAAGGCCTATTTAAGAAGAAAATACCCTCAAACAAGATCTTTCTCCATATGCATAACCATGACTTGAACTCAAAACCCTCTAATTTAGAATGGATGGATCTATCCATCCCACTACGACCCTTATTGGTAATACTCCTATCATTTGTCACTTAAATATTTTCAAAGATGCAGAAAGTGTACTATTTTGCGAATACATAGCAACTAAAATGCGATGTTCTGAAAGAAAATGGATGGATAATATTTAAATGCATGGTGCATTAATTATAAGATCAAAAGGGGAGCTATTCTTGAAAATTCTTCTAGAAGAAGCCAATAAGAAAAATAATTTTGCTGTGAAGAAAACTGCTCCCCGTATATAAAATTCCACAAACCCGTTGACCAAAATGGAAATCCAAGGAGGCACTGTCCTTATTTTAACCTATGAAACACTTATCACATGACAAATAGTGATTATACAATGATAGTTTTGTTAAATAATAAAGCAATATAAGACAAGAAAATAGAGATAAGAGAGGAGAGTATTCTCATTTCTTTTGAGCATAGTGTATACAAATATTGTACCTTCAATCATCCAATATACCCCTATTTATACTATTACAAGAGGTAATTGTAAGGTTGCCTTAAACATGGCATTAACTCGTGAGAATGTGGGGAAGATCATGGGAGTGTGGGAGAGGTAATGGAGGTGTGGATATTTACTACACATAATGGTGGAGTTACACCATAGGACTAATGATCATCCACAAATAATAATATTATTTACAACACTCCCCCTTGGATGTCCATTAATAGATAATGTGCCTCGTTAAAACCTTACTAAGAAAAAACCATGTGGGAAAAATTCTAGTGAAGGAAAAAGAGTACACACATCTAGAATACGCATTATTTGCTGCCTCATTAAAAACCTTGTCAGGAAAATCCAGTGGGATAAAACCTCGGCCAAGGGAAAAAGAGTACAGTGCGCATTATACTCCCCCTGATTAAAACATCACTTAGTTCTTGTAATGATATCTTCCAATCTTCTATACCAACTTTTCAAATGTTGATATTGATAGTGTCTTTGTGGTCAAAATACATTCATCAAGATGTTGCATTCTTGAACTCATCTTCGTGACCTCGTCGTCGCAAGCAAATTATTCATTCAACTTATTCATATCAAGAATCAAATTGCGGACACTTTCATTTGAATGGAGATAATAGAATAAACTGTCTTGTAGAATAACATGATATGGCAATGTTCCCAATTGCAAATAGATTACTTTCTTGATATCAAACTTCATGTAAATCAAATAATTTTCCTGCACTTTCATAATCAATAATCCCTTGACAATATTGGTTAGAAATAATAAATTCAATCAATAATATTTGATTTCAATCAGATTCACATAAAAGTGACATTATGTCTTTCCTGCACATTAAAATTATTATCTCATGTATAGAAATAACAGGGTATATAAGTGCATCAATTGCACGAATACATGGTACTTTCTAACCATTTTCACGAGATCAAAATAGATCTTTCTTTATGTTAAGCGACATTACAACCATTGGGGTACTATTCAATGGAATTGCTTTTAACATTTTTAAATCCTTCAAGAATTTTCATATACCATTTACCGTCTAGCTAGTTTTCGTATAACCTTTACTGTCTAGCAAGACATGATAGTATTCATTATACGCATTCAAGTTTTTTCAGTATTGTCAAACTGAAAGAAACCTCATTGCATCCATCACAGGAGAATACATCTCCTAACAATAATGTCAGAAATTTTGCGAAGAAAACCTTTATGCCCCAAGGCACAAATCGTACTGCATATCTTACAATTTTACTTTTCGCACAATAACACATTTGTACCCCACTAACATTATATCTTAGTCTATAGACTAAGTCCATACCATCACTTTTCAAGTGAAATAAAATACACTTGAATTGCGTATTTTATTTGTCCATACTATTTGACAGATTTAAATTCAAGATCCTCGTTACCTTTATAATATTGAGCTTTACATTATACCAAAAATACCGTCGACGGTTATTTGATATCAGTTCCATTATGACATAATGTATCGAGATCGATCTCTTCTTTTTCATCATTTTCAGGTACCTGAACCTTTGTCAAGGTTTCATGAAGAGTTATGTTATGGTGCTTTTTAAAGCAGTTGCCTCATCATCAAGACCATCTTGATCACTTGCTCCTCTCCTTCTTTAAGGAGTTTTACATTTGGAACCAATTGGTGTTGTCACGACCCGAATTTCAACGGGGCGGACTGGCACCTGAAGCCGATAAGGCCCGAGAGAACCAATCTTTACTTATGTCCATTCATATGCATGCCATAAGAAAAATCACCACCACGTAAGTACATAAAATGCTAATAGCGGAAATCATGGAACATGTGATATATACATATAAGAAACTTAGCCGTTAGGGCCATCAAGTCAAGATGGACATACGTCTCTTACATTCATATACTCACATATGTCTATAAAAGCCTCTAACAGAAGTACACACATAACCATCCTAAATTCGGGACAAGTCCCCGCTTTACAAAACATTTACAATACCAAAAACAATATACAACTGTGACTCGAAAAGCCCCGAACCAACTGGAGCTCACCAAAGATCAGTAGATGACCCGCAGCTTACTGTGGAGGTCTACTAGTACTTGTGCCTGCAGCAAGTAAGGCAAGTCTCACAAGGGACGTCAGTACGAAGAATGTACTGAGTATGTAAGGCCATAAGAAACTATATGATACATAAATACTTCAATGGAATTAACATAAGTGAATAACCAATATGAATGAGTCACCATTCTATATGTATGGAAATATGTGCATTACGTGGATTACTTTCTTTACTTTAACGCTCATTCATTCGTTCATCACTCACTTCTTCATTCATTACTCATCCTTCCATTCTTACAATGCCCGGGCCCCAAGCTGATCAGTGGGTAATCAACAGTTTTTGGGATCGACCCATGCTAGGCTTTTCTTTTGCCCCTGGGATACCACCCGTAGTAGCGGGATTGACCCATGCTAGGTGTTCTTTTCACCCCTGGGATACCACCCGAGATATTGGGATCGACCCATGCTAGGTATTTTAACCCATGGGATACCACCCAAGAATAGAGACATCATTACCTCACTTCTTAGTCTTTGAAATAGTCCATTCGATGATCAAGTCATTATTGAAACTTTTGATTATAACATTATTGGAACTTGGAACCATGTTCATAATTATGTGACACATGAATGACAATAGATCAAGAATAAGGTTTATATATGAGATACCTTAGAATATTTCGGAAATTAGTAAGCACCATAACAAGGTGTGTACTATATGCTGCAGAAAGATACGAAAAGAGTAACCTTATATACCTTATCTTCCCACTATGAATATACAATCCTAAATGTGCATACAATAGTCCATATCCTTCCTTACGTTTCACTCTATAACACAAGTACATAACGTAGTTTACATTAAACCACCAACTACCTTACAAATGCATATAACGATAATGAGTTACATGATTGCCTTAAAATGTCATTTCCCCCTTGACAATACCATCGATGAAATTATCATACCAACAATACCACAACATTCCATACATTTACCAATACATCATAAACCAATAGCATGTCACACCAAGTTCATACTTTACACTTCTCCATCAACACAACATCACAATTACTCCATCAAGTCACCTCAATACACTTCATAACAACATATCGACAATAATCCCACAAATTATATGCATTGAAAAATAACAAGTTAAGGAACATAATCACACCATACATGTTAGTTAAGGAACATAATCACACCATACATGTTAGTATCTCATCCACACCATGCACTTTCATTCAAACCTCAAGTCTCCTTTCAATTTTAAATCACAAGGATGTCACATCTTTTAGCAAAAAGCAAAAGTGCCCTATTCAACACCTTGCAAACATAAACATCTTGATATATACACCACCTTAAGCATATAATATATTAATCCATGAGAGTAGACACTTACCAAAGCTTGCAAAGTGATGATCTTTACCAAAGAGAATGGTTGCCTTAGGGTTTGTATTGAGAGAAATATGTTTGGAAATATCTAGAAAGACATGTGTGTGTTTTGGAAGACTTAGCCAATTCTTGGCATTTAATGCTATGTTCCCTTGGTCAAAGTGGAAGAATGGGTCATTTGCCCTTTTGGGCCATGCATTTTATTCCATTTTGGGCCTCAAATTGAGCCCATTAACATATATTAACTTAGCCCACCAATTTCAATGTGTAATACTCTAATTATCTCATGTTTAAATAATTTCATCAATGTCACAACAATATCCAACTCACGAGATTCACATTCGTAGCCTCAATCCTCAAGAATACACGATTTTTGCCACTCATGGCTTAATTTAACATAATTTGATTAAACACTTGTGACGAAGAATTAATCCCAACTCATATGCGAAACTACTCAAGAGTAGTCCTACTATGATGGAATAATGATACCAAAACCCAAGAGTCCTTTTTATAGACTTAAAATCGTAGAAGAAATCAGGCAAAAAGCACCCCGGCATGCCCCCGTGCGCCCCAAAGACTTAGCTGAAATTCCAGCTTTTGAAAGGTGTGCAGGGGCGACCTGGCACGCCCTTGGGCGCTCCCCTTTGCTTCCTGTGCCAAAAAAATTTTAGGCCAAAGCGGCCTGGCACGCCACCTGCAGCGCCCCACACTTAATTTTTGATTTTGACTTTTCTTTGCGGATTTGGTTGGATCTTTCAAGTCCCAACCTTTTGCTTGCCTCTTATCTTTAATAAACTTTGCTTGGATGTCCCTTAAACCTCACTTTTCACCCCACAAATGCTCCACAAAGTCACAAACACCACCTACTACAAAGGTTTAATGACATGTACTAGCACAATATCAAATGTTCCATCAATAACAATGCAAAATTCGTACTTATTACTCTCGAACCTAGGGTAAACATGGTTCAAGGTTATCAAGTAGGGTCAGGAAGGTACGGGGTGTTACATTCTTCCCCCCTTAGGAACATTCGTCCTCGAATGTTAACAACATCTTCTCAATTACAACAAATGCATCTCTATATTAGCATATATATACATATACACATAATGCTCATAGATACTTAATTGTTATCACCTCGATCCCACATTTTGAACTTTCTCTTCCATTTGAAACAGATGAGGGTACTTGGACTTCATTATTTCCTCGACTTCCAAGGTGATCTCTTCTACTTGTTGATTTTGCCAAAGTACCTTTACGGAAGCTATGTCTTTATTCCTCAACCTCTTTACTTGTCGATCTAGAATAGCAATGGGTATATCTTCATAAGTAAGATCCTCCGTAACTTGTACATCCTCAACAGGAACAATACGAGATGGATCCCCTATGCACTTTCGAAGCATCGAAATACGAAACACTGGATGGACTGAGGAGAGTTCTTGGGGTAGTGCCAATTCATACGCAACTTGCCCAAATCTTCGAACAATTTCATATGGCCCTATATATCGGGGACTCAACTTCCCTTTCTTCCCAAATCGCATTATCCCTTTCATCGGTGACACCTTCAAGAATACCCAATCACCTATGGCGAATTCGAACCCTCTTCTTCTAACATCAGCATATGGCTTGTGGCGACTTTGGGACGTTTTTAACCGTTGTTGGATCACTTTACCTTTCTCCATAGCTTGATAAACAAGATCTGGCCCAAGTAAAGCAGTTTCACCTGCTTCAAACCATCCAATTGATGATCTACATTTCCTTCCGTACAAAGCTTCATAAGGTGCCATTTTAATACTTGAATGATAGTTATTGTTGTAAGCAAATTCAATAAGAGGAAAATGGTCATCCCAACTGCCTTGAAAATCTAACACGCAAGCTCGTAGCATATCTTCAAGCGTTTGGATAGTACATTCTGCTTGTCCATCTTTCTAAGGATGGAAAGCCGTACTCAAATTCACTTGTGTACCCAAGCTCTTCTGAAAAGATCTCCAAAAATGTGCGGTAAATTGTGCTCCTATGTCTGATATAATGGAAAACGGAATTTCGTGTAATCTCACGACTTCTTTAACATACAATCTTGCATAATCCTCAGCTGTATAGGTGGTCTTGACTGGTAGGAAATGCGCTGATTTGGTAAGCTTGTCAACTATGACCCATATAGAATCAAATTTTTACAGTGTACGAGGCAAACCTGTGATGAAATCTATGTTAATCATATCTCATTTCCAGACAGGAAGATTGATACATTGAATGTAACCTCCTGGTTTCTGATGCTCTACTTTCACTTGTTGACAATTTGGGCATTGAGCTACAAATTTTGCAATGTTCTTTTTCATATTTGCCCATCAATACATTTCTTTTAATTCATGGTACATTTTGGTAGCTCCCGGATGAATAGAATATCGCGAATGATGCACCTCTGTCATAATTCGTCCCCTCAGCTCATCTACATCCGGTACACATAATCTTCCTTGGCATTGAAGTACCCCCTCTTGTGTAAAATCAAAGGCCGCAGTCAGACCCTGTTGTACATTTTCTTTCAGCTGCAATAACATTCGATCCGCAAACTGCTTCTCTTTCACTTCAGCTATTAAGGAGGATTCTGCTGCATTTTGCACAATAACCCCTTCATCTGGAGATTCAAGAAGACGAACTCCCAAGCTGGCTAGTTGATGTAAATCTTTGATTATCTCTTGCTTTTCAGTCAACTGGCCACTAGTGTTTCCTACTGCCTTGCGGCTCAATGCATCATCTACCACATTTGCTTTTCCTGTATGATAGAGAATATCGATATCATAGTCTTTTAAGAGCTCTAACCACCTTCGTTGCCTCAAATTGAGTTCCTTATGCTTTAATATATATTGCAAACTTTTGTGATCAGTATAGATATCAACATGAACTCCATACAAATAATGACGCCATATCTTTAAAGCAAATACTACAGTTGCTAACTCAAGGTCGTGTGTGGGATAGTTTCTCTCATGTGGCCGCAACTGTCGTGAGGCATACGGTATGACATTACCGTGCTGCATCAATACACACCCTAGGCTAATTTCGGAAGCATCACAATATACTGTCTAACCTTCGGTGCCTTACGAAAGTACTAACATCGGTGTAGAAGTCAATTTATCTTTCAGTTCTTGAAAACTTTTCTCACATGCATCATTCCATTGAAATTTGACTGCCTTGTGTGTAATTTTCGTTAAAGGTGCAGCAATGGAACAAAACCCTTCAACAAATCTTCGATAATAACCTGCCAACCCCAAGAAGCTACGAATTTTCGTGGGCGTCGTAGGCCTTGGCCAATTTTTCACCGCCTCAATCTTTTGTGTATCTACTCGAATACCTTCATCCGACACAATGTGACCCAAGAATGCTACGGATTTCAACCAAAATTCATAGTTAGAGAGCTTCACATACAATTTACGCTCTCGAATAATCTATAACACCTGCCGTAAGTGCATAGCATGGTCCTCTTGTGACTTTGAATAAACCAGGATGTCATCTATAAATACCGTCATGAACACGTCTAGAAATGGCTTAAACACCCTATTCATCAAATACATGAACACAGCTGGGGCATTTGTTAGTCTAAACGACATGCTAAAAATTAGTAGTGACCATACCGTGTTCGAAAAGCTGTCTTGGGTATATCTGTTTCTCTAACTCTGACTTGATGGTAACACGACCTCAAGTCAATCTTTGAAAAACACTTGGCACCCTATAACTGATCAAACAAAGCATCAATTCTGGGAAGAGGATATTTGTTCTTGATCGTTACCTTATTCAATTGCCGATAGTCAATGCACATTCTCAATGTGCCATTTTTCTTCCGTACAAATAATACCGCTGCACCCCACGGGGACATACTAGGCCTGATGAATCCCTTGTCCAGCAAATCTTTCAATTTCTTCTTCAATTCACGCAATTCTGCTGGAGCAATTCTATACGGGGGAATAGAAATAGGTTGAGTGTCTAGATTTACATCAATGCCAAACTCTACTTCCCGTTCTGGAGGCAAATCGGGAAGATCCTCTGGAAATACATCAAGAAATTCATTGATCACTGGAACCGACTGAGGAGTTAGTGGTTCCACTTCAGTATCTTTCACTCGTACTAAGTGACATATGTACCCCTTGGCAATCATTTTCCTTGCTTTCAGATAGGAAATAAATTTTCCTCTTGGTGGACCCACATTACCCTGCCATTCAAGACTATTTTCTTGTGGAAAACGAAAATGTACCTTCTTGGCCAGGCAATATACCGTAGCATAACAAGAATCCAACCAATCCATTCCTATTATCACATCAAAATCCACCATGTCTAGTTCAATGAGATCGGCCAGTGTATCATGACCACACACAGTTACCACACAATTACGATATACTTTTTTTGCAACAATATATTCACCAACTGGTGTAGATACTTAAATTGACTTAGTTAGTAGTTCCGATGTTCTTTCAAATTTAGAAGCAATCAATGGAGTAACATATGACAATGTAGAACCCGGATCAATCAATGCATATACATTATACGAAAATATGGATAATGTACCTGTGACGACATCAGGAGATGCCTCAAAATTCTGCCGGTCCACTAGAGCATAAGTACGATTCTGGACTCCACTAGTACTGGCTGCTCCTCTGGAACCTCTACCATGACTAACAGACTGCACACCTCGGCCTAAAGAAGGAACCAATGATGATGATGCAATGGTTGATCTCGCAGGTCGCGCCACATTACCCAAGCCTCTTCGTGAGCAGTCTCTCATCATATGCCCCGTCATACCGCACCAAAAGCAAACATTTGACCCAAGCTGGCATTCACCTAAATAAAACCGTCCACATTGCAGACATGGCTGACGAGAAAATCCAGCGGTCTGCGACCCTCGGATCCCACTACTCTGCCCAACATTACTACCTCTAAACCCTCAAAATTGAGCTTGAGTTCCTGCTGTGGAATAAGAGAATGACGGTCTCGGCGGTCTAGGAAACATTCGAGGTCTAGATTCTTCTTGGGACACCCTAGACTGTCCCATAGGTCCAGCTTTTTTGGACTATCCTCGTTCAAATTCATGTACCCTTCTTCTTTGTCTTTGGTCCTCCATTTTCTAGGCGAAGGCCTGAATTCTCGCTATATCCATATCTTTGTTCAAGGCAGCAATGGTGCAGTCCCTTACCAAATATGGCTCTAATCTATCCACATATCGATGGACTCTATCTGTCATTGTGGCCACTACATTCGGAGCGTATCGAGCTAAAGAATTAAACTACAAACTGTATTCTCTGACACTCAGATTCCCTTAACGAAGATTCAAGAATTGATCCATACGAACCTCTCGGATCTCATAAGGAAGGTAGTGATCAAGGAAAGCCGCTTTAAATTCTTCCCAATTAAGTGGATCTACACCGACACCACGAGATTTCTTCCAACCTTCATACCACAATATCGCCTCTCTTTTCAATCTATATATGGCAAGTTCAACTGTCTCTACCCCAGTTACATGAATAACATCTGAAGCCCTTTGAATCTGATCTATAAAGTCTTGCAGATCTTCATTCAGATCTGACCCAGTGAATGTGGGAGGGTCTAATTTCAAAAAATCTTGTGTCCGCCGACTAGCTACCCTAGCCGCACCCTCATCACTTGTCGTTGGACTAGCTCATCCTTGACTTTGTGCAGCAACTATCTGAGTCAACATTTGCACTGCATTTCTGAAATCTTGCTCAGTAGCATTAACAGGTGCTTCTGCAGGTTCTTCTCTCCTTCTCGGCCCGAGAGAACCAATCTTTACTCATGTCCATTCATATGCATGCCATAAGAAAAATCACCACCACGTAAGGACATAAAATGCTAATAGCGGAAATCATGGAACATGTGATATATACATATAAGAAACTTAGTTGTTAGGGCCATCAAGTCAAGATAGACATACATCTCTTACATTCATATACCCACATATGTCTATAAAAGCCTCTAACAGAAGTGCACACATAACCATCCTAAATTCGGGACAAGTCCTCACTTTACACAACATTTACAATACCAAAACTAATATACAATTGTGACTCGGAAAGCCCCGAACCAACTAGAGCTCACCAAAGATCAGTAGATGACCCGCAGCTTACTGTGGAGGTCTACTAGTACTTTTGCCTGCAGCAAGTAAGGTAAATCCCACAAGGGACGTCAATACGAATAATGTACTGAGTATGTAAGGCCATAAAAAACTATATGATACATAAATACTCCAATGGAATTAACATAAGTGAATAACCAATATGAATGAGTCACCATTCTATATGTATGGAAATATGTGCATTACGTGGATTACTTTCTTTACTCTTACGCTCATTCATTCGTTCATCACTCACTTCTTCATTCATTACTCATCCTTCCATTCTTACAATGCCCGGGCCCCAAGCTGATCAGTGGGTAATCAACAGTTTTCGGGATCGACCCATGCTAGGCTTTTCTTTTGCCCCTGGGATACCACCCGTAGTAGCGGGATTGACCCATGCTAAGTGTTCTTTTCACCCCTGGGATACCACCCGAGATATTGGGATCGACCCATGCTAGGTATTTTAACCCCTGGGATACCACCAAAGAATAGAGACTTCATTACCTCACTTCTTAGTCTTTGAAATAGTTCATTCAATGATCAAGTCATTATTGGAACTTTTGATTATAACATTATTGGAACTTGGAACCATGTTCATAATTATGTGACACATGAATGACAATAGATCAAGAATAAGGTCTATATATGAGATACCTTAGAACATTTCGGAAATGAGTAAGTACCATAACAAGGTGTGTACTATATGTTGCAGAAGGATACGGAAAGAGTAAACTTACATACCTTATCTTCCCAATATGAATATACAATCCTAAATGTGCATACAATAGTCCAGCTCCTTCCTTACGTTTCACTCTATAACACAAGTACATAACGGAATTTACATTAACCACCAACTACCTTACAAATGCATATAACGATAATGAGTTACATGATTGCCTTAAAATGTCATTTCCCCCTTGACAATACCATCGATGAAATTATCATACCAACAATACCACAACATTCCATACATTGACCAATACATCATAAACCAATAGCATGTCACACCAAGTTTATACTTTACACTTCTCCATCAATACAACATCACAATTACTTCATCAAGTCACCTCAATACACTTCATAACAACATATCGACAATAATCCCACAAATTGTATGCATTGAAAAATAACAAGGTAAGGAACATAATCACACCATACATGTTAGTATCTCATCCACACCATGCACTTTCATTCAAACCTCAAGTCTCCTTTCAATTTTAAATCACAAGGATGGCACATCTTTTAGCAAAAAGCAAAAGTGCCCTATTCAACACCTTGCAAACATATCCATCATGATATATACACCACCTTAAGCATATAATATATTAATCCATGAGAGTAGACACTTACCAAAGCTTGCAAAATGATGATCTTTACCAAAGAGAATGGTTGCCTTAGGGTTTGTATTGAGAGAAAAATGTTTGGAAATATCTAGAAAGACATGTGTGTGTTTTGGAAGACTTAGCCAATTCTTCGCATTTAATGCTATGTTCCCTTGGTCAAAGTGGAAGAATGGGTCATTTGCCCTTTTGGGCCATGCATTTTATTCCATTTTGAGCCTCAAATTGAGCCCATTAACACATATTAACTTAGACCACCAATTTTAATGTGTAATACTCTAATTATCTCATGTTTAAATAATTTCATCAATGTCACAACAATATCCAACTCAGGAGATTCATATTCGTAGCCTCAATCCTCAAGAATACGCGATTTTTGCCATTCATGGCTTAATTTAACATAATTTGATAAAACACTTGTGACGAAGAATTAATCCCAACTCGGATGCGAAACTGCTCAAGAGTAGTCCTACTATGATGGAATAATGATACCAAAACCCAAGAGTCCTTTTTATAGACTTAAAATCGTAGAAGAAATCGGGCAAAAAGCACCCCGGCACGCCCCCGGGTGCCCCAAAGACTTAGCTGAAATTCTAGCTTTTGAAAGGTATGCAGGGGCGGCCTAGCACGCCCTTGGGCGCACCCCCTTGCTGCCTATGCCAAAAAAATTTTAGGCCAAAGCGGCCTAGCACGCCACCTGCAGCGCCCCACACTTAATTTTTTATTTCGACTTTTGTTTGCGGATTTGGTTGGATCTTTCAAGTCCTAACCTTTTGCTTGCCTCTTATCTTTAATAACCTTTGCTTGGATGTCCCTTAAACCTCACTTTTCACCCCACAAATGCTCCACAAAGTCACAAACACCACCTATTACAAAGGTTTAATGACATGTACTAGCACAATATCAAATGTTCCATCAATAACAATGCAAAATACGTACTTATTGCTCTCGAACCTAGGGTAAACATGGTTCAAGGTTATCAAGTAGGGTCGGAAAGGTACGGGGTGTTACAGGTATATCACATTTCAAGTGTGCCATAGAATCTGTCTTTCAAGGACTTTTCATTAGAGCATTTACAACTGAATTATAACATAGGATCAGTCTGGCAATGAACTTGCAACATTTTGTAAATCATGAATTATCTCTTGAACTTCAAGTTCACTTTTTTTTACGAGGATCTAAACAATTCATTCCATACATTCGAGCTTTTAATCATATCTCCCCCTAATGTTAGAAAATCTAACATTCACCCCAATTTTATTTTGGGGATCCATCTTTGTGCCTGGTGGATGCTACACATTCAAATTTTTAGATAGATTTATTTGGTTCCTTGTCACGACCCAATTTTTCGAGTCATGATGGCGCCTACCGTAACCCAACAATAGGCAAGCCAAACCCTAGCCCGGAGAGATAAGCGACAGGCTAACCGGCGGAATCTCAGAAAACAGAGATGAAGTGGAAGTAACCATACTAATAAACATGGTAGAAATATAAAAACAAAATCAAAATATATATTCATACCAAGACTGAGAAGGAAGAGGACAACATATAAAGCCAAGAACCCCTCTCAAGACCTGGTGAGGTCGGTAAAAGAGCCACTACTAGACATACCCAAAATACAAGACAGAAATCAAATATATACAATAAGTACTACAGTTTCGAGAGAAAAAGAATATACAGTAAGATGGAGTAGGATCTGCCTCGAACGTCAGTAAGCTCACCCTGCTCCGGAGTTAGTGCTGAGAAGAGTGTCTCGTCAAAATCATCGGCTAGTCGTATCTGCATCGGGAAAAAAGATGCAGAAGTGTAGTACGAGTACCGGGGCAACAGGTACTCAGTAGGCATCATCGACCGACTCAGCTCAATATAATATAAGCAAGCTAAAATGCGAAGGTGCATGCTAGGTCCAGGGTATAAATAATAAACACATAAGAAACTATCAAGGAGTATAGATATGCTCGGGAGAAAGTAAGTGCGATACTGAATAATGAGTAAATAAATGCGTAAGTAAACACACAAGTCAAGCATAACCTATCTGGGCCCCCATAAACCCGACAGGCACACGGAAGAAAACAATAACACATCCTGGCCCCCATAAACCGGCGGGACACACAAGAAAATTAAAAGAAAGTGTAAATAATCCATAACTGATCCAATGCCAAGTAACTATAGTAACCATCCAGGTGTGCACCGGGCTTGAACCGGCACCAATGGGTAATAACAAGAGGCCAGACGCCGAAATCGAACCGGACATAGTGGATAATAACAATGGGCCACATATATATCATAACCGCCAGACTCGAATTGGAACTCAGAGAACAACAGTATCGTAACCACGGTACCCAGTACCAAAACTCTCCAATCATATCATAACTAGATGACGGACTCAAACCGAAACTCATAACAATCGGTAACTATCATATCTGAATCAGTGGCCGGACTTGAATTGGAACTCATAATAATCGGTAACCAAGTGACAGAGTAGTGTCAGAATCCACACAAATGCAAGTAAACGGGGATATACCAGCCCCAGAATAAACCCGAAACATAAATAAAGGAGCTAACCCACCACGTGCTACAAGTCAATCTCGGGATCCTTCCAGGTCAACCATCTACTATAAACAATATGTATATACAAGTCTGGGTATACATTATAAGTCATGGCAAGGCAGGTTCGCATTCTAAATCAAACTAGCCGACCTCGGTCAAATATGGTGCTATCAGGGAATAACAAGGCCAAACAAGTCAAAAGGGAATAACTGGGGTAATTCAACCCAAATGTTATCCTAAAACATCATCCCATGGCTTAACTAAGCCTAACAATGTTTAAAGCTAACTATACCGACTGGGAAGAGTAGCGGGGCCCACTACGGGGTCCCGAAACCAAGTCTGGGCTAAACATAACCGAGTCTAGACTAAGGTTCCCAAACCCTCTACTAACAGTAGTACAACATTAACCAACCCTATAAAAGTAATCTCTGGCACACCACAAGGATAACGGGCCCGAAACATATCCGAACAAGGCCCTAACCGGCCCAAAAGGCCTAATCATAGCAAACCAATGCCAATCTACAACTACCAGCCCAAACACTAGCATAATAGTATGCAAATACTATAAATAAACTCAGTCTAGGTATATGGTAAGCCTAGCCTACCTGGACGCCGCCGAATGTCTGTCAAGCCTGCCAAATAGGAGCCTTCCCCTTCCAAGAGGCCTCTGACTGCTACCAAGCTACCAAAATAATAAAATACATGTCAAAACATGACTATTGATACCCATATTGCATTAGTTCAAAAAAATACCCAAACGGCCCACGTGGGGCCCGCTTTTGAAATCGCCAAATCAAAACCGTCACAGCGTCCCAAATCACCCCGTGACCAATAGTCACAACTAGTACAGCTCAATTTGAGCTCAAAATATAGCTCAAACATGAAGACCAATACCAACAATACCACCATAACTAAAACTAC
Organism: Capsicum rhomboideum; assembly: GCA_031232105.1. NCBI lineage: Eukaryota > Viridiplantae > Streptophyta > Magnoliopsida > Solanales > Solanaceae > Capsicum > Capsicum rhomboideum. Next base: position 119,057,367 of record CP124711.1, read on the forward strand.
CGTAAAAATAAGAAAACGCACCGTAGAAAAGTCGAGAACGAGTCCACGAACTCAAATATACCAACCCCTAACCTTGAATCTCACTAGAAATGCCCAAAGTTGAGTTTAAGTTGATCAAAAATGGTGAAATATAGAGAGAGTGAAATGTTTTAGAAGAAAAAGGTAGGGTTATGTATATATTTAAATTGATATAATTAAAGAACTGGTAAAGTTACTGTCATGTGACCAGGAGGTCACGGGTTCAAGCCTTGGAAACAGCCTCTGGCAGAAATGCAAGGTAAGGCTGCGTACAATACACCCTTGTGGTGCGGCCCTTCCCCGGACACCGCGCATAGCGGTAGCTTTAGTGCACCGGGTTGCCCTTTTTTTTTTTTTGATATAATTAAAGAAATTTCAGCCAACCTTGACCAAATATATCAACATATATATTACTTAAATAATATACTAAGTGTCAAAATAATGAGCCTAATTAATAAAATAGCAAACTTTGAATATAACTAGGCTTACTATCTCCACTAAAATAATAATAAACTATAGAAATTTTATAAATATCAAAAATATTTTAGAAAGGTAATTAACTATATATTATCTTCTTTTTTTTTATCGAGTTCTAAATGCCGAGAACGCGCGAAAATGAGGGAAATGACCGGGAGGGTCATTACATTCCTGATCCTGAGCCAACAATATAGGGGAATCTTGTTGGCTTAATGCATACAAATGTTGCTACATTTAAATAAACTCGTCTCACACCAAAAAAAAATTTTGGGGGGAGATTTGTTCTCATAACCAATGGTTCAGCTATAATTGGAGACACACACTTTCTGCTAAACCAATCAACATTATCAACTTTTATAGCTTGGAACCATGCTCTTAATTTAACAATTTAAGCAAACAACCTTGCAAAAATCAAATTGCAAGTTGATAACAAAGCGCATGAGACCAACTATAGATGCATCTTATTTCATAGTAAACGGTCCACATGGCAGGTGAACGGGCCCATATTCACCTTGTTATACATTCCAAAAATTTAGGGATACAATCCCAACCTTAGCCGTTATAATATTTTGTCATGAGAACAAGTCACATAGGAGAATTCTTGAAGAATCTTTTATTTCTTCAATGTATAATCACATGAATTCTCAATTATTTTTGCATCACATTTGAACCGGGATGGCCAACCGTTCATGCCAACTTATATTCTTTCTGTAAACTTTTGAGTTTACTATCGCATGTGATTCTATCACCATGCACACATATTTGTATCGATAAACAGGAGGAAAACGGGTAGCCTTTCACATAAATATTTATAACCCGTTTCGATTGTCGTAATATGAAGATATAAAATCTTTCCATAATTTATAGTCTCAAAATAACAATAATTTTTCTCTTTTTAATTCCTTTGAAACTTGAAAAGTTTCTTTTGGAGACTTACTACAATCTTAATATCATGAACAATTTCATTCCTCCATTAACTCCAAATTATCGCCTTGAAGTCCATTTCCAAGAGAGATCATTATTCTTCATCTGCTATTAAAACTTTCAAACTTCCAATGTTTGGGCTATGCAATAAGTGTATGGTCGAAGTGGTTATTTTCTAGTACACCTTGTTTCAATCTTCATTCTCTATAGCATGACAAAATTATGGACCGCACTAATTTGTTGCCATAACTCCACCTGTCTTCTCTTGCACTGTATTCTCTATATTGTTGTCATGTCCCCCTCTAAGCCTTCCATTATTATCTGCAGTTAAAATAAAGCCATGCTAAGCTTGGTCTCTTTATTTTATTTGCCCGTTTTATCACTTACTGATGACATATAATAGGCGTAAAATTTATAAAAATATACACGGTAATAGTAAGTATGAAATTTTAATTTCCTAACTCAACCAGAAAAATAAAAGATGCATACCAAATAAATTTAATAACTAGAATTCATAGAAAAATTGAAAAAGAATACTCCCTGGACAATTGAAGCAGCAATACCGTCAATGCTTCCATATTCTTGACGAGCTGATTATAGAGGTTCGTGCTGATAATGTGTTAAACAATAAAGTAATATAAGACAAGAAAATAGAGATAAGAGAGGAGAGTATTCTCATTTTTTTTGAGAATGGTGTATACAAATATTTCTCAAGTGTATCTTCAATCATCCAATATACCCCTATTTTATACTATTACAAGAGGTAGTTGTAAGGTTGCCTTAAACATGACATTAACTCTTGAAAATGTGGGGAAGATCATGGGAGTGTGGGAGAGGTAATGGAGGTGTGGATATTTACTACACAAAATGATGAAGTTACACCATAGGACTAATGGTCATCCACAAATAATAATATTATGTACAACAAGTTTAACCAAATCTGAGTAGTTTAATTGTTTTCAACAACTTGCTCATCCTCCCTTCAAATAAGTTTAATAGTGTTATGGTGTTTAAATTATCAATAGACGTTAGCCAATTTTAATTACAGGTTGCTTCCAATTTTAATTGATTTTTTTCAAATGACCTGATTGAATAAATACATTTTATTTATTCTTAAGCTTTAACTTACATTTAATTTTCAAATGAATCATATGAATATTTTTTAGATCGTTCACGAATAATTAACCTACCTGATTGAATAAATACATTTTATTTATTCTTAAGCTTTTGCTTACATTTAATTTTCAAATGAATCATATGAATATTTTTTAGATCGTTCACGAATAATTAACCTACATATTATAAAATTTACAGGAAAATACTGATATAGAGAATGTACATATAACATATCCAACAGAAAGACCCGAAGGCCAAAGTCCTCTTGGTGTGCTACTAGTTGCCGTTTCCAACCGTTGAGTTAGCCGACAAAGTTCACACGCTACGAGAAAAGTCTACCACATTTCATACATATCTGGATACAAGAAATAAAGAATAATAGTAGCAAAATAAAATATAAGATTATTTTATTCTACATTTAATTGAAAAATTAATTAGTTTTGAAATTATTTATACCCATCATTTATATTACAATAAAATAAATTATTCCACATATAAAATAAATAATTAATTTTATGAGATATTTTGATTCATGATATAACTTTATGTATTTCATCTCTCCTGCCAAACAACCCCTTAATATTATATTAATTAGTATATTCAGTAAAAAACAAAAAGCATCTTGGATATAATATGGGCTATTACCCCTACATTCAGCAATATTGCAAACCCCTTTCGATTTATTTAATTCCATAGCTTATAGTTGCCACCTACTGCTTTTGTTTACATTAGAAGGATTAAGAGAGAAGTGAAAAAAATGGCCTCTTATGAGAGTAGATATTATATGAGGTAAAGTAGGAATGGCAAATGTGTGACATTGCGGGTCGGATAAATTGAAAGTTTTTCTCTATAATTGGGTTGCCGCGGGAATGACGCCAAGACAAGTCATAAAGAGGAACGCCCTTTTGTTCCTATCCCGAGAGCAGGATCACTAGCCATAATGATAGTGCACTAAAAGACAAGCGGGAACTAATAGTCATGATGCCCAGGTACGTGGACGATCCTCGACAGATCTACATCGGATGAGGAATATCTGGCTAGCACTTCTCCAATGGTTTCAACGTGTAGAACTCACTCATCAGATGAGGTACTACAGGGCGCGAGTGAAATTCTCTTATTGGTCATAGGCCAACCTTGAACACTATAAATAATTGTCCCCCCACCATTTTAAATGATCATATAATTTTGCCCAATACCTGTCTCTAAGCAATAAAATATCTAGTTAGCTTCATCTCCAAGTTTTCTCTATTTTCTTTCTTTGTTCTGCTTTTTAACTTAACACTGGCCTAGGCCAAATCATTTCTAGCTTGTTTCATTTTCACAACCAGTGTGGTGGCTCAGATTTGCTCTCTTACACTAGCTCGTTTATTGTTCTAAGTTATTTTAAGTTCACTTGTCTGTTGTCTTGCAAACTTTTTGCTACTAACACGAAGCTAAGCCATAATGTTCTTGATCCACCTACAAATTTAACTGTACCAAATTAGTGGTAAATAGGTTGGCGCCACCGTGGAGCCAGAGCAACTGTGTGGGTTTAGCTTCTTCTTTTTGTTAGTTTTTATTCTTGTTTTACTCTACAGGGTAACAGGTTATGACTAATGACGGTGATAGTGAGGAGGATCTCGCCCTTCAGGAAACTCCAGGGACTCAGTCGATGGGTCTTACAGGCTCAGGTGGGCGGACGAACCCCGGAGATAAAAACTCCCCTCTCGTCATGAACACGGTGGATGTGAACATGCTGAGAAGGCAAAAAGGACCCGTTGGTCAGGAAGACTACGAGCCAGGGGTAAAAGATATGGAAAGGTTGCAGAGACTCTTGAGGGACTTCACTACATCCCACAAGGAATTGATGACCCAGTTGAAATCCCAAGACAAAAGGATGGATGAACTTCAGGTTACCCTAGGCGCTTCAAAGGGAAGCGAGAGAGATAACCCAGATGAACATGAGCATGAAGACAAGATGAAAGGAGTGATGGCAGAAAATAATAAGGCTAGGCTTCAAGATATGACTATGGCTGTGGCCATGCTGTAACTGTTGAGAAAGGAGATAAAAACATAGTACCCGAGCTCCAGTCTCGGATAAACCGTATACCAGGAAAACCACCGGTGGTAAAAAGTTCTGATTCCAAGGGCTATGCCAAAGTGCCCTACACGACCAATGCAATAATGAGGCCTATCCAGAAGATGTTTAAGATGCCATACATCCTAAAGTACGATAGGAACTCAGGCCCTCAGGAGCATTTGCTTTTATTCACCATAACAGTGAACAACAATAATTTGACCAAGGAAAAGGCTGAGTTGGTCATGGTAAAAATGTTTGGTGAGAAACCTTCAGGAGGGGCTCTTGTGTGGTCTCTCTCCTGCCAGAGAATTTAATTGACTCATTCAATATGTTGGCTGGTAGCTTCATTAGGACTCATGCCGGGGCAAAAAAGGTGTAACCCCACTGAAGGGATATCTTCAAGATAGGACAGAGAGATATGGAGTTGTTGCAGAAGTTCATCGCTATGTTCCAGAAAGAGAGGTTGCAGCTATCAATGGTGTCAAATAACTGGGCCATAGAGGCCTTTACCAAAGGTTTAAACTCAGAGATCCAGTCGCTTCGTTCAAGCTCAAGGAGAGCCTGACCAAGTTCGAAGCTACAACATGGGCGGATGTGCACAACTGGTACGAATCAACGATCCAAATTAAGGATGATTGCCGCAATGAGTTATTGGAAAGATCCCACTGATATGGAATGAACCAAAGCCCCTAAGGAGCCTGTTGTATATAAGAGATAGGTCTGTGCAGAACCCCCGTAAAAGAACGACTCAAAGATTTCGGCCCAAGGAATATATGTCTCCTACTCGATGGATGTAAAGGCAAGTAGTAACAGGCGCAGAGGATCTCAAGCTTCAGGCCAATCCCAATACGATAAAAGGACTGAAAGAGAATCTACATGGAGAGAACTACAAGCCCAAAAAGGGTGAAGCCCACGGTGTATGCCGTCAATGAAGTGGCCCTACTATCAAAATACTGGTTCAATGTTAGCCCTGAGCATCTGGTCTCAGTGATTCAATATATCAAAGGAGCAAAATTATCAAAGCCCATCTAGTCTAACCCAGACATGAAGGATAAAAACTCTTGGTGCAAGTTCCATGGGACTCACAGGCATGCCACCGGGATTGTCGCCACCTCCGGGAGGAAGTCGCCGAGTTATTGAAGGATGAACACCTAAAGAGTTTCTAAGAGAGCGATCCAAGGGAAACTATGGGAAAGGCTTCAAAGGCAATAGGTCACCTGCAAATCACGGAGCTCCCCAGAAGATGATAAACTGAGCAACAACACCCTCATGTCAAGTACATTTCCTCATCTTTTGTTTTTCTCTAGACTAATTAGTATTTTTCTTTGTCTTTTGGACTTCCCGTATGGCTGTGTATAATGGGTGATGCGTGAATTCTACCCTCGAAGAGTGGCTGAGGGCACGAAAGGCTTTAAAGGCTTGGGAGAACAAGCTACACTCTTTTTTCCTTCATCCAGTTTTGTCCCTAAAATGGTTTTTCTAGCAAGGTTTTTAAGGAGGTAGTAGCAAGGACTTCCAGGTATAAGTGTCACGCCCCCAGAGTAGAAGTGGTATACAAGGGTCCATATGAACACTTGTTATATAAATGACCTACGTTTAGCGAATGAGCTACTATTCATAAGACACTTAAAAGAGTGGTACGGAAGTAGCACTGGCCAACTGGCCGCACTGATGCAGTGGACAACTATACTATGATTAGATACAATAACTTTACATTGTCTATAAAGCCTCTAATAGAATTTATTACTATACAACGGCAGATGGTAGGGACAGGACCCTACATGCCCACGCTATATCTATAAATATGACTAAAGAGTGCTAGATATCTATTAGGTCCAGATGAGAGAATAGCTCACCAACTACTCTGTTGAATACATGACAAGTGCCTAATATAGAAGTCTACTAACTGATGTACCTGATCCTGTATATACAAAGACACAGCACCCCAGAATGTAGGGACGTCAATACATATATAACATGTATTGGTATGTAAAGTAGACTGAATAAGAAGTATACATATAAGGATGCTCAATGAATCAAATAACAAAATGAGAAACTATATATGGCTGGATACTAGAAACTCTTGTTTGGACTATAACTTATGAGCATACAAGTGACAGATACACAATATAAACTATAACCAATGCATTTGCCTTATTAACTCATCAGATAAAGTCTTATGAATAATTCATTATTATGAAGCGCCTCATAATTTACCTAGGTGATGTCCTATGCCTATTTTTAATTCAAATAATCATATGATGGCCTATCAAAGGCGATCTATGCCAAGTGTAAGGCATATGTTGCTCAAATACCCATTGCTATAATTTTATATGTATAACTGTAATCACGGTCTTATACAGGGTACGCCCCCATAGGCTCACTATGAGGGTCTGCCCATAGGCCATATGTGTCGTATATCGGCTCGAGTTAGGGGAATTAGTGCATGATATTCCAGCTGACTCCAAATGCAAATGATGCCACAAGGGCGGGTACGCCATAGTATTTGGGCTTACTATAATGGTCTAGTCTCAATCCTGTGCACAAAATTACGTCGCGCATGTGTGTCCAGCAAAACCTTTGAATACACTTCCATCATTAATTTTTATCAAGCAGTGCCCTATAGGCCTATGCAAGTATATTACAATAAATATTGTTTAGCCATTCAAGTAGTGCTTTCCATATACAACTAACTTCTTTGATAGTATCGAGCTATATAAATGCTAGTTCGTTATATCATCATATGACTATATCGCTATGTGATCCAATATACTAGTGCGACTATAGTATGGCCATTTATTTTAATATATATAGCATGTGATCGATATTACTGTATAAATTCAGAATTTCTAATGAACACGAATACAATCATGTATGTATAACTCTAGAGATACTTGGCTCAGCAAGAGTAATATGAATACTATGACTCCAATAAATAGACATATGAAGGGTGGAGATCAGTATTTTCAAATGGAAAGGGCATGTGGATACTGTGACGATATTAGGTATATAGTCATGTTTTAAATGTATAGAAAGGGAAGGTCCACTCACATATATCAAGTAAACTATATTGATTCTTTTAGGAGAAACAAGTGACTTACTGTCGTACCTTAACGGTGGAGGAGTTTTTAGCTTTAGATACCATTAGTACTTCCCTAGCTAATGGTAGTATTACGAGTCTCAAATAATTCAAACCGCATAGGTGTAGCTTTCCATAGCCAACCACTAACTTCCACTATCTGATAGCCAAACAATTAATTACAAAAATAATAAATACATCCATCTATAACTCGTAGGTTCATCTAACAATTTAATCTGATATTCTCCACTTATGCCCAACACTAATCAAATTTTTCATCAATCATTCGGAGTAAATTCTTCATTTCCAATTTACAAAGTTCAATATTAAATCTGCCCAGCCAAAAGAAATACTCAAGAACTCCACTTTTAATACAATTTTATCTTTTTTCTTTTTCAAGAGCCCTAATTAACAAGACTCATTTCAAGAACTAATATGAAATTCAAATCAAATAATGATTACCATCTTATGCTACTTCCCAAACATGTATTTTATAAGTATATTCGAGTATTGGGGAGAGAAATTACCTATTTGAAAATAGAGCCCAACTTGAGTTCTTGGAAAATCTTCAAAATCCTTGAATAAAACTAGTACTTTTCTAACAATTTTGAATCGATAGGTACCTTCCTTATGCAGGATTCTTGTAATCTATAATCCTCACTTTCTCTCATTTCTTCACTGAAGAAGAAAAGAGGAGCAAAGGACACTAGGACTCTTACTTTTTCTGGAAAGACAAGGAATAAAGTAGAAGTTCCTTCTTTCTCTCTTTAATTTTCCTATAGGAAAGATCAAGTGGACCCCACTAGACAACCATTAATAAAATAAGTAAGGGCTACTTAAATTAACCCACTAAACAGCAAATAAAATAACACCTAACAATTAATATTCATGTACACACGCTACTGTAGCACTACACCTAGGAAAATTATGTGATTACATACATACTCACTACTATGCCTCTTAAGTAACTCTTTATAGATTAAGAGCTATACTCGTCTAAAATATTAAAATTAAATTCATAATTTTTGAGGTGCTAGAATCTCCCTTTCTTAGGATCATTCATCCTCGAATGATGCTTGTAACTCACTTTCTACTCCATAACTATACAAGACATCCATAAGATCACTTAATCAACTTCCATCTCACTTTGCCCTATGATAAGGCCTTTGAATTTGTTTGAATTTGACTAACTCTCAAAAATTCTAAAAATTTAGGCAGAGTTTTCTCTGTAAATAGACCTATTGGGAACCTATCAGCTATCCAGAATACATACAATTATGCTTCACAGAGCTCACGATAAATATAATACTCAATAGACAATACACGAGGCTCCGATTGGCCTTACAGTCAAACGACAGTTATAACCAATATTGAAATTTACCTTATACTTTGCATCTGGAAGTTGTATCTATGTAAAACTCTAAAACAATAGGTAAAAATCAAGTGTCTAAATGTATCATGTAAGAATCAAATAACAATTGAACGAATGGATTCAAGTTGTCGTTCCTGGCATTCCTTCGGAATCATGTGATGTCTTTCATAGGCGATATCTTAAAAATATCAGTTGATAATATGAAATTCTAACTCTTTAAGAAACACATCTGTTAGCTCTAAGGGACCTTCAATTGCTTCTGTATCCATATAACCCTTCAATTGTCTAAAGGGGCAAAAAACAGAAAAAAAATTAGATTTTTGTTCTCCCAAAACTGACAGGTCCTTCGACCATCTTCTGGACAACCAAATAGGTCACCCTATTTGTCTTCTACCTAGGGATAAACTTAATCCCTACCTCTGTACTTAAGTAGGTATACATGGAAGCATATAATATCTACAACATTAATTCCTATAGAAATTATAATATGTAGGTAAATAAGCACGAAGGGCATGAAATCATGTAAACATGTGAGCCACATAAAAGGGCTTTAACCTATGAACATGTAAATTTAATAGTCATATAACTTATGAACTAGAGAAGAATATATAACATGTAATCTATGTGGGGGTAAACTGTGAAAACCTATGGTAGATGAACTTATGAAATGTGAACATACATACAGTAAAATAGATAGCATGTAAATAAATGAGTTATTCACAAAATATATCATCTAATCATATATAATAATCATATAAGCTAGTAGGATATAAAATTACTTAATACATAGGCTAATAAACTAAAGATACGAATAAAAAATAAGTAAACCAAACACATAGAGATCCCATAACCTTGCAGGTATTGTACACAATAATAATGAATCATAGGCAACATGCCCCTGAGAAACGATAAGAAGAGCTTGTAAGCAAAACATGCACACTTGTTTTGGAATAGGTTAGGACAAGCTTGTGAAGATACTGCCAACAAGACTAGAATTCACCAAAGATATAAATTAATTAATATAAGTAGAAAAAATATTTTTGGATGGATTCCATAGGGAAAGGATATATTTCATTGATTAGAAACAAACTCACCAAGGAAAAAAACTTTTATCCTCTTTAGAGAAATTGCCTAAAGAGTCATGGTTGTAGTACTCCTATATGTATTATTCAAATGATGGTTTTTTAATTGTGAGATACAAGCATGTGGACTACAAAAGTACCTAATACATAGTCTCTCTATAACTGTAAAAGTGCATCGCACATTGATGAGCAAATTGGGCTACACACGTGAACATATAATTTTCATTAGCATTAATATCAAGCCCCTTGGTGGCCACCTTATAGAGATGGAGGAGGCTAAGTGAAAGAAAAAAAGACCATTTTTTTTTTGGAAAAGAGAGTAAGCAATGAAACCAACCGAAGCAACAGAGGTTGCGATCCACACGAAATCCATTTTGGAGCAAAATCAAACTTTAAATATTGGTATCAAATATATCTATATTCTTATTTTCGCTTTTAACTTCCGAGTTGTTTGTGTTCTAACATGTCGACAATTGAACAAATCTTTATTTTTCCAATTTGTTAATTAATCCAAGGGATCTTTATTTTTCCATCATAGCGAGGTTAACAATGCTATGATTATTCACAATTTGGTTTAGCATTAACCACAATACACACCAACTCATATCACAATTCAATATTACACACAACCATAATTCGTATTCAAAAAAAGTCCGGAGTTACTATTTTTATCCAACCAAATACTGTGCCCGCAGGCCTAAACATGGAATCTCCCATCAATATACGTCATGCATATGTTTCCTAAACAAGGTAACTTTGGCTTGATTTGAAAGAGTTTTCGAAATATGGTTGCTTATCTTACGTTTACAACGCTACAAAGGCATTCTATGCATAAGAATTACGGGATTAATGGCCAATTTGGGCTTGAAAGAGTGTGGAATGGGAAGGGTTGTTCTGAGTTGTTATTGAATTTATTCTTGACAGTTTGGGCATGTTTAGGAGTTAAAATGCCTAGATATTTGCATATTGTAGTCCTAGGATACTTCTCCCACCCTGATTTGTGCTTAAAATGTTGAAACTGCATACTTTTTACAAAAAATACCATTGTTTCATCGTTTGAGAATGGGGGAAGATGAAGACCGCTATAGTGGCTCATCCCACTAGGAAGGCCCCAATATAGTGGGAATATTCCCGCTATAGCGGTCTTCTGGTAGCAGGATGCAGCCCGCTACAGCGGGAGGCAGGCGGCAGTAGACTCCCAGTTTTGTCCTGGCTTGACTTTTTCTGAAACTAAATTTCCTTAGATACTTCTAAGGGTTCTAACTCACTTTAGCATGATTTTTGCAGGATTACTATCTCAATGGCTAACAATCAAGGAAATGTTCCCCCTTCCTTCAAAATATTCCCCTACAAGAACTGTCGGGACCGATTCCTGGATTACCAGAGGATAGGATTCTACTACAAAAAAGAGATTCCTCATGAGGGGCGTGGCAGAGGCAGTGCCCGAGTTCTACAACCGGTTCTAGGAGTTTGGTTGAATGCCATTAGTGAAGGCTCCTTGGGATGGGGTCTCAGGATGAGTCAGGGAGTTTTATGTTATTCTCCTGACCATGTTTTGGGATGAAACCAACCTTACTATCCGTATTTGAGAAGTGGATGTCCTCTTAGATGCTGCTACAATCAATGAGGTTCTCGGGGTACCGAATGTCCTAATAATGAGTACCTGGCAAATGCCCCTAAGATAGATATGTGGTGGATAAAGGATACGCTGGTGATGGAGGCTGACAGGGACAAGGTCTACTAGCCTAGTACAAAAGGGGTTAGGAGTACTCACTTTACTGTAGATGCTCGGAGGTGGCTGAACCTGGTGACCCGGAGAATTCGTTAATTGGGTAATACTTCTGACGTAACTTACCCTCGGGTTCTAGTGATGGCCTGCACCATGTGAGGGATATGACTGAATGTGGGGGCACAAATTGTGATGGAGTAGAAGGACTTCTATCGGGGCAACAGAAAGGCCCCTTACCTTTCCAGTCTTGGTTCGGAGGTGTGCTAATGCATAGAGGTGCCTAGGGAGGATGTCGATAGGGACCTAGAGATGGACACACTCTTCCATGCCTTTAAGGTGAAAGGTACCTCATCCCAGAGCAAGAAGAAGAGAATGGTGGGTAAGGCTGAGAGTAGCAAGGCAACAAAGGAGGATAATGAGGATGACGATGCCCCTCCCTCCCAGCTCCAGTTTTCTATGAGCTCCTAGAGCAGGACTTGGATGTCGTGTGGCATTTTATGGAGCAAGCTCACTTGCCTCCTCAGGGTATGGCTCCTTCTAGATCCATAGCCCTACCTCCTACTGCCCAGGACTATGGGGAGCTCCGGAGAGAGCTGGATAAAAAGAAGAGAAAGAGGCGCTCTCGGAATCGTATGCTTGCTCGGATGTGAAGGAATGTCAAGGTCATGTTCAAGTGCGTTGTCCCTGACAAGGAGCTTCCCCAGCTGGAGCCGGAGAACGTTCATGAGTTCTTCTTCCTAAGTGACTTAGGAGGAGAAGGCCCCGACCCCACGGCCTATGACGATGATGGGACATCCTGCTAGGCCCTCGAGTTCATGTCAGCTTACCTCTCCTCCCTCTATTTTATTTACACACATTTGGATTTGGGTTGCCCCCGTTTGGGGCATGTAACAAATAATTTTTTCTTTTTTTATTTTATTTCGCACATGGATGCTTATTTTCATTAACTAGTGGTGAATGCATAAATCTATATTATACTATGCGTGTTACATTAATCCCAAGGTGGCTAGTAGCTTATGATAGTGTTTTGAGCATGTTGGGATTGAAATGCAAAATAGGGAAAAACAGGGCAGGGATTTTGTCCTGACCTATCCCTCTATAGTGGTCTGTATGCCGCTATATATAGGGAAAATTCCCACTATAGCGGGCTCGTAGTAGCGGGATAGTGCCCGCTATAACGTCCCAACAGCAGTAACCCAGAAAATTTTCCAGTTTCCTACAAATGCCCTCACCCCCATTCCCTTCCATAACAATTAAACTCAAAATTTCACAACGGTTGAATCACCATCCCAAGATCGAACCGAGCAAATCAAAAGAAAATAATCAATTAAGCGAAATGCTATGTTATTCACAATTTGGTTTAGCATTAACCACAATACATACTAGCTTACATCACAATTCAATATTACACACAACCACAATTTGTATTTAAGAAAAGCCCGAAATTACTATTTTTATCCAACCAAACACCGTGCTCGCAGGCCTAAACATGGAATCTCCCGCCAATCTACGTCATGCATATGTTTTCTAACCCGGGTCTATGCTATTCAATTTAAACCTAGCCTACCTGGACACCAAGCAGCTATTATAGAGGTACGAACTTGAGCTTCTGGCTCCGTGCTAGTGATTTCTGGCATGAAATTCATAAGAAAATGATTGGTTTTGCCCCCGTTCAAGCATATCCTTTATCATCTTTTTCTCCAAGGTTATGAGGCAACCCTAGGGATTTTTAGAAGAAAACCTCGTCCTATTTGTAACTGAAGAGGAGAAGGGAAATTAAAGAAAATGAGGGATTGATTCTGATCCCCGACGTCCCGCTATAGCGGCCAGTAGGCAGCTACCACGGCACCGCTATGGCCGGATAACATCAGCCCACCCAAAATTTTAAATCTTGACAATGTTCTATTGAGTCTTTTATGCAACCATTTCAAGGATATTTACAAGAATTCCTATACCCCGTGCCCTTGAATGAGGTGCCTTTAGTAATGACAGAACAAGTCATTACACTTTCTCTATAATCGGGCTACCCAGAACGATGCCAAGATAAGTCATAAAGAGGAACACCCTTTCGCTCCTCTCCCGAGAGTGCAGGATCACTAGCCATAATGACAGTGCACTAAAAGACAATCAGGAACCAATGTGTTAGGATGTCCAGGTATGCGGACGATCCTTGGCAGACCTGCATCAGATGGGGGATATCTGGCTGGCACTTCTCCAACGGTTTCAGCACGTTGCACTCACTCATCAAACGTGGTACTATAAGCCTCAAGTTACATTCTCTTATTGGTCACAGGCCAACCTTGTATACAATAGATAATTGCTCCCCCACCATTGTAAATAGTCATTTGATTTTGTCCAATCCTGCCTCTAAGCAATAAAACATCTAGTTACCTTTGCCTCCAAGTTTTCTCTGTTTTGTTTCTCTATTCTGCTTTTTAGCTTAACGTTGGCCGAGGCCAAATCGTTTTTCGCTTATATCATTTACATGACCAGTGTGGTGGCTCAGATTTGCTCTCTAACTCTAGCTCGTTTATTGTACTAATTTATTTTAAGTTTACTCGTCTGTTGTCTTAAAAACTTTCGCTACTAACACAAAGTTAAGTTATAACGCATACTCTTGACCCACCTACAAATTTAACTGCCCCAAATTGATGGTAAACAAATATAAATTTATCACTTAAATTGGTACTTATCAATTTTGACCTTTAAATTTCTCAAAAATTAATAAAAATTATCTCTAGGTTTGAGGTAAGTTTAAAATAGTTCCTTAAGTGTGCACTTATAAGCTTTTTCATTTCAATTTGCCAAAAGTAATTCCCTTCGTTCACTTTTATTTATTCACTATACTAAAAATAGATGTCCGTATTTACTTGTTCAGTTTGAAAAATTAAAGATAATTCATCGCTTAGTTCCTAATTTATCCTTATTATTAACTATAATTATTTTTTAATGCATTTCCAAAATATTGAATTATTATATTCAAAGGATGTTAAAGTAAGATTATCATTTTGTTTATTCCTCCTTAAGGGGTATGTCAAGTCAATATTGAACAAGTAAAAGTGGACTGAGGGAGTAATATTTTTATCTCCCAGAAAATATATACCAAGCTCTGTCTGCTAGATTTGATGGAACTATGAAGAAAAAAGAAAGAATTAGCTAGCGAGAACTCACATTTGAAACTACACACAATTAAAAAAAATGTCAAATACCATGAACAAAACCGACAGACACTCATCAATTATAGGGCAAAATCGAGGAAAAATCGACGTACTCGATAATGCCAGAAAATAGTGTCTCGAACTACAAAAACTGACGGAATCCATCAGTTAAAATCGAGGGAGTCCGTCAGCTAGGTAAAATACACAAATCTCAATATTATTGAAAAAGCGATATAAATTAAATACTACCATTGTAAATTGAAAATATATTTTGAGCATTTTATCATGAAAATAATCAGCAGAAGTCTGTCGATTTTCGTAAAAGAAAAAAAAAATATTTGCTTTTCGATTGCATCCCTTAATTTTGTCCATCGTTTTTTTCGTTTGTTTTTAGTATTGACAGTTTTTGTAATTTCTCTATTTCCAAATTATTTTTAAAGTTTAGTACAATTTTTGCTACTTTCTTTAAATATCTTTTTAGTACCTGGCACATTTTTTTATGATACATATTGATGGGATTTTCTTGGAACTTATAACTAAATAAATTTTTTTTTGCATAGTTTCCATCAAGTTAATAGATATAGTTCGATAAATATTTTGTCAAAGACTAAAAGTGTTAAGTTTTAGCAAATTTAAAGGATCAAAACTATTAAGCGCATATGTAAGAGTATTTTAAACCTATTCTCAAACATAATACACTATTTTGTTGATTTTTAACAAATTTAAAGAATCAAAATGGTTAAATGTATATCTAAGGGACACTTCTGGACATGCATTCAAACATAATGGACCATTTTGTCATTTTCTCTGGATTATTGATACCCCCATCGCTTTTTGGGGGCACAAGGTGGACCAAAAGGGAGTCATGTCTAAGTTCAAAAGAGCACACATTTCATGGATCAACTAAGTGTAAATGAGTATTATAGTTTGTTTGGCCAAACTTCTTAAATTAATATTTTTTAAAAGTGTTTTTAAAAAAAGTACTTTTGGTGAAAAATAAGACATATTTAATCGATAAATTTAAAAAGCACTTCTAAGTATCATTAGTGTTTCACCAAACTTTTTAAAAGTGCTTAAGTGGGTGTTTGGATTGGCTTATTTTAAGTAGTTTTTGGCTTTTAAGCTCTCTTTTTAAAAAAAATATATTAATTTTTGGAGGTATTTGGGAAAGACAAAAAGTGTTTTTAAATACATTTTTAGGTTAAAAAAGTACAAAAATAAGTTTAAAGCTAAAAGTTGGATATTTCCAACTTATGACTTTTAGTTTTTAAATTATAAGCTACTTAATAAAAAGTCAATTCAAACACCCCCTAAATATATTTTTCTCAAAAGGACTTTTCAAAAAATGCTTTTGGGGAAAAGCTAAGTACTTTTTTTAGCTTCTGAAAAACAGCTTTTGCTACTCTCCAGAACTACTTATTTTCTCCCCAAGCTTGGCCAAACACTTTATTTTTTAAATTAAGCACTTTTAGAAAAGAATAAACACTTTCGACAAAAAATAACCTTGGCCTTAATCACGGTTGATGTAAGTTTAATATGACATCCTACCACAAAATAAAATAGAAAATTCGGTAAGTTTTCAAATTTTTGAGATTCGAGATAACTACTGGCTGAACTGTGGCTTCTTTGGATTTCCTCTATGTTTTCTTGTTATGTCGTCTCTCTTTTATTTTGAGCATTTCAGACTCTCAGTTGTATTCTTTCTTCTTTTAGAGGCGTGTACTTTGTGACTACTAGATTTTGGGATAGTGGTTGTCTTTCGTACTTCTTTACTCAGTTGTTTATGAGATTTAGTTGAGACTTATCATTTTTTTTACTTCTTTCGCATATTTAGTTGCTTTCTTGTTGCTTGTGTGTTGGGTTGGCTTACCTATCGTGGGGGGGGTGTAATAGATGTTATCGCGACTTGAGTTTTGGATCGTGATAACTTTGGTGCATCGGGTTGGCAGAGAGAAACAAGAAAGAAATTAGTGAGAACTCACATTTAAAGATACACACTATTAAGAAAAAAAGTCAAATACCATGGGACAAAATCGACGGACATCCGTCAATTATAGTACAAACCCGACAGACTAATAATGTCAGAAAATAGTACCTCGAAGTACAAAAACTGACGGACTCAGTCAGTTAAGATCGAGGGAGTCTATCGACTAGGTAGAATATACGAATCTCAAATTTTTATTGATAATTAGTATGAAATAGATACTTCCATCATAAATTAAAAAATATAGTTTTCGAGCATTTTTTCTTGAAAATAACCACCAGAAAGTACGTTAATTTTTGTCAAAAAAAATAAAAATAATTATTGGTTTTTCGATAGAGTCCCTTGATTTTGTTTGTCGTTTTTTCATTTGTTTTTCGTATTGTCAATTTTTTGTAGTTTCTCTATTTCTAATTTATTTTTGAATTTTAATACAACTTTTTGAGGTGTAATTTTAGCTAATTTATTTTAATCTCATTGTAGTACCTAATGTAGTTTTTTGTGCTGCATATTGATGGGACTTTCTTGGTGTTTATAATTAAATCTTTTTTTTCATAGATCTCGTCAAATTAATAGATATAGGTCGATAAATATTTTGCAGAAGATTAAAAGTTTTAACTATTAGCAAATTTAAAGGATTAAAATTGTTAAGTGTATACTTAGAGTTTTTAACCCCTTTGGCCATAAATAGAATTCACTATATTCCGGAATAGGTATTCACTTTATTTCGGGATACTTGTTTGGCCATAAATAAATCAAATTTTGGAAAACACCTTTGAGGTGTTTTCACAATATTTGGTTTCACTTTTTCACTTTTTAATTTTTTTTTTCAAAAAAACTCTAAATTTTTTATTTTCATAAAATAACCCCATTTCATAAAATTCTAAATTTTTTAAATTTTATTTTCACTTTTTATAATTTTTTTTAAAAAATAGATTTGAATTCGAAATATTAACTCTAAAATACCATGACCAAACACAACTCTAAAGTTCTTACCAAATGCCTACTAACTAGGCGTTTGGCCATGAGAATTTTTTCACTTTTTTCTAAAAAATTATTTCACTTTAGTGAAAAAAGTGAAAATAGTAGTGTTTAACCATAAGAATTATTTCACTTTAACGAAAATAACTTTTTTCACTCCTATTTCTCTCACAAAGTTTCAAAAATAATTCAATTTATATTCATGGCCAAACACAACACCAACTCCAACTTTAACTCCAACTTCGAAAAATCATTATTTTCATGGCCAAGCGGGCCTAAATCTTTTCTCAAACATAACAGACTATTTTGTTAATTTTTAACAAATTTAAAAGATAAAAACTAGTATTAATATATACTTAAGGACAATTTTGAACATGCCCTCAAACATAATGGATCATTTTGTTATTTCTCCGGATTATGGATACCCCTCGGCCTTCGCTTATTTTTGGGCACAAAGGTGGACCAAAAGGGAGTTATGTCTAAATAGTACAAAAAAGCACACTTCATGGATCAACAAGTATACGGCTTATCAGTATTATAGTATGTTTGATCAAACTTCTTAAATTATTTTTTTTGAAAAATATTTTTAAAGTGCTTTTAAAAAAATAATATTTTTGATAAAAAATCGTTTGTGTTTGACCAATAAATTTAAAAAATATTTTTAAGCAGCAATTGATGTTTGACCGAACTTTTTAAAAGTGCTCATAAGTGTACTTTTTCTAAAATACAGAAAAAACTACTTTTTTTAACTTCTGAAAAACAACTTCTGCTACTCTCCAGAAATACTTATTTTCTCCCAAAAACTTAGTCAGACACTTTACTTTTTAAAAACAAGCACCTTTGAAAAAAATAAAATACTTTTGACGAAAAATAAGCGTGACCTAAATCAAGGTTGGTGAACTATATTAAACTTTATCCTAGTATATAATAAGTGACAATGAAACAGCTGAAGCAGGCTGCTCATGGTCGACATGCCTGTTTTAACTATGATTTTACTACATCATCCCTAATTAATTATTTTAAGTTATTTAAGTATTAGAAAAAAATAATATTTAATTAAAAAATAAAATAGATATAAAATAATAAATTAACTCTTAATTTTTTAAACTGAATAAATAAAATTAGATTATTATTTTTAATAAGAATAATACTGGATAGGTAAAAATGGACTTATAAAGTACTTTTCAATGATTATGTTTATGCCAAATAATGAAGTACTTTTCAAAAAATATAATAGAAAATAAACAAAAAAATTCTTACCTTCAATGAGTTGATTTACTACCTATAAATATATAAATTATATAAATTATTTTAAAGCATAAATTTGAAAATCAAAATATAATGTAAAAGATAAATAAATCAATAACAGTATATGAAATCGTAATTCCATATATTAGCTATATTTATAAGTAAAATAAAAAATATTATTATGAAATGAGAATTAAAAAAAAACATTGAGCTGTGCATCGCACGGGGAATAATATCTAGTAAGTTTAATACGACATCCTACCACAATATAAAACAGGAAATTCGGTAATTTTTCAAAGTAAGAGGAAGATGTCAGTAATGCGAAGGACTTCTCTATAAATTTCCAAATATTTTTTCAAAAAAAAAACCAAAAAACCGAAAAGAGCTTTCACATTACAAAAAGCGTCTGAAACGTTATCGTACACACCAACCAGTCCACTGATTGCATTCCTAGTCCCTCTTTTTCTTCCTTTTTCCATCTCCGGGAGCTCAGCTCACTCCATTGTCCCACTCAGCTCCAATTTCCTGCTCATAGTTCTAGGGTTTACACTTCCAAAATCATGCTAAACCAAAGCTAAAAATCGCTACTGTTAGCGTTGGCACACTTCCCAATGGGGAATTGCTGCAGATCTCCGGCAGCTGTTGCTAGAGAAGACGTAAAGTCCTCCAACTACTCCGGCAACGATCACGGGAACCGTAAAGAAAAGTTCAATGGTCGAACCAAGCAAAAACCTCTCACTGTTTTAACCGATGTTAAAAAGGAGAATATTGAGGAAAGCTATTTGGTAGATAGAGAGTTAGGAAGAGGAGAATTCGGGATAACTTACCTATGTATAGATCGTAGTAGTAAGGAACTCTTGGCTTGCAAGTCGATTTCGAAGCGAAAGTTAAGAACAGCAGTTGATGTGGAAGATGTGAGGAGAGAAGTGGCGATAATGAAGCATTTGCCACAGAATTCGAGTATTGTGAGTTTTAGAGAAGCGTGCGAAGATGAAAATGCGGTTCATTTGGTGATGGAATTATGCGAAGGCGGTGAGCTGTTTGATCGGATTGTAGCAAGGGGGCATTATACTGAAAGAGCTGCTGCTAATGTCGTGAGGACGATTGTGGAGGTTGTGCAGCTTTGTCATAAGCATGGAGTGATTCATAGAGATTTGAAGCCTGAGAATTTTTTGTTTGCTAATAAGAAGGAAAATTCACCTCTCAAAGCAATTGATTTTGGTTTGTCAATCTTCTTCAAGCCAGGTACAAAGGAAAACTTTGATTCGCCTATGATAAAGCAAGCAAATGCATATAGTTTATTTTACAATTTCTTGCTGTTTGCGTAGATTATTTTATTTGCTTTGTTTTATGATATTAGGGAATGTAGATTTATACCACTTAGATAGTACATTATAAGAAGGGGAGCCTTAGAGTAACTGGTAAAGTTGCTGCGATGTGACCAAGAGGTCACGGATCAAGCCGTGGAAACAGCCTTTTGTGGAGATATGCAGGGTAGCATGCATTTCGTGGACAGTGTGGAAAGAAAGGTATAGGAGATGTTTTGAAGGCAAGCAGAGCAACTTGCAGGAGTTTAAACTGAATTGTCTAGCTCTGTTTTATTCTTGGTGTTAACAGAAATTAATAGCTCAAGCAGAAGATCTTTTTGATGTTTTAGACTATTCATAGGAACAACAAATAGATGTTCAAGTTGTAAGTTGTAATACTTTTGAAGGGGGACTACATATTTTGATGTAGTATACCTATGGAGATATAGATTAACTGTTACCATTCTAAAAAAGAAAAGAGATATGCAGGGTAAGGCTGCGTGCAATAGACCCTTGTGGTTCGGCTCTTTCACGGACCCCGCGCATAGCGGGAGCTTTAGTGCACCAGGCTGCCCTCTTTTAGATAGTACATTATAAAATTTTCCTACCTCTGGATTAAAACCAAAAGAATAAAAATTATATCAGCAATTAGGAGAATTTACCACGGGAATGGTACAAGGTTGTCTACTGATGTACTTGTAATAAGGCTATCTCCTGATGTGTCCCTAGGGCTTTGGTTCAGTGGTAGGAAATTGCATGAGCTGTGGACCATGTGGTGTAGGCGCATATCACGGGTTCGACTGATGGAAGGCTGCTATTTAAGTGGGAGTAGGATGAACGGGAAGGACCACCCTCCCCAGAGTCTCGAACGTGTGAGCACAATTGGAGTTGGATCAGATTTACAGGATTTTCTCTTTTACAATAAATAAATAAATAAATAAAGTTATCTACTGATGTTACATACTTCTATTAGGAAGACGAAATGTGCAGGTGTGTTGAGGTATTGGTTCCTGACAAAGGGGTCATTGCTGTCTAGGTCTTATTACTTCTATGTAACCTCAGATAAAATTTGTTGGACCCTTTCTTATATATTAAAATCCCCAACAGTAGGTTGCTGAAAAGCTTGAAAGAAGTTATATTCAGTTGATGCTGAAGGAAAAATAGCTTCATTTCCTTGTTTTTTTGTACCCTAACTCTGTTAGTCCAACTTGTATGTCAAGCTAGCCCTATTAGTACAACTTGCTAGTGGAAAAAATGGTATATTCACTTTGTCTCCTATTCTCATTGCACTCACTGGCTATATAGAGGAGGAAGTCAGTTTTGATATAGGATTAAGCAAAGGGGATAAATTTTTAACCGAACAAAGAAGGGACTAATGTATACCTCTCCATGTTTATTCTTACAAAAGAATATTGTTTCTTCCAACAGCTCTCTGAGGCTCTTTAGCCTTGAAATTGATTGTATCATGTTGGAATCATTGCACTTCACTGGGTATTATAGTCGTGTGTTAGAGTTTGAATCTTAGTGAGATGAGATGTTCTCTCATTTAGTTCCAGTTGATAATTCTTTTGTTAATTGCAAAAGACAAAGGGGTAACAGTTTACTATTTTCTGTGCTAATATCATGGTCAAGTTGCAAGTTAAACTTGTGACAAGGGTTTGACTTAAACTACATGAGAGAATTGCATTTGAGCTGATTTTACAAACTGTTGGTGAGCTGTTTCATGATCAATTGATTGGTGGAAGGGCCTTTTAGATGACTATATTCTAGCAAACATATACTCTATTGAACCTTGCTATCAACTTACCTAAAACTGTGCCCACTCGCTTTCTATGTGAAATCCGTCATATTCTGGTACTTGCAATGTAAGAACTAACTTACTGTCTAAGGCCTCATTTGTTTGAACTTAATGAAGGTCTGAATCTGAATGGTTCAGACCTCAGACCATTAAGTGCATATGTTTTTTTTTAAGATTTTAGCTCTTAATAGGTTTGAATAGGTTTTAATCATTCAGATCTGGAACCAAGTCTTAATATCATTAAGAGGTATTCTTGTGTTGGATAATATTCACTACCACTCTATCCACAATCACCAGTCACCACCACTAACCACCTCTGCCACCACCACTGCCCACTACCACCAGCCACCATTGACAACCAACATCGCTACCAACCACTATGTTAGTCGCTATCACACCTACCACATCCATTATTCTAATTATATCTACCGCCGCCACCACCACCACCGCCACCACCACCATCAACCACTACCGGCCAATCCCTACTACCGACCAACTTATCTTTCACAACTAGCGCCACCGCTAACTACCGCTAACTACCACTAACACATCATCAGCCTCCACACATTCTTCGGCACCACCACCACCATTGTCACCGGTGTCGCAACCTCTACCACCACTATCAACCACTACCATCGCTACAGTCTATCTCTACTAACAACCATATCCACCATCACATCTAACAGCGTCTCCAACTACCACCAACACATCGTCAACCATCATGCATACATTTTTCAGCCACCACAATCAACACCTCCAACTACTAACATCAATCAACCTCACATCACAACCACCACCACGACTACCAATCGCCACCATCATGACAGTCATTACAATACCAACCATCTCTATAATCACAACTATCACCGCTAACATTACTAGTCACTAACATCAATCATTATCACCACCACCACCCAATGTTATCAATGGTGCTCGCCAGGTCTCCAATGGCGAGAGGCGAGGCAATGCTGCCATATGCCTTAGTGGCGATGCCACCTTCAAAAGGCGACGCCTTTTTTTTTTTTTTTTTCTTTAAATTTAGGGCTTTAAAGGATAAAAGGTAATTTTAGGGTTTATTTCCATATTTGCTTCTGAACTGCTACCACTGCTGCGAGTGCAACTGCTGCGATTAGCGACTCCGGCGACTGCGTAACTTGCGACTCCGGCGACTGATACGTAACTCTGTTTTTTTTTTTTTTTCTTTTTCTACTTTCTTCTACTTTTAGTATCTACTATCTATTTTAGTTTTTGAATTGAAATATTTGCTAATATATTATTGCTATTGAGATTTTGATTATTTATATATGCAATTAAATATTTTAATTTTTTGGTATTAATTGTCGCCGCACTTCCAAAAGGTGATCGCCTCACCGCTCGCCTCGCCGCGTGGCGAGGCAGAGCCTTGTCGCCTTTCGCCGTCCAAAACACTACCATCACCATTACAAATCATTTCCACTATCACTAACAAACATAAATGTTTCATTTTTTAATCAAATAATAATTTTATTGTATTAAATTAAATATTTTTCTAATATATAATTAACTTTTTTATTTGAATTGTATTTTTATTATATTAAATGAATAAATTTTGTACATTTAGATGTTGAAAAACAAACAGTCTTATTCATTCAGTTTCCAAATCTAGAAACAATATCTTAATCATTCAAATGTGCATTCAGATTCAGACATAAAAACAAATGCAGCCTAACTGCATTATTTGCATTATTTGTTTGGATTAGACAAACTTTAAGTTTAGCCCCTTAAGAAGAATGAAGTTGACGTGGTATAGACAGGAATTTTGGTGGCAAGATACAAACAATTTGGATATCTAGGCGTAGTGATGCAAATAGATGAAGATATAACACATGAATTTGGATATCTATAGTACAATTAGTCTGACAATTTACATGGGAGTCCTTTTTAAACTTTCGCAAAGCTTCCTGTCCTTAGGGTGAGTTGGTTTGTTGAGCCTCTTAGCTTAACATGCTTGCCAGTTGAAAGTTATAAAATACGGATTAAGAAGGATGTGTGGTTATATAAGATTAGACAAGATTAGAAATGATTAAATCCAACAGAAGGTATAGGCCGAACACAGAATAAAATGACGTCCCCTGAAGGACATCCAATGAAAAAGATAAGAGGATTAAGTAAGAAAAGGCCATTTGATACCTGTGATCATTCTGTCGTACTTACTGTGCGGCATTTGGAAGTCAATGTAGGATGATAGATACATAAAGTAACCTGCCGACAACCAAATTAGCTTAGGAGCTATCTGGGTTGTGTGGGGGAACTGCTCCAGTGTTGGTTACTTTAGTGTTATTCGTGCAAGACTCCAGATTACTACAGTGTAGTTGTAGGAGTTAATTCTCATTCTTCTTTCTTAGATTTGGTAAGTCTTAGTTGTCTATTTCCATGTATGTTTTATAGATTTTTCTTTCCTTTTCGTTTTGGAAAACAAGCAAGAGATCAGGCCACCAGCTAAATATAGGATCAAGCTTTCAGATATTTTCTCTCCTGCAAAAGCAGACAGTTCTTCCTTTGTAAACGACATCCTTACTATTACTCAAATTCATCTTCAGCCTTTGGGTTTTGTTTAAATAATTAGTATAGTTTTCTTTGACTTGACAAACATCTGCGGGGGTTCTAAGTTGCATAATAGTGCTAACTTAAAAAGGAAAAGGGTGAAGCTAATTTTGATATCTAATGAATATCTTAGCAGATCTTTGAGAAATAGCTTAGATAACTATATAGCAAATTCAGATCCAATCAGCAAGGCACCCGGTTTTGAACACTTAACCTTGTGGTACAATTAATTGTTCCCTTTCCTTACTGTTTGATACTTTGGCCTGGTCTTTTTGCACTTTTACTGGCCTATCTAATCTATATCGTCACTTATCTTAACTTTAGATATTACTCATATTTAATGCTCGAATATGTATTTTAGGTGAGAAGTTCTCCGAAATAGTTGGAAGTCCCTATTATATGGCTCCTGAGGTGCTCAAACGAAACTATGGACCAGAAATAGATATATGGAGTGCAGGAGTCATTTTATATATTTTGTTATGTGGGGTTCCTCCCTTTTGGGCCGGTAAACTCTCTTCCTGCAGATTTGATTCTCTGTTCCCCATGCTTCATATGTAGCATTCTCAGATGCCACTGTGTCATTTTATTGAAGTGAATCTGTTCGTACAGAATCTGAACAAGGTGTTGCCCAAGCCATTTTACGTGGGGCAATAGATTTCAAGCGGGAACCCTGGCCAAGTATTTCAGAAGGTGCTAAAAATCTTGTCAGGCAAATGTTAGAGCCAGATCCAAAGCTTCGATTGACTGCAAAGCAAGTACTTGGTATGTTATGTTTCGCAGATGCTTATTAATTATTTCTGGGAAAATACTTGCCTTTATCAAAGATATATAGAACTACTGGATAGCCTAATTAGGCAAGAATCAGCTCTCCACTGTGCTTTGCATATGCTGTAAGACATTCATGCATTTTATATACTCTGCATTCCAATACATCTGACATAGTTGGAATCATAACGGAATTTAAGAAAGAAATGATGACTTTTGAAATATATGGTCTAAATATGGCATAGTATTTATATGGCTATAGAACTTTCGAAACTTCTGACCTTAAACATGCCATGACATTTGTGTGGGTATAAAAGATTCTCAAGTACAGATAAAATGGAAAGGGTATACTTAATTGTTCCCAAGTTTAATATTGTGTCGTTCTTTTTGGAAATAATTAAAAAGGAACGCGAGTCACTTAAACTGGAACGGAGGGAGTGTTATTTAGGCAGGCTGAATAGATGACTGCGTAGAAGTGTCAGTATGTGAGGCCTACGATCATGCCTAGTAAAAGATCCTGCAACTGCATCAACAGGCTAATGATCAAGTAGTGGAGATAACCGTACAACACTTCTATTCCGTGGTTTATCCTCTAAATGTAGCTAAAACTAATGAAAGCATAAGATCACACCTAATAATAAAATCCAATGACGACTTCAACATGCTAATGATCAACCGGTTGAGATAACAGCGCACTTTTTCTATTCAGTAATTTTACGCTCTAAAATTGTACCTTAAACTAATGAGCGTCATTCAGACTCTAAAGAGGGTGCGCTGTTTACTTCTCTCTACGTCTTGGGCGAGTTGTATATATGTAGATAATATAGATGTAAATTGGCCCATTCTGGATAGTACTGGTGAATACAGTTGTTTTCTTTTAATTTTACATGAACCCTCCTTTATAATCTTCATTAGAAATTGTTAGATGAATGTTTTTCTTTTGGGGATCTAGTAGCATCGCATGTTCACTTTTAACACAAACCTTAATCTTGAGTAACATTGAATGTCTATGTTGATTAATCATTTTTAGGTGCCTTTACTTTTGTAGTGTTTTGTTGTATGATTTGTTATCATATAATGATTCTTCCTGGCGGTTTAGGCACTAGAACTTATCTTATCAGAACGTTCTAATGGTTTCATTCCTTTTTCTTGCTAAATTTTTGTTGAGAGATTTGTGTATCGGCTTGCAAGTGGCTATGTTGCTTGGACTTTTCAAAAATGTTGCGCGGTGCGTGTCCGATCCTCCAAAAGTAGTGCATATTTGGAGAATCCGACACGGGTATGGCGACATTTTTGGCGAGTCCGAGCAACATAGGCAAGTGGTTACACAAGATAAAGGCAGATGAAATGGCTGGCAAATCAAGTGGTGACGATTTTTGAATTTTCTTTGTTGTTTTGAAGCGCAAGATGTTTATATGTACTGGTAGCAATGATGACGCGTATAGTACAATCAATGGTGAATTATAATTGCAATTTGTTCCTTACATAGAGTTATCCTTATGGGAGAACCCTTTTTTTGAAAAGACTTGCAAGCACCAGAATGTGGTCAAATATTCTTCAAAATGCCTGATCTTGAAGTAAATTTAGTGCCATTTAGCCTGTCCTTACAGCCATACCCCAATTCTACGCAGATCGAGATGTGAATTGCCATTCTTTGTGGGATGTCATGTGATTTGATCTCTGGTCATGTTGGACAGAATAGCTCTGATAGCCATCAAGGGAGCAAACATCTCAATAAGCTCAAACTTCCACTTGTCATTATGAGATTCATTAAATCGCACATTCTAGAATTATTGAGCTTTGTAGAGCTGCAACGCTTAAAGGAGATTTGTTGTGGAAGTCATGGATCCTCCCGGACAATGGTTGGACAAAATAAAGAAAATGGTACGTCTAACCACAAGCAACTTGTAAATTTTGGGACGACGAAGGATTAAGACAAGGACAAAGCATGGGCACAATATGTAGATCCAGTAGAACGGTGAAAAACATTATCTTTGATGGATTAGTTTACCAAAGAAAAAATTCTGTTCAGCTTACTCAAGGTAAAGTGGACTGTTTCATTTGGAAAGCCAGTAAAGATAAGAAGTTCTCTGTTAAAAGTTGTAGCAGCATGCTGATAATGGAAACTGTTCATTGGGATAATATTGTCCTTGGAAGATGATTTGGAAGACTAAAGCTCCAGTCAAGGTAGCATATCTAGGACGGGTTGCAACCTAGGGGGCATGTGTAACTCAAAATAATCTATAAAAGAGGGGCTTTACTTTGTGAGGCAGATGCTATTTTTGTGAAGAAGAAAAGGAAACAGTTGAACTTCGCTATTGCAGATTCTCTAGTTAATTTTGGGAACTTTTTCTAAATATTTGTGGCATCTCATAGGTGATTCTTAAGATGTAAAGGGTCTGTTAGAAAGCTGGCAAGTTCAAGGGGTTCCTAGTAGGCTGAGCCAGATATGAAAGACTATCCCACTCTGCATCTTTTGGGCAATCTGGATGGAAAGGAACAAGGGATTGTTTTGAAGGGTATAGAGATCACCTTTCTAGAGTTAAAAACAAGTGTCTACCTAATCTGTAATTCTGGTCTAATAGCAATGTTAGTTAACCTAGATCTGTGCATGACTTTTCTGGAGTTAGATAGAAAAGAGTAGTGGATTGTCTGGTCAAGCTCTGTTTTGATTCTTGTATCCTTCTGTACCTTCTTGGTACTGTTTCAATAATACTTTACCTTATCACCAAAAAGAGGAAAGAAAGAAAATGGTGGCAATTCGTATTTCCTTAACAAGGTCAACTAAGGTCTTTCGGGTATTAAAATTTATTTTGGATGCTTGGTGATTTCTTAGGTTTATATCAATCGCCTGTTATTACAGCAGAAAGCCTAATCTTATGCTTCTTGTTTTTTATGAATTCAACAAATTTTCTCTTCTTGTAGAGCACCCTTGGCTTCAAAATGCTAAGAAGGCTCCAAATGTCCCCCTTGGAGATGTTGTGAAGTCAAGGCTTAAGCAGTTTTCGTTGATGAATAGGTTTAAGAGGAAAGCTCTGAGGGTGTGTTCATTTTTCTTACGCTCTTTATCTTTATGTAGCCTTTGCACTTCTTGGACCATTAAAATGTGCATGTCCAAATGCAGGTGATCGCTGATTTCTTGTCTAATGAAGAAGTTGAAGACCTCAAAGAAATGTTTAACAAGATAGACACTGATAATGATGGCATTGTTTCAGTCGAAGAACTTAAAGCAGGACTTCAAAAGCTCAACTCCCAGCTGGCAGAATCTGAAGTACAGATGCTTATTGAAGCCGTGAGTCCACCTGCTTATTTCTTGATGAAATATTTGTGCTGAATTTCCCACTTTTTCCGAGGTTGACATATAGATGCTGCTCAGCATCTGTTAATATCATACGAAAACGTGCTTTCTGGTATTGACGGTAATAACATCTGCATCGGTTGTCATCTCACATGAAATGTTTTAACTTCATAAATAAGTGACGTTTCCATTTCCCGCTAGGATATTTTCTAGTGACCTTGTTCTAGGATATCCAATTTCCTGAAAGAGTATAGATTCTCTCCAGATCCCACTTTGTGGGAATACACTGGGTATGTTGTTGTTGTAGTGTAGATTCTGCTCTTTTACTGGGGACTCAGCTGAAGTTAAGTATCAAGTTGGAACTAGGGAGGGTAGGGACTAGGGGAAAAGTAAGTTCTGAGAGATTTATGCCTTAAATTCTTTATTTATACATCATGTTATCATTAACTAGTCTTCTGTTCTATGTTTGTGAAATAACTAAATTACAACTTTTCTAGCATACTCAATGAGTTCTTGTCTTCTCTTCTCGATCTGTTTATATCTGATTGGAAATGAAGAATCCTCCTTTTTCTATACTTATACTGTGTTTAATTTGTGTCGTCCAGCAAGTTCCTTGCATTTTGCACTCCTAACGTACACCATATTTTACCTGATAAAAAAACATACACCTTTTTTTATTTGTACCTTGTCCTCCTATTTCTTACATTTTGCCCTCTAATCAATTAGTTTCTTTGCAAAACCATATAAGAGTTCATTTTGTAAAGGATGAATTAGGAATTACATTCTTAAACTTTATAGGGGAAAGCTACCAGTGGTCTAGCCCCAAAAAAGTCTTCATTGTACTCCACTAATAACACAGATCTCTCTCTGTTTTCCATGCTAGTTTTATCAAGTTCTCTTCGCCAGTTCTTCAATAAATTTCTTAAATTCCCACAGCTCCAGATCTTACTGAAAAACTAAAACCCTTTACTAGCCCTGTGCTGCTCTACTCTGCATGGAATTTCATACTCAAATTAAAGAAGGAATGTAATAAATTTGAGCTTTAAATGCAAAGGTTTGAAAATACCTCTAATTTACTTCATTTCATCCTCCTACTAAGTTTTGTCCCTTTTTTTTGTTAAAGCTAGGAAACCTTTGTCTAGTTGGTGCAAAGGTTTTAACATTCCTCAAAGTTACCTCACCTCCTACTAAGCTTTGTTCAGTTTTCTTGTTAAAGCTAGGAAACCAGAGCTTTGTCTAGTTGAAACCAACCACATCACATGAAATCATGCTTCTGCACTATGGGAGCACATCACTTTTAGGAACATACATGCACTTATATTGAAGTTATAGATTTTTTATTCTAGTCAATGATGAATTGATACGTTCACCTTTGCAAGTTAAGAGTAAAAAGGAAAAATAAGTTGGGAAACCATCAGTAATTGGAAACTGTTTGGAGATCAACAGAACGTGAATTATCAATAATCAAGTGCTTTGTCATGTGACTGAATTTAAAATAAAGCACATCTTGCTAAGCCTATAGCCTAATTTACCTTTTACAAAATGAACACTTATAAGATTTTGCAAAAAGATAAATGGATAGGGTGCACTATGAAAATAAAGTGCCTACATAGGGGGTTCAAAATGCAAATAACTCTCTTGCAGTCACCGTATTTGGCTTTCTTTAATTATGCAGGTTATTTGATGTCGCTGGTTATGATAAGCATGCCGTCCTGTTATTATTTTTGTTTTCTTATGTAGTTCATTGCACATTATGTCATTGAAACATCATCAATGGTCAAGTTACTTGAGTATATTCCACTGAATGCCCTCTTGTATATCCTCCAACCCCATCCCCCAACCAAAAAAAAAGAAAGGGAAAAATTCAAAGTTAGAAAGCCGTGAACATGGGATTACTTTGTTTCCTACAGATTGATACTAATGGCAAAGGGACCCTGGATTATGGGGAATTTATTGCCGTTTCACTCCATCTTCAAAGGATGGCTAACGATGAACATCTGCACAAAGCTTTCTCCTATTTTGACAAGGACGGAAATGGTTACATTGAGCCAGATGAGCTTCGGGATGCGTTGATGGAGGATGGAGTGGATGACTGCACCAATGTGGCGAATGACATTTTCCAGGAGGTTGATACAGACAAGGTGAACTTGCGACAGACAAAAAAACCCTCTGCTACTAACATGTATTTAGCTTTAGCTTGGGATGGCATTTCCCTCATCTTCTCTTTCTATGAATGCAGGATGGGCGCATCAGCTTTGAAGAATTTGCAGCCATGATGAAAACTGGGACAGATTGGAGAAAGGCATCTCGACATTATTCAAGAGGGAGATTCAATAGTTTAAGTGTGAAGCTAATGAAGGATGGTTCACTAAACTTGGGGAGTGAGTAAGGTTTATATACTTTACTGTTTCATTCATCAAAATCAAGTTTTGTATCAATGTATCTTTGATCTCTTCCCATTGTTTTATGGGGTTCCCATGAGATTATTGGCTTGCCAGTATCCTGAAGTGGCGACTTCATCTGGGTAACCTTTATAACCATTTGAAACACAGACTGTATCTTATCTTCTTCCTGTCGAGAGTTTTTTCTTGTTCCAAATTTTTTGTACAAAAAGTATTTTCTTGTTTCTCTGTCATCTGTGCCTATTATTAGGATTGACATGGAGCTAACAGACATGGACGTATGCTAGTTCAAATGGCTTTTCTTTAATCTTTTTCTCCAATCCTCATTTTCCTAGATGATTTGTATGTACCATCGCCGTTTAAGGCAGGGGGAAAGGAACACTAGTTCTATTGGCTATATAAACCTGCTTTGTTCTTAGCAACCGTTTATGTGAAAGAGCGGTTCTGTACTTGATATTTCTTGCAGAAAACTGGAGCCTGCTTGTCTTAATTTGTATAAGGTTTTTGGATATATTGTAACTTGAATGTGGACAATTGCCTTAACATAATAAGATCTGAAAGTGGTTAAATAGGATTCAGTCTTCACTATTAATTCTTTAAAGCATACCAATCTGAAAGTTAATTTGTAAGGCATGGGTTTAATTCAATCTTCACTATTTTTGAAGGAGGGGGAAGAGGACTGAAGATTCGTTTAATTTGTAAAATCTAACCAAAAAGGAGTAGGAAAGAGGACTGAAGATTCGATTTAATTCTCAAAATCAAACCAAACAAATAAAATTGGTTCTTGGAGAAACGAAAATAGTACTACATATTTCATGAAGACACAACAAAGCAAATTACATCTTTATGAGAAATACAAACACCAACCACCACAACCAATTAGAATTTATAAACATGAGCAGCAAGCACAACTTTCGTAGAGAACATGGAACTCTCTTTATTCTCAACATAGTAATAAATTTTCCCTCTAACCATACATATTACCTATGTAGTTCGGATTCTTTAAAAATGATGTCGTATTCGTGTTGCATTTCCCCAAAATGCGCTACTTTTGAATGATCTCACATGCACACATTTTTAAAGAGTCCAAACTTGATGGGTGTCAACTTCTTTTGTTAGATTAATGGTGAATTGCAAATAAGAGGGGTTCTGAAACATCTTCATTCTTTTTCTCGTATTCTAAAGTCCATATGACCAAGTTGTTTTCTCCTTCATTCTCAATATGAACAGTCATTTTGAAGGCATCGTATTGCTCTATTATATGACCTTCAAATGCCTTGAATGTTACCAACCTTTTTTCCTCGTCTACGTCTTCAATAGCCACCTTCACAACCTCCTCTTTCCCATCTACATTTTGTGCAAAACAAAAAAAAAAGAAGAAGATTTTTAGTGAACATAGTCGAGAATATAAGTAAAAATTATTACAGGCCCAAAGAGAAGCAAAGTTGTCGTTTGAATTGGCGAATAATATAGGGAAAAGTATGGAGAGTAGCAAATTTTATCTCTTAATTAAGCTAAATAACAACATTTTAAAAAAATTAAGTGACATAGCGAGATAACATTATTTTTGTGACTCCTAATCCTTCTCTCTTTCTCTCTCTTCTATCTCTAGTCTTTTTTTTAATTTCTTTTTTTTCCTTTTTCGTTTTTTTCTTTCTATTTTCATTTTTTTCTTTTCACTTCTTTCTCTCTCTTCTATTTCTATCTTCTACTTCTCTTTCTTTTTTATTTTCTTTTTCATTTTTTTTCTTTTTCTATTTTCATTTTTTTTAAATTTTGTTTTTTTTGGTTTCTTTCTTTTCGTTTTTTTTTTTACTCTTATATCTAGCTTCTATTTCTCTTTCTTTTTTTTTTCTTTTTCGTTTTGTTTTCTTTTTCATTTTTTATGGTCCTATTATATATTTTTTGTATTTTCAAAAATATGGCTACGTCGAGCACAGATCATAGATGATAATGAAAATACCACAATCGTTTATTGTATTTGTATATGTACCATCATAAATGTATTCGTTGATACAATTGTATTTGTATTTTATAATTCACACTTGTATTTGTATGTATTTTATAGTTCACACTTGTATTTGTATTTTATTGTTTGCACCATCATTTGTATTTTATACAATTCGCACTTGTATTTTAAAGAATTATTTTGTATTTGTAATTTATAGTTGACTGCACATTGTATTTGTATTTTGTCGTTTTATCTTGTTTGTATTTGTATTTGTATTCTATTTTCGTCGATATACTTGTATATTTTAAAGAACTATTTTGTATTTGTATTTTTAAGTTGACCACAAATACAACATTTGTTTGTATTTGAATTTGTAGTTGACTTCATCATTTTTATTTTTCAAACAAGTGAAAAAGAATTGTTATTTTTCTTTCTATGAACACTTGTATTTATATTCATTGATACGAATTGTACTTTATTGATACAAATTGAACAATACAAATGATAAATTGTACAAATACAAATGTTTCATTTGTATCAAATGGAGTACATGTTTATACAACTTGAACCATATGTATACAAATGATACTTATTTATATACAAATATAAATGATAAATTTGACATACAAATACTAACGATACCTTTGTATTAAATGATACATTACAAATTTATATATTTAGACTCAAGAAAAAACAATTAATACATAATCTTGTTTTTATACAAATATAAATGATAAATTATACATATTCATGGCTAAACTATTCAAATATAAATAATAAATCTATTTAAAATATATAGTTTGATACAAATTAATATAATATATAAAAAACATATACATATAAAATATAACAAAAAAAAGGACGAGAAAAAAATTACAAAATAAAATGAAAAAGAAAAAAATAAAATACAAAAAAAATGCAAAGAAAAAAAGAAACAGTAAAAAAATATATGAAAAAACGAAGGAAAAAAAGAAGAGAAAGAAAAATAGAAAAAGATTTATACAAAAAAAAAATGCAAAGAAAAAAAGAAGCAGTAAAAAAACCAAAAAAGAAAAAAAAAATGAAGGAAAAAACTGAAAAAGAAAAAAAAAATAGAAAAATATATTTTTTAGTTTTGAAACTCATTAAAAAAAGCTTCCTATTTTTAGAAATAGAATCTTCAATTAATCTTTAATTAATTGGGTGAACGTGATAAAGAGTGTGAATGCACTCTTTTAGGTGCGTAAATTATTATATATTTCTTTTAAAAAGACTTCTAAGTGAGGTGTTTAATATTTTTAACTGTTAGCTATCTTTTTTTTTTTTAAAGTAACGTTGCTGGTTGAAAAAAATAAATAAAAAATAACTGTTAGCTGTCACATACACATATGCATGATTTATTTCTTCTTTTGTATTTCTTGTTTGTTGTTTCTTCATAATATATGCATTCCATATTTTATCTCAATCTCAACTTTGTACCTCTTTTTATTTCTTCTTTAGATCCAATATAGGGATTTTTTTTTTAATTGTGTCTTTTTTCCCAGCGAAATCTATAACGGTAGTTTGGCTGAAACTCTATTTGTTTTTAGCCAAATAAAGAAAATAATCAAAATAGTAAAGTTTTAATCGTGTATTTTTAAAATTCTTAATTAGATGCAATAACTATTTCTGCAACCATATATTATTTGGGGCCACATCTATAAAAAACAATTGGCCTTACCTTTTTTCTAAAAGGGTAGAGCTAGCTGATTTTTTTTTTTTTTTGGCCAAACTAATGGAGTTCACTTGAGGAATCGGCCTAACATCTTTTCAATTAAAATTCCAATAAAAGACAAGACTATTATTTATCCAAATTAAATTTTTTTATCTAAAATAATCGAGTTGCAACTTTTTGGTTTATTCTTGAATGTCAAAAACTTCAAATTAAATATCAAGTGCACTTATCTCTCTTTGAAATTCTGAATACGTCTCTGCATATAGCATGTCAAATAACAAATTAACAATGGTTTATATTATAACCACACCAGAATGGTGAACTGTTCAATAGTGATTAGAAAATCTTACCAACAGTATAACTGCTGTTGAGCACGGCGCCAACGGTACCCCAATCTCCTTCATGCAAATCGATAGTTTGAATAATTTGTGGTGCTACATTTGGAATTTGGTGTTGTTTGTGTCTAAACATTTCATGAAACAAATCCTTACAACCTTTTTTTTCTGTTTGTGATGTCAACTTTCCTTTAAAACCCATCTCTTTTTTTGATCACTTATTTTTTTTGTAATATATTACATATATATAGAAATAACACTGCTGTTGGGAAATTTTGATGGATAAAGAATCACAAAAGAAAGTCCTTATATAGTTGCACTTTGGGGATTGTCAACCCCCTACAATTCTTTGCCAGCATAATTACAATTATTTTCTCCAAATGGTGTAGTCATATAATAGTGACAATTGACAACTTAGATTTATTGAAACGTGGTTTCTTAGTTTAGCAATAAATATGATGGCTATGACAATTGTGTTATTTTATTAGCAAACTAAATGTATATAATTAAAGCTCAAACGTCTTCTCAGACATAGGAATCTATAATTTTTTTTGGCTTTTTTAGTGTAAATTTCACCTGATCACTGAAGTTTTAATTTATAAAAAATATAACCCCAAAAATGTAGCATAGGACGTGAGCATATTTCAGTATCAATTGTTCAAAGAGAAATGGGTGAAAAATACACCTTAAGTATTCAAAATAGGTAAATTTTATCATCCGTTACGTTTTTGACTCAAAAGGCTCTTGTCATTAGTCAACTGGCTCAAAAATGCTCTCTAACTAGTCAAATAGCTCAAAAATACCCTTTCTACTAATAGTTACTCTAAAGTAAGGCAAAATGGGCCAATTTTTGGAGGCAAGAACTCGCTAGGAGCGAAAGAAATAGTGGGAATTCGACTTAGAATTTCACTTTCTTCAATTCTTTTACTTGTTTGTTATGGAATTCTATGCTATGTTCTAAAATGATATTATGAATAGCAAAGTTTCATCTCTTGGATTTTGATGGATCTTATTTGTATGATAAATTCTTGTTATGTTTTTATATAATTGAGTCTTTGAATTTCTCTTAATGTCAACTAAGTGCTTATTTGAGTTGATTGAATGACCATATTATGTATTGCTCGAGAGAGTATGAAAATTTAGGTATTGTTGAAAAAGGTCATTCCCAAGGTATATGAGAGATCAATATGATGAGTTTAAAAGTTGGATTTGAATGGGACAAAACTAGATTAGGAACAAGTGGCACCGACAACAAGTCCAGCACGGAGTCTCAACGAAACAAGAACGCAGAATCTCGAGTGGTCTATTTTGAGATAACGATGGTAGAGATTTCATCTCATACAGGATAAGGACCAAGGTGTCATCGCCCATCATGATATGGGACAAATAGGCGAAAAAAGAGTGTCAGGCTGCTCAGGTGCGCGGACGAGCTCGTACGGATCTGAGTTATGTAGGAACATTACCTGGCGCCTTCCAACGGATTAAATGCATGAAACAAGGACATAGGCTTTAGTACTTTAGGGCTCTAGTGGTATTTTCTTATTGGCGAAGGCCTTAACGCTTTAGCCTATAAATAGTCGACTCTCTTCATTTGTAAAGCGATCCTGACTCTGATTCTCTCAAGCAATATATTAGTAATATACTATTTTCTTGGGCTCCTCGCATTTTCTTTGTTTGCATCTTGTCTTGAATTCAGTAGTTATCTAAGTAGCAAATCTCAGAGCCGGAGGCCAGATCTCGGGCTTGCTCACATTCACCTCGGATACACCTAGATTTGTTATCTTTTCCTTATTTAGATTATTTACGTTATACTTTATCTATTTTCATCATTTACTAATAACCAAACTGGTAGTAAATCAGACCTAAAACAAAGTTAATCGAAACACATGTTCTTGACCCCCTACATATTTAACAATACTAATTTTAAGGTAAACGGTTTGGCGCCCACAGTGGGGTCAGGGTAACTAGGTGGGTTTAATTTTGTTTTCTCTTGCTAGCTTAGTTGTGGTTTATTTTGCAGAAAACGGGATATGGCTAACACCGAAGATCGAATCGTGGATCCAGTAGTCGATAACGCCTTGACAGAGGATGCGGCAAGAACTTTGCTTACTGGCTTGACGAATTCTAATGGGTAGGACCTGCTTCATAAATGTGGACACGATTAACATGAATACACAAAAGAGGGTTCGTAGGCCTCTCATCGAAGTAGAGAAATGTATGGTTGGCATGGAAGGTCTCCAAAAGGTCCTCAAAGGCTTTGTAGACTCCCAAAAGGATTTGGTGGCTAGGATAAAGGCTCAGGATAGGATAATAGATGAGCTCTAGGATAATTTGGTCCAAGTTACTCAAAACGCCTTGAGGGGAAACGTGCAGGACACCTTCTATTATTTGGAACTTGACAAAAAATTGGAG
Source organism: Capsicum rhomboideum (assembly GCA_031232105.1). Lineage (NCBI taxonomy): Eukaryota > Viridiplantae > Streptophyta > Magnoliopsida > Solanales > Solanaceae > Capsicum > Capsicum rhomboideum. The sequence continues at coordinate 119,095,135 of CP124711.1, forward strand.
GAGCGCATAGTTGCAGAGATCGAAGACAAGATCGAAGCCCCTACGTCGATGATAGTAACAATGATGGAGCTGTTGAGGATGAGATGAAGTCTCAGTATGTAGAACTGTAGTATCGCATGAATTGCAACTCGGGGGAAACACCTGTCATAAAATGGCCAGACTTGAAGAGCTATGCCATAGTACCCTATATGGCTAGCACGTGACTAAACCAATCTCGAAGAGGTTTAAAATGCATGATATTCCCAAGTACAATGGGAATTCAGATCCTCATGAGCATTTGTTTTTGTTCACCACAGCCGTAAATGATAATGACCTGATGAAGGAGGAAGCCAATCCACTCTATCATAAGTGATGGTTCGTAAGATTCCACCACTATAGCAAAATACCTGATTCGGTACCAGGTCCTTATATGAGGATATTGAAGAACAATAAGAACACAAAGAGAAATTACAGAAAAGAAAATAACAAGAGATATTTACGTGAAAACCTCCTTTCTCCAGAGAGTAAAACCGCGACCTACCCTAGTAGGATTTCACCAATCTCTCCACTAATCACCAAGCAACAAAATGATTACAACCCTTATGCAATCTAGGAATTAAACTCTTAATTCCTACCGACTAGCAATAACTCTATTGCTACACACACTCACAATAACTCTACTGTGAGAACTCCATTCGCTAACTCTAGCTAGAAAACAACTCAATAAGAATTCAATCACAAAATTACTCACTAGAATCTCCAAGATGAGACGTGAGTTTACAGTTGTAAGATCAATACAAAAACTCAATCAACCTAAAAATAATAATATATTTCACTTTGAGCAAAGAGTTTCTAAATTGTTGAATCTTGCATTATCAGCTGCAGTGAGGATTTTGCTTGAGAGAATACTTTTTTGGATATTTGCAAAAGCTTGAACTTCTCTCTTCAAGAATAATGAATATATATATGATGAGCATTGGGATATAAGCTTCCTCATTGGTGGATGATGAAGAAGGACCACTAAGAATTTGTCCTACTAATGTGATGACACTATCTAGAGAGTACTGGACAACTGGCATATAAGACAAATGCGTGCAACTACAAAACTACACACAAGGACACCAACTGATGTAACTGGTCCTTTCACTAGGTTAGGCAATCATCAAAACATGAATCTGAATCACAATTAGATAGGTATGAACCAGGTTCGGTGATGAAGTTTGTCAATCATCAAAATGTAGCATTCTAACAATAAGCTTTTGCCATATCAAGCTTTATTACCACATTACCAGGCTTACCTCTCAACTTGATATAATAAATAATTTCTTGAGCAAGTAGGACATCAATAATGCTTCTTCCTTTGACAAAGCCAGATTGGTCTTGTGAGATAAGCTTGGGCAGAAAACCTTCAATTCTATTATGTATCACCCTTGAGATGATTTTGTTCATAGAATTGCTTAAGCTAATAGGCCTCATATCAGAGAAAGATTGCACTACTTCTTTCTTGGGTAATATAACAAGATTAGTGTGAGTAATAAACTCGGGAAGAATACACCCTTCAAAAAATACCACAACTAACATAGTGATGTCCTTACCCATAATATCCCAAAAATACTGATAAAAAAATACTAGTGAATCCATCAGGGCTACTAGCACTATCACCATTAAGTTAAAACACAATCTTTTTGACTTCTTCTTCAGTAGGAACTGCATTCAACTTATTATTTTCTTCCTCTGTAACCAGTGTTGGAGCTAGATTGAGTAAAGAAATCTCATCTGATCCTGAATTCTTGAAAATTACTCTTGAAAATGGAAATTACCTCTGCTGCTACGTTCTTATCACCCTCATCCCATGAACCATCATTTCTGATAATTCTATTAATAGCCAATCTTTTCCTTCTTCGATTCACCAAACTGTGGAAAAATCTAGTGTTCCTATCACCTTCATAAAACCATTGAATCCTAGATTTTTGTCTCTAATATTCTTCTTCATAGTGGAGGTATTGTGTTAATTCTACTTGTGCTTGTTGAAGAGCAACCATGTTTGCAGCAGTTGGGAATTCCTCAAAAAGATCTTTCTTTATTCTTACAATATCTTCTCTAGTCACCAATTGTTTGAATATATCAACAAACTTCTCCTTGTCTTCTTCTTCTTCTTCTTCTTCTTCTTCTTCTTCTGCTTTAAATAAATGAAAATATCACTTGAATCTTCTAATTCCCAACTACTTCTTACCATATTTTTGAAATTAGCTCTTTCTACCCAAAACTTGAGAAATCTTAAAGGTTTAATATAAGTTTGAGCTTGACTTCCACAGGACAACAAAAAGGTGCATGATCAGACCCGTTCTTGCCAAATGTTCCACTTTTACGCATCCAAAAGACCCCAGAAAAGCTCGATTAAATAATAGTTTGTCTAATCTTTTGAAAATACATTCTCTATCTGCCCTTCCATTCCACCAAGTGAATGGGCTCCCTTTGAAATTAATATCAAATAACTCACAAGAGTTGGTATAAAAGGAAAAATCCTCATATTCATGAGGATATACAGGAAGGTTCCTATATTCTCTTCTGCATTCATAATAACAATAAAATCTCTATCAACTAGCCAAGGGAGTCTTATATTATTGCTCAAGACATAGATATCATCCCATAAACTCAATTTTTCCAAAGCTGGACAGTTAACATAAATAATTATAGTGATAATGTATTTACCAGAGTCAAAGAAATGTCAATTGAAGAGACATTTGTTGATCAATGTCATCCAAAACCTCTACATTAATCCCATCCTAAATAAAGATCCAAAAATACTACATGCCAATTCTGTTCTTATACTTCTATAATTGTCTTACATTTTGAAAAGTCTCAATCAAACCAATGAGTAAACATTTATGGTGTATGTGAAACTTCTGAACTTTGTGGAAAGAATGTTGAGTTTTCACAGACCTAATAATCCATACTAATGCTTTTTGACTCATTTAAAACTGGATTTGGCACTTCACTTTGGGACTACCCTTATGGACTCGCTGCCTCTATGTTTGCTATTTGATTTATTCCTTTTTGCATGTGATTGGTGATAGACCAGCTTGCTAACTTGACTTTTGTTTTGCTGATTAAACTCTTCATCTTGGTCTTCTATATTCCTGCCCTCATCTTTAGAATCTATTCGCTGCTCTATTATATTTTTACACTGATGAGACATTATATCATGCAGATTGTTTTATAGGAGATTCATGTTGCAAAGCTAAATCTACCTGTGGTTCTGGAGTAGCCACCAAATCACCTACTGAAGCATGATTTATAGAAAGCTCAGTTTGTTCAGCTGGAAATATTCCCACTTCAGTTCTACCATCCATCACCAAATCCACTCCAGCTGAATTATCTACTTGCAGTGGTTCATGGTAGCGTTCTACTGCCAAAGACTTCTTTCTATCTGGTTCACTTTCTAAATCCTGATAATTACAATATTTGAGGAGACATTCTCAGTCTTGTCATTTTTATCTCCTCCTTCCTAGTGTGTATTGTCATCATTACTACTCTCATTTATCTTGTACATGTCATTATCTTTGACCATAATGACTGTGTCATTGATGCTATCACTATTGTTGATCAGCTCTTGTTTTCTTATTTTTATTAACTCATCATGTTGCTGTGGATGCATTTAGTATTCTATATTAGTATTTGTGACAACTGATTCTGCAATGGTTGTGTTATCTTGATGCTTTTGCTGTGTCGATTTATTATGCATTGATGTGGACTGTTCATTTTTGTTATTTTTTTTCATCATACCATCTATCAACATCATACCTTGCTCACTATCACCTTGGCCCTTAGAATATTATTACTTTCTTCAGTTAGCACTTCAAAAGCATTTCTTGTGGCAATTCCTTTCCCATTAGGAGATATACTGGTGGCAGTGTCACTTAAAAACTTGTCAGAATCCTTCTCTAGTATGAATCTTCTGTTAGTTGGGTTCTATCTCTTCTCATTGCCTCTTTGAAAATGTCTATTCTTATCATGAACCACATGATGGACTCCGTCCTCCCTGTTGCCCTCATGGTTGTGGATATTAGTTTGTTCAACTCTGGATGTAAACTTCTACATTCTACTTCATTGTTCCTTGAAGTTTGAAATTCATGCAATACTTTGGTGAAAAGTCATATTGGATCTTAATACACTTCACCCTTGCTTCCATGTTATCCCCACTCATAACTTCTATTTCACTTCGCTCAGACAACTTTGCTGCTAAATCCACCTGTACTTTGACTGTTGCACAACTTGGCCTTTTCTTATTTATAATATCCATGTCAAGATGTAGTGGCTTGACTACTACCAAGGCAAGGGAAAACAAAGATTCCTTGACAAAAAAAATAGTTAACAAATCAGGAAAAGATATCCAAGCCATTGCTTGTGTGGTCTCCTCCTCTGGCTTGAATTTTGTATCATAAATTAATGGTCTCATTTTATAGGATAATCCATATTTTTATATTATGTAGTAGACATTCTTGGCCATTATATTCACAAAGTTTTCCATATGACTAAGATCCTCCAATTACATTGTTTAGGTATTCAAATTCTAAGATCCTCCAATTTCGGCCACCCATATGAAAATTTTCCAATAACAACAAATTTTAGATTCTCTATTATATTTATTTTGTTCACCTCCTCCTCCATCCAAGAGACTCTAGGTACCCCATCAACGAAAATAACTTCTTTAATCGGGATGGGATCCATCTAAACTCCTTTGGTCTGATAAGGAGTATTGAAAGTAATTGGCTTCATCAAATCAACATATTTGATTTTATCGAATGATTTCTCATCTGAGATAGTAACATTATTTATGGTGGTGGCTCATCAGTAAAATAGGATGGGTAGGCAAATTTTTAGGGTTTTTGTAACACCCCGTAGATTTCCGAATCAAATTGATTCCCATGAGATACATGGAATTAATTAAACATGCATGAGAGCTTTGAGGAATTACACTTAAAAGTGTTGGGCCAAATTAATATATGCAAAAGGGCTTAATTTAAGCCCAAATGCATGGCCCAACAAGAAGGAAAAAGATCCATTCTTCCATTTTTGACCCATTCAACATAAATAATTGGATAAGAAGAGACTTGAGGGCCTATATAAGCATGAGAAAATCAGATTTTTATTCATTTTGGACACCCATGCTTTTCTAGAATTTTCTACAACACTTTTCTCTCAACACAAACCCTAGGCCTTCATCCCTTTTGGCCAAGATCAACTCCTTTCAAGCCTTGGTAAGTGTTTATGCTTATGATTTAATATATTATGTGCATGAGAGGGTGATTATATGATGTTGGTTATGTTGGTGATGTATTGAGAATTCACTATGTGTGTAAGGTGACATGTTTGCTAAATCGGGGGATGATTTTTGTCTTGTAACCTTGAACATGGGCTTGTGATCTTGAAGGAAATGAATTTGATGGGTTCAATATTGATATGTGAGATGTGATTACAGTCTTGACTTGTTTTATTCTTATGTACAATGGTTGGAATTTTTATTGCAAAAGTTAGCATGGAAATGATGGCGTAATGTAAGGAAAACGTCGTATTGGTGTTGTTTTTGTGTGTTGAAAAACCATGGATGTCCATTGATTTTTAAGATGATCAATCATATGTTAAAATAAGTTTGGTTATGATTATGGACCATTCATGGCATTAAAAGACCCAAAAAATGACATTTCGAACCAAAACGGGCATCTGCCCCCGCAAATGCCAACGCAGATGGCACTGGCTGCTGCCAAGGTCCATCTGCGTGCACAAGTGGATGACCTGCGGGCACAGGTGCCAACGCAGGTCAGCCCATAATTTCGTTTTGGTTGTTTTCGTATCCCGTTGATCCCCCGAAGCCCCCGTACCCTCTATGGATATAATTAGTAACTTGTGATGTTGTTTTAATGACTTGAAAGCATCGTATGAAGGCATGATGGACTGTATTAAGTATGGATTATTGTTCATATGTTTTTATGAGACATATTGGTAGGAGTAATTGTGACGGAATGTTAATAAGGAAGCATAAAGGGTAGAATGATGTGAAATGTTATTGATATGTGATATTTTGGTTAATGTGTGGAGTGTTATGATGTTGTTGGTATGATAATACAATGGATTGTACTGTGAAGGATGAAATGATGCTATGTAGCAGTCACATAACTCATTGTGACACCTATACGTTTGTAAGGGAGTTGGTTGTTAACATGAATTTTGTTGTGAACTTGGATTGTAGAGTGAAACATAAAGAGGAAGCTGGACTATTGCATGCCCATTTAAGATTGTAGAATCGTATTGAGAATACAAGGTATGTAAGGTTACTCTTTTCGTATCCTTCTGCAACATGTTGTTTATATTGACATTGGGGTTGTTCTATTTCTCTAAAGGTTGTGAAGTACATCAATTCAGGTTGACATATATTGTTATCCATATATGTCCTATTCTTAGATGAGCTATGATTTACTTATCTCTTATCCGTTGACTATTCATTGACTGAAGTCCCAAGGATGTCATAATGTTGTGAGTCTTAAAAGGACTACCTCAAGAGAGAGTAAGGTATAACGAGAATCTATTAATGCTTGTTTAGCATGTCCAACCATGTCATGATTCCAAAGTCTCATAGTTTGATGATTGTTCTTGCACCAATCTTTCATAAGTAGAAGTACCAATCTTATAAGCGCAATAAAGGAAGTAATATGTGAGCTAGTTTAACCATCCCTCATAAGTTAAGGTATTGATGTCATGACGTAGAGAAGTGAGGTAACATATATAGGTGTGCTTCAAATAGTGTTTTGATCCTCAATTTGTAAATTCTCAATAGATGAAGTATGTATCTCTCTCTCATAAGAAGAGGTGTGCTAGTGATCTCATGAAGTGAAGGGGTGAAGTGAAATATGTATATATAAGTGTGTGCCTTAATGTCATGATCCTTAATGTGTCATTTTCATAACCTGGTAACAATCCCAATATTATGCTATGTTAGGTAGAGTCCCGGTATTATGTACTTACTTACATAAGATCTCATAAGAAGTAGCAAAAGTGTTAATCTCTTGGAAGTAGAGAACAAGGTAAAGTATATATGTGTGTTTCCAATAGCATTGTGATCCTCAATATATCATAAAAGTGTATATATATTCTGATTCTAAGTTTCGAGAATGTTATGTTGTAAAGTCTAGTAATGTTATGTTATGCTTGTACCAATCTGGTAAAAGTTGAGGTATGATGATGAGTTTATCCATGGGGTGAAATGAACACCTGCATGATGGTCCTCTATATATTATCCATGGGGTGAAATGAACACCTGCATGATGGTCCTCTATATATTATCCATGGGGTGAAATGAACACCTGCATGATGGTCCTCTATATATTATCCATGGGGTGAAATGAACACCTGCATGATGGTTCTCTATATATTATCCATGGGGTGAAACGAACACCTGCATGATGGTTCTCCATATATTATCCATGGGGTACAATGTACACCTGCATGATGGGTCTATGAAATTCCCACTGATCAGTTTGGCCTGGGCAGTGTGTGATTGATACGTGATTAAGTGAAGTAAGGTAAGGTAGAGAAGCAAGTAGAGTGGATGTATGATACCCTACCCAGAGAGTGGATGTGTGTGGATGAATGTTATTCTTTTGTAATTTACTAACCAAGTAGTAGAACAATTGTGGTAATGAACCTAGAAGCAAGAAAGAATTTCTTGCATAGAGATGAGTCTCATGAATAGAAGGGAAGAGTCTCTTAAGTATAGATGTATATGAAAGATAATCTATGAGTAGTAAGGATATAACATGAATGTCCTAAAATGTTCATAACGAAAGCAATATATACGTTTCCAATTAGAATGATGGGTTACCCATATTGAATAATCTCTCATGTTTATTTCATTGACATTCTCATGTATGATGTATTTTCTCTAACCTTACATACTCAGTACTTTCTTCGTACTGACCCCTCTCGGGGGACTTACCTCACATGTTGCAGGTACAGGCACTAGTAGATTTGTAAAAAGACCGTAAGTTGACAGTTAGTTGCGGATCTTTGGTGAGCCCCAGTTGCTTCGGGACTTATCACAGTTGTGCATATTGGTTTGATATTGTATCTGAGTATGGAGCGGGATGTTGTCCCGACTCTAGGTTTGTCATAGTCACGTATCTGTAGAGGCTTTGTAGACTTATGTGGGTATATGAATGTAAGATATGTACATTCAGTTCAACGTAATGGCTCCAATGGCCAAGTTTTGTATATAAATATATGGCATATGTTTCCATGTCTATGATTTACATATAGTGGCATAAAGAAGAATAAGCTTTATACGCAGTTATACATACGAGTGTTCACAAGCAAAGATTGGTTCTCTCGAGCCATATCGGCTTCGGGTGCCAATCACGCCTCGATGGGAGTTGGGGTGTGACAAAAGTGGTATCAGAGTAGTTCGTTCTAAGGGTGTCTACAAAGCCGTGTCTTAGTAGAGTCTTACTTATCGATGTGTTGCGCGCCATATTTATAAGTAGGAGGCTACGGGAAATTTAGGAGTTGTTTAATTTCTTCATTTCTAGATCCTGCAGTAGAGCCAATGTTGTAAGTAAAATCATATCTGATCATTGACGTTGGTTTTCCTTTGTATAGTCAAATGCCGATGACAAGACAAGATAAGGGCAAAGGTAAGGGGGTAGACATGCTCGCGAGAGAAGGAATGAGTAAATCACCACCAGACCCAGCTAAACAATATGGGGTTGACATTGAGTCCCCAGAATCACCTGTTAATGTTATGAAGCAAGAGTTACAGGAATTGAAAAATGCAGTGCATATGTTGACTCAAATAGTGGCTGCACAAACTCAGGGACGAGCTGGTCCAATGATAAATGATGATGGTGCGACTAGGATAGCTAGTCGACGGATACAGGATTTCCTAAAATTGGATCCTCCCACATTTAACAGATCAGATCTTAATGAAGATCCGCAAGACTTTATAGATCAAGTTCAAAGAGCATTAGAAGTGATGCATGTAACAGGTGTAGAAATAGTTGAATTGGCAGCTTATAGACTGAAGGGTGAGGCCATATTATGGTATGAGGACTGGAAAAGATCAAGGGGTATTGATGTACTCCCAGCTGGTTGGGAAGACTTTAACACAACCTTTCTTGATCATTACCTCCCATATGAGGTTCGAAAGGCACGTACAGACCAGTTTCTGCATTTACGTTAAGGGAACATGAGTGTTCGGGAATATAGTCTTCGGTTCAATTCCTTGGCCCGATATGCTCCAAATGTGGTGGCTACAATGGCCGATAGAGTTCATCGATATGTAGACAGATTGGAACCATATTTGGTACGAGACTGCACTATTGCTGCCCTAAATCGGGATATGGATATAGCTAGAATACAGGCCTTTGTGCAAAAAATTGAAGATCAGAGGAGACAGAGAAGAACACAAGGGTTTGAAGAAGGGCCATCCAAGAGGGCTAGATCCACAGGATAGTCTATGGCGTCCCAAGCAGAGTTTAGGCCTCGAAGTTTTAATAGACAGCCTAGGCCTTTATTTTCTCATTTCCCTGCAGGAACTCCCTCTCACTTTCGAGGGTCTAGAGGTTTAAATCAAGCAGGGCAAAGTTGCGGGGATCACGGTTCAGGTTCACAAAAGACAGGATCTTTTCGCCCACTGTGTCAGTATTGTAGACGATTTCATTCAGGTGAATGCCGGCGGGGGACTACTAGTTGTTATTGGTGTGGCATAGAGGGGCACTTAATAAGAGAATGCCCACAAAGGGGTGCGAGTAGTGTAGTACGACCTACAGGATCAGCCGCTGTATCATCAACATCGGTTCCTTTCCCAGGAAGAGGCGTTCAGCCTATTGGTCGTGGTAGAGATATGAGAGGAGTAGTGGATCGGCAGAATGAGGAAACATCTCCTTATGACGGTACAGGTACCTTACCATATTTTTGCATGATGTATATATATTGATTGATCCAAGCTTTACCTTCTTATATGCTACTCCATCGATTACTTTCCACCTGTTGGTGAAGTTATTAGAGTTACAGACACATATAGTCGTGGTATAGTAGATGTTGGTGGTTATAGATGATTAAGTACTCTTAAGAGTGTTCCTAATGAATGGGATAATGGGATTTGGAAAGAAAGGGCAAAATGGCCCTATGCTATGTGACATGTGAAATTGCCGGAGGTGCATAAAGAGTCCTATTTCATATTATTCCCATTGAAAATATTCACATAACAGAGGATTTCACTAGGATATTCATTTCAAATGAAGGAAAACATCACAAAGGGGGATGGGGCAAGAATAAGCAAGTATATATGCGAGTATATGCATGGGGATACTCATATAGAAGTGCATTTGTTGCACATGAGACGATGATGTCAACATTCGAGGACGAATGTTCCCAAGGGGGGGAGAATGTAACACCCCGTAGATTTCCGAATCAAATTGATTCCCGTGAGATACATGAAATTAATTAAACATGCATGAGAGTTTTGAGGAATTACACTTAAAAGTGTTGGGCCAAATTAATATATGCAAAAGGGCTTAATTTAAGCCCAAATGCATGGCCCAACAAGAAGGAAAAAGATCCATTCTTCCATATTTGACCCATTCAACATAAATAATTGGATAAGAAGATACTTGAGGGCCTATATAAGCATGAGAAAATCAGATTTTTATTCATTTTGGACACCCATGCTTTTCTAGAATTTTCTGCAACACTTTTCTCTCAACACAAACCCTAGGCCTTCATCCCTTTTGGCCAAGATCAACTCCTTTCAAGCCTTGGTAAGTGTTTATGCTTATGATTTAATATATTATGTGCATGAGAGAGTGATTATATGATGTTGGTTATGTTGGTGATGTATTGAGAATTCACTATGTGTGTAAGGTGACATGTTTGCTAAATCGGGGGATGATTTTTGTCTTGTAACCTTGAACATGGGCTTGTGATCTTGAAGGAAATGAATTTGATGGGTTCAATATTGATATGTGAGATGAGATTACAGTCTTGACTTGTTTTATTCTCGTGTACAATGGTTGGAATTTTTATTGCAAAAGTTAGCATGGAAATGATGGCGTAATTAAGGAAAACATTGTTTTGGTGTTGTTTTTGTGTGTTGAAAAACCATGGCTGTTCATTGATGTTTAAGATGATCAATCATATGTTAAAATAAGTTTGGTTATGATCATGGACCATTCATGGCATTAAAAGACCCAAAAAATGACATTTCGGACCAAAACGGGCATCCGCCCCCGCAGACGGAGGCATCTGCGGGCGCAGATGCCAATGCAGATGGCACTGACTGCTGCCAAGGTCCATCTGCGTGCGCAGGTGGCTGACCTGTGGGCGCAGGTGCCAACGCAGGTCAGCCCAGAATTTCGTTTTGGTTGTTTTTGTATCCCGTTGATCCCCCGAAGCCCCCGTACCCTCTATGGATATAATTAGTAACTTGTGATGTTTTTTTAATGACTTGAAAGCATCGTATGAAGGAATGATGGACTGTATTATGTATGGATTATTGTTCATATGTTTTTATGAGACATATTGGTAGGAGTAATTGTGACGGAATTTTAATAAGGAAGCATAAAGGGTAGAATGATGTGAAATGTTATTGATATGTGATATTTTGGTTAATGTGTGGAGTGTTATGATGTTGTTGGTATGATAATACAATGGATTGTACTGTGAAGGATGAAATGATGCTATGTAGCAGTCACATAACTCATTGTGACACCTATACGTTTGTAAGGGAGTTGGAATTTAACATGAATTTTGTTGTGAACTTGGATTGTAGAGTGAAACATAAAGAGGAAGCCGGACTATTGTATGCCCATTTAAGATTGTAGAATCGTATTGAGAATACAAGGTATGTAAGGTTACTCTTTTCGTATCCTTCTGCAACATGTTGTTTATATTGACATTGGGGTTGTTCTATTTCTCTAAAGGTTGTGAAGTACATCAATTCAGGTTGACATATATTGTTATCCATATATGTCCTATTCTTAGATGAGCTATGATTTACTTATCTCTTATCCGTTGACTATTCATTGACTGAAGTCCCAAGGATGTCATAATGTTGTGAGTCTTAAAAGGACTACCTCAAGAGAGAGTAAGGTATAACGAGAATCTATTAATGCTTGTTTAGCATGTCCAACCATGTCATGATTCCAAAGTCTCATAGTTTGATGATTGTTCTTGCACCAATCTTTCATAAATAGAAGTACCAATCTTATAAGCGCAATAAAGGAAGTAATATGTGAGCTAGTTTAACCATCCCTCATAAGTTAAGGTATTGATATCATGACGTAGATAAGTGAGGTAATATATATAGGTGTGCTTCAAATAGTGTTTTGATCCTCAATATGTAAATTCTCAATAGATGAAGTATGTATCTCTCTCTCATAAGAAGAGGTGTGCTAGTGATCTCATGAAGTGAAGGGGTGAAGTGAAATGTGTATATATAAGTGTGTGCCTTAATGTCATGATCCTTAATGTGTCATTTTCATAACCTGGTAACAATCCCAATATTATGCTATGTTAGGTAGAGTCCCGGTATTATGTACTTACTTACATAAGATCTCATAAGAAGTAGCAAAAGTGTTAATCTCTTGGAAGTAGAGAACAAGGTAAAGTATATATGTGTGTTTCCAATAGCATTGTGATCCTCAATATATCATAAAAGTGTATATATATTCTGATTCCAAGTTCCGAGAATGTTATGTTGTAAAGTCTAGTAATGTTATGTTATGCTTGTACCAATCTGGTAAAAGTTGAGGTATGATGATGAGTTTATCCATGGGGTGAAATGAACACCTGCATGATGGTCCTCTATATATTATCCATGGGGTGAAATGAACACCTGCATGATGGTCCTCTATATATTATCCATGGGGTGAAATGAACACCTGTATGATGGTCCTCTATATATTATCCATGGGGTGAAATGAACACCTGCATGATGGTTCTCTATATATTATCCATGGGGTGAAACGAAAACCTGCATGATGGTTCTCCATATATTATCCATGGGGTGCAATGTACACCTGCATGATGGGTCTATGAAATTCCCACTGATCAGTTCGGCCTGGGCAGTGTGTGATTGATACGTGATTAAGTGAAGTAAGGTAAGGTAGAGAAGCAGGTAGAGTGGATGTATGATACCCTAGCCAGAGAGTGGATGTGTCTGGATGAATGTTATTCTTTTGTAATTTACTAACCAAGTAGTAGAACAATAGTGGTAATGAACCTAGAAGCAAGAAAGAATTTCTTGCATAGAGATGAGTCTCATGAATAGAAGGGAAGAGTCTCTTGAGTATAGATGTATATGAAAGATATTCTATGAATAGTAAGGATATATCATGAATGTCCTAAAATTTTCATAATGAAAGCAATATATACGTTTCCAATTATAATGATGGGTTACCCATATTGAATAATCTCTCATGTTTATTTCATTGACATTCTCATGTATGATGTATTTTCTCTAACCTTACATACTCAGTACTTTCTTTGTACTGACCCCTCTCGGGGGACTTACCTTACATGTTGCAAGTACAGGCACTAGTAGATTTGTAAAAAGACCGTAAGTTGACAGTTAGTTGTGGATCTTTGGTGAGCCCAAGTTGCTTCGGGACTTATCACAGTTGTGCATATTGGTTTGATATTGTATCTGAGTATGGAGCGGGATGTTGTCCCGACTCTAGGTTTGTCATAGTCACGTATCTGTAGAGGCTTTGTAGACTTATGTGGGCATATGAATGTAAGATATGTACGTTCAGTTCGACGTAATGGCTCCAACGACCAAGTTTTGTATATAAATGTATGGCATATGTTTCCATGTCTATGATTTACATATAGTGGCATAAAGAAGAATAAGCGTTAAACGCAGTTATACATATGAGTGTTCACAAGCAAAGATTGGTTCTCTCGGGCCATATCGGCTTCGGGTGCCAATCACGCCTCTATGGGAGTTGGGGTGTGATAGTTTTTCAGAGAGTTAGGATGGTAAAGATTTGGGAAATAAGTTGGAGATGTTAAAGAGATAATCTGGCCAGCTACCGAGAGTGGTTGACCAGTGGCCGTAGTGGTGGTTTTTGGTGTGGTTTAGGGGTTGTTAGGGTTTGGCATCTTTCTCTCGTACTAGTGATAGCTGAGTCTTAATTAATCTTTATATTATAGGTTTTGGCTTCCATGGAATGCATAAGTACGATACAATTGAGACACGTTTTTAAAAATTTGAAGTCATAATACTCTATTATACTAGTATATATTGTCAAAGTTGAACAAACTATGGTTACCGATTACCATACCGTCAATACCAAAATGGAACTTCAGAATACCGAACCATATAGAATTAATATGGTATGGTAATGGTTAGTATTTTAAAAATAAAATACTGAAATTACCCTTCCAAAGTTTCAAATATCGTACCATACCATACTATGCCCACCCCTAACAGCTTCACTGGAAGCATAAATTGACGCTGGATACACAGACTAGTGGTCCGATAGAGAAAAACTGAGATGACTTTATCATGCACTCAGTGGGAGGCCCAATTAGGTGGCATTCTTAAAATGATGTGAATCTTAAGTTCCCTATCGAGGAGTGCAAAGTCAAAAATTGACTAAATAGAGATATTTCTCTAAACTGCTATTATCTAAAATAACACGGAGACGTTCAAACTTAGAAGCTCAACACTTAATAATTAAAGGGATATCTCTTTATTCCATGAGGTATAATTGTAATGAACCGTCCTGTCGTTATAGAGTTGTTTAGGGCATAAGTACCAGGTTAGAGTTTTTCATAGGATGAGAATTGATTAAATCTCAAGCTAGGATAGTTTCTGATGAAAATATGGTGTTGAGTGCTTTAGAGATAATTCTTGCTTTGTGATGTAGTATTCGATAGGGGTGGTGTTTATTAATGGATAGTTGAGAGATATAGGATCCCGTAGAAAATTTCATGATGATAAATGGGTTTGTAGAACTCTGGCTATAGAGGTTTCCGCATTGAGATAAATTTGTGTTATCGAAAATCAAGTTTATGTTGTGCAATAGGGGAAATTTGGAACTTCCCCCAAGTTTTCTTATAATGACTGCGGCAGCGGTCGGGCACCGCTGCAGTGAGGCTACTGTGGCGGTCAGTCGACCTTTGTATTGACAGTCAGAGAAAGACTTAAAGCAATGTAGAGGCCACTTGGCCGCTATAGCGGGACAACTGCAGCAATCATAAGGCTGCTCTAGCGGTCATCAAGCAGGTAAATGCCCTCAAATCCAAAAATCAAAGTTTATTTCCCAAAATCTAAAGGGTTTATGCTTAGGCTTGAAAGAGGTGTTTTTTTTGCTATTTTGGGGTAATTTCCATTGTTAAGGTAAGTTTGTTTGTCTCTTCTAACAACATTTAATCAGTTCAATTTGTAGAATCATTACAACGAGAGTTATGGTGAATATCTTGAGTTTAAGCCCTAAGTTCATGATTTGATAGGAAATCCAAAGGGTAAATATAAATTTGCCTAAGATTTATTTTAGGTTGTTAATTAACACTTCCCAGTGTATAATTAACCCCTTTGAACCTAAATTATGTGGATTTAGGGAAATTTTATGGTTGAGAAATCCTTGGCTAAGATTTTAGGCTTTGAAAAGGGTAAACATAGTGGGGTTGAATCCCCAAGGCATATAATTAAAGAGTAAGTGATTAATTACTCTTACATTATTTATGTTTAGAACTTTGAGCATTCTGAGGTGTTGAGGAAGGCCAAGGCTTTGACAAATTAGCTTGTTTGTTAGTTTTTTGAGATATTATATGATTAAAGTTAATTATTTGAGTGTCTTATCATAAAATTGGTTAATGAATTTGGTTAAGTCTTGGGTTAGTTGGTTCTCCCACCGTAGTATTAGTATTGGTTCCACTCACAACCATTTGGGTCGTGCCAAAGTTGGCATCAGAGTCTGAGGATGCCTATGAATTCATAATTGATTGCCACAAGAGACTCTACAAAATGGGAGTGGTTGAGAGATATAAAGTGGGGTTTGTCAATTTTAAGTTTCAGGGAGATGATAAGATATAGTGGAGGGTCTACATAGATTGTAGTGCAGCTGGTTTGCCTCCATTGACATAGACTTAGTTTTATTCGGTCTTTCTAGGGAAGTATGTGCCTCATTCCTTGAAGGACAGGAAAAAGGATGAGTTCACTAATCTTCAGTAGGGGATATTTTAGTTGTGGCCGTAGAGGCCAAATTTCATTTGCTTTCACGCTATTCTTCTTAGTTACTACATACTGAGGAAGTGAGGATTCATCGCTTTCTTAAAGAATTGAACACAGGTCTCCAGATTATTGCTCTTTAGATGACATCTTCCTATAAGTCTTTTCAGGATATGGTTGACTTTGTTAGGAATGTAGAGTGTGTGAAACAAGAAGGTTATTCTAAGATAGCATGAAAGAAGGCATGCAAAGGGGGCAACTACGGTGGTTCATTCTCCAAAGTTCAGAGTTATCAGGGGTACTATGCACGCCTTATCTAGTCAGCTATGTAGGTGTTTGTTGGGGGTCCATCAGGGGATATCCTGTCATATTTAAACTTTGTTGGGTATCTTACTCCATCTTATTCAGCTCAACAATCTATATTGGATCGTAAATATTATGAGTACGGTGGGGATGGTCATATTTGGAGACATTGTCTTATTTTCAAGAGGACTGGTCAGATAGGCCAGCGGCAGGCTCCCAAAGTTCTTGCTCTAGCAGGTAGAGAATGTAAAGGTAATGGTCAAGGCCATCCTCAAGGTGGGCGTGGTGGTCACCAGGTAGGTAGAAGATACAACCAACCCATCAGAGGCGGTGAATAGGCTAATCAAAATGGTACTCATCCCGATAGGGGTAATGTACATGCTGGAGATAAGGCCTATTTCTATGATTTTCTAGGAAGGCCCGAGGTAGGGACATCAGATGCTGTGATCACATGTACTATTCTTGGCTGTGACCAGATGGCTACGATATTATTCAACCTTGGATCTACTTTCTCTTATGTATCTGCTGGTTTTGCTATGGGGTTGGACATAGTGTGTGATTTACTTGATTTTCATGTTCATTTGTGTACCCCTGTTATTGATTTTATGGTAGTTAATAAGCTTATCAATCTTGTTTTGTTATGTTTATGGGGTATAGGATCTAGGCGGATTTAGTGATACTAGACATGGTAGATTTTAACATAATTTTGGGGATGAATTGGTTGTCTCCTTATCATGCTATTTTAGAGTCACACAAAGACAATGACCGTGGCTATGCTGGAGATGGATAAACTTGAGTGGGAGGGTAATTATAGTCTTGCTCTTGTAAAACTTATATTCTTTAGCAGGTGTTAACCTTTCTTAGCATTTCTTTGGGACACTAGTACAGAGGTCCCACCCATTGATTCAGATCCCCTAGTGTGAGTTTCAGAAGGTGTTTCCTACAGATTTTCTTAGCATGCCATCAAACCGTGACATTGATTTCTATATTGATCTAGAACCGATTACCTGTCCCATTTCTATTCCCCCTTATAGGATGGCTCCAACTGAGTTGAGGGAGGTAGAGACTTAGTTGTAGAAATTGCTTGGCAAGGGATATATCCATCTGAGTGCCTCTCCATGGGGCGCTCTTATTTTGTTTATAAAAAAAAAAGGATGGTAGCTTATGTATGTGTATAGACTACAAGCAGTTGAACTAGGTTAAGATTTGTAACAAGTATCCCTTGCCATGTATCGATGATTTGTTTGACCAGTTGCAGGGTGCATTAGTCTTTTCTATGATTGATTTGAGGTCCAGGTATCCTCAGCTAAAGATTTGGCCGATGATATTCTTAAGACTATATTTTGGACCAGGTATGTGCCACTATGAGTTTTTGGTGATGTCTTATGGCCTGACTAATGCCCCCGCTGCTTTCATGGGTTTGATGAATGGGATATTCAAGCCCTACTTGGATTCTTATTTTTTTTTTATTGATGATATTTTGGTTTATTCTAGGAGTGAGGAGGAATATAAGAATCACCCCAGAATTATTTTGGGTTTATTAAATGATAAGAAGATTTATGCAAAGTTTTCTAAGTGTGAATTCTAGTTGGCTTCTGTGTCCTTTTTGGTATATGTGGTTTCGAAGGAAGGAGTGATGGTAGATCCAGAAAAGATTGGGGCAGTTAAGAATTGGGCTAGACCTACTTCGGTGATCGAGGTTCATAGTTTTCTGGGGTTGGTCAGTTATTACTATAGGTTTGTGAAAAGGGTTTGCTTTTATTGCTACTCATCTGAATCGATTAACTCAGAAGGATGTACCTTTCATTTTTTCTGATGAGTATGAAGAGACTTTACAAAGATCAAGACCTTATTGACTACCTCTCCTATTCTTTCTTTGCCAGTGGAAAGGTAAGTCTTTTATTGTTTATTGTGATGCCTCACATTTTGGTTTAGGTGTTGTTTTAGTGCAAGAAAATAATGTTATTACCTATGCTTCAAGGCAATTGAAGGTGCACAAGAAGAATTATCCTACTCATGACTTAGAGTTGGCTGCTATGGTTTTTGCTCTTAAGATATGGAAGCATTACCTATGTGGCATTTGTTGTGCAGTGTTCACTGGCCACCACAACTTACAACACATGTTCATGTAGAGGGATTTGAATTTGAGACAACGTAGGATAAAGTACGGGCATCAGAAGTATGGTGGTAGTCTTAAGAGGATGCCCATTACTAAATGAAAGTGGGAAAGGATAGCCATGGATTTAGTTGTGGGTCTCCCCAAGACTTTGGGGAAGTTTGATTCTATTTGGGTTATTGTCGATAGGCTGACTAAGTCTATGCATTTCATTCCAGTTCAGGTGACTTACAATGCAGCAAAGTTAGATAAGATCTACCTCAAATAGATTGTTTGATTGCACGGTGTCTCAATTTCTATTATCTTGGATAGGGGTACTCAGTTTGGGGTAATCAGTTTAACTCTAACTTTTGGGAGAATTTGCATAATGAGTTGGGTAATAGGTTGGACCTTAGTGTAACTTTTCACCCTTAGATCGATGGGAAGTCTGAGCGGATGATTTAGATGTTAGAGGATATGCTCCGTGATATGTGATGGATTTTGGAGGTCATTGGGACTAGTATCTACTGTTGGCAGAACTTGCTTATAATAACAATTATCATTCAAGTATCAATATGGTTCCATTTGAGGCTTTGTATGGAAGGAGGTGTAGATCTTTCATTAGTTGGTTTGATACATTTGAGGTTAGATCGTGAGGTATTGATCTTCTGAGATATTTGATGGAGAAGGTGAAGTTCATCCAAGAAACTTCTAGCGGCTCAAAGGATGCAAAATGAGTATCGGATCGAAAGATGAGAGATATGCACTTCATGGAAGGTGAGCAAGTGTTGCTTAAGGTTTCACCCATGAAGGGTGTCATTTATTTTGCGAAGTGAGGTAAGCTTAATCCAAGATATACTGGGTTGCTTGAGAGGCTGGTGGCCTATAGGTTGATACTACCTCCAAATTTGTTGGGAGTTCATCCCTCATTTCTTGTTTCTATGTTGGAGAAGTTTCATGGGGACGGTGATTATTTCATTCGATGGGATTCGGTCTCATTAGATGAAAACCTCTCTTATGAAAATAAATCGGTTTCTATTCTTGATAGTGGCATCCGTAATTTGAGGACTAAGGAAATTACATCTTTGAAGGTCCAGTGGAAGAACCATCCTATTGAGGAGGCCACTTGGGAGGCCGAAGCGGACATGAATAGAAAGTATCCACACGTTTTCGCCCAGTCGGGTAACTCTTATTTTCCCCTCTTGTTTATTATTTGCTCATTTGGGGATGAATGGATGTTTAATTAGTATCTGATGTAACAATTCATTCCGCCGTTATAGAGTTGTTTAGGGCGTAAGTACCCAGTTAGAGTTTTTCCTAAGATGAGGTTCATAAAATCTCAAGTGAGAGAAGTTTCTAAAGAAAATCTGGTGTTGAGTGCTTTAGAGATGATTTGTGCTTTGTGGTGTAGTATTTGATGGGGTGGTGTTTATAAATGGATAGTTGAGAGGTATAGGATCCTGTATGAAGTTTCAGAATGATAAATGGGTTTGTAGAACTCCAGCTCCAGAGGTTGCTGTGTTGAGATAATTTTGTGTAGTCAAACATCAAGGTTTGAATTGTGAAATAGGGGAAATTCAGAACTTCCCCCGAGTTTATGTTAAGGTTTGTAGTAGCTGTCGGTCACTGCAGCAGCGAGGCAGCTGTAGCAGTTAGCCGACCACTATAGCAACAGTCGGAGAAAGGCTTGGACCATTGTGGAAGCCATTTGGCTACTATAGTGGGACTGCTGCAGTGGTCATGAGGCCACTGTAGCGGTTATTGAGCTTTTAACCGAAAATTAGAGTTTATTTCCCAAAGTCCAAAAGGTTCGTGCTTATTCTTGAAAGAGGAAATTTTCCACTATCATGGGGCAATTTCCATTCTTAAGGTAATTTTGTTACTCCCTTCTAACAAAATTTAATTTGTTCTATTCGTAGAATCATTAGAACGGGAGTTATAGTGAATTTCTTGAGTTTAAGCCCTAAGTTCATGAATTGATAGGAAAATCCTATGGGTAAATGTAAATTCACCTAACATTTATTCTAGGTTGTTAATTAACACTTCCTAGCATAGAATTATCCCCTTTGAACGTGAGTTATGGGGATTTGGGGAAATTTAATGGTTGAAAAACCTGACCTAAGATTTTAGGATATGAAAAGGGTAAAATAGTGGGGTTGAATCCCTAAGGTATAAAATTGAAGAATAAGTGATTAATTACTCTTACATTATTTATTTTTAGACTTTGAACGCTCCGAGGTGTTGAGGAAGGCCAATGCTCAGACAAATTAGCTTGCTTGTTAGTTTTTCAAGATATTATATGATTAAAGTTGATTATTCGACTGTCTTATCTAAAAATTGGTTAATGAATTTGATTAAGGCTTGGGTTAGTTGGTTCTCCCACCAAAGGGTTAGTGTGGGTGATTTGGGTTGTGACAACATTAATTATTACACTTAAAAATTCCCTTGTCAGATAAAAAGGCACACACGCACCAATCTTATGAGATGATTATATAAAAAGCACTGAAACAAAAATGGGTTGGCGAATATCTTCTATCATCGAATGAAATAACCCAATGATCACTAACCCGGCTAGGATTATCAAGTACAATTTCTGAAGATAGGGTATGCCAAGAGTGTGACACCTCAAGAATACCCCCGAAGGGCGACAACTCCCATCTTTAGGGGAGGTGCACCCGCCGAAGCTGTGAAGTTAACGAGTTTGGGCTCTTAGTTTAAAAGAAACATTGAGCAATACTAAAGCTACAAAAGGAAATGGCAGGCCGTGCGCTATAAAGAAAAATATACAAAAAGGCAAGGTTACACAGAAAAATCATGAAAGCACATGAATTTTCCTTTATTACAAGCCCCAAAACTGGTTACAAATTACAAGCCAAAATGGGTTATGAATTACAAGCCTAGAACGAGTTATAAAAATCCAAAAATGAGCTAGCGGCCATGATCTCAAAAAAGCATCGCAAGTCGGACCCTCCATTTGCTTTTATCATACTCAAAAGGATGATGCCCATAAAGATAGATGGCTTGAAAAAGGGAATGGGAGAATCTTGCAAAACCCTCAGAGGAAGAAACCTCAAACTGACCAAAAGGCTTAAAGAGGCTCTCCTCTCTCATGGTGAAAAACTTATTTCTTGGAAGACTCTCAAAGATTACAATTGCTTCTCTAGCTCAAGTAATCTGATTTTGTTCGACAGACTACCTTGTCCTATGAGTTTCCGCGAAAGCAATCAAGGAGCTTGGACGTAACTCACAATCGGCTAAAAAGTCTCTGATGATTCGAATGAGCATAACCCTAGGAATATACCTATGACACACTTTGAGTACAATACTGGGATACAAGGTGTCCACAAGACTGAACTCAAATTCCAAAACTACTGAAGAGGAGAGTGATTGGTTGAAATGTCTCTCACCACTCTCTTGTTTGGCCTCACCCACAGTTTTCACCTTACCGTCATCAGAAACCCTAGCAACCAAATTCTAGCTATGGTACTGGGTTTCAAGACAAGAATAAGGCAAGAATTTTGGAAGAAGCAAAGAACAAAATCGAACAACTCAAGGAGATAGTGGAGGAGGTTCCCTATAAAGAGGATCTTTTTTTACAATAAGTAGTCTACAAGGAAAATAGAAGGATCTATACAGAGTAAGGAACACTGCTAAGGAAGGCTGGTTTTTATAGACAAACCCTATTTAATTCATAGAAAAATATAGTCTGTGGATGCCTTCCATGTGTATATCACCATTAATGACTTTAAGAGATGATACAATAGCCTTTTAGGTAATGAGCACCTAGGGTGGTTTGTCACTTCCCAAAACTGACGGTTCAGGCAACAAGGGAAAACCATTTGATTTCTTTCCCATAAATATTTAATAATTTGTTTCCAAAATTAAAGTCAAGGTATAAAGGGGCATCCTCGGGATCTTGAAGGCTGGATCTCAAAGGTATGAGAAAGCAAAATAAACCTGTAAAGATTACATAAGTTAGCGACCTTGACTACTGAGAGGCTAGGTCTCAACTATAGTAGTCATTATTGAAGTTGTCGTCAGACATTTTGACAATTGAAAGTTCCTCTTCTGAAGTAGCGGTAGTCCCCTCATCATTGAAATATGACCGAATGATGACATCAACCAAGGCTTGGGATTTGGCAATATTCTTTTCAAAATTAAGGCATCCTATACTAGCATCCTTTAGAATCTGGATTCACATGATCTGGGCATCATGAGCCTTCTCCAAGTCAAGATGTTTTTTTACTATGTTCGGTATCTTTTGTCAGAGAAGTAATTTTTCTTATTTCGGTGGTATATGTGTTCTTGGGGCAATACTGGTTCACCAAGAGAGTTAAAGGTCTCGATATGATGACTTGATTCTGCACTCGCTAGGCGGATGCTATCCTTTAACTTAGTCTGTTTCCTCATGAGGTTCGTAATAAGGTTTGCTTGCAAAGCATTCTCTCACCCCAAAGATTCCACCTTTTTGATCCAATGTTGGTCATAACCTTGGTGGCCCTCTATTTCATTCAATATCATATATCGCTTGATTCTTAGCGCCTTGATTTAAAAGTCCTGACGTGCCAAGGTCTCAATAGAAATGGGTTTATATTTCATGATGGATAAAGCTTCTTAAGCTTATTGCACTTCAGTCGAATGATTTTTCTCACCCTCAGTAATTATTGAAGGCTCTTTACAGCCAACTCACTAGCTTATAATGATGAAGAGTAAATTATTAGCAAAATTATAAAAACTCTATTGGGGAAAGAATACAAAATGTGAGAATCACTAACCTTAGTGGTGGCATGAATGCAACCATTTATATGGCATTTAGTGGTAACCCCATCTATCCTTTGGTAATATTTTACGAGATCATGGGTCCTTGACCGGGGGAGGCAAAATATTTGTTATGGCATAAGGTCTTATATCATTCTTTATGCTGTTGTAATAACCCTCTAGGTTATTTTCTACTATTTCATACTTTTTATGAGATTATAGCTTTTTGATAGCTGCCCTAATTCATTTATGACTTATTAAGATTGACATTTTGTTTACCGGGCTGTTTATTTGGTTTTTATAGCCATTTCCCTATTTTGGAGCTTTTAAAGTTATGAAAGTGGGCTCGGGCCAAAATTTAGGTAAGTGACCTTGGAAGGCAATTCTATCGATTCCGTTAGCTTTGAAATGTCAATTTTAGGTTACGAGCACCCTTGGTCTGGGTTCTGAGGCTACCATACTCATTTTGGGCTATTGGTTGGATTTTTGGGAAAAAAAGAACCTTGAGTTTGGGACCCTCTTTTTGTCAAAACGACCTCTGATTAAAATTTTGATGGTTTCGTTTTGTCCAAAATGCCAAATTTAGTTGGGTAGTATTTTTCATTTTTGTTCACAAAATTCCGAATGAATCCCAAGGGCCCGTCCAAAGATTTTGCAACTTAGCAAAGTTGCTGGTGCATCAACACCTGGTGCAGGATAGAAATTGCCTTTGCCATTGCGAGGCCTTGGACGTATTCATGAAGGTCAATTGTTTTTGTTTTTGCAGTGGTGAGGATGACTGCAATCGTGAGGGTCAAGAAATATTGATCTCCGCATTTGCGCGCTAGCCTTCGTGTTCGAGAAGAAGAAGCTGGCTTGGCTGATCCAGGCTCTTTCTTCGCGACCGTGATGGACTAACTACATTCATGTACACCATTCTGGGTCAGCCCCTGAGATCGCGATATGGGTCTGTGTTCGCGATGAAGGACCCCTGACAGTATATATATTTTCCCCTTCATTTTTCTAGCCATTTTTTCTAAGTGTAAAACACCATTAGTGACCTTGTAAGCTTGGAAAATTTAGGGTAATCATAAATTGGAGCTGGTATTGAATTTGGAACATTAGAGTGACCTATTCCTCATCAATATCTTATAAGTTCCCAGCTTAAATCTCCGTTCAATTCTCTATTTATCCTTGATCTTCTCATTTATTATTTGGGGCTCTTTTAGGTCGATTAAGAAACTGGTGGTTCTTAACTTTTGAGCATAAGCTCATGGTATCCCAAGGGATGTTGTTGCGGGTTTAATTTTGGGATTCCACAGGTGGAGACCATGAGTGATTTTTAGCTCTATTTTTGATACGGAGCGTAAATTCTATGGGTATCGATGTTTTCGTCTTGATATGTAGAATATTATTTTTATAGTGTGGCAGAGGTCAAAGGCTTCTCAAAAGGGGAAAGCTCCATTATTGAGGTTTTCACGTGCTTTAGATAGCATCTAGTTAGGATTACCTTCCTTTTACACTTTGCTCTTTTATGGTATTAGAATGGTATTGTGATAGTTATGGGTGGGTTGTTATGGTCCGAATTTTCATTAAGCATTTTTTGACTATTGTTAGCCGATTCAAGGGCTTTTCAGGTAAATTGCAACACCATTTCCCTTAAGTTAGTATTGTTTACCCCTTAGGATTAGACTTAGCCTAATTAGAGCCTTGGGACGAGATTGTAAAGCCTTAGCCTAAGTTAGATTAGGTGGTTTCCTTAGGTTGGGTTTCAAGACTTGTAGCGGGCCTTATCGCCTTTTTAGGCTAGGTTGCTATAGAACATTCACCTTTTTGACTCAATTGGGTTATAGACTATATTTGGGAGACTATCATTGGGATTGGGTTGTCTTAGTCATTGCCTTAAGCCTGCTAGCTTTGATATCCTTGCCTCGTTAATATTTTGACCTCAAACCACTACTTTAGGCTTAATCAATGAAAACCTGGTTCTCTTTTAATGATTCGGCTGCTAAAATGGGATTAATAATTAGATGAAATTGGGAGGAATCATAACCTTGGTGTATTTCTTCGAATGGCTTACTATTGAGTTCCAATTTGAGTTCGGCACCTGATTTATTACTATTATCGATTAGTTTTGGTTCGGGTTCGGCATCTGACATATTGTTTATTATTTACAAGTTTTGGTTTGATTCTGGCATCTGTATATTTTCATTATTTATGAGTTCTAGTTTGGGTCTGGCATCTGTATAATGCTATCATTTATTGAGTTTTGATTTGAGTTTGACTTTTATTATCTTAGCTATTATGGATCTAGGGTTGGAAATTCGGTGTAGATCGGTAATATTTATGGTTATGGCTAGGAAAGGAGTATACGTTACGCATATCGCACATCTTTACTCATTTTGCATTCATTACTATTATATCTGGTTTTTACTTTAGTTTAACTCTTATTTGTACCCACCGTGCTTACTGGGGCTCGATTGGGTTTATTTCTCCTTTTATGCACCTTTTGGGCTTATGGGGGTCTAGTTATCTTATAGCTAGGCCTTTATTTTCTCTTTTGATTTGTTTATATTCGATCTACCGCTTTTTCTCAGTATAGTCTATTATTTCTTTTATGACCCTTATTTATTGCCTTTAGTTTATTTACTCGCACTTTATTTATACTTTTACTGTATTTGAGCTCAGCCTGCCTATGATGCTTACTGAGTACCCATGTTTTTGTAATCATACTACAATTCTGCATCTTTATTCCTGACATAGATCCCAGTACGAGTCACCGCCATTGACGCTGACCTCGTGTTGTGCTGTTGATCAGAGATTGGGTGAGCTTTTAAAGTCTGAAGCTGATCTTTCTCTTTCTAATTTCATTGTAGTCTTATTCTGTATATTCTGAGACTATGTTGTATATTATGACACAGTATAACACTCCTTTTGTTTAGTGGCTCTTGTACTGACCATACAAGGTCTTGGGGGGGGGGATCTATTTTGGTATTTTGTCCTCTTATATATATATATATATATATATATCCACTTTTCCACTTATTGCTTATTTCTGTTGGCTTTATTCTTGTTTTCTCTATTTTTTGCCTGTTAGCCCGTTACTTGCCGTTCCAGGCTATGGCTTGGCTTACCTACAGATGGATTAAAGTAGGTGTCATCATGATCAGGAAATTGGGTTGTGACAGTTTGGTATCAGAGCCTAGGTTCATCGGTATCGTTGGTACAATATCCAGTATCTAGTAGAGTCCCGCGGATTAGTACGATGACGTCCGTATCCTATCTTTGGGAGGCTACAGGGAATTCTTAGGAAAAATCTCATATTTTTTTGATTCATTTTTGTGCTTTATGTCTATATTGGTTCCTAGATTCTCATTTTTTTCACTATCTCACAGATGGCTAAGATGCAGGCTTCGACAACTCAGGATGGTCCCCTCGAGCCTGTAGCTAGGGCACCTGCTAGAGGTAGAGTTCGACCCCGAGGTCAAGGTCAGTCTAGAGATGCACCCCCAACTTGAGTCTAAGTCAGGTATCCTTTGCTAGATTCAATTATTGATTTAGAGCTAGAGTATACACCAGAGGAGCTGCCACCACAAGCCACTAGGCCAGGGGACAGCCTAGGCTCCACTTGAATTTATCTCTTCATGGATCCTCTATGATGCCTCTGTATAGTTGTTGGGTATGGTTAGGGGTTAGCCAAAGGATGAGGCTCAGATATCCGCTAAGAGGGCAACCTAGGGTGGACTTGGTATAGATAAACAAGCTACGACTGCGGTTCCCAGAGTAGAGGTTCCACCAGCACCACTTGGTTCCAAAGCTAGCAGTAGCCCAGTCAACTATGAATTCTGAGGAGAAGAAAATTCTAGGCCAATTTCTTAGATTGGCTCCACCGAGGTTTGTAAGGGCCCAAAAGAAAATGCATTTGAGTTCCTTACTAGCTATGAGGAGAGGTTGCATAATTTGGATTTGGTTAAGTCATATGGTCTGGATTACACCATTTTTTAGTTTGATAGAGCAGCGAGATAGTGGTGGAGAAGATATATTGATTCCAGGACAGCTGGATCTCTTCATATGACATAGACTCGGTTCTCCCAGGCTTTCTTGGAGAAGTATATGCCTTGCAACATGATTAAGCGAATGAGGGATGAGTTCATTGAGTTACAACAGGGTTCTATGTCAGTGGTGGAGTATGAGGTGAGATTTTAGAAGTTGGACAGACATGCCACCATGATTCTACCCACTGTGTATGAGAAGATACGATGCTTTGTTAGAGGATTGCAACTTTCACTCTGTATGGTTGCTCAGAGTATGGTAGTTGTAGGTAGATCTTTTTTTAATATTGCTGACTATGTTTACTATAGAGGGTTTGCATTACAAGGCTCGTGGGTCAACAATAAGAGACCCCTCTATCAACAGCCATATCAGCATAAGGGTTAGTCTAGTTGGCCTATTTAGGCAACACTTTAGATTTTAAATGGGGGTTAGCTTGGTTATAGTGATTTTAATGGTCAGGGTAGTGGTCAGCTATTGAGGGGTGTACAATTAGGATCTTTAGGCCGAGATGACCAGTCTAGCTCAGTCAGACCTTCTCGTCAGGTTAGAGTGCCCAGGGCATGCTATGAATGTGAGGTTGTTAGTTATTTTGCCCGAGAGTGTTCCCGCAGTGTGATGATCAGATTAATTTTGCTCCATCTGGGAGGGTACACAAGGTCACAGAGGTTGTCCCCAGGGTTTTCATAGAGGTCCTTAGGCAGGTAGAGTAGGTGGTCGGATAGTCACCCAGTACAGAGGCTAATGGGGTCACTTATATACTATTCTTAGTAGGCCGGAGGCTAGCGCTTCAAATGCTGTGATCATAGGTATGATTTCATTATGCTATCAGACAGATTCTACTTTATTGATCCGGGCTCCACATATTCATATATTTTTACTTATTATGCACAACGATTGGGGGTTTCTTGGAAGCCTTTATCTGTGACTTTATGTATAGTTACTCCTGTGGTTGATTCTTTAATAGTGGATTGGGTATATAAATCTTGTATTATGACTATACGGGAGTATGACACTCGAGTAGATCTTATTATGCTAAACATGGTTGATTTTGACATAATTCTGGGCATGGACTGGTTATCCCCCTATCATGCGGTCTTGGATTGCTTTGCCAAGTCCGTTACCTTATCCATACTTAGCATACCCTCGATTGTGTGGCAGGGTGCTTATAGCCGGACACCAATGGGGATTATTTCTTATATTTGGGCTAGGAGACTAGTATTGAGGGGTTCTATGCCTTATCTGACTTATGTTTGTGATGTTAGTATTAAGAGTCCCTCGCTTGACTCTGTTCATGTAGTCCGCAAGTTTTTTGATGTTTTTTCTACTGACCTACCTGGCCTTCTTCCAAAGCATGATATAAACTTTGCTATTGACCTTGAGCTGGGTACCAGACCCGTTTCTATTGCACCTTACTGTATGGGTACGACCAAGCTATAAAAGCTAAATATTCAACTTTAGGACTATCTGGGTAGGGGGTTTATTAGATCGAGTGTATCACCTTGGGGTACTCCAATTTTGTTTGTCAAGAAAAAGTATGGTTCTATACGTGTATGTTTATCGATTACATGCAGCTGAATAACGTAACCGTTAAGAATAAGTATCCTATGCCTTGTATCGATAATCTGTTTGACCAGTTTCAGGGTGCAGCTGTGTTTTCTAAGATTGACTTGAGATCTGGCTACCATCATTTGAGAATTTGGGTGGAGGACATCCCTATGAAAACCTTCAAGACTCGTTACAACCATTACTAGTTCCTGGTGATGTCTTTTGGGTTGACTAACGCCCCTTCAGCGTTCATGGACTTGATGAACTGTGTATTCAAAAATTCTTTAGACTCCTTCGTGATCATATTTATTGATGACATCCTTGTGTACTTGAAGAGTAGGGAGGAGCATGAGCAGCATTTTAGGACTGTCTTCCACACTTTGAGAGATCATCGGCTTTATGCCAAATTCTCAAAATACGAGTTCTAGCTTGAGTATATAGCATTCTTGGAGAACGTGGTGTCCAAGGATGGGAGTTATAGTAGACCCGATAAAGATTGAGGCCATTCATGATTGGGCTAGGCCTATATCACCGATCAAGGTTTATAGCTTTATTAGGCTGGTAGGCTACTACAAATGGTTCATTCAGGGATTCACCTTTATTACAACACCTATGACTAGATTGATTAGACAGGAGGTTCCATTTTAGTGGTCTGATGGGTGTGAGATGACCTTTCTGAATCTCAAGGACTTTCTCTCTTCAGCTCATAATTTGTCTCTTCCAGTTGAGGGTGAGGGGTTTACATTGTATTATTATGCTTTAGGTGTTGGTTTGGGTTGTGTTATAATGCATTAGGGTCGTGTAACAACATATACTTTGAGACAGCTGAAGGTGCACGAGTGCAACTGCCCCACTCATGACTTAGAGTTGGTTATGGTAGTTTTCATGCTTAAGATTTAGAGGCATTACATGCATGGTGTTTGTTGCAAAATATTCACTGACCACCATAGTCTTCAGCATATTATGACTCAGAAGGACCTTAATTCAAGACAATACAAGTGGATTTAGTTGCTGAAGGACTATCATCTTTCTATTCTATGCCATCCGGGCAAGGCAAATATGGTAGCGGACACCTTGAGTCGGAAGATAGTGAGTATAGGGAGCTTTGCTTTCCTTTTAGTTTTAGAGCGATCATTGGCCTTGGATATCCATCCCTTTGCCAATATGTTGATTTAGCTTGATATTTCAGACCCTAGGAGAATTGTTGCAAGTGTTGAGGCCAGGTCCACTTTGTTGGAGCAGATTTAAGGTTGAAAATTTGAGGATAGTAGGTTGTGTGGTATTCAAGATCAGGTGTGGAGGGGTGAGTCCAGGAGGTCTACCTTAGATTCAGAGGGTATATTGAGATTTGATGGCCGCATTTGTGTTTTGAGGGTAGAAGGGTTGATTCAGTTGATTCTTTAGGTGGCTCATAGCTCCATATATTCTATTCATCCTAGGACAGCTAAGATGTATAGAGATTTAATGCAATATTAATAGTGGAGTGGTTTCAGGATATATATAGCTGATTTTGTGGCTCTGTGTTTGTATTGCCAGCAGGTGTAGGTTAAGTACTTGAGACCAGCTGGTTTGCTCCAGAGGCTACCCATTCCTGAATGGAAGTGGGAGCAGGTTACTATGGACTTCGTAGGTGGTTTACCTCGTACTTCTCATGGTTTTGATAGCATTTGGGTCATCACAGATCAGTTGACCAAGTGTGATCATTTCCTACCTATTCAGTCTTCTTACAACACTGAGAGGTTGGCTTAGATCTATGTGCTAGAGGTGGTTCATCTCTATAGAGTGCCCATTCATATTATTTCAGATAGAGGTTCCCAGTTCACCTCTAACTTTTGAAGGGCATTTTAGGAAGAGCTTTGTACTCAGGTCGACCTTAGCACAACTTTTCATCCCCAGGTTGATGAACAGTCAGAGCGAACTATTCAGGTTTCGGAGAATATACTGTGAGCATGTGTCTTAGACTTTAGAGGTCAGTGTGAGTTTGCCTACAATAATAGATACCATCTAAGCATTTAGATGGCACTATTTAAGGCATTCTATGGTAGGATGAATCGATCTCCGATTGGTTGGTTCGAGACTTCTAAGACTAGGCCACTAGGTATCGACTTGCTTTAAGAGTCATTGGACAGAGTATGAGCTATTCAAGATAAACTGTAGGCAACTCAGAGCAGGCATAGATTTATGCTAACCATAGGCTTCGTGCTTTGAGATTCAAAGTTAGTGATCAATTCTTCCTTCTCATGTCGCCCCTGAAGGGCATGATGAGGTTTGATAAGAGGAACAAGCTAAGCCCCAGGTATATTGTAACTCTCTCAAAATTCATACATGTCCGTTGGGGGTATTCTATGTGTTTGGGGTTATAAAATGAGGTCATTTGACCCTTATAGAAGTGTAAAAACATTGGGGATGAGTTTGGGGTTGGAAAAGGATGTCACGGTGTGAAAAGAAGGATGAACATCGCGCACGAGAACCTTTGCTTTGGGCCTTGTGCCATGAAGCGTTTTGAAAGTTACCACTATTTTTCCTGCACTATAGCCAGCGCTGTGCGCAAGCCTCCTTTGTACGTTGAGGGGCGCGGCATACAGCCCCCTCCTACGTGTTGGGGTGCGTGTCACGCTCGACATCCCTATGCCTGTAAGTTTTCTATGTTTTTCTTTTATATTTAAGGGCAAAACCATCCTTTCTACCTGTATAACTCCCCCAATTTGTCCTTAAACACAAAAAAAATCCCATTTCACTCATAAACAAATCAAAACACAAACCCTTCCCTCTTCCAAAGCTAAAAAAACAAGAAAGAGTGAAATTTCAATTCTTAAGAACCAAGTTTTCTTCGAAATTCTTCAAACTCAGGTATGTGAGGGTTCATCAATGAGTTCCTTTCACCCATTGAGTTCCTCAATTTAATCTAATTCTTCAAGTTAGGGTTTTCATGAAAATTAGGGGTTTTGATGTATTTAAGTTTCTTATCAAACAATCTTTGAATTCATGTTTCTCTTGAATATTCCTTGTTATAATGGAGTTCTTATAGTGAACCCTCCTTTTGTTGATAAATTCGTGATATTGGGGTTGTATTTATGGAATTCATGGTTTATTCACATTCTATTCATTGTCATGAATAGTTGTTTTGACGAGTTATGAACATCCGATAACCTAGGTTCTCATGCATTGATGATTGAACAACTATTCATTCAGTGCCACATATTTTTAGGATGCTTCCAGATGAAGTATCTATATTTTAGTCTCAGAATTTAATATTTATGAGCTTACCAGTGTTCACTATAAATTCAGTTGGGAGTAGCACTTTGCACCGTGAGGACATAGGGATGAAGGTTCTTCCATCAGTTAAGTTGAGACCCTTAGTAGAAGTCCCTAAGTCCAAAAACTACGTGCCATCGTAGGTTTGAAAGGGTCTTGCGTCAGATAGGTTGACTCCTTAGTCCTTTGGACATCAGATTAGTGGATCTACGCTAGCCAGTGTTCATACTATTAACAAGGTACTGAACACCCATCCAACTGGGATTACTAGTCGGGCCCTGTTTATCTTAGATGGGGTATGTCAATTAAAAGTAGCTTCCACAGTTTAGTCTCAGTTAGTGCATGACCTCGTAGTCACTTATTCAGCTCAATATTATCAGTTACATGTAACATTTACTTGGTGATTGCATCAGTTATATTGTTAAACTTTCCTGCTCAGGTTTATCCTTCCATGATTATGCATCAGTTATATTATTCAATTTTCATGCTCAGGTTTATCCTTCCATGATTAGTATGTTTAGTTTCATATAGCATAATGCATACCTCACATGATCAATACACTCAAAGTACTGACCGCATATTTTTATGCGTTATATTGTATCATAATATAGGTTCAGATGTTCAGCATCCGGACTGTAGTTAGCGCAATTTCACAGTATCTTAGCAGTATAGTTGGTGAGTCCTCATCATTCAAGGGCTATTATAACATTTTTAATTCATGCTTTATTTTAGTTTCAGACAGTTAGAGTAAGCTGGGGCTTGTCCCAGCAACTCATCTTAGAAGAGGCTTTCAGACAAATAGACTTATGTTTTTAGTTTTTAGTTGTGTTAGATGCTTTCCGTATTAACTCAGTATTGGATTTACTTTTTATTTATTTTTAGATGATTGAGACTTTCAATTTTCTCTTATTATTACTTGGTTGTTATGATATCTTAGTGTCATGTCAGGCCAAGGGTTAGCTTGGGGTCACTTGTGGCCTTAAGTACCATGTTACCAGTCTTAGACTAAGGGGTAGTCTCGGGTCGTGACAAATTTGGTATCAGAGCATCAAGTTTAAAATGTAGTCTTATTCATGGGTGTGAAGTGTGCCATACTTATTAGTTAGAGGCAATGAAATGATTTAGGAAAAGTTTTACTTCTTTCATGTTCCTGTTGTGCGATAGAGAGTGAACTCTATTTAAACTGCTTCTAACTCGTGCTTTATATGTTTACAGAAAATACCTCCCAGAAGAGTTAATGGAAGGAAAAATGGGAACCAACAAGCCCTGCCATCTCCAGCAGACCCTCTGAACGAGCATGTCTCATATGCCGAGTTTAGGGCTGCTTTCATGGTGCTAGATCAGGCGATGGACAGCTAGACCAATTAACAGGCTGTAGCACCCGTCAATCCAACAGCTGGTACGCCAGCGGCTAGAATTTGGGATTTTACTCTAATGAATCCTCCTGAGTTTTATAGTTCTGAGTCTGAGGTGGATCCGCAGTTCCTTGATGACATTCAGAAGGTCACTGAGATTATGGGGTCACTCCAGTCGAGAATGCAGATTTGGATGCTTCTTAATTGAAAGGAGTGGCTCACATTTGGTGTAAACAGTGGAAGAAAGAGAAGGGTATAGATACAGGTCTAGCAGAGTTAGATAAGTTTGTAGCTACTTTTCTGGATAGGTTTTTTCCTCTTGAGTTGAGGGAAACTAAGGTTCAAGAGTTTATTAATTTGAAACAGGTTAACATGACTGTGAAGGAGTATTCTCTTAAGTTTACTCAACTCTCAATATATGCTCCAACATTGGAAGCCAATTTTAGGGCCTACATGAGTAAGTTTGTATTATGTGTTTATGCGGATATGATTAAAGAGTGCAGGACTGCTATGTTGGTTAAGGAGATGGACATCTCCAGGTTGATGACTCATGCCCAATAGATTGAGGAGGAAAAGATTAAGAAGAGAGAGGGAAAATAAGAGGGCTAGAACTGGTAGCTTTAATTTTTCTTAGTAGAAATTAGATGGAAGAAATCGCTCTCAGTTTTGTCAGAAGTCTTCAGCACCAACCCCATCCTCTGGTAGTGCTCCAGTGCCTAAGTTTAGGCAAGAATATCGGGTTAAGGCACCAATCTCTAAGTCCCAGGGCACTGTCACTAGTGGACGTTCTAATCAGGTGTGTAAGATGTGTGGTAAAAATCACCAAGGGAAGTGTATGGCTAGTAGTGGGATTTGTTTTGGATACGGTAAACTGGTACATTATTTGAGGGAGTGCCCAGCTGTCACCCAAAAAGGTGGAGATGTTCGTCAGTAGACTCAGTCCAATACTTCAGCAGCTCTAGTAGGTCGCCCGACTCAGCAGGGTATCTCATCTAGTGTAGGTGGTAGTCAACGTCAAAATAGGTTTTATGCACTTTAGACTTGACAGGATCAGGAGGATTCCTTGATGTAGTCACTGGTACATTGTAGGTCTTTCATGTTAATATCTATGCATTACTAGACCCCGGATCCACTCTCTCCTTTATGACTCCTTATAAAGTAGTAGAATTTGGTGTCAATCCCGAAATCCTCTTAGAACCTTTCTCAGTCTTTACCCATGTTGGAGATTTAGTCGTAGCTAGAAGGGTATACAGAAATTACCCTGTCATAGTTTCCCAGAAAGTCACCTCAGTAGATCTTATAGAGTTAGATATGGTTGACTTTGATGTCATTATTGGCATGGATTGGCTACATTCTTGCTATACCTCAGTAGATTGTAGAAACAGAGTAGTCCATTTCAGTTTCCAAATGAGCCAGTCTTGCTGTGGAAGGGTAGTACTTTAGTGCCTATAGGTCAATTTATCTCTTACCTTAAGGCCATAAAAATGGTCTCAAAAGGGTGCATCTATTATTTTGTTCTGGTTAAGGATGCAAATTCTGAGACCCCAAATATTCAATCAGTTCCTGTACTTAATGAGTTTTTAGAACTGTTCCCAGAAGATTTTCCCGGAGTTCCTCTCGAAAGGAAAATTGACTTCGGAATAGATCTCCTTCCAGATATCCAGTCTATTTTAATTCTACCTTATAGAATGGCTCTAATCGAGCTTAAAGAGTTGAAGATACAGTTGAAAGATATTTTAGATAAGGGCTTCATTTGACCCAGTATCTTTCTATGGGGCACCCCAGTCCTGTTCGTGTGTAAGAAAGATAATTATCTCAGGATGTGCATCAATTACTATCAGTTGAACAAGGTCATAATCAAGAATAAGAACCCTATTCCTAGGATTGATGACTTATTCGACCAGCTTCAGGGTGCCTATTGTTTTTCTAAAATAGACCTCAGATCCGGCTACCATCAGCTCCAAGTCAGAGAATGTAACATTTCGAAGATAGTCTTCAGGACTTGGTATGGTCATTTCAAATTTGTAGTTATGTCTTTTGGACTAATGAATGCTCCTGCAACTTTTAGGGACTTGATGAACAGGGTGTTTAAGAAGTACTTGGACATATTTGTCATTGTCTTTATAGATGACATCCTCATTTATTCTCGAAGTAAGGATGAACATGCAGACCATTTGAGGATTGTCTTGCAGACTCTCAAGGACAGCCAGTTATACGTGAAATTCAACAAATGTGAATTCTAGTTGAAGTCAGTAGCATTCCTTGGTCATATTATTTTTGGTGAGTGCATTGAGGTGGATCTTCAGAAGATCGAAGCAGTTAGGAACTGGTATAGACCCATCTCTCCATTAGAAATCAGGAGTTTCTTGGGTTTAGCAAGTTACTACAGATGGTTCATTGAAGGATTCTCATACATCGCCTCTCCCATGTCTAGACTAACTCAGATAAGGGTAAAATTTTAGTGGTTCGATGTTTGCGAGAAGAATTTTTAGAAGTTGAAAACTAGACTCACCTTCGCTCCAGTTTTGACTCTACCAGAGGATTCAGATGGATTTGTGGTTTATTGTGATGCCTCAGGAGTTAGTCTTGGTTGTGTGTTGATGCAGCATGGTAAAGTTATAGTGTATACCTGCAAGAAGCTCAAACCTCATGAGAAGAATTACCTAACTCACGATCTTGAGTTGGCAGCAGTTGTTTTTGCCTTAAAGATTTAGAGGCATTACCTCTATAGGGTGCATGTGGATATGTTCACAGATCATAAGAGCCTGCAATATATTTTTATTCAGAAAGATCTAAATCTCTGTCAAAGGAGATGGCTAAAACTGTTAAAAGACTATGATATGAGTGTCTTATACCATCTAGGTAAGGCCAATGTAGTGGCAGATGCTCTTAGCAGGTTGTCTATGGAGAGTGTTGCTCATGTAGAGGATGAGAAAAAAGATTTGGTTCGATAGGTTCATAGGCTGGAAAGATTGGGAGTTTAGTTGGTTGACTCAACTGAAAGTAACATTTTGGTTATGATGAATGGTTCAGAATCTTCCTTAGTTGCTGAGGTAAAGCAAAAGCAAGATAGTGATCCTATTTTGCTTAAGTTGAAGGAAGCTATCCAAAGTCAGAAAGTTGAGATTTTCTCCCAAGGGGAGATAGTGTTCTAC
This sequence comes from Capsicum rhomboideum, assembly GCA_031232105.1. Lineage (NCBI taxonomy): Eukaryota > Viridiplantae > Streptophyta > Magnoliopsida > Solanales > Solanaceae > Capsicum > Capsicum rhomboideum. The sequence continues at coordinate 119,131,840 of CP124711.1, forward strand.
GTTGTTAGGGAAGACTTTGTGTTCCAGATGTGGACAACTTAAGATAGAGGATGCTGGTAGAAGCTCACAGTTCTCGATATTCTATTCACCCAGGAGCCACTAAGATGTACCGTGACCTATGGGAAGTGTATTGGTGGAATGTCATGAAGAAGGATATCGTAGATTTTGTGGCTAAGTGTCTAAATTGCCAATAGGTTAAGGTTGAGCATCAGAGGCTTGGTGGTATGCTTCAGGATATCAGTATTCCTACTTGGAAGTGTAGAGTGGTGAGTATGACTTTATTATAGGGTTGCCTCGTACTAGTCAACAATATGATTCTATTTGGGTTATAGTTGACCAGATGACTGAGTCAACATATTTCCATCCAGTTAATACTTCAGATTCAGCTGAGGACTATGCCAGAATTTACCTTAGAGATTTAGTGAAATTGCATGTGGTCCCTTTGACAATCATCTCAGATAGGGGTACTCAGTTTACTTTCGGGTTTTGGAAGTCTTTTAAGAAGGGTCTTGGTACTCAAGTCCACCTTAGTACAACTTTTCTTCAGCAGACCTTTGGTCAGGCAGAGCGTACCATTCAGACCTTAGAAGACATGTTGAGATCTTCTGTAATTGACTTCGTGGGTAGTTGGGATGATCATTGCCTTTGATTGAATTTTCATAAAATAACAGCTATCATTCCAGTATTCAAATGGCCCTGTTTGAAGCACTTTATTGTAGGAGGTATAGGTATCCTATTGGTTAGTTTAAGGTTGATGAAGCTACCTGGATAGGGCCTGATTCGGTTCATGAGGCTATGGAAAAATTTCAGTTGATTAGAAAAGGCTGAAAATAGTACAGAGCCTCCAAAAATCCTATGCAGATGTAAGGAAGAGGGAACTTGAGTTCACTGTTGGTGACTTGGTTTACCTGAAGGTGTCACCCATGAAAGGGGTGAACAGATTTGGCAAGAAAGGGAAGCTCAGTCCCCACTATGTTAGTCCTTATAAGATAATAAGGCATTTTAGCATTGTGGTATACGTGTTAGACTTAACTGCAGACTTAGAATCAGTGCATTAAAATTTCATGTATCTCTGTTTAAGAAATGCATTGGTGATCCAGCCTCTCTTGTGTCCTTAGAAAGTGTGGGTTTGAAAGATAGCCTTTCTTACGAAGAGGTCCCAGTTGATATTCTTGACCGTCAAGTTCGTAGGCTGAGGAATAAGGAAGTTACATTAGTAAACATTCTTTGGAGGAATCAGTTGGTTGAGGGTGATACTTGGGAAACAAAAGCATACATAATGGCCAAGTATCCTCACCTGTTACCTTCGAGTTCTGTTCCATCTTCAGGTAACCATATTTCTTTAGTAATCCTCTCAGTCTTATTTCATTTAGTTACTCACATGTCTAAATATCTATCCATGATCTCAGTCAGATTATGTTTTAGTTACAGATTCAGTTATCATAACAATATTCAGCTCTTAAAAACTTAGTGTAGGGATTTAAGTTCTTTCTCCAAACTTTTCATCTTTGTAATCCTCATTCGAGGACAAATGATCCCAATGGGGAGATATTGTAATGCCCTTGAAATTCATACATGTTCATTGGGGGTATTCTATGTGTTTGGGGGTCATAAAATGAGGCCATTTGACTCTTATAGAGGTGGGAAAATGTTTGGAATGAGTTTGGGGTCGAAAAAGGATGTCACTGGGTGAAAAAGAAGGCTGAGCGTCGCGCACGGAGACATTCACTTTAGGCCCCGCGCCACAAAGAATTTAGAAATTCACCACTGTTTTGCCTGCGCTATGGGCAGCGTGGCGCATAGGCCCTCTCTATGCATTAGGAGGTGCGACACACATCCCCCTCTTGCATGTTGAGGTGTGCTGCGAGCTAGACACCCCTGCGCTAACAATTTTTTTGCGTTTTCCTTTTATAATTTAAGGGTAAAACCATCCTTTCACCCCATGTAACTCCTCCAATCCATCATTAAACACCCAAAAATGTCCCATTTAACTCTTAAAAAAATCAAAACATAAACCCTTTCCTCTCCCAAAGCTCAAGAACACAAGGAAAGGGGAAATTTCAATTCCCAAAATCCAAGGCCCCAAGAAACAAGCTTTCTTCAAAATTCTTCTAACTCAGGTATGTGAGGGTTCATCAATGGGTTCCTTTCACCCATTTATCCTTACGTGAACTCGAATTCCTCAATTTAATCCTATTCTTCAAGTTACAGTTTTCATGAAAATTAGGGGTTTTGATGTATTTAAGTTTCTTATCAAGAACAATCTTTAGTTCATGTTTCTCTTGAAGATTACTTGTTATTAATGAACTTATTATTGTGAACCCTCCTTATGTTGATAAATTCGTGATATTGGGGTAGTATTCATGGAAATTCATGGTTTATTCACATTCTATACATTGTCATGAGTAGTTGTTTTGGTGGGTTATGAACACTCGATGACCTAAGTTCTCATGTATAGATGATTGCACAACTATTTATTCAGTGTCACATATTTTAAGATACTTCTAGATGAAGTGTCTATATTTCAGTCTCAGAATTCAATTTTTATAAGCTTTCCAGTATTTAGTACAAATTCAGTTGGGAGTAGCACTTAGCACCGAGAGGCATAGGGATGAAGTATCTTTCGTCAGTTAGGTCGATACCTTTAGTAAAGGTCCCTAAGACCCAGAACTACATGCCATTGTAGGTTTTAAAGGGTCTTCTATCAGATAGGTTGACTCCTTAGTCCTTTGGACATCAGATTAGTAGATCCACGCCAGCCAGTGTTCGTACCCTTAGAAAGGTACTGGACACCCATCCAACTGGGGTAACTAGTTGGGCCCTGTTTAGTTCAGATGGGGTATGTCATTTAAAAGTATCTCCCACAGTTTAGTCTTAGTTATTGCATGACCTCGTAGTTACATATTTAGCTCAGTATTATCAATTACATATTATATTTACTTGGTGATTGCATCAGCTATATCATTCAGTTTTCATGCTCAAGTTTATCCTTCCATGATTAGTATGTTTAGTTTCATATAACATAATGCATACCCCACAAGATTAGTACATTCAAAGTACTGACCGCATACTTCTATGCCCTATATTGTATTATTATATAGGTTCATTGTTGAGATTTACCTTCCTTCTATTTTATGATCTTCATTAATGGTAGAATAATTTTATTTTCTTCTTTTTTAGTCTAAGAATATTTTATATTATTTACTTCCTTTCAAGTTTAGGGTTTATTAATTGCAGAATATTTAGTCTAGTAACTATAAGAAAAATATTATATTCTCCTTATTTATTCTATTTGGTTGCTTATAAATAAAGATGTACTCTTCTATTTGAATAAATGAAAGAATCAATACCAAGAGTTATCATTCAGTCTCTCTTTAATTTTTCTTCTTGTCACTTCCATTCCATAACAGTGGTATCAGAGCCTTCATCGATCCTCATGGATCTGTGAATTTATTGAAGAAAAACTTTCAACCTACTTTTTAATCAATACCTATTTTCAACCTACTTTTAATCCTTACTTTTATTTTTAACGTAGGACTATTTTTAACCCTTACTTTTATTTTGAAAGTACGGCTATTTTTAACCGATTTTTAACCCATACTATTTTAAATCTTGTTTTTCAAACCATGACAAGCAATACTCTCTCTTTCAATGCCCCACAAACTTTCATTGGTGAAAACTATCAAATTTGGGCAGTTAAGATGAAATCTATCTTGAAGCTTATGATTTGTGGGAAGTTGTACTAGAAGATAAACTTATACAACCACTCCCTGCAAATCCTTCTGCTGCCGAAATCAAACTTCATTCAGAAGAAAAATCCAAAAAATATAAAGCAAAAATTGTAATTCAAAATTCAGTTGCTGATTCAATCTTCTCTAAAATCATTGCATGTGAAACAACAAAAGAAGCTTGGGAAAAGCTTGAGAAAGAGTACCAAGGAAGTGAACGAGGCAGACAAAATCAAATTCTGAATTTGAAAAGAGATTTTGAATCTCTTAGGATGCAAGAAGGTGAGACAATCACTAAGTATTCTGACAGAATTTCTTTGATTGTTAATAGAATCAGGTTGCTTGGCGAAAATTTTAAAGACAATAGAATAGTTGAAAAAATTCTGGTGACTATTCCTGAGAGATTTGAGTCCAAATTCTCCGCTTTGGAAGAGTCTAAAGATCTCTCTGCCATCTCTCTTGCAGAATTGATAAGTGCTCTTGAAGCACAAGAACAAAGAAGAGCTTACAGGAAAGAAAAAGATGTCGAAGATATTTTTTATGTTAACCACCAAAAAGCAAAAATTGATTATCCTCCTTGCAAATATTGTAAAAAGAAAACACATTTAGAAAAATTTTGTTGGTGGAGGTCTGATGAAATATGTGGAAGTTGCAAACAAAAGGGTCATGTTACAAAAGTGTGCAAGTTCAAAGACACTCAAGATAATTCAAAAGCACTACTTGTGGAGGAATATTATGAGGAAGACCAACTTTTTTAGATTGCTGCAACAAAATCAAGGAAAAGTGTGTTTTTCAAGAATAATTAAGTGTTCAAACTCAATTTGGATACACCAACTTGAGTTTGAGGGGGAATGTTGAGATTTACCTTCCTTCTATTTTATGATCTTCATTAATGATAGAATAATTTTATTTTCTTCTTTTTTAGTCTAAGAATATTTTATATTATTTACTTCCTTTCAAGTTTAGGGTTTATTAATTGCAGAATATTTAGTCTAGTAACTATAAGGAAAATATTATATTCTCTTTATTTATTCTATTTAGTTGCTTATAAATAAAGATGTACTCTTCTATTTGAATCAATGAAAGAATCAATACCAAGAGTTATCATTCAGTCTCTCTTTAATTTTTCTTCTTGTCTCTTCCATTCCATAATAGTTCTGACGTTCAACATCCAGACTGTGGTTAGCTTAATTTTGCAGTATCTCAGCAATAGAGTTGGCGAGTCCTCATCATTTGAGGGCTAGTTTAGCATATTTGATTCATGCTTTAATTCAGTCTCAGATATTTAGAGTAAGTTGGGGCTTGTCCCAGTAACTCATCTTTGCTGAGGTTTTCAGACAAATAGACTTATGTTTTTAGCTTTTGGTTGTCTTAGATGCTTTTCGTATTACTACAGTATTGGATTTCCAATTTAATTATTTTCAGATGATTCAGATTTTTATTTTTCGCTTATTATTACTCAGTAGCTATGATATCTTAGTGTCATGCCAGGATATGGGTTAGCTTGGGGTCACTTGTGGCCCTAAGCACCGTGTTACGACTAGGGGTAGTCTCGGGCCGTGACATATATCTAGACATTTGAGATCTTTCACAAAGTTGGGGAGGTAGCTTATGAGTTAGCTTTTCCTCCATCCTTTTCAGCCAATCATCCTGTTTTCCATGTTTCGATGCTATGGCGATATATTTTGGATGAGTCTCACGTGCTTTAGTGGGACTCAGGTCAGTTGGATGATAGGTTGACCTTTGTGGAGGAGCCAGTCTCTATTTTAGCCAGAGATGTTTGGCGGTTGCGTTCTAGAGATATTCCTATTGTTAAGGTTCAGTGGAGACACCATTCAGTCGAGGGGTCTACCTGGGAGACCAAGCATGTTATGTCGACTCAATATCCCCACCTGTTCGATCCTTCACGTATTTCTTAACTCTTTACTTTCGTAGAGGAAAGTCCTTTCAGTAGTGGATGTTATAATAACCCTCTAGGTAATTTTCAACTTTTCATGCTTTTACTATATTTAGAGATTTCCTATAGCTTCCCCAAATCATTTATGACTTGTTGGGATTGACAGTTCGATTATCTGTAGTTCATTTGGTTTCTATGGTCATTTCTCTGTTTTGGAGTTTTTGAAGTTGAGAAAATGGTATCGGGCTAAAACTTTAGGTAAACGGCCTCAGATGGGAATTTTGACAGTTTTAGTAGCTCCAAGATATCGATTGTAGATTAGACGGACCCTTGGTCCGGGTCCCGAGGCTTGTGGGCTCATTTTAGGCTATTGGTTTGATTTTTGTTAAAAATGGAACCTTGGGTGTGGGATCCACTTTTTTTCGAAATGATCTTTGATAGAAATTTTTATGCTTTCATTGAGTTCAGAATGTCAAATTTGGTAGGGTAGCATAGTTCATTTGTGTTCAGAGAGTTCTGAACGAATCCCAAGGGCCCGTCTGGAGATTTTGTAACTTTGCAAAGTTGCAGGTGCATCAGCACCTGGTGCAGGCCAAAATTGGCCATTGCAATCGCGAGGAATCCCCCGTATTCATGAAGATTAAGGATTAGAGTCATCCTGTTCACAAGGCCATGATCGCGATTGCGAGGGTCAATAAATCTTGACCTCCACATTCGCGGGCTAGCCTTTGCATTTGCGAAGTGGAAGCTGACATGGAAGGTCCAGGCTCCTTCTTTACGATCGTGATGGATTGGATGCTTTCGTTAATGCCGATCTGGGTAAGCCCCCATGATCGCGATAGGGGTCCCACTTTCCAAATGAAGGACCCCTAGCAGTATATATATTTTCCCCTTCATTTTTTCTAAGTGTTAAACACCACTAGTGACCTTGTAAGCTTGGAAAATTCTGGGTAATTGTAAATTGGAGATGGGATTGAATTGGGAACCTTAGAGTGACCTATTCCTCTTCAATATCACATAAGTTCCCCGCTTAAATCATTGATTTAATTCTCTAATTTATCCTTGATATTCTCGTTTATTATTTAGGGTTGTTTTGGGTTGATTACGGAGTAGGTGTTGCTCAAATTTTGAGCACAAGCTCACGATACTCCGAGGGAGGTTATTGAGGGTTCAATTTTGGGATTCCATAGGTGGGGCCTACTGATCTAAGGCGTATTTATATGCCTTCTTATCGACTTTAACCTATGTTTACCTTAGTTTTGAGAGCAATACGTATGTATTTTGTATGGTTTTGATGGAATATGTGATATTGTGCTAACAAATGTGATTAGACCCTTGTAGGTGGAATTTGTGACTATTTGGAGCATTTTTGGCTTGGAAAGCGAGGCTTGGAGGAGCTACGAGCGAAGGATATTGAAGATAAGAAGCAAGCCAAAGATTTGAACTTGAAGAATCCAACCAAATCCGCAAAGAAAAGTTGACGAACGAAAGAAAATCAAAATTTTAAGGCCTGGCGCACCAAGGGGCATGCCAGGCCGCTTTTGGTGAAATTTCCACCCAAGTGGGCAGCAAGAAGGCGCGCCCAAGAGCGTGCCAGGCCGCCTGGGAGCACCTTTTCAGAGGCAAAATTTGCCTAAGTGCCAGGCGCGCCCAAGGGAGTGCCGGACCACTTTTTGGTAAATTTTTGCCTCGAAATTTTGTCTATAAATAGGGCTTTTGGGTTATTGTATCATAATTCCATCTTCACTAGACTACTTTGGGCATTTTTGGGCATTGAAATTAGGTTTCATTCTTCATCTTTTCAGATTTTATTTCTTTTTATGGTATTTTATCAACTTATGTTGTTAATTGACGTTATGAGTGGCTAAAATCCCTCATTCTTGGGGTTGAGGCTATGAACATGAATCTCTTGAGTTGATTTTATTGGTTTTTTCTGAAGTTTATCATAAATTGGTTATTCTTATATTCTTAATTTTACTATTTTAATGCTTGATCATAATTGAAATAAATCCCTTGTCTTGAGGTGAGCTTGAGAGAGAAACTAAGAGATAGAACATGAAATATAAGGAGCGTGATCTCTACTCGCGGAAGGGATTCCAAGAGATTGATATGCGGTTAGGACCGAGAGGTACCTAATCCGTCGCGCTTGTTCAATTACGAGAAGATAGCTTAAAGGCATTAGAATTGGTTAAACTTATCACCGCTCAATGACGTAGTTAGGTTTCTAATTTCTAGTAGAAGGTTATAGTTTGGAGATGAATATAATTGTAACATTAACTGCGTGATCAATAACCAAGATAAACGACCCAAATTGCTTAAACCAGTAACAGTTATGCTCAAGAGATGACGTTCGGAGTGCCTTGACCCTGGGAATTTACTTTTTATTGACTTTTCAAGCATATTTACGAAAACTAAAGTTACGGTAGAGAAGATAGGAGTTCATAGTCTGCAATCATTTAATTTTTAGTAAAAAAATCCCTTTTCCTTTTCGCAACACTAGTTTTTAATTATTGTTTGACGTCTAAAATTGATTTCTATTGACGAAAGTCCCTTGGGTTCGATATCCGGCTCTTTTAAAGGATCCACTTTATTACTTGAACGATCACGTACACTTGCGTGTATAGCTGGGTCGCAACAAGTTTTTGGTGCCGTTGCCGGGGACTTTCAAATAGATAGATTTCAATTATTGACGTTCTTACTTTAATTTTCAGCTAAGTGTTGACAACTTGATCTTAGCTGTTCTATTTTGCAGGCTTACTTCATCTGAACGCTGGCAAGGAACAAAGATTTGGTAACCCCACAGTCTGAACCTAAAAAGTACTTCCATAGATTGAGGATACAGGCTGCAGATTACCCAATCCCGCAAGTCGAACTGGCTGACGAAGGCGAACGAGGTGATCCCGTAAGAATTAAAGAACCAGCTACGGATAGACGTAAGCCGGTAGTGATGGCAGCTAGGACAGTTCACGACGTGGCAATCCCACTCGCTACTAATGTGACCTCCAGTATTCTAAAACCGGCAGCTGGAGGTAGATTTGAGCTGAAATAGAACATGGTGCAACTCTTGCACTCAAGTGGACAGTTTACAGGTCTTGCTCATGAGGACCCACAAAGGCACATCCAAAATTTTCTGGAGATCAGTGACACATATATTCCTACAGGTGTGTCTTTGGATTATGTGAGACTTACTTTGTTCCCCTTTTCTTTGTTGGGGGAAGCAAGGAGCTGGTTAGATGCAGAGCCGGCTAATTCTATCACTACTTGGGATGATCTTGCTTGAAAATTCTTGATAAGGTTCTTTCCGTCTGGAAAGACAGCAAAGCTGAGGAGTGAGATATTGAGTTTCAAACAGAGAGATGATAAAAATTTGTATCAAGCTTGGAACTGATTCAAATCCATGCTGAGGGATTGTCCCCCATCACCACCAAGCTAATGAAGTGTTGGTACATACTTTTATTGAGGCTTTCGACCCCAAAACTAAAATTCTACTTGATTCAACTGGAGGTGGATAGGCTTTAGAGAAGACTTATGATGAATTATATGCTTTGTTGAATCATATTTCGCAGGGAAATCCATATTGGCATGGTGATAACTCTAGAAATTTTACAAAGAAGGTTGATAGGAAACTAGATGTGGATGCAATCACTGCATTATCTGCCTAAATTTCAGCTATACAAAACATGATGAACAATCAGTTCAACAGTTTGAATTTGGGGCAGCAACAAGCTCCCATAAATACGGTACAACAATAGGTTTCTGTAATGTGTGATGTGTGCGGAAACGGGGACCATACTAGTGAGTTGTACAGTGTAAATTCGGATTTCGTGAATTTTGTTGGTAATGCCCAGAGAGGAGTTAGAGCGCAGAATTATGGAAATACTTACAATGCTGGGTGGAAAAATCACCCAAACTTATCTTGGGGAGGTAATAAAAAATCAATATAGGCCTCAAGGATATGCACCACAATACAACCAACAGCAGAGTCAAGGTAATCAAGTGGGTGCTACGCCTGGCATTATGAGCGTGGAAGATATGTTGAAGCAGATTATGGCAGACTAAGCTAAGCTGGTAGCAGATGTGAGAAACAATCAGTTGGCTACTCAAAATTTGGAGAAACAAATTGGCCAGTTAGCAAATGCAAAGAATACAAGGCCTCAAGGAGGTCTTCCAGGTGATACCGAGCCAAACCCAAAGCAGGTGAATGCTATTGTTACTTGTAGTGGTAAGCAGTTAGAGGATATAGTTCCACCAGCAAAAGAATTGGAGCCAAAAGTAGTTGTGGTTGAAGACGAACAAGTTGAGTCTGCCAAAATCTCTAAAGATGATAAAGTGATCCATAGTGTAAAGATCCCTCCTTCTTTTCCTCAGAAGTTCAAGAAGAAGAACGAAGACAAGGGCTTTGGTAAGTTCATTGAACTACTTAAACAAGTGCACATTAATCTGCCTCTTGTGGATATCTTGCAGGGTATTCCAAAGTATGCTAAGTTTCTAAAGGATATTGTGGCAAACAAGAGTAGATTGACAGAGTATACCACAGTTGCATTGACTGAGGAGTGTAGCTCTCGTATTCAAAATCGGTTACCCACCAAGCTGAAGGATCCTGGAAGCTTCACTGTAAAAATTACTCTGGGAGATCGTGTTTGTGCTCGTGGATTGTGTGATTTGGGGGCTAGTATAAATCTGATGCCCACTTCGATTTTCAAGGAGTTTGGTTTGGGTCATCCTAAACCCACTACTATTATTTTGCATCTTGCAGACCGATCTGTGACAAGACCGGATGGTATTGTTGAGGATGTTCTAGTTCAAGTGGGTTCATTGATCTTTTCAGTTGATTTTGTGGTGCTGAATTTTGAGCCTGACCCGGAAGTCCCATTTATTTTGGGGCGTCCGTTTTTGGCCACAGGAGGTGCGATCATTGATGTAGAAGCAGGGAAACTGACTATGCGAGCTCACGATAAATTTGAGGTTTTTGATGTTTATAGGGATTTGAAGCTACCAGAAATTTATGAGAACTTGTCAGCTATTACAGCTATAGATTTGGCGGCTGAAAACATCCACACTTTGTCTACAGATCCTTTGGAAAAAGTTTTGATGGGGCAAGATATTTTTGGTGATGCGGAAGCTAGTGAAATGGTGCAGGTTCTTGATCTTATGGGTATCTATGCTAAAGAGGGTGAAATATACAGTGACTGAAAAGGAGATGCTAGTTGTGGTGTACACATTTGACAAATTTAGATCATATTTGGTGGGTACTAGCATCATTGTATACACGGATCATGCTGCAATACGGTATTTGTTCAATAAAAAAGATGCTAAACCGCGGTTGATTAGATGGATCTTTGTCACGCCTCGAATCCCATCGAGACATGATTGGCACCCGTAGCCGATAAGGCCCGAGAGAACCAACCTTTGCCTATGTTCAACCATATGCATAACATAAGCATCACCACCATTACGTAAGAACTTGAAAGACGAATAACAGAAAACATGGGACATATATATACATATGAAACTTGGCTGTTGAGGCCATCCAGTCAAAACAACATATGCCTTTTACATTGATACACCCACATTCATCTGCAAAAGCCTCTAACAAGAGCATTGACCAAAATGAACCATAAGTCGGGACAAGTCCCCGCTTTACACAATATGTACATCATCAAAACATATATACACTCTGACTTGGAGAAGCCCCGAATTAACTGGAGCTCACCAATGATCTGCAACGACTGGAAACCTACTGTGGAGGCCTACTAGTGCCTGCTCCTGCAGCAAGTAAGGTAAATTTCCCAAAAGGGGTCAGTACGAAATAAGTACTGAGTATGCAAGGCTCAGATGAAACTGTACAATACATGAATATTTCAATGAACTCAAAACATATGAATAATCAATGTGAATAAGTCACCATTTTGCATTTTGGGAAACCATGTGTATTGCTTTCATTACTTTCATTATTTTCTTTACATTCAATGCTTGCTTGTTTAAATGAGGCCCCTCTGAATCAGTGGCTTGCCCCACACCCCTGAAACAGGGTAGTGGCGCAAGTTTCAGCACCTTGTTGAATTTTTCGGCCACTTCTTCAATACTTGCATATCGTCCAATACCTTATCAAAACACTACAAAATACTTACTTAATGATCTTAATCATCAAGTAAACATGACTCCAAGTCACCAAATGAGGTTAGAATGTGTACAGGGTATCCCCCAAATGCTCCACGAAACCACAAAACACCTCCTACAAAGGTCTAATCGCACATTTTAGGTCCGATATCAAATGTTTCACCAATGACACTATAAAACACATACTCATGGCATCTCAACACCTAGGTAGATATGACCCCAAGGTATCAAGTGAGGTTAGAAAAAAAAATACGGGGTGTTACAATCTTATTGGTACAAGAGTTTGATTTGAAGAGTAAAGATAGGAAGGGGTCAAAAAATTAGATTGCTGACCATCTTTCTAGACTTGAAAGCTCGACACATGTAGTTGATGATGGGCGTATTTGTGAGGAATTTCCAGATGAGCAATTGTTAGTTTTGGGAGTTGATGAGTTGCCATTGTATGCAGACATTGTGAATCTATTGGTAAGTGGGCTATTTCCTCCTCATTCTAGTCCTCAACAAAAGAAGGAGTTGTCATATGAGGTACGTTCCTATATTTGGAACGAGCCTTATTTATTCAATCAAGGGCCTGATCAAGTAGTAAGAAGATGTATTCCGTATGAAGAGGTGAAACAGGTGTTAGAGAGATGCCACGCATCACCTTATGGTGGTGAACGCAAAACCCAAAAAATTCTTCAATCAAGTTTCTTCTGGCCTTCTATATTTAAAGATGCTCATGCGTTTGTGAAGATTTATGACCAATGCCAATGTATGGGGACGATTGCAAAGCAACATGAGATGCCCTTAACTAATATCCTAAAAGTTGAAATCTTTGATGTATGGGGGATAGATTTTATGGGCCCTTTATCGAAGTCGAATGGAAATCAATACATACTTGTAGCAGTGGATTATGTGTCTAAGTGAGTAGAGGTTGCTGCTCTTCCTACGAATGATTCCAAGGTTGTGGTAAAGTTCCTTCAGAAACATATCTTCACGAGATTCGAAACTCCAAGAGCTATTATTAGTGATGGAGGTTCACACTTTATAAATTATTGGGTGAAGAGTCTGTTGACGAAATATGGTGTTAGACACAAGGTCTCAACAGTGTATCATCCTCAAACAAGTGTCCAAGTGGAAGTGTCTAATCGTGAGATAAAACAATCTTGCAAAAGACGGTGAATACTCAGAGGAAAGATTGGTCACTCAAGCTAGATGATTCTCTTTGGGCTTATCGAACTGCATAAAAGACTCCTATAGGGACTTCTCCCTATCATCTTGTCTTTGGGAAAGCATGTCACCTCCCGGTTCAGCTTGAGCACTGAGCATATTGGGCGGTAAAGAAGTTGAATCTAGACCCGGGGTTGGCTGGTAACAGGAGGTTGTTGCAACTCCATGAGTTGGAAGAGTTTAGGTTCCATGCATATGAAAATGCGAAGATCTACAAGGAGAAAATGAAGCGATGGCACGACAAGCACATCCTCCACTGCACTTTCGAGCCAGGCTAGTTGGTACTATTATTTAACTTGAGACTTATGTTGTTTCTGGGAAAGCTAAGATCTAAGTGGAGTGGGCCTTTTGAGGTCAGTCTCACGACTCCTCATGGTGCGGTGGTAATCTTAAATAAAGAGGATGGTACGAGATTTATGGTAAATGGCCAGAGATTGAAGCACTATTTTGGTAAAGAAGAGAAGCAGAAGGAGGACGTGCTTCACCTTGATAATAATTGAGCTGAGTGTGGTTGAGCCGCGACATTAAACAAGGCGCTACATGGGAGGCAACCCATGAATGTATTGTAATAGTTAGGAATTATAAAGTAAAAATACAAAAAGAAGAATCGGGCCATGACCAAAACTAAGGGGCTTGATGGGAGGCAACCCATCACTTTTAAATTTTTTATTTTCCAACTTAGTTCTAGGATTTTGTGTTTATGCAGAGACACACAGAGCATTTTGCCATGAAAATCCATGAGAAAAAGGTAAAATTGGTGGATAGATGATCATTTGAAGGTACCGGGAAGGTAGGACATGTTTTGGAGTGAAGTTTTGCGTCTTGGGACTTTAAAAAGTCCTAAATTATGTTGAAAAATGTGGAAAATTGCTCAGGTATGATGTTAAGTATGGGGCGTGGTACCTGGCGTGCCGGGCTGCACTTGCCTAAATTTTTTTGTGCATAGGCAGTGGGCAAGCGCGCCAGGCCGCCTGCACCAAAATTTTTCATGCGTATGTCAGTGGGGTAGCGCGACAAAGGGCGTGCCAGGCCGCTACACCTTAAGTTTTTTTTTTGGGCAAAAATTTTTTAAGAAGAGGGCCTAGTCTACCCGACCCACCCCACCCCATCTCTTTTCAATCCCCAATTTTCTTTATTCCTCACAACTTTTCCCTAACTTCCACAACCAAGAACCAATTTTTCTCCCACAAACATCAAAAATTTTCTCTTTCTTTTCTCTTCTCTTGCCCACACATAGCACAATTTCTCACCTTCTCCTCTTTGGGTTGTGATTACAAGACTCCATTCAAGCTAGCAAGGTGTGTTTATTTAAGCTTTCTCTCTCTAGATTGCTATGAAATTGGGGGAATTCTAGCAACTCGAATTTGTGATGCCCCGTTTGTCTTGGTAGTTTGACTTGCTTATTATGATATTGTTGGAATTTATGGGGTGTCCTGAAGATGAACTTGAAGTACAAGTGCAATTGTTCTTATTAATCTTGTTTTTTGTTGAAATAATTGAAAGTGAGTTTAGCTTTATTGGTGATAATTGAGAGAATTAGTGGTTGAAATCACTTGATACAACTCATATGTTGTTGAATATGTATGAATCTTGTTTGAATTCTTGAGTAAAACAAGTAAGTCATTCTAATGATAATTATGGGATTGTTGAACTTGTGTTGGGAATGTTAAATTTGTCTATGGTTTGGACTTGGTAATTGGGAATTAAGTGATGAGGGGAAGTCTGAGTACCCTACACCCATATATTTTGACTTGGCGCTAAGCAACTCAGTGTGGGGTGGCCGTTAAAGCCAACGCACATTGAGTTGGTTAGCTATGTTTACGTGGGAAATTGACTTGCTTGTGGAACTTTGTCCCAGGTACAATGTCAGAATCTAATGTGGCTGCTTCCAATTCTCACAAGCGACGACGGTCAGTAAATATGGCCCCGCGGTTCCCCCAGTCCCTAAAGGCCAGAAACGCAAGTATGGGCTTAATGCTGTGTCTAGTGCCGACAAAAATTGGTATAAAAGTCACCCCAAAGCCAAATACTTTGTGGATGAATGTATTGATAGGGCCAGTCTAGCTCGTACTTACCCTAAGATATTGGCTCATATTATGCAAGTAGGTATGAGTTTCATCTTCGACATGCCTACAAATTGTAACCTTCATCTGGTGAGGGAATTGTACGCTAATTGGAACCCAGAGGCACCTACCAGCTCGGTGGTGGTACGTGGGTCGGATGTTATACTTGATTCCTTGGTCCTTAATGGATTATTGGGAGTAAACACTCGGGTTAATCGCTATGACCTATACAAGCTGAATGCTAGGCCTCCCTATGCAGAAATTTGACACACTCTTTGCAGCCAACATTCGACAGTGAGATGGCTTTGCCATCACAAAAAGGGTACCACATGAGTCTACCCTGTGCTCATTTCAATAAAGAGGCGCAAATTTGGTTGAAGATTGTGTGCTGTTGCTTGATTTCAGGAAGCCACATGACGGAGGTCACTAGGGACCGTGTCTGTCTGGTGTATGCTATCATGACTGATGTGGAAATTGATGTAGGTTCTATGTTGCTGTAGGCTATACGCTAAGCTCTTTTATAAGGAGGTCTTCGATATGATTTTGGCGGTATATTGACTAAATTGATTGGAGCATTCGAAGTGCCCGAAGAGGCATTTGGTTATCATCCTCTTATGGTGCCGACACCTGTGGATGTCACCCAAACCAAGGCACTTGATGCACTCGGCCCACTTTCACCTTAGTAGAGCATCATGCTCGAGATAACAGGATTTTAGCCCGTATGTATGAGTTGGAGATGCTACGACACAGGACTGGGGGTAGGCCCTCTACGACGGAAGAGCTGAGACAGGTTGAGAGGGATTATCCTCTTAACGAGCATGCCATGGCATTATTGAGAATTGGGCCTAATTTTGTTGAGCTTGTGGATGATGATATCCCCACAGATGAGAATGACCGCCAGACCGATTTCGATGATGAAGAGGTGGAGGTGGATGATACACCGCTAGAAGTCCGTGGACTGGAGGACGAAGATTTCCTTTGACTGACCAGGGAGCTCCTTAAACCCTACTCTTGCATTGTTTGATTTTTGTAGCATTGGGGACAGTGCTAATCTTTTAAGTGTGGGGTGGGGTGTTATGAGACTCCTTTGTATGTGTGTATATGTGTGTTTCTGTATGTTTTTAGTTGTTTTATTTTGGGTTCCTTAGCCTTTGTTTATAGTTCTTTTACTAAGGATAGTCCCTTTGAACCATAGAAAACCACAAAAAGATTTTAATTTTTTTTATGTTGTTTTTGGTTTTTATTACTTTTGAGTCTCCTTTAGTCATAGTATTAAGGGCTTTGCTCTATGATGGATGGATGACGACCGTCTTAAGAGCAAATTAGTCATGTATTGTTGGGTGTTCTTGCTTGCTATACAATTGTGCATACACGTGTTAAACATGATAGGATATACAATAGCAAGTGTTGAGACACCTAATGCTCACTTAGTCGACTTGATAAGTTACTTAATGTTGAACTTGTGCATGACTTCGTATTAATTGTATGGTGAGCCTGCTTCAGTTAAACATGTGCCATGTGTGAGTGAGATTTTTGTGATATTCCATGTGCATAATGATGTCTAGAACTTGCCCGGTGTGTTTGCAAAGAGAAATAAAAGGTGTTGAGTTTAGGAGATGATATAGACATTTCTTTGATAGCCATGTTTTATACCGACTTTATCTACCCTTTTTTCATGATCTTAGTTAGCTCCGTTGAGCCTTTAGCCTATTCTTTGGTAGACTTACATGTATCTTGATCCTTTTCTTTCAATGAACCATAATTTGATCCAAAAATCCTAAGCGCTTTAATTGAGAAATTAAGATGTAAAGGAGTGTAAAAAAAAATAAAAAAATAAAAAATTGAAGAAGGAAAAAGTGAAATTGAAGCCCCAAGTAAATAGCCTTTGGGTGTGTGAAAAAGTTTATGTGTTGTTGGTAGGGAGTATGGTAATGGAAAAAAAAGAAAAAGAAGCAAATCATTTGTTGATAGCAGTTACTCCTTGCCTAATATGCTTAAGCTAGCTTAAAGAGATGGGCCAAAACAAAAGAGAGTTGGGAAGATAAAAGTGGTGGAAAATAGGTTGGTTGAAGGTGGTCTTAATGTAATCTGTAGTGTAGTAAAACACTTAGGGAAGATAGTCACTATTCTTGACCAAATAGTTCCTACCCGTCCCTTAGCCTACATTACAACCCTTAAAGTCCTACTTGATCTTGAGCTTTAACATTTTGACATTAGTGGAGTACTACACTAAGGGCAAGCTTATGGTTCATCTTCTGTAGCATGTGAATTCTTTTCGAGAGTGAGTGAACTTTTATTCATGCACCTATTTAATAATAACTTTATGTGAAATATTGGGTGATTCTCTTATGGTGAGGGCGCATGTTTAGCGAAGTGTGGTGATCTATTGGTAACGTTTCATGCATGAATTCACAACTAGTAGAGTTGTTTTGTGAGGATAGGTTGTTTCAATTTTCTATTCACTGTTTCGTGATACTAGCTTTTTAGTGCATAATTTGATGAATATGGTTGTGTAGCTATGCATGAATACCTATTGTGTGTCAATTGTCTTAAGTCGTCCGGGTTTGAGTGTAGTTATTGTTCGAGGACAAACAAAGGTTCAAGTGTGGGGTGGTGATCTAAGGCGTATTTATACACCTTATTGTCGACTTTAACCCATGTTTACCTTAGTTTTGAGAGCAATACGTATGTATTTTGTATGGTTTTGATGGAATATGTGATATTGTGCTAACAAATGTGATTAGACCCTTGTAGGTGGAATTTGCGACTATTTGGAGCATTTTTAGCATGGAAAGCTAGGCTTGGAGGAGCTACAAGCGAAGGATATTGAAGATAAGAGGCAAGCCAAAGATTTGAACTTGAAGAATCCAACCAAATCCGCAAAGAAAAGTTGACAAAAGGAAGAAAATCAAAATTTTAGGGCCTGGCGCGCCAAGGGGCGTGCCAGGCCGCTTTTCGAGAAATTTCTGTCACGACCCAAAATCCCATTCGGGCCGGACTGGCACCCGAAGCCGATATGGCCCGAGATACAACACCTCCTATGAAGGTTTCTCATCACTAACATTACAAATTACATACTCACGACATCTCGACACCTAAGTAACCATTGTTCAACGTCGTCACATTGGGTTGGGAAGGTACGGGGTGTTACAATTTCCACCCAAGTGGGCAGCAGGCAGGTACGCCCAAGGGCGTGCTAGGCCGCCTGGGAGCACCTTTTCGGAGGTAAAATTTGCCTAAGTGCCAGGCGCGCCCAAGGGCGTGCCGGGCCGCTTTTTGGCAATTTTTTACCTCGAAATTTTGTCTATAAATAGGGCTTTTGGGTTATTGTATCATAATTCCATCTTCACTAGACTACTTTGGGCGTTTTTGGTCATTGAAATTAGGTTTCATTCTTCATCTTTTCAGTTTTTATTTCTTTTTATGGTATTTTATCAACTTATGTTGTTAATTGACGTTATGAGTGGCTAAAATCCCTCATTCTTGGAGTTGAGGCTATGAACATGAATCTCTTGAGTTGATTTTATTGGTTTTTGCTGAAGTTTATCATAAATTGGTTATTCTTATATTCTTAATTTTACTATTTTAATGCTTGATCACCATTGAAATAAATCCCTTGTCTTGAGGTGAGTTCGAGAGAGAAACTAAGAGATAGAACATGAAATATAAGGAGCGTGATCTCTACTCACGGAAGGGATTCCAAGAGATTGATATGCGGTTAGGACCGAGAGGTACCTAATCCGCCGCGCTTGTTCAATTACGAGAAGATAGCTTAAAGGCATTAGAATTGGTTAAACTTATCACCGCTCAATGACGTAGTTAGGTTTTCAATTTCTAGTAGAAGGTTATAGTTTGGAGACGAATATAATTGTAACATTAACCTCGTGATCAATAACCAAGATAAACGACTCAAATTGCTTAAACCAGTAACAGTTATGCTCAAGAGATGACGTTCGGAGTGCCTTGACCCTGGGAATTTACTTTTTATTGACTTTTCAAGCATATTTACGAAAACTAAAGTTACGGTAGCAAAGATAGGAGTTCATAGTCCGTAATCATTTAATTTTTAGTAACAAATCCCTTTTTCTTTTCGTAACACTAGTTTTTAATTATTGTTTGACGTCTAAAATTGATTTCTGTTGACGAAAGTCCCTTGGGTTCGATATCCGGTTCTTTTAAAGGAGCCACTTTATTACTTGAAAGATCACATACACTTGCGTGTATAGCTGGGTCGCAATACCTACGGGTGATTTTTAGCTCAATTTCTGATCCATAGCGTAAATTCACAATATGAGTATCAATGTTCTTGTCTTGTCGTGTAAAATATTGTGTTGATAGAATGACAGAAGTAGAAGGCTTCTTGAAAGGGGAAAGCTACGATGTAGATGTTTTCACTTGCTTTCGATGGTGTCCAGGTAGGCTAGGCTTACCTTCCTTTTAGACTATGCTCTTTTATGGTATTAGAATAGTTGTGTGATAGCTATGGGTGGGTTGTTATTGTCTGGATTTTTCATTTAGCATCTTCTGACTATTCTTAGCTGATTCGAGGGTTTTTTGGGTAAATTGCGACCATGTTTCCCTTAAGTTAGTATTACTTACCCCTTAGGATTAGACATAGCTTAGTTAGAGCCTTGGGATGGATTATGAAGCCTTAGCCTAGGTTTGGGTAGGTGCTTTCCTTAGGTTGTATTTTGGGGACTTGTAGCATCACCCTTTTTAGGCTAGGTTGCTATAGAACAATCCCTTTTTTTTTTTTACTTAATTGGATTATAGACTATCTTCAGGAGACTGCCCTTGGGATAGGGTTGCCTTAGTTATTGCCTAAGCCTATTAGCTTCGATTCCTTTGCCTCGTTAGTACTTTGACCTGAAATCACGGCTTTAGGCTTAATAAATGAAAATCTGGTTCTCTTTTAACAATTCAGCTTCTAAAATGGGATTAATGATTGGATAAACTTAGGAGGAATCATAACCTTGGTGTATTGCTACAAATAGCTTATTATTGAGTTTCGGTTCGAGTTTGTCACCTGATTTATTGTTATTATTAATTAGTTTTGATTTAAGTCTGGCATCTGCATATTGTTTATTATTTACCAGTTCAGGTTTGAGTCCGACATCTATATATTGTCATTATCCAAGAGTCCTGGTTTGAGTCAGGTATTTATTATCTTTACTATTATGGATCTGGGGTTGGAAATTCAGCAGAGACCGATAAGATTATGGTTGTGGCTGGGAAAGGAGTATATGGTATGCATATCACATTTCTTGACTCATTTTACATTCATTACTGTTATATTTGGTTTTTACTTTAGTTTTACTCATGTTTGTACCCACTGTGTTTTTGGGGGATCGATTGGGTTTATATCTGCTTTTGTGCACCTTCTGGGTTTATGGGGGTCCAATTAGGTTATAGCTAGGCTTTTATTTTTGCTTTTAAGTTATTTATATTCGGTCTACCACTTTTGCTTAGTAAAGTCTATTATTTCATTTCTGACCCTTACTTATTGCCTTTAGTTTATTTACTTGCACGTTATTTATACTTTTACTGTATTTGAGCTCAGTCGGCCTACTGATTACTCATGTTTTGGTACTCATACTACACTTCTGCATATTTTTCCTTGATTCAGATCCTAGTGTGAGTCAACACCGTTGATGTTGACCTCGGGCTGTGCTATTGATCGGAGATTGGGTGAGCTTTTAGAGTCCAGAGCTGATTCTTCTCCTTCTGCTTTCACTATAGTCTTATTTTGTATATTCGACTATGATGTATATTATGACACTGTCTAGTACTCCTTTTGTTAGTAGCTCTTGTACTGATTTTACCAGGTCTTGGAGGGATTCATTTTGATATTTTGTCCTCTTCCCTCTATTGTATAGTATGCTTTTGATTATATATATATATATATATATATATATATATATATATATATACTTCTCCACTTATTGCTTATTATTGTTGGCTTTATTCTTATTTTCCTCTATCTTCTGCCTGTTAGCACGTTACTCGTTATTCCGGCCTATGGCTTGGCTTATCTATAAGTGGATTAAAGTAGGTGCCATCATGACCTGAGAAATTGGATCGTGAAATAAAGGCCTGTAGTTCCCTAAAGAGATTGCGCCCCAGGATATATTGGGTTATCGGAGCCCGAGGTTTCATAAATTAGACGTATAAGGACCCAGAGGCCTGACCCTTGACTAGGACTCCTTGGGTAAACTGGAAAGGTAAAACATGCTTCATCGTGACAGTGGCACAAGAACTAGACCCTACAGGGACCATGGGAGCCTGGGTCTGAGAATTAGCTTGCTTGGCATTCTCCTATTCATAAAATAACCCTGTGACTTTGAGACAGGGTGTGTCAGGGATTTCCAGCCTCTAGACCAATAATTTGCCTCCTGATCCTTTATGTTTTTCATCTGAGGCTATAATTTCAGGAGTGGACTTTCTCACCCTCTCCATGGACGAACCCTATTCCTTTCTCCTTTTCTCTCCCTCTTCAAGAGATTGGGACTTCGTGTCAAAAAAGGGTTTGTAACCGCATCAATAAGACTGTGAAGTCGACTACAAGGGTCTCAATGAATAAGACAAGTAGCAATAGCAAAAGGTGGAAGTAACTATGATTCAAAGGTCAGGCCTACACATGAACGATCTTGATGAAAAATAAGGTAAAAAATGCAACCTACAATAGAGGTAACAAGTCATGGTTTTTTGATTTTCATCCAAACTGGTCGAAAAGATGCATCCAGGATGGGCTAGCAACAGTAGAATAAGTCAAGATTTTTATGACCCATGAACAAAGTTTCTTGACTTGGTGAAGAAAGGGAATATAGGTGGATGAATTCCATCGAGCAACTAAACAATATGCTTAAAACATAAGGTGTCAATAAAAAATAGAATAGAAAGGAATACGAAAAGGTAAAGGGGGAAAGTCACAATTGCTCACGCTGCATGTTCCAGGATCCTGGTAAAAGGGTCTTAGAGAGATTTTCATTGGCTATAGTTGTACTATTACTCCACGGTGGATGCTCCACCCTCGATCATGGATATCATCTAAATTGCCAGTAGAAACCTCGTTCCACGGTGAACTAGCTGTACTATTACTCCTCGAACTAGACAGGGGGGAATAAAGTAAAAACATATGCATCAGGGAAAATGCTTCACTGAATAAAGTAGCCAATGCGCGAAGACAAGCAACAACTTTCCATACTCCCGGGCCGAGCTGGACTAAGCACAATTGGAAGGTGTTGCAGAATGAGATGATCATATTATCGATTGATGAATGGATAAATGTAAATAATAGTATATCTAGGTCTTGGTGAAGTAATATTCTCAGATTCGCAAGAGCTTCTACTCGATATTTATTAAGGCGGCATCCACAGGCTGCTCGGAACAAGTGTAGATCACTTTTTTTCAAAAGGGAACCCAACTCGCTCACAGATATGCTCTTCGTCCCAGTACTGACACATGGATGAATTTTGAATTTGTTATAAAAAAGTACATACTGGGGAAATATTGTCAACAGTCGAATTAAGATGAGTTTTTTTTTATAATCTATTTCCTTTTCTTTGTTACCCCACCGGTGATTGAAGTAAAAGGGGCAAAGCTTAAGGAAGAACCAGACATACCAAATTGAGATAAAAGTAAGCAAGAAGAGGTTGGAATAAAGAGAGTCCTCAAAATCAAAAGATAGGCAAGACAAGGAGGTATCTGGAACCAGTCGGAGAACAGTGAAGCCCTAGAATTTATAGATTTGATTGGTGGCTTTCCCAAGATGCCTAGGGAAGAGGCCATGATTGAAACACGTATTGAGGTAGAATTTTGCTTGAAAGAGATGATTTATTTAATCGGACGAAAAGATAGGCATGATAGACCGATAACAATTTTTATTTTCTTTCTATTATTCGGGAACAACTAGTGTAACACCCAAAAATGAAGGCACTATTTGTATGGGGTATAATCATATTAGGAACACTTGGCTACGATAAGAAGCCCAACATGGAGTCATAATGCAATAAGAACTTAGAACCTCCGGAGGCCCTCTCTGAGATAATGATAGGAAAGATGCCATCTCGTATAGGATAAGGACCAGGGTGTAGTCGCCCATAATGACATGAAAAAAGGGAAAATAGGAGACAAGAGTGTCAAGCTGCTCAGGTGCGCAGAAAAGATCATATGGATCTGTGTTATGCAGGAATATTAGCTGGTACTTTCCAATGGATTAGACGCGTGATGCAAGGACATATGCTTTATTACTTTAGGGAATTAGTGACATTTTTTTATTGGCGAAGGCCTTAACACTGTAGCCTATAAATAGTTAACCCTTCTCATTTTGTAAAGAGATCCTCACTCTGATTCCCTCAAGAAATATATAAGCAATATATTGTTTTCTTAGGCTCCAAGCGTTTTCTTTATTTGCTCTTGTTTTGAATTCTATAGTTATCTAACTAGCAGATCTCAGAGCTAGATCCCGGGATATCAGGCTCACTCTCGTTCACCGTGGGTACACCTATATTTGTTCTCTTTACCTTACCTAGCTTATTTACGTTATACTCCTATAAATTCGGACCTAAAACAAAGTTAAATCATAATGCGTGTTCTTGACATCCTATAAATTCAACTGTATCGATTTCAGGATAAACAAGATTAGAGATAAAAAAGTTTTGACGTGGTCATAGTGGGGTACAAGAAATTACTTGCTAAAGTACTTCATGAGAGTACGTCGAGTAAATTATTGTGATTGCTCGAGAGAGAATAACGATAAGTTGAATGCTCACGATTAGTAGATAAAAATTGGTTTGGCCTCTGTTGAACCTTTCAATCTCTGATGAATCGACAATTTCTAATTTTTAATTGATAAACATAATTAATCAATCATTTTTGGTTAAACATATTTAACTTTCAATTAATTGATAATAAGTACCTTTAATCATTTTTCTTCTGAATATTCACAAATTTAATGTATTATTAACTATTAAATCATTTAATTACTTATGTTATATGTTCAATCATAGTGTTACTAAATATTTTAGGATAATATAGTTCTAAAATAATCTAAAAATATAACTTATTTTCCTATGTAAAGGGATTAAAAAACACATTTACATAAGTTACAATTAAATATGATTACTAAGATGTCATAAGAAATAAAACTCAGAATTTAGCAATAATTAGGCAATCAAAAGTGTAATTATTCCAAAAACAAACTTACATTTTACTTAGTACAACAATAACAAATTAAGTGTAATCTTACTTGTCTAGGGAGGATAGTTTGTACGCAACCTTACCCCTACCTTATGAAGGTAAAGAGGCTGTTTGTGCTATACCCTCGGCTCAAGTAAATTAGAATCAAAAAGCAAGTAAGTAAAACAAATATAGTAGCGATGAAATCATGCTAGAAACAATTAAGAAAGAAACAAGTAGTAATAACAAAGTGTATGATAACTGAAGCAAAGAAAACAAGTAACACTAAAACTGAAGAATAAGAAAATAGGAGAGTAATAATAACAATACTAATTAGGGAACTAGACAATAATCAACTACGTACTAGCCTTCTAATACCCTAATCCTCGATCTTCATATCTTTCTATCTAGGATCATGTACTTTGTAAGATCCAGATAAGCTATGTCCTGTCTAATCTCCTACACCCAAAACTTCTTTGGCCTATCTTTACCTCTCCTAATTAATACATACTATAACAACTCTCTCACACCTCCTTGCCAAGGCCGTGCATCTTCTTTCCATATGTTCGACCCATCTCAGTCTCGTCTCCCTCATCTTTTCTACCACAAAGGTCACTCCCATCATGTTGTCAATAACTTTGTTCCTGATCATTTCTCTCCTAGTATTCCCACATACCCATCTCAATATCTTATTTCTGCTACTCTAACCTTCTGAATGTGCGAGTTCTTAACTAACCAGCACTCTACTCCACATACAAGATAGCTGGTATGACCACCACTTTATAAACCTTATCTTTAAGATTTGAAAGTATATTCTTATCATAAGACACTGAATGTAAGCTTTCATTTAATCCACCACTCTTCAATACAATGGATAACATCATCATCAATTACCCGTTTCCTTGGATTACTAATCCAAAAATTTTGAATTTCTTTTCTTGTAGATGGATTGTGTATCAGTCCGTATTCCACATTTTTCACACGTGTTACATCACTGAACTTTCACTCAAAGTATTTTATCTTAGTTCTGCTCAACCTAAATCATGTAGACTCTATAAGGTCTGTCTCCAAACCTCTAGCACATAATTAACTTTGGTGCGTATCTCGGCAATCAACACTATGTCATCTAAAAATATAATACACCATGGCACCTCTAATTGAATACGTTGCATCAATTCATCCATCACCAAGATGAATAAAAGTGGGCCACGAGCTGATCCCAAGTGCAACACCATCAATACTGAAAAGTGATCAAAGTTTCCTTCCACTGTTCTCACTTGGATCTTGGATCCATCATATATGTGGTTAGTTTCTCTAATGTAAGCTGCATGTACACCTTTAGCCTCCAAACATCTCTATAGGACCCCCTCCCCCCCGGGAATTTTGTCGTAAGATTTTTCTAGGTTAATAAACACCATATGTAAGTTCCTCTTCCTCTCCATACACAACTCCATCAATCTCCTTACAAGATGTATGACTTATGTAGTTAAACGCCCCTATCGACATGAATCCAAATTGATTCTCGGTAATAGACACACCTCTCCTCATCTTTATCTCCACCACTCTCTTTCGGACTTTCATAGTGTGGTTTAACATCTTGATACCTCCATAGTTGTAGCAATTCTGGATAGTGCCTTGTTCTTGTAAAACAGGATCATTGTACTCCACATCTATTCATCGGACAACTTTGGCGTTTTAAAAATAATGTAACACAGTTAGCCACTCCATACTTGCTATGGCTGCGCTCTTCCATAAATTCACTGGAATCTCACGTGGCCCAGTTCGTGTAATACTCAAAATCTCTACAATTCTGAGAGTGCTCTAAATTACTCAACACACTCTTGTCCCCTTCTTCATTCAAAAGTTCATGTAATTAGGTATGCCATCTTTGTCTAATAATCTATGCTTTTTCCTCCAATACCTTGGCTACCTCATTTTTAATTCACTTCACTTGGTCTAGGTCTCGAGCCTATTTATGATGACTTGGAGATCCTATACAACTTCTTATCCCTATCTTTGTCTTGAAGTCCTTACATAGACTTTTATTACACTTTTTAAGGAGTAAGTAATCTATATTAATTTTAGCCACCATACTACCGAAGATCACCAAGTGATTTCCTTCTTTGGAAAACACGAGTTACTACCACCAAATCAAAAACTTTTGCAAAGTCCAAGAGTCTCTCCTGCGTCGTTAGATCATACATTTTACTTGGTCCCGTCGAATATACTCTTACAATCTGGGTGACATCGAAAACATTGATATAGTAATATATATGATTTATATATAGAAAATGACATTTCTCCACTTCATTTTCATATTGTCACGCTGAACAAAGAGGTGACCCGGTAAGTTAGGAAGGGAAACGTTGAATATTTTTTTTGAAAACATTCTTTTATACTTTATTTAGCAAATAATTGAGCATGATATCTTAAATAACCTTCTAGTTCTAGTGCACCTCCAGGCTCCATCCGTTTCTATGTGAGCCTTATCTTTTGTTTTAGTTTGATTTGTTATACGGAAGACAACTTTGAAGGTTTTTTTTATCTACTTCTAGTCGGTGGTGGAATTTTGATTTTTTTTTAAAGTTAGTATTTTAATTATTTTAATAATAAATAATTTGTTTTCGATAACTAGGTGCATTGACTCAATTTTGTATTTAAGAATGGATGCACTCACAATTTTTTTAATTTTTTTTTTTTACATTAAGCTTTTCATTAGTTCAAAATTAAAGTTTATTTACAATATATACGTCTTACACGAAAAAGCAAGGTACCAAAAGATTGTATTTATAATTATCCATTGAGTTTTCAATCAAACACGACTATTTCTCGAAAACTTTTCAATTATAAAAAGATCATAGGCTATTAAATACCGGGTGAACCTTTTATATATTAGTATATTATCCAAAATAAAGGTCAGTTTTGTTGATTAAAAAAAATCGACAAGTAGTAACTCAAGACATTTAGGTGACTTTGAGCACCCTTAATCGCTTGACTTATTATTTTTTAATTCTATTGATCAAGTGTTCAAAATTTAATACGTATTTATTTTATATACATAATATAATTTGGCACTGCTTCTAATCTAGTCCTAGATCATGTTTTGAAAGCTAATTAAGTTTAGGAGTTACTTTTACCTTTCTTAGTACTCCATCCATCCAACAATACTTGTCTACTATTGACTAGGCACACATATTAAGAAACAATAAATAATAGTTAATTTTACTATATTACCTTTTGAATATAATAAACTTAATGTTTTTGGAAAGTGATAAATAGTATTTAATACTTAATAGCAAGGACAAAATGGGTAGAAAAAGATAAATTATTCATTGATTTTTCAAACTAGATAAGTATTATTAAACATCTATTTTTAATATAGTAAATAATTATTATTGGACAGAGGAAGAATATATAACGAGTCCTCGTTATCCAAGCTTAAAGTGGAAAATCATGAGTAGAATTAAAAAATTATTGCTTTGAGCAAAAGAAATTAATAAAGTAACATATCTTACTTGGTCTTTTTCTGCTCTTAATTCTGACTTTCATAGCCCAAAGAAAATATACAGTGGTACTAGGATAAATGATAACTAATTTTGGGATGAGTTCGTTTCATGTTTGGTGGAATAAAGTCATCGAATAATTTATTTTTAGATTAGTTATCTTGAGATTGTAGTGTTGTTTTTATCCCATATTAATAATGGGATAAAAATCTTCAATAACCAACCCTGATATAATTAATCCTGAAATAACTTCTTTTCCAACAAAATGAGCCCTTAAATTATTATCGTTTAAGCTTGTTGATCGGGCAAATCCATTTCTTTATTGTAATCTGATGTTGACAACGCAACCACTTGGAAGATGTCATATTCCATTTTTTTTTTTTTACAAAAATTTGCTCTAGTTTTTTTTTTTTTAATCGTCTCGAGACACATCTCCATGCGAACAGTGTGTTTCGATGGTTGTTATCTTGTATTGTGTTGTTAGTTTTGTTATGACGGAAAGAGGTAAATACGAAAACAAAGAAAGTAAAGAAAATCAAATTTAACGTGGAAAAACCCTTCAAATCGAAGGTAACAACAATATGATCACAGAGATCTAAACAACTCCACTATAACAATGAGAGGGTTACAAATATTTTCCAAATCGGCTACACAACAAGAGCCACACACGGAAAAACAATTGCGACACCAATAAAAGTAAATCAAGATAAATTACCCGAAACAAAGCTACTGTTCGGGACACAAAACAGAATGTTACGAACCTCCTAATCCGATCTTCAACGTTCAAATCAAACACCAAGATGTTAGGAACGCTCAGTCAAAAATTCACCCCGATCCAACGGTGAACGAGCTGACAGACACGATCTGAAAGTGGCTGGTCGGAGAGTAAAAACTGCAGCAAAAGAACTCTCTTTCTGTCTTCTCTCTTTGGTGAAAGCTCTCTCTCTTATGTGCTAATGTCTCTCAAAGACAAATCACAATGAGCATAAATAATTCTCTCTCAAATTGTTCTATTTATAGATAATGAGGGGTGCTTTTTCCTAAAGCCAAACGAACTCCAAATAAGAATAGAAATCCGAATCCTTTTCCAAATAGGATTGGAAACCAAAAGAGAATAGGATTATGTCATGGGCCACAACCAACAAACTCCCCCTCCAGCCAAGGGGATAAATGGATCTTCAAGCGGAGGAACTCAGGACAAGCGTCATACCTGTAAAAGTTCTACAATACTCATGCTTCTCTAATACCACCACTTTCGTTAGCATATCTGAAGCATTGTCTTCAGTGTGTATCTTCTCAACCTCAAATAATTTCTATTCCACGGTTATTCTAATCCAATGATACTTTCTACTAATATGCTTGGACTTAGAATGAAAGGTGGAGTGCTTGGTGAGGTAAATAACACTCTGATTATCACAAAATAAGACGATCCTTGACTGCTCAAAATTAAAATCTTTCATAAATTCCTTCATCCAAAGAAATTCTTTGGCACCTTAAGTGATATCAATATATTCGGCTTCTGTGGTGGATAGAGCTATGCACTTCTGTACCTAGATTGCCAAGAAATAGCTGTTAGGACTGAAATAATCAGGTGTCATACGGAAGCTAGTAAAAGCAAACCTCGAAAAATGCCACGTAAGAAGACATGCAAGAAATACACCAAAGAGACACAGTAATTTAGTGTGGTTCGGTCAATCGACCTACGTCCACAAAAGGAGATGAGCAATCCACTATATAAACGAGAGTACAAAATGTCAAGAGAGACAACCTCACACAATTCACTCAGAATACAAAGAGGTTCACACAAGTGGAAGCATGACACTTGTGTCTCACAAATTCTCCCCCCAAACAATACTCTCAAACCCGTAGGACTACATTGTGGATGCTATCAAACTAGAAGAAAGGAACCTCTATTTATAGAGCCTATAACCTTTTCCTACTAGAACAAGGATTAGCCAAATATGGAGAATTCATGTTTTTCTTTTCCTAAAAGGAAAACCCAATTATGGTAAGAAAATCAGGGCAACTACCAATAATTTTCCCCCTTGGCCTAAATTTCTGACAAAATAAATTTGCTCAACCTTCTTCACGTAGTCTTCAACAAGTTCAATCTCCATCTCCAAAATCTCCTCCATTAAATCTTTGTCTCTACATAGAGTAACACTCTAATAAAATTTCTCAAACCAAAATCTTCATTATCGTCAAATAGGTTGCGACTAGAACTGAACCCGCCAAGATGAACACCCATTTTAACCTCGCTCTGATACCACTTGTTATGACGGAAAGAGGTAAATAAAAAAACAAGAAAAGTAAAGAACACCAAGTTTAACGTGGAAAAACCCTTCAAATCGAAGGTAACAACCACGGGATCACAGAGATCCAAACAGCTCCACTATATCAATAAGAGAGTTACAAATATTCTCCCAACTGGATACACAACAAGTGCCAAACACGGAGAAACAATAGCGACACCAACAAAAATAAATCAACAGAAATCACCCGAAATAGAGCTACTGTTCGAGACTCAAAACCAGATGCTGCGGACCTCCAAATCCCATCTTCACCGTTCAAATAAAACAACAAGATGTTAGGAACACTCAGTCAAAATTCCAGCCTGATCCAACGGTGTACGCGCTGGCAAACGTGATCTGAAGTTGGCTGGTCGGAGAGTAAAAACTGCAGCAACTAAACTCTCTCTCTTCTCTCTTTGGTGAAAGCTCTCTCAAATACAAAACTAATGAGCATGATTAATTCTCTCTCAAATTGTCCTATTTATAGATGATGAGTGGTGCTTTTTCCTAAAGCCAAACCAACTCCAAATAGGAATAGAAAATCCGAATCCTTTTTCAAATAGGATTGGAAACCAAAAGAGAATAGGATTAGGCCATGGGCCTTTGGCTGGAACATGGACGACAACCCAACAAACTCCCCCTCCAGCCAAGGGGCCAAATGGATCTTCAAGTGGAGGAACTCAGGACAGGCTTCATGTATGCCAAAGTTCTGCAATACTCATGCTTCTCTACAACCACCACTTTCGTTAGCATATCTGAAGGATTTTCATCAGTGTGTATCTTCTCAACCTCAAATAATTTCTCTTCCACGGCTATTCTAATCCAATGATACTTTCTACTAATATGCTTGAACTTAGAATGAAAGGTGGAGTGGTTGGTGAGATAAATAGCACTTTGATTATCACAAAATAAGACCAACCTTGACTGCTCAAAATCAAGATCTTTCATAAATTCCTTCATCCAAAGCAATTCTTTGGCACCTTCAGTGATAGCAATATATTCAGCTTCTGTGGTGGATAGAGCTATACACTTCTGTAGTCTTCATTTCCAAGAAATAGCTCCCCCTGCAAAAGTGATCAAATAATCGAAAGTGGATCTTGAATTATCAAGATTACCTCCCAAATCAGAGTCTGTGTAGCAAACAAGTTCAGGCTTGCCACTACCAAAGCACAACTCCATGTCTGCATTACCCTTCAAATATCTTAATATCCATTTTACAGCATCCCAATGTTCCTTTCCAGGATTAGAAAGAAATCTGCTAACAGTACCAACGACATGTGCAATATCTGGTCTAGTACAAACCATAGCATACATCAAACTACCAACTGTGGAGGAGTAGGGAATACAAGACATCTCTTTCTTCTCTTCGTTAGTAGATGAACTTTGAGTCGTACTCAATTTGAAGTGTTTAGCAAGAGGAGTACTAACCGCTTTTGCTTCTGTCATATTGAACCTCTTCAATACCTTCTCTATGTACTGCGTCTGAGATAATGATAACTCCTTTTTACCTTTATCTCTGTGTATTTGGATGCCTAAAATTTTCTTTCCTGGACCCAAGTCCTTCATCGCAAACGATTTGCTCAACTCCTTCTTAAGGACTGCAATTCTAGATTTATTTTTGCCAACAATCAGCATATCATCCACATAGAGTAGTAAAATAATGAAATCATCATTCGAGAACTTTTGAAAGAATGCAAAGTGATCTGAAGAAGTTTTCTTGTATCCCTGTTTTTCAATGACAGATTCAAACTTCAAGTACCATTGTCTTGGAGCTTTTTTCAAGCCATACAAGCTCTTTCTCAATTTGCAGACATAATTTTCTTTTCCTTTGACTACAAAACCTTCAGGCTGCTCCATGTAAATCTCTTAATCTAAATCACCATGAAGAAAAGCAGTCTTGACATCTATCTGCTCAACCTCTAAATCTAGACTTGCAGCTAAGCCTAGCACCATATGAATAGAAGACATTTTCACGACAGGAGAGAAAATTTCATCAAAGTCAACTCCCTTTCTCTGGCCAAAGCCTTTGACAACTAACCTCGCCTTATACCTAGGCGCAGAGGTATGTTGCTCTTGCTTTACTGTAAAGATCCATTTGTTTGGTAGAGCTTTCTTACCTTTCGGTAATTCCACTAACTCATATGTGCCATTCTCGTGGAGTGACTTCATCTCATCTTCCATAGCTTCTACCCACTCATCTCTGTGAGTATCTTGCATGGCTTCATCATAATCTCCAGGTTCTCCCATGTCAGTCAAAAGTACATACTCATTTGGAGAATAACGAGTTGACTTTTGCTTCTCCCTAGAAGATCTTCTACAAGAGGTTTCAGGAACATCTGAAGTAGTTACCTGAGCAGGAGTTGGTTGTTGACCAACCACAATATCATTAATCGAACCGTCAATAGGTTCTACACTCTCTTAATCATCATCTGCATTATAATCTTGGGTTTCTTCATGTGCAATAGATGCATCAACGATAGGAACTGGATCAACATCAACTAAGCTCTTTTATTCTGAGAATCCTTTTTCTCAGTCTTGTCAGTATCTTCAATAGTTTGGTCTTCAAAGAACACCGCATCACGACTTCTAATAAGCTTCTTATCAACGGGATCATAAAAGCAATATCCAAACTCATCTTGACCATAACCAATAAAGATGCACTGCTTAGTTTTGATATCCAGTTTTGACCTCTCATCTTTTGGAACATGCACACAAGCTTTACACCCAAATACTTTTAAGTGATCATAGGAAACATCCTTATCAAACCAAACTCTATTTGGAACATCACCATCCAAAGCAACTGCAGGAGACAAATTGATAACATAAGAAACAGTATTAAGTGCTTCCGCCCAAAAGGAATTTGGAAGTTTAGCCTCTGAAAGTACACATCTAACTCTCTCAACTAGAGTTCTATTCATTCTTTTTACCAAGCCATTCAATTGAGGTGTCTTGGGTGGGGTTCTCTGGTGAAGAATTCCTTGTGATTTGCAATAGTTATCAAATGGACCAATGTATTCACCGACATTGTCAGTGCGAATGCATTTTAGTTTCTTCCCAGTTTGTCTCTCGGATAAGGCTTGAAATTTCTTAAACACATCAAGTACTTGATCTTTGGATTTTAAAGGATATACCCAAAGCTTGCGAGAATGATCATTAATAAAAGTCTCAAAGTAAAGTGCACCACCTTGTGACTTCACTTTAAAAGGACCACACAAATCAGAGTGTACTAGCTCTAATAGTTCAGGTTTTCTTGAGGGAGAATGACTGTGAAAAGAAACTCTCTTCTATTTCCCGGGTAAGCAATGAACACATCTCATCACCTTTGCTTGTTTCACACCAGCAAGCAAATTCTTCTTAGCCAAACAAGTGATCCCCCTCTTGCTCATATGACTGAGCCTCTTGTGCCATAACTCCTATAAAATGTCACTTTCCACCAAATTTACTGAGTCACTGAGGATAGATCCTTGCGTCACGTATAAATTAGAATACTTTCTTCCTCGAGCCACAACTAATGCGCCTTTGGTGAGCTTCCATTGGCCATTGAACAAGTCATTATGGTAGCCATCATCATCTAGTTTCCCTACAAATATCAAGTTTAGAGGGATGTCTGGAGCATGCTTGACATTCTGAAGGACTAACGTTGTACCAATATTAGTCTTCAAATAAACCGTGCCAAAGACAAACACTTTGACTTCACCAGCGTTACCCATCTTCAACACTCCAGAGTTAACAGGAGTATAAGATGAAAAGAAGTCTTTCCTCGGTGTGACATGAGATGTAGCTCCAGAATCTACTATCCAACTAGTATCTTGGGATACAAAATTGATGACATTTTTATCACAAGCAAAGAGAAGGTCATCTCGGACAACAACAACAATATTGTTTCCGTTATTTTCTTCTTTCTTTCCTTCTCTAACCTCTTACTTCAACCTATAGAAATTCCTTTTAATATGTCCTTTATTGCCACAATGGTAGCATGAACGACTCTCATGCCCTGATCTTGACTTGCTTCTGCTTTTATCTCTATTCCTTGTGTTTCTTGTTTTGTCTCTCCCTCGGTCTTCTGTAAATAGAGCATTCGAGTGTGAGGATGATCCCTGAGATTTTCTCCTTACTTCTTCATTCAAAACACCACTCTTGGAAAATTCCATAGTCAACTTGCCACCAGGAGCTGAATTTGTTAAAGATACACGAAGAGTCTCCCAAGAATCTGGTAGAGTATTCAGAAGCAAAAGTCCTTGTATCTCATCGTCGAAATTAACACTCATTCCAGAAAGTTGATCAAGGACACCTTGAAAATCATTTATATGGTCAAGAATAGGATTTCCCTCCTTGTATTTAAAAGTCATCAATTGCTTTAGTAGGAACAACTTGTTATTGTCTGTTTTTGAAGCGTAAATTGTCTCCAACTTTTCCCATAATGTTCTAACATGTGTCTCATTCACAATATGATTGTGAACATTGTCTTCAAACCATTGCCTTATATATCCACATACTTGTTGGTGCTCGAAATCCCAATTTTCATCAGTTATATTCTCGGGTTTATGAGCAGCAAAAACGGGAAGATGCATCTTCTTCACAAATAGAAGATCTTTCATCTTGCTCTTCCATATGTTGTAATTTCTCCCATTTAAACATACCATCTTGCTCATATTCGCCTCCATCCAAAAAACCTTGATAGACAACCAAGGCTCTGATACTATTTGTTAGAACCGAAATAATTAGGTGTCATACAGAAGCTAGTAAAAGCAAACCTCGAAAAATGCCACATAAGAAGACATGCAAGAAATACACCAAAGAGACACAATAATTTAACGTGGTTCGGTCAATTGACCTACGTCCACAAAAGGAGATGAACAATCCACTATATAAATGAGAGTACAAAATGTCAAGAGAGACAACCTCACACAATTCACTCAGAATACAAAGAGGTTCACACAAGTGGAAGCATGACACTTGTGTCTCACAAATTCTCCCCCCAAACAATACTCTCAAACACCTATGACTACATTATGGATGCTACCAAACTAGAAGAAAGGAGCCTCTATTTATAGAGCCTATAACCTTTTCCTACAAGAACAGGGATTAGCCAAATATGGAGAATTCATGTTTTCCTTTTCCTAAAAGGAAAACCCAATTATGGTAAGAAAATCAGGGCAAATACCAACAATTTCTCCCCTTGTAAAAGTGATCAAATAACCGGAAGTGGATGTTGAATTATCGAGATTGCCTCCTAAATCAAAGTCTGTGGAGCAAACAAGTTCATGCTTGTTACTACCAAAGCACAACTCCATATCCACATTACCTTTCAAATATCTTAGTATCCATTTTACAACATCCCAATGTTCCTTTCCAGGATTAGAAGGAAATCTACTAACAATACCAACGACATGTGCAATATATGGTCTAGTACAAACCATAGCATACATCAAACTACCAACTGCAGAGGAGTAGGTAATACACGATATCTCTTTCTTCTCTTCATTAGTAGAAGGACTTTGGGTCGTACTCAATTTAAAGTGTTTAGCAAGAGGAGTACTAACCACTTTTGTTTCTATCATATTGAACCTCTTTAGTACCTTTTCAGTGTACTACTTCTGGGATAATGATAACTTTTTTTTATCTCTATTTCTGTGTATTTGAATGCCTAAAATTTTTCTTGCTTTCCCCAAGTCCTTCATCGTAAATGATTTGCTCAACTCTTTTTTAAGGACTGCAATTCTAGATTTATTTCTGCTTACAATTAACATATCATCCATATAAAGTAGTAAAATAATGAAATCATCATCAGAGAACTTTTGAAAGAATACACAGTGATCTGAAGAAGTTTTCTCTTATCCTTATTTTTCAATAACAGATTCAAACTTCAAGTACCATTGTCTTGGATCTTGTTTCAAGCCATACAAGCCCTTTATCAATTTGCAGACATATTTTTCTTTTCCTTTGACTACAAAACCTTCAGGCTGCTCCATGTAAATCTCTTAATCTAAATCACCATGAAGAAAAGCAGTTTTGACATCCATCTGTTCAACCTCTAAATCTAGACTTGAAGCTAAGCCTAGCACCATATGAATAGAAGACATTTTCACGATAGGAGAGAAAATTTCATCAAAGTCAACTCCCTTTCTCTGGACAAAGCCTTTGACACCTAACCTCGTCTTATACATAGGTGCAGAGTTATGTTGCTCTTTCTTTACTCTAAAGATCCATTTGTTTATTAGAGCTTTCTTACCTTTCGGTAACTCGTCTAACTCATATGTACCATTCTCGTGGAGTGACTTCATCTCATCTTCCATAGCTTCTACCCACTCATCTCTGTGAGTATCTTGCATGGCTTCATCACATTCTCCAGGTTCTCCCATGTCAGTCAAAAGTACATACTCATTTGGAGAATAACATGTTGACTTTTGCTTCTCCCTAGAAGATTTTCTACAAGACATTTTAGGAACATTCGAAGTAGTTACCTGAGCAGGAGTTGGTTGTTGATCAGCCACAACATCATTAATCGAACCGTCTATAGGTTCTACACCCTTTTGATCATCATCTGCAGTAGTATCTTGGGTTCCTTCATATGCATTAGATGTA
Organism: Capsicum rhomboideum; assembly: GCA_031232105.1. Classification (NCBI taxonomy): domain Eukaryota; kingdom Viridiplantae; phylum Streptophyta; class Magnoliopsida; order Solanales; family Solanaceae; genus Capsicum; species Capsicum rhomboideum. The sequence continues at coordinate 119,168,413 of CP124711.1, forward strand.
TCAGTAATAGGAACTGGATCAATATCAACTAAGCTCTCAGTATTTTGAGAATCCTTTTTCTCAGTCTTGTCAATAACTTCAATAGTTTTATCTTCAAAGAACACTGCATCATGACTTCTAATAATATTCTTATCAATTGGATCATAAAAATGATAACCAAACTCATCTTGAACATAACCAATAAAGATGCATTGCTTAGTTTTGACATCGAATCTTGACCTCTCATCTTTTGGAACATGCACACAAGCTTAACACCCAAAGACTTTCAAGTGATAATGGGAAACATCTTGTCACGACCCAAACTAACGGACCGTGTGGGCACCTATGCTATCCTATGTAGCTAGGAGAACCCTTATTACCCAACCAAAAATAAGAAAAAGACTTCTGTTTTTAAGAGAATATTGAATTAAATATAACAAAGTCAATTAAATAACAATAAATAAATTTTTCAAAAACTTCTTACAAATTTCCTTCACTACCCCAAGACCTGGTCAGACATGTACAAGAGCTACCTATTTTAGAATAGACTGACAATACAATAAATAACACAAAAACTGCAACATCTGCCAGGAAGGAAGTGCAGAAGTTAGTACTGGATATCTCCATCCATCTAGTAACTACAAACTAACCTGCATCCAGTCTATACCCCAAGAAGGAATGAAGAAGAGTAGGGTCAGTACAAACACACGTACTGGTAGGCATCATCGGCCGACCGGTGTTAGTCCATAAAATCATAAAATAGAATCAAGAAAAGAAATCATGCCATCTTAAATATAGCATAATTTAACTAAGGCTGTAATATCATTATAACACTTTGCTTATATAATTTACAATTCTCCAACTCTATTAATGAGATTATATTTACCACTAGCATAGTCTAGCCTCATTAATTCACACCATCCACCACAATCTAACACTTAACCATCACTATGACCCTTTTTATTTGCATCACCTCTTCCATTACCCACATCTATAGGATCAACCTAGTAATCATAAACAACTCACACTAAACTCTCGAGCTAATAACCAAACACTCTCTTATAACATTAAAGAATAATAACTAGCCAATCGGGTAAGCCATGATTACACTAAGTATAAATGAAGTAAGTTGACCAACATATAACAAGTAAGCACAGAGTTTCACTTTTCCAAGTACAAGTCACACAATCAGTCTCAAGGATACAATCTAGTAGGGAATACAAGTCAACTCACATCTCAGTAAAACACACAAGAGAACTCAAGTCTCATTAGCTAACCTTATAGATACTCTTGGAGAAGGATTAATTCAATTATTGAAACTTTAGGATCGTTTCTTTGGGATTATTCATTGGATTCATCACTTTAGATCACTTCATTATCAATTCCTTTATTATTATTATTATTATTATTATTATTAATACCATGCCGGCTCATGGCACCCGATCTAATCACATCTTACAGCAATACCAGAATTTAACGTCAGCCATATTGCTTGAGAAATCAATAAGGTAGCAATACCGAAATTTAGCATCGACCACATTGCTTGAGAAAACAATAAGGTAGCAATACCGGGATTTTACGTCGGCCACATTGCTACTAACTATCTTTCCACTTTTCAACCTGTATGAAATAATATCACAAGCCTTCTTTATTCAAGGCATTCTTTTCAATCACATTATCATTAAGGATCAAGATCTTTCATTTATCAACATTTTGGGTCTCTCACAGGCATTATTTCAACAATTCATCATGATCATGAACAAGCCATTCATGGCATCAATTCAAGGAGTTATCATTATCAAATAAACCTCTCATAGGCACAATTCAATAAGTCATCATTATCACTAATTTTGCCTCTCATGGGCATCCAATAGATAAAGTATGTTTATCAATACCAAATCAAGAATGTCATAAAATAAATCACAATGCAACACTTAAGCATACAAGTCACTACTGGACCCTTCATTGCCCATTGACCTTCTCAAATACCACAACTTAGGTTCTAACACCACCACCCATAACTAGCACATTCAAGCCTATCATTATTCTCTACCTCTCTCCGCATAATACAATGCTCACAATGATTCAAGTCATCTATCCCTTAGGCCTCACTATTATCATGGCACAATATGCAACTTATTACCTTTATAACTCAATTAGGTTCATCACTAGAACAACTAAGAAACATCATGTGCACATACTTAATTCATAACAATTCCCTCAGGCATATAACACATAATATCATAAATATCACATAATCAATCAATAACATAGTTTTTGGGATTAAATTAAAGTTCTTATGCCTTTATCCACCTCAACTCCATGTACGCAGGCCTAGGCATGCTTTCTCCCATCAATTCTAAATTATGAAGATATGAAATAACATAGTCTTCTACTCATTAACCTAGCCTACCTGGATGCCAAGCTTTTTGAAGCAACAATCCATATCAAGGATGGTCCTTCCCTTTCTTCATGTTTCGGAATGGTCAATCATCTAAAAATCAAATAGTCATAAGAGTAATTAATCAATTACTCTTTAAATAAATAACTTTGGGATTTCAAAACCCACTAACTCTACCCTAATTCAAGGTCTATATCATTCTCCAAGGTCAATTAACTATTAACTAGTTCTTTCAAGCTTAACCCATCTCCATTAATGGAGATTTTATGCTAAAGGTCTCATCTTTATGGAATTCTAGATTTCCAACCAACAAAATACATAATTTAGTTTACCAAGTTCATGCTAGAAATCATTAATTTATAATCTAGAAGTAGTTCTAGGTGATATTAAGAAAACCCATAAGTTTTTCTCAAAAATCCACCATTAAAGGTTCTAACCAAAAATTTCACTATTGAAGTCTTTCTAATAATTCTAGAATGTTAAAGGATTAAAAGACGAAGAAGATGATGGAAAAACTTACCTCCATGAAGGAATTTCATCCTAAACCTTGGAAAATCACCTCTCTAGGGTTGGGGAATGAAGTTTTGGACTCACTACAACGAAATTCCTGTTTCAGCCCGTATAGTGTTTGGTAAAATGGTCATAACTTTTTACTTCAAACTAGGATTGACAAACGGTTTATTGAATTAGAAAGAAGACCCAGATATATTTGATTTGGTGGGTATTGGGACCACTAACTCATTATATTCTAGGAGATATGATGGTTTGAAGTTGGCCCTAGTAGAAGCCCATATCGAAACTCTATCGGTTAAAAATGTTTTCAACTTAACTTTGTGCTAGGGATATTGTACGAACTTAATTCATATTTAAATAACTTCCAAATTAAAGGATTGATATTAGTACTCATGAATACTTAAATTCATCGGGCTTGAGTCTATCTAGACACATCGAAAGGCTAAAATATTCACCGAAAAGCTTGAGGTGAGACAATGAACAAAATGATGGCTATTTTGGACTCAAGTTAATATTGAGGAATGAAAATTAAGAATTTATCATGGACAATTTAGTGAATACAAAATGAGTCTTTTCAATCAGATACCAATTTACCATCCGTTCGGGGGCATTTAGTGGAGAGAAGCCCGATATTGGAATTAGAGAGACATTATTAACAAAGTTTCTTATATTGCACCCTATATCACTCACTTGATATCATCAATAATTAAACCACATTATATACTCAATCGTTCTATCAAGGCTTTTCAAAACACGAAGAGGCCGAGCCAAATATTTACGCACGAATCACTTATTCCCCATACAATGGTCCAAGTCTCAAACTTGAGTGTTATGAGTCAAAGTAAGATAAAGAGGGTTAAAAATTCACCTTGAAGAAGACATCTACCCAAAATCATTTCTTTTTCACCCTAGGTTCATTCTCTCTTCTTACAACGGAAGAATAGGGAATGAACCCCGAAGAATGAAATAAAAACTGAAAAAGTGCATTCTTTACCGTTGTGGCGGCGTAATTGTCGCTGCAGTGCTAAACAACACAGCGGACCCACGATGCTAATTCCCTTGACCAAACTATTAAGCTCTGCCCAGCTCCCAGATGCCTCTATTTTACAACACAAAATCAATATTTGGACATAAAATTGCAAGCCTATCACCATAATTATCATTATCGGAGTTCTAGAGCCCCGAATTCAATTTTGAAAAGTGCTACGGTATGATACATGAGTATACTACTCTAATTTCAATACGATACAAGTCAAATCTAATCCACCAAACACACCGGCTCACCCTGAGACACCCGAGTAAGTTTCTAGCCAAGACTACCCCCTGGAAAATCTACATCTTGATCATATTTAAGTCACCACTCCATTTACAAGTCACATAACTTAGATAATTGCATGAACCTAATCAAGACTACTAGATTCATTCTATAAAGCTAGCTTCAACATCTCACAACCACTATTCTTTTCACCTTAAGAGCACCCTCAGTTCAAGCTTACGGTTTAACCTATCACTCATTACACAGACTTACAACTATTAGACATAAAGATCCTACAGAATTAGAGACTACAACACATTCTGCTCCACAACATCGCTAATACTCATCTAATCATCATACCTTATTCACTCAATAAGCAATATCCGCCAAGTATCACCCAAGGAAAGATCAATCATGCCATATTTAATAATTCATTTATATTCTCCCATTTAGGACCATTCTTAATTATTCTATGGGTGTAACTATGCCATTTAATTCTTCATTAACACCATTATGGGTATTATTACCTTCTAAAATTTTCATCTATCAGTCAATTCTATAGGACGCTAATCACACAATTCAATCACAAGACCAAGTCAACAATCAACTTATCTTCTCAAGGCCTTCTTAATACACCAATCCATAACTAAAACTTATGCCCAGGCAATCACTAACTTCAATACTTATCACACGACAAAACCTTCATTATCAAGCCCAGTTACCCTTCCATCACCAACACCAAGCTAAGGTATACAACTCCATTCTTATTTCTACCTTACAACATTTTTATTACAGACTTCACTAAATCTTAACCAATTTAAGATTGATACCTATCTAATAAGCATACGAACAAGTTCAAAAAACATCACCGACTATAGGTCATTAATGATCTTAGGCGTATTTGTACTCCTAAGTGTCATTATCTATACACTTTTAGCTTAGTTTTGAGGATAATTTGAGGTGCTTGTGAGATATAAAGAGTATATATGTGTATTTGTGTGTTGAATTAATTTTTTTTGGTGTTAAAGGTGTATTTAAATCAAGTCAAGAGGTAAAAATATCAAATAGAACTTAGAAGAGGAAACTACTAATGCTAGCTTGAGCTATGCTTATTCTAGTGTACTTTGATGAGATTTATTGTGTTGTGTGGACTAATAATTGTTATATGATGTTGTAGGAGACCATTTTATGTGTCATGGAAGATAAATTAAGCCTAAAAATAAGCCATAAGAATTTGGGAAATAAGGAACAAGCGTACGACAAGATAAGAGCTTAACCGGAACGAATCCTCCCCTTTGTGGGAGTGCCTTGCGCCGCACCCCCTAAAGCTGGCTATGGGGTATGTGAAACAACCCATAGGGAGACCCCTCACTGAATTTTACTTGATTTGTGTGGGCGCCTCACCCCCAAAGTATGGCATTTGGCCTCACGACGCGAGGCAACTCCCGGGACGTCCAAAAGTGAATTTTCAAGTCTCTTAATTAAGAGGTAATGTTGTCAATGCATATATTTAGTGTTGGGATACCCATGGATGACAAAAATCACTATAAAAGGAGTAATTGGACACTATTAAGAGAGGGGGATTCACCTAACACACGATTGGAGAAAGCATGGAGAAGCAAGGGAGCTCTACATTAGGGTTTCATTCTCTTTACTTTTTAATCTTGTAATTTTCTGTTATAAACTTTATTTTGGAGATTTTTTGTATAAACATGAGTGGACAAACACCTTCATTCTAGGGTTATGTCTAGAACATGATTGTGTAGTAGTTTATTTCATTCAATAACAATAGTTTCTCATTCAATTATGCTTTTGTTCTTGTTTTTACTATTGTGATGTTTGGCCAACATTATAATATATGTCTAATTCATGCATGAACTGACCATGGTATTGTATGAATAGGATGAGGAACTTAAGGAATAAAATCATCTCTTTTGTTAGGGTTGATTTGAACTTAGGATAGACGTATGCCTATGTGCCTTGTTTGGTTATGAATGGGTTGATAGAACAACATGCTTGAATTAGGTAATCGCATCCCCACTCAATGAAGGATTTGTGTGACTAGTTTAAGTAGATAATTTAGAGTATGAAGATTCTCGGATCAACTCTAACCCCCGAAACTCATAATCTAAGAAATAAAGCTTTTTGAATAGAATAACTACCACACATGATTGTATCAATTTTCGTAACCCTGGAACTCTCGATATATTGTTCACATCTCGAATTACTTACCTTTATTGCTTTTAGTATTTAGTTATATAAAGAAATCTTAAACTTTCTTTTGGTTACAACTTGCATTTGTTTAAATTGAATTGTAATAATCGAAGTCAGATTGTTTGTTAAGCAAGTCCCTGTGGGTTTGATATCCGGCTCACAAAGAGCCACTTTATTACTTGTACGACCACGTACCCTTGCGTGTGCGCCTTGGAGCCAACAAGTTTATGGCGCCGTTGCCGGGGACTTGAAAATTAGCAGCTCTCTAATTTTTAGTTTACCATTTTGTTTGATAAAGTGCTAGCAGCTTGGTCTTAGCTATTGAATTTGCAGGAACAAGTTTTTGGCACAAGTTCACAAAACCATTCCTGCAAAAATGGGTTGTCACGCCCCGAATCCCCTCGGGACGGATTGGCACTCGTAGCCGACAAGGCCCGAGATAACCAAGCTTTGCTTCTATTCAATCATATGCATGCCATAAGAAATACGTGAGAACATAAGAGCTTAAAAATACTAACAACGGAATTCATGAAACATGTGATATATATATACATATGCGAAACTTAGTCGTTGAGGCCATCAAGTCAAAACTTCATGTACCATCTTACATCCATACACCCACAAACGTCTACGAAAGCCTCTAAGAGATGCATTGACAAAACTGAACTAAAATTCGGGACAAGTCCCCGCTTTATACAACATGTACAACACCAAAAAATATGTATAACTGTGACTCGGAGAAGCCCCAAACTAACTGGAGCTCACCAATGATCCGCAACAACTGGCAACCTACTGTGGAGGCCTACTAGTACCTGCGCCTGCAGCAAGTAAGGTAAGTCCCCCAAGGGACGTCAGTACGAAGAATGTACTGAGTATGTAAGGCTCAAATGAAACCGTAAGATATGTAAATATGTCAATGAACTCAAATACAAATGAATGACCAATATAGATAAGTCGTTATTCTGTACTTTGGAAACCATGTATATTGCTTTCTTTATTTCCTTTGTTCCTTTGCTTCTATGATTATTCATCTTTGCTGTGAACAGTGGGTTTTAACATAACATGATGTCATGTTGGGATCGCCTCGAGCTAGTCTTATGCCTCTAGAGCTACCACCCATAAATCAATACATCGGGTTCGGCCCGAGCTAGGTGATTACCTCTAGAGCTGCCACCCATAAAAAAACTTATCAGGTTCGGCTCAAGCTAGGTTATTACCTCTAGAGCTACCCCCTTTCAGGATCGGTCCGAGCTAGGCTTACGCCTCTAACTGCCCCCTGATTCAATAATCTCGGGATCGGCTTGAGCTAGGTAGTTCGCCCCCAAAGCTACCACCCAAACTTGATCATTAACCATATATGCATTACTTCATTCATTACTTGGAGATTGATACAATGATAGCCATAACTTTATTTGAAGCTTAGGATCCATAATCAATGAGTGAGAGACATGTGAGCAAACTTTATTGGAAACATAGCCTTATTGGAAACATAACACTATTGGAACCATTGGACTATAATCAATGAACAAGAGACATGAGTATAACCACTATTGGCACTTTGTAACATAACCTTTTTGGGCTTTTGGAACATTAACCAATGAATATGAGACATACGATTCAAAATTTATCAATGAGTAGGAATATGTGATAATGACCATTGCTAACCGGATATAGGATACCTTAGCACATTTCGGGTTGGAACAAATGTAATGTCAATGTGAATACTATTTGCTGCAGAAAGATACGGACAGAGTAACCATACATACCTTGTATTCTCAATATGAATATACAATCTTAACTGTGCATACAATGTCCCACTCCTTCCTTATGTTTCACTCTACAACACACATACATAACAAAATGTACATTAACCACCAACTACTTTACAAATGCATATGACGTCAATGAATTACATGTTTGCATTTAAAATTGTCATTCCCCCTTGAAAATACCATTGAAGAAATTATCATACCAATAATCCCACAATATTCCCAACATGGACCAAAATATCATAAACCATTAGCATGTCACACCAAGTTCATACTTTCCACTCTTCATCACCACAACATCACAATTATTCCATTAAATCACTTCAATACACCTCACAATAACAAATCGGCCAAAATCCCATAATTTACACTTATATGAAAATAAAAAGTTTAGGACCATAATCACACCATACATGTTGATATTTCATCCATACCATGCACTTTCATCAAGACAACAAGTCATCTTTCAAGTTTAATTCCCATGGATAACACATCTTTTACAAAAAAAAACACAAAGTGCCATGTGAAACACTTCCAAGCATAACCAACATGATTTACATACTATCCCATGCATATACTATATTAATCCATAAGAATAATCACTTACCCAAGCTTGAGAAATTATGATCTTGCTCCAAAAGTTGGCTTAGGGTTCTTAAGGTTTGAGAGAGATGTTTGAGAAAATATCTAAAAAGCATGAGAGTTCCAAATGAATAAAATCTGATTTTTGGGTATATATATAGTCCTTGGGGTCATCCTTAGCCACTCTTGGCATTTAATGCTAAGTCTAGAAGGTCAAGGCAAGAATGGGTCATTTGACCCATTTTGGCCCATGTCTTCTTCTCATTTTTGGGCCTTTTATTGAGCCCAATTCACTTAACCCAATAAAATCAATAATTTCTCATGTTTAAATTATTTCATATGCGTTACGATGATTTCCCACTCACGGTATTTATATTCGTAGCCTCAATCCCAAAAACAAGCGATTCTAGCTACGTATGGCCTATTTTGACTAAAAGGGTAAAACTGTCATTTTGATGTCAAATTCGTTCACGAGTAATTTCACCACACCAGTATAATAATTCAATCATTCCTTGTATATGCTTGCGGTTGTAGAAGAAACGTGGCAAAAATCGGCCCGGTACGTCCCCGGGCACCCTTGGACACTTAGAACAAATTTTGGAAGCTTACTAGTTTGGCCGTTCCAGCAAGCGTCTGGCCCTTCCTAGGGCACTGAGCTTTAGAAGCTTGCTGTTTTGGGTGCGAAAACAAGAGCATGGCTCTTCCTATGACACTGAATTTTTATTTTTTTTTGAAGTGGAAGCTATTGACTAGAGTTGACTGCTGAGTTGGCGCTAATTTGGCTCTGACTTGACTACTGACGTGGCGCCACATGGAAGGTACGGGGTGTTACATTATTCCCCCTTAGAAACATTCATCCTCGAATGTTAAAAATGTCGTTTCAATTACAACAAATGCATCTCTTTATTAACATACATGTACATAGACACTTAATGCTCATAAATACTTACTTGTTATGGCTCCACTCCCACACTTTGAACTTTTTCATCCATTTGAAATAGATAGGGGTACTTGGATTTCATCATTTCCTCAGCTTCCCATGTGATCTCCTCTACTTGTTGATTGCGCCATAGTACCTTTATAGAAGCTATGTATTTATTCCTCAACCGTTTTACTTGTCGATCTAGGATAGCAATGGGTACCTCTTCATACGTAAGATCCTCCGTAATTTGAATATCTTTAATGGGAACAATACGAGATGAATCCCCTACACACTTTCGAAGCATCGAAATATGAAACACTGGAATTGAGGAAAGTTCCTGGGGTAGTGCCAACTCATACGCAACTTGTCCAAATCTTCTAATGATTTCATATGGGCCTATGTAAAGTGGACTCAATTTCCCTTTCTTCCCGAACCGCATTACCCCTTTCATCGGTGACACTTTTAAAAATACCCAATCACCTATGGTGAATTCAAGCCCTCTTCTTATAACATCAACATATGACTTGTGGCGACTTTGGGCCGTTTGTAACCGTTGTTGGATCACTTTAACTTTCTCCATGGCCTGATGAACAATATCCAGACCAAGTAAAGCAGTTTCACCGCTTCAAACCATCCAATTGGCGATCTACATTTCCTTCCGTACAAAGCTTCATAAGGTGCCATTTTAATACTTGAATGATAGCTATTGTTGTAAGCAAATTCAATAAGAGGCAAATGGTCATCCCAACTCCCTTGAAAATCTAACGCGCAAGCTCGTAACATATCTTCAAGTGTTTGAATAGTACGCTTCGCTTATCCATCTGTCTGAGGATGGAAGGCCGTACTCAAGTTCACCTGTGTACCCAAACTCTGCTGAAAAGATCTCCAAAAATGTGCAGTAAACTGTGCTCCTCTATATGATATAATGGAGATCAAAATCCCATGTAACCGCACTATTTCTTTAACATATAATCTTGCATAATCCTCAGCTGTATAGGTGGTCTTGACTGGTAGAAAATGCGCTGATTTGGTAAGCCTGTCCACTATAACCCATATAGAATCAAATTTCTGCAATGTATGAGGCAAACCTGTGATGAAGTCCATATTAATCATATCCCATTTCCTGACTGGAAGATTGATACATTGCATGTAACCTCTGGGTTTATGATGCTTTACTTTCACTTGTTGACAATTCGAGCATTGAGCGACAAATTCTGCAATGTTCTTTTTCATATTTCCCCACCAATACACTTCTTTTAAATCATGGTATATTTTAGTAGCACCCGGATGAATAGAATAACGCGAATGATGCGCCTCTGTTATAATTTATTTCCTCAACTCACCTACATCTGGTACACATACCTTGTCATTGGAGTACCCCTTCTTGTGAAAGATCAAAGGCCTCAGTTAGACCCTGTTGCATATTTTCTTTTAGCTGCAATAACATAGAATCCGCAAACTGCTTCTCTTTCACTTCAGCTATTAAGGAGGATTCCGCTGTATTTTGCACAATAACCCCTTCATCTGGAGATTCAATAAGGCGAACTCCCAAGTTGGCTCGTTGATGTAGATCTTTGATTATCTCTTGCTTTTCAGTCAACTGGCCACTAGTGCTTTCAACTGCCTTACGGCTCAATGCATCAGCTACCACATTTGCTTTGCCTGGATGATAAAGAATATCAATATTATAGTCTTTTATGAGCTCTAACCACCTTCGTTGCCTCAAATTGAGTTCCTTCTGCTTAAAGATATATTGCAAACTTTTGTGATCAATATAGATATCAACATGAACTCCATACAAATAATGACACCATATCTTTAAAGCAAAAACCACCGCTGCTAATTTAAGATCATGTGTGGGATAATTTTTCTCATGTGGCCGCAACTATCGTGAGGCATATGCTATGACATTACCCTGTTGCATCAATACACATTCGAGGCCAACCCCGAAAGCATCACAATACACTGCATAACCTTCGGTGCCTTCGAGAAGCACTAAAACTAGTGTGGAGGTTAATTTATCTTTCAACTTTTGGAAGATTTTCTCACACGCATCATTCCACTGAAATTTAATTGCCTTATGTGTAAGCTTTGTTAACGGTGCAGCGATAGAGGAAAAACCTTCCACAAATCTTTGGTAATAACCTGCCAATCCAAGAAAACTACGAATTTCTGTGGGTGTCGTAGGACTTGGCCAATTTTTCACTGTTTCAATCTTCTGTGTATCAACCTGTATCCCTTCATCTGACACAATGTGACCCAAAAATGCAACTGATTTTAACCAAAACTCACACTTAGAGAACTTGGCATACAACTTATGCTCACGGAGAATCTGCAACACTTGCCGTAAGTGATTAGCATGGTCCTCTAGTGATCTTGAATAAACCAGGATGTCATCTATAAATACCATGCCGAACACGTCCAGAAATGGCTTAAACACCCTATTCATCAAATCCATGAACACAACTGGTGCATTTGTTAGTCCAAATGACATAACTAAAAATTCATAATGACCATACCGTGTTCGAAAAGCTGTCTTGGGTACATCTTCTTCTCTAACTCAGACTTGATGGTAACCCGACCACAAGTCAATCTTTGAAAAATACTTGGCACCCTGTAACTGATCAAACAAATCATCAATTCGAGGGAGGGGATATTTGTTCTTGATCGTTACCTAGTTCAATTATCGATAGTCAATGCACATTCTCAACGTTCCATCTTTCTTTCTTATAAATAATACAGGTGTACCCCACGGGGACATACTAGGCCTGATGAAGCCCTTGTCGAGCAAATCTTTTAACTACTCCTTCAATTCACGTAATTCTGCTGGAGCCATTCTATATGGAGGAATAGAGATAGGCTGAGTGCCTGGAATCACATCAATTCCAAACTCTACTTCCCGTTCTGGAGGCAAGCCTGGAAGATCCTCTGGGAAGATATCAAGAAATTCATTGACCACTGGAACCGACTGCGGAGATGGTGGTTCCACATCATTATCTTTTACTCGTACCAAGTGACATATGTACCCCTTGGCAATCATTTTCCTTGCTTTCAAATAGGAAATAAATTTTCCTCTTGGTGCTCCCACATTACCCTGCCATTCAAGAACATTTTCTTGCGAAAATAAAAAATGCACCTTCTTGGCCCAGCAATCTATCGTGGCATAACAAGAGGCCAACCAATCCATCCCCATTATTACACAAAATCCACCATGTCTAGTTCAATGAGATCGACTAATGTATCATGACCACACACAGTTACCACACAGTTATGATATACTCTTTTTGCAATAATACATTCACCAACCGGTGTAGACATTTCAATTAATTTAATTAATAATTCTGGTGCCTTTGCAAATTTCGCAGCAACCAACGGAGTAACATAGGAAAATGTAGAACCCGGGTCAATCAATGCATATACATTATATGAGAATCTGGATAATGTACCTGTGATATTATCAGGGGAAGCGTCTGAATTCTGTCGGTCCACTAAAGCATAAGTGCGATTCTGGACCCCACTAGTACTGGCTACTTCTCTGGCACCTCTACCTCAGCCAACAGACTGCACACCTCGACCCAGTGAAGTAACCGATGCTGATGATGCAATGGTCGATCCTGTCGGTCGTGCTATACCACCCATGCTCCTCTGGGGACACTCTTTCATCATATGTCCCGTCATACCACACCAGAAATAAGCATTTGTCCCCACATGGTATGTACCGGCCGCAGTGCTAACACTGCTTACGAGGAAAACCTGCTGCCTGTGATCCGTGAACTCTACTACTCTGCCCAGATAGACCACCTCTAAACCCTCAGAACTGAGAATGAGCACCTGCTGTAGAATATGAGAACGATGGTCTAGGTGGTCTAGGAAACATACGAGGCCTAGATCCTCTTTGGGACATCGCAGATGGTCCCATAGGTCTAGCTCTTTTGGACTGTCCTTTGTCAAATTCATGTACCCTTCTTTTCTGTCTTTGATCTTCCATTTTCTGGGCGAAGGCTTGTATTCTAGCTATGTCCATGTCCTTGTTCAAGGCAGCAATGGTGCAATCCCTTACCAAATATGGTTCTAATCTGTCCACGTATCGATGGACTCTGTCTGTCATTGTAGCCACCACATTTGGTGCATATCGAGCCAAGGAATTAAATTGCAAACTATATTCCCTCACGCTCAAATTTCCCTGACGGAGCTTTAGAAACTGATCTGCACGTGGTACACGGATCTCATAGGGAAGAAAATGATCAAGAAAAACCGCTTTAAATTCTTCCCAATTAGGTGGATTTGCACCAATATCACGAGATTTCTTCCAATCCTCGTACCACAATATCGCCTTTCCTTTCAATCTATACGCAGCAAGTTCAACTGTTTCTACCCCCGTCACGTGCATAACTTCCAGAGCCCTCTGAATCTGATCCACGAAGTCCTGTGGATCTGCTTTCGGATCTGAACCAGTGAATATAGGAGGGTCCAATTTCAGAAAATCCTGTGTTCTGCGACTCGCCACTCTAGCCGCATCATCATCATGTGTCATTGGACCAGCTCGTCCTTGACTTTGTGCTGCCACTAACTGTGTCAACATATGTACTGCATTTCTAAGATCCTAATCTATGGAATTCATTGGTGGTTCCGCGGGTACTTCACTACCAACTGGCTCTTCCGGAGCTAGAAAAGTAGAAGAAGACCGCCATGAAATTTCAGCATTTGCTCCACCTTGACTAGCTTGGTCAGGTGGTAATCTACTCATTCCTTCTCCAACAGGCATATCCACCTGCTTACCTTTACCTCTACCTCTTCTCGTGATTGGCATTTTAACTATACCAAAGAAAAACAATTACCATGATCAGGTACAATTCAACTTACAACACCGGCTCTATTGCACGATCTAGAAGTGAAGAAAAGAAACAACATCCTAAATGTCCCGTAGCCTCCTACTTATAAATGTGGTGCATAACACATCGATAAGTAAGAATCTAATCAGACACGACTTTGTAGACACCCTTAGAACGACCTGCTCTGATACCACTTTTGTCACACCCCAAATCCCCTCGGGGCGGATTGGCACTCGTAGCCGACAAGGACCAAGAGAACCAAGGTTTACTTCTATTCAATCATATACATTCCATAAGAAACACGTGAGCACATAAGAGCTTAAAAATACTAATAACGGAATTCATTAAACATGTGATATATATATACATATGAGAAACTTGGCCGTTGAGGCTATCAAGTCAAAAGTTCATGTACCATCTTACATCCATACACCCACAAACGTCTACGAAAGCCTCTAACAGATGCATTGACCAAACTGAACTAAAAGTCGGGACAAGTCCCCGCTTTATACAACATGTACAACACCAAAACATATGTACAACTGTGACTTGGAGAAGGCCCGGACTAACTGGAGCTCACCAATGATCCGCAACAACTGGCAACCTACTGTGGAGGCCTACTAGTACCTGCGCCTGCAGCAAGTAAGGTAAGTCCCCCAAGGGACGTCAGTACGAAGAATGTACTGAGTATGTAATGCTTAAATGAAACTGTAAGATATGTAAATATGTCAATGAACTCAAATACAAATGAATGACCAATATAGATAAGTCGTTATTCTGTGCTTTGGAAACCATGTATATTGCTTTCTTTATTTCCTTTGTTCCTTTGCTTCTATGATTTTTCATCTTTGATGTGACCTGTGATACCCGGGCCCCGACTGAACAGTGGGTTTTAACATAACATGATATCATGTTGGTATCAGCTCGAGCTAGGCTTATGCCTCTAGAGCTACCACCCATAAATCAATACATCGGGTTCGGCTCGAGCTAGGTGATTACCTCTAGAGCTGCCACCCATAAACCAACTTATCAGGCTCGGCTCGAGCTAGGTTATTACCTCTAGAGCTACCCCCTGTCAGGATCGGTCCGAGCTAGGCTTACACATCTAGGACTGCCCCCTGATTCAATAATCTTGGGATCGGCTTGAGCTAGGCATTTCGCCCCCAAAGCTACCACCCAAACTTGATCATTAACCACATATGCATTACTTTATTCATTACTTGGAGATTGATACAATGATAGCCATAACTTTATTTGAAGCTTTGGATCCATAATCAATGAGTGAGAGACATGTGAGAAAACATTATTGGAAACATAGCCTTATTGGAAACATAACACTATTGGAACCATTGGACTATAATCAATGAACAAGAGACAAGAGTATAACCACTATTGGCACTTTGGAACATAACCTTTTTGGTCTTTTGGAACATTAACCAATAGGATACCTTAGCACATTTCGAGTTGGAACAAATGTAATGTCAATATGAATACTATTTGCTGCAGAAAGATACGGACAGAGTAACCTTACATACCTTGTATTCTCAATATGAATAAACAATCCTAACTGTGCATACAATGTCCCGCTCCTTCCTTATGTTTCACTCTAAAACATGCATACATAACGGAATGTACATTAACCACCAACTACTTTAGAAATGTATATGACGTCAATGAATTACATGTTTGCATTTAAAATTGTCATCTCCCCCTTGACAATACCATTGAAGAAATTATCATACCAATAATCCCACAATATTCCCAACATGGACCAAAATATCATAAACCATTAGCATGTCACACCAAGTTCATACTTTCCACTCTTCATCACCACAACATCACAATTATTCTATCAAATCACTTCAATACACCTCACAACAACAAATCGGCCAAAATCCCATAATTTACACTTATAGAAAAATAAAAAGTTTAGGACCATAATCACACCATACATATTGATATTTCATCCATACCATGCACTTTCATCAAGACAACAAGTCATCTTTCAAGTTTAATTCCCATGGATAACACATCTTTTACAAAAAAACACAAAGTGCCATGTGTAACACTTCCAAGCATAACCAACATGATTTACATACTCTCCCATGCATATAATTTATTAATCCATAAGAATAATCACTTACCCAAGATTGATAAATGATGATCTTGCTCTAAAAGTTAGCTTAGGGTTCTTAGGGTTTGAGAGAGATGTTTGAGAAAGTATCTAAAAAGCATGAGAGTTCCAAATGAATAAAATCTGATTTTTGGGTCTATATATAGTCCTTGGGGTCATCCTTAGCCACTCTTGGCATTTAATGCTAAGTCTAGAAGGTCAAGGCAAGAATGGGTCATTTGACCCATTTTGGCCCATGTCTTCTTCTCATTTTTGGGCCTTTTATTGAGCCCAATTCACTTAACCCAATAAAATCAATAATTTCTCATGTTTAAATTATTTCATATGTGTTACGACGATATTCCCACTCACGAGATTTATATTCGTAGCCTCAATCCCATAAATAAGCGATTCTAGCTACGTATGACCTATTTTGACTAAAAGGGTAAAATCGTCATTTTGATGTCAAATTCGTTCACGAGTAATTTCACCACACTAGTATAATACTTCAATCATTCCTTGTATATGCTTGCCGTTGTGGAAGAAACGTGGAAAAAATCGGCCCGGTACGTCCCCGGGCACCCTTGGACACTTAGAACAAATTTTGGAAGTGGAAACTATTGACTAGAGTTGACTGCTGAGTTGTCGCTAATTTGGATATGACTTGACTACTGACTACTGACGTGGAGCCACGTGGAAGGTACGGGGTGTTACATGGGTGATGAAAAACAACCCGCCCGTAGGACAATACGTGATGTGGAAATCCCATTCGCAACTAATGTGACCTCATGTATTCAAAAGCCAGCGGCAGGAGGCAGATTTGAACTAAAGAAAAACATGGTGCAATTGTTGCTCACAAGCGGGAAGTTTACAGACTTGTCATGAGGATCCACATGTTCATCTTTAGAATTTTTTGGAGATAAGTGACACTTTCATTCCCGCTGGGGTCTCCACAGACTATGTGAGGCTCACACTTTTCCTATTCTCACTTTTGGGAGAAGCAAAGAAATGGTTGAAGGCAGAACCTTCAAACTCGATCACAACTTGGGATGACTTACAAAGAAGTTCCTCATTCGATTCTTCCCATCAAAAAAAACTGCAAGGTTAAAAAGTGAGATTCTGAGTTTCAAGCAAAAACCAGACGAGAATCTCTATCATGTATGGGAAAGATTCAAGTATCTCCTCAGAGATTACATGTATCACCAGCAAACAAATAAGGTACTGGCTCACACTTTTGTTGAAGGACTTGATCACAACACAAAAATTTTGCTAGACTCTACTGAATAGAATCTCACAAGGTAATCCAGACAGGAATGGTGATATGTCTAGAAGTATGGTGAAGAAGACAACAGGTATGATTGAATTAGATGGTGTCACAACATTGTCCTCACAATTGACCAGCTTTCAGAATCAAATAATGGCTCAATTTAGCAAATTGAGCGTGGCTCAACCTTAGGCACAGGTTAATGCAATACACTAGGTTCATACTTGGTGCAAAACATGCAGTAATGGTGGTCACTCTTTAGATTATTATGCATCAAATCCAAAATAAGTAAATTTTATGGGTAATGTGGAGAGAGGAAATCAGAATTATGTTAAAGCCTACAACTGCAATTGGATAGCTCAGCCCAACTACTCGTGGGGAATAATCAAGCCCAATCTCAACAGTTTCAGTAGCATCAAGGTAAGAAAACTAATACTCAGACCAATAATATTGAAGAGATATTGAAGAAACTCATGGCCACCCAGGAGCAAATGGTTGCATATCTCAAAAATCAGAAGCTTGCCCACAAGAATTTAGAGATACAAATGGGTCAGTTAGCTCAAGCACAGAACCTAAGACCTCAAGGGGGTCTTTCGGGTGATACAGAGCAAAATCCAAAGCAAGTTATGTCTATTACATTAAGGAAAAGTAGAGATTTGGGTGATGTACATCCAAAAAAAAAATCACGAGGTGCAAGCTGAATTGCTCACACCCAAGCAGACAGACAAGCAAGTTGAGTCTAAAATTGCCAATGAAAAGGGGAAGTCTGAGTACCCAAACGAGAAGAAGGTTGAACAACCTTGCAATAGACCACCATCACCTTTCCCTCAAAATTTCAATAAAGCAAAGGAAAAGGCTTGTTTCAAGAAGTTCTTTGACACGTTCAGAGAGCTTCACATTAACCTTCCTCTTGTAGATGTGTTGTAGGGAATGCCAAAGTATTCTAAGTACTTGAAAGATGTGGTAACAAACAAAATAAGAATTGGTGATATTGAGACGGTAGCACTCACTGGGAGATGCCCAAAAAGCTCAAGGACCCTGGGAGTTTCACCCTCCCTATACAAATTGGTGAAAGTAATGTCGTCCATGCTTTGAGTGATTTGGGGGAAAGCATCAACTTGATGCCCTTTTCAATTTTTAATACTCTTGGTTTAGGAAAGCCAAGGCCCTCCTCAGTGGTGTTACAAATAGAGGATAGAACACGAGTGGTGCCCGAAGGAATCATAGAATATGTTCTCATTAAAGTTGGTAAGTTCATTATTCCTGCTAATTTTCTTGTTCTTGATTATGATGCAGATGACAGGATACCAATCATATTGGGGCACCCATTCTTGGCCACTGGTGGAATATTGATAGATGTGAGAGAAGGCACACTCAAGATGAGATTAAATGATGAAGAAGTGGTTTTCAGAGTGAACAAAGCACTCAACACACCCTCACATTACATAGATTTATGCATGATCACAGCTATGGTAGTGGATGAGTGTTGGGTGGAAGAGTTCAATCCACCAATTACTTCTTCAGAGTCTCTCAGGGAGTTGCCCAAGTTGACAAATAAGCCTGAACCAGAAAAACTTGAGTGGCATGTTGAAAAGGTAGGTGTAAGAAAAGATGCAGACCTCGATCATGAGCACTTGAGAGGTCAGAAAAGAAAGAGGAGATGGGCTCCAAGTAGGAGAAAGAGGATGAGAGAATATGGATAATGAAGTTGTGATTTGAGTCGTGCCGCGATATTAAATCAGGCACTGCTTGGGAGGCAACTCAAGTTAAGGTAGTATTTTAATTTTTAGTTTTTATTGAGTATCACCTTTGTTTTTGTATGTGTTTTGTTTTGCAGGTTGAGGGGAAGTCTGAGTACCTAAAATCTTAGCTAAGGAGCATGGAAAAAACTGAGTGTGGGGTTCCCCGAACCTCCTTGATGCTAATAGCTAGGCCTAGAGGCCTCAAGGAGTATTTATATCCTTACCTTTAAGTTGTACTTTGGGGACAAAGTGTGATTTTAAGTGTGGGGTGGGAAATCTTTCGATTTGGTTAGGGTGGAGTGTGCTATTGGAGTCTTTTGGTTATTTGTTTTTGCCTAGGTGCTGAAAAATTTGAAAAATACAAAAATATTTTATTTTAGTAATTTTTAGTTTTGTTTAGGAGCACACTTCATCCACCCCTCGGTTTTTCTTTTTGGTTCTTTTCCGAGGGGACACCCTTTGAACCCAATATCCTTTTTATTTTTTAGGAGTAAGTTTAAAATTTTAGAGATGCTTTTCTTAGATGCTATGCATGATTACTAGATATAAGTTGGTTTTGAATGTTGAAGCATGTATAGTGAATTGAATGACTATTGTTGAGACACCTAGGCTCATTTGTTTGACTCTTTTTTGATGTTGGCTTAATGTTAAATTCTTGCTAGTGGTTGGTTTGAGTCTATAGAGATCCATCTTGATTTAAAAATATGCCATGTGCGAGTGATGTTTTTGTGATATTCCATGTGCATATTGATGCCTAGAACTTTCCCGGTGTGTTTGCAAAGCGAAATAAAGGGTGTTGAGTTTAGGAGATGATATGGGAATTTATTTGATAGCCATGTTTTATACCTCACTTTATCTATCCCTTTTGTATTATCCTAGTTAGCCTTGTTGAGCCTTTAGCCTATTATTTGGTAGCCTTGCATGTAGCTTAATCCTTTTTTTCAATTAACCGTAATTTTATCCAAAACTCCTAAGCGCTTTAGTTGAGAAATTAAGATGTTAAGGAGTGTAAAAATGGAAGAAGGAGAAAGTGAAATTGAAGCTCCGAGTGAATAGCTTTTGGTGTGTTAAGAAGGTTTATGTATGGTGGGTAGGGAGTAATGTAATGAAAAGAGAAATTGATCAAAAGAAGTGAATCATGTGTTGCTAGAAAATACTCCTTGCTTAATGTGTGTAAGCTAGCTTAAAGAGATGGGGAAAAACAAAAGAGAATTGGGAATACAAAAGTGGTGTAAAATAGGTTGGTTAGAGATGATCTTGATGTATATTGTAGTGTATTAAAGCGCTTAGGGAAGATAGTCACTATTCTTAACCAAATAGTTCCTACCCGCCCCTTAGCCTACATTACAACCCTTAAAGTCCTACTTGATCTTAAGCTTTGACATTCTGATATTAGTGGAGTACTACACTAAGGGAAAGCTTATGGTTCATCTTATGTGACATGTGAATTCTTTGTGAGACTGAGCAAAATTTGATTCTTACACCCATTCTTGTGATAAATTGCATACTTGTGAGTGATTATGGGTGTCTCTCTTGTGGTGAGGGCGCATGTTTGATGATAGATAGGTGACTTGTATGATCTCTTTGTTGAGTAATATGCATGAGTTTTCCAACTTGATAGAGTCAACTCGTGAGGCTAGGAGGTTTTGAAGTAGTATTCACGTGTTTTGAAATTGCAATATGACATGCTGATTGTAGAACTTGCTATTCATGTAGTCTGTGTGGTTCTAACTTGAGTTTTTTAGTTTAAGTAATTTTGTTAGAGTCTTCCTTGATCGTTATTAATGTAAAGAGTTGTTTGAGGACGAACAAGGCTTTAAGTGTGGGGTGGTGATCTTAGGCGTATTTGTACTCCTAAGTGTCATTATCTATGCACTTTTAGCTTAGTTTTGAGGATAATTTGAGGTGCTTGTGAGATGTAAAGAGTATATATGTGTATTTTTGTGTTTAATTACATGTTTATGGTGTTCAAGGTGCATTTGAATCAAGTCAAGAGGTAAAAATATCAAATAGAACTTAGAAGAGGAAACTAGTGATGCAAGCTTGAGCTATGCTTATTCTAGTGTACTTTGATGAGCTCTATTGCGTTGTGTGGACTAATGATTGGTGTATGATGTTGTAGGAGACCATTTTAGGTTTCATGGAATATAAATTGAGTCTACAAACAAGCCATAAGAATTTGGGAAATAAGGAACAAACGTACGACAAGATAGGAGCTTAACAGGAGCGAATCCTCCCCGTTGTGGGAGTGCCTTGCGCCGCACCCCCTAAAGATATCTATGGGGTGTGTGACGAGAACCCTAGGTCTACTCCTCACTTCCTTATCCTTTCTTTGGGTGTGCGCCTCACCCCCAAAGGCTGGACTTTGTCCTCGCGACCCGAGGAACCTCCCAGGACGTCCAAAAGTCAATTTTTAAGTCTCTTAAGTGTGGGGCAATGTCGTCAATGCATATATTTCGTGTTAGGATACCCATGGACGAACAAACTCACTATAAAAGGAGTACTTGGCCACTATTAAGAGCAGGGTATTCACCTAACACACGATTGGAGAAAGCAAGGAGAAGCAAGGGAGCTCTACATTAGGGTTTCATTCTCTTTACTTTTTAATCTTGTAATTTTCTGTTATAAACTTTATTTTGGAGATTGTTTGTATTAACATGAGTGGATAAACACCCTCATTCTGGGGTTATGGCTAGAACATGATTGTGTAGTAGGTTATTTCATTCAATAAAAATTGTTTCTCATTCGATTATGCTTTTGTTCTTGTTTTTACTATTGTGATGTTTGGCCAACATTATAATATATGTGTAATTCATGCATGAACTGACCATGCGATTGTATGAATAGGACGAGGAACTTAAGGAAAAAGATCATCTCTTTTGTTAGGGTTGATTTGCACTTAGGATAGACGTATACCTATGTGCCTTGTTTGGTTATGAATGGGTTGATAGAATAACACGCTTTAATTAGGTAATCGTATCCGCACTCAATGAAAGAGTTGTATGACTAGTTTAAGTAGATTTGGAGGATGAAAATTTTAGGATCAACTCTAACTCCCGAAACCCATAATCTAATAAATAAAGCTTGTTGAATAGAATAACTACCACGCATGATTGTTTCAATTGCTGTAGCCCTGGAACTTTCCATATATTGTTCACATCTCGAATTACTTATCTTTATTGCTTTTAGTATTTAGTTATAGAAAGAAATCTCAAATTCTCTTTTGGTTACAACTTGTGCTTGTTTAAATTGAATAGTAATAATTGAAGTTAGATTGTTTGTTAATTTGTTAAGCAAGTCCCTGTGGGTTCGACATCTGGCTCACGAAGAGCCACTTTATTACTTGCGCGACCACGTACACTTGCGTGTGCTCCTGGGAGCCAACACTTAACAGTCTCATTACCAATATCACATTTTAGACAAGATATCTATCAGATTCCTTAGGTATCAACAACCTCCACTAGTTTTTGCCACTTTTATTTAAAACTCATTATTTTGTCAAACCTTAAAAGTCAGTTCATACAAGGAACTCAAAGATAATATCACTTAGCCAGTCCTCACAAGGAGCTAATTAAAATTTTAAATAATAGGACTGCAAAAGAATCCAAATAAAGTCTCAATACACAAGGATCCACATATAATATCAAATAACTGGACCACACAAGAATCCATTCACAATATCAAATAACTTAACCACACAAGAATTCATTTACAATATCAATTGCAAGAGCCCGTCATTAAGGCAACCACATATCACCTCAGTTTTTTGTTCACGTCTTTTTCACTATCTTCCCTTGACACCATGTCCTCATATCATCCTCTCAATTCTCATATCATCAATTTCATTAGCATAGTAATAGTATCAAGAACAAGGATGCACCAAAGAATTTATTAATTTCACAATAATAGGATCACATAGTTCTATTACAATTTTCAACAAAAGCAACGTAGTCAATTTATTTTACAAAAATTAAAACACAAATAATTCACAACAATCATACAATTTAACAATTCAAGTTAAGACAAATATCAAACAACAGGCAACCAAATAAGTTCACTACTTTCATACATATTCATACAATGATATTAGCCCTTAGCCATTATTAACAAATACCAATTGAAATATCCTAGATTCCAATGCGAACTCACTAAGATACCAATTGGAATCAACTAGATTCTAATTGATCTTTGCTGAGATACCAATTGGAATCATCTAGATACCAATTGGATCCAACCCAGTAGTCAAATAATAGTAGGACACGATGGAGAGAAAACAAAGGGAACGACTTTTACATGCCTTATAGCCTACCAAAGATTGGGTGTGGGCCCCTACACACCAATCTGCGGAACTCAATTTGACATTGCTCTTGTACTTGTGGGACTGGTGAACCTAATGCTCTGATATCACCTGTCATGACCCAAACTAACGGACCGTACGGGCACCTACGCTATCCTAAGTAGCTAGGAGAACCCTTATTACCCAACCAAAAATATGCAGAAGACTTCTGCTTTTAAGAGAATACCGAATTAAATATAACAAAGTAAATTAAATACCAATAAATAAACTTTTCAAAAACTTCTTACAACCATCCTTCACTACCCCAAGACCTGGTCAAACATGTACAAGAGCTACCTATTATAGAATAGACTGACAATACAATAAATAACACAAGGACTCCAATATCTGCCAGGAAGGAAGTGCAGAAGAGTAGGGTCAGTACAAACACACATACTAGTAGGCATCATCGACCGACCAGTGTTAGTCCACAAAATCATAAAATTGAATCAACAAAAGAAATCATGACATCTTAACTATAGTATAATTTAACTAAGACTGTAACATCATTATAACACTGTCCTATATAATTTACAATTCTCCAACTCTATTAACGAGATTATATTTACCACTAGCATAGTTTAGCCTCATTAATTCACACCATCCACCACAATCTAACACTTAACCATCACTATCACCCCTTTATTTGCATTACCTCTTCCATTATCCACATCTATAGGATCAACCTAGTAATCATAAACAACTCACACTAAACTCTCGGGCTAACAACCAAACACTCTCTTATAACATTAAATAATAAAAGCTAGCCAATCGGGTAAGCCATGATTACACTAAGTATAAATGAAGTAAGTCGACCAGCATATAGCAAGTAAGCACAGAGTTTCACTTTTCCAAGTACATGTCACACAATCAATCTCAAGGATACAATCTAGTAGAGAATACAAGTCAACTCACATCTTAGTAAAACACACAAGAGAACTCAAGTCTTATTAGCAAACCTTATAGATACACTTGGAGAATGATTCATTCAATTATCGAAACTTCGGGATCGTTTCTTTGGGATTATTCATTGGATTCATCACTTTAGATCACATCATTATCAATTCCTTTATTATTATTATTATTATTATTATTATTATTATTATTACCATGCCGGCTTGTGGAACCCGATACAATCACGTCTTACAGCAATACCGAAATTTAACGTCGGCCGCATTGCTTGAGAAATCAATAAGGTAGCAATATCGGAATTTAGCATCGGCCACATTTCTTGATAAAACAATAAGGTAGCAATACCTAGATTTAACGTCGACCACGTTGCTATTAACAATCTTTCCACTTTTCAACCTGTATGAAGGTATATCACAAGCCTTCTTTACTCAATGCATTCTTTTCAATCACATTATCATTAATGATCAAGTTCTTTCATTTATCAATATTTTGGGTCTCATGGGCATTATTTCAACAATTCATCATGATCATCAACAAGCCATTCATGACATCAATTCAAGGAGTTATCATTATCAAACAAGCCTCTCATAGGTACAATTCAATAAATCATCATTATCACCAATTTAGCCTCTCATGGGCATCCAATATATAAAGTATGTTTATCAATACCAAATCAATAATGTCATAAAATAAATCACAATGCAACACTTAAGCATACAAGTCACTACTGAAGCCTTCATTACTCATTGATTATTCAATTATCACTACTTCTTCAAATACCACAACTTGGGTTCTAACACCACTACCCATAACTAGCACATTCAAGCCTATCATTATTCTCTACCTCTCTCTGCATAATACAATGCTCATAATGATTCAAGTCATCTATCCCTTAGGCCTCACCATTATCATGGCACAATATGCAACTTATTACCTTTATAACTCAATTAGGTTCATCACTAGAACAACTAAGAAACATCATGTCCACATACTTAATTCAAAACAATTCCCTTTCGGGCACATAACACATAATATCATAAATATCACATAATCAATCAATAACATAGTTTTCGGGTAAAGTAAAGTTCTTATGTCTTTATCCACCTCAACTCCATGTCCGCAGGCCTAGGCATGCTTTCTCCCTTCAATTCTAAATTATGAAGATATGAAATAACACAGTCTTCTACTCATTAACCTAGTCTACCTGGACACCAAGCTTTTTAAAGCAACAAGCCATATCAAGGATTCTTCTTCCCTTTCTTCATGTTTTGGAATGATCAATCATCTAAAAATCAAATAGTCATAAGAGTAATTAATCAATTACTTTTTAAATAAATATCTTTGGAAATTCAAAACCCACTAATTCTACCCTAATTCAAGGTCTATATCATTCTCCAAGGTCAATTAACTATTAACTAGTTCTTTCAAGCTTAACCCATCTCCATTAATGTAGTTTTTATGCTAAAGGTCTCATCTTTATGGAATTTAAAATTTTCAACCAAAAAAATACATAATTTAGTTTACCAAGTTCATGCTAGAAATCATTAATTTATAATCTAGAATTAGTTCTAGGTGATATTAAGAACACCCATAAGTTTTTTCCAAAAATCCACCATTAAAATTTCTAACCCAAAATTTCACCATTGAAGGTCTTTCTAATAATTCTAGGATGTTAAAGGATTAAAAGACGAAGAAAATGATGGAAAAACTTACCTCCACGAAGGACTTTCACCCTAAACCTTGGAAAATCACCTCTCTAGGGTTAGGGAATGAAGTTTTGGGGTGTTGGACCTGAAAATCGGCTAAAGCTGATTTAAATGCCACCAGAATTGTCGTTACAATGAAATTCCCATTTCAACCCGTACAGTGTTTGGTAAAACGGTCATAACTTTTTACTCCAAACTCGGATTGAAAAACGGTTTATTGAATTGGAAAAAAGACTTATAAATCGGGCTTGAGTCTATCTAGACATATCGAAAGGCTAAACTCTTCGCCAAAAAGCTTGAGGTGACACAATGAACAAAATGATGGCTATTTTGGACTCAAGTTAATATTGAGGAATGAAAATTAAGAATTTTCATGAATTTATCATGGATAATTTAGTAACGATGAAATGGGTCATTACACATCCTTAGCAAACCAAACTTTATTTGGAACATCACCATCCAAAGCAACTGCAGGAGACAAATTGATACCATAAGCAACAGAATTAAGTGCTTATGCCCAAAAGGAATTTGGAAGTTTAACCTCTGAAAGTACACATCTAACTCTCTCAACTAGTGTTATATTTATCCTTTTTGCTGAGCCATTCAATTGAGGCGTCTTGGGTGGAGTTCTCTGATGACAAATTTCTTGTGATTTGCAATAGTTATCAAAGGGACCAATATATTCACCGCCATTGTCAGTGCAATATATTTTAGTTTCTTCCCAGTTTGTCTCTCAGATAAGGCTTGAAATTCTTTAAACACATCAAATACTTGATCTTTGGATTTTAAAGGATATACCCAAAGCTTGAGAGAATGATCATCAATGAAATTCGCAAAGTAAAGTGCACTACCTTGTGAATTCACTTTAAATGGACCACACAAATTAGAATGTACTAGCTCTAATAGTTCACGCTTTCTTGAGGGAGAATGACTGTGAAAAGAAACTCTTTTTTGTTTCCCGGCTAAGCAATGAACACATCTTTTCACCTTTTCTTGTTTCACACCAGCAAGTAAATTCTTCTTAGCCAAACAAGTGATCCCCCTTTCGCTCATATGACTGAGCCTCTTGTGCCACAACTCCGATAAAGTGTCACTTTCCACCAAATTTATAGAGCCACTGAGGATAAATCCTTGAGTCAGGTATAAATTGGAATACTTTCTTCCTCGAGCCACAACTAATGAGCCTTTGGTAAGCTTTCATTATCCGTTAAACAAATCATTATGATAGACTTCATTATCTAGTTGCCCTACTGATATCAAGTTTAGAGTAATGTATAGAGCATTCTTGACATTCTGAAGGACTAACGTTGTACCAATACTAGTCTTCAAATAAATCGTACCAAAGCCAAACACCTTAACCTCACCAACATTTCCCATCGTCAACACTCCAGAGTTAACAGGAGTATAAGATGGAAAAAAGTCTTTCCTCGGTGTGACTTGAGATGTAGCTCCAGAATCTACAATACAACTAGTATCATGGGATACAAAATTGATGACGTTTTTATCACAAGCAAAGAGAAGGTCATCTCGAACAACAACAACTACATTGTTTCTGTTATTTTCTTCTTTCTTTCCTTCTCTAGTCTCTTGCTTTAACCTATTACAAAACTTTTTAATATGTCCTTTCTTGCCACAATGATAGCATGAACGACTCTCCTATTCTGACCTTGACTTGCTTCTGCTTTTACCTCTATTCCTTGTATTGCTTGTTTTGTGTCTCCCTCGATCTTCTGTAAATAGAATATCTGAGTGTGAGGATGATCCCTAAGATTTTCTCCTTACTTCTTCATTAAAAACACCACTTTTGTAAAATTCCATAGTCACCTTGCCACCAGGAGTTGGATTTGTTAAAGAAACACGAAGAGGCTCCTAAGAATCTGGTAGAGTATTCAGAAACCAAAGTCCTTGTATCTCATCGTCGAAATTCACTCTCATTCCAGAAAACTGATCAAGGACACCTTGAAAATCATTTATATGGTCTAGAATAGGACTTTCCTCAGTGTATTTAAAGGTTATCCATTGCTTTAGAAGGAACAACTTGTTATTGCCTATTTTTAAAGCGTAAAGTGTCTCCAACTTTTCCCACAATGTTCTAGCATGTGTCTCATTCATAATATGATTGCGAGCATTGTCTTCAACCCATTGCCTTATCTATCCACATACTTGTTGTTGCTCAAAATCTCAATTTTCATCAGTTATATTCTCGGGTTTATGAGCAGCAAAAATGGGAAGATGCCTCTTCTTCACAAATAGAAGATCTTTCATCTTGCTCTTTCATATGTTGTAATTGCTCTTATTTAAACATACCATCTTGCTCATATTCACTTCCATCCTAAAATTTTTGATAGATAACTAAGGCTCTGATACCACTTGTTATAACAGAAAGAGGTAAATAAAAAAATAAAAAAAGTAAAGAACACCATATTTAACATGAAAAAACCCTTCAAATCGAAGGTAACAACCACAGAATCACAGAGATCTGAATAGCTCCATTATAACAATAAGAGAGTTACAAATATTCTCCAAAACGGCTACACAATAAGAGCTAAGCACGGTGAAACAATAGCGACATCAACAAAAGTAAATCAAGAGAAATCACCCAAAATAGAGCTACTGTTCGGGACTCAAAATCGAATGCTACGAACCTCCAAATCCTATCTTCACCGTTCAAATCAAACAACAAGATATTATGAACACTCCATCAAAATTCAGCCCGATCTAACAGTGAACGAGTTGGCAAACACGATCTGTAGGTGGATGGTTGGAGGGTAAAAACTATAGCCAAAAAACTCTCTTTCTTTCTTCTCTCTTTGGTGAAAGCTCTCTCAAAAACCTCTCTTATGTGCTAATGTCTCTCAAAGTCAAATAGCAATGAGCATAAATAATTCTCTCCCAAATTGTTCTATTTATAGATGATGAGTGGTGTTTTTTCCTAAAGCCAAACCAACTCCAAATAGGAATAGAAATCCAAATCCTTTTCCAAATAGGATTGGAAACCAAAAGAGAATAGGATTAGGCCATGGGCCACAATCCAACAAGTTTAAATACCATATTTGTTTTAATTGTTATTTAAATTTCATCGTATCATCATTGTTAGGTAACAACTAAAAGTCCCATTTTATGTAACGACCGATTTGGTGTAATTACGTTGTTACCTTATATTTTTTTTTGATTTTATCTGTAGTTATTATTTAATAATTTTATTTTATCCTTTATCCTACATTTTTATAGTAGCCCTACAACATACCCTACTTTTCTTTTATGTTTATCCTTCAAATTATATTGTTGGCGTGTGAGATTATGTAACGATGAAAAATGATTCAATTTTATCCAAACATTGTATTCGTTAAAATAATACAACACTATAAAATACAATCCAGTTAGCGCATTTTGGTCTCTTTGACACATTTCACCTTTCGATCACCCATAAAGTTTTTTGTTTTTTTACACCTATGCACACTCATGAGCAATTTTAGCAATGGAAGTACACACGGATAGTAAAATTTCCCAAGAACATATTGATCATGCAATAAAAATCCAAACAGGCAATACATCCTCATTGTAAGGAACCCGAATTCTCAACTCAACAATCAATAAACAGAGGGAATGAAACTAATAAACTTTGATTAATACGAAAATGAGCAATTACAATATGAAGAACAAGAATAGTAGATAAAGGAGATAAGAGGACTTAGATAGAATTGGGGATGAGAAACATAGTCTTTTGCCTAAGCATAATCACAATTTGCATAATCCTTTCTTTCCAATGTTTAGCCCTATTTAAGTTGTTTCTAGTTGGGCCTGGGTGCAAAACCAACCTTTGTGAAGGCCTGTTGGTCCCATTGCTACTTCTCGGCCCAACAGTTGATTTTGTGACAACCGTATTTAAGTTGTGTTGGGACTGATTCATAACAATACTCCCATCCCCAATAAGAACCTTGTCCTCAAGGTTCAAGGAAGGAAGAGAAGTCTCTAGGATTGATAGAGACATATAGCCAGTGCTACCAATTGGACCAATATTTGATAGAAAATGCACTTGGTGTCTTCTTGCATAATCAATTTTGGTTTCTGCTACAATATAAATTTTGGTCACGGTCCCAGCTTCAAGCTTAGGAGAAGTTCCACCATTTGTTTTACCTCTAAGACATACATAGTATGTGCCAACAAGTTTAACAGTGAAATCTAGTGTTGCTTCTATACGATTTGGTCTTAGATATTTGAGCATGGACAAAAATATATGTTTTCCTCTGATCTCATGCTTCTATTTGGAGCAGCACTTGTAAATCATTACCTTTTACCCCAAAAGTAGCTTTTCAATAGGAATCTCCCTTCCGATTTCACACCGAGCTACCATAAATGTATTATAGTTGGCAAAAAAGTCAACAAAATTTGCTACTTCTTCTTGGTTTTCAATTTATGACATATGGACTGCAAGATCTGTACTTGTGCCAAGGTTCTTATTAAATTTATGCCCTGTAACAGTGAATGAATCATTAGATTGAGATTCCAAGATACAATATTCAGCATGAGCACTAACTGAATTGGCAAGGACTATCGAGTCGGATTGAACACCACAGGGTACTAGAGTATTGCTGTTATTCATCTGGATAGAGTTGTGAAATTTGAAAAAGATGGAAGCACTCTCTCCGTGAGTCAGCATCGAAGGAACAACAGAACTGATATTTACTGTTGCAGTATGAAGAACTAAAGTATTAACAAGTGTATCTGCAATTTCAGTGATGCATCCTCATATGCAGTCCCTCTGTCGAATACTTGACAACTTCCACACTGTAAAACTTTATTTTGGACACCAAATGGAGAAAATAAAACCATGCATATAACAGTGCAGTCCCTCATTTACCTCCTGTCACAAAGGACTGAACCACGATCAAAGGGAAAGTCTAATCCAACTAACAATAGCTCAAGTATCTGCTCGAACCATCTTGAGCCAAGTTGGTCCAAATCAACAAACAAACTATCAGTTAAAGTTATAATTGCTCCGGTTATTTCAATAACCGAGGACTCAATTCCAAAATCTTCATAAACTTTGAATATCAAATTTGTTATATGCTCAGGTGCTCTTGTAAATGTAATAAGGTCCTTCCAATAACCTAAACGCACACAAGTTAAATTTCTGGCACCATTAGAGTAAGACATCCACTTAAGTGGAGAAAATTTCAGCATCATGCCCTTGATAGCTGCTTTTCCAAGCTTAGTTTTGGTATAATCAGTGTTCATGTTAATCTTCAATTTCATCATGTCATTAAATAATCGCACAACTAGATGATTTCAGACAAAATAATTGGGTATAACCGAGACAGAAACAACATGATTCGCAGCGGGATCAAATGGAAATTGATTCAAAGTATACTGATCATTGAATGTGGGATTAATATGACAGGTTAATATCCTAATGATCTCCTTAAAATCATCCACAACCATGATTGACCAATAGTTTGCAACACCAAGAAATATGGTAAGCAAACTTAAACCAGGATCAAATGGAAAGTCTAATCCGAAGTGATCAGGTGGAAATCGATACAAGGGTACTAAAAGTTTAGCATGATCGAAGTCACATAAGCAAGCAATTATAACTCTGCCAATAAGTTGGTTGTGATTGCAAGCCAAAAGCAGACAAGAAAGTACAAGCAACATGTCAAACTGGACAAGATTATTGGAATCACACTTAACTGTGGAAATTGTGTGAAACATTTCCTCAAGCACTTGGGTTTCAGGAGTGACTAAATTATTCTTCACTGAATGAACAACTTCCAAGTCAATTTTCCTATCAGGTATTTCTGCGAACACCTTGTGGGCATAGCTTCTTGAATTGTCCTCCGTCAAATTGTTCATAGGGCTAGAGAGTCCTATATCCAAATCCAAATCAAACTCTAATTCTGCTATAGGAAGAGGTGTTGAGATCTTCTATGGTTCACACTTATAGCAAGAGGTAGCAGACAGTGTGTTCTCCATGTTGTCGAGGTGTTTGAGCATACGAGAATTATAGTCCATCATTGCCATCAGGAAATCCTGAATGTCTTTGAGTTGATTGTGGATAATGGTAAAAGTGTATAAATCCATCAAGTCCAAATCGATGAAAGCACCAATGTAAGGAACCCGAATTCTCAACTCAATAATAAATAAACAGAGGGAACGAAACTAATAAACTTTGATTAATATGAAAATGAGCAATTACAATATGAAGAACAAAAATAGTAGATGAAGCGGATGAGAGGACTTAGATAGAATTGGGGATGAGAAACATAGTCTTTTGCCTAAGCATAATCACAATTTGCATAATCCTTTCTTTCCAATACTTATGCCTATATTTAAGTTGTTTCTAGTTGGGCCTGGATCCCAAACCAGTCTTTGTGAAGGCCTGTTGATCCCGTTGCTACTTCTCGTCCCAACAATTGATTCTGTGACAACCGTATTTAAGGAAAAATTGGCACAACGTATCCACTAAGATATCAAATTGGCATTCAATAGCCATGTTTTAGAAAGTTGGCATTAAAAGGCCATTTTACACATTTTAGGCTAATAACTTTAGTATTACATGACCCATAAATCAAGGAGTAAAGTAACTAATTTTCCCTCCCCTACATTTTCCCTCCCCTACAACGTTCTCTTTCTTATTTTCTCTCCTAAAATCTCTCAAATATTTTCCTCTGTTATTTCCCCCCATAAAATATCTCCATCACTATGTATGTCTTCTCCATTTTTTTTACTTCTTTTCAAGATTATTGATAAAGCATATATTTGATGTTTACTTATTAAATAAAATTAATGTATACATGTAATTTATTATGTATGAATAAATTGGTTGTATCAATATGTTTTGTATACATAATGGACTATATGCATTATATATATATATACATATATATATATAGAGAGAGAGAGAGGGAGAGAGAGAGAATCATATTTAAATTAATGTATACATTTAATTTTTTGATTTTGTTTCTTTCTATTGCATACATATATATATTTATAATTTTACATTGGTATACATTGATCCGTGTTCATCATATACATTTATTTGCATTCGTTTCATTAGTCCGTAAAAAAGGGCAGCCCAATACACAAAAACTCCCGCTATGCGCAGGGTTCAGGGAAGGGCCCCACCACAAGGGTGTATTGTACGCAGTTTTACCTTGCATTTCTGCCAGAGGCTGTTTCCAAGGTATTCACATAATAAATTGATATACATTTATAATTTATTTGTCTTAATAAAGTGGTAAAACATTTATTTGCTTTAATGTCTTTATATTGGTAAATATTGATCATCATTCCCCTAACAAATTTATCTAATGACTAAGGAAATAAACTAATTGAATCTTAATTTTAGGGATTTCACGTTAAATAATAAAAAATATAAAGTACGTTTTATAAGTATTCCAAATAGATTGGGACAACGTTAATAACTAGATCCCTAATTTTAGGGATATCCAATAAAAAAAATAAGGAGAAAAAATTGAATCAATAATTTTAAGGATACAATGAAATATGCTTCTATAATATGGGGAAACTAGTTTATAATTTAAGTGCAACTCCTCCTATATAAATGGAGTGAAAAACAGTTTTTTACTTGTTTGTCTACGTTATGCCAATACCTTTTAGGCTTAAAAATTGCAAATTATTACCGGCTATAAACTTGCCAATTTTATGCGAAAGTTGTACCAGTATGTCAATTCTCCGTGTTTAAGTTGATTTGGGACTGATTCATAACACTCATACGAGGGCATGCAATTCAAAGGAAACTCAACCAAATTTCATGGGGAAGGGGAGTCCATGGATTTCACAACCAAGCATGAAACATTATGGCTCGTACATATCATTCAATTATAATCTACGAATCAAGCTCACCCTGAATTCTCTTGCCACAAGCAAGATAGAGGACACTCGGACGATGGTAGTTTTTGCTGAAAAATTCTTTCAACAGGTTGTGTTCTGACAATTCTGGGTGTGTTCGGTAGGGAGGAAAATGTTTATCATGAAAACAAGTTGTTTCTTACTTATTTATTTTCTTGTGTTCTGTACATAAGTAGATGTTTGTTTTTTTTTCTAAAAGCATCTGTATATATCTAATATACACAAAAAAATTTTTGGTTAGGGGGTGGGTAAGAATTTTTTTTTTTTGGGTGGGGGAGGGGAGGGGTGAGGGGTGGGTAGGGTAAAGGTTGGGGTGGGTGATTTGAGAGGAGTGGTATGAGACATTACAACTTGTTTTCCTTACTTTTATTAAGGAAGTCATTTTCCTTATTTTGAAGGAGCTTGTTTTCCCAGAGAAAATCACACTGAACACATCCTTTGTCTCTGTCAGAAAATTTCCGAAAATCGTAGTAATACTGACGTAAAATCTAACAAAAATGGAGAGGACTAAAGATTCAACTTACTTAAATCACATAGTCAAATCAAACAAATAAAATTCGTTCTTGAAGAAACGAAAACAATATGTACAATATATTTCATGAAGACACAAAAAAGCAAAGTACACCTTTATGAGAAATATACAAACATCAACAAGCACAACCACTAAGAATTCTTGAACTTGAGCAAGCACCACTTTTATAGAGAATATGGAACTCCCATTATTCACAATAAAATAATTAATATTCTCTCGACCATAGATATTATCTATATTGTTTGGATTCTTCAAAAATATGCCGTACTCATGTTCGATTTCTCCAAAAATGCATTACTATTGGAGAGTTTGGCACATACGTACTCATCCATATTTTTGAAGAGTTCGAGCAACATAGGATACTACTGGTTGACATGGTGGACGTCGACATCTTTGGTCAGATTAACAGCTAACTGCAAATAACAGAAGGGTTCTGAAATGTCTTCTTTCTGTTTCTCGTATTCGATAGTCCATATAACCAAGTTGTTTTCTCCTTCATTTTCAATATGAACAGTTGCTTTGAAGGCCTTGTATTGCTCTATCAAATGACCTTCAAACATCTTGAATGTCACTAACCTTTTTTCCTCGTCTACGTCTTCAATAGCCACCTTCACAGCCTGCTCTTGCCCCTCTATATTTTGTGCAAAAAGAAAAAAAAGAAGATTTTTATGTGAACATAGTCGTGAATATGAATAAATACTTTTACAAGTCAAAAGAGAAGTAAAATTGGTTAATACCTCATACAAAGAATATCTCTGAATCATGCGAAACTTGATAAGTTTTATTTAATATATACCTGAATTATTTTCTATCTCTGTTCCCCCCTAATATGCAGTTTGATAGCCTCCTTGAACTCCTCGATGCTCACTTGATTAAGTGCGAAAATCAATTATTTTTTTTTTTAAAAAAAAAATCAACTTCTACATGAAGAATTTTAACGGTTAATTGTTACATAGTCATATGTATGATTTATTTGTTCTTTTCTATTTCTTGTTTCTTCATAATATATACATTCTATATGTTATCTCAATCTCAACTTTGTACCTCTTTTTATTTCTTCTTTAGATGCAATATTGGGATTTCTTTTAATTGTGTATTCTTTTTCAGCGAATTAATCTATAAAGGTAATTTGGCTGAAACTCTATTTTTAGCCAAATAAAAAAAATATTATAATCAAAATGATGAAATTTCAATTGTGTATTTTTTAAAAAATTCTTAATTAGATGCAATGACTATTTCCACAACTATATATTTTTTTCGGCCAAATCTATAAAAAAAGAATTGGCTGGAACTTATTACATTTAGACGGATATTTTTTTTGGGGGGGCCAAAATAATAGAGTTCACATGAGGAACAGTCCTAACGTCTTTTCAATCAAAATCCCAATCAAAGACAAGCCTATTATTTTATCCAAATTAAATTTTTTTATCCAAAATAATCGAGTTTCAGTTGTGTATTATATTTCTTTTTGGTTTATTCTTGGACGTCAAAAACTTTAAATAATCAAAACACTTGTAGGATATATCTTCTTTAACAGTGCACCTATAAATTCCGAATACGCCTCTATAGCATATCAAATTCCGAATACGCTTCTGTAGCATATCAAATAACAAAGTAACAGATAACACTGATTGAAATTATTGAAGTGGCACTGATGGAAACAGTTGGGGATGTCAACTCATCGTTTTGAATTTTAACCCTTATAACCTCACCATAATGAACTGTTCAATAGTGATTAGAAAACCTTACCCACAGTATATTGCAGTTGATTACGGCGCCAACGGTACCCCAATCTCCTTCATGCAAATCGATAGTTTGAATAGTTTGTGGTGCTACATTTGGAAGTTGGTGTTGTTTGTGTCTAAACATTTCATGAAACAAATCCTTACAACCTTTTATTTCTGTTTGTGATGTCAACTTTCCTTTAAGACCCATCTCTTTTTTTGATCCCTTCTGTAATATATTATATATATAGAAATAGCACTGCTGTTGGAAAATTTTGA
The DNA here is from genome assembly GCA_031232105.1 of Capsicum rhomboideum. Taxonomy (NCBI): domain Eukaryota; kingdom Viridiplantae; phylum Streptophyta; class Magnoliopsida; order Solanales; family Solanaceae; genus Capsicum; species Capsicum rhomboideum. Next base: position 119,205,360 of record CP124711.1, read on the forward strand.
TGGATAAAGAACCACAAAGGAGAGTCCTTATATAGTTGCACTTTGGGGATTGTCAACCCCCTACAACTCTTTGCCAGCATAATTACAATTATTTTCTCCAAATTGTGTAGTTATAAAATAGTGACAACTTAGATTTATTGAAACGTGGTTTCTTAATTTAGCAATAAATATGATGGCCATGACAATTGTGTTATTTTATTAGCAAACTAAATGTATATAATTAAAGCTCAAACGTCTTCTGAGACATAGGAATCTATAAAATTATTTTGGCTTTTTTTAGTGTAAATTTCACCTGATCACTGAAGTTTTAATTTATAAAATATACCACCCCAAAAATGTAGCATAGGGCGTGAGAATATTTCAGTATCAATTGTTCAAAGGAAAATGGGTGAAAAATACACCTTTAAGTATTCAAAATAGGTAAATTTTATCATCCATTACGTTTTTTGCTCAAAAGGTCCTTGTCATTAGTTAACTAGCTCAAAAATGCTCTCTAGCTAGTCAAATAGCTCAAAAATACCCTTTCTACTAACAGTTACTCTAAAGTAAGGCAAAATGGGCCAATTTTTGGAGGCAAGAACTCGCTAGGAGCGAAAGAAATAGTGGGAAATCGGCTTAGAATTTCACTTTCTTCAATTCTTTTACTTGTTTGTTATGGAATTCTATGCTATGTTCTAAAATGATATTATGAATAGCGAAATTTCATCTCTTGGATTTTGATGGATCTTATTTGTATGATAAATTCTTGTTAGGTTTTTATATAATTGAGTCTTTGAATTTCTCTACATGTCAACTAAGTGCTAATTTGAGTTGATTGAATGACCATATTATGTATTGCTCGAGAGAGTATAAAAATTTAGGTATTGTTGAAAAACGTCATTCCCAAGGTATATGAGAGATCAATACGATGAGTTTAAAAGTTGGATTTGAATGGGACAAAACCAGATTATGAACAAGTGGCACCGACAACAAGTCCAACACGGAGTCTCAACGAAACAAGAACGTAGAATCTCGAGTGGCCTATTTTGAGATAACGATGGTAGAGATGTCATCTCGTACAGGATGAGGACCAAGGTGTCGTCACTCATCATGACATGGCAAAAAGTACAACTAGGAGAAAAAAGAGTGTGAGGCAGCTCAGGTGCGCAGACGAGCTCGTACGGATCTGAGTTATGTAGGAACATTACCTAGCGCCTTCCAACGGATTAAATGCACGACACACAGACATAGGCTTTAGTACTTTAGGGCTCTAGTGGCATTTTCTTATTGGCGAAGTCCTTAACATTGTAGCCTATAAATAGTCGACTCTCTTCATTTGTAAAGGGATCCTGGCTCTGATTCTCTTAAGCAATTTATTAGTAATATACTTATTACTTGGGCTCTTCGCATTTTATTTATTTGCATCTTGTCTTGAATTCGGTATTTATCTAAGTAGCAAATCTCAAAGCGGGAGGCCGGATCCCGGCCTTTCTCACGTTCACCTCGGATATACCTAGATTTGTTATCTTTTCCTTAGTTAGATTATTTACGTTATACTTTATCTATTTTCATCATATACTAATAACCAAACCGGTAGTAAATCAGACCTAAAACAAAGTTAATCGAAACGTGTGTTCTTGACCCCCTATAAATTTAACTATACTAATTTTAGGGTAAACAGTTTGGCGCCCACAGTGGGGTCAGAGCAACTGGGAGGGTTTAATTTGTTTTCTCTTGCTAGCTTAGTTGTGGTTTATTTTGCAGGAAACGGTATATGGCTAACACCGAAGATCAAATCGTGGATCCAGTAGTCGATAACGCCGCCGCGACAGAGGATGATGCAAGAACTTTGCTTACTGGCTTGACGAATTCTAATGGGCAGACAACCCACTAAATAAGAAGTATCTGCTTCATAAATGTGGACACGACTAACATGAATACACAAAAAAGGGTTCGCCCCTCATCGAAGTAGTGGAACGAATGGTTGGCATGGAAGGTCTCCAGAAGGTCCTCAAGGCCTTTGCAGACTCCCAAAAGGATTTGATGGCTAGGATAGAGGCTCAGGATAGGAGAATGAATGAGCTCTAGGATAATTTAGTCCAAGTTACTCCAAACGCCTTGAGGGGAAAGGTGCAGGACACCTTTTATTATTTGGAACTTGACAAAAAATTGTAGGAACGCATAGTTGCAAAGATCGAAGCCGAGCTCGAAGCCCCTACGTCGATGATAGTAACAATGATGGAGATGAAGTCTCAGTGTGTAGAACTGTAGTATCGCATGAATTACATCTCGGGGGCACCACCTATCATAAAAGGTCCAGACTTGAAGAGCTATTCCATAGTACCCTATATGGCTAGCACGATGACTAAACCAATCTTGAAGAAGTTTAAAATGCCTGATATTCCCAAGTACGATGGGAATTCAGATCCTCAGAAGCATTTGTTTTTCTTCACTACAACCGTAAATGATAATGACCTGATGAAGGAGGAATCCAATCCACTCTATCATAAGTGATTGTTCGTAAGATTTCGCTACTATAGAAAAAGACATGGTTTGGTACCAGGTCCCTATATGAGGATATTAAAGAACAATAAGAACACAAAGAGAAATTGCAAAAAAGTAAATAACAAGAGATATTTACCTGAAAACCTCCTTTCTTAAGAGAGTAACACCACGACCTACCCAGTAGGATTTCACCAATCTCTCCACTAATCACCAAGCAACAAAATAATTACAACCCTTGTGCAATCTAGGAATTAAACTGTTAATTCCTACCTACTAGCAATAACTCTATTGCTACACACACTCACAATAACTCTACTATGAGAACTCCATTAGCTAACTCTAGTTAGAAAACAACTCAACAAGAATTCAATCACAAAACTACTTTCTAGAATCTCCAAGATGAGACGTGAGTTTACAGTTGTAAGATCAATACAAAAACTCAATCAACCTAAAAACAACAACATATTTCACTTTGAGCAAAGAGTTTCTAAATTGTTGAATCTTGCAATATCAGCTGCAGTGAGGCTTTTGCTTAAGAGAATACTTTTTGAATTTTAGCAAAAGATTGAACTTCTCTCCTTAAGGATGCTGAATATATATATGATGAGCATTGGGAGAGAAACTTCCTCATTGGTGGATGCTGAAGAAGGACCACTAAGAATTCGTCCTACTAATGTGATGACACTGTCTAGAGAGTACTGGACTGGCAAATAATACAAATGCATGCAACTACAGAACTACAGAACTACACACAGGGACACCAATTGACGTAACTGGTCCTTTCACTAGGTTAGTCAATCATCAAAACACGAATATGAATCACAATTAAACAGGTATGGACCAGGTTCGGTGATGAAGTTTGTCAATCATCAAAATGTAGCATTCTAACAATAAGCTTTTTCCATATCAAGCTTTATTACCACATTACCAGGCTTACCTAAATAATTTCTTGAGAAAGTAGGTCATCAATAATGCTTCTTCCTTTGACAAAGCCAGATTGGTCTTGTGAGATAGGCTTGGGCAGAAAACCTTTAACTCTATTATGTATCACCCTTGAAATGATTTTGTTTAGAGAATTGATTAAGCGAATAGGCCCCATATCATAGAAAGATTGCACCACTTCTTTCTTGGGTAATAGAATAAGATTAGTGTGAGTAATAAACTTGGGAAGAGTACACCCTTCAAAAAATACCACAACTAACATAGTGATGTCCTTACCCACAATATCCTAACAGTACTGATAAAAAATACTAGTGAAACCATCAAGGCCACTAGCACTGTCACATTAAGTTAAAACACAATCTTTTTTACTTTTTCTTCAGTAGGAACTGCATTCAACTTATTATTTGTTTCTCTGTAACCAGTGTTGGAACCAGATTAAGTAAAGAAATCTCATTTGATCCTAAAATTCTTGAAAGCTACTCTTGAAAAAAGGAAATTTCCTCTGTTGCCCATGAACCATCATTTCTGATAATTCTTTTAATAGCCAATCTTTTCCTTCTTCTATTCACCAAACTGTGGAAAAATCTAGTGTTCCCATCACTTTCATAAAACCATTGAATCCTAGCTTTTTGTCTCTAATATTCTTCTTCATAGTGGAGGTATTGTGCTAATTCTACTTGTGCTTGTTGAAGAACAACCATGTTAGCAGCAGTTGGGAATTCCTAAAAAAGATCTTCCTTTATTCTTACAATATCTTCTCTAGTCACCAATTATTTGAATATATCACCAAACTTCTCCTTGCTCCAGGCAGATAAAGCTATTTTAGTCTTCTTCTTTTGCTTTAAATATATGAAAATATCACTTGAATCTTCTGATTCCCAACGACTTCTTACCATATTTTTGAAATTAGATCTTTTTACCCAAAACTTGAGAAATTTGAAAGGTTTGATAAAAGTTTGAGCTTGACTTCTACAGGACAACAAAAAGGTGCATGATAAGACCCCGTTCTTGCCAAATGTTCCACTTTTACGCATCCAAAAGACCCCATAAAAGCCTAATTAAACAATAGTTTGTCTAATCTTTTGAAAATATATTCTGTATCATCCCTTCCATTCGACCAAGTGAGTGGACTCCCTTTGAAATTAATATCAAATAACTCAGAAGAGTTGGTATAAAAGGCAAAATTCTCATATTCATGAGGATATACAGGAAGGTTCCTATCTTCTCTTCTGCATTCATAACAATATTAAAATCTCCATCAACTAGCCAAGAGAGTCTTATATTATTTCTCAAGACATAGATATCATCCCATAAACTCAGTTTTTCCAAAGCTGTACATTTAGCATAAATAATTATAAAGATAATGTATTTACTAGAGTCAAAGAAATGTCAATTTAAGAGACATTTGTTGATCAATGTCATCCAAAACCTCTACATTAATCCCATCCTAAATAAAGATCTAAATTTTACCATTTTGATTATAGTTAGAATACTACATGCCAATTCTCCTTTTATACTTCTATAATTGTGTTGCATTTTGAAAAGTCTCAATCAAAGCAATGAGATAACTTTTATGGTAAATGTGAAACATCTGAACTTTGTGGAAAGAATGTTGAGTTCTCACAGACCTAATATTCCATATTAATGCTTTTTGAATCATTTAAAACTGGATTTGGCACTTCACTTTTGGACTACCCTTATGGGCTCACTGACTTTATTTTTACTCTTTGATTATTTCCCTTTTGCCTGTGATTGTGGTGATACACCAACTTGCTAACTTGACTTATGTTTTGCTGATTAAACTCTTCATCTTGGTCTTCTGTAATTCTGCCCTCATATTTAGAATCTATCCACTGCTCTATTATATTTTTGCACTGATGAGACACTATATCATGTAGTTTTTTTTATAGGAGATTCATGCTGCAAAGCTAAAGCTTCCTATGGTTCTGGAGTAGCCACCAAATCACCTACTAAAGCGTGATTTATAGCAAGCTCAGTCTGTTTTACTGGAAATATTCCCACTTTAGTTCTACCATCCATCTCCAAATCCACTCCAGTTGAATTATCTACTTGCAGTGGTTCATGGTAGTATTCTGCTATCAAAGCCTTTATTTCATATTGTTCACCTTCTAAATCCTGATAAATACAATATTTGAGGAGACATTCTCATTTTTTCATTTTTATCTCCTTCTTCCTAGTGTGTATTGTCATAATTACTACTCTCATTTATCCTGTGCTGGTCATTATCTTTGACCATAATGACTGTGTCATTGATGCTATCACTATTGTTGATCAGATCTTTATTTCCTTATTTTAATTAACTCATCATATTGCTGTTGATGCATTTGGTACTCTGTATTAGTATCTGTGATAACTGATTCTACAATGGTTGTGTTATCTTGAGGCTTCTGCTGTGTCGATTTATTATGCATTGATGTGGCCTATTCATTTCTGTTAGTTTTTTCATCATACCATCTGTCAACATCATACCTTGCTCACTATCACCTTGGCCCTTAGAATATTACTACCTTCTTCAGTTAGCATTTCGAAAACATTTCTTGTGGTAATTCCTTTCCCATTAGGAGATATACTAGTGGCAGTGTCACTTAAAAACTTATGAGAATCCTTCTCTAGAATGAATCTTCTATTGGTTGTGTTCTATCTGTCCCCATTGCCTCTTTTATTCCCTTTTTGAAAATGTGTATTCTTGTCATTAACCACATGATGGACTCCATCCTTCTTGTTGCCCTTATGATTTTTGATATTAGTTTGTTCAACTCTGGATGTAAACTTCTACATTCTACTTCGTTGTGCCTTGAAGTTTTCAATTCATGCAATACTTTGGTGAAAAGTCATATTGGATCTTAATACACTCCACCCTTGCTTCCTTGTTACCCCACTCATAACTTCTATTTCAATTCGCTCAGACAACTTTGCTGCTAAATCCACATGTACTTTGACTCTTGCACAACTTGGCCTTGGCTTATTTATAATATCCACGTCAAGGTGTAGTGTACTTCCTACTACCGAGGCAAGGGAAAACAAAGATTCCTTGAAAAAAAAATAGTTAACAAATCAGGAAAAGATATCCAAGCCATTGCTTGTATGGTCTCCTCCTCTAACTTAAATTTTGCATCATAAATTAATGGTCTCATTTTATAGGATAATCCGTATTTTTCTATTATGTAGTAGACATTCTTGGCCATTATATTCACAACATTTTCCATATGACTAATTCACATCAGTATGTGTTTTTCTCAATAATCTAATCTTGCAGTCTCCCTTTATATTGCATTGTTTAGGGATTTAAATTCTAAGATCCTCCAATTTTGGCCACCCATATGAAAATTTTCCAATAACAGCAAATTGGAGATTCTCTGTTATATTTATTTTGTTTACCTCCTCCTCCGTCCAAGAGACTCTAGGTACCCCATCAACAAAAATAACTTCTTTATTCAGGATGGGATCCATCTAAACTCCTTTGGTCTGATAAGGAGTATTGAAAGTAATTGGCTTCATCAAATCAACATATTTGATTTTATCGAATGATTTATCATATGAGATAGTAACATTATTTATGGTGGTGGCTCATTAGTAGGCAAAATATGAGAGGCAGGCAAATTTTTAGGGGTTTCCAGAGAGTTAGGATGGTAAAGATTTGGGAAAGAAGTTGGAGATGTGAAAGAGAGAATCTGGCCAGCTACTGAGAGTAGTTGACCAGTGGTCATAGTGTCCATAGTGGTGGTGTTTTATGTGGTTTAGGGGTTGTTAGGGTTTGGCATCTCTCTCTCATACTAGTGATATCAGAGTCTTAATTAGTCTTTATATTTTAGGTTTTGGCTTTCATATAATGTGTAAGTACGATACAATTGAGACACATTTTTAAAAATTTGAAGTCATAATACTCTATTATACGAGTATATATTTTCAAAGTTGAACAAACTATGGTTACTGATTACCATATCGTAAAATAACAAAACCAAACTTCAGAATACCGAACCATACCGAATTAATATGGTATGGTAATGGTTAGAATTTTAAAAACCAAATACTAAAATTACCGTTCCAAAGTTTCAAATATTGTACCATACCATACTATGCCCACCCCTAACAGCTTCAATGGAAGCATAAATTCAAGTTGGATACACAGACTAGTAGTTGGATAGAGAAAAACTGAGATGACTTTATCATGCACTCAGTGTGAGGCCCAATAAGGTGGCATTCTTAAAATAATGTGAAATCTAAGTTCCCTATCGAAGAGTGCAAAGTCAAAAATTAACTAAATAGAGATATTACTCTAAAATGCTATTCTCTAAAATAAAATACAGACGTTCAAACTTAGAAGCTCAATACTTAATAATTAAAGGGATCTCTTTTTGTTCCATGAGGTATAATTGTAATGACCCATCCTGTCGTTATAGAGCTGTTTAAGGCATAAGTACCAGGTTAGAGTTTTCCATAGGATGAGAATTGATAAAATATCAAGCTAGGATAGTTTCTAATAAAGATATGGTGTTAAGTACTTTAGAGATGATTCTTGATTTGTGATATAGTATTCGATAGGGGTGCTGTTTATTAATGGATAGTTGAGAGATATAGGATCCCGTAGGAAATTTCAGGATGATAAATGGGTTTGTAGAACTCTGTCTATAGAGGTTGCCGCGTTGGGATAAATTTGTGTTATCAAAAATCAAGTTTATGTTGTGCAATGGGGGAAATTTGGAACTTCCCCCAAGTTTTCTTTTAACGACTATAGTAGCGGCCGGGCACCGCTATAGTGAGGCCACTGTGGCGGTCAGCCGACCTTTGTATTAACAGTCAGAGAAAGGCTCGAAGCACTATGGTGGCCACTTGGCCGCTATAGTGGGAACCACCATAGTGGGACAACTGCAGCAATCATAACGCTACTCTAGCGGTCATCAAGCAGGTAAATGCCTCAAATCCAAAAATCAAAGTTTATTTCCCAAAATCTAAAGGTTTTATGCTTAGACTTGAAAGAGGTATTTTTCCACTATTTTGGGGTGATTTCCATTGTTAAGGTAAATTTTTTACTCTCTTCTAACAACATTTAATCCGTTCAATTTGTAGAATCATTACAATGAGAGTTATGGTGAATATCTTGAGTTTAAGCCCTAAGTTCATGATTTGATAGGAAATCCTAAGGGTAAATGTGAATTTGCCTAAGATTTATTTCAAGTTGTTAATTAACACTTCCTAGTGTAGAATTATCCCCTTTGAACATGAATTATGTGGATTTAGGGAAATTTTATGGTTGGGAAATCCTTGGCTAAGATTTTAGGCTATGAAAAGGGTAAAAATAGTGGGGTTGAATCCCTAAGGCATAGAATTAAAGAGTAAGTTATTAATTACTCTTACATTATTTATGTTTAGACTTTGAACTTTCTGAGGTGTTGAGGAAGGGCAAGGCTCTGACAAATTATCTTCCTTGTTAGTTTTTTGAGATATTATATGATTAAAGTTCATTATTCGAGTGTCTTATCTTAAAATTGGTTAAGTCTTGGGTTAGTTGGTTCTCCCACCGTAGGGTTATTATGGGTTCCACCCATAACCATTTGGGTCGTGCCAAAGTTGGTATCAGAGTCTGAGGATACCTATGAATTCATTATTGATTACCACAAGAGACCCGTCAAGATGGGGGTGGTTGAGAGATATAAAGTGGAGTTTGTCACTTTTAAGCTTCAGGGAGATGCTAAGATATAGTGGAGGGTCTACATAGGGTGTAGTGCAGCTGGTTTGCCTCCATTGACATAGACTCAGTTTTAATCGGTCTTTCTAGAGAAGTATGTGCCTCATTCCTTGAATAATAAGAAAAAGGACGAGTTCACTAATCTTCAGAGGGGGAGTATGTTAGTTGTGGCCATAGAGGCCAAATTTCATTTGCTTTCATGCTATTCTTCTTAGTTACTACATACTGAGGAGGAGAGGATTCATCGCTTTCTTAAAGGATTAAACACAGGTCTCCAGATTCTCGATGTTTAGATGACATCTTCCTATAAGTCTTTTCAGGAGATGGTTGACTTTGTTAAGAATGTAGAGGGTGTGAAACAAGAAGGTTATGCAGAGATAGCATGAAAGAAGGCCCGCAAAGGGGGCAACTACAGTGGTTCATTCTCCAAAGGTCAGAGTTATCAGGGGTACTATACACGCCTCATCTAGTAAGCTATGCAGGTGTTTGTTGGGGGTCCATCAAGGGATATCCAATCATCTTTAAACTTTGTTGGGTATCTTACTTCATCTTATTCAGTGCAGCGACCAATCCATGATCATAAATATTATGAGTGCGGTAGGGATGGTCATATTCGGAGACATTGTCCTATTCTCAAGCAGACTAGTCAGACAGGCCAGCGCAGGCTCCCTAAGTTTCAGTTCCAGCAGGTACGTAATGTAGTGGTAATAGTAAAGGCCATGCTCAAGGTGGGCGTGGCGGTCACCAGGTAAGTAGAGGATACAACCAACCTATCAGAGGTGATGAACAGGCTGACCAGAATGGTACTCAGCCCGATAGGGGCAATGCACATACTGGAGATAAGGCCTATTTCTATGATTTTCAAGGAAGGCCCGAGGTAGAGACATCAGATGCAGTGATCACATATACTATTCTTGTCTGTGACTAGATGGCTACGATATTATTCAACCTTGGTTCTACTTTCTCTTATGTATCTACTGGTTTTGCTGTGGGGTTGGCCATAGTTTATGATTTACTTGATTTTTTTATTCACGTGTCTACCCCTATTAGTGATTTTATGGTCGTTAATATGCTTATCAATCTTATTCTGTTATGTTTATGGGGTAAAGGACCTGGGTGGATTAGTGATATTAGACATGGTAGATTTTGACATAATTCTGGGGATGAATTGGTTGTCTCCTTATCATGCTATTTTAGAGTCATGCTAAGATAATAACCGTGGCTATGCTGGAGATGGATAGACTTATGTGGGAGGGTGATTATAGTCCTGCTTCTATGCAACTTATATTCTTTATTCATGCCAAAAATTGATAGGGAGTAGGTGTTCGACTTTCTTAGCATACCTTTCAGACACTAGTACAGAGTTCCCACCCATTAAGTCAGTTCCCTTGGTGTGAGTTTCAAGATGTCACGCCCCGAATTCCAATGGGGCGGACTGGCACCCGAAGCCGTTAAGGCCCGAGAGAACCAATCTTTGCTCATGTACATTCATATGCATGTCTCTATATGAACATCATTATATCTCATGCAACTATGCGGAAATTATGGAAACATATGCTATATACGAAACTTGGCCGTTAGGGCCATCAAGTCAAAATGAAAATACATCCCTTACATTCATATTCCCACATACGTCTACAAAGCGTCTAACAGATACATGTACATAACTAAACTACAGTCAGGACAAGTCCCCACTTTACACAACATCACAATACCAAAATAAATGTACATATGTGACTCGAAAAGCCCCGAACCAACTGGAGCTCACCAAAGATCTGTAACTGACCCACAACCTACTGTGGAGGTCTACTAGCACCTGTGCTTTCAGCAAGTAAGGTAAGTCCACCAAGGGACGTCACTACGAAGAATGTACTGAGTATGTAAGTCCATAAGAAACTGCATGATACAGAAGTACTTCAATGATATCAAGTACAAGTGAATAGTCAATATGGATAGCCCTTCATTCTGTATTTGTGTAACCATGTACATTACTTTCATTCCTTTCATTTTCGATCCTTCAATCATATCGTTATCATTTATATAATATATCATTCATAAATACTTTCCTTCAAGTGATATACTTTCATTCAAGTGCTTTACTTCTTTACTTGATTTTACCTTCATCCTTATTACCATTCATCCAGCTGATCAGTGGGCCATATATTATTCATCTTCCTTACTTGTGAGAGATTGATACCTTTACTTGTGTAAGATTGATACATTTGCTTGTGTAAGATTGATACATTTGCTCGTGTGAGATTGATACATTGGTGGTTAAACCATTATTGGAACTTTGGAACATAACATTATTGGAATTTTGGAACCATGTCTACAATTATATGACACGTGAATAACAATTGATCAATGAATAAGGAACATGTGAATAGCAATAAATGACAACCTTAAATGAGATACCTTTGAACAATTCAGAATGGGACAAGTACAATGACAATGTGAACAATATGTGCTGCAGAAGGATACTGAAAGAGTAACCTTACATACCTTATATTTACCAATATGAATATACAGGCCTATACGTGAATACAACAATCCATCTCCTTCCTTACGTGTTACTCTATAACACAAGTACATCGCGAAGCTCCCGTTAACAACCAACTACATTACAAGTGCATAAGATGACAATGAATTACGTGACTTCCATATAACGTCATTTCACCCTCTTACAATACCATTTATTGCATCACCATACCAACAATACCATAACATTCCACACATTGACCAAGACATCATAAACCAATAACATTTCACACCAAGTTTATCCTTATTAATACTTCGTCACAATTACTCTATCAAGTCATCTCAATACCTTTCACAATAACACATGAACAACAATCCATAATTGATACCATTCAAAATACCTCTGGGATACTCCTTTGAAGTCATTCAAAAGGTACCATAACTTAATAATTGCATCCATGAAGGGTATAGGGGTTTCGGGGGATCATAGAGAGACAAAAACATGCAAAACAGGGTCTTGGACTGACCTGCGAAGCCACCTGCGCCCGAAGGTGGTTGAGGTGTGGCCGCAGGTGCCTCTTGGCAGTGTCCAGGGGCACCTTCGAAGTCACCTGCGCCCGCAGGTGCCTTCGTTTGCGAGGGCGGGTGCCCGTTTCGGCCAAAATAGGTTTCTTTTGGGTCTTTTTTTGTAATGAATGGTCCATGATCATAATTAAACTTATATTTCATATTTTAAGTTGTCATGGATTCCAACGAACAACCATGGTTTCACAATACACATAAACATCATAAAACTACATTTTTCCTTCCAATACTTCATCAATTCCATGCACAATTTCGCAACAACAATTCCAAACATTATATACAAAGGTAAAAGAAGTTAAGGAGATAAAAATATCTTACATGTTGATATTTAATTCATCAAGTTCACTTCCTTCAAGACCACAAGTCCATTTTCAAGTTTACAAGGCAAAACCCTTTTTCGATTGCAAAAAAAAGCCAGTTTTACACATAGTGAACTGTCCAACGCTTTTCCAACATAACCAAAATGATTTATGAACCATATTATGAATATAATATATTAAATAATAAGATTAAACACTTAACCAAGCTTGCAAAAGAGTGATCTTTTCCAAAGAAGTGTAGTTGCCTTAGGGTTTGGTTGAAGAGAAAATGTTGTGGAAAAATCTAGAATGAGGCATGTGTCTCTAAATGAATAAAATATGATTTATTTGTGCCTTTTATAGGTACTCATGGTCATCCTTATCCACACTTTGACCAATTATTGAGGTTTACTTGGTCAATTCTTAAGAATGGGTCATCTTCCCATTTTGGGCCATGTCTTTTGTATAATTTTGGGCCTCAAGTGAGCCCAATGGCACAAGACTAATTCATCCCACCAAATTTAATGTATATTACCCCAAAAACCTCATGGTTAAATAATTCCATACGTGTTATGGTACACAATTAGGTTCGGAAATGTACGGGGTGTTACATCCTTCCCCCCTTAGAAACATTCGTCCTCAAATGTTAGTGACATTATTCAAATTAAACAAATTCAGGTCTAGGATCATTATTCATGTCATCATATATATACATAATTCTTATAGATGTTTACTTTTTATTGCTCCAATCTTGTATCTTGAACTTTCTCTTCTACTTGAAGCAAATGCGGGTATTTAGACTTCATTGTTTCTTCAGCTTCCCATGTGATTTCTTCTACTTGCTGATTCCTCTAACGCACTTTTCTGAAAGCTACTTCTTTATTCTTTAGTATTTTCACTTGTTGGCCCAGAATAGCACGAGGTATCTCTTCATAGGTGAGATCCTCCGTAACTTGTATCGCTTCCATGAGAGCAATACGAAATGGATCTCCTACGCACTTTTTAAGTATCGAAACATGAAATACTGGATGAATTGTGGAGAGTTCTTGGGGTTATGCTAATTCATATGCAACTTGCCCAAATCTGCGGACAATTTCATATGACACATTATACAGGGCCAACTTTCATTTCTTTCCAAATCTCATTACCCCTTTCAGTAGTGACACTTTCACAAATACCTAGTCACCTGTATAAACTCATAGTATATCTTTACATGTTTGAATAGTTCGTTCTGCTTTCCCATCTGTTTGAGGATGAAAAGTTGTACTCAACCTCACTTGGGTTCCCAAACACTTCTGAAAAGATTGCCAAAAGTATGCAGTAAATTGAGCTCCCCTATCTGGTATAATAGAACTGGGAATCCCATTTAATCGCACTGTCTCTTTAACATACAACCTTACATAATTTCCAGCCGTACAAGTGGTCTTGACAGGTAAAAAGTGTGCTACTTGGTAAGCCTGTCAGCTATTACCTATATGGAATCAAATTTCTGCAGTGTACGAGGCAAACCTGTGATGAAATCCATGTTAATCATGTCCCACTTCCCAACTGGAAGATTAATACATTGCATATAACCTCAAGGTTTCTGATGTTCTACTTTTACTGGTTGATGATTTGGACATTGGGCTATATATTCTGCAATGTTCTTCTTCATGTTACCCCCCCAACCAATACGTTTTGTTCAAATCATGATACATTTTGGTAGTTCCCGAATGAATGGGATACCGTGAATGATGTGCTTCTGTCATAATTCAGTTCCTTAGCTCATCTATATCCGGTACACAAACTTTACTTTGGCGTTGAAGTACTCCCCCTTGCATAAGCTCAAATACCTTTTTCGAACTTTTGTTGTACATGCTTTTTCAACTAAAATAAAATAGGATTGGCATAATACTTTGCCTTCACCTCAGCTACAAGTGAAGACTCTGCCGCATTTTACACTATACTTCTTTCATCTGGAGTTTCAAGAAGACGAACCCCCAAGCTGGCTAGTTGATGTAGGTTCTTAATTATATCTTGCTTTTTCCGTTCACTGGCTATTCGTGCTTCCTATTGCTTTACGGCTTAATGCATCGACTACCACATCTATTTTTCCCGGATGGTATAGGATATCACTATTATCATCTTTTAGTAATTCCAGCCACCTTTGTTGTCTTCAGTACCGGTTCTTTCGCGTAAAAATTATACTGCAAACCCTTCTGTGCCTTCGCGAACATGCATCATTCCAATGAAACTTAATTGCCTTGTATGTAAGCTTTGTTAAAGGTGTTGATATAGAAGAAAACCCTTTAACAAATCTCCTATAATAACCAGCCAAGCCAAGAAAACTATGAATCTCTGTAAGCGTCGTAGGCCTTAGCCAAAAATTTTTTCACCGCTTCTAGATTTTGTGTATCACCCTTTAGTCCTTCATCCTATACAATGCGACCCAAGAACGCTACGTATTTTTAACCAAACTCACATTTAAAGAACTTTGCATATATTTTACGGTCATGAAGAATCCGTAACGCCTAGCGTAAGTGATTAGCATGGTCCTCTTGTGAACTTGAATAGCCCAAAATGTCATCTATGAGCATGGTCACGAATACATCTAAAAATGATGTGAACACCCCCATTCATCAAATCCGTAACAACTGTTGCTGCATTGGTTAGCCCAAATGGCATAACTAGAAATTCATAGTGACCATACCATGTTCGGGAAGCTGTCTTGGGTATATTATTATTATTTTTTTTCCTAACCCTCACCTGGTGATGTCCCGTGAAAACTATTTGGCACCCATCCTTCCTTCACACAAATGATACTGGTGCACTCCAAGGGGACGTACTAGGTCTTATGCATCTTTTTTTCCAGCAAGTCTTTGTAAATGCTTCTTTAGTTCTTGTAACTCTGCTAGGACATACGGAGGAATAGAGATAGGCTGAGTGTCTGGAATCACATCAATACCAAACTCTACTATACCTCAAGAATTTCATTTACTACTGGAATCGATTGAAGAGTTAGTGGTTTCACATCAATATCTTTCACTCACTAAGTGACACATGTACTCCTTTGCGTATGATTTCTCTTGCCTTGAGATAGGAAATAACGTTACCTCTCGGTGCTCCCATATTACCCTTCCAATCAAGAACATTCTTTGTGAAAAATGAAAATGTAACTTCTTAGCTCGGCAATGCCAACCAGTGCATCATATCCACAAATAGTTACTATACAATTACGATATACTCTTTTAATTACAATAGATTTACCAACTAGTGTATAGACCTCAAATGGCGTAACTAGTTGTTCTGGTATTCTTTCAAAATGTTTTCCTTCATCAATGGAGTAATGTAGAATACGGGTCAATCAATGCATATACCTTATGTAAAAATATGAATACTGTACCAGTGTCTTTATCAGGATAAGCCTCCAAATTTTGTCGATCCGCTAAGGCATAGGCACGATTTTGAATTTCACTAGTACTAGCTGCTCCGCTAGCACCTCTGCCACGGCCAGCAGGTTGTACACCTGACAATGATAAAGCAACGACTGATCCCGTAGGTCGTTTCATACTACCCATGACCCTCTCTGGGCACTCTCTCATCATGTGTCCTAACTTCCTACACAAAAGAAAACATCCATTCTAAACCAGCATTCACCTGAATGAAACTTCCCGCAGCGCTGGTACAGCTGACTAAAAGACCTCGATTAGCTCATACTTCCTTGTTCTCGATACCCTACTGTATGTGGACCCCGAGTCCCACTACTATGCCCAGCTTGACCGCCTCTAAACCCTCAAAATTGAGATGGAGTACCTGCTGTAGGATAAGAAAATGATGGTCCAGGTGGTCTAGGAAAAACCCGAGGCCTAAATTCTCCTTGGGACATCATAACCTGTCCCATAAATCTAGCCATTTTAGACGACCCTCTTTCAAATTTATGCACCCTACTTCTTTTCCTCTGGTCCTTCATCTTCTGTGAAAATGCCTGTATTCTGGCTATATCCATATCTCTGTTCAAAGCAGCAATAGTGCAGTCCCTCACCAAATACGGCTCTAATCTGTCCACATATCGATGGACTCGGTCTTCCATTGTGGCCACTACATTCTGAGCATATCGGGCCAAAGAATTAAACTGAAGACTGTATTCTCTGACACTCATATTCCCCTGATGGAGATTTAAGAACAGATCAGCACGAGCCTCTCGGATCTCATATGGAAGATAGTGATCAAGGAATGCCATTTTAAATTCTTCCAAACTAGCTGGATTTGTGCCAATACCCCTCGATCGTTTCCAATCTTCAAACCACAGTATAACTTCTCCTTTCAATCTATATGCCGTAAGTTCCACTATTTCTATACCAGTCACATGCATAACCTCTAGAGCCCTTTGAATTTGGTCCACAAAGTCCTGTGGGTCTGCATTCGGATATGTCCCAGTGAATGTGGGAGGATCTAATTTCAGAAAATCCCGTGTCCGTCGACTAGCTACTCTGGCCGCGTCATCCTCACTTTTCGTTGGATCAGCTCATCCCTGAGTTTGTACAGCAACTATCTGAGTCAACATATGCACTGCATTTCTTAAATCCTGGCCAGTGGCATTCATAGGCAATTCTGCAGGTACTTCTCTACCCCTCGGCTCTTCTGGAGCTGGAAAAGTAGAAGAAGACCGCGATGAAATTTCAGTGTCAGCTCAACCTTGACTAACTTGATCAGGTGGTGATTTACTCGTGCCTTCTCCGGTAAGCATATCTACTTGCTTACCTTTGCCCCTACCTCGTCTTCTAATCGACATTTTACTATAACAAAGAAAATCAATTCCAATGGTCAGATATAATTCCACCTACAATATTGGCTCTATTGCACGATCTAGAAATGAAGAAAAGAAACAACCCCTAAATATCTCGTAGCCTCCTGCTTATAAATGTGGTGCGCAACACATCCATAAGCAAAACTCTACTCAGACACGGCTTTGTAGACACCCTTTGGACGACCTGGTATGATACCACTTTTGTCACGCCCCAAATTCCAATGGGGCGGACTAGCACCCGAAGCCGTTAAGGCCCGAGAGAACCAATCTTTGATCATGTACATTCATATGCATGTCTCTATATGAACATCATTATATCTCATGCAACTATGCGGAAATTATGGAAACATATGCTATATACGAAACTTGGCCGTTAGGGCCATCAAGTCAAAATGGAAATACATCCCTTACATTCATATTCCCACATACGTCTACAAAGCATCTAACAGATACATGTACATAACCAAACTACAGTCAGGACAAGTCCCCACTTTACACAACATTACAATACCAAAACAAATGTACATATGTGACTCGAAAAGCCCCGAACCAACTGGAGCTCACCAAAGATCTGCAACTGACCCACAACCTACTGTGGAGGTCTACTAGCACCTGTGCTTTCAGCAAGTAAGGTAAGTCCACCAAGGGACGTCACTACGAAGAATGTACTGAGTATGTAAGTCCATAAGAAACTGCATGATACAGAAGTACTTCAATGATATCAAGTACAAGTGAATAGTCAATATGGATAACCCTTCATTCTGTATTTGTGTAACCATGTACATTACTTTCATTCCTTTCATTTTCGATCCTTCAATCATATCGTTATCATTTATATAATATATCATTCATAAATACTTTCCTTCAAGTGATATACTTTCATTCAAGTGCTTTACTTCTTTACTTGCTTTTACCTTCATCCTCATTACCATTTATCCAGCTGATTAGTGGGCCATATATCATTCATCCAGCTGATCAGTGGGCTATAATGTAATATAAACAATCTTCCACCTTATCGGTGGGCCATAATATAATATAAACTATATTCCACCTTATCGGTGAGCCATAATATAATATAAACAATCTTCCACCTTATTGGTGGGCCATAATATAATATATATATATATATATATATACCTTACTTCATTCCTTACTTTTGAGAGATTGATACCTTTACTTGTGTAAGATTGATACGTTCTCTTGTGTGAGATTGATACATTTGCTCATGTAAGATTGATACATTGGTGGTTGAAACATTATTGGAACTTTGGAACATAACATTATTGGAATTTTGGAACCATGTCCACAATTATGTGACACATGAGTAACAATTGATCAATGAATAAGGAACATGTGAATAACAATAAATGACAACCTGAAATGAGATACCTTTGAACAATTCAAAATGGGACAAGTACAATGACAATGTGAACAATATGTGCTGCAGAAGGATACGGAAAGAGTAACCTTACATACATTATCTTTAACAATATGAATATACAGTCCTATACTTGAATACAACAATCCATCTCCTTCCTTACGTGTTACTCTTCAACACAAGTACATCACAAAGCTCCCGTTAACAACCAACTACATTACAAGTGCATAAGACGACAATGAATTACGTGACTGCCATATAACATCATTTCGACCTCTTACAATACCATTTATTACATCACCATACAAACAATACCATAACATTCCACACATTGACCAAGACATCATAAACCAATAACATTTCACACCAAGTTTATCCTTATTAATACTTCATCACAATTACTCCATCAAGTCATCCCAATACCTTTCACAATAACACATGAACAACAATCCATAATTTATACCATTCAAAATACCTCTGGGATACTCCTTTAAAGTCATTCAAAAGGTACCATAAGTTGATAATTGCATCCATGAAGGGTATAGGGGTTTCGGGGGATCATAGAGAGACAAAAACATGCAAAACGGGGTCTTGGACTGACCTGCAAAGCCACCTGCCGCAGGTGCCTCTTGTAAGTGTCTATAGGCACCTGCAAAGTCACTTGCTTCCGCAGGTGCCTTCGTCTGCGAGGGCGGGTGCCCGTTTCGGCCAAAATGGGTCTCTTTTGGGTCTTTTTTTGTAATGAATGGTACATAATCATAATTAAACTTCTCTTTTCATATTTTAAGTTATCATGTATGCCAACGAACATCCATGGTTTCACAACGCACATAAGTATCACAAAACTATATTTTTCCTTCCAATACGTCATCAATTCCATTCACAATTTCGCAACAACAATTCCAAACGTTATATACAAAGGTAAAACAAGTTAAGGATATAAAAATATCTTAAATGTTGATATTTAATTCATCAAGTTCACTTCCTTCAAGACCACAAGTCTATTTTCAAGTTTACAAGGCAAAATCCTTTTTTGATTGCAAAAATAGACAGTTTTACATATAGTGAACTGTCCAACGCTTTGAAACATAACCAATATGATTTATGCACCATATTACATATATAATATATTAAATCATAAGATTAAATACTTACCCAAGCTTGCAAAAGAGTGATCTTGTCCAAAGAAGTGTAGTTGCCTTAGGGTTTGGTTGAAGAGAAAATGTTGTGGAAAAATCTAGAATGAGGCATGTGTCTATAAATGAATAAAATATGATTTCTTTGTGCCTTTTATAGGTCCTCATGGTCATCCTTATCCACACTTTGACCAATTATTGAGGTTTACTTGGTCAATTCTTAAGAATGGGTCATCTTCCCATTTTGGGCCATGTCTTTTGTATAATTTTGGGCCTCAAGTGAGCCCAATGGCACAAGACTAATTCATCCCACCAAATTTAATGTATAATACCCCAAAAACCTCATGGTTAAATAATTCCATACGTGTTACGGTACGCAATTAGGTTCAGAAATGTACGGGGTGTTACACAAGAGGTGTTTCGTACAGATTTTCTTAGCGTGCCACCGAACTGTGACATCAATTTCTATATTGATCTAGAGCCGGTTACCCTTCCCATTTCTATTCCTCCTTATAATATGGCTCCAACTGAGTTGAGGGAGCTAAAGGCTTAGTTGTAGGAATTGGTTGGTAAGGGATTTATCCATCCTAGTGCCTCTCCATGGGGCGCTCCTATTTTGTTTATGAAAAAGAAGGATGGTTTCCAACGTATGCGTATAGACTATAGGAAGTTGAACAAGGTTAAGATTCATAACAAGTATCCCTCACCATGTATCGATGATTTTCTTGACCAGTTGCAGGGTGTATTGGTCTTTTTTATGATTGATTTGAGGTTCGGGTATCCTCTGCCAAAGATTTGGCCAATGATATTCTTAAGACTATATTCTGGACCAGGTATGTGACACTATGAGTTTTTGGTGATGTCTTTTGGCCTGACTAATGCCTCCGCTGCTTTCATGGATTTGATAAATGGGATATTCAATCCCTACTTGGATTCTGATTATTTTTACTGATGATATTTTGGTTTATTGTAGGAGTGAGGAGGAATATGAGAATCACCCTAGAATTATCTTGGGTTTATTAAATGATAAGAATATTTATGCAAAGTTTTCTAAGTGTGAATTCTGGTTCGTTTCTGTGTCTGTTTTGGTACATATGGTTTCAAAAGAAAGGGTAATGGTAGATCTATAAAATTTTGGTGCAGTTAAGAATTGGGCTAGACCTATTTCGGTGATTGAGGTTCATAGTTTTCTGGGGTTGGTCAGTTATTACTATAGGTTTGTGAAAAGGGTTTGCTTCTATTGCTACTCATCTGACCCGGTTGACTCAGAAGGATGTACCTTTCATTTGGTCTAATGAGTGTGAGTTGACTTTACATAGATCAAGACCTTATTGACTACCACTTTTATTCTTTCTTTTCCAGTGGAAGATTAATTCTTTCATCATTTATTGTGATGTCTCACATTCTGGTTTAGGTGTTTTTGAGTGCAAGAAAATAATGTTATTACCTAAGCTTCAAGTCAATTGAAGGTGCACGAGAAAAATTATCCTACTCATGACTTAGAGTTGGCTGCTATAGTTTTTGCTATTAAGATATGGAAACATTACCGGTATGGAATTTATTGTGAAATGTTCACTGGACGCTGCAACTTATAATATGTGTTCATGTAGAGGGATTTGAATTTGAGACAACATAGGTTGATGGAGTTGCTTAAAGATAATGATATCATTATTCTATACCATCCAAGAAAAGCTAATGTGGTAGTTGATCTGTTGAGAAGAAATTCTGAAAGTATGAGTAGCTTGGCTTAATTGAATGCAACTAGACGACCGCTGGCTAGATATATTCTTACTCTAGCTAACAAGTTCATGCGAATTGAGGTATTTAAGAGAGATGGATTGCTAGACAGTGTAGAAGATAGGTCTACATTTCTTGATCAAATCAAGGCTAGCCAATTCGAGGATGCCAAGTTGAGCAACATTCATGATAAGGTTTTGGAAGGTGAGGCCAAAGAGGCCATGCTTAATGATAATAGGGGTGTTTAGAATTAAGAGGAGAGTGTGCATGCTCCGTGCTGATTATCTGATTCCTACTATTCTCACTAAGACTCATAATTCTAAGTATTCTATACATCCTGGTGCAACCAAGATGAACAATAATTTGAGGCAACATTACTGGTGGGGTCGGATGTAATGAGACATAATTGATTTTGTTGCCAAATGCCAAAATTTTCAATAGACAAAGTATGAGCATTAGAAGTATGGTGGTACTCTTGAGAGGATTCCCATTACTAAATGGAAGTGGGAATGGATAGCCATAGATTTTGTTGTGGGTCTCCCCAAGTCTTTGGGGAAGTTTGATACTATTTGGGTTATTGTGGATAGGCTGACTAAGTCTATGTATTTCATTCTAGTTCAGGTGACTTACAATGCAACAAAGTTAGCTAAGATCTACCTCAAGGAGATTGTTTGATTGCACGGTGTCTTAATTTCTATTATCTTGGATAGGGGTACTCAGTTTACCTCTAAATTTTGGGAGAAGTTTCATGATGAGTTGGGTGCTAGGTTGGACCTTAGTGCAACTTTTAACCCTTAGATCGATGGGAAGTTTGAGTGGATAATTTAGGTGTTAGAGGATATGCTCTGTGATGTGTGATGGATTTTGGAGGTCATTGGGACCAGTATCTACCATTGGCAGAACTTGCTTATAATAACAGTTACCATTCAAGTATCAATATGGTGCCATTTGAGGTTTCGTATAGAAGGAGGTGTAAATCTTATATTATTTGGTTTGATACATTTGAGGTGAGACCGTGAGGTATTGATCTTCTGAGATATTTGATGGAGAGGTGAAGTTCATCCAAGAAACTTCTAGAGGCTCAAAGCATGCAAAATGAGTATCGAATCGAAAGACGAAAGATATGCACTTCATGGAAGGTGAGCAAGTGTTGCTCAAGGTTTTACCCATGAAGGGTGTCATTTATTTTGGGAAGTGAGGTAAGCTTAATCCAAGATATAGTGGGTTGTTTGAGAGGCTGATGGCCTATCAGTTAATACTAGCTCCAAGTTTATTGGGAATTCATCCCCTATTTCATGTTTCTATGTTTAAGAAGTTTCATGGGGACGGTGATGATATCATTCGTTGAGATTCGGTCTTATTAGATGAAAACCTCTCTTATAAAGAGGAACCTATTTTTATTCTTGATAGAGACGTCTGCAAGTTGAGGACTAAGGAAATTGCATCTGTGAAGGTCCAGTGGAAGAACCATCCTATTGAGGAGGCCACTTAGGAGGCCGAAATGGACATGTATAGCAAGTATCCACACATTTTTGCCCAGTTGGGTAACTCTTGTTTTCCCCTCTTGTCTCTTATTTTCTCATTTGGGGATGAATGGTTGTTTAATTAGTATCTGATATAACAACCTTTTCCACCGTTATAGAGTTGTTTAGGGCGTAAGTACCCAGTTAGAGTTTTTCTAAGATGAGGTTCGTAAAATCTCAAGTGAGAGTGGTTTCTAAAGAAAATTTGGTGTTGAGTGCTTTAGAGATGATTCATCGTTTTGGTGTAGTATTTGATGGGGTGGTGTTTATTAATAGATAGTTGAGAGGTATAGGATCTTGTATAAAGTTTCTGAATGATAAATAGGTTTGTAGGTCTCCAACTATAGAGGTTACCGCATTGAGATAATTTTGTGTAGTCAAACATCAAGGTTTGAATTATGAAATAAGGGAAATTTAGAACTTCCCCTGAGTTTTTGTTTAAGGTCTGCAGTAGCGGTCGGGCACCACTGCAGTGAGGCAGCTGTAGCAGTTAGCCGACCACTATAGCAACAGTCAAAGAAAGGCATGGACCATTGTGGCTGCCACTTGGCCGCTATAGCGGGACTGCTGCAGTGGTCATGAGGCCACTGTAGCGGCCATCGAGCATTTAACAGAAAGTTAGAGTTTATTTCCCAAAATCCAAAGGGTTTGTGCTTATGCATGAAAGAGGCAATTTGCCACTATCTTGGGGTAATTTCCATTCTTAAGGTAAGTTTGTTACTCCCTTCTAACAAAATTTAATTTGTTCTATTCGTAGAATCATTAGAACGGGAGTTATAGTGAATTTTTTGAGTTTAAGCCCTAAGTTCATGAATTGATAGGAAAATCCTATGGGTAAATATAAATTCACCTAACATTTATTCGAGGTTGTCAATTAACACTTCCTAGCATAGAATTATCCCCTTTGAACGTGAGTTATAGGGATTTGGGGAAATTTAAGGGTTGAAAAACCTTAGCTAAGATTTTAGGCTATGAAAAGGGTAAAAATAGTGGGGTTGAATTTCCAAGACATAAAATTGAAGAGCAAGTGATTAATTACTCTTTCATTATTTGTTTTTAGACTTTTAACGTTTCGAGGTGTTGAGGAAGGACAAGGCTCCGACAAATTAGCTTGTTTGTTAGTTTTTCAAGATATTATATGATTAAAGTTGATTATTGGACTTTCTTATCTAAATATTGGTTAATGAATTTGATTAAGGCTTGGGTTAGTTGGTTCTCCCACTAAAGGGTTAGTATGAGTGCCACTCACGGTGATTTGGGTTGTGACAAGATTAATTATTACAATTAAAAATTCCCATGTCAGATAAAAAGGCATGAACGTACCAATCTTATGAGATGATTATGTAAAAAGCGCTGAAACAAAAATGGGTTGGCGACTATCTTCTATCATCGAATGAAATAACCCAATGCTCACTCACTCAGCTAGGATTATCAAGTACAATTTCTGAAGATAGGGTACGCCAAGAGCGTGACACCTCAAAAAAGCCCCCGAAGGGCGACAACTCCCATCTTTCAAGGAGGTGAACCCGATGAAGCTGTGAAGTCAATGAGTTTGGGCTCTTAGTTTAAAAGAAACACTGAGTAATACTAAAAGCTACAAAATGAAATGGTAGGCCATGCGCTATAAAGAAAAATATACAAAAGGGCAAGGTTACTCAGAAAAACCATGAAAGCACATGAATATTCCTTTATTACAAGCCCCAAAATGGGTTACAAATTACAAGCCACAATGGGTTACGAATTACAAGCCTAGAATGGGTTATAAAAATTCAAAAATAAACTACCGGCCATGATCTAAAAATACCATCGCAAGTCAGACCCTTCATTTGATTTTCTCACACTCAAAAGCATGATGTCCCATTAAGACAGATGGATTGAGAAAGGGAATGAGAGAATATTGTGAAGCCCTAAGAGGAAGAAACCTCAGACTGACCAAAAGGCTCAAAGTGGCTCTCCTCTCTCATGGTGCAAACCGTATTTCTTGGAAGACTCTCAAATATTACAATTGGATGTGTTTTTTCCTTGTCTCAAGTGATCTGATTTTGTTCAATCAGACTACATTGGCCGATGGGTTTCCTCGAAAGCAATCGAAAAGCTTGGACGTAACTCACAACCTGCCGAAAAGTCTCTGATGATTTAAATTAGAATAACCCTAAGAACAGACCTCTGATACACTTTTAGTACAATGCTGAGGTGCAAGGTGTCCACAAGGCTAAACTCAAATTCCAAAACTGATAAGGAAGGCTAGTTTTTATAGGCCAAACCCATTTAATGCATAGAAAAATAAAGTCTATGGATGCCCGCCATGTGTATATCACCATTAATGACATCAAGAGATTATACAAAAACTTTCTAGGTAATGAGCGCCTAGGGTGGTTTGTTACTTCCAAAACTAATGGTTCAGGCAATAAGGGAAACCATTTGATTTCTTTCCCACAAATCTTTAATACTTTGTTTCCAATATTGTAGTCAAGGTATAAGAGGGAATCCTTAGGATCTCTAAGGCGGGATCTCAAAGGTATGATAAAGAAAAATAAACCTGTAAAGATTACATACGGTAACCACCTTTACAACCGAGAGGCTAGGTCTCAAATATAGGAGTCTTATTGAAGTTGTCGTTAGAGATTTTGACAATTGAAAGTTCCTTTTCTGATGTAGGGGCAGGCCCCTCATCATTGAAATCTTACCAACCGAACACATCAAACAAGGTTTGGGATTTTACAATATCCTTGTAAAAATTAAGGCATCCCATACTAGCATTCTTTATAATCTGGATTCACATGATCTGGGCATCACGAGCCTTCTCCAAGTCAAGATGTTTTTTCCTATGTCTAGTATCTTTTGTCAGAGCAATAATTTTTTTTATTTAGGTGGTATATCTTTTCTTAGGGCAATACTGGTTCACCAAAAGAGTAAGAGGTCTCGATATAATGATGTGATCCTGCACTCGCTAGGTGGATGCTATCCTTTAACTTAGTCTATTTTCTCATGAGGTTCTCAATAAGGTTGGCCTGTAAAGCATTCTCTCACTGCAAAGCTTCCACCTTTTTGAACCAATGTTGGGCATACCCTTGGTAGACTTCTATTTTATTTAATACCACATTTCACTTGAATCTTAGAACCTTGATTTCAGAGTCCTGATATGCCAAGGTCTCAGTAGAAATGGGTTTATATTGCATGATGGCTAATGCTTCTCAAGCTTATTGTACTTCAGTTGAAGGGTTTTTCTCTCCCTTAGTAATTATTGGAGGCTCTTTGCAGCCAACTTACTAGCCTATAACAATGAAGAGTAAATCACTAGAAAAAATATAAAAACTCTATAGAGGAAACAATACAAAATGTGAGAATCACTAACCTTAGCGGTGGCATGAGCGCAACCATTTAAAAAGCATTCAGTGGTAACCCCATCCATCCTTTGGTAATCTTTTACGACATCATATAATTCAGATACTTTACTAACCCCATTGGTCTCGATGTGAAACTGACCTTGTCGAGTATCTTTAAGGTGTAATGTTATTCTTTATGCTCTAATAATGACCCTCTAAGTTATTTTCTACTATTTCATACTTTTTATGCACTTAGAGCTTTGCTATAGCTGCCCTAAGTCATTTATGACTTATTGGGATTGACAGTTTAGTTACCGGGCAGTTCATTTGGTTTTTATATCCATTTCCCTATTTTGGAGCTTTTGAAGTTGAGAAAGTGGTCTCAAGCCAAAACTTTAGGTAAACGGCCTCGAATGGAAATTCTGACGGTTCTACTAGCTTTGGAATGTCAATTTTAGTCTAGGTGGAGCCTTGGTTTGGGTCTTGAGGCTCCCATACTAATTTTGGGCTATTGGTTGGATTTTTGGTAAAAACATAAACTTGGGTGTGGGACCCAAGTTTTTTCAAAATGACCTCTGATTGAAATTTTGATGGTTCCGTTGAGTCCAAAATGCTGAATTTGGTAGGGTAGCATTTTTATTTTTTTTCACGAAATTCCAAACGAATCCCAAGGGCCCGTCCAAAGATTTTGCAACTTAGCAAAGTTGGTGGTACATCAACACCTGGTGTAGGATTAAAATAGCCTTTGCAATTAAGAGGCCTTGGTCGTATTCGTGAAGGTCAAGTATTTTTGTTTTTGCATTGGCGAGGCCATGACCACAATCATGAGGGTTAAGAAGTCTTAACCTTTGCATTCGCGAAGAAGATGTTGGCCTGGCCAGTCCATGCTCTATCTTTACGATTGTGATGGACTAGCCACATTCACGCACACCAATATGGGCCAGCCCTCGAGATCGCGATATGGGTCTATGTTCGTGATGAAGGACCTCTGACAGTATCTATATTTTCCCCTTCATTTTTCTTGCCATTTTTTAAGTGTAAAACACCATTAGTGACCTTGTAAGCTTGGATAATTTAGGGTAATCATAAATTGGAGCTGGGATTAAATTTGGAAAATTAGAGTGACCTATTCCTCATCAATATCTCATAAGTTCCCAGCTTAAATATCCATTTAATTCTCTAATTTATCCTTGATCTTCTAATTTATTACTTGGGGCTGTTTTAGGTCGATTAAGGAGCTAGTGGTTCTTAACTTTTGAGCACAAGCTCATGGTATCCCAAGGGATGTTATTGCGGGTTTAATTTTAGGATTCTATATGTGGAGACCATGAGTGATTTTTAACTATATTTCTGACATGGAGCATAAATTCTATGGGTATCGATGTTTTTGTCTTGACATGTAGAATATTATTTTTATTGCTTGGCAGCGGTCAAAGGCTTCTTAGAAGGGGAAAGCTCCATTGTAGAGGTTTTCACGTGCTTTCGGCAGCATCAGTTAGGCTTACCTTCATTTTAGACTTTCCTCTTTTATGGTATTAGAATGGTATTTTGATAGTTATGGGTGGGTTGATATGGTCCAAATTTTTCATTTAGCGTTTTTTGACTATTCTTAGCCGATTCGACGGCTTTTCAGGTAAATTACAACCCCATTTCCCTTAAGTTAGTATTGCTTACCCCTTAGGATTAGACTTATCCTAGTTATAGCCTTGGGGAGGGATTGTGAAGCCTTAGCGTAGGTTAGAGTAGGTGCTTGCCTTAGGTTGGGTTTTCGAGACTTGTAGTGGGCCTTAGCACCCTTTTTAGGCCTGGTTGCTGTAGAACAATCCCTTTTTTGAATCAATTGGGTTATAGACTATCTTTGGGAGACTATCATTGGGATTGAGTTACCTTAGTCATTTCCTTAAGCCTCCTAGCTTCGATATCCCTGCCTCGTTAATACTTTTACCTCAAATCACGACTTTAGGCTTAATAAATGGAAACCTGGTTCTCTTTTAATGATTCGGCTTCTAAAATGGGATTAATGATTAGATGAAATTGGGAGGAATCATAACCTTGGTGTATTTCTATTGGTGGCTTATCAAGTTCGACACCTAATTTATTGTTATCATCGATTAGTTTTAGCTCGGGTTCCGCATTGACATATTGTTTATTATTTGCAAGTTGCGGTTCAATTCTAGCATTTGTATATTATTATAATCTATGAGTTCTAGTTTGAGTCTGGCATCTATATAATGCTATTATTTATTGAGTTTCGATTTGAGTCTGACTTTTATTTTCTTAACTATTATAGATCTAGGGTTGGAAAATTCAGCGGAGATCGATAATATTTATGGTTATGGATAGGAAAGGAGTATACGATACGCATATTACACATCTTTACTCATTTTTCATTCATTAATGTTATATCTGTTTTTTACTTTAGTTTAACTCTTATTTGTACCCACCATTCTTACGGGGGCTTAGTTGGGTTTATTTCTCCTTCTGTGCACCTTTTGGGCTTATGGGGGTCCAGTTATATTTTATCTAGGCCTTTATTTTTTCTTTTGTATTGTTTATATTCGATCTACAGCTTTTTCTTAGTATAGTCTATTTACTCGTACTTTATTTATACTTTTACTATATTTGAGATCAGTCGGCCTATGATACCTACTGAGTATCCATGTTTTGGTACTCATACGATACTTCTGCATCTTTATCTCTAATGTAGATCCTAGAGCAAGTCACCGCCATTGACGCTGACCTCGTGTTGTACTATTGATTGGAGATTGGGTGAGCTTTCAGAGTCTAGAGATGATCCTTCTCCTTCTTATTTCATTATAATTTTATTTTGTATACTCTGAGACTATGATGTATATTATGACACTATCTAACACTCTTTTTTTTTTTAAGTGTTTCTTGTACTGGCTATACAAGGTCTTAGGGGGGATTCATTTTGGTATTTTGTCCTCTTCCCTCTCTTGTATACTATATATATATATATACACTTATTACTTATTATTGTTGGCTTTATTCTTGTTTTTCTCTATCTTCCGCCTGTTAGCCCGTTACTTGCAGTTCCAGGATATAACTTGGCTTACCTACAGATGGGTTAAAGTAGGTACCATTATGATCAAGAAACTGGATTGTGACAGTTTGGTTTCAGAGTCTAGGTTCATCGGTATCATTGGTAAAAGATCCAGTATCTAGTAGTGTCCCGCGAATCAGTACGATGACGTCCATATCGTATCTTTGGGAGGCTACAGGGCATTCTTAGGAAAAATATCATCTTTTTTTGCTTTATTTTTGTGCATTGTGTCTATATTTGTTTCTAGATTCTCATTTATTTCACTCTCACATAGATGGCTAGGATGCGGGCCACGATAACTGGGGACGGGGCCCTCGAGCCTACAACTAGGGCACATGCTAGAGGTAGCAGTCGAACCCAAGGTCGAGGTCAGGCTAGAGCTACATTCCCAGCTCGAGTCCAAGCCATGGAGCCTTTGTTAGATCCGGTTATTGATTTAGAGCCAGAGTATGCACCAGAGGATCTACCGCCATATCAGCCATTAGGCCATGGGACAACCTAGGGCCCACTTAAATTTATCTTTTCATCGGTCCTCTGTGATACCTTGGTACAGTGTTGGGTATGATTGGGGGCCAATCGAAGAATGAGGCTCAGACATCCGCTCAGAGGGCATCCCAGGATGGACTTGGTATAAAAGTACAACCTACAGCTACGGCTCCCAGAGTAGAGGTTCCACCAGCACCATTAGTTCCAAAGCCAGTAGTAGCCTAGCCAACCAGGACTTCTAAGGAGAAGAAGATTCTAGGCTAATTTCTTTGTTTGATAGAGTAGCGAGATAGTGGTGAAGAGGATATCTTGATTCCAGGCCAGCTGGATCTCTTTTTATGACATAGACTCAGTTATTCGTGACTTTCTTGGAGAAGTATATGCCTTGTAGCATGCGTGAGCGCCTGAGGGATGAGTTCATTGAGTTACAACAGGATTCTATATCAGTGGCGGAGTATGAGAAAAGATTTCAGAAGTTGGACAGACATGCCATTATGATTCTACCCAATGTGTATGAGAAGATACGGTGCTCCGTCAGAGGATTGAGACTTTCACTCCATATGGCTGCTTAGAGTCTGGTAGCTGCAGGTACATCTTTTGTTGATATTGCTGATTATGTTTACACTATGAAGGATTTATATTATGAGGCCCGTGGGGGCAGCGATAAGAGACCCTAACATCAGGAAAGCTACAATGGGATTTATAGTGTTGTTCATTTAAGGAGTAGAGGTTTTCAGAGCTGGTATCCTCAGCAGTAGCTATATCAGCATCAAGGTTAGTATAGTAGGCCCATTTAGGCAGCGCTTCAGATTTCAAATAGGGGTTAGGCTGGTTATAGTGATTTTAGCAGTCAATGAAGTGTCAATTATTGAGGGGTGTACAATCAGGGTCTTTAGCTCAAGGTGGCCATTCTGGCCTAATTGGACCTTCTCGTCTGGTCAGAGTGCCCATGGAATGCTATGAGTGTAGGGTTGTAAGTCATTTTGCCCTATATTGTTCCCACAATGGGATGATCAGATCAGTGCTGCTCCAGCTAGGGGTGGTGTACAGGGTCACAGAGGTTGTCCCTAGTGTTCTTGTAGAGGTCCTTGGGCAGGTAAAGCAGGTGGTCAGATAGGCACCCAGTCCAGAGGCGAATGGGGTCACTTATATACTGTTTGTTGTAGGCCAGAGGCTGAGGCTTCAGATGCTGTGATCATAGGAATGATTTCAGTATGCCATCATACAGATTCTGCTTTATTTGATCCTGGCTCCATATATTCATATGTTTCAACTTATTATGCACCACGGTTGGGGTTGTCATGGGAGCCTTTATCTGTGCCTTTGTGTATAGTTACTCCAGTGGGTAATTCTTTAATAGTGGATTGGGTATATAAATCTTGTATTATGACTATAGGGGAGTATGACACTCGAGTTGATCTTATTGTGCTAAACATGGTTGATTTTGACATGATTCTGGGATTGGACTGGTTATCTCCCTATCATACGGTCTTGGATTACTTTGCCAAGATCGTTACCTTATATATGCTTAGCATACCCTCGATTGTGTGGCAGGGTGCTTATAGTCGCATGCTCTAATTGGGATTATTTGTTACATTTGGGCTAGGAGACTGGTATTGAGGGGTTTTATGGCTTATCTGACTTATGTTTGTGATGTTAGTATTAAGAGTTCCTCTCTTGACTCTATTCTTGTAGTCCCCGAGTTTTCTGATGTTTTTTCTATCGACCTACCTGGACTTCCTCCGGAGCGTGATATAGACTTTGCTATTGACCTTGAGCTGGGCACCCGACCCATTTCTATTGAACCTTACCGTATGGCTACTGCCAAGCTAAAAAAGCTAAATATTTAGCCTTAGAACTTTTTGGGTAAGGGGTTTATTAGATCGAGTGTATCACCTTGGGGTGCTCGAGTTTTATTTGGTAAGAAGAAGGATGGTTCTATGCGTATGTGTATATATTACAGGCAACTGCATAAGGTAACAGTTAATAATAAGTATCCTATGCCTCGTATCGATAATCTGTTTGAATAGCTTCAGGGTGTAGCTGAGTTTTCTAAGATTGACTTGAGATTTGGCTACCATTAGTTGAGAATTCGGGTGTAGCACATCTCTATGACAACCTTTAAGACTCGTTACGGCTATTACTAGTTCCTGGTGATGTCTTTTAGGTTGACCAATGTTCTAGCGATGTTCATGGACTTGATGAAATGTGTATTCAGGTCTTATTTAGACTCTTTCGCAATCATATTTATTGATGACATACTTGTGTACTCGAAGAGTAGGGAGGAATATGAGCAACATTTGAGGACTGTCCTCCACACTTTGAGAGATCATCAACTTTATGCCAAATTCTCAAAGTGCGAGTTCTAGCTTGAGTCTGTAGCATTCTTGGGGCACGTGGTGTCCAAGGATGGGAGTTATGGTAGACCCAGTAAAGATTGAGGCCATTCGTGATTGGGCTAGGCCTATATCAGCGATCGAAGTTCGTAGCATTATTAGGTTGGCAGGCTACTACAGATGGTTCATTCAAGGATTCACATTTATTACAAAACCTATGAATAGATTGATTAGATAGAAGGTTCCATTTTAGTGGTCTGACGGGTGTGAGATGAGCTTTCTGAAGCTCAAGGACTTGCTCTCTTCAGCTCCTATGCTGTCTCTTCCATTTGAGGGTGAGGGGCTTTTGGTGTATTGTGATGCTTTAGGTGTTGGTTTGGGTTGTGTTATAATGCATTAGGGTCGTGTAACAACATATACTTTGAGACAGTTAAAGGTACAAGAGTACAGCTTCCCTACTCATGACTTGGAGTTGGCGGTGCTAGTTTTCATGATTAAGGTTTGGAGGCATTACCTGTATGGTGTTTGGTATGAAATATTCACTGACCACAATAGTCTTCAATATATTATGACTCAGAAGGACCTTAATTCAAGACAACGCAAGAGGATTTAGTTGCTGAAGGACTATGACCTGTCTATTCTATACCATCCGGGCAAGGCAAATGTGGTAGCGGACACCTTGAGTCGGAAGGCAGTAAGTATAGGGAGCTTGGCCTTCCTTTCAGTTTTAGGGAAACCATTGGCCTTGGACATCCATTTCTTAGCCAACATGTTGATTCAGCTTAATATTTCATACTCCAGGAAGATTCTTACAAGTGTTGAGGCTAGGTCCACTTTGTTGGAGTAGATTTGAGGTTGACAGTTTGAGGATAGAAGGTTGTGTGGTATTTGAGATCAGGTGCGGAAGGGTGAGTCTAGGAGGTCTACCGTTGATTTAGAGGGTATATTGAGATTCGATGGTCGTATTTGTGTTCTTAGGGTAGAAGGTTTGATTTATTTTATTCTTTAGGAGGTTCATAAATCCAAATATTCTATTCACCCTAGGACAGCTAAGATGTATAGAGATTTAAGGCAACATTAATAATGGAGTGGTATGAGGAGAGATATAGCTGATTTTGTGGCTTGGTGTTTGTATTGTCAGCAGGTGTAGGCCAAGCACTTGAGACCAGCTGGTTTGCTCTAGAGGCTACCCATTTCTGAATGAAAGTGAGAGCAGATTACTATAGACTTTGTGGGTGGTTTACCTTGTACATCTCATGGTTTTGATAGCATTTGGGTCATCATAGATCATTTGACCAAGTTTACTCATTTCCTACCTAGTCAGTCTTCCTACAGTGTTGAGAAGTTGACTCGGATCTATGTTCTAGAGGTGGTTTAACTCCACCGAGTACCTGTTCCTATTATTTTAGATAGAGTTTCCCAGTTTACCTTAAGCTTTTGGAGGGCATTTCAGGAAGAGTTGTGTACCCAGGTTGACCTTAGCACAACTTTTCATCCCCAGACTGATGGACAATTGGAGCAAACTATTTAGGTTTTGGAGGATATACTTCAAGCACGTGTCTTAGACTTTGGAGGTCAGTATGAGTTTGCCTACAATAATAGCTACCATCTGAGCATTTAGATAGCACTATTTAAGGCATCATATGGTAGGCGGTATCGATCTCTGATTGGTTGGTTTAAAACTTCTGAGACTAGGCCACGAGGTATCGACTTGCTTTGAGAGTCATTAGACAGAGCACAGGCTATTCAGGATAGACTGCTATAGGAAACTCAGAGCAGGCAGAAAATTTATAAAAATCGTAGGCTTCTTTCTTTGAGATTCAGAGTTAGTGATTGGGCCTTCTTTCGAGTGTCGCCCCTGAAGGGCATGATGAAGTTTGATAAGAGGAGAAAGCTCAGCCACAGGTATATTGTAACGCTCTCAAAATTCATACATTTCCGTTGGGGGTATTCTATGTTTTTGGGGTCATAAAATAAGGTCATTTAACCCATATAGAGGTGGGAAAACATTTGGGATGAGTTTAGGGTCGGAAAAGGATGTACGGGGTGAAAAAAAAAGGTTGAACATCGCGCAAGAAAAGCTCTACCTTGGGCCTTGCGCCATGGAGCATTTTGAAGTTCACCACTATTTTGCCTGTGCTATGGGCAGCACGGTGTGCAGGTACCCTCTGCACGTTGAGAGGCGAGGTACACAGCCCCTTCCTGCGTGTTGGGGTGCGTGACACGCTCGATGCTCCTGTGTCTGTAAGTTTTCTATGTTTTTCTTTTATAATTTAAGGGTAAAACCATCCTTTCAGCCCATATAATTCCCCCAATTCGTCCTTAAACACCTAAAAATGTCCCATTTCACTCATAAATAAATCAAAACACAAACCATTCCCTCTTCCAAAGCTTAAAAACACAAGGAAAGGGGAAATTTCAATTCCCAAGAACCAAGTTTTCTTTAAAATTCTTCAAAATCAGGTATGTGAGGGTTCATCAATGGGTTTCTTTCACTCATTGAGTCCCTAAGTTAACTCGAATTCCTCAATTTAATCTTATTATTCAAGTTTGGGCTTTCATGATAATTAGGGGTTCTGATGTATTTAAGTTTCTTATCAAGAACAATCTTTGAATTCATGTTTCTCTTGAAGATTCCTTGTTATTATTGTGAACCCTCCTTATGTTGATAAGTTCGTGATATTGGGGTTTTATTCATGGAAATTCATGGTTTATTCAAATTCTATACATTGTCATGAGTAGTTACTTTGACGGGTTACGAACACCGGTGACCTAGGTTCTCATGCATTGATGATTGCACAACTATTCATTCAGTGCCACATATTTTTTAGGATGCTTCCAGATGAAGTATCTATATTTTAGTCTCAGAATTTATTATGTATGAGCTTACCAGTATTCAGTATAAATTCAATTGGGAGTATCACTTTACACCAAGAGGACATAGGGATGAAGTCTTTGCCGTCAGTTAGGTTGAGACCTTTAGTACAAGTCCCTAAGTCCAAGAACTACGTGCCATCATAGGTTTTAAAGGATCTTCTTTCAAATAGGTCAACTCCTTAGTCCTTTGGACATCAGATTAGTGGATCCACGCCAGCCAGTGTTCGTACCCTTGGCAAGGTACTGGACGCCCATCTTACTGGGGGTACTAGTTGGGCCCTGTTTAGCTCAGATAGGGTATGTTGGTTAAAAGTAGCTCCTACAGTTTAGTCTCAGTTATTGCATGACCTCATAGTTACTTATTCAACTTAGTATTATCAGTTACATGTCATATTTACTTGGTGATTGCATCAGTTATATTATTCAGTTTTAATGCTCAGGTTTATCCCCCATAATTAGTATGTTCAGTTTCATATAGCATAATGCATACCTCACATAATCAGCACATTCAAAGTACTGACCACATACTTCTATGAACTATATTGTATCATTATATAGGTTCAGACTTTCTTTATCCAGATCGCGGTTAGCCCAATTTCACAGTATCTCAGCATCATAGTTGGTGAGTCCTCAACATTTGAGGGCTAGTTTAGCATTTTTAATTCATGCTTTATTTCAGTTTCAGAAAGTTAGAGTGAGCTGGGGCTTGTCCTAACAACTCATCTTAGTAGAGGCTTTCAGACAGATAGACTTATGTTTTTAGCTTCTGGTTGTGTTAGATGCTTTTCGTATTACCTCAGTATTGGATTTCTAGTTTATTTATTTTTAGATGATTGAGACTTTCAGTTTCCACTTATTATTACTCAGTTGTTATGATAGCTTAGTGTTAGGCCAGGCCATGGGTTAGCTTGGAGCTAATTGTGGCCTTAAGTACTGTGTTACGAGTCTTACGAGTAGGGGGTAGTATATGGTCATGACAAACTTGGTATCAGAGTATCAGGTTTAAAGTGTCCTAGGGTTTCTGAAAGCCGCATTGAGTAGAGTCTTATTCATGGGTGTGAAGTGCACCACACTTATGAGTTAGAGGCAATGAAATATTTTAGGAAAAGTTTTAATTCTTTCATATTCCTATTGTACGATTGAGTATGAACACTATTTAGCCTCCTTCTAACTCGTGCTCTATAAGTTTACAGAAAATGCCTCCTAGAAGAGCTAATGGAAGAAGAAATGGGAACCAACAAACCCCGTCAGATCAAGCATACCCTCTGAACAATCATGTCTCGCATGTCGAGTTTAGGGTTGCTTTCATGGTGCTAGCTTAGGCCATGGCCACCCAAACCAATCAACAGGATATAGCACCCATCAATCCGACAGCTGGTACGACAGCGGTTAGAGTTTGGGATTTCACTCGGATGAATCCTTTTGAGTTTTATGGTTCTAAGTCTAAGGAGGATCTGCAGGATTTCCTTGATGACATTCAGAAGGTCCATGAGATTATGTTGGTTAATCCAGTCGAGAGTGCAGATTTGGCTGCTAATCAATTGAAAGGAGTGGCTCACATTTGGTGTAAACAGTGGAAGGAAGAGAAGGGTGCAGATGCAGGTTCGATAGAGTGGGATAAGTTTGTAGCTGCTTTTCTGGACATGTTTTTTCCTCTTGATTTGACGAAAGCTGAGGTTCAAGAGTTTATTAATTTGAAACAGGGAAACATGACTGTGAAGGAGTATTCTCTTAAGTTTACTCAGCTCTCAATGCATTCTCCAGTATTGGTAGTTGATTCTAGGGCCCGCATGAGTAAGTTTGTATCAGGTGTTTCTAAGGATATGATTAAAGACTGCAGGACTACTATGTTGGTTAAGGAGATGGACCTCTCCAGGTTGATGACTCATGCTCAACAGATTGAAAAGAAAAATATTAAGAAGAGGGAGAGGGAAAATAAGAGGGCTAGAACTGGTAGCTTTAATTTTTCTCAGCAGAAATGAGATGGTAGAAATCTCTTTCAGTTTTTTCAGAAGTCTTCATACCCAACCCCATCCTTTGCTAATGCTCCAGTGCGTAAGTTCAGGCAAGAATGTCAGGATAGGGCACCAAACTCTAAGTCCCAGGGCACTGTCACTAGTGGATGTTCTAATCAGGTGTGTAAGATGTGTGGTAAAAATCACTAGGGGGAGTGTATGGCCGGTAGTGGGAATTTTTTTGGATGCGGTAAGCTGGTCTATCATTTGAGGGATTGCCCAGCTGCCACCTGGAAGGGTGGAGATGTTTGTCAGCAGACTCAGTCCAATACTTCTGCAGCTCCAGTAGATCACCTGACTCAGCAGGGTGCCTCATCTAGTGCAGGTGGTTTTCAATGTCAAAATAGTTTTTATGCACTTCAGACTCAATAGGATCACAAGGATTCCCTTATATGGTCACTGGTACGTTGCAAGTCTTTCATGTTAATGTCTATGCATTACTAGACCCCGAATCCACTCTATCCTTCGTGACTCCTTATATAGTAGTAGACTTTGGTATCAGTCCTGAAATGCTCTTAGAACCTTTCTCAGTCTCTACCCCTATTTTAAATTCAGTCATAACTAGAAGGGTATACAAAAATGTCCTGTCACAGTTTCGCAGAAAACACCTCAGTGGATCTTGTAGAGTTAGATATGGTTGACTTGATGTCATTCTTGGCATGGATTGGCTACATTCTTGCTATGCCTCAGTCGACCGTAGAAACAGAGTAGTCTAGTTTCAGTTTCCAAATGAGCTAGTCTTGGTGTGGAAGGGTAGTACTTCAGCGCCTATAGGTCAATTTATCTCTTACCTTAAAGCCAGAAAAATGATCTCAAAAGGGTGTATCTATCATTTTTTTTGGGTTAAGGATGTAGAGTATGAGGCCACAAATATTCATTCAGTTCCTGTGGTTAATGAGTTTCCAGAACTATTCCCAGAAGATTTGCCAGGAGTTCCTCCCGAAAGTAAAATTAACTTCGGAATAGATTTTATTTCAGATACCCAGCCTATTTTAATTCTACCTTATATAATGGCTCCAGTCGATCTTAAAGAGTTGAAGGTATAGTTGAAAGATCTTTTAGATAAGGGCTTCATTTGACCCAGTATTTTTCCATGGGGTGCCCCAACCCTGTTCGTGCATAAAAAAGAAAATTCTCTCAGGATGTGCATTGATTACCGTCAATTGATCATGGTCATACCCTATTCCTAGTATTGATGACCTATTCAACCAGATTTTGGGTGCCTGTTGTTTTTCTAAAATAGACCTCAGATCCGGCTATCAATGTGACATTCCGAAGACAACCTTCAGGACTTGGTATGGTTAGTTCAAATTTGTAGTTATGTCTTTTGGACTAATGAAATGTAACACCCCGTACATGTTTACCTTAGTTTTGAGAGCCAAAAATAAATAAATAAATAAATAAATAAATAATATTTTTTTTGGGTGGGGCGCGCCCAGGGGCGTGCCACGCCGCTCTGGGCTGAAATTTTCAGTCAAGAGGCGGGGCGCGCCAGGCAGCGTGCCACGCCTCCCCTGCACACCTTTCAAAAGTTGAAAGTTTTGTTTAAGTCCCAAGGGTTCCCGGGGACGTATTGAGCCGATTTTTGCCACGATTCTTCTACAACCATGAGAATATACATGGAATGAGTGAAATAATATATTGGGATGATAAAATTACTCGAGAATGAATTTGACGTCAAAATGATGATTTTACCCTTTTGGTCAAAATGGGTCATACGTGACTAGAAGCACTTGGTTTTTGGATTGAGGCTACGGATATGAATAGCATGAGTGGGAATAGTATTGTAATACGTATGATACGACTTAAACACGTGAAATTATTGATTTTATCGGGTTAAGTGAATTGGGCCCAAAAAGGGCCCAAAAATGGAAAGAAGACATGGCCCATATGGGAAATTTGACCCATTCTTGCAAAGACTTCTAGAATACCACATGGCATGCCATAGAATGGCTAAGGATGGATTAAAAGGCCTATATAAAGGACCAAAAATCTGATTTTTGGTCATTTGGTAGAAATCTCATGCTTTTTGGTATTTTTCAATTATTTTTCTCTCAAACCCTAGGCTTTCTCTTGGAGCAAGATCATCCTATTCCAAGCCTTGGTAAGTATTCTCATGGATTACTATATTATATGCATGAAAGAGTATGTAGATCATGTTGGTTGTTCTTGGAAATAGTGGACATGGTATTTGGTGTTTTTGTATGAGATGTGTGATCCATGAAGTTCAAGCTTGAACTATGACTTGTGCCTTTGATGAAAGAGCATGGTATGGATAAAATATGAACATGTATGGTGTTATTTTTTCACAAAACTTGTAATTTTTCTATAAGTGTAAATTATGGGATTTTGTCCGATATGTGTTATGAGATGTATTAAGGTCATTTGATGGATTATTTGTGATGTGGTGTGGATAAGAAAGTGTAAAGGAGAAGTGTTGTGGTGAAATGTATTGATTTTCATGTGTTGGTCAATGTTGGGAGTATTGTGGGATTTTTGGAATAATAATGTCTTCCATGGTTTTGTCAAGGGAAAATGGCATGTTTAAAGGCAAACATGTACCTCATTGATGTTATATACATTTGTAAAGTAGTTGGTGGTTAATGATATGTATTTGTGATGTAGAGTGAGACGTAAGGAAGGAGCAGAATTGTTGTGCTCACATATTGGAGTGTGTGTTTACATTGGAAAAATAAGGTATGTAAGGTTACTCTGTCCGTTTCTTTCTACGGCAAATAGTTTTCACATTGACATCACGCATGTTCCATCCCGAAATGTGCTAAGGTATCCCATATTCGGTTATCCATGGTCATGGTAATATATTTAATATTCATTGATTATTGGTGAATCTCTTGTCCCATATTCATGGTTAATGTTCCAAAAACAATAAGGTTATGTTCCCATGTTCCAATAGTGTTATGTTTCTCATAATGGGATGTTTCTCACACTGTTTACTCATATATCTCTTACCCATTGGTTAATGATCCGAAGCTTCAAGGAAAGTTGTCATAACGTTGAAATCTCTAAAGGACCTAGTTCAAGAGAATAATAACATAAGAGAATCTATTCAATCTTGGAGGGCATTTTCCCATTATACCTTGTTCCAAAGTCCTTTAATATGATGATCATCTTTGTACCAATCTTTCATAAGTAGAAGTACCAATCTTATGACAAGTGAAGAGTGAGGTGAAGTGCTTGTGTTTTCAAGAGTATCACGATCCTCAATGTATCAATCTCTCAAAAGAAATAACTTAAGTTAGGTTATGTATGTTTGTTGGTTGCAAGAATAAAGAAAGATAATAGGGAGGATGGACACTATTCCAAAGTTCCAACAATATTATGACTCCAAACTACGATAATGTATGTTCCAAGTTCTAATAATGCTATGACTAGCTTTGTACCAATCTCATAAGTCTCATAAGAGAGGTGTGTGTCTCCTAAGTGGATGTGTGAATCTCTCATAAGTTGAAGTATCAATCTCACAAGAGTAATAAGAAAGGTGAGGTGCAAGTTAATTAATAATTCCTCATAAGTGATGATGTCAATCTCATGTAAGGATGTGTGCATAGGGTTCCTTTATGTTTCATTGAGTATGGTTCACAAACGCAAGAGTATAAGTTAAGATGGAACAATCTCAATGCTATACATATCCATATATATATGATATCCCATCAAAGGTGGAGGCCCGGTACTATATATATCCCATCAAGATGGATGCCCGGTACTATACATATATATATATATTAAATCCCATCAAAGGTGGATGCCCGGTACTATATATCCCACCAAGGTGGATGCCCGATATTAAATCTCTTTACAGGCACAGGTGTTAGTAGATCTCCACAGTAAGTGGCGTGATATCCGCAGATTGTTGGTGAGCTCCAGTTGCTTCGGGGCTTCCTAAGTCACATGTGTATAGTAGATTTTGGCATTTGTAAATATTGTATAGACATGGTCATGTATCTATTAGAGGCTTTGTAGACATATGTGGGGTATCATGAGGTAAAAGATGTACGTTCATTTTGACGAAATGGCCCTAACGGCTAAATTGCATATATATTACATATGTTGTCATGCCTTCCGCTTTACATGAAATAAGATGATATTCATACAGGAACATACATATGAGAGTACATGAGCATGAGCAAAGATTGGTTCTCTCGGGCCTTATCGGCTTCGGGTGCCAATCACGTCCCGATGGGAATTTGGGGCGTGATATGAATGCTCCTGTAACTTTTATGGACTTGTTGAACAGGGTGCTTAAGTAGTACTTGGACATATTTGTCATTATCTTTATAGATGACATCCTCATTTATTTTCGATGTGAGGATGAACATGCAGACCATTTGAGGATTGTCTTGCAGACTCTCAAGGACCGCCAGTTATACGTGAAATTTAGCAAATATGAATTCTAGTTGAAGTCAGTAGAATTGCTTGGTCATATTATTTCTGGTGAGTGCATTTAGGTTGATCCTCAGAAGACTGAAGCAGTAAGGAATTGGCCTAGACCTATCTCTCTGTCAGAAATTAGGAGTTTCTTGGGTTTAGCTGGTTACTACAAATGGCCCGTTGAAGGATTATCATGTATCGCCTCTCCCATGTCTAGATTGACTCAGATGAAGGTAAAATTTTAGTGGTTCGATGTTTGCAAGAAGAGTTTTTAGAAATTGAAAAACTCGACTCACATCCGCTCCAAATTTGACGCTACCAGAGAATTTAGATGGATTTGTGGTTTATTGTGATGCCTCAGGGGTTGGTCTTGGTTGTGTGTTAATTCAACATGGTAAAGTTACAGCGTGTACCTCTATACAGCTCAAACCTCACGAGAAGAATTACCTAACTCACGATCTAGAGTTAGTATCTGTTGTTTTTGCCATAAAGATTTGTAGGCATTATCTCTATAGGCTGCATGTGGATGTGTTCATGGATCATAAGAGCCTGTAGTACGTTTTAATTCAGAAAGATCTAAATCTTCGTCAAAGGAGATGGTTAGAACTGTTAAAAGAATATGATATGAGTGTCGTATACCATTCGAGTAAGGACAATGTAGTGGCAGATTCTCTGAGCAGGTTGTCTATGGGGAGTGTCGCTCATGTAGATGATGAGAAGAAAGAGTTGGTTTGTGAGGTTCACAAGCTGGAAAGATTGAGAGTTTGGTTGGTTGACTCAACTGAAGCTAACATTTTGGTTATGAATGGTTCAGAATCTTCCTTAGTTACTGAGGTGAAGAAAAAGCAAGATAGTGATCCTATTTTGCTTAAGTTGAAGGAAACTGTCCAAAGTCAGAAATTTGAGATTTTCTCCCAAGGGGGAGATAGTGTTCTAAGTTGTCAGGGAAGACTTTGTGTTCCAAATGTGGATGACTTAACACAAAGGATGCTGGAAGAAGCTCACAGTTCTCGATATTCTATTCACCCAGGAGACACTAAGATGTACCATGACCTATGAGAAGTCTATTGGTGGA
Organism: Capsicum rhomboideum; assembly: GCA_031232105.1. NCBI lineage: Eukaryota > Viridiplantae > Streptophyta > Magnoliopsida > Solanales > Solanaceae > Capsicum > Capsicum rhomboideum. Next base: position 119,247,983 of record CP124711.1, read on the forward strand.
ATGTCATGAAGAAGGATATCGCAGATTTTGTGGCTATGATTTCAAAAGGGTCTTGGTACTTAGGACCACCTCAGTACAACTTTTTATCCGCAGACAGATGGTTAGGTAGAGTATACCATTCAAACCTTAGAGGAACTATTGAGAGCTTGTGTAATCGACTTTAAGGGTAGTTGGGATGATTATTTGCCTTTGATTGAATTTTCATAAAATAACTGCAATCATTCAAGTATTCAAATAGCCCTGTTCGAAGCGCTTTATGGTAGGAGGTGTAGGTCTCCTATTAGTTGGTTTGAGGTTGGTGAAGCTACCTGGATAGGGCCTGATTTGGTTTATGAGGCTATGGAGAAAGTTCAGCTGATTATAAAAAGGCCGAAAATAGCACAGAGCCGCCAAAAATCCTATACAGATGTGAGAAAAAGGGAAATTGAGTTCACGGTTGGTGACTTGCTTTACCTGAAGGTGTCACCCATGAAAGGAGTGAACTGATTTGGCAGAAAGGGAAGCTCAGTCCCCACTATGTTGGTCCTTATAAGATAATAAGGCATTTTGGCAGTGTGGCATACGTGTTAGACTTACCTGTAGACTTAGCATCAGTGCATCCAAACTTCCATGTATCTCTGTTGAAGAAATGCATTGGTGATCCAGCCTCGTTTGTGTCCTTAGAATGTGTGGCTTAGAAAGATAGCCCTTCTTACGAAGAGGTCCCAGTTAAGATTCTTGACCGTCAAATTCCTAGGCTTAGGAATAAGGAAGTTGCATTAGTAAACATTCTTTGGAGGAATTAGTTGGTTGAGGGAGCTACTTGGGAAGCAGAAGTAGACATAATGGCCAAGTATCCTCACCTGTTCCCTTTGAGTTCTGTTCCAGTTTCAGGTAACCGTCTTTCCTTAGTAATCCTCTCAATCTCATGCCATATAGTTACTCGTATGTCTAAATATCTATCCATGAGCTCAGTCAGATTATTTTTTAGTTACAGATTCAGTTATCATAACAATATTCAGCTGTTAAAAACTCAGTGTGGGGATTTAAGTTCTTTCACCAAACTTTTCAGCTTTGTAATCCTCATTCGAGGACAAATGATCCCAAGGGGGAGATATTGTAATGCCCTCAAAATTCATACATGTTCGTTGGGGGTATTCTATATGTTTGGGGTCATAAAATGAGGTCAATTGACCCTTATAGATATGGAAAAATGTTTGGGATGAGTTAGGGGTCGAAAAAGTATGTCATGGGGTGAAAAAGAAGGTTGAGCGTTGCTCATGGGAACCTCCTCTATAAGCCCCGCACCGTGGAGAATTTTAAAATTCATCACTGTTTTGCCTGCGCTATGGGTAGCATGGCGTGTAGGCCTACTCTACACATTGGGAGGCGCGACACACAAACCTCACCTGCACATTATGGTATGTGGCGCACCCCACATCCCTGCGCCAATAATTTTTTTACATTTTCCTTTTATAATTTAAGGGTAAAACCATACTTTCACCCCATATAATTCCTCTAATCCATCTTTAAACACCCAAAAATATCCCATTTCACTCTTAAACAAATCAAAACATAAACCCTTCCCTCTCCCAAAGCTCAAGAACACAAGAAAAAGGGAAATTTCAATTCCCAAGCTCCAAGGCCCCAAGAACCAAGCTTTCTTAAAAATTCTTCTAACTCAGGTATGTGAGGGTTCATCAATGGGTTCCTTTCACCCATTGAGTCCCTAAGTGAACTCGAATTCCTCAATTTAATCCTATTCTTCAAGTTACGGTTTTCAAGAAAATTAGGGGTTTTGATGTATTTAAGTTTCTTATCAAGAACAATCATTAGTTCATGTTTCCCTTGAAGACTCCTTGTTATTAATGGAGTTATTATGGTGAACCACCCTCCTTATGTTGATAAATTCATGATATTGGGGTTGTATTCATAGAAATTCATGGTTTATTCGAATTCTATACATTGTCATGAGTAGTTATTTTGACGGGTTATGAACACCGGTGACCTAGGTTCTCATGCATTGATGATTGCACAACTATTCATTCAGTGCCACATATTTTTTAGGATGCTTCCAGATGAAGTATCTATATTTTAGTCTCAGAATTTATTATGTATGAGCTTACCAGTATTCAGTAGAAATTCAATTGGGAGTAGCACTTTACACCGAGAGGACATAGGGACGAAGGCTATTCTGTCAGTTAGGATGAGACCTTTAGTAAAAGTCCCTAATTCCCATAACTACATGTCGTCGTAGGTTTTAAAGGGTATTCCATCAGATAGGTTGACTCTTTAATCCTTTGGACATCAGATTAGTAGATCCACGCCAGCCAGTGTTCGTACCCTTGGCAAGGTATTGGATGCCCATCTTACTAGTTGGGCCCTGTTTAGCTCAGATAGGGTATGTCGGTTAAAAGTAGCTCCTACAGTTTAGTTTCAGTTATTGCATGACCTCGTAGTTACTTATTCAACTTAGTATTATCAGTAACATGTTATATTTACTTGGTTATTGCATCAGTTATATTATTCAGTTTTCATGCTCAGGTTTATCCTTCCATGATTAGTATGTTCAGTTTCATATAGCATAATGTATACCTCACATGATCAGTACATTCAAAGTACTGACCGCATACTTCTATGCACTATATTGTATCATTATATAGGTTCAGACGTTCAGAATCCAGATCGCGGTTAGCCCAATTTCACAGTATCTCAGCAGCAGAGTTAGTGAGTCCTCATCATTTGAGGGCTAGTTTAGCATTTTTAATTCATGCTTTATTTCAGTATCAGAAAGTTAGAGTGAGATGGAGCTTGTCCCAACAACTCATCTTAGTAGAGACTTTCAGACAGATAGACTTATGTTTTTAGCTTTTGGTTGTGTTAGATGCTTTTCGTATTACCTCAGTATTGGATTTCTAGTTTAATTATTTTTAGATGATTCAAACTTTCAATTTCCGCTAATTATTACTACGTTGTTATGATATCTTAGTGTCATGTCAGGCCATGAGTTAGCTTGGGGTCACTTGTGGCCCTAAGCACCATGTTACAACTAGGGGATAGTCTCGGGTCATGACATATATTGAGCCATTTGAGACTCGAGTCATGACATATATTGAGCCATTTGAGATCTTTCACAAAGTTGGGGAGGTAGCTTATGAGTTAGCTTTTCCTCTATCCGTTTCAGCCATTCAGCTTTTCCTCCATCCTTTTCAGCCATTCCTTCCATTGTCCATGAGTCGATGATGCGGCGATATATTTTGGATAAGTTTCACGTGCTCCAGTAGGACTCAGTTCAGTTGGATGATAGGTTGACCTTTGTGGAGAAGCTAGTCTCTATTTTAGCCAGAGATGTTTGTCGGTTGCATTCCAGAGATATTCATATGGTTAAGGTTCAGTGGACACACTATTCATTCTAGAAGGCTACCTGGGAGACCAAGCATGATATGTCGACTCAATATCCCCACCTTTTTGAGCCTTCAGGTATTTCTTAACTCTTTACTTTCGTCAATGAAAGTCCTTTTAGTAGTGGATGTTGTAATGACCCTCTAGGTCATTTTTAGATTTTCATCCTTTTCTATATTTAGAGATTTCCTATAGCTTCCCCAAATCATGTATGACTTGTTGGGACTGACAGTTAGGTTATCGGGCAGTTCATTTGGTTTTTATAGCCATTTCTCTATTTTGGATCTTTTAAAGTTGAGAAAGTGGTATCAGGCTAAAACATTAGGTAAACTGTCTCAAATGGAAATTTTGACAATTTCGTTAGCTCCAGAATATCGATTTTAGATTAGGCAGACCCTTGGTCCGGGTCCCGAGGCTCCCAGGCTCATTTTAGGCTATTGATTGGATTTTTGTTAAAAATAGAACCTTAGGTGTAGGACCCACTTTTTGTCAAAATGATCTCTGATAGAAATTTTGATGGTTACTTTGAGTTCAGAATGCCAAATTTGGTAGGGTAGCATAGTTCATTTGTGTTTACAGGATTCTGAACTAATCCCAAGGGGCCGTCCGGAGAATTTTTTTAACTTAGCAAAGTTGTTGGTGCATCAGCACCTGGTACAGGACAAAATTGGCCTTTGCATTTGTGAGGACTCCACCGTATTCTTGAAGGTCAAGGATTATGGTCTTCCCATTCGTGAGGCCATGACCGCGATTGGGAGGGTCAAGAAATCTTGACCTCCACATTCACGGGCTAGCCTTTGTATTCACAAAGTAGAAGCCGCATGGATGGTCTAGTCTCATTCTTTACGATCATGATGGACTGGATGCTTTCACGAATGACGGTATGGGTCAGCCCCGATGATTGCTACAAGGGTCTCACTTTCCCAATGAAGGACCCCAAGCAGTATATATATTTTCCCCTTCATTTTTCCAACCATTTTTTCTAAGTGTAAAACACCTATAGCGACCTGTAAGCTTGGAAAATTATGGGTAATTGTAAATTGGAGATGGTATTGAATTGAGAACGTTAGAGTGACCTATTCCTCATCAATATCGCATAAGTTTCCTGCTTAAATCTCTGATTTAATTGTCTAATCTATCCTCGATCTTCTCGTTTATTATTTAGGGTTGTTTTGGGTCGATTAAGGAGTAGGTGATACTCAACTTTTGAGCACAATCTCACAGTACTCCAAGGGACGTTATTGTGTGTTCAATTTTGGGATTTTGTAGGTGGAGCCCACGGGTGATTTTTATCTCAATTTCTAATCCAGAGAGTAAATTCACAATATGAGTATCAATGTTCTTGTCTTGACGTGTAAAATATTATATTGATAGCGTGGCAGAGGTTGGAGGCTTCTTGGAGGGAAAAGCTCCGATGTAGAGGTTTTCGCGTGCTTTCGACAGCGTCCAGGTAGACTAGGCTTACCTTCCTTTTAGACTATGCTCGTTTATGGTATTAGAATGGTAGTGTGATAGCTATGGGTGGGTTGTTACTGTCTGGATTTTTCATTTAGCATCTTCTGACTATTCTTAGCTGATTCAAGGGCTTTTTAGGTAAATTGCCACCCTTTTTCCCATAAGTTAGTATTTCTTACCCCTTAGGATTATACATAGCCTAGTTAGAGCCTTGGGATGGATTGTGAATCCTTCCCTAGGTTCGGGTAGGTGGTTTCCTTAGGTTGTATTTTGGGGACTTGTAGCTGGCATTATCGCCCTTTTTAGGCTAGGTTGTTGTAGAACAATCCTCTTTTTTCACTTAATTGATTTATAGACTATCTTCAGGAGATTGCCCTTGGGATTGGGTTGCCTTAGTTATTGCTTAAGCCAGTTAGATTTGATTCCCTTTCCTTGTTAGTACTTTGACCTGATATTGCGGTTTTAGGCTTAATAAATGAAAATCTGGTTCTCTTTTAACAATTCAGCTTCTAAAATGGGATTAATGATTAGATAAACTAAAGAGGAATCATAAACTTGGTGTCTTTCTACGAATGTCTTACTATTGAGTTCTGATTCGAGTTTGGCACCTGATTTACTACTGGGAAGGTAAAACCTGCTTCATCTTGACAATGGCACGAGAACTAGACCCTATAGGGACTATGGGGGCCTGGGTTTGAGAATTAGCTTGATCTACATTCTCCTGTTCATAAAATAACCCTGTGACTTTGAGACAGGGTGTGTTAGGGATTTCTAGCCTCTAGGCCAGCAATTTGCCTCCTGATCCTTTATGGTCTTCGTCTGAGGCTATAATTTCAGGAGTAGACTTTCTCTCCCTCTCCATAGACGAACCCTATTTCTTTCTCCTTTTCTCTCCCCTTTCAAGAGATTGGGACTTTGTTTTAGAAAAGGGTTTGTAACTGTATCAATAAGAGTGTGAAATCGACTACAAGGGTCTCAACCAATAAGACACGTATCAATAACAAAAGGTGGAACTAACTCTGAATCAAAGGCCAGGCCTATGTAGGAACGATCTTGATGAAAAATAAGGTAAAAAATGCAATCTACAATAGCGGTAACATGCCATGGTTTTTGATTTTCATCCAAACTAGTCGAAAAGATGCGTCCAGGATCTTTATGACCCATGAACAAAGTTCTTGACTTGGTGAATAAAGGGAATGTTTGTGTATGGATGCCATCGAGGAGCTAAACAATACGCTTAAAACATAAGGTGTCAATAAAAAATAGAATAGAAAGTAATACGAAGAGGGAAATGGGGGAAGTCACAATTTCTTACTCTGCGTGTTCCAGGATCTTGTTAAAAGGGTCTTAGAGAGATTTTCATTGACTATAGTTGTACTATTACTCCAAGGTGGATGTTCTACCCCCGATCATGGATGTCATTTAAATTTCCAGTAGTAACCTCTTTTCATAGTGGACTAGCTGTACTATTACTCCGCGAACTAGCCAGGGGGAATAAAGCAAAAACATATGCATCAGGGAAAATGCTTCACAAACCAAAGTAGCCAATGTGCGAAGACAAGAAACAACTTTCCATACTCTCGGGCCGAGATGGACTAAGAACAATTGGAAGGTGTTGCAGAATGAGATGATCACATTATCGATTGGACTACCGAGACCCATATTGAACAGATAAATGTAAATGAAGGTATATCTAGGTCTTGGTGAAGTAATATTCTCGGATTCACAAGAGCTTCTACTTGATATTTCTTAAGGCGGCATCCACAGGCTGCTCAAACCAAGGGTAGATCACTTTTTTTCACAAGGGAACCCAACTCGTTCACAGATATACTCTTCGTCCCAGTACCGCCACATGGATGAATTTTGAACTTGTTATAAAAATGTACATACTGGGGAAATGTTGTCAACAGTCGAATCAGGATGAGCTTTTATTTTTTATATATTTCTTTTTCTTCGTCACCCCACCGGTGATCGGAGTAAAAGGGGCAAAGTTTACAGAAGAACCAGACATACCAAATTGAGATAAAAGTAAGCAAGAAGAGATTGGAATAAAGAGAATCCTCAAAATCAAAAGATAGGAAAGACAAGGAGGTATCTGGAACCAGGTGGAGAACAATGAAGCCCTAGAATTTATAGATTTGATTGGCGGCTTTCCCACACTGCTTAGGGCAGAGGCCACAGTTGAAACACATAATGAGGTATAATTTTTCTTGAAAGAGATGATTCATTTAATCGTATCAAAAAATAGGCGTAATAGACCGATAGTAATTTTCATTTTCTTTCTATTTTTTAGAACAACTAGTGCAACACCCAAAAATGAAGGGACTATCTGTATGGGGTATAAGCATATTAGGAACACTAGCTATGATAACAAGCCCAACACGGAGTCATAATGCAACAAGAACTTAGCACCTCCAGAGGCCCTCTCTTAGATAATTATAGCAAATATTCCATCTCGTACAGAATAAAGACCAGGTTGTAGTCACCCATAATGACATAAAAATAAGGACAAATAGGAGACAAGAATGTCAGGCTGCTCAGGTGCGCAGAAGAGCTCATATGGATCTGTGTTATGCAGGAATATTAGTTGGAGCTTTCCAATGGATTAGATGCGTGGCACTAGGACACATGCTTTATTACTTTAGGGCACTAGTGACATTTTCTTATAGGCGAAGGCCTTAACACTGTAGCATATAAATAGTTGACCCTTATCATTTGTAAAGAGATCCTCACTTTGATTCCCTCAAGCAATGTATTTTTTTTTGGGCTCCAAGCATTTCCTTTATTTGCTCTTGTTTTGATTCTATGATTATCTAAGTAGCAGATCTCAGAGCCAGATGTGGGGATACCAGGCTCACTCTCGTTCACCTTGGGTACACCTAGATTTGTTTTCTTTACCTTACTTAGATTATTTACGTTATACTCCTATAAATTCGGACCTAAAATAGATTTAAATCATAACGCGTGTTCTTGACCTCCTATAATTCAACTATACCGATTTCAGGATAAACAAGATTAGAGATAACAAAGTTTTGACGTGGTCATAGTGAGCTACAAGAAATTACTTGCTAAAGTACTTTGTGATAATATGTCGAGTAAATTATTGTGATTGTTCGAGAGAGAATTACGATAAGTTGAATACTCACGATTAGTAGATAAAAATTGGGTCGGCCTCTATTGAATCTTTTAATCTATGATGTTACGACAGTTTGTAATTTTTAATTGATAAACATATTTAATCGATCATTTTTGGTTAAACATATTTAACTTTAAATTAATTGATAATAAGTACCTTTAATCATTTTTCTTCTAAATATTCACAAATTTAATGTATTATTAACTATTAAATCATTTAATTACTTATGCTATAGGTTCAATCGTAACGTTACTCAATATTTTAGGGTAATATAGTTCTAAAATAATCTAAATATAAATTATTTTCCTATTTAAAGGGATTAAAAAACACATTTTACATAAGTTACAATTAAATATGATTACTAAGATATCATAAGAAATAAAACTCAGAATTTAGCAATAACTAGGCAATCAAAAGTGTAATTATTCCAAAAACAAACTTACATTTTACTTAGTACGACAATAACAAATTAAGTGTAATCTTACTTAGTGGGGTATGAGGAGGATAGTTTGTATGCAACCTTACCCCTACCTTATTAAGGTAAAGAGGTTGTTTGTGATAGACCCCCAGCTCAAGTAAATTAGAATAAAAAAGCAAGTAAGTAAAACAAATATAGTAGCGATGAAATCATGCTAAAAATAATTAAGAAAGAAACAAGTAGCAATAAAAAAATGTATGATAACTAAAGCAAAGAAAACAACAAGTAACACTAAAACTGAAGAATAAGACAATAGGAGAGTAATAATAACAAAACTAATTGGGGAACTAAACAATAATCAATTACGTACTAGCCTTCTAATACCCTAATCCTCGATCTTCATATTTTTCTATCTAGGATTATGCACTCGGTAAGATCCAGATAAGTTATGTCCTGTCTAATCTCCTACACCCAAAACTTCTTTGGCCTATCTTTACCTCTCCTAATTAATACATACTATAACAACTCTCTCACACCTCCTCGCCAAGGCCGTGCATCTTCTCTCCATATGTTCGACCCATCTCAGTCTCGTCTCCCTCATATTTTCTACCACAAAGGCCACTCCCATCATGTTGTCAATAACTTTGTTCCTGATCATTTCTCTCCTAGTATGCCCACATACTGTAACACCCTGTACCTTACCAACCAATATGACAATGTTGAATAATGTTTACTTAGGTGACGAGATGCCATAAGTATGTATTGGTAATGCTAGTGATGAGAAAATTTAAAATTTGGCCTCGTACATGTGATTAGCCCTTCGTAGGAAGTGTTTTGCGATTTTCATGGAGAATTTGTGGGGTTCAAAATGAGGCTAAGAGGACATCTAAACAAAGTATATTAAGGGTAAGAAGTAAGTTAAAGAATAGGACTTGAAGTATCTAACCAAATCCGCGAAGAAAAGTCGAAGAAACAAAATTTCAAAAAAAAATAAGGTGGGGCGCGCCAGAGGGCGTGCCAGGACGCTCTGGGCCAAATTTTTTAGCCTAGAGGCAGCAAGTTGGCACACCCCAGGGCGTGCCAGGGTGGTTTTTCCCATTTTTCGAAAGTTGGAAATTTCTAAGTCCCAAGGGTGCCCGGGGACGTACCGAGCCGATTTTTGCCATGTTTCTTCTACAACCATGAGCATATACATGAAATGAGTAAAGTATTATATTGGTATGATAAAATTACTCGAGAACGAATTTGGCATCAAAATGACGATTTTACCCTTTTGGTCAAAATAGGTCATACGTGGCTAAAATTACTTGTTTTTGAGATTGAGGCCACAAGTATAAATCACGTGAATGGGAATATCATCGTAACGTGTATTAAATGAGTTAAACATGAGGAATTATTGATTTTATTGGGCTAAGTGAATTGGGCTCAAAAAGGGCCCAAAATGAGAAAAAGACATGGGCCAAAAAATGGGTCAAAAAGACCCATTCTTCCATTGACTAGTAAAAACACATGTGGGACTAGATAAGCATGGACACAAGGCTTATATAAAGTGGGAAAAATCAGATTTTTAATTCATTAGACACACACATCACATGCTCTTATTTTCTAGAATTTTCAAGAGACCTCTTTGTGACTCTTCAAACCCTAAGCCATCTTTGGACAAGATCATCATCTTCCAAGCTTGGTTAAGTGATTATTTTTGTACTTTAACATATTATATGCATGGAAGAGTATGTAAATCATGTTGGTTATGCTTGGGAGTGTTGGATATGGCACTTTGTGTTTTTGTGAAAGATGTGAAATCCATGGGATTGTAACTTGAAATATGACTTGTTGTCTTGATGAAAGAGCATGGTATGGATAAAATATGACCATTTATGGTGTGATTATGTCCCTAAACTTGTTATTTTCATATAAGTGTAAATTATGGGATTTTGGCCTATTTGTTGTTGTGAGGTGTATTTGTAACACCCCGTACGTTTCTACGCTTAGCTGACAATCGTAACATTTAGGGGAAAATGACAACATGAGAGAATTGATGAATTTTGTATTGAATTGTGGGCATTTAATAGGTCTCATAATATTGGGCCCAAAAAATAAAGCCCAAAAGAACTAGAAGACATGGCCCAATAAGGGATTTTTGACCCATTCTTCCAAAATTTGGTCCATTTGACCAAACAACATTGCATTAAATGCTAAAGAAAAGATAAGGGAGAAATGGGGGACTATATAAAGAGGAAAAATCAGATTTTTTAGTCATTCTAATGTTCCATGCCTTTCTAAACATTTCTTGAAACTATTTCTCTTCTTTTCAAACCCTAAGCACTCAAAGGCAATTTTGGAGCAAGAGCCTCACTTTTCAAGCTTGGGTAAGTATTTATTCTTGTGATTTAGCATATTATATGCATGAAGTATTGTGTAGATCGTGATGGTTGTGTTGGAAAGGTTGAATAGGACACTTTTTCCCTTTGGTAAAAGATGTGCCATTTTGTGAATTAAACTTGAAAGGTGACTTGTGGTTTTGATGAAAGAGCATGGTATGGATGAAATATCAACGTGTATGGTGTGATTTTGTTATTAAACTTGTTATTTTCCATAAGTGTAAATTATGGGATTTTGGCCGATATGTGCTATGAGGTGTATTAAGGTGACTTAATGGATTCTTTGTGATATGGTGTGAGTGAGAAAGTGTAAAGAAGAAGCTTTGTTGCAAAATGCTATTGGTTATGATGTTTGGTCAATGTATGGCATGTTGTAGTATTTTTGGAATGGTCATGCCAAAATTTCATTATAAAGGGGGAAATGGCGTTATAGGCAAGTACCTTTTGTCGTCTTTTGCACTTGTAAGGTGTTAGATGTTGACGTAAACTCCGTTATGTTCTTGTGTTGTAGAGTAAGGGGCTGGATCATTATATTCAATAGGATTGTGGATTCTTATTGAGAAGCCAAGGTATGTAAGGTTATTTTTGTCCGTATCTTTCTGCAGCACATATTGCTCCCTTTGCCATTGTACTTGTACCTATGTCGAAATGTTCCAAAGTATCTCATGTCAGGTTGGTTACCTATATATATATTTATTCATGTGTCTCTTGTACATTGAACATTGTCCCAAAATTCCAATAATGCGATAACCAACAATGTTTCAATTTCATAACTAAAGATTAAAGTAATGTTGTAAAGAGAAGCTATGTGTTCTTGGGTGGTATCCCAGGGGTGAAAGGAACACCTAGCATGGGTCGATCCCAATATTACGGGTGGTATCCCAGGGGTGAAAGGAAAGCCTAGCATGGGTCGATCCCGATATATATATTGATGAGGACCGTATCCCAGGGGTTAAAATGCCTAGCATGGGTCATCCTCTTTTACCACTGATCAGTTGGTCCCGGGCATGATATGATTATTGTTGCTATTGAGATGATACAGGAAATAAAGAATGTAATGTACATGATTCCACACGTATGGAATGTTGGTTTATCTATATTGTCTATTCTCTTATCTTTGAGTTACTTTGATGTTCTCACTTATTGGTACAGTTTCTTATAGCCTTGCAGACTCAGTACATTCTTCGTATTGACCCCCCTGAGGGAATTTACCTTACTTGTTGCAGGCACAGGTACTAGTAGGCCTCCACTGTAGGTTGCGGATCATTTGCGGATATTTGGTGAGCTCCAGTTGGTTCGGGGCTTTTCGAGTCTTATATGTACATTTGTTTTGGTCTTATGTATAGAGCGGGGTGTGTCCCGACTCTAGGTTGGTTTTGGTTGTGCATCTGTAGAGGCTTTGTAGATGTTGTGGGATAGATGAATGGAAGGTGATGAACGTATGTTTTGTCTTGATGGCCCTGACGGCCAAGTTTCTTATTTCTTATATATTTTTCATAATTTCCGCTATTGGCTTCTTATTTCTAATTGTGGTGGTGATGACTATTGCGTGGTATGTGTATGGGTGTTTATGGATGTAAGTTGGTTCTCTCGGGCCTTATCATCTTCGGGTGCCATATCCGTCCCGTTGGAACTCGGGGCATAACAGTATTGAAGTAATTTGATGGAATAATTGTGATGTTGTGGTGATGAAGAGTGGAAAGTATGAACTTGGTGTGACATGCTAATGGTTTATGCTATTTTGGTCAATGTTGGGAATATTGTGGGATTATTGGTATGATGCTTTTATCAATGGTATTGTCAAGGGGGAAATGACATTTTAAAGGCAAACATGTAACTCATTGACGTTATGTGCATTTGAAAGGTAGTTGGTGGTTAATGTTGGTTCCGTTATGTACTTGTGTTGTAGAGTGAAACATAAGGAAGGAGCGGGACTATTGTATGTAAGTCTAAGATTGTATATTCGTATTGAGAATACAAGGTATGTAAGGTTACTCTTTCCATATCCTTCTACAACCTATTGTTCCTATTGACATTGCGCTTATTTCAATTCCGAGAGGTTTGAAGTATATCAATTCAGGGTAACGTCTATTGTTATTCATATGTGCCCTATTCTTAGATGAATTATGATTCACTTATCTCTTATTCATTGATTGAAGTTCCAAATATGTCATGACGTTGTAAGTCCTAAAAGAATTATCTCAAGAGTGTAATAATGTAAGAGAATCTATTTATTCTTGAAAAGCATTTTCCAATCATGTCATGTTCCAAAGTCCTATAGTGTGATGATATCCCTTGTACCAATCTTTCCCAAGTAGAAGTACCAACCTTATAAGAGTAATAAGAGAGGTGATGTGCAAGTTAGTATAATTATTCCTCATAAGTGAAGAGGTCAATCTCATGAAGTAAAGGAGTGAAGTGAGATGTGTATATAAGTGTATGCTTTAATGTCAGGATCTTTAACGTGTCATTCTCATAACCTAGTAAAGGGGTATAAGATTGTAAATATTTAATGCGCATGGTTACTATATGTTTCATTGAGTATGGATCTCAATCTAAAGGGTATAAGTTCTAGATAGAATAATTCCAATACTATGCTATGTTAGTTACTATATCCCACCAAAGGTGGAGGCCCGGTATTATATGTTTACTTAAATAAGATCTCATAAGAATTAGTAAAAGTGTCAATCTCTTGGAAGTAGAGAAACGAGTTAAAGCATATATGTGTGTTTCCAATAGCATCGTGATCCTCAATGGATCATAAAAGTGTGTAGATATTATAACTCCAAGTTTCGAGAATGTTATGTTCCAAAGTCTAGTAATGTTATGATTATGTTTGTACCAATCTGGTAAAAGTTGAGGTATAATTATGAGTGTATCCATGGGGTGCAATGAACACCTGCATGATGTATCCATGGGGTGAAATGAACACCTGCATGATGACTATCCCAACATTATGGGTGTATCCATGGGGTGAAATGAACACCTGCATGATGATATCCATGGGGTGCAATGAACACCTGCACGATGTTTATTCCCAATATCACGGGATGTATCCATGGAGTGAAATGAACACCTGCATGACGGTATTATTAATTTTCCACTGATCAGTTGGGCCCGGGCAGTATAAGATTAATGAGTGATTGAGTGAAGTAAAGTAAGGTAGAGAAGCAAATAGAGTGGATGTAGGTTATATTATTCATCCACCAAGAGAGTGTGTGTGTGTGGATGAATGCAATTCTTTTTTGTTACAACCTACTAACCTAGTAGATGAACAATGGTAGTAATAAACATAGAAACAAGAAAGAATCTCGTGAATAGAGGAATCTCTTTAATAGAAGAAGTTCTTGAATGAAAGAATCTCATGAATAGAAGAGAAGAATCTCTTGAGTTGAAGGGAAGGGTCTCTTGAGTGAAGGTGCTTATGAAATATATTCTGTAAAGATTAAGGATATAAATTGAGTGTCCTAAAATGACAATAACAAAAGCAATATACATGTTTCCACATTTAGAATGACGGTTTATCCACATTGACTATTCTCTCATATTTTATTCTATTGATATTCTCATGTATGATGCTATTTCCTATGAGCCTTACATACTCAGTACATTCATCGTACTGACCCTCTCGGGGGACTTACCTTACATGTTGCAGGTGCAGACATTAATAGACCTCCTCAGTAGACTGTGGATCATTTGCAGAGTTTTGGTGAGCTCCACTTGGTTCGGAGCTTTCTGGGTCATAGTTGTATATTCATTTTGATGTTGTAAAGGTAGTATAAATAGATGTATCTATTAGAGTCTTTGTAGACATATGTGGGTATATGGATGTAAGATGTACATTCAGTTTGACGTAATGGCCCCAACGGCGAAGTTTTATTTATATATATATATATATATATATATATGGCATATGTTACCAGATTCATGTCTTCCGCGTAGTTGCATGAGGTATAAGAAGATTCACACGAGGATATTCATACGAAGGTTCATGAGCAAAGATTGGTTCTCTCGGGCCATATCGGCTTCGGGTGCCAGTCCGGCCCGAATGGGATTTTGGGTCGTGACACATACCCATCTCAATATCTTATTTCTGCTACTCTAACCTTCTGAATGTGCGAGTTCTTGACTGACCAGCACTCTACTCCACATATAAGATAGGTGGTATGACCACCACTTTATAAACCTTACCTTTAAGGTTTGAAAGTATATTCTTATCATAAGACACCGAATGTAAGCTTTCATTTCATCCACCACTCTTCAATACAATGAATAACATCATCATCAATTACCCGTTTCCTTGGATTACTAATAAAATAATTTCGAATTTCTTTTCTTATAGATGGCTTGTGTATCAATCCCTATTCCACATTTGTCACATGAGTTACATCAGTGAACTTTCACTCTAAGTATTCTATCTTAGTTCTGCTCAACCTTAACCATGTAGACTCTATAAGGTCTATCTCTAAACCTCTAGTGCATAATTAGCTTTGGTGCGTATCTCGACAATCAAGATTATGTCATCTAAAAATATTATACATCATGGCACCTCTAATTGAATACGTTGCATCAATTCATCCATCACCAAGATGAATAGAAGTGGGCTACGAGCTGATCCCAAGTGCAATACCATCAATACTGAAAAGTGATCAAAGTCTCCTTCCACTGTCCTCACTTGGATCTTGGATCCATCATATATGTGGTTAGTTTCTCTAATATAAGCTACATGCACACCTTTAGCCTCCAAACATCTCTATAGGATCCCCCACCTCCGCCTCTGGAATTTTGTCGTAAGATTTTTCTAGGTCAATGGACACCATATGTAAGTTCCTCTTCCTCTCCATACACTACTCCATCAATCTCTTTACAAGATGTATGACTTATGTAGTTAAACACCCCTATCGACATGAATCCAAATTGATTCTTGGTAATAGACACACCTCTCCTCATCTCGCAATTCTGGATATTGCCTTGTTCTTGTAAAACAGGATCATTATACTCCACGTCCATTCATCGGACAACTTTGATGTTTTAAAAATAACGTAACATAGTTAGGCACTCCATACTTGCTATGGCTGCGCTCTTCCATAAATCTACTGAAATCTCGCATGGCCTTGTTCGTGAAAAACTCAAAATCTCAACAATTCTGAGAGTGCTCTAAATCACTCAACACACTCTTGTCCCCTTCTTAATTCAAAAGTTCATGTAAGTAGGCCTGTCATATTTGTCTAATAATCTATGCTTATTCCTCCAATACCTTGCCTACCTCATTTTTAATTCACTTCACTTGGTCTAGGTCTCGAGCCTATTTATGTTGACTTGGAGAGCCTATAAAACTTCTTATCCCTACCTTTGTCTTGAAGTTCCTCATACAAGCAATTAAACATTGCTGCCTAATTAGCCGTTGTAACTACTAACTTATTCATTTCCTTCTTAGTCTTCGTATACTGCTCCCAATTTGCCCTTTTTCCTCCTTGTCGCTATCACCAATAAATTCTCTCACATCTTCTGAGATCTCTATTTTGTAGCCAATAGCTTATGTTGGGTTGTAAGATACTCATCCGGAATAACCTTGCAGTCCTTACATAGACTTTTATTACACTTTTTAAGGAGTAAGTAATCTATATGAATTTTAGCCACCATAGTACCGAAGATCACCAAGTGATTTCCTTCTTTGGAAAACACGAGTTACTACCACCAAATCAAAAACTTTTGCAAAGTCCAAAAGTCTCTCCTGCGTCGCTAGATCGTACATTTTACTTGGTCTCATCGAATAAATTCTTACAATCTGGGTGACATCGAAAACATTGATATAGTAATATATATGATTTATATATAGAAAATGACATTTCTCCACTTCATTTTCATATTGTCACGCTGAACAAAGAGGTGACCTCATAAGTTAGGAAGGGAAACGTTGAATATTCTTTTATACTTTATTTAGCAAATAATTGAGCATGATATCTTAAATAACCTTCTAGTTCTAGTGCACCTCCAGGCTCCATCCGTTTCTATGTGAGCCTTATCTTTTGTTTTAGTTTGATTTGTTATACGGAAGACAACTTTGAAGGTTTATTTTATCTACTTCTAGTAGGTGGCGGAATTTTGATTTTTTTTTAAAGTTAGTATTTAATTATTTTAATAATAAATAAATTTTTTTCGATAACTAGGTGCATCGACTCAATTTTGTATTTAAGAATGGGTGAACTCACAATTTTATTTTAATTTTTTTTAGATTAAGCTTTTCATTAGTTCAACATAACAGTTTATTTACAATATACACGTTTTACACGAAAAAGCAAGGTACCAAAAGATTGTATTCATATTTATCCATTGAATTTTCAATCAAACACCACTGATCCTCGAAAATTTTTCAATTATAAATAGATCATAGGTTATTAAATACCGGGTGAACCTTTTATATATTAGTATATTATCCAAAGTAAAGGTTAGTTTTGTTGATTAAAAAAAATCGACAAGTAGTAACTAAGGACATTTAGGTGACTTTGAGCACCCTTAATCGCTTGACTTATTATTTTTTAATTCTATTGATCAAGTGTTCAATATTTAATACTTATTTATTTTATATACATAATATTATTCGGCACTGCTTCTAATCTAGTCCTAGATCATGTTATGATAAGCTAATTAAGTTTAGGAGCTACTTTTACCTTTCTTAGTACTCCCTCCATCCAACAATACTTGCATAATATTGACTTGGCACACATATTAAGAAATAATAAATAATAGAGTTAATTTTACTATATTACCTTTTGAATATAATAAATTTAATATTTTTGGAAAGTGATAATTAGTATTTAATTCTTAATAACAAGGATAGAATAGGTAGAAAAGGATAAATTATTCATTGATTTTTTCAAACTGGACAAGTATTACTGGATATCTATTTTTAGTATAGTGAATAAGTATTATTGGACAGAGGAAGTATATATGAAACTAATATATAACGAGTCCTCATTATCCATGCTTAAAGTGGAAAATCATGAGTAGAATTAAAAAAAAACATTGCTTTGAGCAAAAGAAATGAATAAACATATCTTACTTGGTCTTTCTCTGCTCTTAATTCTGATTTCATAGCCCAAAGAAAATATACAGTGGTACTAGGATAAATGATAACTAATTTTAGGATGACTTCGTTTCATGTTTGGTGGAATAAAGTCATCGGATAATTTATCTTTAGATTAGTTATCTTGAGATTGTAGTGTTATTTTTATCCCACATTGATGATGGGATAAAAATCTTGAATAACCAACCTTGATATAATTAATCCTGAAATAACTTCTTTTCCAACCAAACGAGCCCTTCAATTATTATCGTTTAAGCTTGTTGATCACGCAAATCCATTTCTTTATTGTAATCTGATGTTGATAACGCAAGCACTTGGAAGATGTCATATTCCATATTTTTTCTTTCAAAAATCTGCTCTAGTTTTTTTTTTTTAATCGTCTAGGCCTCGTCGTTTAAAGACACATCTCCACGCGAACAGTGTGTTTTGATAGTTGTTATCTTGTATTGTGCTGTCAGTTTTGTTATGACGGAAAGAGGTAAATACGAAAACAAAGAAAGTAAAGAACACCAAATTTAACGTGGAAAAACTCTTCAAATCGAAGGTAACAACCACAGGATCACATAGATCTAAACAACTCCACTATAACAATAAGAGAGTTACAAATATTCTCCAAAACGGCTACACAACAAGAGCCAAACACGGAGAAACAATTGCGACACCAACAAAAGTAAATCAAGAGAAATACCCGAAACAGAGCTACCACATCTAATGTTATTTTCTCTTGCCTAGTAGGTATACATTAGTTAGGAGAAGAATAAAGCAAATCAAGTTACAACAAAACCAAAGTAAAGATGGAAGTTAATCTCAAGAGTCGGGACCTAAATTACAAAAGTTTCAAAGAAAAAGGCATATGTGCTCCACATCTGACGAGTTGTCATATGAGGAGCGCAACTCGCAAGTCTCACGCCCAGAATGTTCATGTATACCAGTTAGCATATGCAGCACACATAGCATGAGATGTGGTTGTAGACCCAACACATGTCAAAACAAAACCTTTGAAGATAGGGAGCCTAAATCTGATGAGAAAATGCGGGCTACATACCGCAAATTTGATGGAGATGCAGCTGCATATAAGCCTACAGGGGAAATTTTGCTAAATTTATGTGCATGATTTTATGGGGCTTTTAAATACCTCCTAGGGTTTTGTAATCACTATCTTATCATTATTTCTAAAAAGCGTTACAGAAGAAACAAGAACCTACTCCTTATACTATTAATTTATAGTGTTTTCCATAAGCTAATTATACCATCTCTCTGATATTCTTGTAAGTTTCTATGTTTTGTGATTATTACCAATCTTCTAGTCTATCAATTACTATCATGAGTAGCTAAACTCTATAGCCAGGGTTGTGGAACACCATTATAGGACTAATAACGATGGGTCTTTCAAACTAGTACTTTTAGATGATCTTTTCCATATGTATTATTATCTCTTTCACATTTAACGCTTTCTAATGGTTGCAAATATTAGAACTTTCCTGCATTGTAAACATGATTTACAAAAAAATGTTAATATTAGAAAAATGAGTTAATAACATGGATTTGAGATTATCAACCCTCATCTAATGACTTGAGCTGTTAATAGGAAAGTCAATCCAAAATCTATGATGAAGGTTACTAAGTCGACACCCAAGTTCCAGAAGGTTTTAAGGTGATATTCATCTAATTGGGTCAAACGAGGATTGTTAGATTCATCATTTTTGCTCATGGGAAAACTAAACTGAATTTTTGAGTGATAGACCTATTTGAAGTTACAACTCAGTCTTAAACACAACCCTAATCCTTTTTATATATTGAACAACTGAAATTATTATGCATTCAGTAGTTTTACCATAAATATTTTAAACCTCCCATAACCCCATTAAGAATTACCGACCACAAGTTGAGAATATACAAATCCTATAATTTCTTGCCATATTCTCTGTGGCACTCGACCCTAACCTCGTTTTTGACATCAACCGCTTTTTGCCAATTTAAAGGTGTAAGTTGAGTGTATCAAACATCAACCATATGTTTATCCTCTAGATAGGATTCTGTTCAATTATCGTTAATTCCACCAATCCCAATTGTCTTAACTTTAAATCCCAAATGATATAAACAAAGGTATAATCTCAATGATACATCCTAGGTCTGGTTGTCACTAGTACAAGCCTCTAATACAGAATATGATCAAATAATTCAAAGTATCTTAAATGTGAATAAAGCATAAGATAAGATAAGGACAGATCTGGGTAAGCTCTAAGACCCGTCAGGCGCTACCTCAATCTCCGTAAAGCCAACACTGAGAAAACACAATCTATGCTCCGCTACTCAAATCAATACCTGCACAGTGTGTAAAAAAGGGAAAAGAAAAAGAAAGGGTGAGTACAAAACATGTATACTCAGCAAGCATCGTTGATAACCGACCCTAACCCAAAGTGATGGAGAGAACCACCACCTCAACCATCCAAGATTATCCCAAATAAACCTGCAACTAGTAAATACGTCATCCCAACCTATCAGGCTGACCCAACTAAAATAGTTATAGGAATATCAATAAGCTGGGTAGGAAAATCAGTCTAGGTGAGTCAACACATACTATTTTATGATCAACAAAAGTAAAGAAAGTCACTTTAGAAGAGAGTCTCACCAACATAGTATATTATGACCAATCACCATGCCCAGCCAAATTCTAAGGTAAGATAGAGAGAGTTTATATTATGCAACCAATAAGCGTGACCCAACAGTCTCAATGGATGAAGACGTAATCAAGCTCACAACATACAATAATATCTCGACCACAATATCACCCAAGAGAAAGTGCAGTGCAATGCAATATAGTGATATGAGATGCAAAATACACAATATAGTAAGCAGGATTCAATTACAATAATACAACACAAATGGAAATAATCAAAAACAATATTAATAACCTAAAAGAATGCAATGTCGTGAAATATGATGGTATGACATGTATGCAATGATCATATGTTTTATCTCTTATACACCTTTCGAGCTTTAAGCTACCAGAAGAGGACCCATGGCGAGTTTGCAACCCATCTACTATCATAATATCATCGATCAACCTTACCGACACATCCCTCGGCTAAAGCATTTTATAAAGTGTATCATTTTCTTTCAAAGTATTTCTCAGTAGTACTAGTTCCATGAATAGGAATGAATGAATGAGTATGCATGCTCATAACCAGTTCAACAACATACAATAATTAACTCAACAATGGTATAAATAAGTTCAATTCACCTCAAACCTCAATAGTTATGATACAAGCCCCTCACTTTCCCAATGAAGGACCCCTAGCAGTATATATATTTTCCCCTTCATTTTTCCAACCATTTTTCTAAGTGTAAAACACCTATAGTGACCTGTAAGCTTGGAAAATTATGGGTAATTGTAAATTGGAGATAGGATTGAATTGGGAACGTTAGAGTGACATATTCCTCATCAATATCGCATAAGTTCCCCGCTTAAATCTCTGATTTAGTTGTCTAATTTATCCTCGATCTTCTCATTTATTATTTAGGGTTGTTTTGGGTCGATTAAGGAGTAGGTGATGCTCAATTTTTGAGCACAATCTCACAGTACTCCAAGGGACGTTATTGTGGGTTCAATTTTGGGATTTTGTAGGTGGAGCCCACAGGTGATTTTTATCTCAATTTCTAATCCAGAGAGTAAATTCACAATATGAGTATCAATGTTCTTCTCTTCACGTGTAAAATATTGTATTGATAGTGTGGCAGAGGTTAGGGGATTCTTGGAGGGGAAAGCTCCAATGTAGAGGTTTTCGCGTGCTTTCGACAGCGTCCAGGTAGGCTAGGCTTACCTTTCTTTTAGACTATGCTCGTTTACGGTATTAGAATGGTAGTGTGATAGCTATGGGTGGGTTGTTACTATCTGGATTTTTTATTTAGCATCTTCTGACTATTCTTAGCTGATTCAAGGGCGTTTTAGGTAAATTGCGACCCTTTTTCCCATAAGTTAGTATTGCTTATCCCTTAGGATTATACATAGCCTAGTTAGAGCCTTGGGATGGATTGTGAAGCCTTACCCTAGGTTCGGGTAGGTGGTTTCCTTAGGTTGTATTTTGGGGACTTGTAGCTGGCATTATCGCCCTTTTTAGGCTAGGTTGTTGTAGAACAATCCTCTTTTTTCACTTAATTGGATTATAGACTATCTTCAGGAGACTGCCCTTGGGATTGGGTTGCCTTAGTTATTACTTAAGCCAGTTAGCTTCGATTCTCTTGCCTTGTTAGTACTTTGACCTGATATTGCGGTTTTAGGCTTAATAAATGAAAATCTGGTTCTGTTTTAACAATTCAACTTCTAAAATGGGATTAATGATTAGATAAACTCAAGAGGAATCACAAACTTGGTGTATTTCTACGAATGGCTTACTATTGAGTTCTAATTCGAGTTTGGCACCTGATTTACTACTGGGAAGGTAAAACCTGCTTCATCTTGATAGTGGCATGAGAACTAGACCCTACAGGGACTATGGGGGCCTGGGTCTGAGAATTAGCTTGCTCGGAATTCTCCTGTTCATAAAATAACCCTGTGACTTTGAGACAGGGTGTGTTAGGGATTTCCAGCCTCTAGGCCAGCAATTTGCCTCCTGATCCTTTATGGTCTTCGTCTGAGACTATAATTTCTGGAGTGGACTTTCTCGCCCTCTCCATAGACGAACCCTGTTTCTTTCTCCTTTTCTCTCCCCTTTCAAGAGATTGGGACTTTGTTTTAGAAAAGGGTCTGTAACCGCATCAATAAGAGTACGAAATCGACTACAAGGGTCTCAACCAATAAAACACGTATTAATAACAAAAGGTGGAACTAACTCTGAATCATAGGCCAGGCCTGTGCAGGAACGATCTTGATGAAAAATAAGGTAAAAAAATGCAATCTACAATAGCAGTAACATGCCATGGTTTTTTTATTTTCATCCAAACTAGTCGAAAAGATGCGACCAGGATCTTTATGACCCACGAACAAAGTTCTTGACCTGGTGAATAAAGGGAATGTTGGTGGATGGATGCCATCGAGGAGCTAAACAATACGCTTAAAACATAAGGTGTCAACAAAAATAGAATAGAAAGGAATACGAAAAGGGAAATGGGGAAAGTCACAATTGCTCACTCTGCGTGTTCCAGGATCTTGGTAAAAGGGTCTTAGAGAGATTTTCATTGACTATAGTTGCACTATTACTCCAAGGTGGATGTTCCACCCCCGATCATGGATGTCATCTAAATTGCCAGTAGTAACCTCTTTCCATAGTGGACTAGTTGTACTATTACTCCTCGAACTAGACAGGGGGAATAAAGCAGAAACATATGCATCAGGGAAAATGCTTCACAAACCAAAGTAGCCAATGTGCGAAGACCAGCAACAACTTTCCATACTCTCGGGCCGAGTTGGACTAAGCACAATTGGAAGGTGTTGCAGAATGAGATGATCACATTATCGATTGGACTACCGAGACCCATGTTGAACAGATAAATGTAAATGAAGGTATATCTAGGTCTTGGTGAAGTAATATTCTCGGATTCACAAGAGCTTCTACTCGATATTTCTTAAGGTGGCATCCATAGGCTGCACGAACCAAGGGTAGATCACTTTTTTTCACAAGGGAACCCAACTCGTTCACAGATATACTCTTCGTCCCAGTACCGCCACATGGATGAATTTTTAACTTGTTATAAAAATGTACATACTGGGGAAATGTTGTCAACAGTCGAATCAGGATGAGATTTTATTTTTTATCTATTTCCTTTTCTTCGTCACCCCACCTGTGATCGGAGTAAAAAGGGCAAAGTTTAAGGAAGAACCAGATATACCAAATTGAGATAAAAGTAAGCAAGAAGAGATTGGAATAAAGAGAATCCTCAAAATCAAAAGATAGGAAAGACAAGGAGGTATCTGGAACTAGGTGGAGAGCAATGAAGCCCTAGAATTTATAGATTTGATTGGCAGCTTTCCCACACTGCTTAGGGTAGAGGCCGCGGCTGAAACACATAATGAGGTAGAATTTTTCTTGAAATATATGATTCATTTAATCGGATCAAAAAATAGGCGTAATAGAACGATAGTAATTTTCATTTTCTTTCTATTTTCTGAGAACAACTAGTGCAACACCCAAAAATGAAGGGACTATCTGTATGGGGTATAATCATATTAGGAACACTGGCTATGATAACAAGCCCAACATGGAGTCATAATGCAACAAGAACTTAGAACCTCCATAGGCCCTCTCTTAGATAATTATAGCAAATATTCCATCTCGTACAGAATAAAGATCAGGTTGTAGTCGCCCTTAATGACATGAAAATAAGGACAAATAGGAGACAAGAATGTCAGGCTGCTCAGGTGCGCAGAAGAGCTCATATGGATCTGTGTTATGCAGGAATATTAGCTGGAGCTTTCCAATGGATTAGACGCGTGGCACAAGGACATATGCTTTATTACTTTAGGGCACTAGTGACATTTTCTTATAGGCGAAGGCCTTAACACTGTAGCATATAAATAGTTGACCCTTATCATTTGTAAAGAGATCCTCTCTCTGATTCCATCAAGCAATATATTTTTTTTTGGGGCTTCAAGCATTTCCTTTATTTTCTCTTGTTTTGATTCTATAATTATCTAAGTAGCAGATCTCAGAGCTAGATGCGGGGATATCAGGCTCACTGTCGTTCACCTCGGGTACACCTAGATTTGTTTTCTTTACCTTAGCTTATTTATGTTATACTCCTATAAATTCGGACCTAAAATAGAGTTAAATCATAACGCATGTTCTTGACCTTCTATAATTCAACTATCAGATTTCAGGATAAACAAGATTAGAGATAACAAAGTTTTGACGTGGTCATAGTGAGCTACAAGAAATTACTTGCTAAAGTGCTTTGTGAGAATACGTCGAGTAAATTATTGTGATTGTTCGAGAGAGAATTACGATAAGTTGAATGCTTACGATTAGTAGATAAAAATTTGGTCGGCCTCTGCTGAACCTTTTAATCTATGATGTGACGACAGTTTGTAATTTTTAATTGATAAACATATTTAATCGATCATTTTTGGTTAAACATATTTAACTTTCAATTAATTGATAATAAGTACCTTTAATCATTTTTCTTCTAAATTTTCACAAATTTAATGTATTATTAACTATTAAATCATTTAATTACTTATGCTATAGGTTCAATCGTAACGTTACTCAATATTTTAGGCTAATATAGTCCTAAAATAATCTAAATATAACTTATTTTCCTACTTAAAGAGATTAAAAAACACATTTTACATAAGTTACAAATAAATATGATTACTAAGATATCATAAGAAATAAAACTCAGAATTTAGCAATAACAAGGCAATCAAAAGTATAATTATTCCAAAAAACAACTTACATTTTACTTAGTACGACAATAACAAATTAAGTGTAATCTTACTTAGTGGGGTCTAAGGAGGATAGTTTGTACGCAACCTTACCCCTACCTTATTAAGGTAAAGAGGTTGTTTGAGACAGACCCCCAACTCAAGTAAATTAGAATCAAAAAGCAAGTAAGTAAAACAAATATAGTAGCGATGAAATCATGCTAAAAATAATTAAGAAAGAAACAAGTAGCAATAAAAAAATGTATGATAACTAAAGCAAAGAAAACAACAAGTAACACTAAAACTGAAGAATAAGACAATAGGAGAGTAATAATAACAAAACTAATTGGGGAACTAAACAATAATCAACTACGTACTAGCCTTCTAATACCCTAATCCTCGATCTTCATATTTTTCTATCTAGGATTATGCACTCGGTAAGAACCAGATAAGTTATGTCCTGTCTAATCTCCTACACCCAAAACTTCTTTGGCCTATCTTTACCTCTCCTAATTAATACATACTATAACAACTTTCTCACACCTCCTCACCAAGGCCGTGCATCTTCTCTCCATATGTTCGATCCATCTCAGTCTCGTCTCCCTCATATTTTCTACCACAAAGGCCACTCCCATCATGTTGACAATAACTTTGTTCCTGATCATTTCTCTCCTAGTATGCCCACACACCCTTCTCAATATCTTATTTCTTCTGCTCTAACCTTTTGAATGTGCGAGTTCTTGACTGACCAGCACTCTACTCCACATACAAGATAGTTGGTATGACCACCACTTTATAAACCTTACCTTAAAGGTTTGAAAGGATATTCTTATCATAAGACACCGAATGTAAGCTTTCATTTCATCCGCCACTCTTCAATACAATGAATAACATCATCATCAATTACCCGTTTCCTTGGATTACTAATCCAAAATTTTTGAATTTCTTTTCTTATAGATGGTTTGTGTATCAATCCCTATTTCACATTTTTCACATGAGTTACATCACTGAACTTTCACTCTAAGTATTCTATCTTAGTTCTGCTCAACCTTAACCTTGTAGACTCTATAAGGTTTATCTCTAAACCTCTAGCGCATAATTAGCTTTGGTGCGTATCTCGGCAATCAAGACTATGTCATCTAAAAATATCATACATCATGGCACCTCTAATTGAATACGTTGCATCAATTCATCCATCACCAATATGAATAGAAGTTGGCTACGAGCTGATCCAAAGTGCAACACCATCAATACTGAAAAGTGATCAAAGTCTCCTTCCACTGTCCTCACTTGGATCTTGGATCCATCATATATGTGCTTAGTTTCTCTAATATAAGCTACATGCACACCTTTAGCCTCCAAACATCTCTATAGGACCCCCCACATCCGTCCTGGAATTTTGTCGTAAGATTTTTCTAGGTCAATGGACACCATATGTAAGTTCCTCTTCCTCTCCATACACTACTCCATCAATCTCCTTACAAGATGTATGACTTTTGTAGTTAAACACCCCTATCGACATGAATCCAAATTGATTCTCGGCAATAGACACACCTCTCCTCATCTCGCAATTCTGGATATTGCCTTGTTCTTGTAAAACAGGATCATTATACTCCACGTCCATTCATCGGACAACTTTGATGTTTTAAAAATAACGTAACATAGTTAGGCACTCCATACTTGCTAGGGCTGCGCTCTTCCATAAATCCACTGAAATCTCGCGTGGCCTAGTTCGTGAAAAACTCAAAATCTCAACAATTCTGAGAGTGCTCTAAATCACTCAACACACTCTTGTCCCCTTCTTCATTCAAAAGTTCATGTAAGTCGGCCTGTCATCTTTGTCTAATAATCTATGCTTATTCCTCCAATACCTTGCCTACCTCACTTTTAATTCACTTCACTTGGTCTAGGTCTCGATCCTATTTATGATGACTTGGAGAGCCTATAAAATTTCTTATCCCTACCTTTGTCTTGAAGTTCTTCATACAAGCATTCAAACGTTACTGCCTAATTAGCCGTTGTAACTAAAACTTATTCATTTCCTTATTAGTCTTCGTATACTGCTCCCAATTTGCCCTTTTTCCTCCTTGTCGCTATCACCAATAAATTCTCTCACATTTTCTGAGATCTCTATTTTGTAGCCAATGGCTTATGTTGGGTTGTAAGATACTCACCCGGAATAACCTTGCAGTCCTTACATAGACTTTTATTATACTTTTTAAGGAGTAAGTAATCTATATTAATTTTAGCCACCATACTACCGAAGATCACCAAGTGATTTCCTTCTTTGGAAAACACGAGTTACTACCACCAAATCAAAAACTTTTGCCAAGTCCAAAAGTCTCTCCTGTGTCGCTAGATCGTACATTTTACTTGGTCCCATCGAATAAATTCTTACAATCTGGGTGACATCGAAAACATTGATATAGTAATATATATGATTTATATATAGAAAATGACATTTCTCCACTTCATTTTCATATTGTCACGCTGAACAAAGAGGTGACCCGGTAAGTTAGGAAGGGAAACGTTGATTATTT
The DNA here is from genome assembly GCA_031232105.1 of Capsicum rhomboideum. Classification (NCBI taxonomy): domain Eukaryota; kingdom Viridiplantae; phylum Streptophyta; class Magnoliopsida; order Solanales; family Solanaceae; genus Capsicum; species Capsicum rhomboideum. The sequence goes on from CP124711.1 coordinate 119,275,741, forward strand.
TTTCGAAAACATTCTTTTATACTTTATTTAGCAAAATATTGAGCATGATATCTTAAATAACCTTTTAGTTCTAGTGCACCTCCAGGCTCCATCCGTTTCTATGTGAGCCTTATCTTTTGTTTTAGTTTGATTTGTTATACGGAAGACAACTTTGAAGGTTTATTTTATCTACTTCTAGTAGGTGGCGGAATTTTGATTTTTTTTTAAAGTTAGTATTTAATTATTTTAATAATAAATAATTTGTTTTCGATAACTAGGTGCATCGACTCAATTTTGTATTTAAGAATGGGTGCACTCACAATTTTATTTTAATTTTTTTTAGATTAACTTTTCATTAGTTCAAAATAACAGAGTATTTAAAATATACACGTCTTAAACGAAAAGGCAAGGTAGCAAAAGATTATATTCATAATTATCCATTGAGTTTTCAATCAAACACCACTGATCCTCGAAAATTTTTCAATTATAAATAGATCATAGGTTATTAAATACCGGGTGAACCTTTTATATATTAGTATATTATCCAAAGTAAAGGTTAGTTTTGTTGATTAAAAAAAATCGACAAGTAGTAACTCAGGACATTTAGGTGACTTTGAGCACCCTTAATCGCTTGACTTATTATTTTTTAATTCTATTGATCAAGTGTTCAATATTTAATACTCCCTCCGTCCCATTTTATGTGTCGCTATTTCCTTTTTAGTACGTCCCAAAAAGAATGTCATCTTTCCTTATTTGGCAACAATTTAATGACATCATCCCCATTTTATCCTCACTGGGTCCTACTTAATAATAAAAGACAACTAAAATAAAAACATTAAAGTGACTTTAATAGGGGCAATTTTGTAAACTTTACAAAGTCATCATTTATTTCTTAAACTCCGTGCCCGGTCAAAAGGCTACACATAAAATGGGACGGAGGGAGTACTTATTTATTTTATATACATAATATAATTCGGAACTGCTTCTAATCTAGTCCTAGATCATGTTATGATAAACTAATTAAGTTTAGGAGCTACTTTTACCTTTCTTAGTACTCCCTCCATCCAATAATACTTGGCTAATATTGACTTGGCACACATATTAAGAAACAATAAATAATAAAGTTAATTTTACTATATTACCTTTTGAATATAATAAATTTAATATTTTTGGAAAGTAATAAATAGTATTTAATTCTTAATAACAAGGATAGAATAGGTAGAAAAGAATAAATTATTCATCAATTTTTTAAACTGAATAAGTATTATTGGATATCTATTTTTAATATAGTGAATAAGTATTATTGGACAGAGAAAGTATATATTAAACTAATATATAACGAGTCCTCGTTATCCATGCTTAAAGTGGAAAATCATGAGTAGAATTAAAAAAAACATTGCTTTGAGCAAAAGAAATGAATAAACATATCTTACTTGGTCTTTCTCTGCTCTTAACTCTGACTTTCATAGCCCAAAGAAAATATACAGTGGTACTAGGATAAATGATAACTAATTTTAGGATGACTTCGTTTCATGTTTGGTGGAATAAAGTCATCGGATAATTTATCTTTAGATTAGTTATTTTGAGATTGTAGTGTTATTTTTTTCCCACATTGATGATGGAATAAAAATCTTAAATAACCAACCTTGATATAATTAATCTTGAAATAACTTCTTTTCCAACCAAACGAGCCCTTCAATTATTATCGTTTAAGCTTGTTGATCAGGCAAATCTATTTCTTTATTGTAATCTGATGTTGATAACGCAAGCACTTGGAAGATGTCATATTCAATATTTTTTCTTTCAAAAATCTGCTCTAGTTTATTTTTTTTTAATCGTCTAGGCCTAGTCGTGTAAAGACACATCTCCACGCGAACAGTGTGTTTTGATAGTTGTTATCTTGTATTGTGTTGTTAGTTTTGTTATGACGGAAAGAGGTAAATACGAAAACAAAGAAAGTAACGTGGAAAAACTCTTCAAATCGAAGGTAACAACTACAGGATCACAGAGATCTAAACAACTCCACTATAACAATAAGAGAGTTACAAATATTTTTCAAAACAGCTACACAACAAGAGTCAAACACGGAGAAACAATTGCGATACCAACAAAAGTAAATCAAGAGAAATCCCCAAAACAGAGCTACTGTTAAGGACACAAAATCGAATGCTACAAACACCCAAATCCGATCTTCACCGTTTAAATCAAACACCAAGATATTAGGAACGCTCAGTCAAAGAATCACCTCGATCCAACGGTGAACGAGCTTATATACACGATCTGAAGGTGGCTGGTCGGAGAGTAAAAACTGCAGCAAAAGAACTTTCTTTCTGTCTTCTCTCTTTGGTGAAAGCTCTCTCAAAAACCTCTCTTATGTGCTAATATCTCTCAAAGACAAATAACAATGAGCATAAATAATTCTCTCTCAAATTGTCCTATTTATAGATGATGAGTGGTATTTTTTCCTAAAGCCAAACCAACTCTAAATAGGAATAGAACTCCGAATCCTTTTCCAAATAGGATTGGAAACCAAAAGAGAATAGGATTATGCCATGGGCCACAACCCAAAAAACTCCCCCTCCAGCCATGGGGCCAAATGGATCTTCAAGCAGAGGAACTCAGGACAGGCTTCATGCCTGTCAAAGTTCTACAATACTCATGCTTCTCTACAACCACCACTTTCTTTAGCATATCTGAAGGATTGTCATCAGTGTGTATCTTCTCAACCTCAAATAATTTCTCTTCCACGATCATTCTAATCCAATGATACTTTATACTAATATGCTTGGACTTAGAATAAAAGGTGGAGTGCTTGGTGAGATAAATAGTACTCTGATTATCACAAAATAAGACGAACCTTGACTGCTCAAAATTAGGATCTTTCATAAATTCCTTCATCCAAAGAAATTCTTTGGTACCTTCAGTGATAGCAATATATTCGGCTTTTATGGTGGATAGAGCTATGCACTTTTGTAGTCTAGATAGCTAAGATATAGCTCCCCCTACAAAAGTGATCAAATAGCCGGAAGTGGATTTTGAATTATCAAGATTACCTCCTAAATCAAAGTCTGTGTAGCAAACAAGTTCAGGCTTTCCACTACCAAAGCACAACTCCATATCCCCAATACCCTTCAAATATCTTAGTATCCATTTTACAGCATCCCAATGTTCCTTTCCAGGATTAGAAAGAAATCTGTTTTAGTACCAACGACATGTGCAATATCTAGTCTAGTTCAAATCATAGCATACATCAAACTACCAACTGCAGAGGAGTAGGTAATACCCGACATCTCTTACTTCTCTTTGTTAGTAGAAAGACTCTGGGTCATACTCAATTTAGTGTTTAGCAAGAGAAGTACTAACTACTTTTGCTTCTGTCATATTGAACCTCTTTAGTACCTTCTCAATGTACTGCTTCTAAGATAATGATAACTCCTTTTTATCTCTATCTCTGTGCATTTAAATGCCTAAAATTTGCCTTGCTGGCCCCAATTCCTTCATCGCAAATGATTTGCTCAACTCTTTCTTAAGGACTGCAATTCTAAATTTATTTATGCCAACAATCAACATATCATCCACATAAAGTAGTAAAATAATGAAATCATCATCAGAGAACTTCTGAAAGAATACACAGTGATCTGAAGAAGTTTTCTCGTATCCTATTTTTCAATGACAGATTCAAACTTCAAATATCATTATCTTGTAGCTTGTTTCAAGCCATACAAGCTCTTTCTTCATTTTCAGACATATTTTTCTTTTCCTTTGACTACAAAAGCCTCAGGTTGTTCCATATAAATCTCTTAATCTAAATCACCATGAAGAAAAACAGTTTTGACATCCATCTATTCAACATCTAAATCTAGACTTGAAGCTAAGCCTAGCACTATATAAATAGAAGACATTTTCACGACAGGAGAGAAAATTTCCTCAAAGTCAACTCCCTTTCTCTGGCCAAAGCCTTTAACAACTAACCTCACCTTATACCTAGGTGCACAGGTATGTTGCTCTTGCTTTACTCTAAAGATCTATTTGTTTATTAGAGTTTTCTTACCTTTCGATAATTCCACTAACTCATATGTGTCATTCTCATAGATTGACTTTATCTCATCTTCCATAGATTCTACCCACTCACCTCTATGAGTATCTTGCATGGCTTCATCATAATCTCCAGGTTCTCCTATGTTAGTCAAAAGTACATACTCATTTGGAGAATTACTTGTTGACTTTTGCTTCTCCCTGGAAGATTTTCTACAAGAGGTTTCAGGAACATTCGAAGTAGTTACCTGAGCAGGAGTTGGTTGTTAATCAACCACAACATCATTAATCAAACCATCTATAGGTTCTACACCTCTTGATGATCATCTGCATTATTATCTCGGGTTCCTTCATGTGCAATAGATATATCAGTAATAGGAACTAGATCAATATCAACTAAGCTCTCATTATTTTGAGATTTTTGTTTCTCAGTCTTGTCAATATCTTCAATAGTTTGGTCTTCAAAGAACACTGCATCATGACTTCTAGTAAGCTTCTTATCAACTGGATCATAAAAATAATAACCAAACTCATCTTGACCATAACCAATGAAGATGCACTACTTAGTTTTGACATCCAACTTTGACCTCTCGCCTTTTGAAACATGCACACAAGCTTTACACCCAAAGACTTTCAAGTGATCATAGGAAATATCCTTAGTAAACCAAACTCTATTTGGAACATCACCATCTAAAGCAATTGCAGGAGACAAATTGATAACATAAGCAATAGTATTAAGTGCTTCCGCCTAAAAGGAATTTGGAAGTTTAGCCTCTGAAAGTACACATCTAACTCTCTCAACTAGAGTTCTATTTATCCTTTCTGCCAAGCTATTCAATTTAGGCGTCTTGGGTGGAGTTCTCTGATGACAAATTTTTTGTGATTTGAAATAGCTATCAAAAGGACTAATATATTCACCGCCTAGTTTAGTGGGAATACATTTTAGTTTTTTCTGAGTTTGTCTCTCGGATAAGGCTTGAAATTCTTTAAACACTTCAAGTACTTGATCTTTGGATCTTAAAGGATATACCCAGAGCTTGAGAGAATGATCATCAATGAAAGTCGCAAAGTAAAGTGCACCATCTTCACTTTAAAAGGACCACTCAAATCAGAATGTGCTAGCTCCAATATTTCAGGCTTTCTTGAGGGAGAATAATTGTGAAAAGAAACTCCATTCTGTTTCCCGACCAAGAAATGAACACATCTTTTCACCTTTGCTTGTTTCACACCAATAAGCAAATTCTTCTTAGCCAAACAAGTGATCCCCCTCTTGCTCATATGACTGGGCCTCTTGTGCCACAACTCCGATAAAGTGTAACTTTCCACCAAATTTACAGAGTTACTAAGGATAAATTGTTGAGTCATGTATAAATTGGAATGCTTTCTTCCTCGAGCCACAACTAATGAGCCTTTGGTGAGCTTTCATTATCCATTGAACAAGTCATTATGGTAGCCATCATCATCTAGTTGCCCACGAACGTTGTACCAATATTTGTCTTCAAATAGATCGTGCCAAAGCCAAACACTTTAACCTCACCAGCATTGTCCATCTTCAACACTCCAGAGTTAACAAGAGTATAAGATGAAATAAATTCTTTCCTCGGTGTGACATGAGATGTAGCTCCAGAATCTATAATCCAACTAGTATTATGGGATACAAAATTGATGACTTTTTATCACAAGCAAAGAGAAGGTCGTCTCGGACAATAGCAACCACATTGTTTCCATTATTTTCTTCTTTCTTTCCTTCTCTAGTCTCTTGCTTCAACCTATTGCAAAACTTTTTAATATGTCCTTTCATGCCACAATGATAGTATGAACGACTCTTATATTCTGACCTTGACTTGCTTCTACTTTTACCTCTATTCCTTGTGTTTCTTATTTTGTCTCTCCCTCGGTCTTCTGTAAACAGAATATCTGAGTGTGAGGATGAGCCTTGAGATTTTCTCCTTACTTCTTCATTAAAAACACCACTCTTGACAAATCCCATAGTCACCTTGCCATCAGGAGCTAGATTTGCTAAAGAAACATGAAGAGTCTCCCAAGAATGTAGTAGAGTATTTAGAAACCAAAGTCCTTATATCTCATCATCAAAATTAACACTCATTCTAGAAAGCTGATCAAGGACACCTTGGAAATCATTTATATGGTCCAGAATAGGACTTCTCTCATTGTATTTAATGTTCATCAATAGCTTTAGTAGGAACAACTTGTTATTGCCTATTTTGAAGGGTAAAGTATCTCCAACTTTTCCCACAATGTTCTAGCATATGTCTCATTCACAATATGATTGTGAACATTGTCTTCAACCCATTTCCTTATATATCCACATACTTGTTGGTGCTCAAAATCTCAATTTTCATCAGTTATATTCTCGGGTTTATGAGCAACAAAAATGAGAAGATGCATCTTCTTCACAAATAAAAGATCTTTCATCTTGCTCTTTCATATATTGTAGTTCCTCTCATTTAAACATACCATCTTGCTAATATTCGTTTCCATCCAAAAAAATTTGATAGACATCCAAGACTCTGATACTATTTGTTATGACGAAAAGAGGTAAATACGAAAGTAAAAATAGTAAATAACACCAAATTTACCATGGAAAAACCCTTCAAATCGAAGGTAACAACCACAAAATTATAGAGATCCCAACAACTCCATTATAACAATAAGAGGGTTACAAATATTCTCTAAAATGAATACACAACAAGAGCCAAACACGGAGAAACAGTAGCGACACCAACAAAAGTAAATCAAGAGAATCACCCAAAACAGAGCTACTGTTCGGGACTCAAAACCGAATGCTACTAACCTCTAAATCCAATCTTCACCGTTCAAATCAAACAACAAGATGTTAGGAACACTCAGTCAAAATTCAGCTCGATCCAATGGTGAACGAGCTGGCAAACACGATCTGAAGGTGGCTGGTTGGAGAGTAAAAACTGCAGCAAAAGAACTCTCTTTTCCTCTTCTCTCTTTGGTGAAAGCTCTCTCAAAAACCTCTCTTATGTGCTAATATCTCTCAAAGACAAATAGCAATGAGCATAAATAATTCTCTCCCAAATTGTCCTATTTATAGATGATGAGTGGTGCGTTTTCCTAAAGCCAAACCAACTCCAAATAGGAATAGAAATCTGAATCCTTTTCCAAATAGGATTGGAAATCAAAAGAGAATAGGATTAGCCTTTTGGCTGGAACACGGGCCACAACCTAACAAGTTTAAATACCATATTTATTTTGATTGTTATTTAAATTTAGTTGTATCATTATTGTTAGGTAACAATTAAAAGTTCCATTTTATTTAACGATCGATTTGGTGTAATTACGTTGTTACCTTATATTTTTTCTGATTTTATCTTTAGTTATTATTTAATAATTCTATTTTATCTTTTATCCTATATTTTTATAGTAGCCCTACAACACACCCTACTTTTCTTGTATGTTAATCCTTCAAATTATATTGTTGGCATGTGAGATTATGTAACGATGAAAAATGATTCAATTTTATCAACACATTATATTCATTAAAATAATACAACACGATACAATAGATTCCAATTAGCGCATTTTGGTCTCTTTGACACATTTCACCTTTCGATCACCCATAAAGTTTTGTGTTTTTTCACACCTATGCACACTCATGAGAAATTTTAGAAATGGAATTACACATAGGTGATAAAATTTCCCAAGAACATATTGATCATGCAATAAAAATCCAAACAGGCAATACATCCTCATTGAAAGGAACCCGAATTCTCAACTTAACAATCAATAAACAGAGAGAACAAAACTAATAAACTTTGATTAATACAAAAATGAGCAATTATAATATGAAGAATAAGAATAGTAGATGAAGGGGATGAGAGGACTTAGATAGAATTGGGGATGAGAATCATAGTCTTTTGCCTAAGCATAATCACAATTTGCATAATCCTTTCTTTCCAATACTTATCCCTATATTTAAGTTGGTTCTAGTTTGGCATGGATCCCAAACCAATCTTTGTGAAGGCCTGTTGGTCCCGTTGCTACTTCTCGGCCCAACAGTTGATTCTGTGAAAATCGTATTTAAGTTGGGTTGGGACTGATTCATAACAATACTCTCGTCCCCAATAAGAACCTTGTCCTCAAGGTTCAAGGAAGGAAGAGAAGTCTCCAGGATCGATATAGGCATATAGCCAGCGCTACCAATTGGACCAATATTTGATAGAAAATGCACTTGGTGCCTTCTTGCATAATCAGTTTTGATTTCTGCTACAACATAAATTTTGGTCACGGTCCCAGCTTCAAGCTTAGGAGAAGTTCCACCATCTATTTCACCACTAAGACAGACATAGCAGTGAAATCTAGTGTTCCTTCTATACAATTTGGTCTTGGATATTCAGCATGGACAAAAACATATGTTTTGCTCGGATCTCATGTTTCCATTTGGAGCAACAATTGTAAATCATTACCTTTTGCGCCATAAGTAGATTTTCAATAGGAATGTCCCTTCCGATTTCACACCGTGCTACCACAAATGCATTATAGTTGGCAAAAAAGTCAACAAAATTTGCTACAACTTCCTGGTTTACAACTTGTGACATATGGACTGCAAGCTCTGTACTTGTGCCACGGTTCTTACTAAATTTATCCCTTGTAACAGTGAATGAATCATTAGATTGAGATTCCAAGATACAATATTCAACATGAGCACTAACTGAATTGGCAAGGACTATCGAGTATAAACACCACAAGGTCCGAGGGTATTGTGTTATTTATCTGGATAGAGTTGTGAAGTTTGAAAAAGATGGAAGCACTCTCTCCGCGAGTCAGCATCGAAGGAACAACATAACTGATATTTATTGTTGCAGAGTGAAGAACTAAAGTATTAACAAGTGTATCTACAATTTTCAGTGTTGCATCCTCATGTGCACTCCCTGTGTCGAATACTTGACAGCTTGCACACTGTAAAACTTTATTTAGGACACCAAATGGAGAAAATAAAACCATGCATATAACAGTACAGTCCCTCATTTGCCTCCTGTCACAAAGGACTGAACCAGGATCAAAGGGAAAGTCTAATCCAACTAACAATAGCTCAAGTATCTGCTCGAACCATCTTGAGCCAAGTTGGTCCAAATCAACAAGTGAACTATCAATTAAAGTTATAATTACTCTGGTTGTTCTAATAACCGAGGACTCAATTCCAAAAGCTTCATAAACATTGAATATCAAATTTGTTATATGCTCAAGTGCTCTTGTAAATGCAATAAGGTCCTTCCAATAACATAAATGCACACAAGTTAAATTTCGAGCACCATTAGAGCAAGACATCTACTAAAGTGGAGAAAATTTAAGCATCATGCCCTTGACACCTGCTTTTCCAAGCTTAGTTTCGGTATAATCAGTGTTCATGTTAATCTTCAGTTTCATCATGTCGTTTAAAAATCGCACAACTAAATGATTCTGGGAAAAATAATAGGGTATAACCGAGACAGAAACAACATGATTCGGACTAGGATCAAATGGGAATTGATTCAAAATATACTGATCATTGAATGTGGAATTAATATGACAGGCTAATATCCTAATGATCTCCTTAAAATCATCCACAACAATGATTGAACAATAGTTTGAAGCACCAATAAATGTAGTAAGCAAACTAGAACCAGGATCAAATGAAAAGTCTAATCTGAAGTGATCAGGTGGAAATCGATACAAGGGTACTACAAGTTTAGCATAATTGAAGTCATATAAGCAAGCAATTATACCTCTTCCAATAAGTTGGTTGTGACTACAAGCCGAAAGCAGACAAGAAAGTACAAGCAACATGTTGTCAAACTGGACAAGATTACTGGAATTACACCTAACTGTGAAAATTGTGTGAAACATTTCCTCAAGCACTTGGGTTTCAGGATTGACTAAATCATTCTTCACTGAATGAATAACTTCCATGTCAATTTTCCTATCAGCGAACATCTTGTGGGTATAGCTTCTTGAATTGTCCTCGGTCAAATTGTTCTTAGGGCTAGAGAGTCCTATATCCAAATCCAAATCAAACTTTGATTCTGCTATAACAAGAGGTGTTGAGACCTCCCCTGGTTTGCACTTATCATTGAAAGACACGACAATGTCCAAGTGCTCTGGAGCATCGGGGTTTGTTTTGGAGGTAGCAGACAGTGTGTTCTCCAAGTTATCGAGGTGTCTAAGCATACGAGAATTATTATCCATCATTGTCATCAGTAAATACTGAATGTCTTTGAGTTGATTGTGGATAATGGTAGAAGTGTATAGATCCATCGAGTCCAAATCGATGAAAGCACCAATGTAAGAGACCCGAATTCTTAACTCAGCAATCAATAAAGAGAGGAAACGAAACTAATAAACTTTGATTAATATGAAAATGAGCAATTACAATATGAAGAATAAAAATAGTAGATGAAGGGGATGAGAGGACTTAGATAGAATTGGGGATGAGAAACATAGTCTTTTGCCTAAGCATAATCACAATTTGCATAATCCTTTCTTTCCAATACTTAGCCCTATATATATTTAAGTTGTTTCTAGTTGGGCCTGGATCCCAAACCAGTCTTTGTGAAGGCCTGTTGGTCCCGTTGCTATTTATCGGCCCAACAGTTGATTCTGTGACAACCGTATTTAAGTTGGGTTGGGACTGATTCATAATACTTATACGAGGGCATGCAATTCAAAGGAAACTCAACCAAATTTCATCATATATATGATCCCCCATATTTCAATCACAAGGATGCTTAAATTAAAACAAGTTGAGGGACTAAGGGGAAGGGGTGTCCATGGATTTCACAACCAAGCATGACCCATTATGGCTTGTACATATCATTCAATTATAATCTACGAATCAAACTCACCCCTGAATTCTCTTGCCACAAGCAAGATAGAGAACACTCGGACGATGGTAATTTTTGCTGAAAAATTCTTTCAACAGGTTGTGTTCTGAAAGTTCTAGGTGTGTTCGGTAGGGAGGAAAATGTTTTTCATGAAAACAAGTTGCTTCTTACTTATTTATTTTCTTGTGTTCAGTACATAAGTAGATTTTTTTTTTCTAAAAGCATCTGTATATATCTAATACACACACATAAAAAAAAAATGGTTAGGGGGTGGGTAAGAATTTTTTTTTTTTGGGGGGGGTGAGGGGGTGAGGGGTGGGTAGAGGTGGGTGGGGTAAAGGTTGGGGTGGGTGATTTTGAGACGAGTGGTATGAGAAATTACAACTTGTTTTCCCTACTTTTATTAAGGAAGTCATTTTCCTTATTTTGAAGGAGCTTGTTTTCCAAGAGAAAATCACAATAAACACACCCTTTGTCTCTGTCAGAAAATTTCCGAAAATCGTAGTAATACTGACGTAGAATCTAACAAAAATGGAGAGGACTAAAAGATTCAACTTACTTAAATCACAAAGTCAAATAAAACGAAAAAAATTCGTTCTTGAAGAAACGAAAACAATATGTACAATATGTTTCATGAAGACACAAAAAAGCAAAGTACATCTTTATGAGAAATACAAACATCAACAAGCACAACCACTAAGAATTCTTGAACTTGAGCAAGCACCACTTTCATAGAGAATATGGAACTCCCATTATTCACAATAAAATAATTAATATTCTCTCGATCATAGATATTACCTGTATTGTTTGGATTCTTCAAAAATATGTCGTACTCATGTTCGATTTCTCCAAGAATGCATTACTATTGGAGAATTTGGCACATATGTACTCATCCATATTTTTGAAGAGTTCAAGCAACCTAGGATACTACTGGTTGACATGGTGGACGTCGACATCTTTGGTCAGATTAACAGCTAACTGCAAATAACAGAAGGGTTCTGGAACGTCTTCATTCTATTTCTCGTATTCTATAGTCCATATAACCAAGTTGTTTTCTCCTTCATTTTCAATATGAACAGTTGCTTTGCAGGCCTTGTATTGCTCTATCAAATGGCCTTCAAACATCTTGAATGTCACTAACCTTTTTTCCACGTCTACGTCTTCAATAGCCACCTTCACAACCTGCTCTTACCCCCCTATATTTTGTGCAAAAAGAAAAAAAAGAAGATTTTTAAATGAACATAGTCGTTAATATAAATAAATACTTTTACAAGTCAAAAGAGAAGTAAAATTGCCATTTGATTTGGCGGATAATACCTCATACAAAAAATATCTCTGAATCATTCGAAACTTGATAAGTTTTATTTAATATATACCTGAATTATTTTCTATCTCGGTTCACCCCTAATATGCAGTTTGATAGACTCCTTGAACTCCTCGATGCTCACTTGATTAAGTGCGTAAAATTAATTATTATTTTTTTAAAAATATCAACTTCCAAATGAGGAATTTTAACGTTTAACTGTAACATAGTCATATGTATGATTTATTTGTTCTTTTTATGATTTATTTGTTCTTTTGTATTTCTTGTTTCTTCATAATATTACATTCCATATGTTATCTCAATCTCAACTTTGTACCTCTTTTTATTTCTTAATTAGATGCAATATAGGGATTTCTTTTAATTGTGTATTTTTTTTCAGCGAATTAATCTATAAAAGTAATTTGGCTGAAACTCTATTTTTAGCCAAAAAAATATATATATATTATAACCAAAATGGTGAAATTTTAATTGTGTATTTTAAAAAAAATTCTTAATTAGATGCAATGACTTTCCACAACTATATACTTTTTGGGGCCAAATCTAAAAAAAAAAAAAAAAAGAATTGGCTGGAGCTCATTACATTTAGACAGATATTTTTTTTTTTTGGCCAAAAATAATAGAGTTCACATGAGGAACGGTCCTAACATCTTTTCAATCAAAATCTCAATCAAAGACAAGCCTATTATTTTATCCAATTAATTTTTTTTTATCCAAAATAATAGAGTTTTAGTTGTGTAGTATATTTCTTTTTGGTTTATTCTTGGATGTCAAAAAACTTTAAATAATCAAAAATTCACTTGTAGGATATATCTTCTTTAACAATGCACCTACAAATTCCGATACGCCTCTGTAGCATATCAAATAACAAAGCAACAGATAACAATGATTGAAATTATTGAAGTGGCACTGATGGAAACAGTTGGGGATGTCAACTCATCGTTTTGAATTTTAACCCTTATAACCTAACCATAATGAACTGTTCAATAGTGATTAGAAAACCTTACCCGCAGTATAATTGCAGTTGATTACGCCGCCAACGGTACCCCAATCTCCTTCATGCAAATCGATAGTTTGAATTGTTTGTGGTGCTACATTTGGAAGTTGGTGTTGTTTGTGTCTAAACATTTCATGAAACAAATCCTTACAACTTTTTATCTCTGTCTGTGATATCAACTTTCCTTTCAAACCCATTTTTTTCTGATTATTTATTTGATTATGCAAGTATAGAAATAGCACTATTGTTGAAAAAAAAATTGATGGATAAAGAATCAAAATAGAAGTCAGATCCTTATATAGTTGCATTTTGGAGATTGTCAACCCTTTAGTTCCCTGCCAGCACAGATTACTACAATTGTTTTCTCCGTTTGGTAGGCTGCACTAATTAGAATAATCCTTGGATTAAATCTTAGGGGTTGTTTGGTAGAGCGTATTAGGACAAACAATACATGTATCTAGTGTTGTATAACTTAGTACTTTGTTTGGTAGGAATTTTGAGTCAATGTGTAGCTAATACATGTATTAGTTATACACCCTATTTGATATTATAGGTTGTATAATTAATACCTACCAAACCAATGTATTAGCAATACATGAACTATAATACATGGGATGAATATGAATAAAGACAAAAATATATATCCTTCTTATTTATGATTTCTTAAGGGGTAAATTTTTAAAACTATCCTTCTTATTTATGATTTCTTAAGAATCTAGCGTGCAAAAGTAAAAGTGATAACTAATATAGGACTGAGGGAGTAATTGGTTGTGAGCCCTTTTCAATTAGCTGAATTTAATAAGTATTAGGAACCTGTTGGATTGGCTAACACCTGGTTGAGTTGAAAACTCCTCTGCCGGCTAAGTTTTAGTATAAGATTCTACTTGTGTCAACTTCAAATGATAATTACTCCTAGTATATAAAGATTAGTGGGTCTGAGTACTCACCAAATTAAAGATCTTTGAATCCTATTTTCAAATCCACCGACTGTTCGTCAATCCAATTCCAGAGCTAAAAGTTATAGGCATTTTAGTGAAGCAATATCAAGCTGTCAGATACCATGACCCATACAATAGACTGTGGTTTCTTAGGACGTACTATATGCTCGTCCTAAAGAGAGCCAAAAGTCCTGAAGGTTAGAAATTTTTATTCTAAATACCAGAGCACTTACCATGACCCGTGGTATTTTAGGATGGACCGTACCTTGGTCCTTGGGATCAAATCAGTAGTTTTCAAGAACGGTTATGTCAGGGGTATTTCAATCCTTTTTCACTATTTTAACCTCTAAACTAATCATTTTTATTATGTTAAGAAGGTATATATAAGACTAAACTACTCCTAATCCCTCATTTACTTCTAAATATACGACAAACTCAAAGAAACAAGCGATTTAAGTTCTAACTCAGGGAACTAGGATTCCTCACCAAGGGCTTCAAGAATTCAAGTTCTTAGCAAGAACTAACCTTCTAGGTATGTGGGATTTCATCAATGGGCATTCTTTCACTCATTGAGTCCCGAATAAACTCAGAATTTCTCAGTCTTTCTATAAATCAAGTTAGGGTTTCATTCAGTTCATGATTTACCTATTTATTCAGTTCTCTCATGATTTCTGTAGCACAATTATGTATTTTCATGAGGAGGGTATCTTGCAAGACTTAATGATTCATGATTTGCTATTCATGTTGGTATTTTAGTAATTTTACATGAATTAGCCTTATTTTCAGAAATCTTGGCGTGTTATGAACACAGGATCCCAATATTGTTAAATTTAGCATGAACAACATAGTTGGTTTAAGTTACAGAACTACAACATATTTTTAATTTAGGTAGGTTCTGACTCCAGTCGCAAATCCTAAGTTTTAATAAGCGTAATCAGTATTTTCAGCTATACAGATCTTCAAGATACTTTCAGATAAAGTATATTTTGATTTATTTTTAGAACATAAGTTTTATGAGCTATCAATATAAACCAGTTTGGGAGTAGTACTTAACTCCAAGTTGGACTGGAATTCAGAACACCCAAGTCCCAGAATCACATGACGCCATAAGTTTATTTAGCCCTCCAAGTTGGCATCAGTTTAGTGATCATGTCAGCCATGCCTTTATACCCGGAAAGGTATATTGGGCTCTGTTGATGGGTTGTATACATCGGACTCCATGTTTATCTCACTTGGTTTATGTCAGTTAACAAGCTCTTCTATAGTTTCAGACTCAATATTTGTACATAACCCTTAGTTCAGCTTTACTTTCACTTATATTATAAATTTTTAGATTATCATTGTAAATCAGTATTTACGTATTTCATAAGGAGTCATTGTACTACAGTTCAGCTCGTTGCATTCAGTACAGTTTTATAGCACGTTCAACATTAGTTTTAAATCATATAAAATATTTATGCTTCTATAGTTTTCTTGTTTTCAAAACATATTTTAGCTTATGATTCAGAGATTTCTTTATGTCTCACAACTTTTCAATACAAACATAATTTAATTTATATTGCGGTATATAGTTTATGTCCTTGATTTTAAAAGCATTGTTTAAGTGTTGTTTATGATTATTACATATCTCACAAGCTCAAGACATTCAAAGTACTAACCACATACTTTCCTCATGCTATATTGTTTAATAATTTAGGTATCATAGCTAGATCACAGGATCATGGTCAGGAAGATCACAACTTTCAATTAGCAGGTGATGAGTTCTCTTTATTTGGAAACTCCAGTCAGTTAGTAGTCCTAGTAGTCTATTTTAGTTCATATATTAATTAGAGATAGCTGGGGGTCATGTCCCTGCTAACTGTTATCAATATTAGCAAAGACTTCATAGATAGTTAGTCAGAATTGTTACATTTAGTTTCAGTTTCTTTTCTTTTGTAATATAGTTGTTGTAAATAGTGATGTATTGAACAATTCGGTCCATAATTTTACTTCTACGTAGTGTTTTCCAGTTTATATGTTTCTATTTAGCTACTCATAATTTATGCCAGTATCATAGGTTAGCTTGGGCACTTGTCGCTCTAAGCACCATATTATGTCCAGAGTATAGACTCAGGTCGTGCGTTGAGCCCAAGTCAGATGTTCTATCAGATCCCTTATCAGAACCTAATAATAAATGACCTTTAAGGAGGAAGAAGTATGCATCAAGATAAAATTATTGGGTAGTGCTTGCCCTAGAATTATTGTGATTTGAGATGTTAAGAACCATAGCAGAAGAATGATCCTAGATTTAGAAGTATGAGTCTTGAGGTGTAGTGGGCATAGTGTTTAGTTGGAGTTAGTGGATGGAATCATATATCCACTAAGTCAGTAGTGAGTTTGTGTAGACTTTATGATAGTATATTGACAAAAAGATGTAAAGTGGGATATTAAGGAAAAGTAGTAAGGTCATGAAAAAAAGTGTGCTTGTAGACTGAAGTTAGATGGAGAATGTGGTTAAGGTTGGTTATTTTCATAAAATGTTGAGTGGACTTGTTTCCCGATTTATATCCAGCAGTAGTAAGTTGGTATAGTGTATGAGGAGTTGTGTGGCTATCCATTTTAAGTGTTAGAATCTAAGTACGAATTATGGATGATCTGGCTAATAAAGAGAAAAAATTTTGAATTCTAGAAGGAAAGGTGTGTACCCAGGATATTGTGATACTTCATAAGATTCTAAATTAGTAAACGTTATGTGTTCTATGTTAGTATCCTTGAGATACTAAGTATGGGGAGGATAAGTATATATTTAGATAGATGGTATTAAGTCTCTCAGTAAGGTTTGTTTCCAGTATCTCAGATAATTATGGTTATGGACCTAGGCATTCGATGTTAGTAGATAAAAAAGAAAGGTCAGATTATGAGGTATTAGAGGAATTGGATATGTTTGTTAGTAAGAGTTTAAGTTATAGTATGATGACTACAGAGGCTAGACAACGTTAAGAGCTGTATTTTTGAAGAAAGTACTTGCATCGGGTTTTACACCTTTAGATATAGTCTTTCAGGGGAGTTTAGTATTTATGTGCATATTTATACCCCGACCGCTAGAGTAAGTGATTATAGTTCAGTTTAGAGTTTATTGAAGAGGTCCATAGACTTAGAATAATGACTTTTCATCTAAGGGGAGATGATAGGATAAAGAACCAAGTAAGGTTTGAGATTCTAATAGTAATGGTAGTGAGTTCTAGAACAGAGCAAGGGGGAGGCAGATACCAGACCCATTCTTACCTCAGTATATTTCTTATACTTCAGTTATCAAGACACTCTACTCATACCTTGTGTGTCAGTGCCATGATCATAACTCATATACATGCACTTCATACAGATATATGTCCATTCTTAGTTCCTAGTATTAGGAGTAGTAGTTCACTCAATAGTTCGAATCTTACTCTATGAATTCCAGCCCCATATCAAACAGCTCATAACTCATGCACTCATGTCTCACAGTATGTTCATTTCCATGAATATATGATATGTCCTAAATGATTAGTGAGATCATACTACATCATGTTTGCTCTCAGATTAGATATCTTAAATAAGTTCGTTCATATTATACTTTACTCCTCGGGCCCTAGTTGAGTGTTAAAGTTATGAAAATCCTTACATCAAGATTTCACAGTGTCCCTCTTATTCCAGATCCTCATATTTTAGTTCTTCAGTGACCCTTCTTATGGTTTGATGGTGATGTTGATGGAAGTTGAGCGATATGCTTAAATGATTTGTTGATATACCTGCAGATAATGACTTATGGGGATTAGTGACTCTTTGATTAGAACATAAGGTTAATTGTTTAAGGTGGCAAAAAGTTTACTTTTGAGAGTGATAGCTCCTAGTGGATATAGATTATAGATTGTCGTAGATAAATACCAGTATAGTCATTTTAGTGGTAGTATTTTATATCTCTGAATTAGGCTTGAATCAACCCATGCCTAGTTGGTTCTAGGCTTGAATACCAGTATAGTCATTTTAGTGGTAGTATTTTATGTCACGAATGATCAGTTGAGTTATAAACTCTTAGTATGAATCAACCCTTATAGCCAACAATTTAATTCAAAGATCAGACAGACAGTTCCAGTAGTTTCCCATTCTTTCTTCTAGTCTTACTCTTCTAAATTTCAAGTCTGTGCCTATCCCTTGCGGTTTCTTCTTTTCATTCATGCTATGTGTAAATTCAATTGAGTCCTTAGTCCTTACTCCCAGTCTAAATCAGTACCAACCATAATAGATATCCATATTCAGAAAGCAGTTATCATGTTAGTTATCCAGATTCAGAAATCAGTAAGATAGTTTTAGTAAGTTCCCTCATTTTCAGTCCAACCTTAGTCTTCATTCAAGGAAAAATTATGCCAAAGGGGAGATATTGTAACACCCCAAAAGTTCACATGCTTAGAAAGCAGACATAGAATAGAAAACCAACAGAAAATCCAAGCTTTTCCTTAGTACGGAATATACCACGAGTCGTGAGATCAATGAACGAGTCATGCATTAATTCATACAGATGAACACAGAGAAATTCTATAGTATTGAAAATCCTTCCCATGTACCACGACTCATACCACGAGTCGTGGTATCACCTATGAGTCGTTCTATGACTCGTAGGATGCCTATCTAGTTTTAGTCATTATTTAAAATAGTCTTTTCCCAATAAAACGGCATCTTAAATACTATGAACTAAAAATATTAGCATAATAAGAGTATTGGATGTGATTTAAGGTCATAAGAAGTCCCTAACATGTAGTTGAGTTGAAAACTCCTATGCCGGCTAAGTTTTAGTATTAGATTCTACTTGGGTCAATTTCAAATTACTCCAAGTATATAAAGATTAGTGGGTCCCAACACACATCAAATTAAAGATCTTTGAATCCTCTTTCCAAATCCACCGACCGTTCATCAATTCGATTTCAAAGCTAAAAGTTATACGCATTTTAGTGAAGCACTATCAAGCTTTCAGATACCATGACCCATACGATAGAATGTGGTTTCTTAGGATGAATCGTACTATATGCTCATCCTAAAGAGCAGCAAAAAGTCCTGAAGGTTAGAAATTTTTATCCTAGATACCACAAACACTTATCACAACCTGTGGTATGTAGGACAGACCGTGCCTTGGTCCATAGGATTGAATTAGCAGTTTAACCATTTTGTCAAGGGTATTTCAGTCCTTTCCCACTACTTTAACCCCTAAATTAAGTCATTTTTAGTATTTTAAGAAGGGATATATAAGCATCAACTACTCTTAATCCCTCATTTACTTCTAAACATACGACAAACTCAAAGAAACAAGCGATTCAAGTTCTAACTTAGAGAAAAAGGGTTCCTCACCAAGGGCTTCAAGAATTCGTATTCTTTACAAGAACTGACCTTCTAGGTATGTGTATTCATAAATGGGTATTTTTTCACCCATTGAGTCCCTAATAAACTCAAAATTTCTTAGTTTTTCTATAAATAGGGTTTTCATTCAGTTCATAATTTCCCTATTTATTCAGTTTCCTCATGATTTTTATAGCACAATTATGTATTTTTCATGATGAGGGTATCTTGCAAGACTAAGGATTGATGATTACTATTCATGTTGGTATTTTAGTAGTGAATTAGCCTTATTTTCAAAAAGCTTGGCATGTTATGAACACACTATCTCAATATTATTACATTTCACATGAACAACATAGTTGGTTTTAGTTACAGACCTTCAACATATTTTCAGTTTAGATAGGTTCTACTCCAGTCATAGAGCCTCAATTTTAGTAAGCATAATCAATATTTCTAGTTATACAGATTTTCAAGATACTTTCAGATAAAGTATATTTTGATTTAATTTTTGAACATCAATTTTATGAGCTATTAGTATACACCAGTTTGGGAGTAGTACTTAGCACTGAGTTGGATTGGGGTTCAGCACATCCAAGTCCTAGAACTATGTCTTACCATAGGTTTACTTAGTCCTCCCAGTTAGGCCTCCATTTAGTACTCACGCCAGTCATGCCTTTATACCCTGACAAGGTATATTGGGCCCTTTTGATGAGGTGTATACATTAGACTCCATTTTTAGCTCACGTGAATTATGTCGGTTAACAGGCTCTCCCACAGTTTCAGACTCAATATTTTTACATGTCCCTCAGTTCAGTTTTACCTGTATTTATATTATGAATTTATTGATTATCATTGTATATCAGGATTTCCTTCTTTCATAAGGGGTCATTGTACTATAATTCAGCACATTGCATTCAGTATAGTTTTACAACATGTTCAACATTAGCTTCAAATCATATAAAATATTCACTACAAAAAAAATTGGCTTTAGCGACGGATATTAGCGACAAATCATTTTCTATCGCTAATTAGCGACGGATCAGCAATGAAATTATAATTCCCTAGCAAAATAAGTAATATTAAAATAAACAACTAATTTAGTGACGGATTAGCGACGAAAAAATAAAATCCGTCGCTACAATTGGAGTAAAAATTTGGCGCCTTCACTTTACCTACAGAATTAGCGACGGATTTTGTAGCGACAAAATTAATCAAATAATAGCGACAAATGTAGCGACAGACTATCCGTTGCAAGACTTATTTTTATTTATCTAGCAAAAATTCTTAAGTTGGTATTTCGACAAAATGTGCTTCGTCGCTACTTTCGTTACTAAAAGATAATTTAAGTTCTATTTCACTAGGGCACGAATCTCATAAGGCGCAAAACTCTCTCGTCTCTTTCTTCTCTGTTGCACCTCCTTCTCCCAGATCTCCCTCTAAATCAGCTTTCTTCTTCGTCAGTTTTTTTCTCCTCAAGAAAATAAATTCCACTTGCTGTTGTCTCGAATTTGAAGAGACCAACGGAGGATCTAAGGTTGTCATCAAGTTTTTGGACAAAGCTTCAACATCGGTTCTACCGTTGCTCATTCTTCGAACAACCATCTTTATATTTCGCTCAGAGGTTCATTTTCCATCCTTGTTTGTTACTTTATTTTAGTCTTTGGTTATATGAGACATGATATTATCCTAGTTTATATCTGAATCCCACGTTCTCATGGTATTTTCTATTGAATTTTTGAATAGGCTTTTTGGTCTTCGAAGGTAAAGTTGTTAATTTATTATTTTTGTATTTTTCTGGGAATCTTATGAATATGTATTTGTTATCTTTTTGACTTGGGTACTGATTTCTATGTTTTTTAATCTATGATTACTTTTAGTGTTTGATTTTATGAATCATTGTATGTTGGTATTTCAACTGTTACTAAACACCTTAGATCTTACCCTTATAAAAAAGTTTGAAATTTTAACTTTGATGTTGGTATTCTAAAAGTTCTCTCTTATATCAATGACCTGGATTGAAGATTATAGAATATTGGGTTGAACTTGTCTAAAGTATGCCTTAAATCATCAAATCAACAATCCAAAAAAAAGAAAAGATTGAGTGAGAAGGAAAAAGACAACTTATAGAACTTGCTAAACTATACATGAGGTCTGATGGTAAGCGTCCATTGTGTTCCTTTATAATGTGCCTACTCGCCCTTTGATGAGATTCAAGTAGTCGTGCTCAATATATAGGATCGTAAATAGTTGCAAGGTGTTTTAACTATCTGTATTGCAGAGTTATGTAATTGGCATAACCATTAAATTTTTGTGGTAAATTGAATCTAAAGTTAAGCAACAAATAATTTATTAAGTGGAAGCATTTGGCAACTCAGTCATCATTAACTCTATTATTTAGTCTTCAATAGTTGCTCAGAGAAGTCCAAAAATTACTCCCTTCGTCCCGTTTACGTGGCACAATTGAAATTTCTAGATGGTATTTATTTCATTTAATGGTAACAATAAATAACCATTATTAGACTATTTATTTAGTCCTCAAAATGGGACAAAAAGGGCAACCCGGTGCACTAAAGCTCCCACTATGTGCAGGGTCCGGGAAAGGACCGGACCACAAGGGCCTATTGTACACAGTATTCAAAATGGAATATTTAACAAAATCATATCATGATCAAACATGAATATGCTTGTGTTCCAAGTAGGGTAAAGAACTGCTTCCATTTTGTAAAAATGCCATTTACAATAGGAAGATACATGTACGCTGTTGGTTCTTCAAATCTACTGGATATCTTCTTTTTTTTGTCGATGGGAATGTTTCTGAGTTACCTATGTTTTTTGCAAACATAGCTAACCATCATGTTGGACAAACAACATCTTTTCCATATTGTTGAGAAAATTGTGACTCAAAAATGTTTTGAACAGGGGAAAAGGTGCATATTGAATTTTAAGATTGTCATGTTTAGAGCCTAGTCAAGATGACCACTCCATGGTGTAATTAGATGAGTCTATGAATTGATTCATCCACAAAAGCAGGGATTGTTGGCACAAATATAGGATACCCAACACATAGTGGTTGAAAGTGGGATCGGGGGAGGGGAGTGTGTATGCATACCTTACCTCCACCATGGAAGGTAGAGAGGTTGTTTCCGATGAGATAGTACCACACATTGAAGAATAATAAACTAAGCAACTATTAACTATTATCATCTTCTCTTGTTGGGACAGACACTCCCTTAAGCTTATTATGAGGTATCTTAGGAGATATGAAGTAGTGTTTAGGCAGAAGATCAATGTGGACAAGAGATATTTCTTGGCTACTATACAACCTCATAGACATGCCAAGAATATACTTATAGTAGAATTGTATTTCTAAAAAGTATATGCCTCCTACCAAACTTAATTTAAAGTTAAATGTGTTTAATTAATATTTACGACAATCAAAATCAAAATGTTTTGTCAATATTTGAGGACTAAAAGTGCTAACTTCACACAATCAAAAAAAGGAGATGGTGCACCAATTGGAAAATTCATTTCATGGGGTTTTAAATGACCCCAAAATATGTAAGCTAGTGAAGATATACTTTATCATCCAAGTGTTTGGTTGAGTTGGATTTTGTTTTGTGAATTGTAGAATAGAGAAATTTGATACCTTCTTAACTGACATTGATTTGGTCCTCAATGCTTGGATCATATCCTTGCTGAGAATTTTGGTGTTGAAAATAACAGTAGACTTTGGCTAGGAATAGTACCTCGATTGTTAATTTGGTAAAAAAAAAAAAGAAATCTCTAGTTTTGTAGTACTTTAATGACTGAATAACTAGTAACTTATCTATTTCCAGTAGCTAGCTTCTATCTGCTATCTTTTCCTCTCGTGATGGTAAAATATGGTGTTTACTTTTTATTTTCTATTCTATGTACATTAATAGAAACTAGTTGATTGACAATTATCATAACAGAAGAGCTCCCATTTAATGGTTATTTATTTGTTGAATGACAATTTGAGAAGGAACCTATTAAATTATAGGAAACTATATGGTTACCACTTACCAGTATATAGCTTTAAGTTTTAAAATGTGCAAATCAATCCCAAATTATGCATGTAATTTCAGTAATTAATAACTTATAGTTGACTTGTAATCATGTCCCTTTTTGTTTTAGATTGAATGCTCAATATTTTTTACTTTTTAAATTTGGATTAATAGTTAAACTATTTTGTAGGAGATATCAGAGTATATTACAACAATAAATGCATACTCAAAACTGATGCTGGTGATGTCAACCATATTACCAAGGCGCGACAAGAAAAAGAGAAGAACATTTTATTTTTACTTTATTTGTTGACATTATGAATGTTATAACTTAAATAAATAATTGTGCATTTTTCTATCAAATTTGGACCTTGTAGGATATCATTTCATATAAATTTAAGTAATTTGAGAGTATATAGTAATTTTCTTGCAATAATACTATTACTACTTTTTATTTAATATGTTCTATTGTGATTTTAAATATTATACAAAAAATTTATCCGCAAAAAATTGCAGCTATTATTTTATAAGCTAAATATCAAACTAGAAAATATTTATATTAATTCCGACGGAATACCAACGAAATTTTCATAGCCTAACATATCCTTGCGATGAAATTAATCAGTAGACCAGAGTCAAATTTTATATGTATTAGCTATAGAAATTTTCGTCGCTAATTTGATTTGTCGCTACTCTGTCGCTAAAGGTAGTGACAGATGTCAAAAATTCATCGCTAAAGGCTTAGCTACGAGTGTTTTAGCAACAAATGATAATCCGTCGCTAATCGGTCTCTAAAGTCATTTAGCAACGGATTTTGGTGATTTAGCGATGGATTTCGTCCGTCGCTAAAACCAGTTTTTTTTGTAGTGATTTATGCTTCTACACTTTTTTAATTTTCAAAAAATATTTTAGCTCATGATTCAGAGATTTCTTTATATCTCACTGCTTTTCATTATAGATATGATTAATTTATATTATGGTAAATGGTTTATGTTCACGGTTTTAAAAGCGTGGTTTAAATGCTGTTCATGATTATTATATATCTCGCATGCTCAGTGCATTCAAAGTACTGACCGCATACTTTCCTCGTGTTATATTGTTTCATAATGTTGGTATCAGAGGTAGCTCACAGGATCATGGTTAGGCAGATCGTAGCTTTCAGTTAGTAGGTCATGAGTTCTCTTTATTTTGGAACTCCAATCAGTTAGTAGTCATGACAATCTATTTCAGTTCATATATTGATTAGAGATAGCTGGGGTCACATCCCGGCTAACTGTACTTAGTATTAGTAGAGGCTTCATAGATAATCTGTCAGAATTGTTATATTTAGTTTCAGTTCCTTTTCTTTTATAATACAGTTGTTGTAAACCTTTTAACAGGGATGTATTGAACAATTCAGTGCATAATTTTACTTCCGCATTGTGTTTTCTAGTTTATATGTTTCTATTTAGCTGCTCATGATTTATGCCCGTATCAAGGGTTAGCTTGGGCCACATGTGGCTCTAAGTACCGTATTACATCTAGGTTGTAGACTCAGATCGTGACAAGGCAAAGCTCTAGTGAATTAAGGTAGTGCGAGGCTTAATTCAAAGTAAGTTATGGCTGAATTGGAGTTTAGACTCATTTTTTTCGTATATCTGCTCATTAACTGAATTTTTGTTCACTTGATTTCAAGTCATGATTGTAAATGATGCTAAGTGATTGATTATAAAATGCAAGTGCTGGTTAATAATGAACTTAGTGTAGAATTTGTATTTATGACTAGTACATGGTTATTTTTATGAATTGATTGATGCTAAATGTATGGTTTACAATTGAATTAGTGGATTAAGGTGGTATAAGGGTGGGGGATTTTTGAATAAGGATGGCATAATGATTGTTAAGTATAAGGGTGGAAAGACACCTAGTTGTTTAGCATGATTGATACATGGACTGAGTTCATCCCCAATAGGTCTTGACTGGTGGACAATCATAAGTTCCATAGCATGTTTTTATATTATGATTTGGATAGTTTGACGGTTCCTTCAGTGGACTGAGTTATGCTTAATTATATTTAAGTTCCTTGTCTGGTTCGGTTATTTAACACATAACTTTTGGATTTTTTGTGTGAACCACTCATGTTGATATTACCTTAGGTTCCTTGAGTGAACCAGCTTCGTTGACTCACTATTATTTATTTGTTCTTAATGTGAACTATTTCCTAAGGTTTAACAAGATAATAAGGTTTTCATGATGTAAATGGAAAACTGGTTTAGCTTAAGTTATTCTTGTTTGTTGCCACTGAATTGAGCATTAATAGCATGCATAACTAGAATCATTACTACTTAATTGGCTTGGTTGATATTAAAAGGCATGTTGTTGTAAGTTGGTTTGAATACATGATTTAACTTACATGCTTGCTACTTGTTTGCAAATATTTGGTTAAGTGTTCATATCGATTAAGTTGAGTCAACCTATGACACATACCAGTACATAGTAGTTTGTATTGATACTACCCTGTGCTCTTCTTTTGTTGAATTCAGAGCATATTCAGGCAACTCCTTCGAGACATTATTTATAGGTGACAACACGTTCCTGATACAAGGGTGAGCATTCATTCTCAAAGATGCCATAAATCATTCCAACTTGGTCTTGTCCATATTTTCAGACATTGACTCTTATTTTATTGTTGTTGGTTTTCTGGGTTGTACCCATAGACTTATTTAGTAATAATATTTGTATGATGACTTCCAATTTTCGAAGAATGTTTAGACGATGTTATTTTACGCACTAGTATTGAATGTTAAAGTAATAACTTTTATTAATGAACTATGGTTTGTTTTTAAAATTGAATAATTGAATGATTCTATTTCAGGTCTGAAGGTTCTCCCACCATAGGGTTAGTATGGGTGTCACTCATGATGGTTTGAGTCGTGACTAAGTTGCTATCAGATCCCTAGGCTCATTTATCTCATTGTACCTGAATGAGTTTAGTAAAGTCTTGCAGAATGGTATGGAGATGTCTGTACTTTTCTTCGAGAGGCTACAGGGCTTAGGAAAAACTTCACTTTCTTCTCTTTTTCGTGCAATGACTTGATTCCAATTAGTATCTGGCGATCCAAATTGGTATCTAACTTTTTTCATTCTATTTCTCACAAATGGTGAGAACAAGATCTAATAGAGACAGATCAGAGATTCTTAAGCCAAATGCTCTAGTTTTCGAGGCTATAGTTAGGGGATGGAGATGAGCTAGGAGAAGAGAAAGGAGAGGTGGTAGGGCACCATATGCCAGGGATGGGGCTCAGACTGTAGCCAATCAGGCAAGATAAAGGTCAGAGTCACCTCCCCTACCCGAGCTTAATCATGATGAGGTGGTGAATGATAAATTGCCAGTGTATGAGAATGCATCACCAGTTCAGAGCGGTATAACCCTGTTCAGATGTCCTCAGAGTTGATACAACAAGTCTTGGGTTTCTTGAGCGGGCTGGATGGTACTGGGCCACACATGCAGTTCCTATTTACCAGCAGCCGGGGATACAACATGTTGCCGCAGTAGTACCCAGGATAGATGAGCTCTTGGAGATGGATGTTTTTTTCCATTCGATACTGGGTCCGGCAATGACTGAAATTGAATATGAGTTATTGTGTAAGTTTTTGAAAATGAAGCCTCCAGTCTTTCTTGGTACTAAAACAGAAAATGCTTTGTAACAACCATTTCATTGTTACTAAATTTTCTATGGTAAAGGTGAGAATTTTTAATTTTCATTCTCCAATATGAATTTTAGTACAAAATAGCAATTACTTTGTTCATTGTACCACCTTAAGTTTTTAGGCTAAGATTTGAGCTTTTCAATGTGTATAGATAATCATAAATTCAATGAAATTTATCTGTTCATGAGGATTAAGGTCAATTCTTTAGTGTGGAAGTGTATTAGGTATGAACTAAGGTTCTACAAAATCCCTAGCACAAAGTTAAGTTGAAAGTGTCCTTACCGATTGGGTTTTAGTCTAAGTTTAAACTAGGGTCAACTTCAAATGAGCACCCCTTAGAATATAAAGTTTATAAAACCCAATACCCACTAAATTAAAGACTTTCTTTCCAAAACCATCGACCGTTTGTTAATCCGCTTTTGGAGTAAAACATTATGGTCATCTTATTGAAGACTATCTGTACTGAAAAGCTGAGGCTTCCATAGTGGGATTAGGCCACAATAGTGGGGCCATTATAGTGGAATTTGGGCAGTTTATATGCCTATTTTTTTCTGAGTTTCAGGTTCTAAACTAAAAAACCTTGTTCTACAACCCTAGAGAGGTGATTTTCCAATGTCTAGGGTGACAATTCTTTGTTGAGGTAAGATTTTTACTCCCTGTTAACACCAATTAGTCCGTTCTTCCTCTAGAATCATTAGAATGGGGAATTATGGTGAAATTCTGGGTATTAGAACTGCAGGTTCATGAAATTATGGAAAAAACAAATGGATGTATGTAATATCACCTAAAATTGCTTCTAGATTGTAAGCTAACCATTCTTAGCGCAACTTTGTTATTCTAAGACATAAATTTTGATGGTTGGTGATCTTGAATTCAATAAATATGAGATATTTAGCATAAAAACTCCACTAATGGAGATGGATTGAGTATAATAGAACTAGTTAATAGTTAATTAACCCTTGGATAATGTTATAGACTGTGAATAAGGGTAGAATTAGTTGGTTTGAATTCCTAAAAGTATTTTCTTAAAGAGTAGTTGATTAATTACTCTTATAATTGCTTGTTTATTAGATGATTGAGTATTTGGAAATATGAAGGCAAAGAAAGAGTATCCGTGGAATCTTCGTCAAGATTGCTAGAATCGGGATAAAAAGTGAAGATTCATGCATTCTGTAGCAATAATATGGCACCCGAATAGGCTAGGTTTAATTGAGTAGTAGATTATAGTTGAAAAGGATGAATATGATATAGTTTGAAGAGAGATTTCATGTGTAGTTTTGTGGGCATGGTGTTTTGCTGGATAAAACACAGAATTTATTGTGAATATAAATTAGTCCTGTGTGTGTAGACTGAATTGTCCAACTTTAGTAGTGATTACTGGGTTTTTATATGCCTTTATGTTAATTGTATGATGTTATTGATACTATTACTGACATAAGTATTCATGGTTGTATATACGTGGACACTGTCCAATTGTGGAATAATATTAAGATGGAAGTAGTGGAGTAAAGTAGGTTCTTATTAAGTATGTACGATTTTATTCAAGAAATAGGTATGGAAGGTTGAGGAGTTAATGATATTATTGTCTGAAAGGGATGGTAATCTAATGAAAGAATATATATATATATATATGTGTGTGTGTGTGTGTGTGTGTGTGTGTGTGTGTGTGTGTGTGTGTGTGTGTGCGAGCGCGCGCGCATACTCCCCTAATTGGAGTTCAGATCCAATTGATTAAATGTGCGCTCTTAACTGCTTGACTGTTCTTTGACTTCTAGACATAATTGTGGTTGATGAAGTGTTGGTTGATTTTACTTGAATAATAAGCTATTGAGGATTAATTAACGATTGGTCCTCGGGCGTAATTGTGCTTGTTGAGTTATTGTTGAAAATGCTTAAAATAATAAATTATTGAATTGCCCTTGGGACATGCTTGCAATTAATAAATTGATAACTAATAATTATTATGTGAGAGTTGTAATAATGAACTTGCTTGGTAAAATATTTATGTGCTTGTTCATTGTTTGATATTGTGAGTGATCGATGTTGCATGCATGATCCGTTATTGAATTGGTGAACTATGGTGGTATAAGTGTGGGGATGTTGCAATAAGGATGGCAAGACACATATTTGTCTATTGTGATTTGGTATATCGACAGAGCTCGTCCCCTGTAGATCATGGCTAGGGAGAAACCATAACACCCATAGCATGTGCGTACACCATGATTTTGAGAGTTCGATAATTCCTTGAGTGGACTCGGTTATTTGACATTATTTTGGATCCTTGTGTGGTTTGATTATTTGGCATCATCTTTGGATCCTTGAGTGGACCGAGTTATTTGACTTTATCTTTGGATCCTTGTGTAGTCCGATTATTTATCATTATCGTTGGATCCTTATCTGGTCCGATTATTTGCCATTATCTTTGGATCCTTGCGTGGTTCAATTATTTAACATCATCTTCAGATCCTTGAGAGGACCGGATTGTTTGACATTATTTTGGATCATTGTGGTCAGGTTATTTGCCATTATATTTGGATCCTTGTGTGGTCCTAGTCCGGTTATTTGACATTATCTTTAGATCTTTGTGTGGTCCAGTTATTTGACATAATATTTGGATACTTATGTGGTCCAATTATTTGATATCATATTTGGATCCTTGTGTGTTCTGATAATTTGACATTACATTAGTATTTTGAGATCCTTGTGCAGTCCAGTGATTAGATTTTATATGAATCCTTGTGGAATGTTGAAAAGGTAATGAAGTCATGATGAACAAAATAGTAAGTTGCATCGAGAATAACCACCCCTGTTAATTTACTAATTGAGCATCAATAGCCTAATTGAAGTTGTTGATACCTAAGTGTTTTCATTGACAAGTAATTGTCTTGATGTGATAACATAATCATGAAAATGTCGCAAGCTAAAATAGCTATACATACCTTGACTGTTATAAGGGAATCGAATTGGTTGATTAAATTATGATAAAGATTTACAATTTGGCTACATTCGGTATTATGTGATATATCTTGAATGGTTTGGCTGGATGATGTGAGTTATTAAAGGTGAAGGTTAGGGAGTCCTTGGTTGGTAATCAAAACTAGAGTTAATCTTATGGTTGAAAAAATGTGCGCCCATATATTGACTTAGATCAAAAACCTACAAATTGGTGCATGTGTATAGAATATGATAGTTAATTACATTAATTAATCCTGTAGCATGAACTTAGTGGTTGATAACAAGGTATAAATGAGAACTAAGTGGATTATTGGTGGTCATCTGAATGATGTAAGTCACCTGGTATATACATATATACTGAGAATGATGACAATGTTGTAAAAAAGTGGTAATTGGAATATGAAATGAAGAAATTAAATTGGTAAATTATATGTTCATGATTGATTATGAATTTTTATATTATGTTTATGTGATTTAATGTTGGTCGGCTAATGATGCCTACTAGTATATGTGGTTGTACTGATCTACTCATGCTATACCCTTTCGGGGTATAGTTTGGTTATGGGATCAGTTGATGTTTCTTACATGATGCTAATAGAGATCTCCAACAACTTTTTTCTTTTTATTTCCATGGTGGAAGCTAGATCTTGTGTTATTCTTTCCATTATTTTGAAAGCTCTTGTACATGTCTATACTAGATCCTTGGAGAAAATGTTTCTTTTGTTGTATTTTAAAAGAGATTGTAATAAGTTTTGCATGATTTAGAATAGATAAATGAAATTGTTCTTCCATATGTTTTCTGAGTGGGTAGAAAAGGTTCTCCTATCTAGGTAGATTAGAGTAGGTGCCCGCACGATCCGATTAGTTGGACAGTGACAGTTCATCATGGATTGTCATGAGAGATTGCATAAGATGGTTATAGTAGAGCAGTACAGGGTGGAGTTCATGACTTTCCAACTGCAAAGGGATGCCAATTAGTGGTAGAGAGCATATGTTGAATATAAATCTTCTTTGTTGCCTCCTTTGACTTGGACCCAGTTTCATACCGAATTTCTGGAGAAGTATCTGCCATGAACTTTATATGATAGGAAGAGAGATAATTTCCTCACCCTTGAATAGGGTAACATGTCTATTGTGGCCTATGATCCCAAGTATCATGGCCTAGCTAGGTTTGCTACTCAGATGCTAGATATAAAGGAAGAGCGGATCCACCGCTTTGTGAAAGGTTTGAACACTAACCTTCAGATTTTAGCACTTCAGATGACTTCCTCAGGTAATACTTTCAAGAAATAGTAGGCTTTGTGAAAAAGGTGGAGGGGGTTAGACAGGAAGGGTACGTAAAGGTGGCTGGGAAAAAGGACCAATATACTGGCAACTTTAGTGATTCATACTCTAGAGGCCATAATTCCAAGCTTACCCTTCCCATCTTATCTAGTCAGCCTTGCCAGTTTTGATAGAAGGTTTGTCAGAGACCATTTAGCATTCTTCAAGTGCGGGTAGTCAGAGGGCTTCTTACTTTTCTGCTCATCTGCCTTTCTTAGATATCGCATGACATGCTTGTTGTAGAATTCCACACTTAAAAAATAATTGTCCTAGTGTTAGACCGTCAGGCTTATAGAGTTAGCAGCAATAGCCTAGAGCCTTAGTTTCTGCTGGTAGAGGGGTCATAGGAAATATTAGGGATCATCCATAGGATAGGCGCGGTGGTTATTAGGTAGATCGTGGTGGTAATCAAAAAAGTGGAAAGACTTGTAGAGGTGTGCACAGCCAGCTAAGAGAGGCACTCAAATTGATGATAGGGTGCATTATTATGCATTTCCAAGCAAATCTGAGGTTAAGGCATCGGATGCAGCTATCACAGGTACCATTCTTGTCTGTGACCAAATGGCTTCGGTTTTATTTGATCCAGGTTCTACCTTTTCCTATATATCTATTAGATTTGCTTTGGGATTGAATATGGTCTTTGACATTCTTGATGCACTTGTTCATGTGTCTACTTTGGTTGGGGATTCATTTATAATAACCAAGGTTTATCGTGCTTGTATAGAAGTGCTAATGGGTTTCACACTTAGGTTGACCTGGTGCTATTGGATATGCTAGACTTGGATATTACTATTGGTATGACCTAGTTGTCTCCTCATCAGGCCATTTTTGATTGCAATGTCAAGACGGTAACTTTAGCTATGCCAGGGATGGATAGCCTAGAGTAGAAGGGTGATTATAGACCTACTCCCGTAAAACTCATTTAGTTTATTCATGCCAAGAATTTAGTAGGAAAGGGTTATTCAGATTTCTTAGCTATCTTTAGGACACTAGTGTTGAAGTCCTATCTCTTGATCCAGTTCCTGTAGTGAGTTTGGGAAAGTGTTCCCTACTAATTTATCTAGTATGCCTCGTGATTGAGATATTAATCTATGTATCTCTTGAGTCTGTTCCTCTATATAGGATGGCTCCGGTCGAGTTAAGAGAGCGTAAGACTCAATTGCATGAGTTGCTTGATAAATATTTTATTCATCCTAGTACTTCATTGTGGGGTGCTCCAATTTTATTTGTTAAGGAAAAAGATAATAGTCTTCGAATGTGCATAGATTATCAGCAACTGAATAAGGTTACCATCCATAATAAGTATCCATTGCCAAGATAGATGACTTGTTTGATCAGTTGTAGGGTGCTTCGATATTCACTATGATAGATCTAAGGTTGGGGTATCATCAGTTAAAAATCCAGCATGAATATATTCCAAGACAGCCTTTCAGACTTATGACGTGTATTATGAGTTTTTGGTGATGTCATTTGGGTTAACTTATACACTGGTAGCCTTTATGAGTAGTGTTTTTAAGTCATTCATGGATTCCTTTATTATAGGTTTACTGATGATATTTTGGTGTACTCTAAGAGTAAGGAAGAGCATGCAGGGCATTTGCATATTTTTTTGGATGTGTTGAAGGAGCAAAAAATTTATACAAAATTCTCCAAGTGTGAATTTTGGATGTCTTTTGTGTCATTCTTGGGGCATGTTGTTTTTGAGAAAGGGGTAATGGTAGATCCTTAAAATATTGAGGAGGTTAATAATTGGGCTAGGCCCTCTATAGTGACTGAATTTTGTAGCTTACTGAATTTTGTAGCTTTGTTGGTTTGTCTAGCTACTACCGCAAGTTTGTAATGCTTTGTTTCGATTGCTACTCACCTGAAAAGATTGACTCAGAATGAGCTACCTTTTGTTTGGTCTGATAAGTGTAAAGAGATCTTCCAAAAGCTCAAGTCTCTTTTAACCATGGCTACTATTCTTGCCTTGCCTGTTGAAGGTAAAGATTTTATAGTATTTTGTGATGCTTCACGTTCTAGTTTGGGTGCTGTGTTGATGCAGTATAAAAATATGATTACCTATGTATCAAGAAAATTGAAAGTTCATAAGAGGGACTATCCGACTCATGACTTGGAGCTAGCAGTTATGGTCTTTGCACTTAAAATATGGAGGCACTACTTATATAGGGTTAAGTGTGATGTATTCACGGATCATTGCAGCTTGCAACATATGTTCACTCAAAAAGACTTGAATCTGAGACAACAATGATTGATGGAGTAATTAAAAGATTATGATATTACCATCCAGTACCATCTGGGAAAGACCAATGTGGTGGCAAATGCATTGAGTAGGAAATTTGTAAGAATGGGAAACGTCCTTTAGCTAGATAGTTTTAGACTTTAGCAAAGTAGTTTATGTAGTTTGGGGTGTCAGAAAGAAGAGGAGTGTTGGCTAGTGTTGAAGCAAGGTCAACATCCCTTGATCAAATCAATGCCAAATAGTTCAAAGATGTGAAGCTGAATAAGCTTCTGAATAAGGTGGTACATGGTGAGGCCTAAATGAAGAAAGATATAGTAGATTATGTGGAAAAGTGTCAGAATTATCAGTAGATCAAGTATAAACATCAGAAGCCTGTAGGTCTACTTCAGAGAATGCCCATTCCAGAGTGCAAATAGGAGAGGATTGCCATGTACTTTATGGTAGGTCTTTCTAAGACCTTGGGGCTGTATGACTCTATCTGGGTTCTCATTGATAGGTTAACCAAGTCCACACATATTATTCAAGTCAAAATGGCGTATAATGTAGAGAAGCTAGCCAAGATATATGTTAAGGATGTCTTGTGGCTTCATGGAGACCCAGTCTCTATTATAACTGATAGAGGTACGCAGTTTACCTCAAAATTTGGCACAAGCTGCATGAGAAGTTGGGCACTAAGTTAGATCTCAGTACTGCCTTTCATCCTTAGACTGATGGGTAGTTTGAGAGGATGATTTAGGTTTTGGAAGACATGCTTCGGGCATGTGTGGCTGACTTTGGGGTTCATTAGGATTAGTTCCTGCCATTGTGTTAATTTTGTACAATAATAGTTATCACTCCAGTATCGACATAGCCCTATTTGAGGCCCTATATAGAAGGAGATGTAGATCTCCCATAGCTGGTTTGAGGTGAGTGATGTGGATTCTTTAGGCATCAATTTGTTAAGGGAGTCATAATATAAGTTGAGGTTCATTCGGGGGAAGTTAGTAGCAGCTCAAAGTCGATAAAAAGAATATGTGAATCAGAAAGTAAGAGATATGTTTTTCAAGAAAGGTGAATATGTATTACTTAAGGTTTCACCTATGAAGGGAGTGATGCAGTATGGTAAGTGGGGAAAGCTTAGCCCCTGGTACATCGGTCCATTTGAGGTTTTTGAGAAGGTGAGTCCGATAGCATATATACTTGTATTACCTTCGAGTTTATAGGGAGTCCATCTGGTATTCAATTTTTCTATGCTCAAGAAGTACCATGGAGATAGTAACTATATTATTCATTGTGACTCAGTGTTATTAGATAAGAATCTCTCCTATGAGGAGGAACCAGTTGCTATACTTGATTGGATGTCCGAAAGTTGAGAACTAAGGAGATCAATTATGTGAAAGTCCAGTGAAAAAACTGTCCTATTGAGAAGGCCACTTGGGAGACTGAAGCATATACGCGTAGTAAGTACCCACACTTGTTTGATGATTCAGGTATATTTCTTTCTAGATTTCCTTTTTTCCTTATTGTTGCCATTCAGGGACGAACAATAGGTAAATTGGTATCTAATGTAATAATCTTTTCCGTCGTTATGGTATTGTCTAGCATGTGAAAATTCGAGTTAATTTTTCTTAGACAAAGAATTGTGAATTTCCAGTTAGACTAGTTTCGGATGAATTTCTGTGTTGTTTGGTCGAGGTGATTCTAGTGATTACTGGCATAGTGTCTCATGGATTGAATATTTTATTATGATAGCCAATGGGTTAAGGAATCCATAGAAACTTTTAGAATCGGGTTAATAGAACTCTAGTTATAGTGTTTGACATAAAGAGATTAAGTTGTAATGTCAAAATCTGGGGAATTTGTTGTTAAATAGACCAGACCTAGAAACTTCCCCAAATTTATGCCTTAATGCCACTATAGTGGTATTGAGGGCCGCTGCAGCGGTCCCGCTATAGCGAGATATATGCCATTGTAGCAATAGCCTGATTTAAGTCCAGCCGCTATAACGGGCGGAATCCCTCCACAACGCTACCGCTGCAGTGGGAAGCGAACCGCTATGGCGGGATCGACGTAGTGTAATGTCAATTTTTCTAAGTTTAAAAATATTTTCTTTCCAAATATTCCAAGAGTCGACTTAGGGAAAAAGGAGTAAATTTTTGCAGTTCCAAATTGAATTCTACTATTAAGGTAAGTTATTACATCAGTCTAACGTGATTTTACTCCTTTAATCCTTAGAATCACTAGATTATGTTCATGGTAGAGATAGTGAAATTGATCTAGGTTGAATTATCTGGTGCAAAATGGAATGAATGAGTTTAAATTCCTTGTATTTGACTTGGAATTGCTAAGTTATATCTGCTAGACTAGAATCAGACCTATCAATCTCAATTTATGGGGAATTTCAGTGGAATGAAGGGTAGAAAACTCTAGAGTGGTAAAATTATCCATGAACATGGGTTAAAATAATGAATTTAGGTTTATAATGCCTAGGATTGATGATTAAATGGTTGAATTATGCTTTATTTGTTGTTTTAGGCTGAGATCAAGCTGAGGCTGCAAGAAAGGGAAAAACATTAGTGAATTAAGGCATTGTGAGGCTTGATTCGTGTTACTTTATGATTGAATTAGAGTTTAGACTCTGTTAGATTGTATATGTGCTCATTAACTGAATTGTAACACCCCGTAATCTCCCAACCCTACGTGATGACGTTGAACGATGGTTACTTAGGTGTCGAGATGCCATGAGTATGTATTTGGTAATGTTAATGATGAGAAAATTGAAATTTGGCTTCATACATGTGATTAACCCTTCATAGGAGGTGTTTTGTGATCTTCGTGGAGCACTAGTGGGGTTCAAAATGAGGCTAAGAGGACCTCTAAACAAAGTATATTAAAGCTAAGAAGTAAGTTAAAGAATAGGACTTGAAGTATCTAACCAAACCCGCGAAGAAAAGTCGAAAAATGAAATTTTTGAAAATTTTAAGTGTGGGGCGC
The DNA here is from genome assembly GCA_031232105.1 of Capsicum rhomboideum. NCBI lineage: Eukaryota > Viridiplantae > Streptophyta > Magnoliopsida > Solanales > Solanaceae > Capsicum > Capsicum rhomboideum. The sequence continues at coordinate 119,312,413 of CP124711.1, forward strand.
GCTGGGGGGAGTGCCACACCGCTCTGGGCTAAAATTTTTAGTCCATAGGCATCAAGTTGGCTCTCCCAAGGGCGTGCCACGCTGGTTTTTCCACTTTTTCGAAAGTTGAAAATTTTCTAAGTCCCAAGGGTATCCGGGGTCGTATTGAGCCGATTTTTGCCACGTTTCTTCTACAACCATGATTATATACATGAAATGAGTAAATTATTATATTGGTATGATAAAATTACTCGAGAACGAATTTGGCATCAAAATGACGATTTTACCCTTGTAGCCAAAATGGGTCATACATGGCTAGAATTGCTTGATTTTGGAATTGAGGCTACGAGTATGAATCCCGTGAGTGGTAATATTGTATTAACGGGTATAAAATGAATTAAACATGAGGAATTATGGATTTTAGTGGGTTAAGTGAATTGGGCTCAAAATAGGGCCCAAAATGAGAAGAAAACATGGGTCAAGAATGGGTCAAATGACCCATTCTTCCATTGACTAATGCAACACATTGCATTAAATGCCAAGAGTGGATAAGAATGAAAATTAAGGGCTATATAAATGGGCAAAAGGCTGATTTTATTCAAGAGAAATACACATGTTTTTTCTATCTTTTTCTAGAGAATTCTCAAGAAAGCTTCTTTGGCTCTCAAAACCCTAAGGCACTTTTGGAGCAAGATCATCATCTTCCAAGATTGGGTAAGTGATTATTGTTATGGATTAATATATTATATGCATGGGATAGTATATAAATCATGTTGGTTGTGCTTGGAAATGTTAGACATGGTACTTTGTGTTTTTTGTATAAGATTTGTGATCCATGAGGTTCAAGCTTGAATTATGACTTGTGCCTTTGATGAAAGAGCATGGTATGGATAAAATATGAACATGTATGGTGTTATTTTGTTATTAAACTAGTTATTTTTTCTATAAGTGTAAATTGTGGGATTTTGGCCGATATGTGCTATGAAGTGTATTAAGGTGAATTGATGGACTATTTGTGATATGGTGTGGATAGGAAAGTGTAAAGGAGAAGTGTTGTGGGGGAAATGTATTGATTATCATGTATTGGTCAATGTTGGAAATATTGGGGGATTTTTGGAATAATAATTTTATCAATGGTGTTGTCAAGGGGAAATGCATGTTTAAAGGCAAACATGTAACTCATTGACGTTATATGCATTTGTAAGGTAGTTGGTGGTTAATGTGAATTTCGTTATGTATTTGTGTTGTAGAGTGACACATAAATAAGGAGCGGGACTATTGTATACGCATCTAAGATTGTATATTTGTATTGAGAATACAAGGTATGTAAGGTTACTCTGTCTGTGTCTTTCTGCGGCAAATAGTATTCACTTTGACATTACGCTTGTTCCATCCCGAAATGTGTTAAGGTATCCTATATGCGATTATCAATGGTCATTATCATATATTTTCTACTCATAGATCAATTGTGAATCTCGTGTCTCATATTCATGGGTATTGCTCCAAAAGCTCAATAAGGTTGTTTTCCAAAGTTCCAAAAGTGATTGTGCTCATGTATCTTGTTCGTGGATGATTGTCCAATGGTTCCAATGGTGTTATGTTTCCAATAAGTCTATGTTTCCAATAATGTTATTCACATGTCTTCTATTTTGGTGATGGTTCCAAAGCTTCCAAAAATGCTATGTCAAATGAATGTATCAATCTCTCACAAGTGAATGTACCAATCTCTCACAACAATCTCTCAAAAGTAAAGAAGTGAAGTAATGCATATGTGGTTAATGATCAAGTATGGGTGGCAGCTTTGGGGGCATAAGCCTAGCTCAAGTCGATCCCAGGATCAGGGGCAGTCCTAGAGGCATAAGCCTAGCTCAGACCGAACCTGACAGGGGGCAGCTCTGGAGGTATAAACCTATCTCGAGCCGAACCTGATATGTTATATGGGTGGCAGCTCTAGAGGTAAAAACCTAGCTCGAGTCGATCCCAATATATTTATTCTTAGGGTGGCAGCTCTAGAGGCATAAGCCTAGCTCGAGCCGATCCCAACATAACGATATGTTATGTAAACCCACTGATCAGTCGGGGCTCGGGTATCACAGGTCACAGGCAAAGCTGAATAATCATAGAAGCAAAGAAAGTAATGAAAACAATATACATGGTTCCCAAAGTTCAGTATAGTGACTTATCCATATTGGTTATGCATTTGAATTTGAGTTCATTGACATGTTTACATATCATACAGTTACATTCGAGCCTTACATGCTCAGTACATTCTTCGTATACATTCTTCGTACTGACCCCTCTTGGGGAACTTACTTTAAATGTTGCAGGTGCAGGCACTAGTAGACCTCCGCAATAGGTTGACAGTAATTGCAGATTTTTGGTGAGCCCCAGTTGGTTCGGGACTTCCCAAGTCACAGTTGTACATTTGTTTTGATGTTGTAAATGTTGTATAAAGCGAGGACTTGTCCCGAATTTAAGCTGGTCTTGTATATGCATCTGTTAGAGACTTTGGTAGACGTATGTGGGTATATGGATGCAAGAGATGTATGTTCACTCGACTTGATGGCCCTAATGGCCAAGTTTCACATATTGTACATATTTTCCATGACTTCCGCCATAAGCATTTTATATGTTATCAGTTACATGAGATAGTAATGGGATCATTACTACTTAAGTGGCTCAGTTGATATTAAAAGGCCTATTGTTGTTAGTTGGTTTGAATACATGATTTAATTGACATGCTTGCTACTTGTTTGCATATATTTGGTTAAGTGTTCATATCGTTAAGTTGAGTCGACCTATGACACCTACCAATACATAGTGGTTTGTACTGATACTATCCTGTACTCTTCTTTTGTTGAGTACAGAACATATTTCAGCGGCGTCTACGAGACCTCATTTGTAGGTGACAACACGTTCCTGATCCAAGGGTGAACATTTAGTATCCGAGCTGCCATGGATCATTCAGACTTGGTCTTGTCCCTATTTTTGGGCATTGACTCTTTTTTTTATTATAGTTGGTTTTTAGGGTTTTACCCATAGACTTATTAAATTAGAATTCTAGTATGATGACTTTCAATTTTGGAGAATGTTTAGACGATGTATTTTCCGCACTAGTATTGAATGTTAAAGTATTAACTTTTATTAATGAATTGTGGTTTGTTTTTAAAATTGGATAAGTGAATTATTTTGATTTTAAAGTAAATTCTATAGAGTGGCCGTCCGTCCGGCTATGCTGTATGGCGCAGAGTGTTGGCCAGTTAAAAACTCCCACATCCAAAAGTTGAAGGTAGTGGAGATGAGGATGTTGCGATGGATGTGTGGACTGACCAGGAGGGATAGGGTGAGAAACGAGAGTATTCGAGAGAAGTTGGGAGTGGCTTCGGTGGACGACAAGATGCGGGAAGTGAGGCTAAGATGGTTCGGACATGTATTGAGGAGGTGCACGGATGCTCCAGTACGGAGGTGTGAGAGGCTGGCTGTGGATGGTTTTAGGCGGGGTAGAGGTAGGCCGAAGAAATATTAGAGGGAGGTGATTAGGCATGACATGGAGCAGTTAGAGCTTACAGAGGACATGACCCTCGATAGGAAGGTGTGGAGGGTGCGGATTAGGGTAGAGGGTTAGGGAGTAGGAAGACGTACGTATTAGTAGGAAGGAGTGTTTGAAGGAGTGTTTGTTTGTATCTGTACCTGTTGTTTTTAGCAGATTCTGGTTCACGTGGCTTTGGTGATAATTGTGTTTTTTAGCAGATTCTTGCTTCTTAGCGCTGTGTTATCTATTTTGTTGTTTGTTTTTTTGTTTTTGTTTTTGTAGGCTATTGTTTTCGGTTCTGAGCCGGGGGTCTATCGGAAACAGCCTCTCTACTTCACCTGAGGTAGTGGTATGGACTGCGTACACTTTACCCTCCCCAGACCCCACCTGGTGGGAATACACTGGGTATGTTGTTGTTGTTGTTGTTAGAAGGGTCTCTCACTGAAGAGTTAGTGCGGATGCCACTCATGACGGATTGGGGGCGCTGATTGAAGAAAGATGAGTTACAAGAGTAATTAGGTAGTTAGTAGGTATAAGTTTGGGAAATTCTTGTATTGCTAATGAATTGATTTGAAATAATCTACTCCTTGCACTTTCTCTCTAATGTCGACTTACAACTCCAATGTTGCAACTCTGTTCAGAAGTCGTATTCTTAGGATGCAAATTCAGTGCTTTTTTTCAAGTAAGTATTATTGATATTAGAGTCATTCAATTCTGGGATAAACAATGACTACCATGCAAGATGATATCTGCTATGAAGATCTCAGACGAGGTTTTGACGACATCAAGAAATCAATGACTAGTCTAGCATAAAAGCATAATCAACTCATTGATGAGATAAAGCAAATGTTAATTTCCTCATGTCTACAACATAAATTACTGACCACCGGTGGAATTAAACACTCCTAATATGTTTATGCAATTCCAAAAATTAGACGTGAAAATACTTATGATGATTGCGGAAGTCGTGTTCCAGAAAAGATGATTGCACTTGGTGGTCAACCTTCTACGACTAGAGAAAATGGGAAAATTGTAGATAGTTTTTACAATATGAATATATAAGGTTTGAAAGTAATGAGATACTTCAGATAGATAGTGGAGACAAGAAGATTTTTGAAAATGATCATAAAGGTAAATAAGAATAATGTGGATCTTGATTCTGTTAATTTTGGTAAAAAAATGGAAGGAGAAGACCGAGAAGCTAGAGACATTTGTTGGTGTATTGAATCACAATAAGGAAGATCCCGGTCTTCTTAGTCCTTATTCTCTTTCTGAGAATGCACTCATGAATATCAATCCCAAATTGACAAGTATTTGTTTGATGAAATGACCAAGTCGAATTTGTTTGATTGTTATGAAAACAACTTAATTACTAAAGGAAATGTGCCTGACATGGTCCAAGATATTGAGAATGACATTGATGGTATTTCTCAAATACATATTTTATATTTTAAAACAAGAAATAAATTGAATAGAATTAACAAGTGTAAGCTGTTTGATTCTTCTAATTGGGGACGAACTAGTCATGATTATGCAATGTTACTGGATAACTCACTGGTGGATAGTAATTCTTTACTCATTAAATAATTGAGAAAAATTTGATTGTTGCATCTTTAAATTCTATGTTCGCAATTTCCATTTAACCCAGGTGGAATCAAATTAAAAGAGGGAACATCTGGGGTGATAATAGACGTTCGAAGTATGAAGAAGTTAAAATTGCTCTCAACATGTTTGATCAAAGGCCTTTGAGAGTGAAGTGTTTCCTAACAATTGAAGATTCCCCTTTCATGGACTTGTTATTCCAGTATGGTCAATTTTTATTTCTCCCTTATTCATATCCTAGAGTTTTTGGGAATTTTACTGGCCTTAATATACCAAGAACAATATATAGAGTTGTAGGGTTTGTAAAGGATGACCAATATGCAGAGACTATGAAAAGAAATGAGTTGTTATATAGATCAAATGAGACTCGTCTATTTTTTGTTAATATCAATATGGAGTTCAATAATTTTTATGTTACATACGGTGCAGAGACACATTAAAGAGTACTGGATTTGGAGATCCTATCAATAAAAGCCCAATATTTTATAGATGAAGTAGACTTTACAGGTGAATACTCTGCCTCCATTCAAAATCATGTTATTTGAAATACAGAGAATGTAGCTAGTTATGATTCAGGAGCTTTTCATGTTTCTAATTATGATAAATTTAGATTTGTAAAAGACCTCCATATTTTCAAGACATACATATATTCATTACCAAATACAATTTTGGGGGAAAGTGAAAATGAAGAGGGTTCAACAGGAGGGAGAGCTTTTCATGTGGGCAACTCTATACTATTTGGTTCTATTTGCATATCACTTTATGCAACAGTGAACTTTGACACAATGCAAAAATGTCCATATATTCAATATGCAGAACTATACTTGGTTCTAAATCAAGTTCCTATATTGAGCCTTCTGTTCTAGAGAATGAGATGTTGATATTAGCTAAAGAAAATATAAGGGGTTAAGATTTTCTTTAGGTGCATTTATTATATATGAATCTTTTCAAGAAACTAAGGTCTCTATTGATTAGTGACCTTTCCTGATTTTCATTCGATCCGGGGTGGAGTATTCCATATTTGATAGTTGATGAAAAAATTGATAATGCTCCAATCATTCCAGATTTGTCAGTTTTTCCCTCCTCACATGTCTACATTGTTTTGGAAGCTGGAACAATGCTAGAAGCACATGACAATTCTCATAGTTTTACCAAATGGTTCAATTGCCTATTGGAAGATAGTACAGGAGTGAAATTCATATGTTTCAGCAACAACTTCTTGACTTTGTCCTTGAGCACAAGGAATTTTAACGGGGGTATTTGTTATATGCTAAGTTAACAAGGGAGGGGTAGACGTGTCATTTATGTAAATCAGGAGGGCATATTAGTCATTGATAGGATAAAGAGTAGTTACAAGAGTAGTTTGTAGGTATTATAAGTTTGGGGGATTCTTGTTTGCTAATGAATTGGTGTGAAATAATATACTCCTTGCTCTTTCTTTCTAATGTCAACTTAAAACTTCATTGTTGTAATTTTGTTTAGAAGTCGTTCTTCTTCTCAGCTTCTTAGGACGGCAAATTCAGTGCTCTTCATTGAGTTGGTAACATCGTTAGTAAGAACTAAGATGGGTATTTTGAGCTAGTTGTCTAACGACTAGAATGTTTTCAAACCAAAACCATAACGGATAATAAAATTAACCTATTTTAAATGGTTTAAGGTACTTTAGTTCTTTCCCCTTGTTTAAAAAACCCAAAGAATTTTCATCAACAGAAAACTAAAAGCTTTTTCTAGTGTTCTTTTTCATTATCCCTATTATTTATAAGGATTAAGACTATATAAAGTATAGTAAATCACACAATTCATATAAGTTGTCACAATTATTTTCGCTTGAGATGTAATTATCGGCGGATATCAAAGAAACTAATGGTTCGTTTGGCCATGTGATATGAAATCATGATATAAAATCATTTGATATTAAGTTGAAGTTTTCTTTGGATATGCAATTTGAAATTTTTAAGTTGTATTTTTCCTCATAAACATGAAAATCCCACAAGTTGTGAAAACTATTAAATTTTTCCAATTTTTGTAAAATGTAATCAAATGAGCAATCCATTGTTCATGAATAGAATATTGTAATATCTTAAGACACCGCATTGATAAATCAAAAATTTTCATGTTCCGTTTATAATAAATGTTTGTGATTGTAAAATTTCAAGTATACATAATTTATAAAGATCCACTAATCAACAATAGTAGTAACTAATTTATTTTTAATATAATCCATGGTACAGACAATCTCTTTAGGCCAAGCATGAGTCTTTGTTTTAGCGAAATTTAGAATGATAGTGTTTTTACAAAATATAAACTTATGGGTCAAATTTTAAATTTTAAAAAGTTGAAATCATGATTTGGAATCCCAAATCATCGTTTTTTCAAATCTTGAAATTTAAATCATGAGATGAAATCGCATGTCCAAATGTTGCATGTACAACTGCTAGCTAAAGAAAGGGAAAGGAATATTGGACTTTTAATCTCTGATGTGTCGACAAATTCTAATTTCATTTTCTCATTTTGTCCATCTTAACATTTGATTAAACATATCTAAGTTTCAATTAGTTGAAATGTGCATCTCTAATCATTCTTCTTCTAAATATTCACAAATTTAACGAAGTCTTAACTGTTAAATCATTTAAGTATTTATGTTTTATATATGTTACATTTTTAACGTTACACAATATTTTAGGGTAATATAGTTCTAAAATAATTTAAATATATTTTATGTTCCATGTAAAGGAATTAAAAAACACATTTTAGAAATAAAGTCAGAATTTAGCAATAATTGAGCGACTAAGAGTGTAACTATTCCAAAAAGAATCACGTTTTACTTGGTCCATTCTAATATTGATTAGGTCATATTAAGAAGAAGTTGTCATGCTCCAAAGTATAATAATTTAATTAGCACAATGGAAAATTGAAATACTTCCCACGTTTCAATTTGTTTATTTGATTTTGATTTGACATAGAGTTTAAGAAAGAAGAGAAAATTTTTAAATCTTGTGATCCTAAACTAAATATACGTAGAATATATCAAAATGTCTTTTAGTCTTGTGGTCTCATGTCACGGGAATAATTAGAATTAAAGAGTTGCTAAAAAAGAAAAAGTCATTATTTTTTAAATGGACTAAAAAGAAAGTAAGATGAACAAATTGAAAGGGAGGGAGTAATATATAAATATATATATATATATATATGATTTATGTATACTTTTTTTTTAATCAAAGGTATGACTTATGTATACAAAATGACATTTCTCCACTTTATTTTCATGTTGTGAGTTGTGACCCGGTAAGTTAGGAAGGAAAAACGTTGAATATTTTTGTAAAAAATATTATTTCATAATTTATTTAGCTAATAATTGAACACGGTATCTTAAATATCCTTCCAATATTTAAGATGCATTCAAAAATAATATTTATTTTATACACATAATAGAGTATAATTTTTTGGTGAATAAGTGTTCAACTGGCCCTGCTTCTAATCTAGTCCTAGATCATAATTTGTAAGCTAAGTTTGATATATATTTATTAAAGTAATATAACGTGTCCCCATTATCCATGCTTAAAGTGGAAACGTCATTAGTAGATTTAAAAAATCTTGCTTGAGCAAAAAAATGAATAAAGTTATAACATACTATCTTACTTGGTCTGTTATTTATGCTCTGACTTTGATATTGCCCAAAGAAAATATTTAAAGTTATTATCGTACCTTAATCAGCAAATCCATTTCTTTATTAATCTTGGATCCTGATGTTGATACCTGCAAGAGCTTGGAAGATGTCACATTTCCTTCTTCACCCCCCCCCCCCCCCCCCAAATCTGCTCTAATTTATTTTTTAATCCGCTAGGCTGTTGCGTAAGACACATCTCCACATGATATTTTTGATTAGCTAGATAGTGTATGTAATAATAATAATTATGCTTGAGTCTCAAGAAAGTTTAAATTGATTATATAAATTTACACTAGGCATATCACCATTTATGACATTAGCCAATTAAGCATTATCATCTACTTTCACTATTAATTTTATAGAAAAGTCGGAGTGGAGTGCTGACCAGTCAAAAACTTTCATGTTCAGAAGATGCAAGTTGTGAAATGAGAATGCTGAGATGGATGTGCAGGTTGATAGAAAATACGGAGGGACAACAACGAATATTGTAGCAGCGGAAATAGTTGATCTTGCTACCAAAGGAATCAGCCTAAATCTGCTTTGAATCTCTTGGAAACAAAACTTTGATTCACAAACTAAATGCCTTTCTTTTTGGTTATGTGTGATAGATATGAGGAAGAATAAGAGAACAAGCAAGTTCTTTTTGTTACGTAGTTTTTCATCTAGAAGACAACGTTGAATTTCTAATATATAAGAGAAAACTAAAACCAGTTATTGGAAAGAAACTGGTTCCTTAAAAATAATCGTGTCGTAACTTCTCTTAAGAGGTTACTTTAAATCTTATCTCTTATCTCTTTCTAATCGGGTCGGGTCATCCCACATGCAGCGACACATGACCCAGCCCAATATCGAACATCTCCCACTTCGCTCATGATGGGCTAGACCTAAGCTTGCACCATCCAAGTGACACATACAAAACATACAGGCAAATAGTCTGTGCGACCTGCGAGCATCAAGAGCTATACTCACTAAAGTTTTTACTAGAGCTCCATGTAGGAATCCAATCACATGCATAAAGAATTCACTATTAACATGAGGATCTTATTCCTCACAATACCCCAAACATCATTCACTACTTCAGTAGTTACTTATCTGATCCTCATCCTCTTAAAGATGTGAACTCTAGTTCATGTTTAAATTATATTCACAATTACACTCGACACCTATATGGCAAGTGTAATAGTCGGCTTATGTATACAAGTTAAATTATTCATTTTAATTGTCTTTCCTTTCTACTGGAATCTATCTGTTTCAAATCAACTACTTTCCTAGACATGCACTGCATTGCCGAATCATTTATGGCTATTAGTGACATGCTAAAGTAGAAACACCGGTTGAAATATCAAGAAACAGTCAAAGATCAAAAGGTATTTCAATGAAAAGTTAATATAACTTTTGGGTCTCAAACAATGAAGAAGCAGGAACCATTCTTCCATTAACCCATTAGTCACTAAGCACATGTGGTATGAAACACGTGCTACGGTATTCTCACCTTATATTGGCGCATGTATCTCGGTCTTTCAATTATTCAATACCGTACAGATTTTGGTCTAGACACTACCTTTAGATGTCTAACTCGAGTTTTTCTCTTCAATGATTCTCAAACTCATTTTCTTAGAGAGACTAACATGTAGCTTATAAAACAAGTCATAACATGGCGGTGAAACTCATCTCTTCATGTTCTCAACGTAAGAGGGGATTGCTCTTGTGAGAGAGTCAATCTCACTACTTGTTCGACACACTTTTTCAATAAAACACATTATCACATGCGTACAAGATATGAACATAAATTCAAGAGTCTTATATTAATGAGAATATTATAACAACTAAGTAATATTGCAATACAGAAATATTATCATATCCTATGCAAACTTAGAGTCATAACATGTTTCTCAAGTAGTCTCTTAATATCGCCTTCATAAAGGGATCAACTATCATTTATTGAATAGGAATGTATTACAAATTAATTTATTTCTCCATCTGCTATTATGTCTCTCACAAAGTTATACTTGATGTCAATGTGCTTGGTCTTGCTATGATACTTAGAATCCTTCGTGTATGCAATAGCCGCTTGAATGTCATAATATAAAATCATGGAACCTTGAGAATTATTTAAAATATTCAAATTCTCAAAGAATCTCTTCAACCAAACAACTTTTTGTACAGTAAATGCACAAGCCACGAATTCAGATTTCATGGCTGAAAGGTTGTGCAGTTTTGTTTCTTACTTTTCCATGAAATCTGAATTCGTGGCTGAAATCAGTTTACTTTTAGTGGGGAGTAGTACTTAGCACCGAGAGGACACGGCTTCATACAACCCAACTCCCAAACTACATGCCACAGTAGGTTTAAGGGGTCCTTGCTAGTTAAGAGTGTCTCCTTTTGCCCGAATGGGCTCATGAGTGTATTCACGCTAGTTATGATTCTTCCACTTGGCAAGGTAATAATAATGAGTGTTAAGCAAAGGAAGAATCCATTGAATGAAGGTATTCAATGAAAGATACTATATGAATGATAAGAATATGGTTGAATGATCGAAAATAATAATAGCAAAAGAAAGGTACATGGTTTCACATATAGAGTTTGCTCTTATGATTATTTCCACTGAAGTTCTTATGTATTGATGCAGTTTTCTTACGGCCTTACATACTCAGTAAATTCTTCGTACTGACCCCTCTTGGGGACTTACCTTACATGTTGAAGGTGCAGGTATTAGTAGACCTCCTCGGTAGACTGGGGATCATTGCCGAGTTTTGGTGAGCTCCACTTGGATTGGGGCTTTCCGAGTCAAAGTTGTACATTGGTTTTGATGTCATAGACGTTATGACTTGGTCATGTATGTATTTAGAGGCTTTGGTAGACATATGTGGGTACATGGATGTAAGATATGTACGTTCAGTACGACGTGATGGCCCCAACGGCCAAGTTTTATATATGCATATGTATGGAATTTTATATTTCATCAATTACATGAAACAGTATGTTATTCATTCGAGGTTATGCAAACAAGTGTTCATGAGCAAAGATTGGTTCTCTCGGGTCATATCGGCTTCGGGTGCCAATCACGCCGCGTTGGGACTCGGGGTGTGACAACACCACTCCAACTTGGGTTATAGGTTGGATTCCATGTTGCTCACATGGTAAATGTACATTACAGTTACACAGTTTCAGATTCAGATATGTGCATAACCTTGTATTTATCATTCACCATATTATATAGCTACATGTTTATTACTTGGTCATTTCATTAATTTTACATTCCTTCAGTATCATGTTCAGTTCACCAAGTCGTATTCAGTATATTAGTTAATGCATCTATCACATGCTCAGTACATTCAAAGTACTGATCGTATACTTTTTTTTGCACTATATTGTTTTATAATATTAGTTTAGACACTCAGCATCCAGTTTGCGGTTAGCACGATCTCCTATTATCTCCGCATCAGGACTTCGAGGACAATACTTATGTTATTTTCTTTTTCAGTCATTTAGTTTCAAATAGTTGTAGTTAGCTAGGGGCTTGTCCCAGTAACTCATCTTACTAGAGGCTTTTATACAGACAGCTAGACTTTTTAGTTTTATGGTTTTGATCCAGATATTGTTATTAGTTTTGATTATTTTATATTATTCAAACTTCAAGATTTTGCATCAGTGATTGTTAGTTATTTTAGTATTCTTAGTGGCATGCCAGGCCAGGGGTTAGCTTGGGGTTACTTGTGACTCTAAGCATCGTGTTACGACTAGGGGGTCATCTCGGATAGTGACAAACTTTGTATCAGAGCATCAGGTTTAAATTATCCTAGGGTATCTGAATGCCGCGTTGAGCAGAGTCTTGTTCATGAGTGTGAAGCGCACCACACTTATGAGTGAGTGGCTATGAAATATTTTAGGAAAAGTTTTACTTATGTCATGTTTATGTCATGCGATAGAATGTGAACTCTATGTAACCTGTTTCTAACTCGTGCTCTATGCGTTTACAGAAAATGCCTCCCAAGAGAATTAACAGAAGGAGACACGAAAATGATAATGATAACAGAAATGGAAACCAATAAGCACTACCAGCTCCAGCAGACCCTCTGAATGAATAAGTCTCACATGCTGAATTCAGGGCTGCTTTCACGATGCTAGCTTAGGCCATGACCACCCATACTAATCAACAGGTTGTAGCACCGGTCAACCCAATAGCTAATACTACAGAAACTAGGGTATGAGATTACACTCAAATAAATCATCCCGATTTCTTTGGTTCTAAGGCTAAAGAGGATCCACAAGAATTTCTTGATGTTATTCAGAAGGTTACTAAGATTATGGGTGTCACTTTAGTTGAAAGTGCTGATTTGGCTGCTTATCAGTTGAAGGGAGTGGCTCACACTTGGTGTAAGCATTGGAAGGAGGATAGAAGTGCAGATATAGGTCCAGTAGAGTGGTATAAGTTTGTTACTAATTTTTATGGACAAGTTCTTTCCACTTGAATTGAGGGAAGCCAAGGTTCAAGAGTTTATCAATCTGAAGTAGGGCGACATGAGTGTGAAAGAGTATTCTCTTAAGTTTATTCAACTTGCAAAGTATGCTCCGACAATAGTTTCTGACTCAAGAGCCCGTATGAGTGAATTTATGTCAAGTGTTTCTGAGGATGTGGTCAAAGAGTGGTAGGACTGCAATTTTAATCAAGGAGATGGACATCTCTAGGTTGATGGTTCATGATCAATAGATTGAGAAAGAGAAGTTTAAGGAAAGGGAAAGGAAGAATATAAATAAGAGAGCTTGAACAGGAAACTTCGAATACTCAAAGTAGAAATTGGGCCATGGTATCGCTCTCAGTTTTAGCAGAGATATTTAGCCCCAGCACCATTGTCTGCTAGTGTTTTGTCTTCCAGGCCTAAGTAAGATCAGCAAGGTAGAGTGCCAAGCTCTAAGTCTCATCATAGTACTTCCAGCGGTCGTACTTTCCTGACTTGTAAAAAGCGTGGGAAAACCCATCTTTGAGAATGTTTGATAAGTAAATATGGGTGTTTTGGTTGTGGGAAGTCAGGTCACAAACATTGAGATTGTCTATCAGTCAAGAGAGGTGATATTGGGGGACGCATTTGGGCTACCTCTTCAGTAGCTCTAGCAGGTCTCCCGACTTAGTAGGGTACCTCATCTAGTGAAGCTAGCGGACAATGTCAGAACAGGTTTTATGCCCTTCAGACTTGACAGGATCAAGGAAGTTCTCTTGATGTAGTCATTGGTACATTACAGGTCCCTCAAATTCATGCATATGCATTATTAGATCCCAGAGCCACACTTTCTTTTGTAACTCCTTATATAGTGGTAAGTGTCAGTTCTAAAATCCTGTCAAAACCTTTCTCAGTCTCTACTCTAGTTAGTGATTCAGTCATATCTAGATGAGTATACAGAAATTTTCCAGTCATAGTTTATCAGAAAGTCACTTCAGTTGATCTTGTAGAGTTCGACATGACAGATTTTAATGTCATTCTCGGCATGGATTCGCTACATGCTTGTTATGCCTCAGTTGATTATAGAAATAGAGTAGTATGGTTTTAATTTCCAAATGAGCTAGTCATAGAGTGGAAGGGTAGTACCTTAGTGCCTATAGGTCGGTTTGTCTCTTACCTTAAGGCCAGAAAAATTATTTCCAAAAGGTGTATCTATTATCTTATTCGGGTTAGGGATTCAAAGTTTGATACTCCAACCCTTCAATCTATTCCAATGGTTAATGAATTCCCAAAAGTGTTCCCCGAGGATCTGCCTGGAGTTCCTCCCGAGAGGGAAATTGACTACGGAATAGATCTCCTTCCAGATACCCAGCCTAGCTCAATTCCACCCTACAGAATGGCTTCAGCCGATCTTAAGAAATTAAAGGAAAAATTGAAAGATCTTTTAGGAAAAGGTTTTATCAGGCACAACATCTCTCCATATGGTGCTCCAATTCTTTTCGTGCATAAGAAGAAACTTTCTCTCAAAATGTGCATCGATTATCGAAAGTTGAACAAAGTCACAATCAAGAATAAATATCCTATTCCCAGGATTGACGACTTGTTCGACCATCTATAGGGTGCCAATTTCTTTTCTAAGATAGACCTCAGATCTGGCTATCATCAGCTTAAAGTCAGAGAATGTGTTATTTCAAAAACAGCCTTCAGAACTCGGTATGATCATTTCAAATTTGTTGTTATGTCTTTTGGACTAATGGATGCTCTTACAGCTTTTATGGACTTGATGAAAAGGGTGTTCAAGCAGTACTTGGACTTATTCATCATTGTTTTTGTTGATGACATCCTTATTTATTCGCAGAGTGAGGATGAGCACGAAGAACATTTGAGGAATATTTTACAGACTCTCAAAGAACGCTAGTTATTTGCTAAGTTCAAAAAGTGTGAATTTTGGTTGAATCAGTAGCATTCCATGGTCATATCATTTTTGGTGAGGGCATTCAGATTGATCCTCAAATGATCGAAGCAGTTAGGAATTGGCCTAGACCTATTTCTCCATCAGATATTAGGAGTTTATTAGGTTTAGCTGATTACTAGAGATGGTTTGTGGAAGGATTTTCATCTATTGCTTCTCTTATGTCCAGATTGATTCAGAAAAAAATCAAATTTTAGTGGTCCGATTCTTACGAGAAGTGTTTTTAGGAGTTGAAAACTCGACTCACCACCACTCTAGTTATGACTCTACCAGAGGGTTCATATGGGTTTGCGGTATATTGTGATGCTTCCATAGTTAGTCTTGGTTGTGTGTTGATGCAGCATGGCAAGGTTATAGCATATACATCTAGACAGGTCAAGCCTCATGAGAAGAATTGCCCAACTCATGATCTCGAGTTGGCAGTAGTGGTTTTTTCCTTAAAGATTTTGAGGCATTATCTTTATGGATTTCATGTAGATGTGTTTGCGGATCATAAAAGCCTTCAGTATGTGTTCAGTTAGAAAGATCTAAATCTTCGTCATAAGAGATAGCTAGAGTTGTTGAAGGACTATGATATGAGTGTCTTGTACCATCTACATAAATCCAGTATTGTGGCTGATGTTCTTAGTATGTCGTCTAAGTGAAGTATTACTCATATAGCGGATGAGAAAAATGAGTTAGTTTAAGAGGTTCACAAGCTTGCTAGATTGGGATTCGGTTGGTTGATTCAGCCAAAGGTAGTATCTTGGTTTAGAATGGTTCGATATCTTCCTTAATAGTTTAGGTGAAGGAAAAGCAAGATAGTGGTCCTATTTTGTTTAAGTTGAAGGAAGTTTTCTAACGTCAGAAAGTTGAGGTTTCCTCTCAAGGGGGAGATGGTGTTCTGTGTTATCAGGGAAGACTTTGTTTTTTAGATGTGGCTGACTTGAGACAGCGGATGCTAACAGAAGCTCATAGTTCTCGGTACTCTATTCACCAAGGAGTCACTAAAATGTACCGTGATCTGTGGGAAGTCTATTGGTGTAATGGCATGAAAAGTATATCATGGAATTTATGGCTAAGTGTCCAAATTACCAGCAAGTTAAGGTTGAGAACCAGATAAATGGTGGTATGATTCAGGATATCGATATTCCTACTTGGAAGTGGGAAGTGGTGAATATGGACTTCATTATAGGGTTGCCTAGTACTAGCCGACAACATGATTCTATTTGGGTTATTGTATACCATATGACTAAGTCAACCTATTTCCTGCTAGTCAACACTTCAAATTTAGCTGAGGATTATGCTAGACTCTATCTTAGGGAGTTCTAATGTGCCATGGTTTCATGGCACTTTCGATGCTTAAAACTAGAAAATTATGCAATAACTTGGGTATGTTTGGTAGGTATGATGTGTTTTCTATTCTATATTGCAGGAGAATAGGTTTTTGGAGGAAAAATGGACAAAAAGGAAGAATCATGCACGAGAACGAAGTATTTGAAGATGAAAGAGCTAAGTTCATACCAGAGGAGTGACTCACGGCAGGACCTACGTCACGTGAGTTGACCTACGTCGTGAGTCGACTCCTGAAAGTTTGTGAAGTGGCTTGATTTCCATGGTAGGACCCACGTGTCATGACTTGGTTCCACGACACCAAGTCACGGTACCGTGGAAAAGTGCCAATTTTATTTTCCTGTTTTGTTTAGGATAGGATTCACCTTGTATCTATAAATACCCCTATATTGTCCTATGTTTAGGGGTTGGTCATTACATTGTTTTGAGATAAATTTTCATTAGTTTTTCATAATTACATTATTGATTTGAATCTTGGAACACCAATTCTAGGGTTTTATTGATATTGAGATTGTAGAGTTTTCTTCTTACTGTGAGTTTACAATTATGTTTTCATTATTGAATTCTTGTTGTGTTCTTGCAATCATGAGTAGCTAAACCCATCAACTAGGGTTGTATGAACCATGAGGAATTAACGAAACAGGTTAAGTGCAAGGCAATTATGAACTTGTATGAGTGCATGTATTGTTATTTCTTTCGTTGTGATTGATGTTCTAACGGTTGTAAACATTAGAAACTCGCCGTATTCTAGACTTACTCGAGAGAGAGGTAGAGATTGGGAAAAGGAAATAACAACAGAGATTTGAACCTATCAACCTTCATCTAATAACTTGAGCCATAACAGGGATATTTATCTGAGATCCATGACAAAGGTTAGTAGTGTGACACTTGAAGACTGAGAGGAGAAGAGTGAAATTTGTCTAACCAAGGTTGAGAGACGTTTAGATGAACATATCTTGTTAGATTTTGCATGCAGCACAGCGGGACAGTTTTGTCAGCACAAGTAATCGGTGGATTTAAGGAATCATTGGGGATCACAATCCTAGTATATTTCTCATATTGATAACAAATACAATAATCAACAATCGTTACTGTTACTACTTGCTTACAAAAATCCCCCAGTTTGACTTACTTGCCAATTACTCAGACTAGCATTCGACAGACTTTCATCCTATTCCCTGTGGGATCAACCCCAACTTAGTTGGGTTATATATTTGATACATCAACCGCGTTATAGTTTTCTAGAGGTATATTTTAGGCGACATCAAGTTGGTGAATTTGCATGGAGTCCCTTTGACTATCATCTCAGATTGGGGTACTCAATTTAATTCTCAGTTCTGGAAGACATTTCAGAAGGGTCTTGGTACCCAAGTTATCTCAGTACAGTTTTTCATTCGTAAATAGACGGTCAGGCAAAGTGGACCATTTAAACCTTAGAGGATATGTTGAGAGTTTGTGTGATCGATTTTAAGGGTAGTTGAGATGATCACTTACCTTTGATTGAGTTTGCCTATAATATTAGCTATCACTCTAGTATTCAGATGGCCCCGTTCAAAGAACTTTATGGTAGAAGGTGTAGATCACCTCTTAGATGATTTGAGGTTAGTGAAACTACCTTGATAGGGCCTGATTCAGTCCTTGAGGTGAAGGAGAAAGTCTAGCTAATTAGGAAAAGGCTGAAAACAGCCCAGAGTAGTCAGAAGTCCTATGCAGATGTGAGCAGAAGGAAGATTAAGTTCGTGATTAGTGATTTGGTTTACTTAAAAGTTTCACCCATGAAAGGTGTGAAAAGATTTGGCAAGAAAGGGAAATTCATTCTGCGCTATGTGGGTCCTTATAAGATTTTGAGGCACATTGTCAATGTGGCCTATGAGTTAGGGTTTCCTGTAGACTTAGCATCAGTGCATCCAGTATTTTATGTGTCGTTGTTAAAGAAATGCTTTGGTGATCCCGCATCTATTGTGCCTTTATATTGTGTGGAAGTGAAAGATAGTCTCTCTTACGAGGAGGTACTAGTTAAGATCCTCGACCGTCGGGTTTGTAAGTTGAGAAAAAGAAGTCGCTTCACTCTCAGATATGTGGGATTTCATATTTGGGTTTCCTTTCACCCATTGAGTCCCAAATTAAACTCAATTTCTCAGTTTAATTTCATTCTGCAAGCTTAGGGTTTTCATGAAATGTATGAATTCCCTCATGTTTCAGTCTCTTATTGTAGTTAAGCCATGAATACATGTTTTCCAATGAATTCCAGTATCCTTGCATACTTATAACTACGAGATCCCGATATATTGATAAATTCATGATTTTGGACTTTAGATATGAAATTCCCCATTACACTCAAATTATAGAATTATCATTATTAGTTGTATTCTTCAAGATGGCGGGTTATGAACACCCGATGACCTAGGATTTCATGCATTTGTTAATAATACTCAGTCCTCCATGTTTATATGATTTAGAATGCTTTCAGATAAAGCACTTATGTTCAATTTCAGAATAACAACCTTATTGAGCATTTCGGCATATCAGTGTGCTTTCAGTGGACTTAGCACCGAGAAGACATGGCTTCATACAAAACAATTCCCAAACTATGCACCACCATAGGTTTATGGGGTCCTCACTAGTTGAGAGTGTCTCCTTTTGCCCGAATGGGCTCATGAGTGAATTCACGCCAATCATAGTTCTTACACATGGCAAGGTACTGAACACCCTCCCAACATGAGTTACAGGTTGGATTCCATGTTGCTCACATGGTCTATGTCGGTTACAATTACTCCTACAGTTTAAGATTAAGATATGTGCATAACCTTGTATTCATCATTCACCATATTATACCGTTACATGTTTATTACTTGGTTATTGCATCAGTTTTACATTCCTTCAATATCATGTTCAGTGTACCGTGTCATATTCAAATTATATTATTTAATGCATATCTCACATGCTCAGTACATTCAAAGTACTAACCGCATACTTTTCGTTGCGCTATATTATTTTATAATATAGGTTTAGACGCTCAGCATCCAGCTTACGGTTAGCACGATCTCCCATCATCTCCGCTTCAGAGTTTGGTGAGTCCTCATATTTCGAGGACAAGACTTATGTTATTTTCTTTATTCAGTTATTTAGTTTCAGGCAGTTGCAGTTAGCTGGGGGCTTGCTCCAGTAACTCATCTTAGTAGAGGCTTTCATACCGACAATTAGACTTTTCAACTTTATGGTTTTGATTTAGATATTGTTATTGGTTTTTATTATTATATATTATTCAAACTTCTAGCTTCCGCATCAGTGATTGTTAGATATTTTATTATTCTTAGTGTCATGCCAGACCAGGGGTTAGCTTGGGGTCACTTGTGACTCTAAGCACCGTGTTACGACTAGGAGATAGTTTCGGGTCGTAACACATTTTTAATCCAATTTAAATGGGTAATATATCAACGGAGAGCTAATAGTGAGTAGATTCTAAAAAAATGACTTGATAATGTGACTAATTTAATACACTAGGAAACAACAACCACGAGCTAATATTCAAATGATATAATTCATGGTTGTTATGACATAGAAATTAAATCATTATACATATCTAGAATTTCATAGAAATAACTTATTATGTTACTGTTATTAACATAAATTGTTCTCTGAGCAATAACAAGACTAATATTACTGTTATTGTTAGCTAGTGGGGCAGCATCAAGATCTTTGCCTCTTGGATGCGAGTTCGATGCTAATACTGCGTTCTTTTATATGAGATGTATACCATTATCTTAGAAATTAACCTATTTTTCAATTATAATGGTTTTTTAAAAAAAAATACAGTGGAATATTAGAACACATTTTTGGGGAGAAATATAATGAATAGTCCAATACATTTACCCATATATCAGTCAACTTTGTTGGACTTCAAAAAAAATATTTAAGGTTATGAATTAGAACCCATATCTCTATCGGCTTCCAATCTATCTTATTACTCCTCTATTTTTTATTACTCATACGAAACAGTTATGGAACCCAAATACCAAATTATTTATAGAAGAAAATAGAGAGATTGTAAAGGAAGGAAAAAACAGAGATTTACAAAAAATGTAATCATAAAATCAGAAAACTTGACGTGGCAGTGTATTCATATAATAGAACACACAACAAATGCTTTGATACCAATGCTAGAAAATACAGAGCAAGAACAATGAATTGTGTACCTTAAAATCACAACAGAAATTATTTATCTTGCTGCCAAAGGAATCGCCCCAAATCTGCTTTGAATCTCTTAGAAACAAAGCTTTGATTCACAAACTAAATGTCATTCTTTTTTATTGTGTGTGATAGATATGAGGAAGAACAAGAGAACAAGCAAGTTCCTTTGTTACATACTTTTTCATCTGGAAGACAACATTAAATTTCTAGTATATAAGAGAAAATTAAAAACCAATTATTGAAAGGAAACTGATTCCTTAAAAATAACTGTGTCATAACTTCTATTAAGAGGTTACTTTAAATCTTATCCCTTATCTCTTTCTAATCGGGTTAGGTTAGCCTACATGTAGCGACTAATGACCCAGGCTCAATATCCAACATGGGCATATAACTAGGAGCAATAAAATTAGGAATGAGCATATCCAAAAAAAGGTGGGAGTGGCCTCCGTGAGAGACAAGATAATGGAAGCGAGACTGGGATGGTGTGGGTATGTAATGATCAGATGTGCAGATGCCTCAGTGAGGATGTACTAGAGGTTGGATATAGGGGGTACAAGTAGAGGTAGAGGTAGGTCTAAAAGGTATCAGAGAGATGTAATTAGAAAAGACATGGCGCAACTTCATAGTACTGAGGACATGGCTTTAGATAGGAAGGTGTGAAGGTCACGTGTTAGAGTAGAAGGTTAGTAGGCAGTGAAGTATTGCCTTTCTTTTTAAAGGTTTAGGCTTATTGGTGTTTGTCGTAGTACTAGTCGTATTTTTGTAGTTCTTGCTTCTGATATCTATCATCATATGTTATTTATTATTGTTTGATTATCACATTATTTTGTTGTTGTTATTTTTCATTTCTTGTAGGTTCTGCACTGCTTTCCTTTTAGTTGTTACACATTCTTCACTATTTTCTTCTTCTTTTATTTGGATTTGTTACACTTGAACTGATGGTCTTTTGAAAATAGTTTATCTACCTCCACGAGGTACTATTGTGGTCTGAGTATACTCCACCATGCCCATACCTCACTTGTGGGATTTTATTAGATATGTTTTTCTTCTTGTTGTATTAATTTTATAGAAAGATTATTAATTAATGTAAACCCCTCACTGCCCTCCCAACCGCGGGCCCTTAAACATTGAAGTTGGACAGATACACTGGTTTCCTCCTCTTATCTTATACTCCCTTCGTTCCATTTTATGTGATACCCTATGATTTAATACAGTATTTAAGAAAAAAAAGAAAAACTTTTGAAATTTGTGGTCTAAAATAATCCTTAAATATTTGTGTGACTATAAATCATTTCATTAAGTATAAAAGGGAACTTTAAAGCTAAATTATTTCTAATTATAGTGAGGTGACATTCTTTTTGGAATGGATTAAAAACGAAAGTGTGCCACATAAAATGGGACGGAGAGATTATAATGTTTATTCTTTTATTTTTAGACATTTTTTAATCACTCATGTGATACATTTTATATTATATATGATGTTTTATTTATTTTATCTAGGTGTTTTACCTATGATATAATTAATACCATACTATCTTATTATTAATTTTAATTTAAGTTAATTAACATTGACACTATTTTTTATGATTGTTATTTTAATAGGCAGAATAGCATGGGAGACCCTTATACTTGATTCGAATTGTCAACCGGACTCTTCTACTCACGACTTTGCCAACTGAACCCTTAAACTCGATCAAAACAATTAAACCCCTCCTATCATGGGTATAGCTCACTCGGCCTAACATAAATGACATATCAGATCCACATCATATAAATTAATGTCATGTCATGTCATAATTATCTTCATTAACTATTTTTTAATTATTAATCAAAAGTGTTAAATAAAAGGCAAAATAATAAGTTTTCAATTTATTTTTTTAAATAAAATTCTTATTTCTCTCACCTTCCTCCACCTCCCCCAACCAACAACCACCGTCACCACTATCTCCACCCATCTTATTGTCTTTTTCTTCAATATAAATTCTTCTTCACACAGAAAAGAGGGAGATAAAGAAAAATTCATTGACGCTTACTGATTCATATTTCAAAAAGAGTACTTTCGTGCATAAAAATTCTCTCTATATGCCCTCAAAATCCTAATACTTTCAAAAGATAAATTCTCTCTCTACTGCCCTCAAAACCCTAATAATTTCACCAACGGAATTGCCAATGATGGCCATGTCCACCACTGGTCAACCATCAACGACAATGGTTGACCAGCCCCCTTTAGCCGCACCACCTAAAATACCCTTAACCGATGCTACCATGGCATCAAGCAGTCTTGATTATTCAAAATTCTTGAAACCTATTATCTCGAATAACATGCCAGAAAGCCCTAAATAAGATTTGCCTATGGTTACTTCAAAGCCTATTACAATGTTACACGGAGAGCCATATATAAAATGGTCTAAATCTGAAGTTCAAAAATGAATGTAATAGAGAATTTGCAGCATGCTACTATGGGGAAATTCTCTGATGGTTGACCTAATTTGGAAGAGCTTCCATACCTGTACAATGTAAAATCATAGGAGATACTCATATTGGTTATTTCAGAAATAGGCATATGCTGATTAGGTTATCTTTAAAGGAGGATTTTATAAATTTGACATCGAAGGCTACTTTCTACATTAAGTCTAAGATGGTAATGAGTATCAAATGAGGTCATTGATATATAATTCCAAGTTTATAGTTGAAGAGGAAACTACAAAGGCTACATGGATTTTATTCTCCAATTTGCTGCCTACCTTCTTTGTCAAGGAGGCATTATTCTCATTAGATTCAGCTGTAGGGATTCCTATACACTTAGACATGGCAACAATCAACAAAGCTAGACCTAGTTGTGCCAAAGTTAAAATTTTAGCTGATTTAATGGCTAATCTCCCATATCATATTAGGATGGACATAGAACATGAAGCTACAGGTGCGCTTAGGACAGTGAAGGTGAGTATCCAATATGATTATCTACCAAAGTATTGTAATGAGTGTAAATTACAAGGGCATAATAGATTTGAGTATAGAGTAATTCAACCTGAATTGGAAATAATCCAGGAGGACAGCAACAAGGAAGTAGTTTCCCATGATGATGATGATAACACTACAAAGAATGGTCCAGTGAAAAGGGAAAAGTTAATAACAACAAAAATAGCCTACTAGTTGTTTTCCAAGGATATTAACTAGTAGGGAGATTATGGGGAATCCTGAAGACTATAACAAAGTAGCAAACAAGAAAGAAAAAAAAAAGACTGGTTGGATTACACAAAATTCAAATAGGGTTGTTGGATCTCAAAATCTTTGGAATCTATTTCTGAGGAGGATACTACTAAAGGTGGCACAAGGAAAGAACTAGATAATGGTGGAAATACTAGATCTCAAGAGGACATTAAAAATCACTTACCTTCACTTAATCGACGTGTGAAAGGTGCTGAGACCCCAAAATAGGTTAATGATGGTGAAAAGGATGAAGAGGATCAACAACATCTACCTGCACAGGAGATAATTCAAGGTGTTAGTTACGGGAAAGAAACAGTAACAAACAAAAATATGCAGATGGAGGGAAAATATTAGTTGGAGAAATCTAACAGAGCATACAAGAGTGATATAACCACAAAGTATAATTCAGGAGCTGAGAATACAAAGGAGTGGGTGGAGATGGCTTTTCCAACTGTTGATCTATTAACAGAAAGCCTTAAAGACCATAAGACAGTGCACGAACGAAGAGAGGCACTATAAGATCTAGGGGAGGACAATAATAATGGGGATGAATTACAGTCTTCAAAAAACCTTGATCACGTAGCAGGAAATGAGGAGGTGGAATCAGATGAATTGGCTGCTGACACTAGACAACAATTGAGATTTAGAGATATTGATAAACTATTGATCTAGGGAAGTAGATAACTAACAGAGAAGGGAATTATATGGCCTTAGTGGTTAGTGTTAAGTCTCTTCCACCAACCACATGTTCAGGAATATCTCTACTTATGAAGTTACATGACATTGTCTCTCACCAAGGGTGGAAAATACCAACACTACAGATAAAGTAATTGTTCCAATTATAGAAAGACAAGGAGGAAGCAGAAAGTACCTCTAATTTGGAACAAGTTATTGGAGAAGTTGATATCTCAAGTAGTAAGCTAGAAGAACAAAGGTGACGGTAGTGAGGCTTTACCATCAAGAGTAGGACTTAAAAAGGGGGTTAAACCAACTGTAAAAATGATGTTGAAAACCTTAGTATGGAACATAAGGTCTTTTAATACTCAACAGACTTTCTATATGGTTCAAATGCTCCATAGACATCATAAATTTTGTTTAATTGCATTGATGGAACCTTTCTAAGACTCAAGACACATTCAAAGTACACAAGAAGGTTGGCAATAAAGTATCTATATATAATCAAAATGGGTAGATTTGGGTTTTTATTTATGATGGGGTTTCAGTAGATATTATCTAAAATTCTCAACAACAAATTTCCATGAAGTTGGGACTTCAAGACTATAATAAAACCATCTTAGCTACTCTTGTGTATGCTAAATGTACTGCATTGAAGAGGTTATAGCTTTGGGATGATATATATACACCTTTCTAATAACATGAATCTACCATGGCTTATGGGTGGTGATTTTAATGTTATCATGCATGAAGAGGAGAAACTTGGAGGACCGCATGTTTATCCTTCAGAGTATGAGGATTTTGCCTTTTGTTTAAATTCTTAGGAGCTACAAGAGATTAACTTTAAAGGTAGTCCTTTTACATGGTAGATTGGCAGAGCTAATGAATAATTTATTTTTAAAGACTTGATAGAATGGTGGAAAATTAGACCTTTTAGGAAAGCTTTGGCTTTCAAAAAGTAGAACACTTATCTAAAACAAGATCATATCATGCTCCATTATTGTTATCATGTGGGTAAAAATACTCTCAACTCCATAAACCTTTCAAGTTCTTGAAGTTTTGGATTGAGCATGAAGTTTTCCTAAATGTCATTAAAGATCATTGGGTAACAGGTGATGAACCAGATATCTTTCTTAGGTGGAAGCAAAAGATGGAAAAAAAACTAAAGTTTCTTTATCTAAGTAGAGTAAAGAATGCTTTGGTGACATCTTTAAGCAACTATCTATTAGGGAAGAGGTAGTCAGTATCAAGAAGGGTCTGTTTAAAGAATTTCTTACTGTAAAAAGTAGATCTATACTTCAGAGGGAACAAGCAGAACTAAAGCAATATTTATACTATGAAAAAGAATACTGGAGACAAAAACTAATATAAACTTGTTTTCTGAAGGAGATAAAAAAATTAGATGTTTCATAGTCTAATAAATGAAAGAAGAAAGAGACTCAATATCAATACATTCAAAAAATGAGTAGTGGGTGGGCTGAGAATAGTGAAGAAGTGACAACAGAGGAAGTTAGTTTCTACCATAATCAGTTCACAACTGACAAGAATCCTTTAGATATTTCTCTGATTCACCATATTCAGGTAATGATTGATTAAGACATTAATGACACTTTGATATTCAGTCCTAACATGGGAGAAGCTGGAAGGGTGGTCTTTGAATTGAATGGGTAGAGTAGTAGTGGAACTAATGGTTTTACTGGTTGCTTCTACCAATCCTGTTGGAAGATTATTAGAGAAGATGTACTGAATATGGCTAAGGCCTTCTTTGAGGAAGATTATTAGAGAAGATGTACTGAATATGGCTAAGGCCTTCTTTGAGGGTTAATCTCTTTCTAAGTCCATTACTCATACTAATTTGGTTCTTATCCCTAAAATAAAGAGAGTTCAAACTTTCTCATACCATAGACCAATTAGTTTGAGTAATTTCTTGAACAAGATAATTTCAAGAGTCACCCATGAAAGATTAGAGCATTTGCTGCCAAGGCTGATACCACAAAATCAATCAGGTTTTTGAAGGAGATGAATATCATTGAGAATATGTTATTGTCCTAGGAGATTATTTCTGAAATCAAAAAAAGGGGAACTAACTAATGTGGTGATTAAGCTTGATATGGTTAAAGCATATGACATGGCGTCCTACGATTTTCTTAAATATTTTGCTGAAGATGGGATTTAGTAGAATACTTGTGGATATGATATGGAGAATTTTTGCTAACAATCGGTATTCTATCATAGTCAATGACAAGCTCATAGCTTCTTCCACTCCATTAGACAGGTAAAGCAAGAAGATCCTCTATCTCCAACTTTATTTATTCTTATTACTAAAATTTTATCTAGGGCACTGAATGCCCTTTTTGATAATGTTGATTTTAAAGGGTTTGACATGGCTAAGTGGAGTTCCAATTTGAATCACCTAGCCTATGTTAATGACACTATTATCTTTGCTTCTGCTGACAGGGAACCCTTGAAGATGATCATGCACATTTTAGAGGATTATAAGAAGCAGTCTGGTCAAATAATCAACAAGGAAAAGAGTTTCTTTTTTTGTATATAGGAACACAGCTAATAGTGTTATTCAGCAGATAGAGGGGGCGACTAGCTTTATTACAGGTAATTTCCTTTTATGTATTTGGGATGTCCCATTTCTCATACCAAAAAAGAAAAAATTACTATATTGATTTGATCAAAAAGATAAAGGATGAACTTCAAGCCTGGAAAGGGAAATTATTGTCCTTTGGAGGAAAAGCAATGTTGATTAATAGTGTATTATAGAGTATTCCAATCTACCTATTTCAGCATTAACCCCCCAAAGTGTGTTATTCATGATATTCACAAGTTGTTTGCAAGAGTTTTATGGAATAGTAATAATAAGGGTAATAGAAGGCATTGGATTTCATGGAAAGATGTTTGTCTGCCTAAAAAAGAGGGTAGTTTGGGTTTCTGATTCCTATTTAATATCTTCAAAGCACTTTTTGCCAAGCTATGGTAGATATTTAGAACAAAGAAGTCTCTTTGTATAGACTTCATGTGGAATAAATATTGTAAAAAATTCATCCCTTAAGAGATGGAATGAATGAAAAGGGGAGTCACAACTATGAAAATACATGTTTCAAGCAATGGATTCAGTGGATCAGGAAATATGGTGGGAAGTCAGATGTGGTCATTCTAATGTCTGATTTGATAATTGGAAAAAATTAGGGGATCTTTACTATGTAATACCTCACGATATTTAGGTTGATAAATCTTCTGAAGATGTACACCAATTGATGGAACAAAAAGAATGGGATAGTGAGAGGTTGCAGTTGTTGTTTATATAGAATAACACAGATCATTTTCAAAGAGATATTCCATGTCCAGCATAGACTGAAGAATGTGACAAACCAAGGTAGATGTTAACAGGGTTTGGTAAGTTTGATATTGATAGTGCTTGGGAAATTCTAAGAAAAACAGAGAAAAAGAAGGAAATTGTTTTAAAGATATGGAGTAAAAGGGCTCCTTTCAGAGTTTATTTTCTGTTATGGAGGGTGTGGAGTCAAAGATTACCCATTAGAGAAGAATTAGTTAGAATGTGGGTGGTGGATACTATGAAGTGTTGTTACTGTAATAAAGAGGTCCAAGAAACCTATAATCATCTATTTTTAACATGCTCTACTTCTGTGAGGGTGTGAAGACTTTTATGTTAGGCACTGAAAACTATTTTCCTTTATTGCAAATTAAGGTGGTTCTTTAGAAGTGGTGGGAGTTGGATTGTTCTGCAAAGGCTAAACCAGTATCCAATGCAATGCCAACTTTTATCATATGGCACCTATGGAGAAGAAGAAATACCATTAGTCATGGGAAAACAATGTCCTATAATAGTCTTATCTTGGAGATTAACAAAAGTTTGTACCTTTTTGCTAAAATTAGGTTTCCATGGATGAGACATATTCCTAAGCAGTGGCCACTCATAAGTCAATTTCTAAAAGAATACTCTCCTGTGATTAGTGGTGAAGTGGGAGAAACCTCAGAGTGG
The DNA here is from genome assembly GCA_031232105.1 of Capsicum rhomboideum. Classification (NCBI taxonomy): domain Eukaryota; kingdom Viridiplantae; phylum Streptophyta; class Magnoliopsida; order Solanales; family Solanaceae; genus Capsicum; species Capsicum rhomboideum. The sequence continues at coordinate 119,341,024 of CP124711.1, forward strand.
TACCTTCAAGTATAATTGTGATGGAACATCTAAAGTAAATCCTGGAAATAGTGCTATTGGTTTTTGAATTAGGGACTGGGAAGGTAATATGAGGTATGCTGAAGCCAGGAAAATTGAGGAGGGTGTCAACTTAATTGCTGAAGCCAGGGCAATTAAAGAGGGAGTAAAATTTTGCCTCAATAATCAGTTGGTCCTGTAGTGGTAGAAACAAATTCTTTAATAATGAAAAAATCTTGGATGGAATCTGGGAGATCCCACAGAGAATCACTTTGGATATTTTCAGAATATTAGAGGTTTAATGGAGGATGTGAATATCTCTGTGGAGCATGTTTATAGAGAAGGCAATCTGGTTACGTATATTTTAACTAACCTAGCTATTAATTTTGTAGGTAATCTAAATTTTCATAGCATACAAGACCTACTAGAAGAAAGAAGGAGACTTATATTATTATATAAGTCTTAAAGACCTAATATCATAAATAAGAAATGCCAAAATCCCAATTTTAACATAATTGGTAACACAAGTATCAATAGAGGTAAACACAGATGCACAAGTCTTTCAACATAATTTAGGGTAAATCAAAGCTTATAAGGCTAGAAAGTATCTTATAGCAACGTATACAGTGATCAAGTTTAGAATCTATTGGTTTATCTAGAGAGAAATGGTCACTTGAATTTAATTGGTGCGTTAAGGTTTATGACATTTCTCTTTAATAGTGGTATCAGCTTTATTTAAGACTCAACCTATTAAGAGAGATTAGTAGACTTTAGGCATCAAGAAAATAGCATTGGAATAACAATCTACACAACCCGTTGACGGATTTAATGTTTATGAAGGTCAAGATATGGGATATACCTACAAGCAGTCAAAGAAGAACAACAAGGACAACCCTTCGTGAACGTGGTCCCACCATCGCGTTCATGATGAAAAATAATTTTCTTCTCCGTGATCATAACCAGGGGCCCGTTGATCAAATATAAAACCCAACTAGGTTGGGGTCGATACCACAGGGAATATGGCGTAGAAGCTAAGTCGATGCTATTATTTTAACTACTATCCATTCTTTTTTTCTCTAGAATCGATTGCATGATATCAGTGAGACTTGTTGATGTCTTAGGTGAAATTGACCCAACTTTTGCTTGTTCTAGCTCATAGAATGTTCATCTAAGGCTAAATTCATCGTGGCTTCTCAATTTTTTTTGCTCGACAACAAGATTCTACTCTGATCGGCAGCTTCGGTACCATCATCGATGTTTATAGAGAGGTTTTGTGATGCTGCTTAAGCTTCTGTGGTGTATTCTAGATCTTTCTCTTTTCCTTTGTTTTGTTATTTCTTTTTGTTGTCTTTCTTGCTTTTTGTTTTTTTATGATTTTTAGACCTAGTTTCCTAATCTGACTAGTTTGGCCTAGCAGATTGGGCTTGTACATATTTATTTGTCGGGGTTATTTAATAAAATATGGTTGTGCCACGCCTCTTAATTAAAAAAATATAAATGAATACACAAAAATTCTCAATTATGAGCAGGAAGTTGGCTTTGCTTGAGGTTTCCCTTTATATTAAATCTTGAGAAGCATACTTGTTAAGTTTTGGGATTGTGTGATATCTCAAGTATATGGTAGAGTTGGTAGAACGCCTTGTAATGCAAATCTGAGAAAAATTTAGGAGACATCATTTTATTAAAAGAAATTAGACAGAAATCGAACAAATCTATGAAAATAGATTGGGAACATTTTTAGGGTCTTCGAGAAGAAGAAGAAGAGCATGCACATTAAAAACAGAGCATGATGTAGAAAAAAAGATCTATTTTGTCTCCTATTAATCCCTCTTCTTCATCCCTCACCCCGAATTACCACACCACGACCATGAAAGACCCATAATAGCCACAGGAGCAAAATCACTGCCAGAAACAATCACCATTGATAGCCAATTCTCTTTCAAGATTGGAAACCTCTATTAACGCTGTCAAAACTCACCAAAATACCTAATTATTAATTAAAGTTCGATGGACAAAATAGGGTGGAGATGCAGTCGAACAAGAGGGAAGGGTTGGGAACCTTTTTTTTTTCTTTTTTAATAATTATTTAATTTTTTCTTGTGCATTTAATATTTTTAAAGAAATTCATGCCATTCACTCGCTTTAAAAAGTGTGACACTCTGCGTTATAACTGAGTCAGTAAAAATAAATGTCATATAAGCTTGGTCAATGATCAGAGGGGTTTAAAAGTCTTATTCTGATTGCGTTTAAGTTCAGTTGACAAAGTCGTGAGTAAAAAGGCCCAGTTGACAATTCGAACCAAGTATAAGGGTCTCCTAGGTCATTTTACTATTTTAATATGACGAACTTTAAGTATATATGCAGTATGTACAACCCCTCTCTCTCTTTGTGTGTGTGGAGGTGTATTTATCACTATTTGTTATGTAATATAGATTTTTGACTCTTGATTGTCATTATGAAAAATATTCTAAATTATAATTTAAAATACATTTAAAGTGCAAGTAGAAAATATTTTTGGAATTTACAATAGAATCGAAGAATCATACTTACTAATTATGTTGCTTTGATACCATGTTATGATTCACCATTGACGGTGAGAAACTTTTAGAGGAATGAACAAGAAAAATGAACAAAGGGAGAAAGAAAAGAGGATTGAGAGAATATTCTGCGTAAATGAAAATTTCTATGGCAATGTCACCATGATCATCGTCCTACTAATCTCTACCTACATAGACTGAACGTGTTATCCTCTGTAATATGTACTAACTATAATAACAGTGTTGAGTATTCTCACCATATTTTTGAGGCGTGCCTAATAGCGATAGAATTTTGGGAACTCCTAGGAATCCATCTTCCTAGTGATAATACAAGCCCAACATGGATTGGCTTCTTCAAATAAAGAATGTCATATCTCCTCTTCAACACAACCTTCTAAAATGGGAGTTCTTTTACCTTTTTGCTGTTTGGACACTTTGGAAAAAATGAGATCTCAATTTTTTCAACCAATTAAAAAACAAACTCACTCTTCTCCTAGTTATCAATCCTACGCTAGAGTTTATGTATACTAGTAGTTATTTCTCCATTCCTACTTGCCATACTTTTGAAATGCATTGGTTGTCGCCTCTTTTTGATATGTATAAACCTAATATTGATGGAGCGTTCCTTTAGCAAACACAACTGGTGGGGTCTAGGGTGTGTCATTAGAGATAACAAGGGTTCTGGGATTATAGGGCTTAACCAGAGGTACTTTGGCCCTATAGCGTTGTACATGGAAGTGATGGTTGTCCACAAAAGTCTTATACTGGCCTATAACAATCACTACTACCCTTTGGTAATTGAAATGGACTCTACAGAGGTAATTAATTTGTTCCAACAAACCCTGTTACCTATGTTTAAAAACTTACTCTCTTTATGCAGGTTCTGGCTGAGAAAACTGGGGAATTCTCTACTATAGCATAGATACAGAGAAGGGAATAAAGTAGCCCATGTTTTGGCACATCAAACTCTGAAGACTAATACTAGTACTAGAATAAGTTCTTCCTCTTCTACTTGTAATAGTCTAGCTATTGCTCCTACTGTTGCTACTGCACTATCACTAGCTTCTAATCAGTCTACTTCTGGTTCTAGTATCAATTTGTTAGGGACTAATTCCCCAGCTAGTATTTATGTAAGTTTGCCTAATATGGGGTCTCAACACCCTACTACGTTGTATTGAATCATCTTTTAATATATATATTCAAACCCTATTTTTAGTTGTCCAGATCTACCCTTAGTATATATATATATATATATATATATATTGTTAGGGTTTATGTCCTAATTTTCTTACCAAATTTGAGTTTTACTTTTCTTTGAAGGAAAGTCAAAGTAATACCATAATTATTTTTACGTTTTCTAAGAGGAAAATATAATTCTCTTTCATATATATTTGGCTAATCTCTTTCTTGGAGAAATAGTTTTGGACCTCTATAAATAGAAGACCCCTCTTCTCATACTACAATAAAATAGCATCCATAATGTAGTCGTTTAAGAGTCTTATTTAGGGGGAGATTTTCTCTCAATAGTTTTATACTTTCTTTTTAATATTAATTTTCATATGTAGGCCAACTGGTCATACCATATCAATAATTATGTTTTTTAGTATTGTTTGTTGTGTCATCTAATTTATCGTCCCAATAGTTTGCAATCAATAGCTTTTGCATGACACTCTGTCGATTTTGAACCCAACAAGTTGTATCAGAGCCAATAATTCAACGATCTAATGGTTGAACGAGGTTGAAGATATGTTCAAGGTGGTTTCAAATCAAGTTGTAATCAATTTGACGATAATGAAAGTTTTTTGTCAAAAATAAAATAGTCAATATACTACATGTGGAGAAGAAGTTTCAAACAAATTTTCAACAATCCTCCTGCTCTACATTTAAAACAAAATCAACTTTCAACTCATACTTTCTTTAACGCACGGGCTTCACTTTCAACCCTTGCTAACTTTTAATGCTTGGGATCCTTTCAACTCATGCATATATACTTTTAACGTATGAGCTACACTTTTAACATGAGCTCACTTTAATGCACAAGGCTTAAATTTTCAACCCTACTCACTTTTGAAACAGGGCTCCAATATTATCAACTCGTGCTTAGTTTAACGCATAGGGCTTCAAATTTTTAACCCATATCAACTTTTAATCATGATAAGCAGCAGTGATATGTGAAGATTTTGTGAAGAACGAAGATCATGCAACATGTGAAGAAAGTGGATCAAGTTTTGTCAAGAAAAATCCAGCCCAAAAGGGGAGATTTGTTGGGGGGGGTTTCCTGATTTTCTTACCAAATTTGTGTTTTACTTTTCTTTGAAGGAAAGTCAAAGTAATACCATAATTATTTTTACTTTTCCTAAAAGGAAAATATAACTCTCTTCCACATTTGGCTAACCTCTTTCTTGAAGGAAAGGTTTCGGACCTCTATAAATAGAAGACCACTCTTCTCATACTACATCAAAATAGCATCCACAATGTAATCGTTAAGGGGCGTTTGGTCATGAAAACTTTTCACTTTTTTCGAAGTTGAACTCCGAAAAACGTGTTTGGCCATAAAATTTCAAAAATCCCAAAAACAACAAAAAGTTAATTTCACTTTTTTCACTCTAAATTATTCACAAAAAATTTAAAAACAACTCTAGTTTAATTCATGACCAAACACAACTCCAATTTCTAAAAATAATTTTTGACTTTGAAAATAAAATTACCTTTTTTCTATTTTCATAATGAAACATGGTCAAATGGCTACTTAATCTCCAAGATGCTACACGTGTATATAGTAATATATGTTAGAGTTTTTTCCCTGATTTTCTTAACAAATTTAAGTTTTACTTTTCTTGGAAGGAAAATAAAAGTAATACTATAATTACTTTTACTTTTTCGAAAAGAAAAATATAAAACTTTACCATATTTGGTTTATTTCTTGCTTGGAGGAAAGGTTTTGGACCTCTATAAATAGAAGACCCCTCTTCTCATACCATAACACAATAGCATCCACAATGTAGTTATTAAAGAGTCTTGATTAGAGAGAGATTTTTCTCTCTATATTTTTAATATTTCTTTTATATTAGTTTCATATGTAGGCCAATTGGCTGAACAATACCAATAATATTGTGCTTTTGTTATAGTTTTCTTTGTCGTCTGAATTATCGTCTCTATGGTTTGCAAACTATTAGCTTTCGCATGACGCCCTCTCGATTTCGAACCCAACAAGTGGTATCAGAGCCTACGGTTCAACGATCCTATGAGTCCGATGGTTCGGATTGGTAACATGTTAAGATCAAAGATGCAACCAACTTGACAATAGTGAAGATTTTTTTGTCCAAAAAAAAAAATATATGTGGAGACAATTGTCAATCATATTTTCAACAATCTTGCTGCTACATTTTTAAGAATAAAGCTCACTTTTAACTTGCAAAGGGCTCTAATATTTTTAAGATGAAAGGGATCATATATTTTTAATCCAAAAAAGCTCAATTTTTAAGCATGCCAAGCAGCAGTGGTAAAGATTATATGAGAAATGAAGATCATACATGTGAAGAAGGAAGATCAAGTTTTGTCAAGAAAATCCAACCAAAAAGGGGAGATTTGTTAGGGGGTTTGCCCTGATTTTCTTAACAAATTTAAGTTTTACTTTTCTTGGAAGGAAAATAAAAGTAATACCATAATTACTTTTACTTTTTCTAAAAGGAAAATATAAAACTTTACCATATTTGGTTTATTTCTTGCTTGGAGGAAAGGTTTTGGATCTTTATAAATAGAAGACCCCTTTTCTCATACCATAACACAATAGCATCCACAACGTAGTCATTAAAGTGTCTTGATTGAGGGAGATTTTCTCTCTATAGTTTTAATATTTCTTTTATATTAGTTTCATATGTAGGCCAATTGGCCGAACAATACCAATAATATTATGTTTTTATTATAGTTTTCTTTGTCATCTGAATTATGGCCGCTATGGTTTGCAAACTATAAGCTTCCGCATGACGCTCTCTAGATTTCGAACCCAACAATATATACCGGTAGGTAGCACTAACTAGCTCTTAACTAACAAGGTTTAACACTAATATTTAAATAGATGCTACCACCATAACTTCTTATTATTTACACAATAGTCCCTATCATATCATACCATCTCTAATAATTTTCAAAGTTAGCAACATTATTATTATTATTATTATTATTATTATTATTGTTAGTATTATTATTAATTTTTATATAGCGTATGGCTGTATGGAAGGATTTTCTCACCTTTTACCCAAGCAAGGGGCCTGTCAGGATCTAATACATATTCTTAATGAGCCCATGTGTCTGAAGTTTCTAACTCGAAAAGATCGCCCTTTTCAGCATCTTTTACGGGCTTAAGAAACCGACTTACCAGACGTAGTCACTAAGACAAAGCCACTAAGAATAGTACTAGATCCGACTGTACCACCATCTCAGAACCAAGCCAAGCTGCTATACAATAATTTCTTTATATTTTGATAAAGCCAGATCTTTAAGGTTACTATACAAGAGAAGTTAGATATTCAACATAGATATGGAATTTAGCCAGTCATAGTCACGGCTGGGAGAAGAACAGGAAAAGAGATATCACCTTAAGGACTCGAAAGCAAAGGGTCGGACCCGGATAAGCAAGGTCAATAGATATGGTGCTCAAAGTTTGAGCTTTTCTGATTTTTATTATTCACAAAATTAAAAACTTTGCAAGCTGAGGAAGTTTAGAGAGAAGGAGGAGGACAGAGGGGAGTCTAAACTCTCTTCCTTCAGACCTACAAATGAAACGTATTTATAGAAAAAGAAAGAACATATACACTGTAATTGTGGGTCCCATTGGGTCCCATCTATACAATAAAAGTGAGGCCTTATCTGGTCCCATGAATAGTGTATCTACTGTTGAGTAGGGTCCCTGGCGGTTTTACTGTGCTGCACTGTGGGTGGGTCCCTTATCGGTGGCTATCTCCGTCAAATCTTCTTCTTTCCTTGTATTTTGTCCAATTCTTTCATTCTTCGGACAAAATCTTCGGCATTTTCAATAGCCCCTTCAGATAATATATCTTCTTGTTCTATCGGTTGGGAATCCTACAGGATATCATCTGCACTAGTCTCACTTTTCATCAAAGTGTTAGATTTTTTTATCTGATTTATGGACATCAGCAAGTTTCGTTTGACGTCTTCCAAATATTTATTTATCATTTCAGTTTTATTTTCGTCTTGAAAGGAAATCTTTCTGGCAATGTGACGAAATGTTGAATCATCAAATTTTTCCTACTTTGATAAAAGAGTATACTCTTTTACTTTCTCCGAAATAGAATTAATCAAGTCTTGTCCATATAATGTTTTAGTTTTTGGGTCAGTCTTCATCAATTTGTCCCAAAAATTGTTATGAAAAGTTTGATATAAGAGAGGAATTTTTTCACTGGTATAACCTAGTTCCGGTGTCCATTTATGGACCCAAGGAATCGAAAATTCTATGAAGAAATATATTTGATCAATATTGTCTGGCCAACAGATATAATCTGCCCTGTATAATTCTTCCTTGGCTGGGGACACTTTGGTCCATTCTTGGTATAACTTAAGAAAAGGCTCTGGCAATATCTTGATTGAAGGCCCGTGGTATGGCCACCAATTTAAGAACCAATTAGGAATTGATTCGAAAAATACCTTTGCACAAATCTTTATAAACCATGTGTGCCTGTTTTTATCATTGTTATAATACAGGACCTTGTCAAAGGCACAGATATAATCCCAATATGTAAAATTTATTCTGGAATTATTAAGGCTTATCTGCCTTTCTTTCATGGTGGATATACCCCAATCTTCTACAAATATAATCTGTTTAATGATTATTTTTGAGGAGTTATAAACATTCTCATCCGAATTACTGCCTGGAAAATACTAGAATTTAGCAATACCTGTTTCTTTAAGAATGGTCTCATAATTTGAACGAGTTTTATAAGACTCACTTGGGAAATATAATCCCCTCAACAAATACCTTTGGAATATTTCCCACGGTTTATCTTTTCGGTTTAATTCTGAATTTTCGATAAGAAATATCATTTCTTGCTTTGACACTGTCTCGTAGGACCTGATATCATCGTTGTCCTCTTTAGTAACTGAAGCAAAAGTATCACGCTGCTTCTGGCTTTCTAAATATGCCTGCACGTGCCTGTATAACGGGTTGTCCTCTGAAATATCTTCCAGGTGTATAACGTTTGGTTTTGAAGATGAAGATTCGTCAGTCTGAGAAATCTTCTAATTTACTAAAGTCCTTCTGCCCATTTGTATAACTAGGGTATTAGAAGAGGAACTGTATGAAGATCCCTGACTGTATGACCGGGAAGAGGATGATCTTCCTCTGCCTCTTCCTCTACATCTAGTCCAAGGATGATCCATCCTGCAAATATTCACGGGATAAGAAATTCGGCAAAGAATTATCAATTCCCTTTTTATAATGGATTTCAAAATCAAATGGGGCTAATTGAGCCTGCCACCTCGCAAATATTATTTTAGAGGCATCATGTTTAAAATCTTTATCAAACATATATTTGACTAATTGTGCATCAGTTTTATCAAAAACTTTTGATTATATAAATCATCTTGATATTTTAAAACACATTTAACAATAGTCAACATTTCATGAGCCACAGTAGCATATTTCTTCTAGGCTTCAGTCCATTTACCTGAATGAAATCGTATAAGATATTCACATTTATTGTTGGGATTCATTTGTTTTAATATCCCACCATAACCAATATTAGATGCATCTGTCTCAATAATTTTTTTCCAGGCTGGATTAGCAAGAGTTAGACAAGGTAGAACCTTAACTAGTTTTTAAATATTTTGAACAATAACCGTATGCTTATCAGTCCACGGTTCTTTAGAATTCTTTTTCAGCCTATCATATAATAGAGCTAAATTGAGAGAAAGATTTTTATAGAAGGGAGAAACATAATTTAAACTTCCCAAAAATGTTTGTAATTGAGTCCTGTCAGTAATAACATCAGGAAATTTATCAGCAAAATTAATAGCACGTTGAATAGGAGTAATCTTTCCTTGACAAATATTATGCCCTAAAAAACGGACATCGGTTTGGAATAAAATTATTTTTGGTTTAGATATAACCAAACCATTTTGAATAACAATCTTTTTAAAGATATCTAAATGCTTAATATGAATTTCTAAAGTCTTAGAAAAGACTAAAATGTCATCAATATAAACATTAATAAAATCCATATAAGGATTAAAAATATCATTAATGATTCTCTGAAATTCAGAAGGTACATTTTTTAAACCAAAGGCATAACATTCCATTCGTATTGTCCAAATGGGACATTAAAAGCAATTCTATAAGTATGTTATTTCAAAATCTTTATCTGCCAATATCCAGATTTTAAATCAAACTTAGAAAATATATTGGCATCATATAATCTAGATAATAAATCTTTTTTGTTTGGAATCGGATACCGAATCCATTTTAAAAATTTATTGAGAGGCTTATAATTTATGACCAATCTTGGTACACCTCTTTCTTTTTCTGTGGCGTTATTAACATAAAATGCAGTACACGATCAAAGAGATTTGGATGGTTTTATCAAACCCTTTTGTAATAAATTATCAATTTTTTTTTATAAAATTCAACTAGTTCAGTATTCATCTGACATGGTCTTGATTTTGTGGGAATATTATCCTCAGAAAATCCTTCTTCATATGGAAGAGTAACAATATGCTTTATTCTGTTCCAAAAAGCACTCGGATGATCAGCACAAATATCAATGGTAATCTGTTCGGAAATCAATTTAATTTTTTCCTGTACTTTAGCAGACTTCATTGTATCACAAATTATCATGCTAAATACAACTTCATATCAATTAAAGCATTAATGTCTCTAGTAACAGGATCCGTAAAAAAAGTATAACTAATTTCTTTGTTAATAAAAGTAGCTTTAAAACCTTTAACATCAATATGCGTAGAAGGATAAATAGCATTTATGAAAGGAGTGCCGAGAATAATCGGAGGTTATAACTAATTTTTAACCAGAAAAAAGAAATGCGGAATGCAAACTTTATTCTGACAAATATGAGCATTAGGAAATTTATACTTTATATTTAAAGCATGTCCTGATGTAGATCGAACTAAATGAGTTATCTTTCGAAAATATTTAGTAGGAATCAATCCTTCTTGGATGCAACTAACATCAGCACCACTATCAATCATCGCAACTTCATTAACATAAAAATTATTATCAATTAATATTGTACATTTAATGTACCATGTACCATTTGTGAGCAGTAACAATTTGCATCATTCCTAAAAACATTTCATTTCTAGGATCCAGATTTATTTGTTGTGAAATCTCAATTTCATCATTTTCCAAAACACTTTTCTTTTTATCATTAGAAGACTCAGCTAAAGAATTGCTTTTCTCAATATGAGTAATCCGATGATCACAAATCATTTGATTTTGCTTTAGAGATTTAATCTCCTTTTTCAAATTTTCAATTTTAATTTTTAAATCATCAAAAAACGTATCACGTGCTAGAGTATGTTTTTGAAAAAGCCTTCTATTGACTTCGTATAATGTATAAGGAGCTGAATATATTAATTCATTCTTTTGACTGGCTAAATTCTAAGTATTTGAACTTGAACTAGCTACCAAATTAATGATTTTTTCACGAAGGTTATTATCAGTAACCTCCTTTAGAAGCTCTATTATTTTATCAGAGATAATAGTTTGAATATTCATATCTTGAAATTGTGACTGACGTTTATAAAACTCATCATTTTCACAAGAACAAACATCACCTTTGCAAGTATTACAAGCAGTAATATTATCATGATTTTCACTATCAGAATAATCGAGTAAATCTACTTCTGCTTCTGATTCCGACTGATAAGGATCATAATCGAATTCTGATCCAGAAGTGTATAACATGCCATTAATCTTATCATGCAAAGCATTGTCTAATTCTAAAGCTTTAAGCTTTTCTAACTTACAATTAGGAGAAATATGACCTAATTTACCACACCTATAACATTTAACTTTGGAAAGATCCCTATTGGACCTATCTTTCGTAAATCTTTTAGACTTACGAGCACTTTTCCGTGCTTCACATTCTTCTTTGGATTTATATCTAGATCTACACTTCCTATATGAACCATCTGGGTTTGGGTTTCTATGATACTTATCCTTTTTCTTCTTAGTTTGACTAGAAGGATAAGCTACACCAAATTGTGCATAGAAATCTCCTAATTGAGATTTTTCCTTAAGCTTATCCATCTTAAGTTGTCTAGACAATCGTAATTCATTACACAAGTTAATCCTTCTTGTGTAAAAAATCCTACAAGTTTTCCATAGGTATAATTTGTATATGGAATTTCACCGTAATTACCTCGAAGAGCTTTCCGAACTCTTTCGGCAAATAATGAAAGGAGGCCATCTCTAAACTTGGCTTTCCAACGGTCACTATTATTTTTGGGTAATTCCATGACCCTAGTTAGGAATGTATCCTTATACCATCGAAACTCACCTAAAGTCCTACATCAAAGACCATTAAGGAGTGTACGAGTGGTTTCAAAGTCACTGGTAAATCTACCACTGAAATGTTCTAAAATTTTCATAACTAAGGTATAGACCACATTTTCTCGGCCTTTGTCTAGTTTATATCCCAAATTATCAATACTTTCTTTGGGATTTATAGCATCTATAATCGCTTCCTTAGCTTCTAGGGATATATAATTATCCCACCAACCTCTAAGTTGGCCAGTAAAACCAGCAATTATCATTTTGCAAATGGTCTTATCAGTATTTTTGGTACTACCTTTGCATATAGTAGCACACATCATCATTCTATGGACCAAAATAGTCATCTGCCTATCAGTCAGACCATCTATATTCCATTCATAAATTTCATTACCACTATAAGACGTATTAGTCTGGTTCCAATCTCGTTCTTCTATTAGAACATCTTGAGGGGTCGGTCTAGGATAATAATGGGTTTGCATCCTAGGCTTATCAGCGTATCGAATAGTTCCCTTGAGGTTATTAAGCTCGGACCAAGATTCTTCCCTATGATTAAAGGATGACTCAAGCTTATCAGCAAATTGAGAAGACATGTCAATAGGCTTAGTTTTTAAATTAGAAAACTTCTTTTCAAGGATTTCTTCTAAATCATCATAAGTTTTGATTTTAAAATCCTGAATCTCAGGAGGTCTTTGAATAGAACTAGTAAGAATCTGAGTGGGTGTGATGCCCGAAGAGTAGGCAATATCTCTCTTATTGTTACTAATTTGCTTTGTTAAAATAACTAATTCGTCTAATTTGACGTTACTGATTATTTTTATCAAAATAGTCAATTCATCTAATTTTTTATCAAGTGAACTAATGTGCTCATCCAAAACTTTAACATATAAAGACATATAATTGTTTTGAGAAATTAATTTAATTTCTGCAGTACTCACTACTGCAACATCATTATCAACAAATCTTTGAAAAGCAGTAAAAGTAATCTCCATATTATTGGGTAATATAAAAGATGATTGTGGTGGATAAACAGTTTTAATAATTTTTCTACTTCCATCTCGATAAGATCTTTCTAAAAAATTTATATATAATGGTAAATAAGTGGTTATAAACCAAGGCACAAATACATAATTTGATTATGCAATGCACAAGTTTCATAAAACTCTTGTGAAATATTATTCAAGTCATCTTTACTATAAGTATCGAAAAACCAAGTTCGAAACTAGTTCCATCTTTTATCAAAAAATTTATTTTGAATATGTTTTCTTGCCAGGGATCCTGGACAAAAATCTATTTTGTAAGGAATCATTAAATATCATTGGGGTCAAAATCTATTTCGGATGCAGAAGGAATATCCTTATCAGACACATTATCACATGCTTGAACAATATTTGTTCGGGGATCAATTTTCAATTTTCAATTTTTCAACTAGACTATGAGTCGAAGGATTGTATGCAAAGATGCAACACGGTTAAGCCTAGATGGACGATAAATAGGTTCAACTGGAGCTATCACAGAAGACATAGAAGGCAATAATCTATTGCTACCAGTAAAAGATTTTCTGTTATGAACAGAAGATTTATCATCAAACTGAATGCAAATTTTTCCATCAGGAGTTTACGTAATATGGGAATACTCAGAATTAGTAACTTTATCAGCTAATTAATTTTGCGGTATAACCATATTTAAAACCCAAGTATTTGGAAAATGAATTTCTTCCCATCGGATAGGTCGACGAGTAGTAATTTTTGATTAAAATTTTTTTTTCAAACAAAATAGTTTGATTAGATGTATCATATAATTTACATTTAAGATTCAACGTAGATAATAATTTATAATAAATCCTATAAGACAAAGATATCAGTTCAGAACCATGTGCATAATTATAACCATGCGTTTTAACATTTAATATTGATGCATCAAGTATATTAACATCAGATAAACAAAGCTGCAAATTAGGCTGTGTATTAAAATAAACTGGACCCTAGGCCACTGTAGATTCTATCGAACCCATTAAAGATTGTCAAAAATTTAAATTTCGTGCATCTCTAAGAGCTGCTAAAAAAGTTTTGGGTAACCCTTTAAGGGTTAAAGGTTTAAATGCAATTTGAACCATGCCAATATGCAAGAAATTATACCAATTTTTATATAAATCTATATCGCTTTTATTTAATAAACGGATTGTCTGTTCAGACAAATTTAAAGCCAAAGAAGTCTCAGTAGTTTTAATTAACTGAGTTGTAGATAGTTTATCAAACCAACCATAATCATAAATAGTTCAAATCGAAACTTTTGGAAAAGTCCATTTGTTTAACAAATCAAGATTTTGAGGTATATCAACCTCTTTTAACCTATCATTTTTAATACTGGATTCTCCCAAATCCATTTCTATCCAATCTATCTATGATGAATACTTCACATCTATTATAAATTAACCTAAAGCATCATGGCTCTAATACCAAGTTGGCAGGATCTCTCTGATACAAAGTTAGTAGGATCTCTAAGGCGGGCGGTAGTCCGCACGGCCAGATAGATCTAGCTAATTTAGCACCTTTATGCTGAAACATATAAACCGAAATATATATGAATTTTTATATAGCGTATGGATGTATGGAAGGATCTTCTCACGTTTTACCCGAGCAAGTGGCCTGTTAGGATCTAATACATACTCTTAATGAGCCCATGTGTCTGGAGGTTCTAACCGGAAAAGATCGCCCTTTTCAACATCTTTTACGGGCTTAAGAAATCGGCTTAGCAGACGTAGTCACTAAGACAAAGCCACTAAGAATAGTACTAGATCCGACTGTACCACCATCTCAGAACCAAGCCAAGCTGCTATACAATAATTTCTTTATATTTTGATAAAGCCAGATCTTTAAGGTTACTATACAAGAGAAGTTAGATATTCAACATAGATATAGAATTTAACCGGACATAGTCACGACTGGGAAAAGAGGTATCACCTTAAGGACCCGAAAGCAAAGGGTATAGATGGTATGACTGATAGGCAGATGACTATTTTGGTTCATAGAATTATGATGTATGCTACTATATGCAAGGGTAGTACCAAAAATAATGATAAGACCATTTGCAAAATGATAATTGCTGGTTTTACTGGCCAACTTACACTACAAGAAATCTGACCTTTTGTGGCGACAAAAGTCGCTACAAAAGGCCACAAAGTCGGCACTAAAAACATTTAGTGGCGACTTTAGGACCGTGGCAAGTACTTCCATAGCTAAAAGTTATTAGTGACGACATTTTGTGTCTCCACAAAAGGTACATCTTTAGTGGCGATTTTATCGCCTCTAAAAGTAAGGAGATATCCATAGGTGAATGACTTATAGAGGCAACTTTTGGTCGCCACTATAACCACTTTACTTTCAGTGGCAAGTATTATCGCCACAATAAATGAGGATTTGCGACGACCTTGGTAGCCACAGATACATTTTTTCTTTTGAAAAAAAATAAATATGTAGCATCAATATTTCTATTAATATACTGCACAAATGTATTACAACAACCCACTGTGGCACTGACAATAAAAGAAATACAACTAAAGATATTTCCCAAATAATGATACCATAAACTTTCATAACTCATAGTAATTGTGCCTTACAAAACACATAGAAACAAAACAAAAATAAAATGTTCCTCGGTTAGAATAAATCCAGCTATGAATGTAATTAACAAACTCTCAGATCCTTCCAAGGGCAACTCCCTTATACTGTTTCATAGAAAGATACATCATTATCCTTTGTGCATGCCTTAGAAAGATCAATTACTACCTACAGAGGAAATTCAACAAGAATTGTTAAGACCACACATTTATATGAAATTTTGATAGCGTAAATAAAATAACAATGAGAGATAAAATTTACTGATAATTCAATTGCACAAGGTAAATTCCAAGTTTTGTACAGTGGTTTCAGCTACTTTTTATTTGACTACTTTGAACAAATTTCGGATATTTCAAGCATTCATTACCAATGAAAGGAGTACAATGGTATTACCAACACTCTTTTTTTCCTCAAAAAAACAAACAAATAGAAAATGACAATTAAGATAAGAGTGTTTCATACATTTTTTTCATTACTTTGCTTAATTAAGCACTAAATAGTTTTCATGAGTAAGCTCATTTTGCAACTTAATTTTTTATCAGTTAAAGAGTCTATATATACCAAATTATCGAAAGAATAAAACACTTCTCACTCCAGCTTGGTTTGGGACTTCAAATGAAACCATTTTAAGAATTTGGTCAAAACCAAAACTAAACCAATGGATCTCATAAAAAGTGTGCAGTCTAAAACACTAATATAGTGAATTAGTTATTTACTACTCTTGGTGATGATATATAACAAATCCTTACTGGTTTTTCTTGAAAGTTTCAATATGTCAAACTTTGAAAACTAGTGCTTACTAGTCACCAATGGATATAAAATTAAATGAGTTGGAAATATATAAAATTAAAATTATATCATTCGCAAGAAAAATGATCACAGGCTCAAAGCTATGAAAAACGTAAAACATGAAAGGAATTATTGAAGAGGAGTAAACTTATCTTAGTAAATGAAGCTTTTCTTGTTCGGCAATGTGCGTTTGAAACTGCTTCATTTTGAAATAAGAGGACACCATGAGTAGATATAATATCAATAGTATAATCTCACTTTCTTTTGAATTTTAATATAGATCAGAGGCTTAGAGATGTTGTCTTTCTATTTACTACCACTACTGATGAACTGATAATGTTCTGAATTCCTATTTCCAAGAATAAAAGATAGTCAACTAGTAAAGATGTCTTGTTAATTAAAAATAATAATAGTCATGCTTTTCATTTGGCTTTTTCTCTGAAACACATATCTCCTCGTTGGGGGCCATGTGCTCGAATACTGGACGAGCCAAATACTCATCATTTTTCAATCCTTCTAAGTTCCAAATTCCAGTAGAACATTGTTCTGCAAGAGGACAGAGCAATCTAACTCAAAAAAAAAAGGTCAATCAAAATGTAATCCCTAAAAGAACACCTTCCACAACAACAACATACCCAGCGTACTCCCACAAAGTGGGATTTGGAGAGGGTAAGTGTACTCAACCCATACCACTACCTCGGATGAGGTAGAGAGGATGTTTCCTAAAAGGACACCTTCCATCTCTACAAAAAGAAGTAACAGAAAGAGCAAAAATATTGTCGGTTTACCCCCTCGATACCAATAAACGTACAAGAAAAGATGAGAAACTTATCTGTTTACCACAATGAGCTTATATTAACTCAAAATTTATTGCTTGATAAACAACAATATTCACAAACATAATTGGTAAGTGACATATAAAACTCAAGTGTTGTTCCAAACTACCTAAACCAGCAAAATGTAACTAAGTTCCTTTGCCAATATCAAGCTAACTAATTGGTTATAAACTACCTAAACCATCCGGGTTTTAATATTGTGTCCCAGTGAGATCTTTCCCAACATCTTTCATTAACCTGTTGTCGCAGAGATATCTGGACTAATTTTAATCAGCATTACTTAATGCTCTGTGCATACACACTAGACTGATGTTTCTCGTCTCTCTATAATAGTTCATTAACCCAAATTCTTTAGGTAAAATCTCTCATAATCAATTAGTCGAAGCAACAGTATTCATGCAAAAATCAAAAGATAGAAGATTCTTTTCACAGTTATAGCTATTTAGGTTTTTGCGATGTTATATTCATTGAGGGTCTTTCGAAAACAACAGTTCAAATTCCTCAAGGTAGAGGCAAGGTCGGCGTACACTCTACCCTCCTCAAACCTAACCACTTTCAGGCCTACATGAATTTGTTGTTGTTGTTTATATTCACCAAATGCCATCAACACATCAAAGCTAAAAAAAAAAAAAAAAAAGCAAAAATACACAAGCATCATATGATGCAGGGTATTTCCAAGACCTTACTCTTAATTTTTTTCATGCACACAATTGAATAATGAAAGAAGAACTACAAATACATGCCTATTTCTTATTCTTTGTCCTCAATAGAGAATAAGGCAAATTGTCTATTTTTCAATGATAAGGATATAAAAAATAGTTAATATGGCATCTAAATAGTGGTTCATCAGTGATTATTAGCTACTTAACTTTGACTTGTAGAAGAAACAAGCAAATTAATGAAATGACTTAATTACAACTTGCTAATTTGTCCGCTCCACCAACTAAAATGCAAGCTGCCAACACTGAGATCCATCTTCCTTGATAAAGTACTTTTCAAAATTTTGATTGCACAAAGACTTGGCAAAACCAATCCAAATACTCGAGTTGGAAAAAAAAATTGGTACGCATCAATTCGAATACTAGAAACATACACCAAAACAACAAAGTATTTCATCATTAAAGGGGTGAGGATTCTCGCCTCGCAAGTACAAAATCTAAAAAGAAGGAAACAAGGAAGGAACTCACAGTTCGCCAACAACGGCGAGTTGGGTGGAGACGCGAGCAACAACTTCTATAATATGGAAACCTAAGAGGGGATGCGGGGAATCAGGGTTGAAGATAAGGCATTCTGATAAATTGGGTTATAGATCTGCAAGGGCTAAAACTATTTTAGGTTTTCATTTTATTCATTCGCAGTTTCTTTTGCTTTTTTCCTTTTCGCTTATGTTATCTATAAATTAAAAAATTGAAGATGACTTTTTATTAACTCAAATTAGGAAAAGCAAAACAGTCACTAATTATTATCAGCATAATTAATATTGGGAAAAAGAGCAAATGTACCTCTATATTTTGTGATTTAGAACAAATATATCAGTCCTTAAAAATGGTACATATATAGCCTTGTTGTCTAATAAATGATGCATATTTATCTTTTCGTTAATATATCTATATTTACTGAATTAAAAAAAAATTAAAATAATATCACGTGATTTTAAAAAATTACTCCACCCATTTTTATTATCCTTCCAGATCTGATCTACACCGGACTAAATTAAAAAAAAAACACTCTTCCTCTACAATTTATTCCTAAAATGGATTTGGATCGAGTCTGAATAAAAGTGATATCAAGCTTTTCTTTAGTCGGATCGAATCTGGATGGTAAAAAAAAATGGAATACATCCGCTCTTATTGGTATAAAATATCCTTAAAACCAATTAGTTTTTTTTTGTTTTTTTTTGGTTTTTCACCCAGTGTCCGGTATCCGCATTGAAGCTCAACTAAATTCGGATTCGTGTCGAAAAGTCCCACGTTGAGAGAAAACCAATTAGTTTTATAGTGTGCAAAGAGATTCAATATATTGGTACTTATTTTATTACAAGTATTACTAGATATATAATTACTCCAAATACTTATTTAAATAACTCAATAATAATTAAAACTTTCCACTTACATGATTACTTGTTTTAAAATGTCCTTAAAAGTAAAACTAATTTAATTATTTATCAAATTAAAAAATCAAATATACATAAACATCATTACAACAATTAATTAAAGTTTTAATATACATATATACATACAAAATAATAATAAATATCAAAAAAAATAAAATTAGTGACGATCTCAAAGTTGCCACAAAAGATACACTTTTAGTGGCGACAGAGTCGCCACTATTATGTTTTTGTGACGACATCTTATACGTTGCCACAAATATATTTTCATCCATATTTTATTAGGCAACTATTAGTGGCGATCAAAGATATGTCGCTGCTACAAGATATTTTTCAGGAGCGATTATATTTGTTGCCACTAAAACGTTCACTTTTTGTGGCAACCATTTCGTGTCGCCACAAAAACCTTACAATTTGTGGCAACTATATGAGTCGCTACAAAAAGTCGCCACAAAAAATCATATTTCTTGTAGTGTTAGAGGTTGGTGGGATAATTATATATCCCTAGAAGCTAAGGCAGCGATTATAGATGCTATAAATCCCAAAGAAAGTATTGATAATTTGGGATATAAACTAGAAAAAGGCCGAGAAGATGCGGTCTATACCTTGGTTATGACAATTTTAGAACATTTCAGTGGTAGATTTATCAGTGACTTTGAAACAACTCGTACACTTCTTAATGGTCTTCAATGTAGGACTTTAGGTGAGTTTCGATGGTATAAGGATACATTCCTAAGTAGGGTCATGGAAGTACCCGAAAATAATAGTGACCATTGGAATGCCAAGTTTATAGATGGCCTCCCTTCATTATTTGCCAAAAGAGTTCGGAAAGCTCTTCGAGGTAATTACGGTGAAATTTCGTATACAAATTATACCTATGGAAAACTTGTAGGATTTTGTACACAAGAAGGATTAAACTTGTGTAATGAATTACGATTGTCTAGACAACTTAAGATGGATAAGCTTAAGGAAAAATCTCAATTAGGAGACTTTTGTGCACAATTTGGTGTAGCTCAGCCTTCTAGTCAAACTAAGAAGAAAAAGGGTAAGTATCATAGAAACCCAAACCCAGATGGTTCATATAGGAAGCGTAGATCTAAATATAGATCCAAAAAAGAACGAGAAGCACGGAAAAGTGCTCGTAAGTCTAAAAGATTTACGAAAGATAGGTCCAATAGGGATCATTCCAAAGTTAAATGTTACAGGTGTGGTAAATTAGGTCATATTGCTTCTAATTATAAGTTAGAAAAACTTAAAGCTTTAGAATTAGACAATGCTTTGCATGATAAGATTTATGGCATGTTATACACTTCTGGATCAGAATCCGATTATGATCCTTATCAGTCGGAATCAGAAGCAGAAATAGATTTACTTAATTATTCTGATAGTGAAAATCATGATAATATTAATGCTTGTAATACTTGCAAAGGTGTTGTTTGTTCTTGTGAAAACGATGAGTCTTATAAACTTCATTCACAATTTCAAGATATGAATATTCAAACTATTACCTCTGATAATATAATAGAGCTTCTAAAGGAGGTTATTGATAATAACCTTCGTGAAAAAATCATTAATTTGGTAGCTAGTTCAAGTTCAAATACTTCGAATTTAGCCAATCAAAAGAATGAATTAATATATTCAGCTCCTTATACATTATCAGAAGTCAATAGATGGCTTTTTGAAAAACATACTCCAACACATGATACGTCTTTTGATGATTTAAAAATTGAAATTGAAAATTTGAAAAAGGAGATTAAATCTCTAAAGAAAAATCAAATGATTTGTGATCATTAGATTACTCAAATGGAGAAAAGAAATTCTTTAGCTGAGTCTTCTAATGATAAAAAGAAAAATATTTTGGAAAATGATGAAATTGAGATTTCACAACAAATAAAGCTGGATCCTAAAAATGATATGTTTTTAGGAATGATGCAAATTGTTACTGCTCACAAATGGTACATTAAATGTACAATATTAATTGATAATAATTTTTATGTTAATGAAGTTGCGATGATTGATAGTGGTGCTGATGTTAGTTTCATCCAAGAAGGATTGAGTCCTACTAAATATTTTCAAAAGACAACTCATTTAGTTGGATCTGCATCAGGACATGCTTTAGATATAAAGTATAAATTGTCTAATGCTCATATTTGTCAGAATAAAGTTTGCATTTCCACATTTCTTTTTTTTGGTTAAAAATCAGTTATACCTTCCGATTATTTCGGTACTCCTTTCATAAATGCTATTTATCCTTTTACGCATATTGATGCTAAAGGTTTTAAAGCTACTTTTAATAACAAAGAAATTAGTTATACTTTTGTTACGGATCCTGTAACTAGAGACATTAATTCTTTAATTGATATGAAGCAAAAACATATTGATTCTTTACAATTACAAGTATTTAGCATGAATATTTGTGATACAATGTAGTCTGCTAAAGTACAGAAAAAAATAAATTGATTTTCTAACGGATTGCCATTGATATTTGTATTGATCATCCGAGTACTTTCTGGAACAGAAAAAAGCATATTGTTACTCTTTCATATGAATAAGGATTTTCTGAGGATAATATTCCTACAAAATCAAGATCATTTCAGATGAATACTGAACTGGTTGAATTTTGTAAATTTTTTTGATAATTTGTTGCAAAAGGGTTTGATAAAACCTTTTAAATCTCCTTGGTCATGATGTACTGCATTTGATATTAATAACGTTGCAGAAAAAGAACGAGGTATACCGAGATTAGTTATTAATTATAAGTCTCTAAATAAATTTTTGAAGTGGATAAGTTATCCTATCCCGAATACGAAAGATTTACTTTCGAGGTAATATGATGCTAATATCTTTTCAAAATTTGATTTAAAATCAGGATATTGGCAAATTCAAATTTTTAAAGAACATACTTATAGAACTGTGTTTAATGTACCATTTGGACAATATGAATGGAATGTTATGCCATTTGGTTTGAAAAACGCCCCTTCTGAATTTCAGAAAATCATGAATGATATTTTTAATCCTTATTTGGATTTTATCATTGTTTACATTGATGATAGCTTAGTCTTTTCCAAGACCTTTGAAATGCATATAAAGCATTTATATATTTTAAAGAAAATTGTTATTCAGAATGGTTTGGTTATATCTAAACCAAAAATGAGTTTGTTTCAAACAGATGCCCGCTTTTTAGGACATAACATTTGTCAAGGAAAAATAACCCGGATTCAAAGGGCTATTAATTTTGCTGATAAATTTCCTGATATTATTACCGATAGAACTCAATTACAAAGGTTCTTGGGAAGTTTGAATTATATTTCTCCATTTTATAAAAATTTGTCTCGTGATTTAGCCCCTTTATATGACAGGCAAAAAAAGAATTACAAAGAGCCTTGGTCTAATAAGCATACAACTATTGTTCAAAGTATTAAAAAACGTGTTGAGGTTCTACCTTGTTTAACTCTTGCTTGGCAAAAATTTATTGAGATGGATGCGTCTAATATTGGTTATGATTTTGAAATAAATAAATCCCAATGATAATTGCGAATATTTAATACGTTTTCATTCAGGAAAATGCACTGAAGCCCAGAAGAAATATGCTACTGTGGCTCATGAAATGTTAACCATTGTTAAATGTGTTTTAAAATTTCAAGACGATTTATATAATCAAAATTTTTTAATAAAAACTGATGTTCGATCTGTTAAATATATGTTTAACAAAGATTTTAAACATGATGCCTCGAAAATATGGAAGGCTCAATTAGCCCCATTTGATTTTGAAATCCAATATAAAAAAGGAATTGATAATTCTTTGTTAGATTTCTTATCACGTGAATATCTGCAGGATGAATCCTCGATGGACTAGAAGCGGTGGCAGATATAGAGGACGAGGGGGAAGATCTTCTCCTTCTGGTTCTCAAGGATCATCATATGGATCCTCTTCTAATTCCCTAGTTATACAAATGGGCAGAAGGACTTTGATCAATGAAAAAATTTCTCAGAATGGCGAATCTTCATCGTCAAAAGTTATACATCTGGAAGATATTCCAGAAGACAACCCGTTATACAGGCATATGCAAGAATACTTGGCAAACCAAAAGCAAAGTAATACTTTTGCTTCTGTTACTAAAGAGGACAATGATGATATCAAGTCCTATGAAAAGGTACCAAAATAAGAAATGATATTTCTTGTAGAAAATTTCGAATTACAAAGGAAAGATAAACCTTGGGAGATACTCCAACGGTATTTGATAAGAAGATTATATTTTTTGGGTGAGTCATACAAAATCCATATGTATTATGAGACTATTCTCATTAATACAGGTGTTGCTGAGATTCAGCATTTTTTCGGTTCTAATACGGAAGAGAATGTTTATAAATTCTCAAAAATCATTATTAAACAGATTATATCTGTTGAAGATTGGGGTATATACACTATGAAGGAAAGACAGATCAGTCTTAATGATTCAAAAATAAACTTTTCTTACTGGAATTATATCTGTGCATTTGACAAGGTGTTATACTACAACAACGATAAAAATAAATATAATTGGTTTATAAAAATATGTTCGAAGATATTTTCAGGAACAATCCCTTATTGGTTTTTGAATTGGTGGTCATACCACGGTCTGACAGTCTAAATACAATTTCTTAGGTTATACCAAGAATGGACTAAGGTTTCCCCTGCAATGGATGAATTATATAAAGCAGATCATAGCTGTTATCCGGACAACATTGACCAAATCTATTTTTTTATTGAATTCTCTATCCCATGGATTCATAAGTGGGCACCGGAATTGGGATTTACCAATGAGAAAATTTCGTGTTTATATCGCGCATTTTACAATAATTTTTGGGAAAAATTAATGAAAACTGATCCCAAAACAAAGGACATATTCGGCCGAGAGTTAATAAACTCAATTCAAGAAACGATAAAAGAATATACTCTTTTATCACAGCAAGAGAAAATTGATGACACAGCTTTTCGTCATATAGCACGAAAGATCACTTTCCAAGATGGAAATAAAGATGAAATGATAGAAAAATATTTGGAGGAAGTTAAAAGAAATTTCCTCCAGTCAATAAATTAGATAGAAAGATCTAACACTTCAATGCGAAGTGAAAGCAGTGAAGATAACATCCTGCCAGATTCTCAGCCATTACAGCCAGAGGAGATACTCTCTGAAGATGCCATTGATAATGCAGAATAATTTGTTCGGCGAATGATGCAGCTAGATAAAATTCAGGGAAAGAAAAAAAATAAATGGAGATAGCCGTTTGGGACCCGCATGAATAGGAAAGCCCCCGGGGACCCCACTCAACAGTAAATATACTGTACACTGGGACCAGATAGGGATCCACTTTTACTGTGCATAGATTATTTTTTTTCTATAGATACATATCATTTTTCATTTGTAGGATGAAGAGTTTTTAGAACTCCCTCTGTCTAGCCTTCTCTCTCTTCTCTCCTCTCTTGTAAAATTCTCTCTCTTGTAAAGTTTTGAATTTTGTTTAATAAAAGGAAAATAAAAAGTCCAAATTTGGACACCAATCTTTAGCCTTGCTTATACGGCCTAGACCCTTTGCCGCTGGGTCCTTGAGGTGATACCTCTTTTCTCCACTCTTCTCCCAACCGTGACTATGTCCTGCTAAATTCCATATTTATGTTGAATATCTAACTTCTCTTGAATATTAACCTTAAAGATCTGGCTTTATCAAAATATAAAGTAATTATTATATAGCATCTTGACTTGGTTTCGAGATGGTGGTTCAGTCGGATCTAGTACTATTCTTATTGGCTTTGTCTTAGTGACTACTTCTAGCAAGCTGGTTTCTTAAGCCCGTTAAAAAGATGTTGAAAAGGGCGATCTTTTCCAGTTAGAACCGCTAGACACATGGGCTCAATAAGAATATGTATTAAATCCTGACAGGCCCCTTGCTTGGGTAAAAGGTAAGAAGATCCTTCCATACAGTCATACGCTATATGAAAATCCCATTATATTTTGGTTCTTATGTCTCAGCATAAGGGTGCTAAATTAGCTAGATCTATCTGGCCGCGCGGATTACCGCCCGCCTCAGAGATCTTGTTAATTATTATTATTTTATATATATATATATATATATATATATATTTCTAAATAGGTGTTTCTCATTTATCTCTTAAGGGGTTAGTTTTAACAATATATGAAGAACTACTTGATTAACTTTGTTGTTGATATCGGCAAGATTAGTATTTTTTTTAGCCAAAAAGAGAGTAACTAAGTTTGCTTCATGAAGAGCTGAAGCTTTAAACAACTGTAAGTTGAATAATAGTGTTATATAACATATAGTGAGTACTTGTATTACCTCCAAATTCACTCAGTTTCAAGTGGTTAAAATTGAGAAAATTTCATATATATCATTATTTTATATATTTATGAAACATAACAATAATTGATTTCAAAATGTAGCAGATACAATGTATTTGCACATACAGTGTCACTGAATTAACTGAAATTATGTGGTACATGATCTTTTCATAATTGAAATCGCTACAAATCAGTGTGAATCATGCTTCCCAAGAGATTTTTTACAAAATTAGAATACGACTTTTAGTAGCCAAAATTAGAACATGCATTCAAAAACACAAATAATTCATTAAAACCTACTTATTCTATTCTTCCAAAAAAAACACAAAATTACCAAGCTAAAATCATCAATTGGAATCGAATTCGAAGGTTCAGATACACATAAATTGATATCGAGTTCGAAACTTCCATTTTAATATCCATTGGAAGAATCATGGATATAGAGATTTAGAGAAGAAAAATTCTTCGAGTTCTTTTGAGCAGATGATGCCTTCGTCCGCCGTTGACACGTGGATAATTTGAAGCATATACAACCTTCATCTGATATTGATATCACTTTGAGAATTCAAAATACATATCTTATCACTTCATAAACAACAAAAATGTCAAGCATAACAATCTTAATTCAGCATTACGTGCACTGATACATAGAAAATTGTTATGTCGATTATACTTAATTGTGATCAAAGAGTGCTTTATTTGTTGATCTTGTTGCTGCAGTTTTGAAGCAGCTAGGCATCAAAAATACATGTAAAACAATTCAAATCAAATATACTATTGAAGGGAGTGTTGTATTCCTTTGAAAATAAACAATGATATGGGTGTGAGAGTGCATATTGATTTGAAGAAAGACCACAGAAATTTCTGATTGTATCCATTGTGTATGACTACAAAGGACGTTCAATATGTTTTATCAGGTGAAATTATAATTAGAGGTGATACATGAAAAATTTGATATATACAAGGTATACATGCTATAAATATAGTTGGTATACTAGCCTTGTTGTTGTTAGCTTCCTGTGAAGCTATAAAGTATTCAAAGACGATGAATATTTGATAATCTCAATCCATAATTAGTATCGAGGTTGGGCACAATGGTATTTCTTGAAGGTTTCATTTCAAAGTATTGAGATCAAATTCTAGAATATTTGTATAACTGTTTAATGGTGTATTTCTTAACAAAACTGATTGTATGTATGTTTTCTTCTTCTTTCAAATGTATCAGATGTTATATTATGGAAATTAATGAATTTAAATTTGTATTTTATATTGAAGTGTATGTGTATTCAAGTATATGTTAGTCTATATCTGTATGTAGAAAAAAATATATACTACATATAAGTTATATGATATAACTTGTATGTACAGCTATAACCTTGTATACTTATCTAAACAGTGTGCATGGAGTTTTAAGGTGCCAAGTTTGAACAAATCTAGAATGTTCAAAGTTAGAGAGTTCCACAATGAGTTGTTGGGGATAATCACCCCACCACAGAAATTATATTTACAGTAATAATAGCGAAATAATAGCGTAGCACCCAGATATGGTAATCAAAAAGAGTTAAAAGGAATAACAAGGAATTTTTTTTTTTTTACGTGGACAACCCTTCTTAATAAGGAAATGTCACGACCCAACCCACCGGATCGTGTCGGGCACCTTCCTACACCTACCCCAGATAGGAGAACCTTAAATAACCCACCACTCACTCAATGCAAAAATTACTATAAAATTCACTTAATTAGTTTATGTATGCGATACGCATAACTGACCAACAGTTGAAATATGATTACTCAATCAATTCGTCCCACAACTTATTTTAATACATCAGATATGAAAAGTAAATACGAAAAATAACCACAAGTGATTCCCCAGAACCTAGCCTAAATCGGTATAAGAGCACTAGGCAAGAAGTATGGACATTCATGACACAACATCCATGCAGAATAGAGATAAAAGGAGCTGCTGCTGAGTGATCGGTATCCCTGCTATAGAAATTCTAACTAACCTGTACTATGGCTATAGCCGATTGGAGATATAGTAAGTATAGCATCAGTACAACCACACGTACAGGTAAGCATCATCGGTTGACCATGGTTAGAAACAAATAACATAAATAATAAATATGGAGAAATTATAAAATCAAGTAAAATTTTGGTTTTGAATCCCAAATTAAACAACTCCTAGCACCCCACATTTAGCATATATGTGACCTAAACTTAGCATCTATGTGACCTACACTTAGAATCTCTGTGACCTACACTTAGCATCTCTGTGATCTACCTGTCATTTAATATTTTCGTATATCTTTGTCCTTTGACAACCTATTCCAGCCTATACCTCTTCCTCCAATACCAACTCATTCTTATGGTGCCTACAATTTCTTAATCTACAGCCACCCAAGTCCTTTCGGTACTCACTATCATAAGACATCACAGTACCACCACCCATGAAAATTCAAATTCTAACAATCATATTCAACCATAACTGGTCCTCTCAAGGGACCGTAGAATCTCATCTCCAACCCGGTCCATACTAGGGACCTAACGTACATTCGTACCTTGTCTCACCACTTACCACAACAAGAACACGTATGAGAACATAATAAAATAAAATTACATTCAAAACATATGCGTGAATGCATGTATGTAAGATGTTCTATTCATCTCTCCTTATCCCTTCTCATCTGTCTCTTCAACATCAACTATATCACAACATACTGGCCTGGCACCCGACCCATATTACAATATATCATATCTGTATCGGCGTGGTACCCAACCCATATCACAACATATCATATTTATACCTGCGTGGTACCTGACCCATCATCACACCATGTAATCCCAATGTGTATGAATGTGTGCATGAAATCAATAAATCATAATTCATGCAAAAGATAATCACAAATATTTGGTCCACAACCCAACATGGGTCAATCCAGTCTAATGTTCCATCAACCATCTAACTCATTTAATCAGTGTCCTTAGTCTTCACATATATGTATTCACTACCATGATTTACCATACACCCCTATAGGGATGCTATGACCCAAGTTCACATTATCACACACTTTCTCTCTAACCACATCCCAACTTTAAGTTTTTCACATTACATTCTAATCTTCCCTAACTACTTTTAATGGGAATTCTATTCTTTACTTCACAATATTTCTCTTTTATGTTCACTCATTAGTCACGGGATTCGATTTTGTGAATTACTAATCTCGGCTTACCATGTCTCACTCTTTAGCCACTTCTCTTAATGCAATTCGACAATTTATAACATTTATATTTTAATCGAGTTACTTCCTCCTCCTGCCCCTCACTGTATCATCTAACTCCCCACTAATCTCATAGGCCTTGGAAGATACTAAGCTGCATACGTTCACTCCACCATTCTATCCGTCCCTTATCACAATCAAAATATTATTATAATGTATAATAATTCCATATATTCGAGCCTAAACCAGATTTTAAATGCGTCTATCCATCCAACTCTACGCCTGAAGTCCTAATGCATAATACTCCTGACATCACTATTAACGCTAGATGCATGTAGCCCAAGTCTAGTTGCTACAAAGTAAACCATAACTTACCTCTTAGGTGAAACATGCTGCTACGGAGGGGAGTGAGTTGTCTCGCACATGTAAAGCATATATCTATGTCTGGTTCCATCTGAGTGTGCTTTGAAACCGCTCTCATGAACCCTGACCTTTGAAATCTCATAATTGGAAAGATAGGATTTTTCAGAGTGTTTTTAGAGGAAAGGGGCGACCTAGCGAAATAAAGAGAAAGAGGGCTTTTAAAAATTCCTCAACTGGGCTACTGCCTCTTACTACTGCAGTGGTTCTTTTACACTATAATGAGGAATTTATACTTTGTAGGTTCGAGTAAATACTCCAAGAACCACTACACAGTCAAAATAAATAACCCTCTTTTGATTTTCTCACCTTAATGTAATACCACTCACACTTTCTATTTTTTCTTACAGATTAATTTTCTATCTTTGAAATGCTCTCACTCTCTGCAACTACTACTAAGTTGTTGTTTATGTTAGTGTGTCAAATAAAGAGCCAAGACTGCCCTTTTATAGAAGAAGCAACCAACATCCCAGCTAAAAAGAAGGGAAGAATTGGTTGTCAAGCTGCCAACCTTTTTTCTATGGCTAGTAAAATTTCTCTATTTCTTTTTGCGTTCCTTTTCTTCACATGGGTATGGACATTATCAATCTCACCCTCCAAGCCAATTCATCGAAAAGAGATAATATCGGGCTTCTGGTTTGAGTGCATGCTGATAAGTTCTTTGTACAATTCAAACTTGTCTCTTGGTACCACCTTTGTCAATATATATGCAGGATTCTCACCTGTATGGATCTTTTTGACCTACATAGATCCATCTTCCATCCTTTCTGGAATCCAGTGATATCTCAAGTCTATGTATCTCTTTCTTGCATGATACATGGAATTCTTTCTCAAGTGTATTACATTTTGACTGTCACAATAGA
Organism: Capsicum rhomboideum; assembly: GCA_031232105.1. Taxonomy (NCBI): domain Eukaryota; kingdom Viridiplantae; phylum Streptophyta; class Magnoliopsida; order Solanales; family Solanaceae; genus Capsicum; species Capsicum rhomboideum. The sequence continues at coordinate 119,371,275 of CP124711.1, forward strand.
CTATATATTCCTTTTGATACAATCCATGCTCTTGAAGGAACCATTTTAGCTATACCATCTCCTTGTCAACTTCAGTAGCTGTAATATCCCCTACTTCAGTTGTAGTTAGTGCAACACACTTCTGCTACCTCGACTTCTATGATATAGCTCCCCCTGAAAAGACAAACAAATATTCAGTAGTGAATTTTCTATTATCAAAGTCACCTGCCATATCAACATCGATATAGCCCTTTAAGATTGGTTTAGATCCTCTAAAACACAAATTGACTCCAGAGGTACCCTCAGGTATCTGAATATCCACTAGACTACTTTCCAGTGTTTTTTTCAAGGATTCTCAATAAATCTGCCAACAACACTAACTGCATAAGCAACACCTGAGATAGCCATAACTTTCTGTTTGTTCACTCTCGAACAATCTTCATTTCCATAATTTTTTGTGTTAGGCCCAAGTCCTTTATGTCAAATGACTTGGACAAATTTCTCTTCAAGTTGAAGATCATATCCTTATCCTATCCTATAATTAAAATGTCATCCACACACAACAATAAAATAATAAAGTTGTTGGAAAAAAATTTTTGAAGTATAAACATGGATCAGAATAGGTCTTTGTATAAGTTTGATTTTGTATGAATGAATCAAACTTCTTGTACCACTGCCTTGATGCCTGCTTCAACCCATAGAGACTCTTATTCAGTTTAGCCACCATGTGTTTCTTTCCTGCTACTTCAAACCCTTCTGGCTGCTCTATATAAATCTTCTCTTCCTAATATCCATGAGGAAATGCATTTTTCATGTCCAACTACTCCACTTCAAGATCTAGGCTAGCTTCTAAGCTTAAAATGGTTTGAATAGAAGTCATTTTGATAATAGGTGAGAAAATTTTGTCAAAATCAATACCTTTCTTCTGTTCAAAACCGTTTACCACCAATCGAGCTTTGTATCTAACCGGCTTGCCATTTCCATCTTTCTTGAGTTTAAAGACCAACTTGTACTTAAGCAGCCTTTTAACTTTTGAAAGTTCAACCAACTTGTATATGCCATTTTTTTGTAGATATTTCTTCTCTTCTTGTACGGCTTTCATCTGCTGGCTCTTTTCTGAATAAGACTGTACCTGAGGAAGGGTACTTAGAGGACTCTAATCTTTCCTTTTTGATATCTTCATAGGTTGAGACTATTCTTATTTTTAGGTAGGGTAATCTACTTGCTTGGTATAATCACCAAGTTGCCCCCCCTGCTCAACAATCTCATCAGGTTGCTCCCCCTGATTGGCAACCTCGTTGGTTGAAATTAGGTACTTGTGGAATAATTAGAAGTAGAAGAAATGGTAATCAAGTTAGGGACTACACCATTCTATTTCTTGACCTTCTATGATTGATCATCAACAATTTTGACTTCACTTTCTCGGAAGACTACATCTCTGCTTCTGATGACCTTCTTCTTTACAAGATCCCACAGTCTATACCCGAACTCTTCATCTCTATATCTAATGAATATACAGGGAACTAATTTATCATCCAACTTTTTTCTCTAATCCTACAGTACATGTGCAAAAGTTCTGCAACAGAATACCTCCAGATATGAGTAGGACACCTCCTTGTTAGTCCAAACTCTCTCTAGAATGTCAAACTCTAATGGAACTGATGAACTACGATTGATCAAGTAACAGGTTGTTTGAACTGCTTCACCCCAGAATGAATTAAGCATTTTAGCTATTTTGAGCATCCTATTCACCTTCTCAACAATGGTGTGATTCATTCTCTCAGCTACATCATTGTGTTGTGGGGTTTCAGGAACTATTTTCTCATGTCAAATCCCATGAGTTGAACAATACTCTTCAAATTCCCTTAAAGTGTACTCACTTTCCTTTTCAGTGGGAGATGCTTTAGCTTTCGACTTGTCCCCCTTTCCATCAGAGCATGAAATTTTTGGAATACTTGAAACACCAGATCTTTGGTCTTCAAGATATAAACCCATAATTTCTGTGAAGCATCATCAATAAAAGTAACAAAACATTTGTTACCACCCATCGATTCTACCTCCATTGGACCATAAACATCAGAATGTATCAGATTAAGTATATTAAATTTTCTTTCAAATGATATTTGAAATAAGACTCTATGATGCTTACAAAAAAAAAACAATAGTCACAAGGTTTTGCCATTGTACCTTTGGCAAAAGAGATGAGTGATTTCTTAGCGAGAATCTGCAATCCTTTCTCACCCTTTCTCACTCATATAACTATTCTTCTATGCCATAAATCTACAGAAATTTCTTCTCGAGCCACATTCAATTCACCTCATCATATTTATGTATTTATCTTGTACAATATTCCACGATCAACTCCTTTTGCAATCACCAGTGCTCCCTTGTTGATTCTCTATTTTTAATTTGCAAAATAGTTCTCGTATCCATCTCAATCCAAAGCAATTCTTAAGATCAAGTTCAACTGCAAATTAGGTACATAGCACACATCTTTTAGAACCAATGTGCATCCGACATTTATCTTGATACAAATGTCTCTATCCCAGCAATCTTTGAGTAACTTGTATTACCCATTTATACAGTGCCAAAATCACCTACTACGTATCTGTAGAAAAGATCTCTTACCGGTGTAGCATAGTAAGATGTTGTTGTATCAACCATCCATTCTGACTTTGTACCTAACAAGTGCATGTACTTCTCTTCTTCGTTTATGAAGAGAACAACATTATCATTGTTTTGCACCGCAGTAGTTGTGTTGTTGTCATTCTTTTTGCTACTACTTTCACCTTTTCCCCTTTTTAGATTTGCACAATCTTTTTTGAAGTGACCTGGTTTAATCGCAATTATAGCAATTTTTGGCTCTTAATTTAGATCGAACCTTGGACTTTCCACGATCTCCGGATCTACCATAGTTACTTTAACTCCTTTAGTGACTCCTACCTCTACTTTTTAGGATGAGAGCATGTCCATTATTTTTAGGTTTCTTTCTCTTCTTCTAATTGAGTAGAAGAATTGATGTGACATATTTAAGATATAGAGTCCTTACCATGAAGGATGGTTGTTGCCAAATTATTGTAAGAAGATGGCAACGAGTTCAAGAGTACAATGACTTTATCTTCCTCCTTGATTTTTACTCTAAGGTTTACCAGTTGCTTGATTAGTCCATAGAGCACATTTAAATATGACAAAAAGATTTTAATTTCACCCATATGTAGGGCGCACAACTGCTTCATTAGGTACAATTTATTTGTCAATGTGTGAGGCATGTGTAGATTTTTTAACTTTGTCCAAATACCAAATGTATTATCTTCATCGATGATGTTATTTACCACATAATCTATGAAGTGCACGTGATTGCACTATCAGCCTTTTCATCCATTTCTTCCCAATCCTTTAGTTTCATGGATTTGGGCTTTTGGATTTGCCACATAGTGCCTTGTGTTTTAGAAACATCCATCACCATTGAATTTTGCTACCTCATACTTTACTCCAAACATTTTATTTTTTCTGAGTATAGTATGACCCACCGCAAAAACCTTTTTGTGAATGAGTAGAACATATGCTCTGATACCAGTTGTTGGGGGTAAAATACCTCACCACAAATATAATATTTTTTTCGTAATAATAAGTAGTACCTAGATATGGTAATCAAAAAGAATTAAAAGGAATAATAAGGACATAAAGATTTTTATGTGGAAAACCCTTCTTAATAAGAAAAAATCACAAACCCGAGCGGAGTAAAATAATCCACTATAATAAGAAATTTATACTTTTTAGGTCCGAGTAAATACTCTAGAAACCACTACATATGCAAAAGAAATAACTCTTTTTTGATTTTTTCACCTTACTATAATACCGCTCCCACTCTCTATTTTTCCTTACAGATTAATTATCTATCTGTGAAACTCTCTCACTCTCTGCAACTACTACGAAGTTGTTGTATTTATTAGTGTCTCAAATGAGGAGCCAACACTCCCCTTTTATAGGAGAAGTAGCCAACATCTCAGCCAATCAGTAAGGAGAAAACATTGTAATTTGCAATTGCAATTTGGTTGTCATTTGCCAACCTTTTTTCTATAGCCAGTAAAATTCCTCTATTTCTTTTTGTTTTCCTTTTCTTCATATTGGTATGGACCCCATCACATATATATTTATTGAAGAATAATACATATTCACAACGTCAAAGAAATTATAGTTGATAGGGGCATGATTAAACCTAAATATAATAGTCAAAGAGGAAATACACCACAAGGAACATAATAGATGATGTGAAAATTGACCTTGGTGTCAAAATCTATGTACGACCACCACATACGATCGTATATCGCAAGATGTGTCTGTATGTTGATCTATATGTGGCCCTCCAGACCAAATCAAAAATGGAAAAGTCATTACACCCACTTACGTTTGATATATGGTCCATATAATCCACATACAAACTGTATGTCAACTTCCTATCTTGACCATTGAAGATCCTAAAATTCAACCTACTAAATCTCCACATAAAGTAGACACATGGCTCGTATGGTCCACATATGTTTTGCATGTTGACTTGTATATCAATACCTGAAAGTCTCAATTATATCAACTTTTAGTACTTTCACTCATTTCCACATACGACTCTTATAACAATTATACGATCGTATGTGGCATCTGTCTGTTGATCTTCAAAAATTCAAAAATGCTAAATTTTATTATTATTATCATATTTATTTGTTGTGAGCTACATGTCCCATATGCGGCTCACATGTGGCCGTCATATATCAACTTCATAAAGTTTATTTTTCAACTATTTTGGGCTTCAACATACGACACGATATAAGGATCATGTGTCCAACTTGCGACTCATATGTTATTACACATCTCAAAACCTATAGCTTAAATATTTCAACTTCATAAGGCCTCACATACAATGCAGCATGCGTTCCATAATGTCATTTATGTTGCCGCTTGTTGGGCTATATCTTGACATAGTTCTGCCACCCATGGTATTTTTAATTTTTTTTTCAACTCTAACTTTTTATACACTTAGTACATGCTAAGACAAAAATATTAACCCATAAGTATATGTAACATGGTTTAGATCATACCCTATAAAATTTAATGATTCAAATCTAACCCAAATTTATGGAGTGTTACTGTAAGGGTGAAAACGGCTCAGTATAGATTTTGGTCATTTGGGCCAAATTAAACTAGGTACTAGAGAAGTTGGCCTGCTAGAACCATTTTGGGGGCAATGCCAACACAGTAAGGCACATACTCGGGCAAGGAACGAAGGTGCCTGAGACTAGTTAGGGATGGTGACCGCATACAAGGGACTGAAAATAAGACAATGTGTCAAGCTATATAGGTTCCTGGGCAACTCTCGGCTGAACTACTTCAGATGCGTTGTACTGGGATGGCATCCCCCAATGGTTTGAGGACAAGTTCCAAGGGTTATTGGATGTAGTACTATGTGCTTAGAGAATAACATTATCCTATTGGCCAAAGGACAGCCTCTGTACCCTATAAATATCACCCCTCCCCCATTGTAAAGTATTTGATTTTTGCTCATCCTTACTCTATAAGTAATAAAATTTCTCTAGATTAGTTCTGAAGCATTCTCTATTTCCTTAGCTTCTTTACTGTTTCTTCATTATGGTATACGAGCTCGGTCATGTCTCACCCTCATTTGAAAGGGTCCAATTGTCACGCCCCGAATCCCATCGAGACATGATTGGCACCCGAAGTCGATATGGCCCGAGAGAACCAACCTTTGTTCATAAACATTCATATGCATGTCCTCGTATAATTCTCATTATTGCTCATATAACTATGCGGAAGTCATGGACATGGAAACATAGGTCATAGCTATATATGTAAAACTTGGCCGTTTGGGCCATCAAGTCAAAACGACATATACCTTCACATTTATACACCCACATCTGTCTACAAAAGCCTCTAATAAATGCAATGACCAACATGAACTAAAAGTCGGGACAAGTCCCCGCTTTATACAACATGTACCAAATCAAAACACATGTACAACAGTGACTCGGAGAAGCCCCAAACTAACTGGAGCTCACCAAAGATCTGCAACACTGACAATCTACTGTGAAGGCCTACTAGTACCTGCGCCTGCAGCAAGTAAAATAAATTCCCCAAAAGGGGTCAGTACGAAGAATGTACTGAGTATGTAAGGCCATATGAAACTTGTAAGATATGAAAACATGTCAAAAACTCAAGTTCAAATGCATAACCAATATAGATAAGTCACAATGTAGATGAGTCACTATTCTGTACTTTTGGAAGCCATGTATATTACATTTGTTCTTTCTCTTGCCTTTACTTTACTTTTACATTGCTCATATACTGTTAGGGGCCCCATCATGCAGGTGTTCTTATCACCCCATGGATAACATATCATCGTCATGCAAGTATTCTTTTTACCCCATGGATAAGATCATATCGTCATGCAGGTGTCCTTTGCACCTCATGGATAAATGGCCATCATCACGCGGGTATTTGCACCCCGTGGATAAACTATCATCATCATGCGGGTATTTGTACCCCATGGATAACACCCATGAACACAATCAATATGCATTACTTTATTCTTACATCATTTCATTACCTTTGATATTGATACAAGCACTTGTGAGAGATTAATACTTTTGCTTATGAGAGATCGATACAATGGTAGCCATAACTTTATTTGAAACTTTGGATCATTAACCAATGAGTGAGAGACATATGAGTAACATTGTTGGAAACACAATATCATCAAGAACACAACACCATTGGAGCCATTGGAACAATAATCAATGAACAAGATACATGAGTATGACTACTATTGGAATATCGCAACATAACCGTATTGGGCTTTCTGGAACATAACCATGAATATTATAAGACATGAGATTCACCATTGCTCAATGAGTAGGAAATATATGACAATGACCATTGATAACCGGATATGGGATACTTTAGCACATTTCGGGATAGGACTAGTGAGATGTCAATGTGCATACTATTTGCCGCAGAACGATACGGACAGAGTAACCTTACATACCTTGAATTCACAATACGAATATACAACCTTCGATGCGTATACAATGATCCCTCTCCTTCTTTATGTGTCACTCTACAACATAAATACATAACGAATTTACGTTAACCACTAATTACTTTACAAATGCATACAATGTCAATGAGTTACATGTTTGCCTTTAAACATGTCATTTCCCCTCGACAAAACCATTGATCATGCTATTATTCCAAAAATTCTATAATATTCCCAACATTGACCAATACATGAAAATCAATACATTTCACCACAATACTTCTCCTTTACACTTTCTTATCCATAACACATCACAAATAATCCATCAAAGTACCTTAATACAACTCATAACACATATCGGCCAAAATCCCACAATTTCCACTAATAGACAAGAACAAGTTTAATACTAAAAATAACACCATACATGTTTATATTTTGTCCATACCATGCTTTTTCATCAAAGGCACAAGGCCTAATTCAAGTTCAAATTACCAAGATGACACATCTTTCACCAAAGGCAAAAATACACTATTCACCACCTTGCCAACACAACTATCATAATATACATACTCTCCCATGCATATAATATGTTAATCCATGAGAAGAAATACTTACCAAGGCTTGAAATATGTTGATCTTGTCCCAAGAGTCCAAAGGAACTATTTGCTTTAGGGTTTGGAACTTGGAGAAATATTGGAGAAAATATCATAAAGGCATGAGAGCTTTGGACAATAAAAATCTGATCTTGGGGCCTTTATATAGACCCCAAGTCATCCTTAGCCACATTTGGCATTAATTGATATGTTTACTTGGTCAATTATTGGAAGAATGGGTCATTTTTGCCTTTGGGCCTTCTCTTTTGTTCCATTTTGGGCCCAATTGCACATGTAGCTTAACCCATCAACTTTCATGTAAAATTCACCATATATCACTGTCACGTCCCAAAATACCACCTAGACGTGAGTGGCACCCACTAACACCACTTGTCGGGCGAACCAAACATCCATTCACTTATCCAATCATATAAGCACTGAGATAGGATATGTATAACTCCAAATGCTTCAATAAATAACGAATAATAATCCAACAAAAATTCATAATCAAACTATTTATTCAACAATCACTCGAGAACTAACTCTCTAGCCCAAATCCCACACTAAGACCATGGAGCATCTAAATAGAGTTACATGAGTTCAACTTTCAGGCATACAAACCTAATGAAAAGAAATATAAGCTAAAAATAGCTAGAGCTGAAACGACAACCTCCACGAACAATGTGAAGGCTCACCTTAGCAACAGAATTCTCACGAACGAACCGTCATCCACTAACCTCACTGTCGGTAACAGTATCTGCAGACATGCAAGTAAGGAGTGAGTTATATATAAATATAACCCAGTAAGATCCTCGACCTGCTACTTTAATACCCCTGGAACAAGTGTTAGAAAATACAAAACACAATGATCACATAAATGATAGGCACCACATATATCTTATAATATATACACAATAATGTACAATAGATGTTTCAAAAATCACTATGTATCTCAACTCAATCCACTCTCCCGACTTGTCATAAACGGCAGTGAAGGTGATCAGCCTAGCACCCCGACAAGCCCACGGCAGCATACACAATGCCCCAAAGTATACTACGGCAGCATGTACAAGGCCCCTAACATATTACGGCAGCATACACAATTCCCCTAACATATTACGGCAGCTATGTATGCCCCTAGTAACCATATCACGGCAGCGAAGAAAATATATTCAACGCCCCAACGTCACCTCACATATTACCATTAAATAATTCTCAATATACTTCACAAAATACATATCCGCGGCTAGTCAAAGGCCACCAATTCTGCCAAGCACACGTTTGTCCCAACACATGGACTAGGCAGAAAAATACATTTTTATAAAGCAGGTTTGAAAAGCAAGCACCAAAGCTTAAAGTCTCACTTACCTCGCTAACAACAAGTTCTTTAACCTTGAAATGCGTAGAACATCAACCAAACAACTCCCACTGGCTTCAATCTATACAAAAATATTAATTACAAGGTCAATCGGGGTCAAGTCCCAATGTCCCAACTTTCAAACTTAGAGCTAAACTTTACTATCTCACACCTTAAATCATGACTAAAAGAGGAGAAATTAACAATGTCCAACCTGTTTATTCCATTGCAATATATATAATTTAATATCCATACTCCAAGAACATTAAGTTGGATAGAGTATCTTTATTATAACAAAAAGAAAAGAGAACCTCCCAGCAGTAGCCAAAGTAGCCAAAAGAGAAGTCTGAATTCTTATTAGAGTACTCAAATACCATGTTCCTCTTTACAAGTTACCTCTCATAATAGAATTAATTTTGTCTCAAGCCATAATTATTATCAAAGTTCTACCCCTCTAAATTCCACCTAATACATCACTAAAAGATTTGAAAATTGTCATTAACTTGTTCACACAATGAATAGCTAAAATAATATTTTTCATGCCTCCTCACTAGGTCTACTAATTCTTGCTACAATGATACAGCCTCCTCTCATGTCATTAATTATAACTATGACTTTTTCTTTAAAATGGCAGCAACCGAAACTGGAAGGAAAAGACATGGGTTTCCTTAGCATCTTTTAAACATTCTATGATTTCTATCTAACTCCACCGATTCACCAAACCATTGCTATCTCCAATTCACCATCCTATCATCTATTAATAATATTGTTCCAACCATTCATATAGGTGTAATAATTGTAGAAAGACACTATCACTTCTTACAGATTCGACACATTACATGAATATGCTACTATAAAGGGTTTGTGAGACCGTTACCTGAAGCCTAAGATCACTTGAAACTGGCCTAAAGCATTCTTCTTTGGCGTACTTGAACTCCCCAAATTTTTTTCTATGACCTAGCCGCTTCCCGTTAGAAGATATCTGAGTAATTAAATAGTTACCCTATTTTCTACTCCCTTAGTCAAAAGGCTCAGCCAAAAAAAATAAGAGAATGGGCTTGGCCCACCCTTTTAATTCTCTCTTAATTATAATTATTTTGGTTAAAATTACCAATTAACCCTTCATTAAAATTATTGGGTTATTACAATCACATGTTTACATAATTCGATAATGTCATGACAATATTCTCTTACGAGATTCTCATTCGTCGCCTTGATCGCCAAAGTAGGAATTCTAGTTGCCCTTGGCTTCATTGGACATTTTGGATCACTATTCACATTTCATGATTTGGTCATGTAGAAGTATGTAGGAGTATATTGAAGTGTTTGAAGCTTTAACAATGCTCAAATAACTCCAAAGAACCAAAAGAAACCATCTAAGAATCGTCGTAGAATTGCGTCGCGAAACGAGCTCGGGAAGGCAAAATGTTTGTTCCTTGCTCCACTGCTGCAAAACAAGCCAGTGGCGCAAGAAATGCACCCTCTCTGATCTCAGGGGCTTGCGCCACACCCCCTGAAACAGGGCAATGGCGCAAGTTTCCATGTATTGCTGAATTTTTTGGCAATTTTTCCAACACTTGCGTATCGTCCAATACCTTATCAAAACACTATAAAATACTTCCTTAGTGAGTTTAATCACCAAGTAAACATGACTCCAAGTCACCAAATGAGGTTAGAATGTGTACGGGTATTACCCAAATGCTCCACGAAATCACCAAACACCTCCTACAAAGGTCTCATTGCATGTACGTGGCCAAATTTAAATTTTTCTTATCTTTAACATTTCCAAATACATACCTATAACTCTCGATACCTAAGTAAACATTATTTACTGTCATCAAGTAGGATTGGGAAAGTACGGGGTGTTACACCAATACTTCATTGTCGTTTTAGATTTGTTCCTAATCTTTACCTTATTCAATTTATTTGATCTTTCATTTACATTATTTACCTTTTTGAGAACTTACAACACTAAAGCTAAGACAGTAACATGTAATCTTGACTCACGAACAAATTCAACTGTACCAAAAAGACTGCAAATAATTTGGCACCCACCATGGGGCCAAAGCAAATGTTTAAGTTTTTAGCTTTATTTATTTTGTACGTATCATTCTGTGTTTTTACTCTGCAGGAAAGTAGGTCATGGAAAACAATAATGATGACCGCATAAGGGAAGACGCCCTTGAGCATACCCCAAAGGTGAGTGACATAATATATGGGGCTTCAGGGGTAGAATGACGCCAACTGCCGACTAAATGCTTCTCAACTTGAATACAAAAAATGTGAACATACAGAGAAGGAAAAATGGGCCCATCGACCTTGATGAGGAAAAAGTGAAGCCTGATATTCAGAGTTTGCAGGACTTCATGAGGGATTTTGCTGAAACCCACAAAGACCTAATGTCTTGGATAGAAGCATAGGAAAAGAGGATGGATGAGCTACAGAAAAGTGCAGCCCAAGTAACCCTAGGCATTGCGAGGAGGAACAAATAGAAAAACCTAGAGAAGCAAGAATAGGATGACTGAATAAAAGGAGTGATAATGGAAGATGACAAGGCTAAGCTCAAAGACGTGGCTCCGACTACATCAGTGTTGGACTTGTTGAGGAGAGCGATGAAGGAATAGTATGCCAAACTTGAGTATCGGATGAACTGCATTCAAGGAGCCCTGCTAGTGGTTAAGGGACTAGATTCTAAAAGCTATTCCAAGGATACCCTATTCGTCCACAGCTTCCATGAGGCCAATCCTGAAGAGGTTTAAAATTTTGGACATCCCAAAGTATGATGGGAATTTGGACCCCAGGTGCACATATTGTTTTTCACTACAATTGTGAATGGCAATGACCTGACCAAGGAGGAAGCCAAGTTAGTGATGGTGAAGATGATCAGGGAGACTCTCTTAGAAAGAGCTCTGGTATGGTACTCCCTCCCCTCAAAAATTTCTATTGACTTATTTAAAATGTTGGAAGACAGCTTCCTAAGAGCCCATGCTGAGGTTAAGAAGGTGCAGCCCCGGTGAGGGGACATTTTCAAGATTGAACAATAAGGAGATACAGAGTTGCTTTTAGAATTTGTATTCCGATTCTAAAAAGAAAGGATATAGCTCCCGATTATACCAGATGATTGTACAACCGAGACTTTTACCAAAAGGTTGAACCTTGAAAGTTTTGTTGCCTCTTTCAAGCTCAAGGAAAGCTTGACTGAGTTCAAGGAGATGACCTGGGCTGATGTGCACAACTAGTTTGAGTCAAAGATCCGGATTGAGGATGATTGTAAAAGGATCAATGAAAAGACCTAGCTGACGTAGAGTGCTCAAGGGTCTAGAAAGGCTCAAGAGGATTGGGCGACAGGTCATGTAGGAACTCCAGATGCTAGAATGACACAAAAAGATCGATAAAACCACTATTCCCTCTAATCACTAGAATTTAAAGTTGGTGGAAGTGGGGGCAACAGATCTCAAGGCTCGAGCCAGTCCCAACATGATCGAAGGATAGACAGGGAGCCATCACTGAAAGAGTTATATCCTCTAGAGGTGGTGAAACCCATTGTGTGTGTCATTGATGATGTGTCCATGCTCTCATAATATTACTTTAATGTCAGCCCCGAGCGGCTAGTCTCGACAATCCGAGACACTAAGGGAACCAAATTCTCAAATCCCCTCCAAATGAACCCGAACACCAAGGACATGAGTCTTTGGTTAGAATTTTATGAGACACATGGCCACGACACTGGGGACTACCTCTACCTTTGAGAAACGGTCTTTGAATTGTTAAAAGATGGTCACATCAAAAAGTTCCTGAGCGACAGAGCCAAGGGTAACTATGGAAAAGGCGTTAGAGGTAGCTAGATACCCACGGGGCAAAGGACAACGCGGAAGACGATTAACTGATCCATTTAGTGGGATCAGAAACTATCCTCCCCTTTGAATTTAGTTTGTATTAAGGTATCTTATAAGTATGTGTTGAAGGCGGACGAGCGAGATGACAATAGAACTGGAAGGTCAAACTACACTATATTTTCCTTCACTAGATTTTGTCCCAAAAAGGGGCTTTCTAGCAAGGTTTTGAACAAGGTAGTAGTAGGGACTTTTGGGGAAAATTAGGGAATCTCTTTTGTTTATTCTCTTGATTGTATAAATAATGACTGATAACAAATGAATGAATGAAAATTTTTAAAAGATATTAACGTTTGTCTATGCTTTCTGTTTTGAATTCCATCTCAAATTTTGGAATAAATTCAGTTAAGTCATGAACTGGCTGGAGACGGTCAGAGCCCCTGGGCCCAGAATTTTTGCTCTTTAAGAGCTATAAGGAGGACCCAAAGGCAATCTCCCCATACCATAAAAAGGAAGCAAAGCTAGAATTCAATATCTGCATGCAGGATTGCAAAAATAATAAGAAGTCTACGCAGCCCAATAATAAGAATCGGTATTGGCTTCTACAAGCAAAGGCGCCCAACAAATGGCCTCACTCAAAAGCTTACAACAAAACTCACGAGGACTGATCATCTGATAGCGAAAAGGCTTGGCGTCATTTCGAAGGTAGGCCAAGGATGCCCGAATGCTAGGTGCGTACAAAAAATTATCCATACAATATTTTATTAACGCCTAAAGTCTATAAAAGTTGATACCGACTTTCCGTAATTAATGCTCCAAGGCTACGCGCTAAATTGTCTTGAAGACATCAAAACTTAGATGCACAGTAATAAGAAAAATAAAAGGGATCCCTCCCCAGTATACTGGGCAATATAAGGCTAAAGCGCCCAACAGTCAAGCTAAGACTGATTAAAAAGATGCAAGAGGTACGCAAAATAAAAAACCAATTAGTAAATAGCCTAACTAGTTAATACAAACTCAATGCTTGCAAACTTGGCATTATATGCACATGCCTCAAAGAGAATGAGGCACCTTGAAGGCAAAACTCACCGGGAAAGATGGCTTTAACAAAATCATTGAAAATTAAACAAATATGCAATACATATAATGCTCTAGAGTGAAATACAGAGTTCTTATAGAAGGAAAATCATTACAAAGAAAGCTTTCAAAAAAGGTGAGCTAAAAAAATAAAAGCGCCTGAAATAACATAAGGAGCACCGACACCTTATCCCTAAGGCACAATATAATTTCCTTTTTGTCATTCTAAAAGTCGTCCGGGTGATCGTCACCAACAAAACTCAGATTTGTTCTAGACTGTGACCTCCTACAAATTGAGAAAGCTCAAAACGAAGGCCACCCCTCCTACTGGTGACCTAGTAACTCTGTCTTTAAACAGTTATCTTCAGGAGCCAAGGGTGGAGGCAAGTCTCCGCTGTTCTAAAAAGGCTGGAAATAAGTGGATCTAAGGAACCTCAAAAAAAAGGCTCTTGTAGGAGGAGTGTCATGAGTACTCAGGTAGACCTTAACTTGCAGAAAGATACCTACAAGGTGATCCCATTTCCTCTGGCTGCTGCATCCAAAACCACCAAAGAAGGGATGATAAATTCGAGCTTCGCACTAGAAAGACAAGGGAAAACAACAATGGACACATTCCTTGTAGTCCTCTCTTTCCCCAAGTGTCGCCCATAGTTTATACCTTACCCTCGTCAATAACCTAGGAGAAATCGTCTGAGCACAGGCTTCGAATAAAAATCAAGGATACGAAAAAACTGTGGGGAAACCCCAGAAGAAAAACAAAAATTCTGAGGGAACCCAAAGAAAATGTTATAGAAGCAAAGATAGTTTCTTATGAATGACCCTTGCTGCAGTCATTTATAACCGAAACTTCATTAATGAAAGAAAAATGAAAAATCATGGATTGTTGCCACATGTTTGGTCTGATGAACATAAAAGAACCCCAAAGGGTAGTACTCAATAATCAATGTGTCTGAATATCCCATCAGGTGGATTTGACAGTTCGTACCTCTTCTTTTTTGACCCAAGATGAGCAACGCCCAGATAACTGACGTAAGGTTCTACGCAAATGAAATCAGGTGTAAGGCTTGATAAAGATGTGCAAATCATTATGGAAAAGATTAATAAATTCTAATGTCATCACACTAGCATCAACCCAAAAGGGCTCGAAGGCAATTAAGTGGGAGAGATAGCGAACACCCCCGAGAGGAAGAAATTATACTGGACCAACTAAGGGTTGGGACTTTGTAGAGTCATAGAGCCTTGAATAGACCACATAAGAGGAATTAACAAAGCCATCTTTAGAAGGTTATAGAAAAGGTGTGCTCGCCTTTAGGGGCTCCAAAGTAGTCCCGGCCCTCCATGAGGTAGGACACCTTGGACGAGAAAAATGAAACAGGAAATGCGCCAAATGATCTCACCACATATCCTTGAGTTTTGGCATTACATAGTGGCTTGGGTATGGTTGGTTACCCTTAAATGATCTCATCAGGCCAAAGGTTTGTTCGAGTAAAGTAATGATCAACTTTGACAAAAGGCAATATGCAAAATTGAGAAGGTAAAAAGTTTATTATTACACTTTAAACAGGGAAATATTACCTAATAAAAAGCCATGAAATCTAGAAGACTATGTATCCGGGTA
Organism: Capsicum rhomboideum; assembly: GCA_031232105.1. Classification (NCBI taxonomy): domain Eukaryota; kingdom Viridiplantae; phylum Streptophyta; class Magnoliopsida; order Solanales; family Solanaceae; genus Capsicum; species Capsicum rhomboideum. Next base: position 119,386,777 of record CP124711.1, read on the forward strand.
TGCGTCTGGTTGAAGTAGCAAGCTAATATGCTCCTACCAGCTAGAGAAACTTCCTTTAAGCTGACCCTCTTCTTAAAAATAGAGAAGATGTCATAGATCATTGTTTAAAGGGCAAGACTCTATCCACTCCTCCTGAGAATGATAGGGACCACATTTTGATACTTTTGGTAGGAGCAAATCTATCGAGAGAAGTGAACACCAGTGTAAGTTCCCTGCGACTATGCATCCTCATCAATGTGGGGAGGGGCCATGTCACTCCTCTCCTCTAGTTCTCTCATCAAAAGCTAGTGAGACCTCCTTAGAGCAAAATGTTCCCCATATAATCCAGGTACCTTTGATGCCACCCATAAGTATTAACATAATAGGAAGAGATCATGGAGGCTAAGGAGAAAGGTGGTCAGTCAGGACTACCTACCACCCTCACCCCAAGCTTTTTCTATTACCCCTAGTCAACAACCCAGAAAGGATCCTTATGAATGAATCGCTAGGTTAAAAGACAAGAATGAGGCAAGGACTATAGAGAATGTAAAGGATGAATTCTCCGAATTTAAAGGGACTTGATGCCTGTATAATTAAAGACGGTTTAAAGAGAAGAATATGGGGAAAAAAAGTTGAGAAAAGATGGAATTTATAGGCTAGGAGTCCCTGGAAAAGGCACATGGATGGGCAACATGTGGATGGCCACCCATAAAAGATGTGATAGTGCATGGGAGCAAAAGCATTAAGAACCATCCTATTAGTATTAAAGGCTACATTCTAGGCAACGCGTAAAGCGGTTTGACTACCTTTTACAATTAATAAAGAGGTAAAAAAGGGGCATTAATAAGATGATTAGATAAGAAGAAGCCTATTTGATTGATGCGGTAAATATCAAGGCCACGGTACTTATAGTACAACCTCGGGATCATCAAGTCAAAGGTTCAAGATTTCTTGAGAGGTACAACATTGGTTTTCTTAAAGAGGATCTGCAGTAGGATGAAAAGGCCCTCCCATTTGGTAATGTCTCGGTCGGTCATGAGGAATGTCACAAAAATGGATCCTTCTATCTCCTGACCACATCGATGTTGTGCACGAGAGATGGAGGGACTATCTATTTGGGGTTAAAAAGGCTCAGTAAGATTTGGGATATTTGAGCCAAATTGGGTCGGGTACGAGAGAAGTCCGCCCACTAGAACCATTTTGGGGGCAATACCAACACAGTGAGGCATATACTAAGGCATAGAATGAGGGAACCTGAGACTAGTTAGGGATAGTGACTGCATACAAGGTACCGATAAAGAGGACAATGTGTCAGGCCATATAGGTGTTTGGGCAACCCTCATCTAAATCGTATCAGATGCGCAGTATTAGGCCTCTAAGGTTTGTGGACAAGTAGCCAAGGGTCATTGGATGCGGTATTATAGGCTCAGAGAATAACATTATCCTATTGGCTGAAGGACAACCTCTATACCCTATAAATAGGCACCCCCTCCCCCATTGTAAAGTATCTTATTTTCACTCATCCTTACTCTATAAGCAATAAAATATCTCTAGCTTGATTCTTAAGAAATTTCTATTTCCTTAGCTTATTTATTGTTTCTTCATTATTGTATATGAGCTCGGTCACGTCTCGCCCTCAACTGAAAGGGTCCAATACTCAATTTTTGTCATAGATTTGTTCCTAATCTTTTTCTTGTTCATTTTATTTGATCTTTCATTTATATTATTTACCTTTTTGCAAACTTATACTACTAACCTGAAGCTAAAACCATAATGTATGCTCTTGACTCACAAATAAATTTAATTGTACCAAAAAGACGGCAAATAGTTACAAACATTGGCCAGTTCATCATTCAAATGTAATTTATGAGCAAACTATCAAGCTTACTACATATCATGTCTCCCCCTTTCTATCTATTTGACCAAGTGTAGTACTCCCATTCTAAGGTAGCTCATTCAGGAATACAATAAATCAAGTATTTCAACTGAGAAGTTTGGATTGCCATATAGAAATCAAGTATTCCAGATTCCAAGGGACTGTGGCAAGGTGACCCCATATTTCTCTTTTCATTTGAAATTGTAATGAAATAGTTGAGCAAATAGCTAAATGGGCTTAAAAGAAAAGGGACTTCAAGTTTCATCCTAGGTGCTCTAAATTACGCATCACTCACCTTAGTTTTGTTGATGATTTACTACTCTTTGTAAAAGGTGGCCTCCATTCAATCACTTATGTTCAAAACTATTTTAACTAATTTTCCATAACCTCAGGGATTCAGGTTAACTTGAGTAAAAGTTCAGTCTACTTTAGAGGTATGATACAGATAAGTAAGGAGGAGATACTGAAGCAACTTGAATATTCAGCGACGAATTATCTTTTAAGTACTCAAGGATTCTCCTATCTACGAATAATGATGTCATTAGTCTAATATGGCAATCCTTACTAGAGAAAATGGTGTCAAAGATCTGTTGGCAAATATTTTTCTATCTCAAAAAGAATTATTCAAAAACTTTTTTCTAGAATCATTCTATTAAAAGTTTTGTTAATAGTCTTTAATATATAATTTAGTGTGGTTGAACGCCTTGCCTTGATTAGTCATAATTTTAATATTTCTTTCTTCGATTTTAGACTAATGGCATGACCATTGAATTGACATTAATCTTTGCCTATTCAATAGCAATTATTTTTCTACAATAAATCCTTTTGAGTTACTACGATTTGACCCTTCAACCTTTATCATCCAATAATGACTAACTTTTATTGATTATTAACGGTAGTAATATTTCATCCATTACATACCATTTTGACATTTGGTTTTCTCACATATATATATATTCTGGTTGTCCCTGTTTTGTAGAAAGTGAAGTAGAGATATGACTGAAAATAGATATCAACCTCTTTTGTAGAAAGTGAAGTAGAGATATGACTGAAAATAGATATCAAAAAAACTCTTCCTTCTATATTTTTTGTGCTTGATTTTTCTCTTTATTGAATCTTCGTTAGATTATGCCTCCTAGTTTATACTAGAAGAGCTTGTTGAATTTTGGGAGATACACCTATACCAGGTGAAATATCCTTAAGGACAGTGCCTATAGGCATGCCTTAAGCTTTGAAGAATTCTCAACAATGTTCTTGATGAAGTATTTTCTGTAAGATTTCCAACAATCTTAAAGATATTTTCATATTTATTCTTACGGAAAAACACTACCAAAGAGAATCAGGTATTTTCCAAATAGAGATAGATTCATTGAAGCTACAGCATGAAAGCCACATTTAAGGATTGGACTTTGTGGGATCAGTTTTTTCAAAGGGAGGTCCATTTCCATCACACCAGTGTCCAAGTATGATTGAAAAGTTTTCTTCAAAAATATGTGAATTCCTTGGACTTCTTCTATTATTGTGGAACTATTGCAGAACTGTTCAAGGTTTAGGCATGTTTGGGAGAACAAAAGTTGATGAATGAGATAATCATATTATGTAAATCTGTAATTTGGAGGATAATTAAATCTTTGAGTTCGTGCTACTAAGGTATGTGATGATATGATATATTTATATTTTAATAAACTTGTAAGTGAAAACTTGATCCAATTTTCCCCCTCAATGTAGTAGAAGATTCGGAGAAATGATAATTCCATGAAGTAAAATTTACTAAGCAGATGATATAAATTTGTGGCCATAAACGAATCTTGTGGTCAATGTGTAAGATTGGGTGTTAGGCTTGGGTGCTAATAAGCATGCTCATGGTAACAAAGTTAATTTTGTGTCCTACACTCAAATTGATGAGGAAGATTAATAAATTTATGTTGGTGATTCTAGAACTAATCAAGTTCTTGAAATGAAAAAAAAATCACGTTTGAAAAATATTGACATTGAGGTGATATATTTCCTAACCAATTTGGTCTTTGTGAGACTAATCCAAAAAAAATTGGTTGTGGGATTTATTTGAGGTTGCTAAGGTGCTAAATATAAAAATAAAGTTATTGTGGACAATGATTATTGTAAGCATAATTTATTTGTGGCTAATTCTTGTCTAGATAAAAATGTTAGTGATTATATTTACTTGACTGATTTATATGATTGTGACATGTTAGGCTTATGAAAGAATACAAGGTCTTATTTTTAATGTTAATTTTTCAAGCAGTTTAAGTGCTAGATTTGTGTTTAATTGATTGGCTTATACAATTGTTTGTGATGTTTAAATTTTATACATAAAAGCATTTGTTGTTAATGAGTTGCTTGGAATCTTGATAAATGATAAATCACGTGCTTGTTGATTCAACAAATAATATTTTGGGTGAAACTATATTATTATTAGCCTGTTTATCATAAAATGATATTTCATACGAGAAATTGGTAATACTTTTTGAACTATAAAAAAGTTATTCCCCCTATCTTGAAATATTTTAAAGTGTAGGGATGTCTTGGTAAGGTTGTGCTATATGATCCTATATGTAAAATAGTTTAAGTTTTTCTTATTGTATGTTGTTGTAATGTTGCATATTTATAGATTCATGATAATCAATAGTGATGTGATTGAATGCAACGTTTATAGTAAAAAAAATAAAAATTATTGAGTGTATTGAAGGATATTTTATATATTTGTTGGTGATAATATGAATTTTGTATTGTATTAGAAGTGTAAAATGATGCTAAGTGAATCTCAAAATTCATCAATGATGATATGTTTATCTTTGGTGGGGGTACCATAACATGAAAATCAACTAAATAGAATTAGTTGTTTTAGAGTTGGTTGGTGATGAGGCTAAGTAGTTAAGACAACTCTTAGTGAGTATTCCAACTAGAATAAAACCAACATAGTTTGTGTTTGTGGTTGTTAGGCTATAATAGTTGTAGTTCAATGGAAAAATTAGATGCTTGTGTTTGAGATGTAATGTGATAAAGCATCTGCTATGAGATGTATATTTAAGTAAATAAATTATCTGTAGTCAGGGGTGAATCTGATTAATTCACAGACTAAAAAAAATATTGAGGGGAGTAGAATTTTTAGTCATTTGAGAAGATTAACAATGACGGTAATCCAACCTATTTTACTGGAGATCCCATGAATTAGGTTCATATGGGTAATAACAAGTCATTAGTTGATCAAAGTATGCATTATTAAATTATGTCTCTTCTATGATGTGTGAATATAATTCAGTGCTTCAAGGCAAAGTGAGGGTTGAGTTATACTCTTAATCCAATTCATATCCTTTATAGGTGGTGTATTACTCTGTAGAATACACTTGATGATTGAACCTATATGAGTGTGAAGTGGTGTCGTTCCTATGAAATTGTAAAAAACTTTTAGAGCACTCATGACTATCAGGATACGGGCATGGCCTCTTAGCACAAAACCATGATAATGACAAAGATTGTGAGAGTATAATGTGATAGAATAAGACCCTAAGCTTACAAAAGAATTATTGATTTCTAGAAGTTCTAAACTTCACCGATTATTCTGTAAGTTTAATCTTGTTTTATCTAGGTCTGGTTAATAGTATATGGGCACTAGATTCGACGCATTGTACTTATGTATGAAAACCCAGCAAACTTCTTATTCCGTGTGTCATATTCCTTAATATTATTTTTGAGATATGTAGGGGATTGTTGAGAAATATTTTTGCATATCAAAAAGAGTTATTCAAAAGCCTTTTTTCTAGAATCATTCTATTAAAAGTTTTGTTAATAGTCTTTAATACATGATTTAGTGTGGTTGAATGCCTTGCCTTGATTAACCATAATTCTAATATTTCTTCTGTCGATTTTAGACTAATGGCATGACCATTGAATTGACATTAATCCTTGCCTCTTCAATAGCTATTTTTTTTCTACAATAAATCCTTTTGAGTTACTAACATTTGACCCTTCAACCTTTATCATCCAATAATGACTAACTTTTATTGCTTAGAAACGGTAGTAATATTTCAGCCATTATATATCATTTTGATATTTGATTTTCTCACATATATATACACTGGTTGTCCCTCTTTTTTAGAAGGTGAAGTGGAGATAGGACCAAAAATAAATATCAACAAATTAAAACTCTTCCATGTAGATTCTTTTATGCTAGGTTTTCCTGTTTATTGAATCTTTGTTAGATTATGGTTCCTAGTTTATACTAGAAGAGCTTGTAAAATCCTGGAAGATACTGTCACAATTCAAAAGTTGATGTCATGATGAGACTTACCCCAACCCAATTCTGGGTTGATAAGCCCAACACCCAAAGAGATAAAGAATGCAAAAAAGATATAAATGAAACCCAATACAAGACTTTATAAGAAAGTCACGCCATATATAAATAATCAACAATAGCCAAAACTGAATAAAATACAACTCTAATTTCAAAATCTGATGTCATGAGTAAAGAGCCTAATATAGATAAAGAGTATGAAAATACACAAGTTTGTCTCTGATAACCAAAATAAATACAATGAAGATAAGATGAAGTCCGGAATCAAGCCCCGAACGAGGAGCTCATTCGTACTCCGAAACAGCCTCGAACACAGTACGATCTCATGCTCCGCAGGTCGCACTCGAACTAGGATCTGTACCAAAAGGATACAAAAAGTAGGAGTGAGTATGGTCCACTTATACTCAGTAGGTATTATAGGCTGACTGAGCAAAGCAGAAAACTAAACAAGTAAAGAATTCTATTAGCATTCTTCCACCTGAACACAGAAAAGGTCCCAACGGTGGTTCAAACCATATCTTCTAATAATTCTACAAGTATAATAACCATATAAGAATAACTACACATGAAAATATAATGAAATACTAAATACACGATAACAAACACATAATAGAAATGTAAATGATGCAATATGATGTAATGGTATGATGAGGATGGAATGTCGCAACATCACCTCGTATACAGTACACCTTCTGAGCATAAGCTTCCTAGAGAGGATCCATGGAGGGTTTGCAACTTATATACTTTCACAATCTCAATATTATATCTCAATAAATCTTGACGGCACATCCCTAAGTCAAGGGTTTTATAAAGTGTTTTATTTTCTTTCAAAATTAGTATTTTTCTATGGTACCAATTCCATGTATATGGATAAATAAAGGTATTAGATAAGCTTAATTTTTCTCAATTCTCAATAAATCATGATATAAGTCATCGTATGGCACCACTGTAATGAATAGTTATGTAAGACATCAAATATATCATTTTAAGCCTCTATTCGGGCATGACAATATTAATAAAGGCAAATAATGCTCAAATAAAATCCACCCCCACTCGGGTATCACAACAATAATCATCTCTCAAGTTAAATATAATGCTCACATAAGCCCTCCATATGGGTATCACAATAATAATAATCTCCCAAATCAATAATAATACTCACATAGGCCCCCACGCGGGCAACACGGTAAAGTAACTATCTCAAAATATGAATCTCACGATAAAATCTCCAACCCATAGTATACTTTACATGAGTGGTTAACTACTTAGCCCAGTCTGAAGAAAGTTAAGCCACAACCTACCTTACAAAGTCGAAACACGAGTAGGGGTGGCAATGGGGCAGGGCACAAGTAGGGCGAGGCAGGGGCTTAACGATGTAGGGTAGGAGAGTACTTAAATGTGCGGGGCAGGGCGGGACGGGTCAAAATACATTTTCAGAGAAATATAAATGGGGCAGGGCAGGTGGTAGGGGAAAACTTCTCTACTTTGTTCTTTCCTTGAAACTTCTCAAAGATGCAGTATATTCTTAACAGATTTACCATAATTTTTAAACACTCATTTTTAACATAGATCCTTTCAAATTAAAATAACAGCCAACATTTTTCCAACTTCCTAGAAATGGAACCTGTTATGCAACTTTTTTTTCCAGAATCTTAGTAAGAATTAATAAATATACATTTTACACAAACAAATAATGCTATAGCAAATTAAAATAACAGCCAACATTTTCCCAACTTCCTAGAAATGGAACCTGTTATGCAACTTTTTTTTCCGGAATATTAGTAAGAATTAATAAATATACATTTTACACAAACAAATAATGCTATAGTGAGTGAATTGTAAAAAAGAAGACTAGTGCTAAAGGTCATTTATGTGTTTTGAATTTTTGATTAAAAGGCTCTGATGAGGAATCAAAATGGAAAAAGTTGTATTTCCTATAAGAAGCAAACATAAAAACAAATAGGTAAAACATAAAAATAAGCTAGCCATTATAGGGGAACATAAAACGGGGATGGTAGGGCAGGGCTTAATGGGGTGGAGCGGGGCAGGGCAAACTTTTTGAAAAATATTAAAAGGGGCACGGTAAGGCGGGTGAAAATCTTAGGAGGTCAAGGCTTGCCCCGCCCTAACCCGCCCTATTGTCATTCCTAAACACGAGCCTGGACCCTTCAACTATGAGTTTTTCCTTTTTTGTGCGGCCTCGAATCGAACCCAATCTATCAAAAACATAATCTATAAGTTAAAAAGGACTCTAATGATACCCATATTAGCTACTTTCGTTTTGGGTTCAAAGCCAGTTTGAAAATCAACCCCCCCCCCAAAAAAGTGTAAATTTAGAATTTTATTGAAGAATCATGTTTCCTATACTGCAAGAATCCTAAATATGAAAACTCATAGAAAAATAAGTTGAAATCGAGGTTGAAATCATCGAAAAACCATTTTCTCACTTAACAGGTTAAAACCCCAAAATTTAAAATAGATATTTTTGAGATAAAATCAACGAATAATGATTGAAATCAAGTTTTGAAGCTTACCCAATCACTTTTGATGAAAACCTCTCTTTAAAATTGTCTTCCAAAGGTTTCCAAGTGCAACAATGGTGAAACAAGCAAAAATCACGAGAAAAGACTTAAATACTGTTTCAGGTGAGCAGTACCTTCTTCGCGATCGCGATCACTTATGTCGCAATAGCAACCAAACCCGAACCGAACCTTTCGTGAACGCAGCTTCCCCCCTCGCGTTCGCGATGACCTAAACTCCTAACCTTTTGCAATTACGATCCCTCACCACTGAGATCGTAATAAACAAATAGATCCTTGTCCAGGAATGCGAAGAGGCTCCCACGATCACGAAGAAGGAATTATGGCTGCACCAGATGTAGCAGTTCAGCAGAAAAGAAGGATCAAAATATCTCCGAACGGACCCTCATGATTCATTTGGGATCCCACAAAAATAAACCAATAATACTACTATGTTAATTTCAATGTTCAGGATCCAATGAAACCATCGAATTTTTCAAAAGATGTCGTTTTCATCAAATTAACCCTCGGGGAACCCCTTTAGTTTAAATTTAACTAGTTTCTTGTGGAAGAGGTCAAAACTTAATAAAGTCTTAGAACCCAGACCAACTAAGCTACTAACCCAAAATCAGCATTCCTAATCTAATAGAATTGACAGAATCACCATCAACGCTCAGATCACAAAATGTTAACCAAAGTCAAACTAATCACTTATAAGGCTACTAAAAACCTCAAACTCACTCAAATCACTCCTGAATACTTTAGGGACCGTGCCAACTATCCCCGCAACTCATAAATAATATATAGCAACTATGGACTGGGAAAGGGCAAAATGGTCAAAACATACAAAAAGCTAAAAATCACAAGAAGAATTGTTATTGATACACCTATAACAGGTGAAATATCCTTAAGGATAGTGCCAATAGGCATGTCTCAAGCTTTGAAGAATTCCCAACAATGTTCATGATGAAGTATTTTCTGTAAGATATCCAACAAGATCTCCCTATGGATTGCGAAGAAGTTTTCATATAGAGGAAGGATTTAATTGGTTGGATCAATATTGTATTGCACTTATGCCTATTTGGCACAACTGTTTTTGATTCTTGCTAAGATGCTGAAAATAATGAAATTTTATTGTAGAAGCTATGTTTGATCTGGTGCAAATATTGTTACAAGAAGATCACTTGAAGCCTAGGAGAAAAAGTGTACACCTAAGAGCATTAGAAGACTTAATATTATCAATGTCAACTTTTGGAATAGAGCAGCAACTTCCAAGAACCATGAGGAACCTTTCACACAAGTTGAAAATTCTTTAGATCAAATGAATACATTGTTGTTATATAGAGGGGAAACAACTTGACACAATAACAATACCACAACAAGCCTCTTGAATGGTTAGAAAGATAATTGGAGCATGCGATATGATGGACCCGAGCCAGAAGGTTTTCATTTCTGCTAGTATACATGAGCAGGTAGATTTATCCTTAACTCCCAGGATAACAACCTAGGATACCTTAGAAAGCCTCTTGTTCTGGAATGCAAGAACCAAAGTAAAATTTACCACATGATTGCACTTCCAGCACTGGATGCTCACTAGCGATGAGCTAGCACATCAAGGCATATCTATTTATACAACATTTGTTCTGTGTCCGACACAAACTGCGAGTAGAAATCAATTATTTGTAGAATGTGAGTTTATTAAAAGGTTATAGGAAAGGATGATCTTATGATTACAGAGACAAACTTATAGTGGAATATCATGGCCTCAACACTTGCAATAAATCTTGAGTAATGTTAAGTAAAAGTCACAAACTGCCTTCATTTTCAAAATGGTGTGCTGAGACCATTCATGGTGTTTGGAATGAGAAGAGCCTACATATTTTTTAGAAGAAAAGTAGAATAAAAAAGTACCAAAAACACTATTTTGAAGTTACAGATTTTGATTGTTTCCAATAGTTTTACAAGTGATATAGTGAGATTTACTGGTCCTTATCGGGCAAGGGAAACTCTCCCTAGGAGGTGTGTTCTTGTTCTAGTAAGGCTTAACCTAGCTAGAGATATCTATTTTTTTGAGTTTTTACTTGTACAAAGTCAGATAGACAGACACACTTGAGACAACAGATTGTGTTCATTCCGCTATGGTTTTATATTGTTACTACTTGGTGATTAATATAATCATTTAGTTATCAAAAGATGAAATTTAGGTCAAAAGAATTTTTAAAAAAAGCTTGATAATAGTATATTAACTTTTGAGATGTTTCTTAGATAATTAAGAGTAGCATATTATAGTGTTAAAATATTGTCAATAATTTAAATTTTATAGGTACATTTAATAAAAATATAGGATAATAATTTTGCTTTAAAAGCATTGATAATAGTGGAAGTATAGTTTGATCACAGTTAATTAATCATATAGTAATTGTTGAAAATAGCAACACTAGCCACATTAAGTCTTTAGTTTGAATAAGTCAATAGGATAAATATTGGTAGTTTAGGTTTACCAAGTCTTTAGCTTTTTTTTCTTATCTTTTAGTGACTATTGTGGACTTGTTCAGCAAGTAGTGGAAAGAGTTGTTAGAGTGTATGCCTATAAAAGGCATAAATAAAGCAAGTATCAGTAGTAGCTTTTCTCTCTATTCTATGCTCCGAAACTGTATTGAGTGTTCTGTTCCCTTCTTAAAAAGAGGAAAATTTATTTTGTTCTTTTTCATATAAGCAGTGACTGCTATCTTCCTTGTTTATCTAGTGGATTTCAAAGAAAAGTTCCTCCCTTTATTTTAAGGTTATTACGTTGTACCGGTGCTTCATTTCTTCATTTAGCATTAGAGCCAGATTTAAAGGAGAGGAAGAGAAGCCACACAGAACATATATTAGTTGTTGGTGGAAACAACCATTTTCTTGAACAAGATAATTGGTTCACAGAAGACAATGACTGATTTTCAAGCCATAGGTGGAGTTAAGAAACTCAACCATCAAAATTACAAAATATGGATGACATGCATGACTTTCTACATGGAAGGACAAGATCTGTGGGAGGTCGTTAATGGAAGTGAAGTCAAACCAAGGGTAGTAGAACTGAATGCCGCATTGAGGAAATGGAAGATTAAAGAAGGAAAAGCATTATTTGCCCTCAAAACTACCATCGAAGAAGATGTGTTGGAACATGTACGAGATGCTGAAACACCAAAGGAAGCATCGGACACACTGGCTGCACTCTTTTCAAAGAAGAATGACACATGACTACAACTTTTAGAAAGTGAATTATTATCGATAGCTCAAAATGATATGAGCATTGCGCAATAATTTCACAAAGTGAAGTCGATATGTCGTGAAATTTCAGAATTGGAACCAACAGCTCCAATCAGGGAAACCAGGATGAAAAGAATAATCATTCATGGTTTGAGATCTGAATACAGAAACTTTGTTACTGCAGTACAGGGATGGCAAAATCAACCATCACTTGTTGAGTTTGAGAATATGCTTGCTGGCAAGAAGCCATGGTTAAGCAAATGGGTGGAGTTTCACAAAAGGCGAAGAGGAAGTGCTCTACGTCAACAAAAGCAGAGGGAACTCCAAGCAGTACAATACATGTGGATTGAAAAGAAATGATGATAAGGCAAAAGGTCATCAAGAAGAGGGAAGCTATCATCCAGGGGGAGCTTCAAAGAATCATTGCGGAAAAAAATAAGAGGTTTGCAGGGAAGTGCCACAATTGTGGAAAGAAAGGCCATAAAGACAAAGTTTGTTGGTTCAATAAAAGGTCTGTTGAGATCAATGTTGCTGCCACTTTCGGTCCAAAGGAAAATAGTGAAGATGACTGGAATGCTGAAGCATTCTTTGCTATTGAACAGGAGGAGTTAGCTCGTACAGTAACAACCTCTAAACAAATTAACTATGAGAATGACTGGATTTTTGATTCTAGATGCTCAAACCATATGACTGGTGACAAAAAGAAGTTTCAAAATATGTTCGAGTATAAGGGAAGTCATGAGGTGGTGACAGCCGACGACACAAAATTACCAATAGCTCACATCGGTAAGGCTGTAGTGTCTCCAAATAATTGTGCTGATCTGATGCTTCTCTAAAATATTTATCATGTCCCAGGTATGAAGAAAAATCTTCTTTCAGTAGCACAGTCGACATCTTCGGGTCACTTTGTTCTGTTTGGCCCTCAAGATGTAAGGAGATTTCATGATCTTGAGATTAAAGAAGAGCCAGTAATGAAGGGACAAAGATTGAATTTCGTCCATGTAATATCGGTAGAAACCGCATATATAAACAAGAGAAGGAAGAATAAAACCACAGACTTATGGCATATGCGGTTGAGTCACGTTAGCTACTCTAAACTTAGTATCATGATGGAAAAGTCATGTTGAAGGGTCTTCCCAAACTTTCAGTAAGGACAGATGTGATATGTGCAGGCTACCAGTATGGTAAAGTACATCAGCTTCCGTATGAGAAGTCAAAATATAAGGCCAAGGAACCATTAGAGTTAATTCACTCGGATGTGTTCGGACCTGTCAAGCAAGTCTCTGTTGCAGGGATGAAATATATTTTGATCTTCATTGATGATTTTTCCAGGTATGTGTGGGTTTGTTTTTTAAAGGATAAGTCTGATACATTTTAAAAATTCCAAGAATTCAAAAAGGTTGCTGAAGCAGAAGTTGGCAAGAAAATTCTTTGCCTGCGAACTGACAATGGTGGGGAATATACCTCATATGAATTTGCTGAATTCTTTCGGAAGTGTCGAATATATCATCAGTTCACATGTCCAAATACTCTTCAGCAGAATGGTATAGCAGAAAGAAAGAACAAACACCTAGCAGAAATTTGTCGGAGCATGCTTCACGCGAAAAATATTTTGGGATAATTTTGGGCGGAAGCTATGAAGACTGCAGCTTTTGTGATCAATAGACTTCCTCAACAAAGGTTAAGTTTTCTCTCCACTTTTGAGAAGTTGTGGAATGTTGCGTCCTTTCGTACACGCAAGTGTATGTGGTCGTTCAAGTAATAAAGGATGTATGTCCAGATATCGTACCCACAAGGATTTGGTGAATTAAAATTCTACTTTGAATTCTTATGTGAGCTATTCAGTAGGTAATCAATAATAAGAGTGATTTGTGTGTTTTGAATGTAAATAAAAACAATTGTAAACAAGTCGCAAATTAGTTGTGTTGTAATTCAGATTTGAGAAAAGATCTAGGGTTGCGGTGTTCTGACAATCCAGTTGCGCTATCCAATCATTCGTCTAATTTGCTTTCCTAAGTTACTAGTTGCAGGTTAATTGTAGCTATATTGAGCATTTTTCCAACAACTCTAAGCCTACTCGACTATCCCCAACGCCTATATTTCTATGGTCGTTGGTTAATAGTGAAGTGCATAAAGATATCGTTTGTATCAACTAAGCTAGGTCACAGGGTATATTTCTATCCTCAGTGACAAATCGATTCCCTTTCCCTATAAGGTTCACAATCTAGCCCTATTTCCTCTTTTTACACTTGTCGTTCCCTTTTTTAAGTCCAACTAACAAGCCCTAGGTAATATTCGCAAGGTGATCAATCAAACAAATAATTTAAAGGAAGAAGAAATAAATAACTCAATAGATGGAAAACAAAATAGAAAATATGATGTTCAAGCCACAACTTTCATGTTCAACCACAACCCTAGAAATTAAGAGGTTTAGCTACTCATGAATCTCTTTGGAAGAAGAGATTTCATGAGTTTACAAGGCAAAAATCGAAAATAAAATAAAAGGAATAAAGTTGACCTTGTTCTTGAGCTTTTCCCTAGCTTTTGGCTTCCCCAAATCAGTTGTATCTCCTAAAAAATGTGGGAGGGGGTTTATATAGAGTTTAGGAACCCTTAGCATGTTTAAAACCAATCCCATTCGGGTTAGGATTGATCCCGACTCGCGCCATAACCCAAAAGCGGAGCTGTGGCGCAAAGAACAACCAAAAATTCAGAGCAGTATCATTTCTTACGCCACTCCTTGTTTTGGGGTGTGTGGTGTAAGTCCCTGATCTAGACAGCAGCAAAATTTCATGCCACTGCTTGCTTTTCAGCAGTGACGCAAGGCACAAATACTTTAGCTTTTCCTCGCTTGTTTTGCAATGCAATGCAACGTCGATTCTTCCTTGGTTCCTTTTAGTTCCTTGGTGATCTTTTTCCCCTTGTTTAAAATCCAAATACCTCAAGAAACATCTACATATGCAAGACATGAAACACAAGTGTAAATCACATCATTTAAGCTCAAGACGACACTAAAAATAGAAAAAATGTGAGGTAAAAGATGGTAAAATTAGGTGGTTTTTAGCCTCGCATCAACACCCCACACTTAAACCCTTGCTCTTCCTCGAGAAAGATATACACTCATGAATTATACTTTACTACAACTACACCAATTGAAACAAGATTACTCAAGCTAAGACTACAACGACTACAATAGACGACAAGTTCTTATTAAGCAAGCTTCAATTGTTCAACACATTTAAACAACTACTCCAAGACCTCCTAGCCTCAAGAACCAACTCTATGATATTAGCAAACTCATATAATTCACCCAACTAAGAGATCAAATACTTTACCTATCTTTCATCAACCATGTGCCCTCACAACAAGATAGTTACCCATATGTACTCACAAGTATACAAATTAGCACAAGAATGGGTCTAAGAAAAAGATTTCGCTCACTCTCAAAAGAATTTCACATGCAATATATGGTGAACCATAAGCTTTCCCTTAGTGTACTAATCCACTAATTTAAGAACGTCAAATCTAAGATCAAGTAGGACTTTTTAGGTTGTAACGTAGGCTATGGGATGGGTAGGAACTATTTTGGCTCAAATAGTGACTATTTTTCCTAAGCACTTTAATACATCACAAATTCTTCATCATTCGTACATTCTTAAATCAACCAACTCTTTCTTCTACTCCTCTCACCCATAGATTTCTTTGTTTTTCCATCTCTTTAAGAAGGTTCACATGACACCAGTAAGGAGTACTCATTTATCAAACACATTTTTTTGTTCTTTTTCTATTCCCTACCAACATATAGATTCTTTATTCTAATCACTTGCACCATTAGATTTTTCTACAGGCTTTCCATATCAACTATCTCCCTTTTTCTCAATTCTCACCCCTTTTAACTTTCATTTTTCAATTAAAGCACTTAGGAGTTTTGGATCAAATTAAAGGTCTATTGAAAGAAAAGGATTAAGCTTCATATGTGGCTACCAAAGAATAGGCTAAAGGCTCAACGGGGCTAACAAGGATCATCCATTGTAGGTAGGTAAAGCAAAGTATAAAATAGGCTAATCAAAGCAATGCCTATATCATCTCCTAAACTCAACATTCTTCATTTCGATTTTCAAACACACCGGGCAAGTTCTAGACATCAATATAAAAGGCATTGAATATCAACAAACACCTAACACACATGTCACATGTTCAACTCAAGAAGGATCCATACAGACTCTCAATCAAGCAACAACAAGAGTCCAAATTAAGCTAAAATCCATACGAGTCAAGTAAAAGAGCCTAGGTGTCTTAAAAGAAGTCATTCATTTTTCTTCATAGCATGCTCGAAATTAAAACCAACTTGCATCATTCAGTCATGTGCAACACCTAACAAGAGCACCTCGCATTCAATTGGTCCTAAAGATTCTCTGACTCCTAATGACTAACTTTTCCTAAAAATAAAACAAAAACTATTCAAGAAAATTAAAAGGATAGTTGTTTCAAAGGGCCTCCCCTTGGAAAAGAACCGAAAATAAAAACCAAGGGGTGGGCGAAGTATGCTCTACTAAAGAACTAAAAAGCTAAAGACTAACACAAACTATTCTAATCTAGAAAACTTAAGAAAAATCTTTTTGTGTTTTTGGATTAAAAATTTTTTTCCAGCTAAAGCAAGTAACTAAAAATAAAGCAACTCCTATAGCATACTTCACCCTTAACAAATATAGGAAGAATCCCACCCCACACTTAAAGTCATGTTTTGTCCCCAAAACATTAATCAAAATAAAACGGTGGTTAGAAATACTTCCTGAGGCCCTCCAGGGCCTAGCTAGTAGTATGTCTTCTCTCAATCTTTAATCAAAGGGGTGAATGACCCCATACTTATGCTTCATCCATGCCTCTTAACTTCCAAGTTCGGGGTACTCAGAATTCCCCAAATCTGCATAAACCAAAAACAAAACACAAAAACAAAAAGTGACACTATAAATATAAAACTACACTATTATAATTTGGGTTGCCTCCCAAGCAGCGCCTAATTTAACGTCGCGGCACGACGCAAGTGATAGATTAATCAAATTCTCTCAATCTTTTCCTCCCCTTGTGATGCAACTTCGGCTTCTTCTTCACTTTAGGAGGATCACAATTATTCACTCTCTTTCCATTTAGATCTTTCACTTTTTCTGGCCCACACTTTTCCACCCCACACTTATCATTAACCACCTCTGTTATCATACGTAAGTCTTTGTAGTGTGAAGGAGTGGAGAGGGACTTATAAACTTTAAATATTTCCTCCTCATCATAGACTCTCATCTTAAGTTCCCCTTTTTGTACATCAATCAAGGCTCCACCAGTGGCTAAGAATAGGAGTCCCAATATAACTGGTACCTGCTCATCTGCTTCAAAATCTAAAATAATAAAGTCGACAGGAATTACAAACTTACCTACCTTGATGAGCACATCTTCAATTACTCCTTCCGGTTGCACATGAGAGCGGTCTGTCAATTGTAAAGTGATAGTAGTTGTGTGTGGCTCTCCCAAACCAAGTGTCTGGAACACATATAAGGGCATTAGTTTTATACTTGCCCTAAGATCACACAATGCATGCCCAACCTCATCGTCACCAATTTGTATGGAGAGGGTGAAACTCCCATGATCTTTGAGTTTTTTAGGAAGCTTGCTCAATATCATCGAACTACACTCTTCAGTGAGTGCAACAGTCTCAAATTCTACATGTTTTCTCATTCCAGCCACCACTTCTCTTAGGTATTTGGCATATTTGGGCATGTCCCTCAGAGCATCAATCAATGGAATATTGATGTGAAGTTGCTTGAAGATATCAAGAAACTTCTTAAAATTTGCATCCTCTTTGCTTTTCTGGAATCTTTGTGGGAATGGTGGTGGGGGCCTCTCGACCGCAATCTCAGGTTGCTCAACAACCTCTTTTTCTCTTCTTTGTACTTGCACCAACTCTATCTGAAGTTGGTGGTGGGATCAATCTTTGTGGGAAAAGAGGTGGATACTTGTAGTTGTTCTAATTTATCACTTTCCTCCTTGGAGGCTCTGTATTCGTCAACTCTGCACTTGCATCTTGACTTCTCTGTTTAGGAGGAGCTTCAACCACTCTCTTTCATTTCTGAGTGAGACTGCCATTACCTGTTTAGTATTATTCTCTGTATCACTCGGTAGTGCACCTGCATGTCTTGCATGTTGTGATGAGGCTAGTTGGCCCACTTGACACTCAAGTTCATGAATGGACTTCTACATTTCATTCACAATCTGAGTTTGTTGTCCCATGAACTGTTTCATTGTCTCTTCCAAAGAATTGCTCACTTGTGGAGCTTGCGGTGTATACTGTTGTCTTTGAACCTGCTGATTTCCACCCCAAGAGAAATTTGAATGGTTTCTGTAATTTTTCTGCCCCACATAATATATAGATTCTGGATTCAAAGGACATCCAGAGTAGGCATGATTTTCACCACACTTCTCACAAAATGATGCAGCTGCCTGAACCTGTTGTACCTGTTGAACTTGATTTGCACTTGGAGCTAATAAACTCTGCTTCATTAAGGTACACAATTGCCCAATATCAGCTCGAATAGCTGACACATCATCTAGCTCTAACTTACCCGGTGTTTTTTTGTGTAGACGTGAACACTCGGCTGGGCTCTAAATGGCCTCGATGACTTGCAGACATAAGATTGAGCAGCACCTCTATTTCATCATAGCTCTTGGACAAAATTTTCCCTTGAGCTGTAGCATCTAATAAAGACTTAGAGTCTGGCCTCAATCCTTCAATAAAATTATGCCCAATAATCTCCTTAGGCTGATGGTGGTACGGGCAATCTCTCAAGTATCCCTTGTATCTCTCCCAAGCTTGGGGAAGAGATTCAGAATCTTTTTGAACAACACTAAAAATTCTGCCTCTGAGATCTTTTGTTCTTCTAGATGAGAAAAACCTGTTGAGAAACTTTTCAGACAAAGCATCCCAAGACATGATTGATCCTGCCGGTTTATTCTGCAACCATTGCTTCACTTCCCCAATCAGTGAGAAGGGGAATAGTATCAACTTCACGTATTCATCTGAAACATTTTGGTAGTGGAAGTTGTCACTCAACTCAGTAAACTCTAGCAGGTGCTTGTGTGGGTCTTCATGTGGTTTACCCTCATATTGACATGTGTTCTGCACTAGTCGCACCGTGCCTTCTTTAAGCTCAAATTTTTCGGTGATATTCGGCTTTACAATAGCTCTAGAGGCATTTTGCTGATTCGGCCTTGCAAAATTCAACACCGGAACATGTGGCGCAGGATGAAGTTAGGCTGCAGCTCTATCCTCTGCATCATTCGGTGGGTTTTGAAGAATTGGATTGTTCAAATTATCACCTATCGCTCTCAACCCTCTTAAAGTACGTTCAAGCTCGTGATTAATTGGAATCAAGGGATTGCCTTGACTCCGAGTATTTAGCATAAACTAACCTGTACCCTAAAACAAACAAAAACAACAAACAACAGTGAAATCTGAATAATTCAATAAAAACTCAAATTAGTATCAATTCAAATCAAATCCCCAGCAACGGTGCCAAAAACTTGTTGCGTCCTTTCGCACACGCAAGTGTACGTGGTCGTTCAAGTAATAAAGGATGTAAGTCCAGATATCGTACCCACAGGGATTTGGTGAATTGAAATTCTACTTTGAATTCTTATGTGAGCTATTCAGTAGGTAATCAATAGTAAGAGTGATTTGTGTGTTTTGAATGTAAATAAAAATAATTGTAAATAATTCGCAAATTAGTTGTGTTGTAATTCAGATTTGAGAAAAGATCTAGGGTTGCGGTGTTTTGACAATCCAGTTGCTCTATCCAATCATTCGTCTAATTTGCTTTCCTAAGTTACTAGTTGTAGGTTAATTGTAGCTATATTGAGCATTTTTCCAACAACTCTAAGCCTACTCGACTATCCCTAAAGCCTATATTTCTATGGTCATCGGTTAATAATGAAGTGCATAAAGATATCGTTTGTATCAATTAAGCTAGGTCACAGGATATATTTCTATCCTCAGTGACAAATCGATTCCCTTTCCTTATAAGGTTCACAATCTAGCCCTATTTCCTCTTTTTACACTTGTCGTTCCCTTTTTCAAGTCCAACTAATAAGCCCTAGGTAATATTCACAAGGTGATCAATCAAACGAATAATTTAAAGCAAGAAGAAATAAATAACTCAATAGATGGAAAACAAAATAGAAAATATGATGTTCAAGCCACAACTTTCATGTTCAACCACAACCCTAGAAATTAAGAGGTTTAGCTACTCATGAATCTCTTTGAAAGAAGAGATTTCATGAGTTTACAAGGCAAAATTCGAAAATAAAATAAAAGGAATAAACTTGACCTTGTTCTTGAGCTTTTCCCTAGATTTTGGCTTCCCCAAATCAGTTGTATCTCCTAAAAAATGTGGGAGGGGGGGTTTATATAGAGTTTAGGAACCCTTAGTATGTTTAAAACCAATCCCATTCGGGTTAGGATTGATCCCGACTCGCGCCATAACCCAAAAGCGGAGCTGTGGCGCAAGGAACAACCAAAAATTCAGAGCAGTATCATTTCTTACGCCACTCCTTGTTTTGGGGTGTGTGGCGCAAGTCCCTGATTCAGACAGCAGCAAAATTCCGCGCCACTGCTTGCTTTCCAGCAGTGGCGCAAGGCACAAATAGTTTGGCTTTTCCTCGCTTGTTTTGCGTAATGTCGATTCTTCCTTGGTTCCTTTTAGTTCCTTGGTGATCTTTTTCCCCTTGTTTAAACTCCAAATACCTCAAGAAACACCTACATACACAAGACATGAAACACAAGTGTAAATCACATCAAATAAAACAAATGTGAGGTAAAAGATGGTAAAATTAGGTGGTTTTTAACCTCACATCATGGAAGATGAAACGTTCAGTTAGCTATTTTCGTGTTTTTGGATGTGTATGCTATTTATTTCTACCTAATCATTTACGTAGCAAGATGGACAAAAAGGTTGTTAGGTGTATTTTTGTAGGGTATGATAGTCAACGAAAAGGGTGGCGATGTTGTGATCCAACAATGAGAAAGTGTTACACTTCGCGGAATGTCATATTTGATGAAGCCTCTTCATGGTGGTCTTCAAATAAGGAACTGCTGCCAGGTTCAGATGTTCTCAAAGATGTATTGGACTCGTCTTATATCTAGTTGAGTCTAGATGGGACGAAAGATGAAGTTAATGTTGAAAAAGGCTTGACTCAAAATCCTTGGCAAACTGGTTTATACCAACAACCAAGTGAAGAAGGCAAGTTAAATGGAGCAAACACACCACCTACACTCAGAAGGTCAACAAGGATCCGAAAGCAAAATCCCAAGTATGCCAATGCTATCAAAGTTGAAGAAGAAAATGAAAGATAACCAGAGTCTTTTGAGAAAGCGTTCCAAAATCCGAACTGGATTAAAGCTATGGAGGAGGAAATTTCTGCGCTTGAATTAAATCAAACTTTGTAGCTCATGGAAAAACCAAGGGATGTCAAACCTATTTCTTGCAAGTGGATTTACAAGATAAAGCGACACAGATGGATCAATTGAAAGGTACAAAGCTCATCTTTTAGCCCGGGGTTTTTCTCAGCAATATGGACTAGATTATGATGAAACATTTAGTCTGGTGGCAAAGCTTACTACTGTCCGGGTTCTACTTGCACTCACAGCTAGTAAAGATTGGAACCTATGGCAGATGGACGTAAAAAATGCCTTTTTACACAGAGAGTTTGATCGTGAAATTTACATGTGTCAACCAATGGGTTTTTAGAGTCAAGATCATCCCGAGTATGTGTGTAAGCTTCGAAAGGCGTTGTATGGATTAAAGCAAGCGCCAAGGGCATGGTATGGTAAGATTTTTGAATTTCTTACTCGCAGTGGTTATTCAGTAGCACCGACAGATTCTAGCTTGTTTGTGAAAGATGTTGAAAATAAATTAGTTGTTGTGCTAGTATATGTGGATGATCTAATCCTAACAGGAGATTGTGAAGAAGAAATTCTCCAAACCAAGAAGAATCTGTCAATTCGCTTCCAGATGAAGGAACTTGGACATCTCAACCATTTTTTTGGCTTTGAGGTTGATCGCAATGAAGAAGGTATTTGTTTGCATCAGGAAAAATATTCCAAAGATCTGTTGAAGAAGTTTGGGATGTTTAATTGCAAACCAATCTCAACACCATTGGAGCCAAACGCTAAGATATGTCCTCATGAAGGGAAAGACTTGGAAGATGCAACAATGTATCAACAATTGGTGGGTAGTTTGATCTACTTAACTTTAACCAGACTTGACATTTCTTATGCAGTTGGTGTCATGAGTCGTAATATGCAAAATCCAAAGAAGTCCCATTTGGAAGTAGTTCGCCGAATTTTGAGATATGTGAAGAATACACTTGGCTATGGTATTCTGTATAAAAAAGGTGATGATTGCAAGTTATTTGGTTATTGTCATGCTGACTATGCAGGAGATCATGATACTCGGCGGTCAACTACATGACATGTATTTATGCTTGCATCGGGAGCAGTCTCATGGTATAGCAAAAGGCAACCAACTGTGTCTTTATCAACAACAGAGGCAGAGTATCGAGCGGCAGCAATGGCAGCTCAAGAGAACACTTGGCTGATGCAGTTATTGACTGACCTGAATCAACCAACAGGTTATGCAATTCCATTGTATTGTGACAGTCAGTCTGTAATACGTCTTGCAGAGAATCCGGTCTTTCATGCAAGAACTAAACATGTGGAGGTGCACTATCATTTTATCAGAGAAAAAGTTTTGCAAGAGGAGATTTAATTGAAATACATCAACACAGTGAATCAAGTTGCAGATCTGTTCACGAAAGGCTAGAGTATCAATAAGCTCGGAAGATTTCGTTTGCAACTCGGCATGGTTGAAATGGAAGCTGGTGTTGAGGGGGAGTGTTGAAAATAGCAACACCAGTCACATTAAGTCTTTAGTTTGAATAAGTCAATAGGATAAATGTTGGTAGTTTAGGTTTACCGAGTCTTTAGCTTTTTTTTTCTTATCTTTTAGTGACTGTTGTGGACTTGTGCAGCAAGTAGTGGAAAAATTTATTAAGAATGTATGCCTATAAAAGGCATAAATAAAGCAAGTATTAGTAGTAGCTTTTCTCTCTATTCTATGCTCCCAAACTGTATTGAGTGTTCTGTTTCTCTCTTCAAAAGAGGAAAATTTATTTTGTTCTTTTTCATATAAGCAGTGACTGCCATCTTCCTTGTTTATCTGGTGGATTTCAAAGAAAAGTTCCTCCCTTTATTTTAAGGTTATTACGTTGTACCGGTGCTTCATTTCTGCAGTAATGCCTTATATTATTACACAGTTAATCAAATTAATTATTTTACTATATCTTAATCAAAATTAGTTAATGTCTTATGTTTATATAATCAAATAATTTATTTATAGTCTTCTTATATTTAATGTTGTTAGTGTATTCTCTATTTTTTTTTAAAACCACCACGGGTGGGGATTTGGCATTGCCTAATCTATGTATTAATATTAGCAAAAATACATTGTCGATGCGTTGGATTTTGGTCCAAACCACCTTGAGAAATAAGAAGTATGAATAATGCATCCTTATACAAAGAATCCCAATACAGTAGTACATGGGATTGGTCCTGGTAGCTAGTATGATATCCTTTAGGATGCATAGTTACAATTAGGGGTGTACAAAATAAATCGTCAAGTCAAATCGAACTGATGAACCAAACCAAATCGAGAAAAAAAAGTCAATTTGTGAATTGGTTTGGTTGGTTTGGCGTTAGAAAAAAAACCCGACCATGCTTGGTTTGATTTGATTTTAACCAAAGAAAAGTCAAACCAAACCCAAATCAAACCGAAATAATATATACTCATATAATTTTAACTTTTTATACATAAAAATATTAATTATTATCTACTTTCTAAATACTTTTTAAAATAGTTTTATTAATTTTCAATATTTAGAAAGTAGATGTAGATATATATTCAGATTTGAGCCTTTAAGTTGTAATATTTATCCATTAATTAATAGCTAAATGATCTGAACTTCAATATAAACTTAAAATCTAAAACTTTTCGCTCTTCAGTTACTTTTCATCTTATTTTTTAGTTTTCGGAGAGTTCTCCGCTCCTCCTTTCCACTCCTCATTTCCCATAATTGTGATTTCCCACTAGCACATGAGTGAAAGTATATTTGATCTTGTCTACAATCACAATATAATTATAAAAACTAAAGATTATAAAAAAGAAAACTGAGAAAAACCGAAAAATCAAAAAAATCGACTAAAACCGAAACCGAAACAACCAATTTTATGTTGGTTTATAGATTTAATAAACCGACATGATTGACTTGATTTTTTTTTAGTAAGAAAATAAACCGACATGATTGATTTTATTTTATTTTTTTTTTTAGTAAAAAATTAAACCAACCCGACCTATGTACACTCCTAGTTACAATGAAAGAAAAATATAGTTGCCAGGGCCCAAAGAACCAAAAATAATTAACCATTATCAAAAGTAAAAGACCCTTTTTGTGCTCGAATTCCGAAATTTGCGATTTCTTCAATGTCATTCTTCAACCAATTTTGACTCCATTGGGAAGAGTCAAATTCTGTGTGAAGAAGAAATCTTTTCTTTGTTTCTCACTTAAATTAGCACGATAATCCGTCATGTTGTTTACTTTTCTATAGCAGGGTTGAAATTTGTGATTACCATCACGTCAGGGAATTAATCTGTCTAATGAGATTATAATATGACAATTGACTTTGGAGTGATCATTGATCATGTTAATGATGATTATAGAGTCGGATTCAATATCCATATCCTTATATTCATTAGTGAAGCACCATTGAGTTCCACGGAGCATAATCCTTGTATCCACAATATTCTCTAGCTGTCTTTGTTGATCCATCGCTAAAACTTTATTTTGTTATAAAACATACTTGTCCATGAACTTTTTATGGATTGGTTTCGTAGCTGAAGGACTACATTGGGCGAGGGGAGAGAGAGAGAGAGAGAAAGATGGGATGAGTGGACTCCAATAATTTTTTTATAGCCTCTAGAATGCTTCACGTTACTAAGTACACTTCTTATTTGTTTTGGTGGTATAAACTTAAGACCCATATGTCCATGAAAATTAAAAACATATTCACTTTATTTGGTAATTCTAAAGTTGAAAATAGAGTTGGAGTTGTGTTTGGCCATACAATCTTAGAAATGAGGTATTTTTGAAGTTAAAAAATATAAAAAGTGAAAATAAATTTACAAAATTTAGAGTTTTATGAAAATTAGGTTATTTTATGAAAATAAAAAATAATAATTTAAAAGTGCAAAAAGTGAATAAAAAATAATAAAAACACATTTCTCAAAAATCCAAATATTATGAAAACGTATTTTGGAATGTTTATGACAAAACAAGTATTCCGGAATAAAGTGAAAACGTATTCCGAAATATTGTGAATAATATCCATGGCCAAATGCCTAGTATGTAAAAATATTAAGAAAGATAATCAAAGGATATTAACCTAATGAATATTAGTTATTCTTACAATTTTGAGATGAGGCTTTTCGACAAAAGTCTATTCAAAAAATTCGATCGAAATTTTCCACGAGTAACCTTTACTGTAGATTTTTTCGACGGGCCATGTTCTGACAATTCTGTTTCTATCAGTAATTTTTTGTTACTGACAACGTTCAAAAGGGCACTTTGCATTAATAATAACGTAAAATTTAACCAAGTTGAAGGAGGAAAGAGGACTGAAAATTTCTTAATTCAAAAAATCAAATCAAACAAATAAAATTTGTTCTTGAAGAAATGAAAATAGTATAATATATTTCATGAAGACACAACAAAGCAAATTACATCTTCATGAGAAATACAAACATCAACAAGCACAACCACTGGAATTCTTGAACTTTGGGCAACCACCACGTTCATAGAGAACATGGAATTCCCTTTATTCACAAGAGAAAACAATTAATGTCCTCTTAATATTATCTATGTTATTCGAACTCTCTATAAATAATGTCATGCTCGTGTTAAATTCCTATAAATATATTATTTCTAGAGAATTTGACAAACATCCTTCGACATTTTTAAAGAGTTCAAGCAACATAGCATATTACTGCTTGACATGGTGGGCGTCAACATCTTTGGTCAGATTAATGGCTAACTGCAAATAACAGAAGGGTTCTGGAATGTCTTCATTCTGCTTCTCGTATTCGATAGTCCATATGACCAGGCTGTTTTCTCCTTCATTCTCAATATGAACAGTTGATTTAAAGGCCTTGTATTCCTCTATCATATTACCTTCAAATGCCTTGAATGTCACTAACCTTTTCGCCTCGTCTATGTCTTCAATAACAACCTTTACAACCTTCTCTTTTCCCTCTATTTTTTTGTGCAAAAAAAACAAGATTTATAAATGAAAATAGTCGAGAATATAAATAAATATTATTGCATGACCAAAGAGAAGTAAAAGTACTCTTTGTTTTTTTCTTTTTTCTTTTTATTTAAATGGCAAATAATACCTCATACAAAGAGTATCTTCGAACCATCCTTAACTTGATATGTTTTATTCAGTCTATACCTAAATTATTTTTGATAAGTTTTTAATCCAAAATAATTGAGTTCAATTATGTATTTAATTTTATTTTTTGTTTAGACGCAATGGCTTTTCATTGTAACCGTGCATTTTTTCCTTTCTCTTTTTTTTGGGGTCAAATTTATTTTTAATATATATTTGCTAGAGTCTATTATTTTAGCCAAATAAAAATAATATTCAAAATAATCGAGTTCGAATTGTTTGTTTCTTTTTAGTTACCTTTAGATTTAATGGAAGATTATTTTTGTGTATTTCTTATTTTTTGGTTAATTCATAAAAAAAAAGTTGCTGAAACTCCATTTTTTTTAGCTAAATAAAAAAAAAATCAGCCTGAATCACTCCCCTATCCCCAATTTATTAATTAAACCCAAAAAAAAAGGAAAAAGAGTTTCAGCCAAGTTCTTTACAAACTTGGACTGAGAAATTAATATGATTCAAAAAGTTGACAAATCTAAAAAGGTAATAAAATATATTCTTAAAAAAAGCTACGTGGCTAACAAAATCCACATAGGGATCGTATTTGGCAGGTCCTAATTATTAATAAGTCCGAAATTATAATAATAAGAGTAAATCTAGTCTAGAAAAAATAAGTAAAAGATGACTTTTTTTTTTTTTTTTTAAAAAAAGTAAATATTTTGAAGTAAGCTTTAGTTACCAATAGGACTAATAGCATGTTTTGCCAAACTTTTGAGAAGCCAAATATTCTGAGCAATACTACACCATGGACACTTGCATAAAGACACCATAACACTGAGAAAGAATATAACACGTCGTCGAATTAATGTTCAATACAGCATACAGAATGGATCAATTACAAATACCTACTTCTAGATTAAGGTTAATTGACAATTATTTATAAATATTGGCTCAATTTTTGATCGAAAGAAGATGTACATATATTTAGCTTTTCTATTTTCCTAGTTGTTTCAACAACATGATCAAATGTATATAGTATGTCAAATAACAATAGTTCTATTTCGATATTGAAAATTTTGGAAATGGCTCAAATGTATAAACATTTTTTTTGGAGTTTAATATATAGGACATTATAGGTTGAGTTCTCGACCTTAACCTCACCATAATGGTGGACTGTTCAATTAAAAAAATATATGAGATCAGAAAATGTTACCGAGAGTATAATTCCAGTTGACGATGGCGCCCACTGTACCCCAATCTCCTTCATGCAAATCGACAGCTTGAATAGTTTGTGGTACTACATTGGGAAGATGGTGTGGTTTGTTTCTAAACATTTCATGAAACAAGTCCTTACAACCTTTTATCTCTGTTTGTGATATCAACTTTCCTTTCAAACCCATCTTTTTCTAATCACTTATTTGATTCTCCCATATGCAATTTTGGAAATTTTTGATGGATAAAGAACCAGAAATGGAAGTCCTTATATTGTTGCAGTTTGGGCATTGTCAACCCTTTACAATTCTCTGCCAGCATAGATTACAATTAATTCTCCAAGTTGTGTATTTTTATAATAGTGACAACTTAGATTTGCTGAGACGTGTCCTGATTTAGCAATAAATATGATGAATATGACAATTGAATTATTTCAATTTATTAGTAAACCAAATTTGTTCACAAAATTTGGCCCCAGTATTTTAGAGTAACGATTAGTAAAAAGGATATTTTTGAGTTATTTGGCTAGTTATTTAACAATAAGAACATGTTTGAACCAAAAATATTCCGAACGGCAAAATTGACCTATTTAAATAGTTCAGGGATATTTGACCCCTTTTCGTTTTTTTAAAAAGCCAAAGAATTTTCAACAATAAAAAAACTGAAAGCTTTTGTTACTGTTTCTTCTTATTATCCCTGTTATTATTTATAGAACTTTCCATATGATATTTTTAAAATCACAAGATAAATTACGTATCGTTAGTTTAAAATCATGAGGTTCAAAAATCTTTTTTACTTTCGTAAATTTCATATCAAATCAAAGTCAGACAAACAAATTAAAACGGGAGAGTATATTTTTTACTATTAAATAGTTTATTTACTTATTTTATATGTTATAGGAGTATTTTGTTACTTTACTCTATTTGAGGGAGGTATAATTCTAAAATAACATATAACTTATTTTCCATGTAAGCGGAAAAAATATATATTTTAAATAATTTAAAGTTAAATATGATTAGTAAAATATTTATAAGGAATAAAATCAGAATTGAGTGCACTATTAATTAGAACTTAGAAGTGTAATATTCCCAAAAAATAATTCACATCTTATTTGGTCGTGTCTATATTGATTAGCTAATAATACCTGAGAAGCAGTTTTCATGATGTCATTGATGATGATTCAAAAGATACTAATAAATTTGGCATCGTACTTCACTCTTGAGGGAAAAAAAATAGCTCGGTCCACTAAGTCTTCGCTATGTGCAGAATTCATGAAAGGAATACATTTAAAAGATTTACTATATAGATTTTTATCCTACATTTCTATAAAAGGTTATTTTTATAATTTAAACATATGACATCTTGATTACATAATAGCAATTTTTATCAATCACATCAACGCTCCCTTCATCGCTCTTTATTCTTACAATGGAAAATTAATGTAACATCTGGGTGAAAGCAAAACCATAGAAAATGATATGATTTGTATGGAAAAAAAAAAGAAGACATTTCTCCACTTTTATTTGGTGTTGTCACGCTGAACGAAGAGGTGACCCGCTATGTTAGGAATAGAAACGTTGAATATTTTTTTCAAAAACATTGTTTCATAATTTTAGCAAATAATTGAGCAGATGGCCCCTTAAAAGTCTTTTCAGTGACAAATCTAAAATTTTGACTAATAAAAGATTTAAACTTTAAAAAGCAGATAATAAATGGTGCACCTACTCAATTTTTGTTTTTTTAATCAATCGTCACACTGACAGTTTTTATTTTAAAATTAGGATTTTCATTTACTCAATCAAAGTTAAGATTTATTAACGATATCATATCTTCTGTAAGTTAAAATTAACGTCTTATGAGAAAAAGGAAAGTACCAAAAGAATGTGCAAGTATCCACCGAGTTATCAATCGAGCACCACTGATCTGGGAAAATTTTTCGTTATACAAAAAGTCATAAGTTTTACTAATTACAGGGGATTAACTTTTTATACATTAGTATATTATCCAAAATAGATTTTAGTAGTATTTAATAATCTTGTCAAGTAATGAGAGAATAAGACCAATTTTAACTTTCTATTACCATCAAACGTTAAATAAAAATCTTGCTATCAATTTGAAAGTCTTAGCAGGCATTTGACCATGTTTCATTGAAAATAAATAGAAAAAGTAGTTTTTATTTTTAAAGTAAAAAATAATATCTGAAAATTGAAGTTATGTTTGATCATGAAATAAATTGGAGTTGTTTTTGAATTTTTGTTAGTAATTTGAAGGGGAAAAAAGTGAAAACAACTTTTTATTATTTTTAAATTTTTTGAAAAAGTGAAAAAAAAAATATATTTTTTTAAAATTTTAAGGCCAAACATGTTTTTAGGAGTTCAACTCCAAGAAAAAGTGAAAAATTTTCTTGGCCAAACGGGTCATTAGAATCCCGTTTGGTGTATTTTGTTTTTAGAAAGGATCTGTTTTTTTTTTCCTTCTGGTTAGTTAGAGGGTCAGTTCTGTTGATTAAGACAATAATAGGCAAGTAGTAGCAAAAGATGACTTTGAACACCCTTAACTGCTTAATTTTTTATTATTTTTTTTTAAAATATTATGTTTTCAAGACTTTATATATATTCAAAAATAATAGTTAACTAGTGAATTCATTCGCTCTTCGCGTGACTTTCTTAAATGTTAATATTTTTTAAAAATTCATTTTAATTTTCAAATCATAATCTATAATATTATTCACTTTTAATTTTATACATGTATTTTTCTTAAATTTTCATCACTTAAGTATTTTTAATCTTCTAAAATACTTAAATTTTGTATAATATATTGTAAGTGAAAAATAATTTATTTTTCTTAAAAGAAAGTAAAAAATGATTCAACAAAACTTGATTTCTTTTAGCGCATATTTTTAACAAAATTTAGAACTCAATTATTTATTTATATATCTAATAAAAATCTAATTGCATGAATCTAGTGTGTACTTTTTATCTTATTTTATTCTTTCCTCTCTCTTCAATTTTTTTTTCATCTTTAATGTTTTTCTCTTTTCTGCTTTTCTCTACTTATTTTCCTACCTCGTCATTTTCTTTTTTCAAAAATATCATATCTCATATTCTTCTTCTAATAATTCCATAGCAATAGAAATAAGTAATTAAAAAATAACAATTTTAAGTTTCAATATAAAGTATAACAAAGTTGGAATATGAAAGAGCTTCATTAATTGGAGAGTAAAGTATTAACAATATGAAAATTAAGAAGCAACACAACATTATATATTAATTTACTAATCAAACTTAACAATTTTACTGATAATCTTTATATTTATCCAACCTATGGCTTTGTGTTGGTTTTATTTTATTTTATTATATGTTTTATTTCTTTTCATTTTTACTGGGCATATAAAACTAATTATTTCCCAAAGAAAGTATTAACTGGAATAGTCCAATAAACAAAATAATACAAAAATGAGATGCATTGCTTAAATGTATGCGTAACTTAATTCATGTGAGATTTAAATCTTTCTAAACAATAAAAATAAAAATCTAAGATGAGAAATAAAAAAGAAAATTTTCCTTACACAAAATATTTTCTTAATTGCCGTAGAAATATCACACAATTTTTTTTTATAAATAATATTAATTAATCTTAAATGATTTAAAACATCTAAAACCTTAAAATGAAATGGAAAATGACAAAAATTACTAAGAAGAAAAAAGTAAGTAAAGAAGAAGGAGAAAATGAAAATGAACATTCAACAACTTTGTAGGTGATTGTTATTTATAAAATGGTTTAACTATATAAATTAAGTAGATGGGAGTTGGGGAGACATGCAATTTGAGTAGAGAATATTAAGAGGTTGAGGTTTTTTTGTAACTTATTAGATATAATTATTCTAATAAATATGATAGTTTTTTTAATTAGTAAATAAATTGATTAATAAATTATTTTTTATTTTCTTGATTAAATATATTCCTTTCTCCTTTAAAAGATATGGTATACCAACCTCAAAATATAATAATATCATTAATTGAAAAGACAAAGACAACGATAACAATTAGTACTATTATAAAAGAGTTCTGTATTTACCCTTTCATCTCGAAAACCTCTATATTCCTTGAGATGAAAAAAATTGATATCTGAAAAATATAAATGATGCAAATGGTTAAAAAAGAACATACTATTCTTGACATTAATATTATAATAGTAATGTTGTAAATAGCATTTTGGTGAACTTTTTAATATATCTTCTTGGACACAACTGAAATATAAAAGTTTGATCTCCATAATCAATTTCTACGACTATTTCTAAGGTCATTTTTACTATTAAAATTTTTATCGGCTTTTCCTTATCATAATCGTGGGATCTTACCTGAACTTCGAACTTTACTGACACATAACAACCAGAGAAAAGTGAAAATAAAAATAATTTTTCATTAACCAAAGTAACACCAATATAAGCAAACTTCAACTATTTGAAAATTAAATCAATAAAAAGATTATACCATGGCTTTGCTCCTCATGTCCATGCATGATCCACCAATCCTGATAATAAACAAACAAATATATACCCCGTGTCCTTGGATGAGGTTCCTTTAGTAATGACGAAGCAAGTCATTACAACAGATATCAATTTACCTATTGTTCATTTCCGAATGATCACGGTAGGAAGAGGATAGAACAAAACTTACTCGAACATTAATGCCCCCTTAATGATTATGCAAATACAACACTCCCTTGGATCACTGCATTTTATTACCAGTGACACACTGAATTTTCAAGCCGCACTTTATTACAACTCCGCTCCCTTCCACAAATAAATTTTCATACTTACGAGTCGCACGACACTATGTGAACAAAATTTTTTTGAGTACCCAAGGTAATCGGGGCCTTGCTAATAAACTGGAAAAAAAAGAATTCAAAAACACAACAGATAAAATTCCCCATCCACAAGAGACTTGATCTCGCTATAGTGGGAATATTCCCGCAATAGTGGGTTGAAGGCTGCTACAACGGGAGGGAACAATTTAAAAAGATGAGAAATGGGTTTCACCCCCTTTTCTCACTTTCTACACTCTAAAACTCCTCTCCCCTCTATAATCACTTTGCTTTCGTCATGGAAACAAGGTAACTATCGTTAAAACTTCTTCTTTTTACTTTATTACGCTCATTATCGCAAGAATTACGCTTGAAATCATACAAATCGAGTAGGTTTGGGGTTGGTTTTTGAAATTGAAATTATGACTTGATTTGAACAAATTGTCGAAGCATGATTACTTCTCTTATGTTTACAACGCTTCTATGGCGTTCTAGACAAAAGAATTATGGGAGTCATGGCCAAATAGGGCTTGAAATAGGAAGGAATGTGATGGGTTGTTCTTGATTTTGTTTTGATGATTTGGGCATGTTTTAGGAGTTTAAATGTCCAAATTTTTGCATATACACACTTCACCTACACTGATCTGTACTTAGAATGCCAAAAAGGGGATATTTTCTCAAGAGGTGCCATTAATGCACTTCTTGAAGCTTGGTGACGCTGAAGGCCGCTATAACGGCCTCATCCCACTATGGCGGCCCCGCTATAGTTGGAATATTCCTGCTACAGTGGTCCCATCATAGCAGTATATAACCTGCTATATTAGGAGGCTGTAGGAAGTAGCCTCCCAGCTAGTCTCCAAACTTGGCCTTTTTCTGAAACAAGATTCCTTCGATACTCCTATGGGTTCTAACTTGCTTTTGCATGATTTTTGCAGGTTTACTACTTCAATAGACGAAAAATAAGATGATGATACCCCCGCTTTTATAAGTTTCTTCGATGAGAACTATTGGGAATGATTCAGGGACTATCGAATGATGGGATTTTGTTATGAGAGGGGGTTCCTGATGAAGCGTGTAGCAGCTTCAGAACCAAACTTCTACAACCGGCTTCAAGAGTTTAATTGGATGCCACTTGGGGAGGCTCCTTCGATTGGGGTTTCGGGTATACTCTCGATTGTGTTTTGGGATGACCCCAACCCTACTATTTGCATTCAGGGAGTGGATATTTTCGTGGATGCTAGTACTATTAGTGAGGGGCTCGGGGTGCCAATTGTCTCCAATACTGGGTACATGGCCAAGCCTGGGAGATGGACATGAAGTGGCTAAGGGACACACTGATAGCTGAGGAGGACAAGGACCAGGCCTATTGGCCTAGGGGGTTAGGAACACCTATTTTACTACTGATGCTCGGATGTGGCTGAACCTAGTGACTCGAAGGATTCATCCATCGGGCAACACTTTTAATGTGACATACCTTCAGGCTCTGATGGTGGCTTGTGTTATGCGGGGGATGCAGCTGATGTAGGGGCACAAATTGTGATGGAGTGGAAGGACTTCTATCAGGGCAACAAAAAGGATCCCTACCTTCCTGGACTGGTTTTTGAGTTATGAAAGTGCATGGGGGTGCTTAAGAAAGATGCTAACCAGGACATGGAGATAGACATACCCTTCCATCCCCTCAAAGTGAAGGGTGCCTCGTCTAAAAGAAAAAAAAAAGGTGGGCGAGACCAAGAGTATCCGGGCCGCAGAGGAGAATGATGAGGATAATAATGATGCCCCTCCTTTCTAGCCCCCGATTTCCAGCAGTCGCTTGGAGGTAGACCTGGCTTTCTTGAGGAGATTCATATAGCATTCCCACTTGCCTCTCCAAGGTACAACCCCTTCCAGGTCTAAAGCGGTACCTCCTACTGCTCAGGACTGTACAAAGCTCCAAAGAGAGCTCGATGAAGAGAAGAAGAGGAGGCGCTCCCGAGTCCACATACTTTCCTAGATGTGGAAGAACGTCAAAGTCATATTTAAGTGCTCTATCGAAGAGCTTCCCCAATTGGAGCCGAAGGACGCGCAGAAGTTCTCCTTCCTGAGTAACTTGGTAATTGAAGTCCTCAACCCCGCAACTCATGATAATGATGGGGCATCCCACTAGGTCCCTGGTGCATGTCAGCTTTTTCCCTCCCCCCTCTTTTTTTATTTTAGTGATACTAGATTTGGGTTGCCCCAATTTGGAGCATGTAACAAACAATCGTTCTTTTCTTTTTCTTTATTTTATTTGTACATGGATGATTGTTTTTAATAACTAGTAGTGAATGTATGCTTCGTACCTTATATTTTGTTATTTCTATCGATCACGTGGTAGATCATGGCTTAAAATGACGCATTATATAGGTAGGGAATGTCACACCCCTTTTTCGCTCGATGGTGTCGAAGTCGAAGGGCTTTTCCAATTAAAGTGACGGTATTGAATAGGGATTATTTTTTATTTACAGAGTCGCCACTTGAAATTGAGTTATGGTGTTCCAAGTCACCTTTTTGAATCCCTAATCAAAAGGAAGTTGACTCTTTATGTTGGTCTGCGAACTAGAAATCCAGGTAAGGAATTCTGTTGACCGAGGGGAAGGTGTTAGGCATCCCTCGAGTCCCGTGGTTCTAGCACGGTCGCTTTATTGACTTATATTCGGCTTAAGTTATTTCTTGGATAATTATGTTTGATTAATTACTTAATTTGCCTAAGAAAAATGTACAAAGTTGTGACTTATTTTTCGGCTGAGGAGCGTAACCAGACACAGAGCCTTGTAGTTACAGAAATTGATCAAGGAGCGTAACCGCACACATGATCAACCTCTATATTATTAATTTAAATTCGTTCTTCTCTTTTACTATTTTTTGACTTATTTTTCTCACCTCCCACCATTGGTTTTTCCTCTCTTTTCTTCTCTTTACGCGACGGTCTTGAGCTAATCACAACTTGTCTCGCTCTCTCACCATGAATTAATAAATTGGTCCCTGAATAATAATTTTAGGCCCGAGACTGTTCCAAGTTATGTAACCAATGTCAAACCATAATTCTAGATTGCGTTATTCTTTTTAAATAAGGTCAATCATTTTTTATCCTAATGATGGAATAAAATAAACTTAATGGCGGGTGATTTTACAAATAATAATAATAATAATAATAACAATAAAAATAATTATAAAAAAAAAATAAAAAAAATAAAAATTATAACAACATTTTTGTATAAAGATGGAATTACACATTCTAATAAATTTAAAAAAAAACAGCATAATTAAAGTAGGCATATTGACAACTCTCAAATTACTATACCACATTTAAAGAAGTTAAAAGGTTGTATTGAATAATTGATGAATAAATAAAGTTATTTATTTAGCTATCGAATCTTTTCATATACCACGTATGTGGCATTAAAGATACAAATTTTATTGTATTATTTATATCTATTTCATACTTACTTTATAAGTGAGAAATCTCATAGTTAAAATTTGGATTACAAAAATACCTTTCAAAAGTTGAGTGACTATTTAACCCTTACAACCAAACACTCTTTCAACAACATTTATATACAGGGAGGTTAATAGATATTTTATTGAAATTAAATAGAGGCTGAATTAAAAATTACTAAAGATGTCTTTGGGCTTCTACGGAGGTGATTATGTACATTTGAGCATATATTTTTTTATAACATTTAAGATTGTACTTCTCAAAGTATAATAAATATTACTAGTGGATAAAGTTAACCAAATGCATATCATACAATGACTAAGCTAAACAGGAAGATATAACCACCGTGGAATTTCTTCAACATATCCTTGTCATCTTCCAATAGTTATTGCAAATGTACAATTTATATGAGCTTGTGGATTAATCTCTTTTCAATGTCTATTTTAAAATTTTCTATTTTTTCATTCTACATATAATATAGGCACTATCTCATATAGTAGAAAATTAAACAACTTAAAATCAACAAAAAGAGTGTATTAACCACCAAATCAATGTGTAAACTCTAAGTACTCAATAACTTGAACATATAACTCACAACAAGAGTAAAGACACATAATTAAACAACCACATATACTAAATAATGCATGAAATCATTTAAGCAATTTTATTCATAATTTGGTTCACGATAAAACTTATAAAAAAAATATATGGAAAGGGATGGACTAAAAACCTGTGTGACAAGTTACAACTGAGTATGAAAGCAAGGACGCCGCCACCAAAAAACTCAAAACTGAAACCAAAATCCGAACTCCAACTCGCGAACCTTTCAGAAATACCCCCCTTTTCTTTTTTTTCCTCTAAGTAGTATTTTTTTTTGTGTGTGTCTTACTGTTTTCCTCTCCTTTCTTTCTATCTTTCTCCTCCTAATCTTTATCTTTTTCTACTTTCTAACTTTCTGCCTTTTTTTTTCCTCCTCCGATGCATGTGTGTGCATGTGTATTTATATATAAGTGTGTGTGTTAGTGTATGTGTGTGCTGCAGAAAATGGAAAAAGGTGGGGTGGGGGATGTGTGTGTAGTAGTGGATAGTGTAGTAGTGTGTAGGGTGTGGAAAAATGGGTGGGGACGTGGGGTTATGGGTAGGTTAGGATTTCTTTTCATTTTTTTTTTTTTTGTTTTGTTTTTAGATTAAAGATATAAACAAAAATATAATAATAAAAATATTAGTTATTATTTTGAACTAATAGAAATATAGAAAATATAAATAGCTAGTCCTAAAATATTGATGAAGAAAATATTTAAACCGCTAGATTATTTATTAAAAATTAAATTAAAATATATATATATATATAAATATTTTTGAAAATTTTCTTTTCTTTTGACAAGTAAAAACAAAACTTATCCCAAAATGTGACTCATTTATTGAAATTCCCTTTTTTCACAATTTTTCAAATAAACTTACTGAAAAAAAAAAAAAATTAAAAAAATGAAAAGCTAATATAAATATTAAACTAAAATAAATATTTAATGTTAAAAATAGATAAAAGTTTGTAGAGGGTCAAAAATCTCGTGTCTACATTTGCCCCTCTTTGTCTGAGAACACGAAGAGTTTTCAGACAAAGAAGTAGACAACGAGACAAGTTTTGACCCCATTGTTATTTGAAATGGAAAAGAAAAGAAGGAAACGATGCTACCGAGTCCTGGTTTTGGACAGCCTACATATCCCGGGTTATAAGAGAATCAGGTCACGTGTAGTTCAATGAGGTGGAATGGTGAGACGATGAGTTAGAGGTCGAGTGAGGTCCCGTCGAGTCTCCGGTTCGCGGCTCCTGTTTTTACATCAAAATGAAAGACAAGAATAAAAGTAATCCTTCAAGTACAAAATCCTATCTATTCAGCTTCTGTTGAATCTTGACTTGAATCTTCACGCTTCTTCAAGTGATGATATGCCTACTCTCCTCTTGAGTTGAACTTGACAGTGAGATTTTCTTCATGTCGATTTCGGTTATTGGAGATGAACTTGAAAATCGACCTTATTCTTCAGGCGAACACTCGCTCCTTCTGACATTGAGTTTGAAAATCGCCATGTCCTTTACGCGAGCTCCAAAGCTTGAATTGAAAGTTCATCCTATTCTTCAGGCGGGCTCCTGAGCTTGAATTGAAAATTCACCCTATTCTCCAGGCGGGCTCCTGAGCTTCAAACTAAAAGTAATCCTTGTTCTCCAAACATGTTTCTGAACTCAAAATAAATAGCGAACTAGAGCAGTAAATCTCATTTTTCAGGAGGGTCCTGTTAAACTAAATCCCATTTTTCAGGAGGGTCCTGAACAGAAAATAAAGTCCCATTTTTCAGGAGGGTCCTGTTGATCCCATTTTCCAGGAGGGTCCTGAGGAGAAAGGTAAAGTCCCATTTTCCAGGAGGGCCCTGAGCAGAAAGGTAAAGTCCCATTTTCCAGGAGGGTCCTGCAGAAAGGTAAAGTCCCATTTTCCAGGAGGGTCCTGAGCAGAAAGGTAAAGTCCCATTTTCCAGGAGGGTCCTGCAGAAAGGTAAAGTCCCATTTTCCAGGAGGGTCCTGAGCAGAAAGGTAAAGTCCCATTTTCCAGGAGGGCCCTGAGCAGAAAGGTAAAGTCCCATTTTTCAGGAGGGTCCTGTTGATCCCATTTTCCAGGAGGGTCCTGAACAAAAAAGTAAAAACCCATTTTCCAGGAGGGTCCTGAGCAGAAAGGTGAAGTCCCATTTTTCAGGAGGGTCCTGTTGATCCCATTTTCCAGGAGGGTCCTGAGCAGAAAGGTAAAGTCCCATTTTCCAGGAGGGCCCTGAGCAGAAAGGTAAAGTCCCATTTTTCAGGAGGGTCCTGTTGATCCCATTTTCTAGGAGGTCCTGAGCAGAAAGGTGAAGTCCCATTTTTCAGGAGGGTCCTGTTGATCCCATTTTCCAGGAGGGTCCTGAGCAGAAAAGTAAAGTCCCATTTTCCAGGAGGGTCCTGAGCAGAAAGGTAAAGTCCCATTTTCCAGGAGGGCCCTGAGCAAAAAGGTAAAGTCCCATTTTCCAGGAGGGTCCTGCAGAAAGGTAAAGTCCCATTTTTCAGGAGGGTCCTGTTGATCCCATTTTCCAGGAGGGTCCTGAACAAAAAAGTAAAGTCCCATTTTCCAGGAGGGTCCTGAGCAGAAAGGTGAAGTCCCATTTTTCAGGAGGGCCCTGAGCAGAAAGCTAAAGTCCCATTTTCCAGGAGGGTCCTGCTAATCCCATTTTTCAGGAGGGTCCTGAGCTAAAAATGTAAACTTCCAAATAACACGAACAAAAATTTTGCCCCAGTTTGTACCACAATTTTTGTGAGTGTTTAAAAATCATAACTATTTGAAAAATGAAGAGGGTGAATCCAACCCTGCCCCATTCCAGAGAGTGCTTCTCGCAAACGTAAAAGATAATAAATTTTTACTCTGACTGTAATCTAGCAAGCTTATATCGCAATATTGCTTCTTGCATTCGCTGAAGTGAAGAATTGCCCCCTTCTAATATCCAGGCTTCGAAGCCTTTGATTTGCAGGCAACACCTATCTCTGTTTCAGACAAAGAAAAATTGTGAGTTTAACCACATGGTGGTTGGTTCGTGGCATTTGACTTTTGATTCAATTGCTCCTGCACTTGTCATGTTCAGCTTTGTTTCGGGCCGTTGATGAATATCATTAACTTGTATTACTTTGACCCAAAATTTTGGTTACCCGATGATTGTAACTCAAACCATATCTTCATTTCATAGCGCCTCTGAATTTTAACTTCTGTCGCAACTTCGTATTCTTACGAATCCAAAAACTGTCAGATGATGACCATTCTTAGGTGTTTTGTTTCACTTTGAATCATGTTTCTTTTATGTGTTGGCCCTTTCCCCTGCTTTGCACCATTGAAGGAGTTGATAGCAAATTTTGAAGTCCTTTCTTACTTGTTTTGCCATGGACTTGACTCAGAGACAATAGACGAATGAGGACGGTGATTTTTCATTTTGATAACAAAGACAAGAAAAAAAATGGAAATATTGACCGGAAAGAAACATGACAGGCGACCTTATTTCCCAAAAGAAAGAAGGAAAGAAAACTTATCTGAATATTATGGCCGGTTCTAGTGATTATGACATGCATTTGGTATCAAGCAGCCCGATCTTTCAATCTCAACCATTTAGCCACCTTTGCCAACTTATTGAATTCAAAACTGAGTTTTGCTTTTGAGCCTGTCGCCTCTATATCACAAACCTCATCCGGCTAGCGAAGCCCCAAAGAGCTTTCACCAGCAAACCTCTCTCATCTCACCATCGCCTTATGGTGCCCGTGAGGGTTTTCACCAATAAGACTCTCTCATTTTATTTTTATTTTTATTTTTCATCTCACCATCGCCTTATGGTGCCCGTGAGGGTTTTCACCAATAAGACTCTCTCATTTTTGTTTCTGTCGTATTTCCTTTATGCTGATAAAGACAGGTGTGGCCCAAAATATAGAACATCATGTCACCATACCATGCTTAGCCTCGACATTTTCAAAGATTGATCTGAAGGTCTTTCTTTGGTTGTAACGTGGCTTTTGGATAGGATTAGAAAGGAAGGGTGGCATAAGGCTCAAAAGACACTTAACATAGGGTGAGACTTACAACTTTTGGAATCGACACACAAAGAAAATAACTTTTGCCCCAGTTTCTTTTAAACTGGGTGACTTGAATTTTTTACTTGGTTGGACCGAACCCAGAGTAGGGCTGCCTACGTATCTTGTCATAGCAAGAATCAGGTCAAACGTAGTTCATGAAATTTATTCTTTTGCTTGATTTTGATTTATATTTTTATTTTCATTTTTTTTTTTTTTTTTTTTTTTTTTTTTGTGAGACACTTCTCTGTTTTGGATTTTTTTCCTGACTCCATTTTTCTTTTTCGACACTTTTATCATTTTTTTTTTTTTTTTTTTTTTTTGATTCTATTTTGATTCCAAAAGAGGGATACGAAAGAAAGTAAAACTTAAGCTCAAATGGGATAGACAAATGATGACACAATATTTGGATAGTGGAATAAAATGCCTTCGTCATATCAATCTTTTAAATATGCCAAAACCAAACGTGCGAATAGCAATAATGATAAATAAAGATCATACATAATATCTTTTAACCGCATCGGCATTGATAGCCACTTCTACCATTTTACCTTCTACATCGGTCAAATATAATGCACCATTGGGCAACACTTTCTTCACCATGAAAGGACCTTGCCAGTTCGGGGAAAACTTGCCTTTAGCTTCAACCTGATGGGGGAGGATGCGCCTCAATACTAACTGACCGACTTCAAAATGTCTAGGACGCACTTTTCTATTATATGCACGTGCCATTCTCTTCTGGTATAGTTGGCCATGACATACTGATGTTAATCTTTTTTCATCAATCAAGCTCAGTTGCTCCAATCGAGTCTTGACCCACTGATCATCGTCAATCTCGGCTTCCACAATGACTCGAAGAGATGGAATCTCAATTTCTGCAGGTATAACTGCTTCAGTTCCATATACTAGCGAGTAGGGAGTCGCACCTATTGAAGTACGAACTGTAGTGCGATAACCCAATAGAGCGAAAGGTAACTTTTCATGCCATTGTCGGGAACCTTGCACCATCTTTCGGAGTATCTTCTTTAGGTTCTTATTGGCAGCTTCTACAGCACCATTTGCCTTGGGGCGATATGGAGTCGAATTCCGATGCGTAATCTTAAATTCTTGGCATACCTCTTGCATCAAATGACTATTGAGATTCGCAGCATTGTCTGTAATAATTATCTTTGGGATACCAAATCGGCAAATGATGTTGAAGTGAACAAAATTCACCACAGCTTTTTTGGTCACCGACTTGAAAGTTACTGCTTCCACCCACTTCGTAAAATAATCAATTGCTACCAAGATGAACCTGTGCCCATTTGATGCTTTCGGTTCAATAGGTCCAATCACATCCATTCCCCAAGCCACGAAGGGCCATGGAGCAGACATTGTATGTAACTCAGAAGGAGGAGAATGTATCAAATCCCCGTGCACTTGGCATTCATGACATTTACGGACGAATCGAATGGAATCTCGCTCCATGGTAAGCCAATAATAACCTGCCCGAAGTATTTTCTTTGTCAACACATACCCATTCATATGCGGCCCACAAACTCCAGAATGTATTTCAGTCATGATAGTGGAAGCTTCTCTGGCATCTACACACCTTAAAAGTCCTAAATCTGGAGTCCTTTTGTACAAGATCCCCCCACTTAAGAAAAATCCGCTAGCCAGTCGTCGAATAGTCCTCTTTTGGTTACCATCGGCATGTATTGGATATTCTCCGGATTGAATGTATTTTTTGATATCATGGAACCAAGGTTTACCATCGAGTTCTTCTTCGACCACATTGCAGTAAGCGTGCTGATCGTGAATTTGTATATGCAAGGGGTCAATATGAGTCTTGTCGGGATGTTGGAGCATCGAAGATAAGGTTGCCAAGGCATCAGCAATCTCGTTATGAACTCTAGGAATGTGTTGAAACTTTACCAATACAAATCGCCGACAAAGGTCTTGCAAACAATCTCGATATGGTATAAGCTTCAAGTCGCGAGTTTCCCAATCTCCTTGGATCTGGTGGACTAACAAGTCTGAGTCACCTAACACCAACAGTTCTTGAATTCCCATGTCGATAGCCAGTCGCAGGCCCAAGATGCAGGCTTCATATTCCGCCATATTATTGGTACAATAGAATCGAAGTTGGGCTGTTATGGGATAGTATTGTTCTGATTCCGAAATAAGAACTGCTCCTATTCCAACTCCTTTCACATTAGCAGCTCCATCAAAGAACAACTTCCAACCTTGATGGCTATTATCAGAGACAGCTTCGTCGACGCATGATACTTCTTCGTCAGGAAAATAAGTCTTTAATGGCTCATAACCTTCATCAATGGGGTTTTCGGCCAAATGATCCGCTAGCGCTT
Source organism: Capsicum rhomboideum (assembly GCA_031232105.1). NCBI lineage: Eukaryota > Viridiplantae > Streptophyta > Magnoliopsida > Solanales > Solanaceae > Capsicum > Capsicum rhomboideum. The sequence goes on from CP124711.1 coordinate 119,429,695, forward strand.
GGGTTTTCATTGCAGTCCGCGTCACATAGACGATATCAAATTCTGTGAGCAATATCTGCCATTTCGCGAGTCTGCCTGTGGGCATAGGCTTCTGAAAAATATACTTTAAGGGATCCATGCGGGAGATGAGGTAAGTGGTGTAGGATGAAAGATAATGCTTCAACTTTTGTGCTACCCAAGTTAGGGCACAACACGTTCTTTCGAGAAGTGTGTACTTGGCCTCATAAGCGGTAAACTTCTTGCTGAGGTAGTAGATGGCTTGCTCCTTTTTTCCTGTGATATCATGTTGACCCAATACACAGCCAAAAGAGTTGTCCAGAACAGACATATACAATATCAAGGGCCTGCCTGGCTCAGGTGGGACCAACACAGGTGGATTCGATAAGTACCTTTTGATTCTATTGAATGCCCCTTGACATTCTTCAGTCCATTCAACTACAGCGTTCTTCTTCAATAATTTAAAAATGGGCTCACACGTTGTTGTGAGTTGGGCAATGAATCTACTGATATAATTCAACCTTCCCAGTAAGCTCATCACCTCTATTTTGTTCTTTGGTGGAGGTAATTCTTGAATGGCTTTTATTTTTGCAGGATCTAATTCTATACCACGCCGACTGACTATAAACCCCAAAAGCTTTCCAGACGGGACCCCAAATACGCATTTTGCTGGGTTAAGTTTGAGATTGTACCTGCGAAGCCTGTCGAAAAATTTTCTCAGATCTTTGACATGGTCTGACTGCTTTCTTGACTTAATTATCACATCATCCACATAAACCTCGATCTCTTTATGCATCATGTCATGAAATATAGTAGTCATTGCCCTCATGTAAGTTGCTCCTGCATTCTTTAGCCCAAATGGCATGACTCGATAACAGTATGTCCCCCATGATGTGATAAATGATGTCTTTTCTGCGTCTTCATGGTCCATGATGATCTGATGGTATCCCGCGTAACAATCCACAAAAGATGCAAGTTCATGCTTGGCACAATTGTCCAGCAGAATATGGATGTTAGGAAGCGGAAAGTCATCTTTTGGACTCGCTTTATTTAGATCCCGATAATCAACACACATTCGAACTTTGCCATCTTTCTTTAGGACGGGGACGATATTGGCTAACCAAGTAGGATATTGAGCGACTCGAATGACCTTAGCCTCAAGTTGCTTTGTGATTTCCTCTTTAACTAATACACTCATGTCAGTTTTGAGTTTCCTCAACTTTTGTTTGACCGGAGGAAAGGCGGGATCTGTTGGCAACTTATGAACTACTAGATCAGTGCTCAAACCAGGCATATCCTCATAAGACCAAGCAAATATGTCCTTATAATCAAGCAAGGCCTCAATTATTTCCTCCTTTTGTTGTGGTTGCGCATATACACTTATCTTAGTCTCCCTAATATTTTCATGATCTCCTAGATTGATTGACTCCATTTCATTCATATTAGGATTGGACTTATTCTCAAACTGTTCGAAATCCTTGCTTATTTCCTCTAATACTTCATCCTGATCATATTCAACTTCTTCATTCGTTATTTCATGATTAGTTTGAGTTTTAAGATCTGGCTGAAAATTCTGCATGCATGTCATATCACTAGAATCGGCATAGAAAGAACTGTACAATAGGAAATAAATAAGTAAATATTAGACTCAAAATAGAAAAAGGGAAATTGCATTTCATTGAAAATAAAGATAGGAGGGTTTGAACATAAAACAAACAAGATAAAGGTCTGAATTACAACCCTGGAATAATTCAAATTTCAGAAAGGAAAATAAAACAAACTACCAAGACTCCTTCTTAGTGGGAAGAGGAGTGGCCTCCCAATTGTTGAGTTGGATATCAGGGCCGATAAACTGCACATCTGCATTACTGGTGCCTTCCCCAATTTTAACCATATCAGCCTCAAAAAACATGTTTCGAAAAAGGCCAGTCAACTCTGTATCATCCTCAAATATTTGTTCTGAGACTGGTGACATGGGGGACCCAATAGCACTGGTTCTGATGAAAGACCGGTTGAGTGGCGGTATCGGCTTGACAAGTGACCATAACTCTTTTTTCTGCTTCTTAGCTTTCTTCCTATCTTCAAAAGTGGGTTCATACCCTAAACCAAAGGTACCCAGGTTCTCACGAAGGCATATTGGATGAGCTCGACCCTGTAAAGACATCCCTAATCCTTTTCCTAGTTCAAAACCATGTTTTAACATCTCACTTACTACCATGACAGATGCAGATGGAAACTGTGGTCTCGGAATGAGATTCCCCTCGAGGATATGCTCAACAACCACTACCTCAAAATCCTGATAAATCAGCGCTCCATGTACATTTCCTGCATCAATGAAGGAAATGGATGATTCTTTGTACATGGACAAGTCCCCTTCTCCGTGAACGACTATTTCTTTTCTGTCATGTTCAAACTTGATCATTTGATGCAATGTGGATGGGACTGCCCCAGCCCTATGAACCCATGGCCTCCCTAATAACTGATTGTAGGAGGCGTCGATGTTCAAGACTTGGAAATCTATGGTAAAATCAATAGGCCCTATTGTCAATACAAGTTCTATCTCACCAATGGCATTCGTTTTTGCTCCATCAAAAGCTCTGACACAAACATTATTAGGTCTGATCCTTTCTGTACTAACATTTAATTTTTGCAGAGTTGATAGAGGACAAATATTAGCACCAGATCCTCCATCAATCAAGACTCGAGTGACATAGGAATGCTCACATTTTACAGTAATATAGAGGCCGTGATTATGTCCAGTACCTTCCACGGGTAGTTCATCGTCCGAGAAGGTGACCCTATTTACCTCAAAGATTCTTCCAACAATTTTCTCCAATTGATTTACTGTAATCTCACTAGGTACATGTGCCTCATTTAGAATCTTTATTATAGCTTTGCGATGCTCTTCTGAGTGGATCAGTAAAGACAACAAAGAGATTTGGGCTGGCGTCTTCCTCAACTGTTCCACGACAGAATATTCTGGCAACTTCATCTTTTTCAAGAACTCCTCAGCCTCCTCCGCGGTAACCGGCTTCTTGACTGGTCTCTGGTCGTCTCTATCTTTTCTTAACTCTTCTGGGGTAAAACACCTCCCTGAACGAGTCAACCCCCCTATTCCATCCACTTCTGCAAAGACTTCTTTTCCCTTATATGTCACTGTCGTGCGATTATAGTTCCAAGGGACTGTCTTGGTGTTGACCATTGGAAGTTGTGACACTGGCTTAATAATAATAGGAGCTGTGAGAGCTCCTTTCACAATTAAGAGGGGCTTGGCAGGCATTCTTGGAGCAATCAACTTTGGGATTATCTGACTTGAACCAACACTTTCTGAAGCTCCTTTCACAATAACCATGGGAGTATTCGATTGTTTGGGCTTTATGGGCGTCTCGTTCACTCCTGAAGATACTACTTTTGTCAAATCCACCACATTAGTTGTCTTTTCTTCATCACTTTTGATCTTAATGATAGGTTTGTAGGAAATTATGGATTCTTCACCGCCGTGTATCAACTCAAGCATATTTGTTTCAGTGTGAGTTGGCAGAGGGTTTTGATTAATGTTTGGAGCATCTAAGTTTTGCACCACAATTTGTTGTGTATCAATCAACTCTTGGATGGCCTTTTTCAAGAACCAACATTTCTCTGTATCGTGCCCTGGGGCATCGGAACAATATGCACATCTTCGAGAATAATCCATATTTTTTGGGGGAGGGTTTGATACTTTTCTCTCAATTGGGTTCAAAACATTTAAGGCCCTCAGCCTCTGAAATAAGCTAGCATACGATTCTCCAATAGGAGTGAAATTATCTTTGGCTATGTTACCCCTTTTATACTCTGCCCTAGGTCGGAAATTAAGCTTAGAAGGGCCTTGGTAAACTTGTGGGAGTGGAGGATGATTTTGAGGGGCTGGTGCACGCCATTGCGGGTAAGAAGAGGGTTGAGCATATGGTTGTGCGTTATAAATGGGATACTGAGGAGATGGTACGGAATATAGTGGGTAGTGTTGTGGGTGATTATATGGGTCCTGGGTATATATCTGGGGTTGAGATTGTACGTATTGGTGAGGCGGACCTCTTGGAGTTTGTCGTGGCCCTGGCACAATAGTAGCCACATCTTCCTTCCTTTTCTTTCCCCCAATACCTCCCGAACCATTTTGAATTGCCTGTGTCGTAGCTTTTAAAACAGCTTGGCTTATAATCCTTCCTGACTTAATTCCATTTTCCACCATTTCGCCAACCTTAATGACTTCAGCAAATGTTTTCCCAACGGCGGAAAGTAAATGATGGAAGTAGTCAGGTTCCTGTGCCTGAAGAAAAATATCAATCATTTCTGACTCCTTAATTGCGGGCTTAACTCTGGCAGCTTGCTCTCTCCACCTAATAGCATATTCACGGAAACCCTCAGTAGTCTTTTTCCTCAGATTGGCAAGTGTGGTGCGATCTGGAATTATGTCAATATTGTATTGAAATTGCTGGACAAACTCCCGAGCCAAATCATCCCAAACATGCCAACGAGAGATATCCTGATCGATAAACCATTCTGAAGCTATACCCGTCAAACTCTCTCCAAAATAAGCCATAAGTAGCTCTTCTTTTCCCCCTGCTCCTCTAAGTTGATTACAAAACCTTTTCAAATGAGCTAAAGGATCACCATGGCCGTCGTACTTGTCAAACTTTGGGGTTTTGAATCCTAGAGGCAAGTGGACATCGGGGAACATGCACAAATCTTTGTAAGAGACACTCTTGTTCCCTCCTAATCCTTGCATGTTCCTCATGCTTTGCTCCAAACTTCTCATTTTTTTGGCCATCTCCTCTTGTTCCTCATTCTTCGTCACCTTTTCGATCACAATAGGGGAATTGTGCAGATAAGTAGGATTGGAGGATTCTGGGACCTTAAAAGTTACTCCAGTGGGATAGAATTGATCACGATGTAGCTCACCCGCAGACTTCGGTATCAGCTTTGGTTGAGGATCTATAGTAGTTGGTACTGCTGGAATAAATAGCGGGTTATTTATGGGAGATGGATTTGGGGGGCGCACAGTGGAGGTCCCAACTGTGCTAGGCACATTAGTATATGGGCCGAATCCTGGTGGGTAAAATGGATCATCAGTTTGGGCCTGAGTGGAAATGGGGATAGTCATGTTCAAAAGTCCAGGAATTGAGGAAGGTGGAGCTTGCCCGTTCATCCAGGCTTGATACATTTCTGCCATCTGCTGTTTCAATAACTTATTCTCCTCTATCGATGCGACTTCTTGTTGAATCAACTGATTTTGTTCTTCTTCGCTGTCTGACTCTATCCCCTCTTTGTGTGTCATTTTACCCTTTCCTTTGGATCTGGTATTGTACGGATGAGATGCCAGTGTAACCACAAACCAACCACCTTATAAAATTTTAACCTTTTCTGTATGAAGCGGCAAATGGGTGAGTGTTGCATATTGAAAATTATATAACACATCGTATATTATGTCTCTACATGCATTTCCCATCTTAATATGGGAGGCCTGATGTTTCATCCCGGCTTATCTAGGCTCATTTTCTTTTCTATATATATATATATTTATTTATTTATTTATTTTTGTTTATTTCTTATTTTATTATTATTTTTATATATATATTTTTTTTTATTTTTTGAAAAGCTTTGATCGGACCCGTTGCAGGGTTGCCTACGTATCATGTCGGGACATGAATCAGATCATTGCGTAGTTCGAAAAATAAAATCAAGGTCCTTTATTTTATTTTATTTATATTTTTTATTTATTTATTTATTTTATTTTATTTTTTATAACAAAATAAATAAATAAAAGATTTTAAACAAAAGAAAATCTTTTTCATTCATTTTCAAATATGCACTCTACAAGACTCAAATGAAGGAAATGATAAAAGTACTAAAACTGCTATAGACTCAAAATAACTAAAAACTACAAAAAAAAACATGGGATAAGACCAAATAACTTAAAAAGAAACAGACTCTAAAAAAAAGACCATAAAAAAAATGTCTTCTTCCAGGTGTTCTTTGTGGCCTTTACTGCCCTCCTAGACTGGAGTATATGCTGGATAATGCCTCTGGCAAACGTGGGGCGAGAACACGTGCCTGTTCTCCCAAACTTTCATCATCACGGCGGAGATAACCAGCATACACATCGACGAGAATGTCCTTAAGCCGAAGCACTTGCTCTTTAGCTTCATTCATATTTCCGTGGCAGTTCTGCAACCACTCTTGAAGAGTGTAGACTGCCTGCCTCAAACCATCCTCTCGTTCCTGAAGCTCCTCCACTTGGTGGTGAAGTGCACCACGCTCAATCTCCCACTGTTTTTTCTCACTTTCAAATTCTTTCTGATAAGCTGTGAAGCGCTTGGCAATTTCCCTCTCTCGTTCCATGGAGGCATTCACTTGAGCCTGAAGCCTATCTTGGGTGTACATCAATTTGGCCTTTTCCTTCTCGAACTCATCTTGTTGTTGCCCCATTGCCACCTCAATGATACCCAAATCTTCTTGCAAAACCCGAATCAAGTGTTTGTCTACCTCAGATTTTCTCTGTGCCGACTCAACTTTGTTCCCCAACTCTTTCTCCAATTGACCGTATTTTCGTTTGACGCACCTTAGGTCCTCTTTCACAACTTGGAGAGCTAACTGTTGGTCTCTTTCCATTTCTTCCCGAGTCTGTGCGATTCTTGCTTCATATTCAGCTTGCTGCTCATTCAATTTCTTTTGAAATTCATGTTCCACCTCAAGACGGGCTTGTCTGACTCTCGCTCGAACCTCTGATTCTTTATCCCATTTTCTTTTCCCAGAATCTCCGGGTTCCTCTTCAACTGGGGAAGGGCTATACAACCATGAAAGGTACCCAGGAACCACTTTCCCCTTGTCACGATCTTCCACCATTTCACTCTTCTCAGATATTATACTCCCATACCAAAACTTCAGTATCTCATCACTATTAAACAAAAAACCTGGAGGAGTGTCATACATGAATTCACCCATGTTCTTTCCGCGAGGAATCTCCTGAAGTCGACCCAATTGGCGCATTACTCGAAGCGGCACATACGGCTGGACCCCTCTAAACCCAATCAATACCAAAAAATAATGGTATGAGGACATACAAATGACATCTTGGGCTGGGAACCAGTAGTAGTTCCAGATAATCTGATCGTCAGTCAACTTAGAAACCTTTTCCTTCCATGCGTTGATCCCGATTGGGAGTTTACTTTTATTGGCCCTCTCTTCATGACTAGTCACACGATTTAACCAGTCGCTGGCTCCCGGAGCATAAGGATAATAATAGAAGTGTTCCAGAAACCATATCTGCAGAAAAACATTGCACCCTTCAAAGTATGTGGCACCCTTTTTGCACTTGGTTAGTGCGCGAAAGACATCTCCAAGAATCATAGGTACAAGAGTGGGGTTATCCATCGTGGTTAGTGCTCGCACTACTCCAGCTAGACGAATATCAATATTTCCATCACGCTCCGGAAAAACCATCCTCCCCAAGAATGCAACCATGAAAGCAAAGCGGCTGTGTTTCTTCCATTCTTGCAAGTTTCCTTTGTTGTACAATTGACCCTGATACTCCTCGAATCGTTCCTCTCGACCAAATCTCTGGAATAAAAATTCCAAAGAAATCCAACCTTCCTTCAAACTTTCTATATTCATCTGATTGATATTCAGTAATTTCAAAAACTTGATCCCATCCACATTCTTAGGAACTATAGGCCTCTTGTTTCGAAGATCTGAACCTCGGCGAATGGTGCCTACTCCCATGAAGGTTGCTAATTCCTCTAGAGTTGGGGTCATCTCAAAGTTTGAGAACCGAAACACATTGTTGTTGTGATCCCAAGCTTCAATCAATGCTTCAAACACGTCTCTTCTGGGATTAATTTCCATCATATGCACAAGATGTCCCAAATAGTCTTTCACTATCCTCTTGTCCTGCTCCTCCATTCCATTCCACCATTGCCACAAAAGTAGAGGAGTCTGATCGACGATCATAAATTTTGGTATTCCTTCATCCCTGGGCCTTTTCTCACACTTCCCTCTAGTTCGCGGATTCATGTTATACCTTTTGAGAAAAATAAAAAATGTTAACATCTACCTAGATACAAATTTGTTTAATAGTAAGAAAAGATTCATAAAAGCAAAGCTTTTTTTTTTTCTTATTTTATTATTTTTGTTTTATTTTTAGGGACTGACTTTTGTCTATACCAACCCTATATGGACATTCTTCAAAGATAGACCTCTATATAATCTCAAACAAGAGTTTGGGGGAACAAGACGCAACCAAGTATAAAAAAAAAAATAAAAAATAAAATAAAATAATATATATATATATATATAACAATAATAATAATAATAGTAACCTAGAAGAAAAATACAATTGTTTTATATATTTTTGCAAAACTCAAATTCATGACTCCTAAGGTTCAGGACTATTAGGGTATATGTATATATATTTGTAAAAATTTTAGCCTTACGACCCCTAAAGGTTCAGGGCCATTAAGATATATGTATAAATAATAAATTTGAGGATAAGAAAATAATAATGAAGGTAGTCATATTTTCGAAATGACCCTCAATCAATGGGTGATTTTTTCTATTTTATTCTTCGAATATATATATATTTTTTAAGCGAACGATTATAAAAGTTAGAGAAATTTATTATTATTATTATTATTATTATTTTTTTTTTTCATTAAGTTGCCTAAAGCCGGTCAACAATCGAACGGGCCTTCCAAATAAATGTCAAAGAGCACATAAGATGCACATGTTGGTCATATAAAGAGGGGCACCTGTCCTAGACGGACTCGGCCCCTGTGCCGAGTCCCGCTAAGTCAAATGCACATGATGCAGATAAAGCGGAGCCTAATAGGGATGGCCGCGTCTGAGTTTCAGTTCTACTAAGTTTAACCTGATAGAGATGGTGTCTAGACTGGCTTATCCAAGTAGACAACTCGGATCGGGGAGGGTCAGTTTACCGGTAGCAGAGCTATTCCGGTTCTACTGGTGATCCAACCCCGCCTAACATGGGTGACTAATATTCCTTAAACCAGGAGCGTAACCGAACACTGGTTCATCTCAGATAGAAGGTTTTCGTGGAGCGTAGCCGCACACACAATAAATAATGATAGGTATATTCAGAGACTCAGATGGGTGCGCGAAAGAAGACAGTTTATATTGCAATTCAGATAATATTAAAGCGGTAAACAAACAAGCAAAGAGCACATTAGGCCATCAAGCACAATATATCCAAGAATTAAAAAGTCAAAAATAAGTCAATATACAAAGCTCGAATTCAAGTTAATGGTCCCCAGCGGAGTCGCCAGAGATGTCACACCCCTTTTTCGCTCGATGGTGTCGAAGTCGAAGGGCTTTTCCAATTAAAGTGACGGTATTGAATAGGGATTATTTTTTATTTACAGAGTCGCCACTTGAAATTGAGTTATGGTGTTCCAAGTCACCTTTTTGAATCCCTAATCAAAAGGAAGTTGACTCTTTATGTTGGTCTGCGAACTAGAAATCCAGGTAAGGAATTCTGTTGACCGAGGGGAAGGTGTTAGGCATCCCTCGAGTCCCGTGGTTCTAGCACGGTCGCTTTATTGACTTATATTCGGCTTAAGTTATTTCTTGGATAATTATGTTTGATTAATTACTTAATTTGCCTAAGAAAAATGTACAAAGTTGTGACTTATTTTTCGGCTGAGGAGCGTAACCAGACACAGAGCCTTGTAGTTACAGAAATTGATCAAGGAGCGTAACCGCACACATGATCAACCTCTATATTATTAATTTAAATTCGTTCTTCTCTTTTACTATTTTTTGACTTATTTTTCTCACCTCCCACCATTGGTTTTTCCTCTCTTTTCTTCTCTTTACGCGACGGTCTTGAGCTAATCACAACTTGTCTCGCTCTCTCACCATGAATTAATAAATTGGTCCCTGAATAATAATTTTAGGCCCGAGACTGTTCCAAGTTATGTAACCAATGTCAAACCATAATTCTAGATTGCGTTATTCTTTTTAAATAAGGTCAATCATTTTTTATCCTAATGATGGAATAAAATAAACTTAATGGCGGGTGATTTTACAAATAATAATAATAATAATAATAACAATAAAAATAATTATAAAAAAAAATAAAAAAAATAAAAATTATAACAACATTTTTGTATAAAGATGGAATTACACATTCTAATAAATTTAAAAAAAAACAGCATAATTAAAGTAGGCATATTGACAACTCTCAAATTACTATACCACATTTAAAGAAGTTAAAAGGTTGTATTGAATAATTGATGAATAAATAAAGTTATTTATTTAGCTATCGAATCTTTTCATATACCACGTATGTGGCATTAAAGATACAAATTTTATTGTATTATTTATATCTATTTCATACTTACTTTATAAGTGAGAAATCTCATAGTTAAAATTTGGATTACAAAAATACCTTTCAAAAGTTGAGTGACTATTTAACCCTTACAACCAAACACTCTTTCAACAACATTTATATACAGGGAGGTTAATAGATATTTTATTGAAATTAAATAGAGGCTGAATTAAAAATTACTAAAGATGTCTTTGGGCTTCTACGGAGGTGATTATGTACATTTGAGCATATATTTTTTTATAACATTTAAGATTGTACTTCTCAAAGTATAATAAATATTACTAGTGGATAAAGTTAACCAAATGCATATCATACAATGACTAAGCTAAACGGGAAGATATAACCACCGTGGAATTTCTTCAACATATCCTTGTCATCTTCCAATAGTTATTGCAAATGTACAATTTATATGAGCTTGTGGATTAATCTCTTTTCAATGTCTATTTTAAAATTTTCTATTTTTTCATTCTACATATAATATAGGCACTATCTCATATAGTAGAAAATTAAACAACTTAAAATCAACAAAAAGAGTGTATTAACCACCAAATCAATGTGTAAACTCTAAGTACTCAATAACTTGAACATATAACTCACAACAAGAGTAAAGACACATAATTAAACAACCACATATACTAAATAATGCATGAAATCATTTAAGCAATTTTATTCATAATTTGGTTCACGATAAAACTTATAAAAAAAATATATGGAAAGGGATGGACTAAAAACCTGTGTGACAAGTTACAACTGAGTATGAAAGCAAGGACGCCGCCACCAAAAAACTCAAAACTGAAACCAAAATCCGAACTCCAACTCGCGAACCTTTCAGAAATACCCCCCTTTTTTTTTTTTCCTCTAAGTAGTATTTTTTTTTTTTTGTGTCTTACTGTTTTCCTCTCCTTTCTTTCTATCTTTCTCCTCCTAATCTTTATCTTTTTCTACTTTCTAACTTTCTGCCTTTTTTTTTCCTCCTCCGATGCATGTGTGTGCATGTGTATTTATATATAAGTGTGTGTGTTAGTGTATGTGTGTGCTGCAGAAAATGGAAAAAGGTGGGGTGGGGGATGTGTGTGTAGTAGTGGATAGTGTAGTAGTGTGTAGGGTGTGGAAAAATGGGTGGGGACGTGGGGTTATGGGTAGGTTAGGATTTCTTTTCATTTTTTTTTTTTTTTGTTTTGTTTTTAGATTAAAGATATAAACAAAAATATAATAATAAAAATATTAGTTATTATTTTGAACTAATAGAAATATAGAAAATATAAATAGCTAGTCCTAAAATATTGATGAAGAAAATATTTAAACCGCTAGATTATTTATTAAAAATTAAATTAAAATATATATATATATAAAAATATTTTTGAAAATTTTCTTTTCTTTTGACAAGTAAAAACAAAACTTATCCCAAAATGTGACTCATTTATTGAAATTCCCTTTTTTCACAATTTTTCAAATAAACTTACTGAAAAAAAAAAAAAAATTAAAAAAATGAAAAGCTAATATAAATATTAAACTAAAATAAATATTTAATGTTAAAAATAGATAAAAGTTTGTAGAGGGTCAAAAATCTCGTGTCTACAGGGAATGAAACACAAAGCAGTGAAGGGAATTTGTCCCAGCCTATCCTGCTATAGCGGCCTATACGCCGCTACCACAGTACCTCTATAACAGCTCGCTGTAGTGGGACAGTGCCCGCTATGGTGTCCCTACAACAATAGCCCAAAATTTTTAGTTTTTCTGCAATTCCTTTCACTCTCATTCCCTTCTGCAACACTAAAATTCAATAATCACACCATGGTTTAAATCACAATCCCAAGATCGAACCCAGTAATTAAAGAAAACAATTGATTAAGCATAACACCACTTTAATTCACAATTATAAACCACAGTAAGGATTTTTCCTACAACAATTTCCACTATCATGCAACAATTGCCCCTTTTATAGTCTTACTCACATATCAACCGCTCGAAGCATGAATTTCACAATCATATACTATTTCCTCCACCACTTTATCAATAATAACACCATGCTTGGCATTTAGCATTCTATTTTCCACTTAAACCACATAGTAAACAATTCCTTAGCCAACAACATATAAACAAATTACGGCTACCTTACAAATCAAAAAAATCACAGTCATTCAAGTAGTTGCAATTCACACAATAATAAACACAAGAGATTTCATTCACTAAATAATCTATATTTGTATTCCTCCAACATGTTCTCTACTTAAACCATTGGAAACCACTAACTGGTTATCCAGAAGTTATACATCACCCTTACGTCCAGATACCAATTGGAACCCTTTAAGTTCCAATATGTTGGATGTGTTATTCCAAATAGAGTCAAATGACATCTATTTTTCATCATTGAGAAACTAATTAGAATCGAGAGATACCAATTGGACTCAACCCATACAAATTATCATACAGACCGCATGAGAGGAAAGACAAAAGTGAAACAATTTTCTAGAATGCCTTATAGTTTCCCAAAGATTAGATATGGACATCAACACACTAATTTGCAGGACTCTATTTGACATTTGCTCTTCTACTGGGAGATCGGTAATCTAGGCTCTGATACTAACTGTCATGACCCAACTAACCAAATTGTGTAGGCACCTACTCTAAACTACCTAGATTGGAAAACCCTTGGTACTTAATTAGAAAACATGCCGAAGTCATAAAAAAAAAAAATCATAAATCCTTCAATTATTACAAAATTTGGTTACAATTCTTAAGTACAAAAGAAACACTCTACCCCAAAGATCTAGTCTATACTGATACAAGAGCTACTACAAGGGAATTTAAAAAATACATATGACCTGGCTTCCACCATAAGAGACAAATAATAGTAGCTGCTGGAGATCTCTACCGCATCTAGCATGAGACATCTACTGATGCTGCAATCAGACTATACTCCAAAAAAGGGTATAGCAAGAGTAGTATCAATACAAATAACACGTACATGTAAGCATTATCGGTCGACCCAAATAAAATCACATAAACATCTCATAAATATTCGGAAGGAGAACATGTACTTTAAAAGTTTTATTAGTCAAACAACCTTCTTCCCCTTAATTCCTTACCTCCCTTATCTTTTTGCCACTCTCACTAAACCATAAGCCAACTTTATACCCCATTCAACTCTAATGCACTACCTTTCAATAATTTCATCACCTCTAGCCATGCATTCAACACCCACTTAATTATGAACTCAACCACACATAACTACAAAAGTTTTCAACCCTTCGCAACGACTCAATTTAGTAAGAAATCATGCCTTGGGACTATTCACAATTTAGGGATATCACCTACATAATGTAACACATAGCCAACTATTTGTAAGCAAGTATCACCATATACACTTTAACATCTGCCTTTACCTCTAGTGTGTGTGTGTGTGTATATATATATATATATATATATATATACATATATATATATATATAACATTTAGGCTTTTCAAACAACACCAAAGAATTCAGTAAAGTGCAAGTCAATATAGACAATATACCAAGTCAAGACTATGACTAACAGCATTAAACCAATCAACAACACCATGACTCCACCACAATAAGTTACACCTTGAATTAATACAGAAGTAAATAAACATCAATAGATGATAAGCCTTTCTTTTACATTTTTAGCCCGGACCACTCAAAAATCCAGTTTAACAATCACGGTAACCATCATAAATGCTATATTCATAAACATGGTCCACTCAAGGAACCAAATATAAATAAGTCAACAAATAAAATCGGTCAACTCAAGGAACTGCTAAAGTCACCAATTCTTGCAAACACATACTCAAGGTCTTATGATTGCCCACTATCCATGACTTACAGGGGATGAACTCTTATCCATGTACCAAAAATCTCAGACATCTAGTACATTCCAACCTTATATTAATCAATTCCGTGAATATGTCCAAATACCGGTACTTCTCACTATAATGAAGATAAATCACAGACTCTGAAGTGAAATTGGACTTTCTTGAGCTAATATAAATGAATCACTATGCTGATGTGAAGATAAAAAAAAAGGATAAAAGTAAGAAAAAAAGATCCAAAGTGAGGGGGAGATCAAAATAGACTATAAATGATAGGCTCCACAGGGGAGGGGTACCTCCTACTCTAGCTATGTCTACATGATTATCTAGTCATGGAACATGAGAAGGCTGAATCATCTCTATAAGCAAAAATAATTGAAGGTCTTTTTTCTTAAGAATGAAATTGGCATAATAGCTTGCCTTGAAACTTGAGTAAAATATCACACTGCTGCCAGAATAAAAGGGAAATCAAGACCAAGCCAGATGACTATAGACAACTATAATGTTATGCCTAATAGAATTTGGGTCCTCTAGAATCCTATAATGATAGATGTGATACAAATAGAAAGAATAACTTAATTAATACATTGTAAAGTTTAGGACAGAAACTTTACATTTTGATGTGAGTATCCTTTATTTATAGCCTCAAGACTGTTAGAGAAAGAAAGACACTATGGGGTCAGCCGAGGAGTATAGCTCCTACTATTAGCTCTCTCTATTTATTAATAAGAGAAATCAACACCTTGTTGTATATGTGTGATAGGGTAAATAGTGCCTCAGTTTATATAGCTGAAGTCATTAATTTCTAGGAATGCATAGATGATTTAGTCCTTGGCCTGTTGATTAAAAGGGGTTGTGAATTTTCTTAGAGTAACAAAAGAGGGGCAAAGAGAAGAATTCACAGTATTATAGATTGGGCACATGGAAATCCAGAATGGTTCCTGAAATATGGAGATATTGAAGTTTTATACCAGAGGCTTGAGTGTTCTAATCATTCTCCTATTGTTATAAACACTAATACCCAAAAGGCAAGGGTTAACAGACCATTCAGATTATATACGATATTACTCAAACAACACTCCTTCCACAAGGCAGTACAAAAAGTATAACAACATTATATTAATTGCTATGTCATGTATCAAGTGTGGAGGAAATTGCAACTACTAGAGAGAAGAGTTAAAGTAATGAAAAGAGTATACACCTCATTAGAGACTAAAGTGGAGGCACCATAGTAGAATCTAGGAAGCATTCAAGTAGACCTGCAAGGAAATATGTTTTGCTCACAACTTATAAAAGAAGAAAAGGTGACACTAAGGCAGCTAGCTAAGTGGGAAAATGCAAATGAAAGTGTCTTAAGGTTTCATAGGCATTTGAAAGCCATACAGTCTAGGAATATAGTCTCCAGTTATTTTACTGAAGACAATGTAAAGCTAACAGACCCTATTCAGATCCAACAATAGTGTATTGGTTTCTTTTACATGCTACTATGATATTAAGCACAAGAATTACCTTGTCTTAATATTCAGATAGCTGGAGATGGTCCTACCTTGACATTAAGACAACAATAGAATCTGCTACTACCAGTCACTAAGGAGCAAGTAGTGGAAGCTTTGTATGCCATGCCAAATGATAAAACTCCAGGAATAGATGATTTTCCTGCGAAATTCTTTAAAGCGTATTAGAGCATTATAGGGAAAGATGTGACACAATCTATTCTATTATTTTTGAAAACGTTCAAATTCTAAAGGAGATCAACTGTACCACTGTCACATTAGTTCCCAAGGTATCAAACCCAACTTATGTGAGGGAGTTTAGACCCATATCCTACTGCACAACATTGTATAAGCTTATTTCCAATATAAATCACCAACAAACTAAAAACAATGATTGTATTCTAGTGGGTTCCTTCCATTCTGCCTTAATTGAGCACAAAAATATTCTTGACAACGTCATTACTACCTATGAAT
Source organism: Capsicum rhomboideum (assembly GCA_031232105.1). Lineage (NCBI taxonomy): Eukaryota > Viridiplantae > Streptophyta > Magnoliopsida > Solanales > Solanaceae > Capsicum > Capsicum rhomboideum. The sequence continues at coordinate 119,445,869 of CP124711.1, forward strand.
TATTCAAAGGGTACGACATAAAAGGAATTTCCTCCAGGTTTATGATAAAAGAGGATATTAGAAAGGCCTATGACTGAGTTGAGTGGCGATTTCTCAAAATGGTTTTGTTGGAATTTGGTCTTCCTTTGAAGTTTATTGAATTGATCATGACTCGTGTGACATATATGAGATACTCTATCTTGGTCAATGGAGGGTTTACTACCAAGTTTTAGGCTAAGAGAGGCGTAAGGCGGGGGGACCCCATGTCCCCCTACTTATTTGTCTTAGTAATGGAGTACCTCCATAGAAATCTTAAACAACTTCAACACTACCCTAATTTTAAGTACAATCCAAAATATGCAAGGCTGAAGTTAGTACATATCTGTTTTGCAGATGATTTACTCATGGGATGTAGAGCAGACATGCAATTAGTTAAGCTAATATTATAACAATTCAACTATTTCTAGTATCTCTATGATGTGTTGTGAACTTACGGCACTTTCGAGGCTTAAAACAGTGAATATTTGCAAGTATGGGGGGTCTTTATATGTGGATATAATAGGGTTTTGGGTGTTTGCAGGTAAAATAGGTTTAGGATAGGGGTACTGGAATTCGTACTGATAATACAGCAGATGACACTATGTCATAACCATGAAAGCTGTTCACAATCGTGCTAAGCTATCGTAGGAAAGATTAGAGGACATCTCTCAGGATCTTATCAGACAGAAGCCTCCCAAGATTATGCTTTGATGTCACGATCATACAATCTGATCATGAGAGAGAGTTCCTAAAAGCTAGGCTATAGAACCCAAGTGAAGAGGAGATCAGATGATTGAATCCTATAGCCATACCTAGAAATGACGGTCGTACCAAGGTATCATGGGATGAAGGTTCAGATAACAAGTCTGCAGGAGTTGAAGTATAGAAGGATCAGATGACCACATTGTACAGTCATAGGTAAAAAACACAGATTCATACTAGGGGATCGTACTAGAGAAGTACTAAAGATGACCAAGTCCATGATCATACCATGAGCACTAAGGACAATCGTTAAATCAAACCACAATCGTACCTTCCATTCGTTCGAGCTGACTGACACAAAAATCCTGTTATGTTTAGTATATGTTTTGTTTTGTCTATAAATACCCTTATTCATTTTAGTGTATCAGTTTATGGTCTATTGCATTATTGTAAAGTTCTAAAGTACATTCTTGGTCATGTAATTACACAAACATCGATTTTAGGGTTTTAATTCAAAGTGGGATCTTGGAGTTTATTATCTTATTATTGTAAGTGCATGATTACATCTTCATATTAATTAGATTTCTTCTTGTGTTCTTGCATCTATGAGTATCTAAACACCACAACTAGGGTTGTGGGAATAATGATGGATTAACAAAGTAGGATTCGTAGTATGAAGCAATTTTTAATCAATGTTCATACGTTCATTTATTTTTTCCTTAAGTTTGATTGCTTTCTAGTAGTGTACAACATTAGAGCTTGCCTAATCTGTAGTCTAGACCAATGGATAAGTACGGATGGGAAGAAGGGAATAAACAACAGAGATTTGGAGCTATCAACATCCACTTAATAGCTTGAGCCAATAATACAGAAAGCTAATCTAGTATCCAAGATAGGGGTTTGTAGCGTAAACTCAAGAGAAGAAAAAATTTACTTGAGGATATTGCTTAGACAAGAGCGTAAAGTTGTTCTAAGTATACATAACCTATTGATTTTGCATACTGAACACCAGGAAGAATTACAAAATATGAAGAACCTACGGAGTTATGAAGTTATTGGGGAGCACAATCCTTGTGCTTTTCTCATATTAATCACAAATCCAACAAATCAACTATTGTTACTGTTTAAGTCTTTATTTACAAAACTCCCTTTTTTACTAGAGATCGTTATTGATTAGTGATAATGCTCAAATACACCCCAGAAAAGAATTTAAGTGATCGTTAGCAATATAATTACCCAACTTGGAGTCAGGGTCGAATCCACGAGGAATGAATGCGATAGCTTTCACCTCTAAGTGTCACAAGCAACTAGTGCTAACACGCGATGCGATGAAAATATACATAAAAGTAAAGGGGGGGTTATTGCCTGTTAATTTGTAACTATTTAGTCTTTTGTAACTTAGGACACACAAGTTCAAGAGTAGAGAAGAGGAGTTAAGACCAAGGGTATTACGAGACTTGGGGTTGTGCCATCGTAAGAGTGAAATTGTGTATGGGTAAATTGAGCATTTAACTACGTTTAGCTAAGGTCCTTGGGTAGGTTAGATTACAGGTGCTTGGTGTTGATTTGTCAACCAACCACCAAGGTTTCACAATTGGGTTCTTTCGAACACCTCAATAGTGCTGATTATAAGACCAATCCAATACCTCAATTGGAACCCTTGTGTCTAAGAGATGATATTAAATGACATATATCAAGTTATTGGTCACATCCACTTCTCACCCTTGTCCCCTTTGTCAAGGATGACAAGAGCTCTAAAATTAATTAGAGTTTGCAACCCCTAATTTGAATGAAAGCATGGAATGGGATTAAAACCCATGGCAATTATCTAAACATAAATCAAATAAACAAAACCCATAAAATTATCACATCTTATTTAAGCATAACCCCAAGTAGAGAATTTAGCTACTCATAAAATAAGAGAGAAGAAAATCACCCAAATTCTCTTCCCAAACTTCCATTGAATCCAAAATGTTTTCACGAATTTGATCCAAAAATGCAAGAATGTAACTTGTTTCTCCTTAGGGTTTCACTCTCCTTTACTCTCTCTTTACAAAAAATGTCCCAAAAGATCCTTTTTAGAGATGGAAAAATTACATTTTATAGTTAAAAAATTGCATCCAGCAAAATTACGGAAGTGCCACTGCACTAGCCATCTGCTGGCGCAGGTTCCAGCGCAGATGGCTGACTTGCGCGCGTAGGAGGCTAGCGTAGATGACACTGCCTCACGCTGCTTGGCTCCTCAGTCAGCCACCTGCGTGCGCATCTCATGACCTGCGTGCGCAGGTGGTTATTAGTCTCCCATGGTGTTAAATCCAGCATCCTTTCTTCACTTTTCGAACTCCCATTGACTCGCATGGTTAGCTCGGGCTCAAATTCAACCATTACCTGCATACAAGAGCCATATAACATGAGAATTTATATCGAATCAATGCTAATTTCAATATAATCCAAGCTCAAATGTATTAAGAATCGGGTAAAATGTCAACTTATCAACTTCTCCAAACTTAAACTATTGCTTGTCCTCAAGTAATCAAGAACACCTAAAGTGAAAAGAAAAGGATGCTCTTAACCATGCACAACCACAAGGGACATCACTCGACCATTAAACCGATAAAGTTCAATCGGTTCCTCGAATAAGTCATGACAAACAAGCGAAACATGCTTTTTTTTTCACACATCAATCCTTATCAACTAAGAGACAAATTCCTCAAACAAATAATTTTCAGGTTGGGCTGATTCTCAAGGTGTGACACAAGATTTTTTAGAGCTTGTATCATCTCCAAATTGCAAATTGCCTTGCTCATTTTCCCAAGTTGAAGGTAGGACATCACTCTCTCTTTCAAGGTATCCATGCCTCTCACTTGCAAAAGTTTTATCCACCCCCACACGGTAATGTGATTCACTAGGGGGGTAAGGATAGAAAGAACTTTCTCTCACTCTCACAAAGAAATTCAAGTACCACACGTAGAACCATAGGCTTGCCCTTTGTGTCATTCGCCACTAATGGGGACCAACAAGGTTTTAAGTCACCAAGGACTTGCGGGCAATGACGAAGGTTCGGTTGAGAGAAAGGGTTAATGGATCAAGTGACTAGAAGATTTCCCTAAACACAATCACATTATCATTTCTTAGGCCCACTTTGTTCAATCTCTCCACCTTATTCGCCTTTGCTTGCGTTGTCTTTGCTTTTCTTCTCTCTTCTTTTCTCTTTTTATATATATAGCCTTCCAACCGAAATTCCCTCTTCATTTGCTTTTGGGGCCCTTTCATTTATTCATTAGTAACTCATGCCTCTCTTTTCTCTCTACAAACTTTTCTCTCCATTATATTTCTTTATTCATTTGTTTATGCAACAACTAAGCATACACCTCCCTTTAAAATCTTATGCATCTCCTTTTTCTCCAACTTAACTTTTAGCTTCCATCTCAACCATTTTCACAATCATGCTTCTCCGAGCTCAGGCCTTTGCCTATATTGGTTCACATTAAAATCATGCGATGTGTCTACAGAGATTGAGTGATAGACAAGAAAAAGGGTTGTCAAAGACGAAAGTGGGGTGTCATAGTATAGTCATATCCAAGAAGAAAGTGGTGAAAGGCTCAACTGGGTTAACTAGGGATAAATGTCAAGGTGGGAATTTAGGTCGAATGGTGGACAAGATGGCCTCAGGTGATTCTCTAAACCAAGTTAGGTCCCAAATTTTGCCTTGAATACACGCGGGGCAAGTTCTAGACTATCATATGTGTACAAGAATTAATCAAAAACCTCACCACACTAGGCAAAGGCAATATCCGAGTCAAAACTCATAGCAAGATGGCATCCAAATAGAATCATGAATTAATATTACATACCATAAAGTACCATAAATGAATGAATTGGCCTACCCCCCACTAAAAGTATTGCATTGTCCCCAATGCAATCAATATAGGACAAAAAGAAAAGGAGTGAAAGACAAAACTCCCTGAGGCGCACTAGGCGCTCGGATCTGTATCATGTGAAGGCTGTGCCGATGCTGTGGCTGTAACAGTAGGAGCCTCCTCAGACTGGGCTCCTATATGAACCTCCTCAAAAGGCCGAGAGCTAGGGCCAGCACCAACTGCCTGTGCCTGGAGCTCCTCAATGGACTTTCTTTTGGCCAATTCTACCTGCTGATCCTCAGAGAGCCCTGTGCCGAACTCGATCCCTGTATCTTTCCCCACAAGGAGAATACCCAAACAAGTCTGCAAATGGAAGGATGGGGCCAGCCTCCGCATGTGGGATAGTGAACTGGGTATCATCAAAAGAGATGGAGGGCTGCATCGACTGTATCTCATCACGCAGACTCGCAAGATATGTCCTGAGAGTAGTAACTGCCTCACTATCTTCCCGGGCCTCAACCGCGGATAATCTCCGCTCATAGTCTACTATCTGAGCACGTAAAGGCCCAAGGCTCCACTCAATAGCCACCTGAATGAAATGAGGAATGTCGTCCACCAAGCAGGAGATAGAGCTGTCATTTGCCAAAGTCATGGCTGCAACCTTAGCAAATGTCAGCGTGGAAGACCGAAGAGGCTGCGCCGGCTGCGTAGTGTGTGCTGGAGGTGGTGCCTGCGGGAGATCACGATCTAGATGAATGTCACCATGGGTTGAAACATGAGAAGTCATAGGAGAGGTGCTAGCAGTGGGCACCTCTCTCATGGAAGAACCTGAATCCTCACCAAACTTTCTCTTTAAACCTACTGGATTATCATCATCCTGACTGGTACGAATATCAATGACTCCTATGCATTTGATTTTCTTGTCAATCTTTGGGAAGAGAGGAACATGGTGGACTGCACATAAAGCCGATATAAGAGCAGAAAAAGGTAGTAGTGTGCCAACTTGCTTGGATCGGAGCTTTATCACTTCAGTAATTATCTCTCCCGGGTTGACATCCAACCCATCCATAATACAACCCACAAGAATAGCCCTTTCAAGAGTGACATCTTGATCATTGGTGGAAGGAAGCAATCGATTTCCCATAAAACCAAGCCAATGTTTGGCTTGAATAGAAAGATCTCGTCTTTTGATTTGTCCAATCCTATTTGACCATAGTAGAAGACCTTTAGCAATTATTTTGGAAAGCCATGGAAAATGAGCGTGCCACTCAAGCATTTGCCTCTTGCTCTCAACCCCCGGTGCGCAATCATGACCAAAGTATAACTTGTTAATTGCAGAAACGTAGCACGACACTTCTACTCCTCTAACAAGTACACTCCTAAGGCAAGGTTGATCTGCCACTGGTGGTTTATACTTTTGTTGATTGTGCCGAATGACTTAGGAGGTATAGAGTTCCTTTACAAGATTAGGAAAATAAAAGTACGGGGGCTATTCGGGATTAATATCAGTGAATACTTCCCAAGCAAACTTGTTGACTTGTCTGACAATATCGGGGAAATGATCACGAACGCCCTTCACATTAAAGACTTTCTCGGGGTTGAAGCCCCTAGTGTGAACCCATTCATTGTAAAGGTCACACATTTCTGTGTTGGCAAATCTGAATTTATCAACATCTTTGGCTAGCTCCTTTGAGATATCAAGTGTGTATTGCACATCAGGGGTGTTAGAGTGTCCTTGTTGTGTGGGAGCTTTTCTTTGAGAAGTGGTGGCAATGGCCTTGCCTTTGTCCTTGTGATGATCTTTCTTTGCTCCTCGTGGCATTGATTTCCTTGGAGACATCCCCTACAACGAATCAGAAGAAACAAACCACACAAACCAAAGGTAAAACATGTTTTTGGATTTTCAATAAAGAAAAGAAAATGAAAACTATGTTAACTAATGTGAATGCAAAGAAAAATTCTATATGAAGGCACCTCGGAGGATATTTGGACCACTATACCTCAAACACAATCCATCATGACCCGAAGGAGAACAAAAACGATGTTTTACCCTTAAGAATGGTGTCACCTAATCTATCATAGGGTAAAGCATGCATTTTTGTTATGAACAAGTGTGCGCACCAACTCATTTTGTCAACAAGAATCACCAATTATGCCTCATGAAGTGGAGAAATATATTAAGAATTATGGCACTTGAAAAATCATGTAATTCACACATCTTCTCTACACTATTGTAACACATCATTTGGGGATGGAATAAAGCTCAAGATAAGTTCAAGGAACCATGTGTAATTCACTTAATTCATGCACAAGAGAAAATACAAGGAAATGCTCATGTTGGAATATAATCAAACACATGGTGGTCATAAACTTTTGGGTACTCAAGACTTCTCCAATTGTATATGAAGCATCACCCCCAACTCAAACAAACCACAACAACATCAAAACTACACCATAGGAAGTCCATATGACTCAATTCTTCACCAAAAATCTAGAACAAATCATGAGTTTCCATTTGTGTCTAAAGTCTTCTTAGAAGATTTTAAACCAAGTAAACTTACCAAACTTAAAAGAAGAGGTGGAGAAATGGAGACTCTTGAAATGAAAGAGGTAATGTGTGCAATCCTCTTTGAAAGTGAATGAGAGAAGAAGACAAGAGCAACTTTGAATGTAGAGAGAGAGAATAGCCGATGGTGATGTTGTGAAGGGGAGTTGATCTTTAGAGTTAGAAGGAATTGGGTTTTTGGGTATGGGTCATGTTTTAAAGAAGGGAATGGATCAACCCGGTTCGGGTCGACCCAAATATTTTAAAAAAATATTCGGAGGTTCAACCATCACCTGCACCCCACCATGCGCACGCATGTGGGGAGATGCGGATGCAGGTGGGCAGTGCACCTGGGCGTTTGGAGCACAACAGTAGCACCTGCGGAGGGTCACCTACGCACGCATGCTGGGACTTGCGCACGTAGGTGAGGAAATTGGCTTCGAAGGAGGCACGAGGCAGAGCCTCCTGCGTTGCTAGCCTGCGTACGCAGGTGGCTCCTTGCCCCCAGGCAGAATGTTGCCTTCCACCTGCTGGCCTCATGCGTCCCAACATGCGTGGGCATGTGCACTAGCAGGTGATTAATTTAGCTGAAAACAGTATCCAAGCTCCCACACTTAGCATTGTTCACCTGCATTCACCAAAATAACTAAGAATTAGCAATCAAACAAACTTGAAATAACTATAAATAACCTTGGGTTGCCTCCCAAGAAGTGCCTTGGTTATCGTCGTGGCTCGACGTTGTTCCTCATCATCAAGCATTCTTAAAATGGAGCAACTCAACCTTAGCCGCTCCCGGTCCGCCCTCATAAAAACATTTTAATCTTTGACCATTCACCATGAACCTCCTTTTCTCATGGTCCTCGAGTTCAATAGCACCACTAGGAAAGACATTAGCTACGACAAAAGGGCCAGACCACTTGGATTTTAGCTTCCCCGCAAAGAGTTTTAACCTCGAATTGAAGAGTAGCACTTTATCACCTGCATGGAACTCTCTTTTTAGGATCTTAGCATCATGCCATTTCTTTATTTTCTCCTTGTATAATGCTGAGCTCTCATATGCCTTAATTCGAAACTCATCCAACTCATGAAGTTGATCTACTCTTGATTTTGAGGCATCCACCCAATCCATGTTCAATTTTCGTAAGGCCCACAAAGCTTTGTGCTCTAACTCAACCGGGAGATGACAAGCCTTTCCAAACACTAGCTGATAGGGAAACATGCCAATAGGAGTCTTGAATGCGGTCCTATATGCCCACAGAGAATCATCAAGTTGCCTTGCCCAATCTGTGCGCCCTACATTTACGGTCTTCTCCAAGATAAATTTGATCTCCCGATTGGAAACCTCCACTTGACCACTCATTTGAGGATGATATGGAGTCGCCACCTTATTCCGCACCCCATATTTTTCAAGCAAAGCTTTAAATAGCCGATTACAAAATGTGACCCACCGTCACTAATGATAGCTCGAAGAGTTCCAAACCTGGTGAAAATGCATTTTTTTAGGAAGAGAGTTACACTTTTTCCTTCATTGGTTGGTAAGGCAATGGCCTCGACCCACTTGGATAGGTAGTCAACGGCCACCAAGATATACTTATTACCATACGAGCTCACAAACGGACTCATAAAATCAAGGCCCCATACATCAAATAGCTCCACCTCAAGATTGGGTCTTAAAGGCATTTCATGCCTCCTCGAAATATCACCATGCTTTTGACATTGAATGCAAGTCTTTACCAACTCATGAGCATCACGGTGAATGGTAGGCCAATAATACCCACACTGAAGGACTTTCGCTGTGGTTCTCACACCACTATGGTGGATACCAAAAGGAGAAGAATGGCATGCTCCAAGAATGGATTTTATCTCTTCGTCCATGATGCATCGCCGTATGATTCCATCTGCACATTCCCTAAAAAGATAGGGCTCATCCCAAAAGTACCGCTTTACATCATGGAGGAATCTTTTCCTTTGATAGTAACTCAGCTCATCAGGAAGGAGTCCACTCACTATATAGTTTGCAAAGTCAGCATACCATGGTAGAGTGCTATCTTTCAAGCTCATGACCAGTTCATCAGGGAATGTATCATCAAGATTAGTATCTCCCCAAATGTTCTCATTTATCTCAAGACGTGACAGATGGTCAGCTACTTGGTTTTCACACCCTTTTCGATCCTTTACTTCAAAATAAAATTCCTGAAGTAGTAGAATCCATCTTATCAATCGGGGTTTTACTTCTTTCTTAGCCGTCAGATATCGGAGAGCAGCATGATCAGTGTGCATAATGACTTTTGTGCCTAACAAATAAGCACGAAATTTCTCAAACCCATACACCACAGCTAGCAATTCTTGTTCTGTAACAGTGTAGTTCTTTTGAGCATCATTTAAGGACTTGCTAGCATAATAGATGGAATGAAAAAGTTTCTCTTTTTGTTGTCTAAGCACAGATCCCAATGTCAGTCCACTAGAATCACACATGAGTTCAAATAGTTGTGACCAATTTGGGGTCACGATAATCTGGGCTGAGACAAGCTTCTCTTTAAGGCAATTGAATGCCTTCAAGCATTCTTCATTAAATTCAAAAGTGACCTCTTTCTCAAGGAGTTTGCACATCGGATGGGCAATTTTTGAGAAATCTTTAATAAACCTCCTATAAAAACCCGCATGGCCAAGGAAACTCTGGACCACTTTGACAGATATTGGAGGTGGTAGCTTAGCAATGACTTCCACCTTGGCTTGATCGACTTGAATTCCTCGGCCTGATATTTTGTGTCCAAGAACAATCCCCTCCTTAACCATAAAGTGGAACTTCTCCCAATTCAACACAAGATTATTCGCCACACATCTTTCAAGCACCTTCTCCAAGTGTTCAAGGCAATTTTCAAATGTATCACCAACCACTGAAAAATCATCCGTAAACACCTCCATAGAACTCTCTACCATGTCAGAAAAGATAGAAAGCATGCACCGTTGAAAAGTGGCCGGTGCATTGCATAACCCAAAGGGCATGCGCCTGAAGGCAAAAGTTCCATAGGGACAAGTAAAAGTGGTTTTTTCTTGGTCTTAGGGAGCTATGGAGATTTGATTATAGCTTGAATATCCGTCGAGGAAGCAATACCACCCTCTACCCGCCAACCTATCAAGCATTTGATCCATGAAGGGCATGGGGAAGTGATACTTCTCAGTCCAAGAATTTAACTTGCTTCACTTCCGCATCCGGAATACATCTTCTTACTATTTGATCAGGACCTTGCTTGAATAAATACGGCTCATCCCATATATAAGAGCGTGCCTCATATGCCAGCTTCTTCTTCTGTTGAGGACTCGAATCAGGAGGAAAACGCCCACTGACCAATAGATTCACAATGTCTGCATACCATGGCAACTCATCAACTCCCAAAACTAACAATTGCTCATTTGGAAATTCCTCAAAAATACGCCCATCATCAACTACATGTGACGAGCTTTCAAGTCTAGACAGATGGTCAACAATTTGATTTTCTGTCCCCTTTCTATCTTTAATCTCTAACTCAAACTCCTGTAGCAATAAGATCTATCTAATCAACCGCGGCTTAGCATCCTTTTTATTGAACAAATACCGTATTGCAGCATGATCCATGTATACAATGACGCTCGTGCCCACCAAGTACGATCTAAATTTATCAAATGCATACACCAAAGCTAACATCTCTTTTTCAGTCACCGTGTAATTTACTTGGGCTGCATCAAGGGTCTTGCTTGCATAATAAATAGAGTGAAATACCTTATTCTTCCGCTGACCAAGAACTGCACCCACTGCAACATCACTTGCATCACACATGAGCTCAAATGGTAGAGCCCAGTCAGGAGAAATAAGGATAGGTGCCTTTACCAACTTGTTTTTCAAAACCTTGAATGCCTTCACACATGCTTCACAAAATACAAATTTCACATCTTTTTCCAAGAGTGCACACATGGGGCGTGTAATTTTGGAAAAATCTTGAATAAACCTTCTGTAAAACCCAGCATGCCCCAAGAAACTACGCACCCCTTTTACCGATACAGGTGGAGGTAATTTTTCAATAACTTCAATCTTTGCCCTATCAACTTCGAGCCCCTGCTTTGATACTTTATGACCAAGAACTATACCTTCAGTCACAAGGAAATGGCACTTCTCCCAATTGAGAACAAGATTAGTTTCATCACACCGAGCAAGGACTCTATCAAGGTTTTGCAAGCATACCTCGAAAGAGTTACCAAAGACTGAAAAATCATCCATAAAAATCTCTACGAACTCCTCCACAATGTCATAAAAAATAGCCATAATGTACTGCTGAAAGGTAGCTGGTGCATTACATAATCCAAATGTCATACGCTTGAAAGCGTATGTGCCGTAAGGACATGTGAATGTAGTCTTCTCCTGATCTTGAGGATCTATAGCAATTTGATTGTATCCGAAATACCCATCAAGAAAGCAATAATACTCCTGCTCGGCTAAACGATCCAACATCTGATCAATAAAAGAGATTGGATAATGGTCTTTCCTCGTAGCATCATTGAGTTTTCGGTAATCCATGCAAATACGCCACCCAGTCACAGTTCTTGTAGGAATCAACTTATTATTATCATTCGTGATCACCGTCATACCACCCCTTTTTGGAACACATTGTACTGGGCTAAACCACGTACTATCAGAGATAGGGTAAACAATGCCCGAATCTAACCACTTAATTACCTCTTTCCTTACTACTTCTTTTATCACCGAATTCAAGCGTCGTTGGTGTTGTACACTCGACTTATGCCGTTCCTCATGTAAATTTTATGCGTGCATAAACCCGGATTAATACCATGAATGTAAGATATCTGCCAACCAATATCCTTCTTTCTTAGTCTGAGTATCAACAATGCCGCATCAACTTGATCCTTTGACAAATTTACTGCAAGAATAATAGGAAGGGTCTCATTGTCACCTAAGAAAGCATATTGAAGGTGAGATGGAAGTTCTTTCAATTCAAGCTTCGGCGCCTCCTCAATTGAGGGCTTGGTTGTAGGACCGAGTGTACGATTTAAAGGTTCCCATCTACCCTTTTTAGCATAGATACCCATAAGATCAAGAACTTGCACCATTTCACTAGCTTTCGCATCACCAAAAACATCTTGCCCCATCAAAACGTTTTCCAAAGGATCTGTAGACAAAGTGTGGATGCTTTCAACCGCTAAATCTATAGCTGTAATAGCTGACAAGTTCTCATAAATTTTTGGGAGCTTCAAAGCCCTATATACATCAAAGACCTCAACCTTATCATGAGCTCGCATAGTTAGTTTCCCGGCTTCTACATCAATGATCGAAGTTTCAGTGGCCAAAAACGGACGCCCCAAAATAAATGGGACTTCTGGGTCAGGATCAAAATTTAGCACCACAAATCAATCGGAAAGATCAATGAACCCACTTGAACCAGAACATCCTCAACAATACCATCAGGTCTAGTCACGGATTAGTCTGCAAGTTGCAAAATAATAGTAGTAGGCTTAGGACGACCCAAACCTAACTCCTTGAAAATCGAAGTGGATATCAGATTTATACTTGCCCCCAAATCACACAATCCACGAGCGCAGACACGATCTCCTAGATTAATCTTCACAGTGAAGCTTCCAGGATCCTTCAGCTTAGTAGGTAACCAATTTTGAATGCGAAAACTACACTCCTCAGTCAATGCAACTGTGGCATACTCTGTCAATCTACTCTTGTTTGCCACAATATCGTTCACGAACTTAGAATGCGAGAACTGCACTCCTCAGTCAATGCAACTGTGGCATACTCTGTCAATCTACTCTTGTTTACCACAATATCTTTCACGAACTTGGCATAATTTGGAATACCATGCAAGATATCCACAAGAGGCAAATTAATGTGCACTTGTTTAAGTAGTTCAATGAACTTACAGAAGCATTCATCCTTCTTCTTCTTCTTGAACTTCTGAGGGAAAGGAGGAGGCAACTTCACACTATGTATCACTTTATTATCTTTAGAGCTTTTGGTAGACTCCACTTGTTCGTCTTCAATCACCACTACTTTTAGCTCCAATTCTTTTGCTGGTGCAACCATATCCTCTAACTGCTTGCCACTACGAGTAACAATAGCATTCACCTGCTTTGGATTATTCTCAGTATCACCTGGAAGACCTCCTTGGGGCCTTGTATTTTATGCATTAGCTAACTGCCCAATTTTCTTCTCCAAATTCTGAGTAGCCAACCGATTGTCCCTCACATCTGCTGCCATATTAGCTTGCTCTGCCATAATCTATTTTAACATATCCTCCACGCTCATATCTCCAGGCTTAGCACCCACTTGATTTCCTTGACCTTTCTGTTGGTTGTACTGTGGTGCATATCCTTGAGGCCTATATTGATTTTGATTACCACCCCAAGATAAGTTCAGGTGATTTTTCCACCCAGTATTATAAGTATTTTTGTAATTCTGGGCTCCAACTCCTCTTTGGGCATTACCAACAAAATTCACAGAATCAGGATTTGCACTACACAATTCGCTGGTATAGTCCCCATTTCCACATACACTACACATCACAGAAACCTGTTGCTGTACTGCATTTACGGGAGCTGGTTGCTGCCCTAAATTTAAACTACTAAAGTGATTGTTCATCATGTTTTGCATAGCTGAAATTTGGGCAGATAATGCTGTGACTGCATCTACATCTAGTTTCCCAGCAACCTTCTTTGTAGAATTCCTCAAATTATCACTATGTCAGTCTGGATTTCCCTGTGAAATATGATTCAACAAAGCATATAATTCATCATAAGTCTTCTCTAAAGCTTGTCCACCTACAGCTGAATCAAGTAGAATTTTCGTGTTGGGGTTGAGAGCCTCAATGAAAGTATGCACCAACACTTCATTAGCTTGGTGGTGATGAGGACAATCTCGCAGCATGGATTTGAATCGGTTCCAAGATTGGTACAAATTCTCATCATCTCTCTGTCTAAAACTCAGTATCTCGCTCCTCAGCTTTACTGTCTTTCCAGATAGAAAGAACCTTATCAAGAATTTTTGAGCAACATCATCCCAAGTAGTGATAGAATTAGCCGGCTTTGCATCTAACCACCTCCTTGCTTCCCCCAACAGAGAAAAGGGAAACAAAGTAAGTCTCACATAATCTGAAGACACACCCGCAGGAATATATGTGTCACTGATCTCCAAAAAATTACGGATATGCCTCTGTGGGTCCTCATGAGCAAGACCTGTAAACTATCCACTTGAGTGCAAGAGTTGCACCATATTCTGTTTAAGCTCAAATCTACCTCCAGCCTTCGGTTTGAGAATACTGGAGGTCACATTAGTGGCTAGTGGGATTGCCACATCGCGAACTGTTCTAGCTTCCATTACTTCCGGCTCACGTCTCTCTACAGCTGGTTCTTCAATTCTTACTGGATTACCACGTATTCCTTCACCAGCTAGTTCGACTTGTGGGATTGGGTAGTCTGCAACCTGTCTCCTCAATCTATTAAAATATCTCTCAGGTTCAGACTGTGGGGCTACCGAATCTTTGTTCCTTACCAGTGTTTCGATGAAGTAAGCCTGCAAAATAGAACAGCTAAGATCAAGTTGTCAACACGTAGCTGAAAATTAAAGTACAAACGTCAATAATTGAAATCTATCTATTTGAAGGTCCGCGGCAACGGCGCCAAAAACATGTTGCGACCCAGCTATACACGCAAGTGTACTTGATCGTTTAAGTAATAAAGTGGCTTCTTTAAAAGAGCCAGATATCGAACCGAAGGGACTTTCGTCAACAGAAATCAATTCTAGACGTCAACCAATAATTTAGAACTAGTGTTGCGAAGAGGAAAAGGGATTTGGTTCTAAAAATTAAATGATTGCGGACTATGAACTCCTATCTTCGCTACGTCCCAAGGAGAATCTAGGCCTCAGGTTTTCCCTCGACCGCCTAGACCATAATTCTCTTATTCCACAGCAGGCACCCACTCTCAATTTCGAGGGTTTAGAGGTAATCAAGCTGGGCAGAATAGTGAGCTTCAAGGTTCACAGGCAGCAGGATTTTCTCGTCAGCAGTGTCAGCACTGCGGAAGGACTCATTCAGGTACATGCCGGCTAAGGATGAATGCTTGCTTTTGGTGCGGTATGTCGGGGTACATGATGAGAGAGTGTCCACAGAGGAGCATGGGTGGTATAGCACGACCTACGGGATCAGCCATTGCGTCATCATTATTAGTTCCTTCCTTAGGCTGAGGTGTACAGCCTGCTGGTCGTGGTAGAGGTGCTAGAGGAGCAGCCAGTTCCAGTGGAGCCCAGAATGGCACCTATGCTCTAGTGGACCTACAGAATTCAGAGGCCTCTCCTGATGTAGTCACAGGTACATTATCCATATTTTTGCATAATGTATATGCATTGATTGATCTGGGTTCTACATTATCATATGTTACTCCATTGATTGCTGCAAAATTTGAGAGAATGCCAAAATTATTAATTAAGTCAATTGAAGTATCCACACTGGTTGGTGAATCTATTGTTCCAAAAAGAGTATATCGTAATTGTGTAGTAAATGTGTGTGATCATGATACGTTGGCTGATCTTATTGAACTGGAAATGGTGGATTTTGATGTCATCATGGGTATGGATTGGTTGGCTTCCTGTTATGCCACAGTAGATTGCCAAGCTAACGAAGTACATTTTTATTTTCCATAAACAAATGTTCTTGAATGGAAGGGTTATGTAGGGGCACCGAGAGGAAAATTTATTTCCTATATTAAAGCAAGGAAAATGATAGCCAAGGGGTACATATGTCACTTAGTAAGAGTGAAAGATACTGGTGTGGAACCACTAACTCCTCAGTCGGTTCCAGTGGTAAATGAATTCCTTGATGTATTTCTTGAGGATCTTTCAGGTTTACCTCCAGAATGAGAAGTAGAGTTTGGTATTGATGTGATGCCAGACATTCAGCCTATCTCTATTCCTCCTTATAAAATGGCTCCAACAGAATTGCGAGAATTAAAGGAGCAATTAAAACATTTGCTGGACAAGGGATTCATAAGGCCTAGTATGTCCCCGTGGGGTGCACCAATATTATTTGTATGGAATAAAGACGGCACATTGAGAATGTGTACTGACTATCGGCAATTGAATAAGGTAATGATCAAGAACAAATATCCCCTTCCTAGAATTGATGATTTGTTTGATCAGTTACAGGGTGCCAAATGTTTTTCAAAAATTGATTTGAGATTGGGTTACCATCAAGTCAGGGTTAGAGAAAAAGATATACCCAAGACAGCTTTCCAAATACGGTATGACCATTATGAATTTTTAGTTATGTCATTTGGACTAACAAATGCACCAGCTGTTTTCATGGATTTGATGAATAGGGTGTTTAAGCCATTTCTAGATGTGTTCGTGACGATGTTTATAGATGACATCCTGGTTTATTCAAGATCACAAGAGGACCATGCTAATCACTTACGGTTGTGTTACAAATTCTTCGCGAGCGTAAGTTGTATGCAAAGTTCTCTAAATGTGAATTTTGGTTAAAATACGTCGCATTCTTGGGTCATATTGTGTCAAATGAGGGGATAATGGTTGATACACAAAAGATTGAAGCGGTGAAAAATTGGCCAATGCCTATGACACCTACAAAAATTCGTAGCTTCCTTGGGTTAGTAGGTTATTATTACAGGTTTGTTGAAGGATTTTCTTCCATTGCTACACCTTTAACGAAGCTTACACACAAGGCAGTCAAGTTTCAGTGGAATGATGCATGTAAGAAAAGTTTTCAAGAGCTGAAAGATAAATTGACTTGCACACCCATATTAGTACTTTCGGAAGGCACAGAAGGGTATGCAGTATATTATGATGCGTCCGGAGTTGGCCTAGGATGTGTATTGATGCAGTACGGTAATGTAATAGCATATGAATCATGACAGTTGCGGCCATATGAGAGAAACTATCCTATACATGATCTTGAGTTAGCAGCTGTGATATTTTCTTTAAAGATATGGCGCCATTATTTGTATGGAGTTAATATTGATATATACACTTATCACAAAAGTTTACAATATATCTTTAAGCAGAAGGATTTAAATCTAAGGCAGCGGAGGTGGCTTGAACTATTAAATGACTATGATATTGATATCCTATATCATCAAGGAAAAACAAATGTTGTAGCCGATGTATTGAGTCACAAGTCAATAGGAGGCACTAGTGGCCCGTTAATGGAATAGCAAGACTTAGTCAAGGATCTACATCAACTAGCCAGTTTGGGAGTTCGTCTTCTTGAATCTCCAGACGAAGGGGTTATTGTGCAACATGCAGCAGAATCGTCATTAGTAGCTGAGGTGAAAGAGAAATAGGATGTGGATCCTATGTTGTTGCAGCTGAAAGGGAATGTACAATAGGGTTTAACAAAGGCATTTGATCTTATGCAAGAAGGAGTACTTCAATGCCAAGGTAGGTTTTATGTACCGGATGTAAATGAGATGAGGAGACGAATTATGATAGAGGCGAATTATTCACGATATTCTATCCATCCGGGAGCTACCAAAATGTACCATGATTTGAAAGAAATGTATTGGTGGGGAAATATGAAGAAGAACATTGCAGAATTCATAGCTCAATGTCCAAATTGTCAACAAGTAAAAAGTAGAGCATCAGAAACCTGGAGGTTACATGCAATGTATCAATCTTCCAGTTTGGAAATGAAACATGATTAACATGGATTTCATCACAGGTTTGCCTCGTACACTGCAAAAATTTGATTCCATATGGGTAATACTTGACAGACTTACCAAGTCAGCGCATTTCCTACCAGTCAAGACCACCTATACAGCTGAAGACTATGCAAGGTTGTATGTTAAAGAGATAGTGCGATTACATGGGATTCCAATCTCCATTATATCAGATAGGGGCGCACAATTTACTGCACATTTTTGGAGATCTTTTCAGAAGATCTTGGGTACACAGGTGAATTTGAGTATGACTTTTCATCCTCAGACAGATGGACAAGTAGAACATACTATCTAATCACTTGAAGATATGCTTCGAGCTTGCACGTTATATTTTAAAGGCAGTTGGGATGATCATTTGCCCTTTATTGAATTTTCCTACAACAATAACTATCATTCAAGTATCAAAATGGCACCTTATGAAGCTTTATACGGAAGGAAGTGTGGATCACCAATTGGATGGTTTGAAGCGGGTGGAACTACTTTACTTGGGCCAGATCTTGTTCATCAAGCTATGGATAAAGTTAAAGTGATCCAACAGTGGATACAAATGGCCCAAAGTCGACACAAGTCATATGCTGATGTTAGAAGAAGAGGGCTCAAATTTGCCATAGATGATTGGGTATTTTTAAAGGTGTCACCGATGAAAGGGGTAATGAGGTTTAGAAAGAAAGGAAAGTTGAGTCCATGTTATATAGAGCCATATGAAATTGTCCGACGATTTGGTCAAGTTGCGTATGAATTAGCATTACCCCAAGATCTCTCCACAGTTCATCTAGTATTTCATGTTTCGATGCTTCGAAAGTGCATAGGAGATCCATCTCGCTTTGCTCCTATAGAAGATGTACAAGTTACGGAGGATCTCACCTATGAGGAGATACCTATTGCTATTATGGATAGACAAGTGAAGAGGTTAAGGAATAAAGACATAGCTTCCATAAAAGTCCTTTGGAGAAATCAACAAGTAGAAGAGATCACATGGGAAGCTGAAGAAATGATGAAGTCAAAGTACCCGTATTTGTTTCCCACGGAAGAAAAAGTTCAAGGTGCGGAAGTGGAGAAATAACAAGTAAGTATATATAAACATTATGTGTATATGTGTATATGTGTATATGCTACCATAAAGGTGCATTGGTTGTAAATCGGATCATGTTCCTAACATTCGAGGACAAATGTTTCTAAGGGGGGAAGGATGTACCACCCCATACATTTCCGAACATATTTAATTACTGTAAAATTCATGGAATTATTTAAACATGATATTGTGGAGGTATTGTACATTAAAGTTGATGGGCTGAATTTAATCTTATGATTTGGGGCCCAAATGAGGCCCAAAATGAAGTAAAAGGCGTGGTCCAAAAGGGAAATGATCCATTCTTCCATGTTGACCAAGTAACCATGCATTTAATGTTGGCTAAGGATGACCATTGGGACATTATATAAGGCACAAATCAGATTTTTATTTATTATAACACACATGCCATTTCTAGAATATTCAAGATATTTCTCTCTACTCTCAAACCCTAAGTCATCACTCCTTTGGACAAGATCACTCTCTTGATAGATTTGGTATGTGTTTATTCTTATGGTTTAGTATATGATATGCTTAATATGGTGTATAAATCATGTTGGCAAGGTGTTGGACAGTTCACTATGTGGAAACAGTCTATTTTGCTTAACCGGTGAGGGGTTTTGTCTTCTAAACTTAAAAATGGACTTGTGGTCTTGAAGGAAGTGAGTTTGATGGATTAAATATCAACATGAAAGATGTGGTTATGTTCTTAACTTGCTTTCTTTATGTGTATAACTTGTGGGATTGTTGTTATGAAATTGGTCATGGAATTAGTAGTGTATTGAAAGAAAAATGTGATTTTGGTGATGTTCATGTGTGTTATGAAGCCTTGATGGTTCGTTGGCATCCAAGTGACCTAAAATATGTAAATAAAAGCTTACTTATGGCCTTGGACCATTTATTACAATAAAGGACCCAAAAGAGACCCTTTTTGGTCGAAACGGGCACCTGCCCTCGCAGACAGGGCACCTGCGGGCGCAGATGCCAACGCAGGTGGCCCTGGACAGGGCCAAGGGTCACCTTTGGACGCACCTCAAACATCTTTGGGCGTAGGTCGCAGGTCATCCCAGAATCTTGTTTTGTATGTTTTTGTCTCTCTTTGATCACCGAAGACCCTTATACCCTTTTTGGATGTAATTATCAACTTATGATACCTATTGAATGAAGTTAAGGGGTTATTTGGAGGCATGTTGGATTATATCAATTATGGATTGTTGTTAATATGTTTTTATGAAAGGTATTGAGGTGACTTGATGGAATAGTTGTGACGTAGTGTTCATGAGGAAGCATAAAGGTAAACTTGGCATGAAATGCTATTGGTTTATGATGTCTTGGTCAATGTGTGGAATGTTATTGTATTGTTGGTATGGTAATGCAGTAAATTGTATCGTAAAGGGGGAAATGACATTATAGGACAGTCATGTAACTCATTGTCGTCTTATGCACTTGTAAGGTAGTTAGTTATTAACGTGAGCTCCGTTATGAACTTGTGTTATAGAGTAACACGTGAGGAAGGAGCTGGATTATTGTATTCACATATAGGACTGTGTATTCATATTGGAAAGATAAGGTATGTAAGGTTACTCTTTTCAGTATCCTTTGGAAGCATCTATTGTCCTCATTGTCACCGAGCTTGTTTCTCATGTCAAAATGTCTCAAAGTATCTCATGTCAACTTATCATATGTTGTTATTCATATGTCTCTTAATCATGGACTGATATTCCTAAGCTCCAATAATGTTATGAATATCAACGTATCAATCTCTCAAAAGTAAAAAAATAAAGTAATGCATAGTTGTTGGTTGTCAGAGTACGGGTGGCAGCTCTAGAGGCATAAGCCTAGCTCGAGCCGAACCCGAGATTATTGGATCAGGGGGCAGCTTTAGTTGTATAAGCCTAGCTCGGGCCGAACCTAACAGGGGACAGCTCTAGAGGTAAGAACCTAGCTCAATCCAAACCTGATATATTAGTTTATGGGTGGCAGCTCTACAGGTAAGAACCTAGCTCGAGCCAAACCTGATGTATTGATTTATGGGTGGCAGCTCTAGAGGCATAAGCCTAGCTCGGGCCGATCCCAATATAACGTTATGTTACGTTAAGACCCACTGATCAGTTGGGGCCCGGGTATGATATGATACAGGTAATGATGAATAAACATAGAAGCAAAGAAGCAAAGAAAGTAATGAAAGCAATATACATGGTTCCAACATACAAAACGATGGGTTATCCATATTGTCTATTCTATTATATTTTGATTCCATTGAAGTTCTTTTGTATGATGCAGCTTCTTATAGCCTTACATACTCAGTACATTCTTCGTACTGACGTCCCTTGGGGTACTTACCTTACTTGTTGCAGGCGCAGGTGCTAGTAGACCTCCACAGTAGGTTGCGGGTCATTTGCAGATCATTGGTGAGCTCTAGTTGGTTTGGGGCTTTTCAAGTCACTATGTACATTTGTTTTGGTATTGTAAATATTGTATAAAGCGAGGACTTGTCCCAAATTTAGAGTAGTTACGTCTATGTATCTGTAGAGGATTTGTAGATATTGTGGGACAGATGAAGGGATATAAAGAAATGTATGTCCATAGTACTTGATGGCCCTAACGACCAAGTTTCATCTATAGCATATGTTTGCCATAACTTCCGCCATTCGTATTTTATAGTTACATGAGATAGAATGATATCCATACAGAGACATATATATGAGTGTACATGAATGAAGATTGGTTCTCTAGGGCCATAACGACTTCGGGTGCCAGTCCGCCCCGTGGGAATTCGAGGCGTGACACAAGAAATTCATTACTTTTTCGAATAGCTAAGAGAACTAATAGATGGGTCTCCTTTGGCATATCTGTTGAGACCCAGCTATACACGCAAGTGTACATGATCGTTTAAGTAACAAAGTGGCTCCTTTAAAAGAGCCGAATATCGAACCCAAAGGACTTTCGTCAATAGAAATCAATTCTAGACGTCAACCAATAATTTAGAACTGGTGTTGCGAAGAGGAAAAGGGATTTGGTGCTAAAAATTAAATGATTGCAGACTATGAACTCCTATCTTCAGGAGCCGAATATCGAACCCAAGGGACTTTCGTCAACAGAAATCAATTCTAGACGTCAACCAATAATTTAGAACTAGTGTTGCGAAGAGGAAAAGGGATTTGGTGCTAAAAATTAAATGATTGCGGACTATGAACTCCTATCTTCGCTACTGTAACTTTGGTTTTCGCAAATGTGCTCGAAATTCAATAAAAAGTGAATTCCCAGGGCTAAGGCACTCCGAACATCATCTCTTGAGCATAATTGGAATTGGTTTAAGTAATTTGAGTTGTTTATCTTGGTTATTGATCCCGAGGTTAATTTCACAATTATATTTGTCTCCAAACTATAATCATCTACCAGAAATTGGGAACCTAACTACGTCAATGAGCGGTGATAAGCTTAACCAATTCTAGTGCATTCAAGTTTTCTTCTCGTAATTGACCAAGTGTGGTGGATTAGGTACCTCTCGGTCCTAACCACATGTCAATCCCTTAGAATTCCTTCCCTGAGAAAGACCACACTTCGTATATTCCATGTTCTATCTATTAGTTTCTCTTTCGAGCTTACTTCAAGACAAGGAATGTATTTCAATGGTGATCAAGCATCAAAATAATGAAATTAAGAATATATGAATAACCAATTTATGATAAACTTCAGCAAAAACCACTAAAATTAACCCAAGAGATTCATGTTCTTGGCCTTAACCCCAAGAATGAGGGATTTTAGCCACTCATAATGTTAATCAACATCCTAAAATACCATAAAAATAATTAAAAACTGAAAAGATGAGTAATGAAACCTAATTTCAATGCCCCAAAATTCCCAAAGTATCCTAGTCAAGATGGAATGTGATACAATAACTCAAAAGCCCTATTTATAGATTGACTTCAAGGCAAAAATTAGCCAAAAAGTGGCCCGGCACGCCCTTGGGCGCGCCTGGCACTTAGCCAAATTTTGCCTCAGCCAAGGTGTGCTCCAGGGAGCCTGGCACGCCCTGAAACGTGCCCCAATTCTGCCTCCCCAAACCAAATGTTTCACAAAAGCGGCATGGCACGCCCTGAAACGCGCCAGGACCTGAATTTTTGGTTTTCTTCTTTTGTCGACTTTTCTTTGCGGATTTGGCATAATTCTTCAAGTTCAATTCTTTGGCTTGCCTCTTATCATCAATAACCTTTGTTCGTAGCTTCTCCAAGCCTTGATTTCCATGCCAAAAATGCTCCAAATAGTCGTAAATTCCACCTACAAGGGTCTAATCACATTGGTTAGCACAATATCACATAATCTATCAAAACCATGCAAAACATATACGTATTGATCTAAAAAATAAGGTAAACATGGGTTAAAGTCGCTCCTAAGGCATATAAATATGCCTTAGATCAATATCTATTCCTGAATTCTCTTTCGGAGTTAGCTCCACTTTTCTTCTTTCACCTTTTTCTATGGCCCAACAATACTCATTCCATTTCTCATCATCATCCTCCTGAAACCCTTTCCAGTCACAGTTAATTTGCCATGAGCAGTGTCCTATGAAAGGACATTTGTACCGCTTCACACTGCACCCTTCATGATTGAATTGCTTTATCCAATCATGTTCACTCATGAAGCTCTAAAGGAACCATTTTATGGTGTCCTGATTCTCCACATCTGGAAGGTCATATGAAGTTTGGTACATATGGATGGAGAAGGTCATTTTATAGGGCTTCTTGAGATGGGAGTGGTCAAAACTTATAGAGAATGTGTTGTCATTCTTTTGGGTGAGAGTGGGTTCAGTGGACTGGAGAGGTTGAGAATGGTCTCTTAACTTATCATAATTTATAACCCAAGAATCAAAAAGAATTTTGGTGAGTTCTTCCCTAGATTTTTGCCACGGGATCTGGGTGCACTGTATGGTTCAATGAGTGGCATCTATGTTTAAGAACAAAGCATTCTCGCCACCTGGAAGAGATAGATCCATAGCATAGTTCTGGACTCGCCGTGCTTTATGGTAGTCTAGAGTTGCCTATATGGCATCTCTATCTTGAGAGGTCCAAGAATTTGGACCTGGATCTTCAACGCCTTCGTCAGATACGGATCAGAGAGGGACATGTTAAAGATTGGAAATATAGTGAAAAAGACTGTCCCGGTGTTCAGGGTGATCTCTGATGTACCCAAGTTTGCATGTTGGTACTCGTTGTATCTAGTATCTAGAAGAGAAATAATTACCACTACTGGCGGGCCATTTCATCTCTGATACATCAACGCAACTCTGATGGCGCCAAAATAGATATGAGTGAAGCCTTGGTTTTTTCCACTGTCACAAAAAATCCTCCGGTATCTACAGAGTGATGAATTGTTCTTCCTGAGTTGCAAGAATAGAGTGCTGGTCAAGTTTTGATGCAGCAACATATTCTTTAACTCCCTTTGGCTTTTGTTGCATCAATGAATGAATCTGCAGCCACGGATTGCAGGCTTTTTTCACAAAGGCTGAGTAAGGGTTTAGTAGAGGTGGATATGTGGAATATATTTTATTTTCTGGTAGCAACACATCTAATTCATAGAGGTAGTCATAGTTACATGACAAAGTTTTACTAAGAGTAGGAGACATATGTAATTTTGCTAAAGATTTACACGAACTAGACGCAGACGAGGAAGACAGTAAAGATTCTGAAATCGACATATTTTTTAATTTTTTGGACAATAAAGACTTGATGTATTTGTGCTAAAAATCTAAGGAAAAAGTCTCAAACATTATTTGTTCTAAAATGTAAGGAAAGTATGCATAGACACAAATATGTACAAGACTCTGAATTTGAGGATTAAAGACTATGGACTATGAACTATTTGGAAGCTAAATACTAAAACAAAATAAAGTAAAGACTGAAAATGTAAAGTTGGTGTTTATGACATTGAAACAGGATCTTATGCAAGCACTTGCTTCCTCCCTCTGAAATAAAGAGGCAAAGCGGGGCACGGACAGGCACATATGCAATATCAACTCAATGGATTAACAATTGACCTCTAACTTTCCAACATGAAAGGTGATTCACGATGATATAGGAAGCAACCATACAAAATCAAAACTTTTTGTCAAAACCACAATAGCTTCCTTACAACTGGGGCTACGTATCCACTAATCCCTAAAAGATGGTTTGCCACAAAACAGAGACTTCTCAACCCTCAACGGGATGGCTTGACTTTGCTAGTCTTTAAAACATATAAATAATTTAGTTATTTGGTAGTATAACTTTTCCCAAAGACATACACGAGATTTAGCGGCTCTTCCTGGCCTTAGCACCCTCAACAGTCGTGTGGGAACAAGTTTCTCTACCCAATTAACGGATTTACACGTTCTATGATAAAGAAATAAGCAAATCAGAAAGCTGTTGTGTTGGACCAAGCCAATTTCGTTTCATAATCATGGAAAGGACTTAGAAATCCATATTGAAATAACAATAAGAACAGCTACCTTATGCTTACCTTACCCCACTACTCCGACCTAAAGGACCGAAGTACCCATCCCTTCAAAAAAATAGACAAAGAGAGAGCTTAACCAACAAATATTTTATTGAATACAAAACTATACA
Organism: Capsicum rhomboideum; assembly: GCA_031232105.1. NCBI lineage: Eukaryota > Viridiplantae > Streptophyta > Magnoliopsida > Solanales > Solanaceae > Capsicum > Capsicum rhomboideum. The sequence continues at coordinate 119,471,393 of CP124711.1, forward strand.
AGAGTGTTTTTAGGTGGAGAGATTGATATATCCAACTAAATACCTATGCTTTATTTTATAGGAGAAGGAAGCCCTAATGCAAACAAATAGATAAATATTACACGTGGACCACTATTTTAAAAATAATAAAACCCTATCCTATCTTCTAAAAATAGTAAAGCCCTATTCGGGCACACACTTCTATGCTAGGAACACATTCTTATGCTCATAAAAATGAAATTTACAACACCTTTTATTCAAACTGGGCCCCATAAACATTTGACGGATCCTAATAAACAAAAACAAAACATGTTGTTGGTATGTGACAACATGTGCAAACAGGTGACTGAGCAACTTGTAGGTAACTTCCAAGCTGGTGGGTGAACAACTTGTAAGCTTCTTGCAAGCAGGTGGGTAAGCTCCTAGTAGGTGTCTACCAAGCAGCTGGATAAGAAGCTTGTAGACAAACCCTTCTGAGAGGGTTTCATGGTAAACCTTAGTAGGTAATTCCACGAAGCTGATGGTAAGTAGTAATTTTTGGCACTTATCATCTGACGTCATCTTTTCATGTAGTGTTTGACGGTGATGACGGTAAGCTCGCGTACCCTTCCACCATTGACCAGTCGATGCCGTGCTTGGTATGTGGCAGGAGAAGATTCATGAAAGGTGTCGTTTCTTCTTTGTCCTTCTCTAAAGAGAGTGTTTTAGAGAATTCTCCCGGCCTCGATAGAAAATCTGCCATTATGTTTTTCTTCCCTTTGAGGTGTTTGACTTGAAATTTGTAGGGAGAGAACTATTGTGCCCATCAAAGAATTTGCGGGTTTGGGATGATTTTTGGGTTTATCTACACTACCTTTGGGAAGGCCCTCATATCCATCTCGATCTGGAATTGAGTATGGATTAGGAAGAAGTTGAACTTTTTTATTCCATTTTTCACAGGAAGGATATCTTTGAATGTGGAGTGATAGTGTTGTTCAGCATCCTTGAATTTGCCGCTAGCATATCAACATATTTTTTGCCAACCATCTTTTTCTTCCAGAAGTATGGCACTCTAATAGTCGTTGCTAACATCTATCTGCAATATCATTTTCCCATCCAAGGGCATGTGGAGTGTTTTGACATCCTTTGATATTTCTTTGATCTTTTTGACTGCATCGTGTCCTGTTCCTTTCCCCAAGGTGGAGCATTCTTTTTCAACATCTTTGAAAGTGGAGCTATGAATGTAGAGACATTAGGGATGAAATCTCTAACTTAATTAATAATCCTAAGGAACTGATGGATATGCTTAACTGAGAAATTAGTATCAGGGATGTATGCTTCATGAGAAAAATGCATTCCTAGAAAGTTGATTTCATCCTTTGCAAGAGTCATCTTCTTTGCCAGGAGCATAATGCCATACTTCTTCACCAGGCCATGGAATTTTCAAAGTAGGTCAAGGTGTTCCTCCACTCTGTTGTTGAAGAATAGTATATCATCAATGTAGACCAGCGAGGTATGGAGTATTGGATGGAATATCTTTATCATGTATTTTTGGAAGAGGGAGAGGGCAAACTTGATCCCAAACAGCATAACCTTCCACTGGTAGTAGTGATTAGGTATGCAAAAGACAGTCTTGGCTCTCTCTTTCGGGTGTATACCTAATTGCCAAAATGCATATTTGAGATCAAATTTTGAAAAGTGGGTGGCTTTGGCTAGTTGTGAGAACAGGGTCAGTTTATTTGGTATAGGGAATTTTTCATCAAGAAGGAAGTGGTTTAGGGGCTGGTAATTTATGACCAGGTGGAGTTTTCCTCTTGTTTGTTCATATCGCTTGTTGATATAAAATGCCTCACAAGTCCACTGGAAATCAGATGGCTCGATGAGCCCAAATTCCAAAAGTTTCGAGCACTCCTTCTTTGCAAGTTGAAGATGTTCAGGGTTCATACCTAAATGGCTTGCATTCATGGGATTGATGTTCTCATTTTTTTTGAATGGGATCTTTATGAAAAAGTCGTGGTTGAGCCATAAAGGATGTGTGTTCTTTTTCATGAACTTATTGTGGGATTCTGTACAAGAATCCTCTATCAATTGGTGTTTAATTTCCTTAACGGGGTCTCATTCTCCAATTAGGAACAACCTTGGGATAGTGGAATATGGCTTGAATCTACCCATGAAGATTATTCTCTCAGTCAGGATTATGAGTCAGTTTTTGAGCTGCCTGTATATATAGAACCCAATGTAAGGTCCTTTCCTGAGATGTTAGAGCTAAGTAGCTTCATACTGTACTGCACTCTGAGTAATAATTTGATCATGAGTGGTTTTTTTGTTATGACCCTAGTTGTGAGGGTTGTCCTTATTGTGGTGCCAAAGTTCCTGTACTGAGGAACCCATTGATCATTAGGAATAATATCTGGATCAAGTATTAAGGCAGCTACGTCGGTATCCATGAAGGCAATGACTTGAATTGGCTTATCTCACTTGGATGGATAGATCGTCAATTAAACATGGGGGGTATCTAGATCAGAGATCATGTTCATTCCTTCTGTTAGCATATTGATCTCCTTTGTCAACTCAGCTATTTGGCAAAGTTTATCCTTAGTGATGAGGGATAGTACTTGCTCTGGTTGGCTATTGTCACGCCCCAGATTTCAACGGGATGAACTGGCACCCGAAGCCGATATGGCCCGAGAGAACCAATCTTTGCTCATGTACACTCATATGCATGTCTCTGTGTGAACACCATTATATCTCATGCAACTATGCGGAAGTCATAGAAACATATGCTATATATATATAAAACTTGGCCGTTAGGGCCATCAAGTCAAAATGGTCATACATCTCTTACAATCATTCTCCCACATAAGTCTACAAAGCCTCTACAGATACATAACCATAACCAACCTAGAGTCGGGACAACACCCCACTCTATACACATATACAATACTAAATCAAATGTACATAATGACTCGAAAAGCCCCGAATCAACTGGAGCTCACCAACAACCCGCAAATGATCCGTAAACTACAATGGAGGTCTACTAGTACCTGCGCCTGCAACAAGTAAGGTAAGCCCCCCCCCCCCAAGGGAGGTCAGTACGAAGAATGTACTGAGTATGCAAGGCTATAAGAAACTGTATACAACATAGGATCTCAAATCGGATCAATGCATGTGAATAAATATTATGGAACAATCACCGTTTTGCATGTGTGGAAGCGTGTTCATTACGTTCATTGCTTTCATTACTTTCATTGCTTGATCATTCTTTCATATCATTTTCATTTTTGTAATAACCGTCCTTCATATTTTCAATTACGTGACATATTTCCTTTGGCTTTACATTTATCTTTATTATCAGTCATCCACTTATTAGTAGGCCATAATATAGTAGCAGTCATCCACACTTGGTGGGATATAATATAATAACCGTCATCCACACTTGGTGGGCTATAATATAATATATAGTGTACATAATATAACATAATATTGGGATTGTTCCATCCGAGCTTAGGCCCTTTAGATTTGCGATCCATACTTAATGAAACATAAAGTAACCATATAAGCATTTCTTCTTTGCATTGCTTCTTCCCTTTACTTTTGCTATGAGAATGATACTTTGGTGATTGGAACATTATTGGGAACATATATACACATTACTTCAGTCCTTACTTTCATGAGATTGATGCTTTGTGATTATGACATTCTTGGAACTTTGGAACGTCACATTATTGGAACTTGGAACATAACATAGTTGGAACTTAGGAATATTAGCCAATGAACATGAGTCATGTGAATTACAATTGATCAATGAATAAGGAACATATGAGTAACAATAATTAATAACCGGAAATGGGACACCTTAGATCATTTCGGACATGAGTAAGTACCATAACAAGGTGAATACTATATGGTGCAGAAAGATACGGAAAGAGTAACCTTACATACCTTATCTTCCCACTATGAATATACAATCTTAAATGTATATACAACAGCCCAGCTCCTTCCTTACGTTTCATTCTATAACACAAGTACACAATGGAGTTTACATTAACCACCAACTACCTTACAAATGCATATAACGATAATGAGTTACATGATTGCCTTAACATGACATTTCCCCCTTGACAATACCATTTATGAAATTATCATACCAACAATACCACAATATTCCATACATTGACCAATACATCATACACCAATAACATGTCACACCAAGTTCCTACTTTACACTTTTCCATCACCACAACATCACAATTACTCCATCAAGTCATCTTAATTCACCTCATAACAATATATCGGCCACAATTCAACAATTTACACTTATATAAAAATAACAAGTTAAGGAACATAACCACACCATACATGCTGATATGTCATCCATACCATGCACTTTCATCAAAACCTCAAGTCACTTTTCAAGTTTAAATCTCATAAATGACACCTCTTACAAAAAGCAAAAGTGTCATATCCAACAATTCCAAGCATAACCAACATGATCTACATAATCTCTCATGCATCTAATATATTAATTCATAAGAATAAACACTTACCAAGGCTTACCAAATGATGATCTTGCCCAAGAAGAGGACTTAGGGTTTGAGAGTTTGAGAGAAAATATCTCTTTTTGCTTTCTTGGAAAAGTCTAGAATGGCATGTGCCTTCTGATGAATAAAATCTGATTTTTTGGGCCTTTATATAATCCTCATGGTCATCCTTAGCCACATTTAATCAATAATTGAGGTGTTTTACTTGGTCAATGGAAGAATGGGTCATTTGACCCATTGGGCCATGTCTTTTGGCTTCATTTTGGGCCTCAAATTGGCCCATTAACACATATTATCTTAGCCCACAAAAATCAATTTGTAATCCATCATATATCTCATGTTTAATTAATTCCATAATTGTCACGACAATATTCACTTACGGGATTCCCGATCGTAGCCTCAATCGCAAAAATAGAAATTCTAGTCGCTCATGGCTTATTTGAACATAATTTGTTAAAATTTGTTAAAATACTTGTGACGAAGAATTAACCCCAACTCGTATGCTAAACGCGCTTAAGAATAGTCCTACTATGATGGAGTAATGATACCATGACTCAAAGGTCTTATATACATCATAATAGTCGAAGAAAAATTTGGCAAAAACCACCCCAATGCTGCCTGTGCAAACAAAAATTTGGGCCAAAGCGGACTGGCACGCCCTCTGCAGCGCCCCATGCCAAATTTTTGATTTTGACTTTTCTTTGCGGATTTGGTTGGATCTTTTAAGTCCCAACCTTTTGCTTACCTCTTAGATTTAAGATTCTTTGCTTGGATGTCCCTTAAACCTCAATTTTTCACCCCACAAATACTCTACAAAGTCACAAACACCACCCACTACAAAGGTCTAATCATATTTTCTAGCACAATATCAAATGTTCCATCGATGACAATGCAAAATACATACTTATTGCTCTCGAACTTAGGGTAAACATGGCTCAAGGTTATCAAGTAGGGTTGGGAAGGTACGCGGTGTTACATTCTTCCCCCCTTAGGAACATTCATCCTCGAATGTTAGTAACATTGTCTCATTGAAACAAAGTTAAGTCTAAGTGTATCCTTCATGTTATCATATACACATAATGCTTGTAAGGTTTACTTGTTACTACTCCAATTCCGTACCTTGAACTTTTTCTCCGTTGACAATAATTACAAGTACTTTAGATTCCATTATTTCTTTGGTTTCCCTTTTGATTTCTTCTACGTGCTAATTTCTCCAATAGTGCCTTTATGGAAGCTACTTCTTTATTTCTCATTGTTTTCGCTTATCGATCTAGAATAGTAAGACGGTACTTCTTCACATGTGAGATCTTTCGTAACTTGTATATCTCCACTGGAAGCAATACGGGATGATCTCCTATACACTTTCACAACATCGAATATGAAATACTGAATGACCTGTGAGGAGTTCTTGGACTAGTGCTAGCAGTTACGCAATTTGCCCAAATCTTTGGACAAGTTCCCTTTCTTTCCGAATCTCATTATTTTTCTTCTTTTCATTGGTCACACTGTAAAAAATACCTAATCACCTATGGCACATTCTAAGTCTCTTCGTCTAATAGCGGCATATGATTTGTATCGACTTTGGGCCATTTGTAGCTGCTGTTATATCACCTTCACTTTCTCTATAGCTTGATGAGCAAAATCTGACCCGAGCAAAGCAAATTTCATCAGCTGTAACCCATTCAATTGATGATCTATATTTTTTTTCATATAAAACTTCGTAAGGTACCTTTTGATACTTATATTGTAAGTAATTTCAATAAACGATAGGTGTTTATACCAACTACCTTTAAAGTTCAATGTACAAAATCGTGGCATATCTTCAAATATTCATATAATACGTTCTGTTTGGCCATCCATCTGAGGATGACAAGCCGTACTTAGATCCACATGTGTACCCATGCTTTACTGAAAAGACTTCCAATACTGTACAATAAAGTGAGCTCTCCTGTATGATATGATAGTGAGTGGAATCCCATGTAATCGTACTATTTCTGTAACATACAACTTTGCATAATGTTCAGCTGTATCGGTGGTTTTAACTGGTAGGAAATACGCTGACTCGATAAGCCTGTCAACTATTACCTATATGGAATCAACCTTCGCAGTGTACAAGGCAACCCTGTGGTTAAATCCATGTCATTCATGTTCCACTTCCAAACTGGAAGGATAATACATTGAATAAAACATATAGATTTCTGATGCCATACTGTTAATCAGTGACCACTTGGGCATTGAGCTACAAGTTCTACAATGTGCTTTTCAGGTAACCTTACCAAGACATCTTTGCTAAGCCATGGTATATTTTGGTTGCTTCCGAATGAATAAAATACCGTGAATGATGTTCTTCTGTCATAATTCATTTCCTTAACTCGTCTATACCCAGTACGCATAATCTACATTGGCGTTAAAGTACTCCCCCTTGTGTTTGCTCAAATACCTTCATCGAACTCTGCTGCACATTTTTTTTTCAGTTGAACTAAAAATATGACTTACATATTGCTTTTTCCTTGATCTCAGATACCAATAAAAATTCTGCCACATTTGACACTATAATTCTTTCACCTGAAATTTTATACAAGTAGTGGTGCCATCTGTTACAAGCAATTGTCACAACTGTTAACTTAAAATCATATGTGGGATAATTTCTCTTATGTGTCTTTGAGAGAAACTAGTACAGTGTAGGAGTCAATTTATCTTTCAACTCTTGCAAACGTTTCTCACATACATCATTCCGCTGAAACTTAGTTACTTTGTGTGTTAGCTTTATTAAGGGTAATGACAGAAAGCCTTCTTAACAATTCGTCTGTACTAACTGGCCAACTCAAGGAAACTACGAATTTTCGTAGGCGTCGTAAGCCTTGGCCACTTCTTTTGTGTATATTAATCCTTATTCCTTCATTCTATACAATGTGTCCTAAGGACGATACAGATTGTGACCAAACTTGCATTTAAAGAACTTGCATATATCTTACAGTCACGAAGAATCCGTAACACCTGTCACAAGTGATTAGCATGGTCCTTTTGTGATCTTGAGTAATCTCGTATTGCATCTAAAACATTATCACGAATACGCTTAGCGATGGCTTAAACACCCTAATTATCAAACCCATCAACGCAGCTGGTGCATTTGTTAGCCCAAATGGCATAACTAGGAATTCATAACAACCATACCTCTAATTTGGGTATCTTTATTTTCTCTGACCTTTACTTGATGATCTCCTGACCTTAAGTCAATCTTTAGGCAGAATTTGGCACCCTATAACCAATCAAATAAGTCATCAACTCCGTGGAGAAGACATGTATTCTTTATTATCACCTTATTCAATTGCCGATAGTCGACACACATTCTCAACGTACTATCTTTCTTTCGTACAATTGACACTGGTGCACCCCAAGGGGATGTACTAGTTCTTATGAATCCCTTGTTCATCAGGTCTTTTAATTGCTTCTTTAATTCCCTTAGTTCTGCTAGAGCCATTCTATACGGAGGGATAGAGATAGGCTGACTGTCTGGCATCACATCAATACTGATCTCTACCTATTCAATAAGGTCAACTAATGTATCATGATCACCAACATTCGCTATACAATTACGATATGCTCTATTAGCTACAATTGCTTTACCAACTGGTGTATAGAGAATTCAAATGGCGTAACTAGTAATTCTGGCGTCCTTTCTATACCAATTTTTTTTCCCCACAATCAATGGAGTAACATATGGTAATGTCAAATATGGGTCAAGCAATGCATATACCTTATGTAAAAATATGAATGTTGTACCTGTGTCTACATTAGGAGAAGCCTCCGAATTCTCTTGATCCGCGAAGGCATAGGTACGGTCCTGTATTCTACCAGATTTGGCTGCTCCTCTAGCACCTCTGCCACGACCAATAGGTTGTACACTTGATGATGATAATGCAATGGCTGATCCCGTAGGTCGTATCATACTACCCGGGGCCCTCAGTGGGCACTCTCTCATCATGTGCCCTGACTTGCCACACCAAAAATAGACTTTCGTTCCAAACCAATATTCACCTAAATTAAACTTTCTGCAGTGCTGGCACAGATGACAAAAAGATTCTGCTATGTGAACCCCGTATTCCACTACTCTGCCCAGCTTGACTGCCTCTAAACCCTTAAAATTGTGATGAAGTAGCTACTGTAGGGGAAGAAAATAATGGTCTAGGCGGTCGAGAAAAACTCTGAGGTCCAGATCCTCCTTGAGACACCATAAACTGTCTCATAGGTCTAGCCCTCTTTGAAGGCCCTCTTTCAAGTTCATGTACCCTCCTTCGTTGCCTCTGATCTTCCATATTTTGTACAAAGGCCTGTATTCTGGATATGTCCATGTCTTTGTTTAATGCAACAATAGTACAGTCCCTCACCAAATATGGCTCCAATCTTCTCACATATCGATGGACTCCGTCGGCCATTGTGGCCACTACATTTGGAGCATATCGAGCCAAAGAATTAAACTATAGACTGTATTCTCTGACACTCATATTTCCTTGACGAAGATTTAAAAACTGATCCGCACGAGCCTCGCGGACCTCATATGGAAGATAGTGATCAAGAAATGCCGCTTTGAATTCCTCCCAACTAGCTGGAGGTGTACCGATACCCCTGGATCGTTTCCAATCTTCGTACCATAATATAGCTTCTCCTTTCAGTTTATATGCTGCAAGTTCCACTGTTTCTATACCAGTCACATGCATGACATCTAGAGCCCTTTGAATTTGATCTATAAAGTCTTGCGGATCTTCATTAAGATCTGATCCGGTAAATGTGGGAGGGTCCAATTTAAGGAGGCGGACACACTACCCTAGCCACACCATCATCACTTGTCATTACCAACTCATCCTTGACTCTGTGCAACAACTATCTGAGTCAACATTTGCACCGCATTTCTCAAATCTTGTAACTCCTGCTTCGTAATATTAACAAGTGATTCTGGGGACTCAGTTTCAGCCCTATATTAACTAGCTGGGTCAGGTGGTGATTTACTACTTCCTTCTCCGGCAAGCATGTCTACCTTCTTATCTTTGACCATACCTTGTATTGTAATTGACATTTGACTATACAAAGGAAAACCAACATCAATGGTCAGATATGATTCCACCTAAAACTTGGGCTCTACTTGCACGATTTAAGAAATGAAGGAAAGAAACAATCTCTTAAATGTCGCGTAGCCTCCTACTTATAAATGTGGTGCGCAACACATTCATAAGCAAGACTCTACTAAGACATGGCTTTGTAGACACCCTTAGGATGACCTGCTCTGATACCACTTTTGTCACGCCCCGGATTCCAACGGGACGGACTGGCACCCGAAGCCTATATGGCCCGAGAGAACCAATCTTTGCTCATGTATACTCATATGCATGTCTCTGTGTGAACACCATTATATCTCATGCAACTGTGCGGAAGTCATGGAAACATATGCTATACATATATAAAACTTGGCCATTAGGGCCATCAAGTCAAAATGGTCATACATCTCTTACAATCATTCTCCCACATAAGTCTACAAAGCCTCTACAGATACATAACCATAACCAACCTAGAGTCGGGACAACACCCCGCTCTATACACATATACAATACCAAATCAAATGTACGTAATGACTCGGAAAGCCCCGAATCAACTTGAACTCAAAAACAACCCGCAAATGATCTGCAACCTACAATGGAGGTCTACTAGCACCTGTGCCTGTAACAAGTAAGGTGATCCCCCCCAAGGAAGGTCAGTACGAAGAATGTATTGAGTATGCAAGGCTATAAGAAACTGTATACAACATAGGATCTCAAATGGGATCAATGAATGTGAATAAATATTATGGATCAATCACCGTTTTGCATGTGTGGAACCATGTTCATTACGTTCATTGCTTTCATTACTTTCATTGCTTGATCATTCTTTCATATCATTTTCATTCGTGTAATAACCGTCCTTCATATTTTCAATTACGTGACATATTTCCTTTGGCTTTACGTTTATCTTTATTATCAGTCATCCACTTATTAATGGGCCATAATATAGTAATTCAGCCACACTTGGTGGGCTATAATATAATATATAGTGTACATAATATAACATAATATTGGGATTGTTCCATCTGAGCTTAGGCCCTTTAGATTTGCGATCCATACTTAATGAAACATAAAGTAACCATATAAGCATTTCTTCTTTGCATTGCCTCTTCCCTTTACTTTTGTTATGAGAATGATACTTTGGTGATTGGAACATTATTGGGAACATATATATAAATTACTTCAGTCCTTACTTTCATGAGATTGATGCTTTGTGATTATGACATTCTTGGAACTTTGGAACGTCACATTATTGGAACTTGGAACATAACATATTTGGAACTTAGGAATATTAGCCAATGAACATGAGTCATGTGAATTACAATTGATCAATGAATAAGGAACATATGAGTAACAATAATTAATAACCGGAAATGGGACAACTTAGATAATTTCGGACATGAGTAAGTACCATAAGAAGGTGAATACTATATGCTGCAGAAAGATACGAAAAGAGTAACCTTACGTACCTTATCTTCCCAATATGAATATACAATCTTAAATGTGCATACAACAGCCCAGATCCTTCCTTACGTTTCATTCTATAACACAAGTACACAACGGAGTTTACATTAACCACAACCTACCTTACAAATGCATATAACGATAATGAGTTACATGATTGCCTTAACATGACATTTCCCCCTTGACAATACCATTTATGAAATTATCATACCAACAATACCACAATATTCCATACATTGACCAATACATCATACACCAATAGCATGTCACACCAAGTTCATACTTTACACTTTTCCATCACCACAACATCACAATTACTCCATCAAGTCATCTTAATTCACCTCATAACAATATATCGGCAACAATTCCACAATTACACTTATCTAAAAATAACAAGTTAAGGAACATAACCACACCATACATGTTGATATTTCATCCATACCATGCACTTTCATCAAAACCTCAAGTCAGTTTTCAAGTTTAAATCTCATAAATTTCACATCTCTTACAAAAAGCAAAAGTGCCATATCCAACACTTCCAAGCATAACCAACATGATCTACATAATCTCTCATGCATCTAATATATTAATTCATAAGAATAAACACTTACCAAGGCTTACCAAATGATGATCTTGCCCAAGAAGAGGACTTAGGGTTTGAGAGTTTGAGAGAAAATATCTCTTTTTGCTTTCTTGGAAAAGTCTAGAATGGCATGTGCCTTCTCATGAATAAAATCTGATTTTTGGGGCCTTTATATAATCCTCATGGTCATCCTATCCACATTTAATCAATAATTGAGGTGTTTTACTTGGTCAATGGAAGAATGGGTCATTTGACCCATTGGGCCCCATTGGGCGATGTCTTTTGGCTTCATTTTGGGCCTCAAATTGGCCCATTAACACATATTATCTTAGCTCACAAAAATCAATGTATAATCCATCATATATCTCATGTTTAATTAATTCCATAATTGTCACGACAATATTCACTTACGGGATTCCCGATCGTAGCCTCAATCGCAAAAATAGAAATTCTAGTCGCTCATGGCTTATTTGAACATAATTTGTTAAAATTTGTTAAAATACTTGTGACGAAGAATTAACCCCAACTCGGATGCTAAACGCGCGTAAGAATAGTCCTACTATGATGGAGTAATGATACCATGACTCAAAGGTCTTATATACATCATAATATTCAAAGAAAAATTTTGGCAAAAACCACCCCGGCACACCACTTAGCGCACCCCAACGCTGCCTGTGCAAACAAAAATATGGGCCAAAGCGTCCTGGCACGCCCTCTGCAGCGCCCCATGCCAAATTTTTGATTTTGACTTTTCTTTGCGGATTTGGTTTGATCTTTCAAGTCCCAACCTTTTGCTTACCTCTTAGCTTTAAGATTCTTTGCTTGGATATCCCTTAAACCTCAATTTTTCACCCCATAAATGCTCCACAAAGTCACAAACACCACCTACTACAAAGGTCTAATCACATTTTCTAGTCAAATGTTCCATCGATGACAATGCAAAATGCATACTTATTGCTCTTGAACTTAGGGTAAACATGGATCAAGGTTATCAAGTAGGGTCGGGAAGGTACGGAGTGTTACAACTATCAAGGATGAGAGGCTGTGGTTGGCCATCGATGATGAGAGATGGTATATCCTCGGAGATCCCTTCCTCTATAGGGAATAAAGGCTCGGGATCTATGTTGGGATGAGGACTTGACTAAGTATCCATATCGTCTAGGTGCTGAGAAGAGTTCATTTCATCCAAGCGTTGAGCAGATCTCTTGGTTTTCCTGGACTAAGGATAAGTTCTTGCAAAGTGTCCAGCCTCATGGTAGATGAAACAATTGTTCTTGCCCGAATTCCTCCTCTGGGTAGACCTACTGGTCTTGATAACCTCGGGATCATCCTCAGGTATCTTACATTTTTTAGACCACCTATATTATATTTACCTCTTATGCCTTGCCTGGTGATTAAAGAGCTGGGAGGATTTGTCCGGCTTGGGGGCAGCGTCGCCAATGGAATCATGGTTCAGGTCAACATTTCCAGTTCTAAGACATCCATCAAAGGAATCTTCTTTATGTTTTCTTAGAGAATTCATAAGATGAGATTCTTCATTAGAAGACAACTTCTTTGATGTAGGCTCATCATTCCGTAGGACAGAGGGATCTGGACCAACATGTTTTATAGGAACCAAGTCGGTAGTTTGGTTTCTAAAGTCAAGATCCCACATGACATTATTATTTTCAAGAAGTCTTTGTTTCAGAGCGGCCTAATCCTTATCATCAAATTCATGATCTGATATCTTCAAATCATTGTCAGGAATGATTGGACTTGGATTTGATAAGAGTTAGTCATTGTCTGGAATAGTGCCACTTGAGACCATCATATTTGCTAGATCGACACCTGAGTATCCATGCCAGATTCCTTTTTTCTCTTTGCCAGTTTATGAGCTAATACAGTTTGTTGCTTCTGAGCTGTAAGAGCATATTTTCTTTCCCATGCGAGTTTGGTTATGTCAAACTCCTATTTGTTTGGAGACTTTAGAGAGAAATTCATAGGTATCGGTGAATAGAAGGGAAAGTGGAGAAGGTATGGCCTATTTTTCGAGGAGTATGTCCCTGGAGACATGGGGAACAAAGCTGGCTTTTGTAAGGAGCCTTGGGTTCCCTGTGGTTCATAGTTGCCATATTTTAGATGGTGGATTTGTTCTTTTAGGGAAGCCATTTCTTTTTGTTGCTTGTCAAAAAAGTGTGATAGTGAAATGCCTGGTGGACATATGTCATATTGTAAGGTTTGGAGCCTGTATTCGAGGATTCTGACAAGTCCATCATGATATGGGGATATGGCTTTCTCTTCACTTGTTGGCAGGATAGCATTTTTATGTGGTATTTTCGAAGCATGGTACAAGTTATCCTTTTTAAAGTCTTGATTTGGTGGGAAATCATTTGTGTGACTGGAGTTGGCAGGGTACATCATTAGTATTTCGGGTTCGAAATTATTTTTGGTATGATCCATGGTATTCGTTATAGCCACAGTTAGTGTTTCATGGGCAGTGTCCCAAATAAGGACATTTATGCCACATCGTGCTGTGACCCTCATGATTGAAGTGGCTTATCCAATTATGTTCCCTCATAAAGCTCGAAAATAACCATTTCATGGTGTCCTAATTCTCCACATCTGGAAAGTCATATGAAGGTTGGTATATATGGATGGACAAGGTCATTTTTTAGGGCTTCTTGAGGGGGGGAGTGGTCTAAACTTACAACGACTGTGTTGTTGTTCTTTTTGGTGAAAGTGGGTTCAGTGAACTGGAGAGGTTGGGGATGGTCTCTCAACTTCTCGTAATTTGTGACCCATGAGTCTAGAAGAATTCTTACAAGTTTTTCCCTGGAAATTTGCCTCGAGATCTGGGTGCAGTGTATGGTTCCATGAGTGACATCTATATTTAAGAACAAAACGTTCTCGCCACCTGGAAGAGATAGATCCATAGAATGGTTCTGGACTTGCCAAGCTATCTGGTAGTGTAGAGTTGTCTGGATGGCATCATTAGTTTGAGGAGCTCCAAGTATTTGGACCTGGATCTTCAACGCCTCTGTCAGATATGAATCAGAGAGGGATATGTTAAAGTTTGGAAATATAGTGACAATGACTGTCCCGATATTCTGAGTGATCTCTGATGTAAACAATTTCACATGTTGGTACTTGTTGTATCTTGTATCTAGAAGAGAAATACATGACACTACTAGATGGCCTTTTCTTCCATGAAACATTAATACAACTCTGACTAAACCAAAATGGATATGGGAGAAGCCTTGGTTTTTCCATGATCGCGGAAAATCCTTCGGCATCTGTAGAGTGATGAATTGTTCTTCCTGAGTTGCAAGAATAGGGTGCTGGTCAAGTTTTGATGCAGCAACATATTGTTTAACTCCCTTTGGCTTTGGTTACACCAAAGAAAGGATCTACTGCCACAGATTGCAGGCTTTTTTCACAAAGGATGAGTATGGGTTTAGTAGAGGTAGATATGAGGAAGATATTTTATATTCTAGTGGCAACACATCTACTTCATAGAGGTACTCAGATTTATATGATAGAGTTTTACTGAGAGTAGGAGACATATGTAATTTTACTAAAGACTTACACGGACTAGACGCAGACGAGGAAGATGGTAAATATTCTGAAAATGACATATTTTTGAGTTTTTGGACAATAAAGACTCAATGTATTTATGCTAAAAATCTAAGGAAAAAGTCTCAAACACTATTTGTTCTAAAATCTAAGAAAAGTATGCAAAGACACATATATATACAGGACTCTGAATTTGAGGATTAAAAACTATGGACAATGAACTATTTGGAAGTTAAAGACTAAAATGAAATAAAGTAAAGACTGAAAATGTAAAGTTGGCGTTTATGATGTTGAAGCTATCTTATGCAAACACTTACTTCCTCCCTCTGAAGGGAATGGGATGGCTCTCTCTTCAGAGGGAGGAAGCAAGTGTTTGCATAAGATCTAGCTTCAACGTCATAAATGCCAACTTGAAATTTTCAATCTTTACTTTATTTCATTTTAGTCTTTAGCTTCCAAACAGTTCATAGTCCATAGTTTTTAATCCTCAAATTCAGAGTGTTGTACATATTTCTGTCTTTGATTACTTTTCTTAGTTTTTAGAACAAACAGCGTATCAAGTCTTTCCTTAGATTTTTAGCACAAATACATCGAGTCTTTACTATCCAAAAAACACAAAAATATGTCTATTTCATAGTATTTACCATCTTCCTCATCTCCGTCTAGTCCGGGTAAATCTTTAGCAAAATTACATATGTTTCCTACTCTTAGTAAAACTCTGTCATGTAAATATGACAAACGTTATGAAGTAGACGTGCTGCCACTAGAAAATAAAATATCTTCCACATATCTACCTTTACTAAACCCGTACTCATCTTTTGTAAAAAAAGCCTACAATCCATGGCAGCAGATCCATTCTTTGGTGCTACAAAAGCCAAAGGGAGTTAAAAAAATATATTGCTGCATCAAAACTTGACCAACACCCTATTCTTGCAACTCAGGAAGAACAATTCATCACTCTGCAGATGCCTTGAGGATTTTCTGTGACAATAGAAAAACTAAGGCTTCACTCATATCCATTTTGGTGCCGTTATAGTTACATTGACGTATCATGGAAGAAAAGGCCAACTAGTAGTGGATTGTCTATCTCTTCTAGATAACTGATACAACGAGTACCAACATTCAAACTTAGGTACATCGAAAATCACCCTTAACACCGGGATAGTCTTTGTCACTATATTTTTGAACTTTAACATGTCCCTCTCTAATCCGTATCTGACGAAGGCGTTGAAGATCAAGGTCCAAATCCTTGGAGTTCGTCAAGCTAGAGATGACATCTGGGCAACTCTACAATATCAGATAACTTAGCGAGTCCTAAAGCATGCTATGGATCTATCTCTTCCAGGTGGCGAGAAAGCTTTGTTCTTAAACATAGATGCCACTCATGGAACCACACAGTGCTCCCAGATCCCAAGGCAAATAAACAAGGAAGAACTCACCAAAATTCATATAGATTATTGGGTCACAAATTATAAGAAGTTGAGAGACCATCCTCAACCTCTCCAGCCCATTGAATGCACTTTCACCAAAAGGAATGACAACACAGTCACTATGAGGTTCGACCTCTCCTACCTCAAGAAGCCCCATAAATGACCTTCTCCATCCATATGTACCAACCTTCAGATGACCTTCTAGATGTGGAGAATTAGGACACTATAAAATGGTTCCTTTCGAGCTTCATGAGCGAACATGATTGGATAAAGCAATTCAATAATGAAGGGCGCATCGTGCAGTGGTACAAATGTCCTTTCAAAGGAGACTTCCTGTGAAAAATTGGTTGTGACTACAAAGGGTGTTAGGAAGATGATGATGAGGAATGAAATGAGTACTGTCGGGCCATAGAAAAGGGGAAAAGAAGAAAATTAGAGGAAACTCTGAAAGGGAATTCAGGAAGAGATACGTCGAAGGGGACCCATATGCTGGTTCTCTTAGTCATCCAAGAAAGTATGAATTCTTTATGTCATAGAAACCCCAAAATTGACCAGCTCCACCCACTCCATCCAAAAGTAAAAGCACCCATACCAGAAATGACCTTAAAACTAATCTATATATGATGTCCTCCAGTCATCTGAACAAACCCTTTGAAAAGTATAACTTGAGCCACGGTCTGAAAATTCTAGCAAAAAATGTTATCCTACTGACGGGTGAAAGGGTGTCCCTGAGCGACGTAGAAGCAACTCTCAACTGGCAATCTGAAAATGCAATGTACCAAAATAGGATGCTATCCAGCATTGGCTAGTCCCTCAAGAGTGTTACTCACACCTAGACTAAGTTGGTGAATAAGGTCGAAGCAAAGAACAAAAAAGCAAAAAAACATCTACCCAGCATGATGGACTTATCAAAACATTAGAACTCAGGCTCAAAATCATGTAGTATGATATATGTCCACCAGGAACCTCATTATCACAGTTCTTCGACCAACAACAAAAGGAGATGGATTGTTTGAAGGAATAGATCCAACACGTAAAATACTGTAGATTCACACCACAAGGGACCCAAAGCTCACTCCCAAAGCTAACGTTATTCCCCCAGACATACTCGCCACCAAAGATGGACCATAGCTTCACCACTTTCCCTTACAGTCCTCATATGCCTATGTCTTTCTCTCCAATGCCTCATGAAGAATAAGAGTTTGATATAACCAAGCTTGCTTGGGAAAGAAAAGATGATATAGCAGCCAAAAGAAGGTTGATACAACCCATAAACAATCCAAAAGAAATATGGAATTCGGTGAGAAGGATATAGATAAAGGAACCATGATGATCTCAAGTCATGACATCAACTTTCCTGATGATGACTTGATAATTCAAAAACCTAAAGTGCCATACAAAGATAAAGAGTGCACCATATTGCTATGAGATGGTCTTCTCAATAATGACTGTCTCCCTTCGAGTCATAGTTTCCCTGATCCAGTTGACAACTTGATTCTCTCTGATCAAGTTATTCCAAATCTCTGTGTCTTGGAAATTTATAATATCCCGAATTTCAATCCTCCAGATCCAGCTGATCATGATCCAATGACAGAGTATCTGTGATGCAACAAAGATATCCAGGATGTTGATCCCCCTCATACTTTGGAAGAGTGATCTGCCAAAGATTTTCAACACTTGAGATGCTTAAAACAATGAATATTTGTGAGTTCAAGGGTAATGTTTGTGGATTTAATGTATTTGTTAAGTGTTTGTAAGACTTAAGGACTCAGAGAAGAATAATGTGAAAACTGGACAAAAAGAGCATCAGACGAGCGGTACTACGATCGTGGGTTCCAACCACGATCGTAGTTAAGCTATCATAGGTTGATTAAGAGATGTCATACTCAGGAATCTATTGGATGATAGTTTATACGGTCGTCATGACATGTGAGAGAAGTTCAACCTGCAGGAGTCAAATGTGGCATGATCAGACGATGGATCCCACGATCGTATTTGGTTGTATGATCGTACCATGTGATCATGGGAGGAATACTAAATTTGAAGAAGTGAAGGATTTTTAGAAGAATGATCAGACGACAGGCCAAGCACGATTGTGGGATCAACCTAGGATCATATGTTCTTCTCGTCCGAGGAAGCCGACACTAGTTTTCTATTTTGTTTAGGATAGGATTTGTTAAGTCTATAAATACTCTTTTAGGGTTATTTTTATTTATTAGACGTTATTATTATTCTACAGCACTATTGTGTGGGATTCCAAGGAACTTTTTTTGGATTTTAGGAATAGTGGTTTTACGATTTTAATTAAAGTTGAGCTTTCGAAGTTTATTCATTCTTGTATGGTTTAATTGATATTTTTGACCATGAATGCTTATTTTGTTCAAATAATTATGAGTAACTAAACCCCATAGCTAGGGTTTTGGGAACCATAACAGATTAACGAAGTAGAATTTGAAGTACAAGGTGTTTCTCCAAAGGTATTTGAGCAAGTATTGTTGTTTCTTATGAAATAATTGCTTTTTAACGAGTGCACGCATTGGGACTCATCCTGTCTCTTACCCTAGACTATAGCAAGGGTAATACGATAGGACTAGTAATTCAGTAATAAAACTTAGAGTTATCTTTGATTGATCACCTTTGAGTCGTGATATGGGAAAAGCTGTATTGGGATCGTAGATAGGGGCAACATAGCAACACTCATGATGCATTAACCTTTGTGGTTGAGGATAGTCATCTAAAAGGGGCGTAACATAGTCAGTTAGACAATAAGTAACCTATCATTTCTTCTTGTCAGATGCCTGAACAGATCACTGAGTGCTGAGAACCTATGGAGTTATAAAGTTCTTGGGGAACAAAGTCGTAGTGGTTTTCTCATCTTGATTACAACCTCAGAAAATGATTACTAGTTTACTTTACAAAACCTCCATTTTACTTATTTGCTTATTTACTAAGTAACTCAAACAAACAACGTTGATTGTATTTTGACCTATTCCTCGTGGGATCGACCCCAACCTCAGTTGGGTTCTATATTTGAACAGCAACCACTTTATACATTCTTAGAGGTATAATTTGGGTGACATCAAATTTTGGCACTGTTGCCTGGGATTAAGGTTACAGAGTTAATTGATTATGTTTGTTAAAGTTGTTGGTTTTGATTGGTGACTTTTCTTGTCCTACTATTTTAGGGTATACGTCGGTGTATAGCCAACAGTTGGAGTCAAAGCAACCCCCTGATTCCACTTGTCCAAGAAAGTGAAAGAAATCTAAGAAATAGTTGAAGAATGGTGAATAACGATGGAGTTTAACATCCCGCAGCTGTGGGTGACATTCATAATCATCTACCACTTAATTCGGCTGGTCATGAGACTACGGACCAAATAACTGCTAGGTTGATGGCTGATCTAGCAATGCAAGAGGCAACTCAACATCTTGCTATACTTGAGGAAAGACAGAGAATACCTAGAGTGAAACAACCACTAGTACAGTATCCCTCGATCTATGAGGATCCAGAAGAAGATTTAGCTTATTTAGAATCGGTGAAGACTGGTGCCATTATCCAAGCCGAACTTCTTGAAGGAACTAAGTTTGATATTACGAGTGCTATGATTCATATCTTGAACTTAAAAAAGGGTGTTTACTGGCCTCTCTACTGATGATGCAAACATGCATGCGATGAATTTTATGGGAATCTGTACTTTGTATAATCTGCCTGAAGTGAGTCAAGAGGCAATTCAATTGAGGCTATTTCCATTCCCTCTTATAGGGGAAGCAACTTTGTGGTTGGGTAAATTACCAAGAGGTTCTATTACCAATTGGCAAGAGTTGAGAAATCAATTGCTGGAATGATTCTTTCTGCCCTCTAGAATATTGCAATTGAAAGATGAGATCTATAACTTTAGACAACAACATTCAGAGATGCTTTACTTAAAATCTTCTACAGAGCTTTGAATACAAATACTAAGGCTGTAGCATACACCATCACTAAAGGAGAATTTAGAGTTTACACTGGGAGCTAAGATTCTAGATTAGATCACTAAAACCAACCGAGGTTGGCATACTCAGAAAGCAGACAGACCCGAAGGAACTTTCATAATTAGATCATCGATAGAGTAAAGGGCTTTAGATGAAATAGTGGATCAAGAGGTAGCACAATTGAGGACCAAAATCAGATTACTTGCTAAGCAATTTACAGTAATTGGAGTGGAAAAAATCAATGTCGTGGGTGCACATGGCAAAACACCTAGGCATGAAGATTCAGATTCTGAGAAAGAGGCCAAGTATCTTGATAGAGAAGTGGTGGGTTTCCAAGACAATGGACAAGGGTCTTATCAAGACAATTGGAACTCGAGGCAAGGGAATCAAGGTCAGAACTACTACAGAGTTAATTACAATAAGTCAGGGTATAGAGATAGAGACAGAGATTGTGATGGTGATTGAAGGCGAAAGGATGATTACAAGGACAAGAGCGGCCTTTATGTTCCCCAGAGAACCATGATAATGAGTTTGGAGCTTCAAGGATGGAAGCCTTACTTGCAAAACTTGTTAAGGGTTCAAAGAGTCAAGAAAGTTGCATTAAAGAGATTAGGGAAAAAGCTTCAATGATAAGCCAAAAGGTGGACCCTCATGGGACCGCCATCAAACAACTAGGGAAATAATTTGGGCAGATTTCTACCGCATTGAATCAGCGTCAACCAAGCGCTCTTCCTAGCAACACCGTCCAAAATCCCAAAAATAAGGGTTATTACTTAACTATTACCTGTCTAAGTGTTAAGACTACTATTGATCCACCTATGCCTGTAGTACTTGATGATGAGACTGTAGTACTTGATGATGAGAACCTGAATAAACTAAAAACTTGGTGGTTGATGACAAGGTAGCTCAAGAGCCTCGAGTTGCTAAGAAATAGGCTAAGTCTGACGATGGAAAGGAGAAGAGGGTCCCTCAAGTACTAAAACGCATTACACAACCTCCTTCTCTATTTCCACAAAGGTTGAAGAAGAAAGCCGAAGAGGGAAAATATCAAAAATTTATTTCAATATTGAAAGAATTATTGGTGAATATCCCTCTTGTTGAGGCTTTGAACCAAATGCCAACTATGCAAAATTTATGAAAGATTTGGTGATGAAGAAGAGTACTGACAATTTTGAGACTACTGATAACTTGCATCATTATAGTAAAATTTCTTCTTGTTACCTTGTTGAGAAACAGGAAGACCCGGGAAACTTCACGATTCCTTGTACTATCAGGTCCTATAATTTTGCAAAGGCTCTATGAGATTTAGTTGCTAGCATTAACTTAATGTTGCTAGCAGTTTTCAAGCAGTAGGGATTAGGGTAGCCTAAACCGACCTCTATGATACTTATTATGGCAGATCGCATGGTGAAGAATTCTGTGGGAATCTTATATGATGTGTTGGTAAAGGTGGAACCTTTCATTTTTTCGGATAACTTTATAATTTTAGATTGTGAGATGGATTTCGAGTTTCCCATTATCTTGGGAAGACCATTCCTTGCGACTGACCGTGCTTTAGTTGATTTGGAATCTGGACAGATGACATTTTGATTAAATAATGAACATGTTACTTTCATTGTCTGCAAATCCATGAAGCAGTCAAAGGAGATATATGTGGTGTTGCTTATTGATACTGTGGATGAGGAGGCACTTGTGGTTTCATTTGAAGAGAGACTAGGAGTTGAGGCTCTAGCGGCAGTCATTATGAACTTTGATGGTGATGCTATTGACGAGTACAATGAGATGGCAACTGCACTTGTTGGTAGGGGTTCATAACCTTATGCACCAAAGAAACTTGATCTTGATCTAAAAAATAAAGCAACCCCACCGGCTCGTCCTTCTATTGAGGATCCGCCTATCTTGGAGCTTAAGGCTCTTCATTCCCATCTCTGTTATGCATTCTTGGGGGTCAATAACACTTTTTTGGTTATCATTGAAGCAGACTTGTTAGAATGGCAAGTTGAGGCCTTGGTTTCTGTGTTATAGAGGTTTAAGCGGGCTAAATTATATACCTAGCATTGAGCATCAACATCATCTCAATCCACCCATATAAGAGGTTGTAAAGAAATACATCATTAAATGGTTAGATGCAGGTGTGGTTTACCCTATTGCAGATAGAAAATGGGTGAGCCCGGTCCAATGTGTTCCACAAAAGGATGGTATCACTGTGGTTCCAAACAAGAAAAATGAGTTGATCCCAATGAGGCTGGTTACTGGATGGAGAGTTTTTATGGATTATCGAAAGATGAATTCTTGGATAGAAAAGGGCCATTTTCCTATGCCTTTTATGGACTAGATATTATATTGTCTTACTAGTAGAGGATGGTATTTTTTTCTTGATGGTTATTCGGGGTACAATAAGATTTTCATCATCCTTGAAGACCAAGAGAAGACCATTTTCACTTGTCCATATGGGACGTTTGCATTCAAAAGGATGCCGTTTGGTCTATGCAACACACCGGCCACTTTTTAATATTGCATGATGTCTATATTCTCCGACATGGTGGAAGACACTATTGAGGTATTTATGGATGATTTCTATATTATGGGTGACTTATTCGATGAATACTTGGCACACCTTGCTAATTTTTTGCAAAGATGTGAAGAATGCAATTTAGTGTTGAATTAGGAGAAGTGACATTTTATGGTAAAAGAAGGCATAGTGCTGGGACACAGGATTTCAAAAAAAGAGAATTGAGGTCGATAAAGCAAGGATTGAGGTAATTGAAAAGTTACCTCGAAAAATTTCTATGAAAGGTATTCGTTGTTTTTTAGGCCATCTAGGATTCTATAGAAGGTTCATCAAGGATTTTTCTAAGATTGCAAATCCATTGTGCAAGCTGTTAGAGAAAGAAGTAAAGTTTGTGTTTGATGATACATGCCTGAAGGAATTCGTGTCTAAAAGAGAATTTGATTTCAACTCCCATCATTGTGTCTCTGGATTGGACCTTACCATTTGAGGTTATGTATGATGCTAGTGGGGTGGCCTTGGGTGCAGTCCTTGACCAAAGGTGGGAGAAGATTTTGCATCCTATTTCCTATGCTAGCAAAGAAGTTAATCCAGCCCAAAAGAATTATATTGTGATTGAGCAAGAGTTGTTGCAGTGGTTTTTGTATTCAAGATATTTTGGTCTTACTTGATTGGCACGAAGGTGATTGTGCATACTGATCAGGCAGATCTGAGATATCATATGGCAAAAAAGGATGCCAACCCAAGGTTGATTAGATGGGTGCTTCTATTGTAAGAGTTTGATTTTGAGGTGAAGGACCAAAAAGGGATGGAGAATCTGGTGGCCGACCATTTATCATGCCTTGAAGATGAGGCCATGCTAAAACTAAATCATGCCTTGAAGATGAGGCCATGCTAAAACTAAGGGATGATCTTGAAATTGATGATACTTTTTTGGATGAGCAAGTATTGGCAGCATCGCATGACTTAATCCCGTGGTTTGCAAATTTTGCCAACTTTTTGGAAAATGATTTAGTCCCAGAAGATATGACATATCAGCAGAGAAAAAAGTTCATGCATGAGGTGAGAAAATTCTTCTAAGATGACATGCTCATGATTAGCATGGCCTCATCTTCAAAGGTAAGAGTGTCACGGCTTTCCTAAAAAAGAACATATTCTCATGTTTTGGAATACCTCGGATTATCATTAGTTATGGAGGATCCCATTTTTGCAATCAATTGTTCAAAGCCCTGCTTTAGAAATATGGTGTAAACCACAAGGTGGCAACACCTTACCATCCTTATACAAGCGGGCAAGTTGAAGTCTCAAATTGTGAGATTATTAAGATTATGAATGGCAATAGGACTGATTAGGCAAGAAGATTGGGTGATGCACTATGGGAATACCGGACTACATTCAAGACACCAATTGGTGAATCTCCATTTCAGCTTATTTCTGGACAAGCTTGCCATCTGCCTGTTGAACTTGAACATAAGCATTATGGGCATTGAAGCGGTTGAATCTAGAATGGAAAGATGCAGCAAAATTGAGACTTGAGTAGATGAATGAGATGGATGAGTTTCATCTTAGTGTGTATGAAAGCTCTGCCTTATACAAAGAGAAGATGAAATTATATCATGATTGCAAGATAGAGAGAAGAGAATTTGCTGCAGGCGACATGGTACTATTATTTGATTCAAGGCTGAATCTTTTTCCTGGAAAATTGAGATCAAAATGGATGGAAATAAGTTTAAAGTCAAGATAGAGAGAAGAGTGGTCACGGTATTCTCCTATGGTGCAATTGAATTGGAGAATAAGGATGGAAATAAGTTTAAAGTCAATGGCCAAAGGGTGAAACACTACATAGGCAAAGGAAATGAGGCCCGAATGATTTGTTATGTGGATTTGAAAGAGGCTTGAGTAATCAAGCCAATCTGAGTTATATCGCATATTAAATCAAACGCTTTGTGGGAGGCAACCCATGGGCTTGTTGGTGAAGTCTGAGTAATCAACATAGCCACATTGTACCGCGATGTTAAATCAAGCAATTCGTAGGAGGCAACCCATGTATTTGTACTTTACATTTTATAGGGTAATGTTTGTTCTTATGTAGGAAACTACAAAAAAATGTTGGTGCTGAACTGAACTCCAGAATTAACCCACGATAGGGATTGTATGATCGTAAAATTAACATACGATCGTGGGTTAAGTCATCTGATGATACTCCTGCAAACCATCAACATTGGGCATCGAACATATGACCTTTAGTCACATCGTGAGTATAATCCATGATCGTACTTGAGGATTGTATGTTCTCAGGTAAATTTTCTGGTTTCATGAATGTAAGGAAGGAATGTACGATCGTGGAATTGAACTACAATCGTACAATCCCTTTGTCTGAAAGGCCCAACAGTTTTTACAATCATGACCCGACCCGACCTGAAAATAAAACCTAAAGGTATAAATGCATCTTCAAACCATCCCCACGCCTCTTCTCACATTTTAAAAGCAATTTATTAAGCAAAAATTACAAACCCCATACATTCCAAAGGCTAAAAAAGGATGGTTACCTTTAATTTCGAGTCAGATCTCATCCCTTCTTCCATTTTCATCACTCCCACTTCACACCGTAAGTTCACATCACTCTTTAACCTAAAATTTTTCGGTGTTTAATTTAATTTTGTGGATGGATTTTGCTTTGATTAAAGTGGGGAGGAATGAAAATGGGTATGTATTATTTCAACAACACAGAGAAAGTCTAAGCACCCGGTAGTGTTTACGTATTCTAATATCTAGTCAAACGTGGGGTCAAAAAGGGTCAAAAGTATGGGTCCAAATTTTACGTGGTCAAATCTGGTATGTGATTGAGGTCCTATTACACAACCCATGATTGTGGGTTCTACTTATGATTTTTGGTTGGGTCATTGTAGGATACTGGTTGATAATCCTCAGGAGTTCATCAGACGAACACACCCCACAATCGTAACATCAATATATGATCGTGGTATGTGATCGTCTGATGTGACATAAATTTACTTATTTCAGGGATCCAATCTACAATTTGATGGTATGATTGTATAATCATTGCATGATTGTAGGTTGTGATTGTCTGATCAGGATACTGCAAGTCCAATTTTGAGAGACAAACCTACGATCAAAATGTATGATCATACCTTCATTGCACGATAGTAGGTTAGGTTGTCTGTTGGTGAACCTGAACCTATACATATTATAAAATTTGATCTAACATGTTTTTCCAATATAGGTAAAATTGCACCCAATTCTAAGGCTGCTTTCGACAAGGCTCTCCGAGAACAAATTGCAAAAGAAAGGGCCCCACTAAGTTCCTCAGAGAGTGGGTCGAGTGAAAGAGGGTCGGAGGAGGAGTATGACATTATCTCCTCTGATGACCAAGCCACCACAAGGGAGACCAAGAACCAAAATAAGTCCAAGAAGGCTACAACCTCCAAGGCCATTATTGAAGCAGCCACCCCCGTCAAGGTTCCCCAGTCTGAAGAGGGAACGGAAGATACCCAACAAGGCAGGGGTGAGGATGATGATGATGAGCCTCAATCTATAGAGGATGATGAGGAGTCAGACTTGACACCTTCAAACACTGATCC
The DNA here is from genome assembly GCA_031232105.1 of Capsicum rhomboideum. NCBI lineage: Eukaryota > Viridiplantae > Streptophyta > Magnoliopsida > Solanales > Solanaceae > Capsicum > Capsicum rhomboideum. The sequence goes on from CP124711.1 coordinate 119,498,097, forward strand.
TTCAAAAGAATCCAGTTAGAGAGGATTCGATCTACGACGTTGACTTATTCCAAACTCTCACTAATACTATGTGGACTGGATCACTCTCAAGGATAATGGGAACTAATAGAGGAGCATCCAAGAGAAACCAATAATATTGAATGAATAATTACAGAAAATGCTACAGGTGGCATAGGTTTTTTAGAGGCATAAGTTGGGGTGGATAGCAAGGCCACTCCGTCTTTACAGTAAAGAGCTTGTGAGGGAGTTTTATACGAACTATACCACGACCCTAAAGAATATGACTCACTCCAGTAAGGAAAAGGATATGAAGAAGCAGCCCCACTTGGACATAATAATCGTGCGGGAAAAGGAAGTTGATATCCCTATTGAGGCTATTTCCAGGGTCTTACTCGGAATAGATTTCACACCACCAGCAGAGACTCTGGAGTATGACTACCGGATGTATGAATTGAAGAAGGTTAAACAGTTTTCCAATGAGTACAAGACGATGCATTTCACTTGGTTAGCAGGGCATATTCCTGAGGCTGGCGTAAATGCCACTTAGGAAAATGGATTGTACATTAAAAAGAACAGTCTCAAGTTCACTGCCAAGGCATGTTGGTCCATTTTAAGGTATCGGATAGCATCCACAACATATGACAACAAATTCGGTGTGGTTAATGCCTGTCTGGTAGCTTTATTTGTAGAAGGGTTGGAGCTGAATATTCTACACATTAAAGTACAAGAGATTAGAGACCGAGCCTTAGAGCAGCACTACCCTACCATTGCTATGCTTGGTTATTCAGTTGATGCCGAACTTGGAGGTTTCGTCTATTCCTCTAGTGGACAAGTTTCTTCAGCCCACTAAACTCCGTACCTGGCCATGATAAAAGACATACGCAACCCAGCAGCCCCAGTTCAAGGTTTGGTGATCCCAAAGGTAGGGGGGATGCCCTGAGTGGTGATAGACCGTTAGCTTCCAACGCGGGTGCTTCAAATTACTCCTCACCAGTAGCTACTACCCAGCCTAGGACATTGGTTATGGCCGGCTACGCATTAATTTCATCTGCTCAGTTGGTGGAGATTATTCGAAACCAAGTATTACACAATGCTCGGATCTGGAACTTGGAGATAGAGGTAAAGCCCCATGTTGATGTTGAGATTCATACGGCTGTATGGTTGGTGCAGACACGTATGGACAGTATGGAGGGTCATCTCATGACCCAAATTAATACAGTCCAGCCATCATACATGACTTCTATTCAGACAGAGTTAACAGACTTGAAAAAAGTGGTCCAGGAGTTATCTGCGAGACTTGACATGGTACTTGTACCTCTACTACGACCTATCCCTTCCTGGCCATCTATAAAGGTAGATATTTCCTCACTTGTCACCCCATTCTACACTCTTCCCATCCTGTAGATTGAGTTAGATAACAATAAGAAAGAAGACAAAAGTCTCGAGCCGAGAAAGAGGCCGAGGGAGGATGCGTCTAGACATCGTAAGAGGAGAGAGAGATCTGGCAATAGTGGTAGAGGCATTCACATCAATATTTTCCCTCGGCTGCACTATCATAGTTAGAACCGACATGTTTAGGTGTTTTTATGTGTTAGTATGTTATTGTATTGTGTTTAGTTATTATAGTGTAACTTAGAGCAATTTAATAGAACTTGGTGCAGTCATGTTTAATTAGGCATGCTTACCTGTTGGAATTATTTTAAAAGATACCCCTCCAAAAATATGTTTTTATGATGTAGTGTTTACATAGACTGTACTAAAACCGATATTAGTATCTAGATATGGCATTAGAATTGTAAATAAGACAACCTGACCAACCCTGCATGAACTAAATAGATAGCAACTTAGATAAAAAGCCCCGAGCCATGAGTGAGTGATATGTATTTTCTAGTTGATGTGTGTGTCCAATCTTGTACTTGCCCAGTTAGTCTTGCCAAAAGTTGTAGTATTAAAGGTTAGGAAAGGATCATAGGCCTTGTTTGAATTAGTCCACTTCAGCCTAAATGACCTACCAAATGATGTTGTATCTCTTGAACCCAAAACTTTAAGCCTTAGACTGTTTCTTGAAACTACCCATGACACCTTCCCAGTTTTACAATGAACCTTATTTTACCCTGGTCCCTCCTTAGACACTGTGTACCTCAACTCAAGAAAATTGCCTAAGTTGAGGGTAGCTATTGTGTAGGGGTGCATAAAATTGGGTATGAAGTGTAAGTAGTGAAAAGAAAGAAAAAGACATGGGTGCAGAAAAGAAAAAAAAAGAGAAGAAGAGAAAAAAAATATAGTAAATTGTTTTAAAATAAATCCGCACCCGAGGTCCTACAAGAAAATGGAATAAATGGAGAAAAGGAGAAAAATAAGGAAGAATAGGAAAAGTGGAGCCAAGAATAGTGTAGTTCCAAGGAGGAATAAGTTACTATACCCAAATGTACCACACCTGTCCCAAAAACTACATTACAAAAGCCTAAAGAGACCTATAGATATCCTAACCCCACAATTCAAAAGCCGAAGCATAGAAAATAAGGGCAAGCCTATGGTATCAACTGCACACAACCAGACTTCTTTGTGAGAGTAAGATATTTGATTCAATCTCGGGGGCATAAAGGTTGTAGTCTAGTTTTTGCTTGATTAGTGTATTGGTCAATGTGTTGGATTGCCTAGTTACAATGTATTACAATATCCTGATCCTATTGCATTTTAGCACCTGTACAACATATCCAGTGCATTGGTTATTGTTGATGAGAATGGAGGGTGTTGAATACACTTAATGGTTTGCATACATGTTTTGAACAAGAGTTGACTGCCATCGTGACCTCGATTTTGGCTTAGGTTAAGCGTCTTAGATAGTTTGGTATTTTGTTTGCATGAGGACATGCAAATGTTCTAAGTTGAGGGTGTTGATATGCTGAAGATTTACGGCACTTGAGATGCTCAAAACAAGGAATATTTGCGAGTTCAAGGGTACTGTTTGTGGATTAAATGTGTTTGTTAATTGTTTTCAGGCCTTAAGGACTTAGAAAAGAATAATGTGAAAACTGGAAAAACAGATCATCAGACGAGCGGTACTACGATCGTGGGTTCAAACTACGATAATGGTTAAGCTACCGTAGGTTGATTTAGAGATGCCATACTCAAGAGTCTATAATATGAAAGGTTATACGACCGTGGTATGATGTCACGATAATACCCTGAGATAGACATGTGAGAGAAGTTCAACCTGTAGGAGTCAAGTGTGGCATGATTAGACGATGGGTCCCACGATCGTATATTGGATATATAATTGTACCATGTGATCGTGGGAGGAAGATTAGATTTGAAGAAGTGCAGGAGTATTAGAAGAGTGATTAGACTACAGGCTAAGTATGATCGTGGTATCCACCCACGTTTGTATGTTCTTCTCGTCCGAGGAAGCCGACACCAGTTTCCTATTTTGTTTAGGATAGGATTTGTTAAGTCTATAAATACTCTTTTAGGGTTATTTTTAGGTAATATACACTATTATTATTATTATTATTATTATTATTATTATTCTACAACTCTATTGTGTGGGATTCCAAGGTACTTTCTTTGGATTTTTGGAATAATGGTTTTACAGTTTTAATTAAAGTTGAGATTTCGGAGTTTATTCATTCTTGTATGCTTCAATTGATATTTTCAACCATGAATGCTAATTTTGTTCATACAATTATGAGTAACTAAACCCCATATCTAGGGTTGTAGGAACCATAATGGATTAATAAATTAAAGTTTGAAGTACAAGGTGTTTCTCAAAAGGTATTAGTGCAAGTATTGCTGTTTCTTCTGAATTGATTGCTTTCTGACGAATGCACGCATTGAGACTCATCCTGTCTCTACCCTGGACTGTAGCAAGGGTAATAGGATAGTACTAGCGATTCAACAACAAGACTTAGATTTATCTTGATTTAATTAGCTTTGAGCCATGATGCGGCAAAGGCTGTATTGGGATCATAGATAGGGGGCAGCATAGCAACACTCATGACGCATTAACCTTTGTGCTTAAGGATAGTCGTCTACAAGGGGCGTAACATAGTCAATTAGACGATACGTAACCTATCAATTTTGCTTGCCGGATACTTGAAGAGATCAATGAGTGTAGAGAACCTATGGAGTTATGAAGTTATTAGGGAACACAGTCCTAGTGCTTTTCTCATCTTGATTACAAACTCAACAAATGATTACTAGTTTACTTTACAAAACTCTCTTTTTCTTATTTTCTTATTTACCAAGTAACTCAAACAAACAATGTTGATTGTATTTCAACCTATTCCTCATGGGATCGACCCCAACCTCATTTGGGTTCTATACTTAAACAGCGACTGCTTTATACTTTCTTGGAGTTGTAATTTGGGTGACATCAATGAACAACAAAGTGAATACTCATTCTGCAGTGATCATACAGACGAACATTCTGAAACTGGTGATAACTTTCTAGCTAATGGATACATCAAAGACATCGATGATTTCTCAGGAGATTCTCGAGACTATATTGTGGAAACTCCTGAATCCTCAATAGAATCCCCTGAAGAAGACTATCCCCTGAAGTTGTTGATGATCAAGATGGAATAACGAATGATGTGGTCCTAGAGAGGAGGCCGGAACCCACAACAAAAGTAAAGAAAACTATTGAAACTTGACTCCACACCGTCACCCTTGACGACATTAAAGTTTCAGCCTGGCCCCAAAGGATCCAAGATTCCTACACTTGGATGGCAAAAAAAAATGTAGGTTGAACGAGAAAAATATATGATCCTGTCAGAGTTCACTTTGAGGTTCTAGGAAATCCTTGGAGATTAGTGGAATGCACTTGGGATTGTCAATAAAAACACCTATGGCTATTATGGTACCTGTGCCACCAATACCACATCCTCATGGAGTTCAAGTGCGATGTATTCAGGAACTTCAATTGAATCCAACCATCTATATGAAGGTTCATGCTATGGTTCAAGCCCCAAAAATATTGGGTTCAATGCTTTAAAGATTCCTACGATGCAAAAGTATTCATACTACACCGTCCAGTAGGAATCAATAATCATGAAGTCCAAGCTCAGCTGTAGATTTCCCTCTGCTGGAAATTCCCCATCTTAATCCTATTCTTGGAAGACGAATACTATGAAGCACAAAGAATTATCTTCAAGCCAAATAGAGGCATTCCCAAAGAAATATGGCCAAAAGAATAGGGAAAATCAAACTACACCGATAAATTTCCCAACTGGGATAAGGTCTGCCAGGAAGCCAAGGAATATAACCTCTATATGAAATCACAAGGGATGAAGACACCAACGCCATTAAAAGCATAATTTTGAATGTTCCACCACAGGAATGGGAAAGCAACACAAAAAATTCATCCAACAGTAAAGGTTACTTCACTAGATTACTGAAAAGAAGCTTGGAAGACAAAAAACGCCTCAAAAAGAAGAACGAGATTGACTGGTGGTAGGAAGAAGGATATGAAAGCTCATCGTTATCACCTTCCAACACTGCATGAAAAAATGACGCCAAATGACATGTGTAAATGTTACTAGTTACCATCAGCTTTGTGGAATTACTTGCCAGAGTTTACCTGAAACCCTCTCAGAAGGGTTTATCTACAAGCTGCTTATCCAGCTGCTTGGTATACACCTACAAAGAGCTTACCCAACCACTTACAATAAGCTTACAAGTTGGTCACCCACCTGCTTGGAAGTCACCTACAAGCTGCTCAGTCACCTGCTTTCACATGTTGTCACATGCCAACAACAAGTTCGTTTTTGTTTAGTTAGGCTCTGTCACATGTTTGTGGGGTCCAATTTGAATAAAGGGTGTCATAAATTAAATTTTTATTAGCATAGAAATGTGTTCCTAGCATAAAAGTATGTGCCCGAATAGGGATTTACTATTTTTGGAAGATAGGATAGGGTTTTACTATTTTTAGAATAGTGGGCCACGTGTTATATTTATCTGTTTGTTTGTATTAGGGCTACCTTCTCCTATAAAAGGAAGCATAGGTCTTTAGTTGGAGGACATCAACCTGTCCACCTAAAAACACTTTTGTATAGTTTTTCTTTCAATAAAATATTTGTTGCCTAAATTCTCTCTCTTACTGTTCTTTTCCGAAGGGATGGGTTCTTCGGTCCCTTAGGTCGGAGTAGTAGGGTAAGGTAAGCACAAGTCAAGTGTTCTTGTTATGATTTCAATATGGATTTCTATGTCCTTTCCATGATTATGAAACGAAATTGGCTTGGTCTAACACAATAGTTTTCCGATATTCTTCTTTCTTTATCATAGAACATGTAAATACGTTAGTTGGGTAGTGAAACTTATTTCATAGGACTATTGAGGGCCCTAAGGCTAGGGAGAGTCGTTAAAGCCCATGTATGTCATCGAAAAAAGTTATACTACCAAAGAACTAAATGATTTATATGTTTTAAAGACTGGAAAAGTCAAGCCATCCCATAGAGGGTTGAGAAGTTTTTATTCCATGGCAAACAAACTTGTTCCCACAGGACTATTGAGGGCACTAAGGACAAGGGAAGCCACTAAAGCCCGTGTATGTAATCAGGAAAAGTTATACTACCAAAGAACTAAAAGATTTATATGTTTTAAAGACTGGCAAAGTCAAGCCATCCTATTAAAGGTTGAGAAGTCTTTATTTCGTAGCAAACCATCCTTTAGGGATTAGTGGATGCGTAGCCCCAGTCGTAAGAAAGCTATTATGGTGTTTATAAAAAGCTTTGATTTCGTATGGCTGCCGCCTATATGGACGTGAATTGCCTTTTATGTTGGAAAGTTAGAGGTCTGTTGTTAATCCATCGAGTTGATATTGCCTGTGTGCCTGTATGTGCCCAACTCCACCCATCTATTTGGTATCAGATCCATCCCACTCTCTTCAGAAGAAGGAAGCAAGTGTTTGTATAAGATTTACTTTCGTAGTTATTAACACCAACCTTACATTTTTACTCTTTACTTTAAGTTTGTCAGAGTCTCTAGTTACAAATTAATCTAGCACCTTTCATTACCAGCATCAAAGTCTTGTACATATTTGTGTCTTTATTATTTTCCTTAGATCTTAGAATAAATAGTATGTCAACTCTTTTCTTAGATTTTAAGCACAAATACATCGAGTCTTTATTTTCCAAAAAACACAAAAATATGTCGATATCAAAGTCTTTACCGTTTTCATCTTCTGTGTCTAGTCCATGTAAATCTTGTGCTAAATTACATATGTCTCCTACTCTCGGTAAAAATTTGTCATGTAAATATGACTACCTCTATGAAGTATATTTGTTGCCACCAAAAAATAAAATATCTTCCACATATCTACCTCTACTAAACCCATACTCAGCCTTTGTGAAGAAGGCATCCAATCCGTGGATGCAAATTCGTTCTTTCGTTCAATAAAACCCAAAGGGAGATAAAGAATATGTTGTTGCATCAAAACTTGACCAACATCATATTCTTGGGAGTCAGGATGAACAGTTCATCACTTTGCAGATGCCGGAGGATTTTATGCGACAGTGGAAAAGCCAATGCTTCACCTATATTCATTTTGGTGCCGTTAGAGTTGCATTGACATATCATGGAAGAAAAGGCTAGTCCGTTATGGCACATCTCTTTATTCTAGATACTTGATATAACGAGTACCAATATGCGAACTTGGGTACGTCAGAGATCATACTGAATGAGGGGACAATCTTTGTTACTATGTTTCAAAATTTCAATATGTCCCTCTCTGATCCATATCTGAAGGAGGCGTTAAATATCCAGGTCTAAATTTTTAGAGCCCCTCAAGCTAAAGATGCCATACTCCACTACCAGATATCTTGGTGAGTCCAGAACCATGCTATGGATCTATCTCTTCCAAGTGGCAAAAATGTTTTTTTCTGAAGCATAGATACCACTTATGGAACCACACAGTGCACCCAGATCCCGAGGCAAATATCTAGGGAAGAACTCACCATAACTCTTCCAGATTCTTGGGTCACAAATTATTAGAAGTTGAGAGACCACCCTCAACCTCTCTATTCCACTGAACCCACTTTCACATACAAAAAAAGACAACACAGTCGCTATAAGTTTCGACCACTCCCATCTCAAGAAGCCCCATAAAATGACCTTCTCCATCCATATGTACCAACCTTCAGATGACCTTCCAGATATGGAGAATCAAGACAACATAAAATGGTTCGTTTAGAGCTTTATGAGTGAACATGATTAGATAAAGCAATTCAATCCTAAAGGGCGAAGCGTGCAATGATACAAATGTCCTTTCACGAGACACTACCCGTGAAAAATTGATTGTGACTGCAAAGGGTCTCAGGATGATGATGATGAGGATTAGAATGAGCACTGTCGGGCCATAGAAAAAGGGGAAAAGAAAAAAGTAGAGGAAATTCTGAAAGGGAATTCAGGTAGAGATATAACGAAGGAGACCCATCTATTGGTTCTCTTAGTCATCCGGGAAAGTATGAATTCCTTTTGTCATACAAACCCCAAAATTGCCCAGCTCAACCCACTCCATCCGAAAGTAAAAGCACCCAAACCAGAAAAAATCAAAAAACTAATTTGTTCATGATATCCCCTAGAGGCTCCAATCATTCAGATGACATCCTACCAAACAAACCCTTTGAAAAGGATAACTTGAGCCACGCTCCAAAAATACCACATGTTATCCTACCAACAGGCGATAGGAGGCCCTTGAACAATATATAGGCAACTCTCAATTGGCAATCTGAGAATACCATGAGCCAAAACAAGATGCTGACCAATATCAGGTTGTATGCCAAAAATATTGCCAACACACAAAGCAAGTTGGAAAACAAAGTTGACACAATGGAAAAGAAATAAGAACATGCATTCGTCTAGCATGCCGGACATGTCAAAGCACTCAAAATCAGACTGCAAAACATACAGTTTGATATATGTTCGCTAGGAACCTCACTCCTACACTTCTTTGACTAACAACAAAAAGAAATGGCCTCACTCAAAGAACAAATCCACATTCTGAAATATGGTAGCTTTAACATGCAAAATGTCCAACAATCTACCACAAAGCCAACCTTATTTCCAATGTCACCACAGACATACCCATCACAAAGAATAGGACATACCTTTCTCACTTTCCCACCTAGTTCATATATGCTTATGTCGTTCATTCCGACATCAAAAGATGAACAGGAGTTTGACATTGCCAAACTCTCATGGGAAAGAAAAGATGCCATTGCAGCCCAAAAGCAAGCTGAGATGGCACAAAAATAGTTCAAAGACTTTGGCAATTTTCTAGAAAATGTAAAACCAGAAAACTTGATGCTATCAAATCATGCTGCTCTAAAGAATGACGTAAACTTCTTAGAACTAGGTCCTATAATCCATGATGATGACTTAGAGATCCAAGATGAAGAACCCCCATATAAAGACTAGAAGTCTATTAAACAAGGTCTTCTCAGTGACAAATGGTTATCCCCAGATGGATTCTCCGATGGTGACTCGATCATAGATCAAGTTGTCCTAGATCCTTATGCTGTAGAAGCTGATGATATCCTATATTCCATTTCTCAAAAACCTAATAATGATGATCCTACAGAGGAATATTTGAAATTCATTTATGATTTCTACGGATTTTGTCATGATGAGATTCTTGAGGAAGAACAGAGAGAATATAGTGATTCTACGGATGACTATTCAAAATTTGGTGACAACTTTCCAGCTAACGGATACATGAAAAACAGTAAAGACCCCTCAGGTGATTCTAGAGAATAGGTTGAGAAAACTTTATAATACTCTATAGAATCCCCTGAAACAGACTATCCACCCATGTTCATGAACAAATCCAAAGAATCAAAAGCCTCTGAAGTAGTCAACGATCAAGAAAGGATGACGAATGATCCGATCTCAGAAAGAAGGCCGAAACTCACAACAACACCAAAGAAAATTATTGGAACTGGATTCCACACCTTCACTCTCAACGACATTAAAGTTTCATCCTTGCCCCAAAGGATCAAAGATTATTATACTTGGATGTCAACGAAGAATCTGGCTGAACGATAAAAGTAGATGATCCTGTCAGAATTCACTTTGAGGTTCTTCAGAATTCTCAAAGATTGGTGGAATGCACTTGGGATTGTCGATAAAAACACCTATCTCACACCTCAAAACTTTACTTTCAATATCCCCATACTACAAGAGGTCTTCTACAAAGATACAGGCCAAAGACAGAAGAAGCTGCAAAGGCAGATCTTTAAGATAAAGTACATATCTTTTAATAGAGATGTCATAGATATCCACTTCTAAAAGAAGGCAAAGATCTACTTCGAGATAGGCGGAGATTCTAGCCTGAAGCAAGCCTTCATATCGTCATTGTCAAAGATGCTAGCAGGCCACACCATGATGATTGTGGAGGTTAAGTTCAAGTCTATCACAGTCCCACAAGTAGGCTACATCATGCAAGCCATCTTTCAGACCCTGGAAAATATATGCACGAAGAGATCTGTACTAAAGCAGATCATCTAGAACAATCCAGCTCTCGATAGAGCATGCAACGAAATAATCTTGTAACCAAATCCAACTGCCTATGTTCAAGCTACCAGACAAGATCTAAGGGACAACTGTAATTTAGGAGGTTCAACCTCCCCACTTCTCTGGACAATAGGTCTAAGACAACCAAGCAAACCAGGTACTTTAGACAAAGGAATTCGACCACCAACAAGAAGAACAACGGAAGCTTCATTTGTATAAAGCCTGGACACTTTGTGAGAAACTATACTCAAACCAAGAAGTCGAAAGACTCAGTCCACCTCTTTGAGGAGATAGAAGATCATGCAGGGATCTATCTCAGCAAAGACGATGACCTTGAATTGGTCTTCTCGATGGAGGAGGAACCAATGAAGGATACTCTCTTCGCTTTTAGATGTCTATAAAGAATCAGGTGATATTTATACAGGTGATCTCTATATGATATCAAGTGCAGGAAAAGATGAAGTCTGTCTAATTACAGAAAAGTCGGCTAGTCAAATTTCATGTTCAAAACATCGAAGATACTCTCTTTCAGAATGGCAGACCACCCCCAAGAATTGTTTGAGTAGTGCATGGACCATTTTGATCCATCCATCCTCATAGAAAGGAGAACTTTATATGAACTACAAGTCTTCAGAAATTATGGAGTATCCATTCTGAAGCCGTTCGAAGTACATCCAGAATATCTGTTCTAACATGTGGTCATAGCACTAGCCAATGACTTTCCATAAAAGCTTCTGTGGCTATTCTAGAACCTATGCCACCAGTACCACATCTTCATGGAGTTCAAGTCTAATGCATTTAGACACTTAGATCAAATCCAACCATCTCTCAAAAGATTCATGTTGTGGTTAAAGCCACAATATTATTGGGTTCGATGCTTCAGAGATTCCTATGATGCAAAGGTATTCATACTACATCGTTTGGTGGGAATCACAAACCACGAAATCTAAGCTCAGCCAAAAATTTCACTCTACTAAAAATTTCCTATATCAATCCTATCCTTAGAAGACTAATACTATGAAGCAAAACAACTTATCTTTCAGAAAAATAGATGCATTCAAAAGGAGATATGTCCAAAAGAATGAGAAAAATGGAACTACATAGATAACCATGCCACTGGGACAAGGTCCGTCAAACGGCAAAGGAATATCAATCTTCGTATGAAATCATGAGGGATGAAGTCACCAAAGCCATTAAAAGCATAAGATTAAATATTCCACCACAAGAATGGGAATGCAACACAACAAGTTCATCCAACAGGAAGGGTTACTTTACTAGATCTCTAAAAAGAAGCTTGGAGGACAAAGAAATCCTCAAGAAGAAGCACGACATCGGCTGGTTAATAGAGAAAGGAAATGTGAGCTCACCATCATCTCCCACAAACACTGCATGAAGAGATGAAGACAGATGACATGTATATAAATTACTACTTACCATGAAATCCTTGAAATTACCTGCCAAGGTTTACCACGAAACCCTCTCAAAAGGGTTTTCCTATAAGTTGCTTATCCAGCTTCTTGGTAGACACCTATAAGGATCTTAGCCCCTACTTTCAAGAAGATTACAAGTGTATCACCCACCTGGTTAGAAGTCACGTACAAGCTACTCAGTCACCTTCTTGTACATGCTGTCACATAACAAAAACATATTTAGTTTCTCTTTTTGATAGGCTCCATCACATATTTGTGGGGCTCAGTTTAAATAAAAGGTGATTTAATTTTGTTTTTAGTAGCATAGGAATGTGTGCCTAGTATAGAACTGTGTTCATGGATAGGGCTTGCTTCTTTTAGAAGATAGGATAGTGCTTTACTATTTTTAAAATAGTGGGCCACGTGTAATATTTATTCATTTGTTTGTATTAGGGCTTCCTTCTCCTATAACGGAAGCACAGGTTTTTAGTTGCAGGATATCAATCTCTCCATATAAAAATGCTCTTGTATAGTTTTACTTTCAATAAAATGTTTGTTGGCCAAATGCTTTCTCTTGCTCTTCTCTTCCGAAGGGATGGGTACTTCAGTCCCTTAGGTCGGAGTTGTGGGGTAAGGTAAGCACAAGGAAAGTGTTCTTGTTATGATTTGACTATGGATTTCTAAGTCCTTTCCGTGATTATGAAATAAAATTGGCTTGGTCCAACACAATATCTTTCCGATGTGCTTCTTTCTTTATCATAAACATAAATCCGTTAGTTGGGTAGAGATACTCATTCCCACAGGACGGTTGAGGGCGCTAATGCCAGGGAGAGACACTAAAGCCCGTGTATGTTGCTAGGAAAAGTTATACTACCAAAGAACTAAAATATTTACACATTTTAATGACTGGAAAAGTCAAGACATCCCATTGAGGGTTGAGAAGTCTTTGTTTCATGGCAAACCGTCCTTTAGTGATTAGTGGATGCGTAGCCCCAGTTGTAAGAAAGTTACTGTGGTGTTGATAAAAAGATTTGATTTCGTATGGTTGCTGCCTATATGGACATCAATTGCCTTTCATGTTGGAAAGTTTGAGGTTTGTTGTAAATTCATCGAGTTGATATTGCCTATGTGCCTGTCCGTGCCTCGTTCCACCCCTCTAGTTGGTATCAGAGCCAGGCCACTCTCTTTGGGGGGACAAAACAAGTGTGTGCATAAGATCTACTTCCATTACCGTTAACGCCAAATTTACATGTTCATTCTTTACTATAATTGGTTTGAATCCTTAATCGTAAATCAATCTAGAGTCTTTCATTACCAATATCAAAGTCTTGTACATATTTACGTCTTTATTATTTTCATTTGACCTTAGAACAAATAGTGTGTCAACTCTTTTCTTAGATTTTTAGCACAAATACATCGAGTCTTTATTGTCCAATAAACACAAAAATATGTCGGTGTCAGAGTCTTTACCATCTTCCTCGTCTGTGTCTAGTCCATGTAAATCTTTAGCAAAAATAAATATGTCTCCAACTTGCAGTAAAATCATTTTATGAGAATATGACTACCTATGAAGTAGATTTGTTGCCACCAGAAAATAAAATATCTTCCACATACCTATCTCTACTAAACCTGTACTCAGCCATTGTCAAGAAAGCATGCAATCTGAGGCTGTAAATCCTTTCTTTGGTTCAACTAATGTCAAAGGGAGTCAAAGAATATGTTGCTGCATCAAAACTTGACTAACACCCTATTCTCGCGACTCAAGAGGAATAGTTCATCACTTTACAGATGTCGGGGGATTTTCTGCGACAACAGAAAAGCCAAGGCTTCACCCATATTTATTTTGGTGCCGTCAGAGTTGTGTTGACGTATCAAGAAAGAAAAGTTCAGAACATTGTGGTGCATCTTTCTCTCTTAGATACTAGATACAATGAGTGCCAACATGCAAACTTGGGTACGTCATAGATCACACTGAACGTCGGGACAGTCTTTGTTAATATATTTCCAAATTTCAATATGTCCCTCTCAGATCCGTATCTGACAGAGGGGTTGAAGATCCAGGTCCTAATTCTTAGAGCCCCTCAAGCTAGGGATGCCATAAAAGTAACTCTCCACTACCAGATAGGTTGGCGAGTCCAGAACTATTCTATAGATCTATCTCTTCCAGGTGGCAAGAAAGATTTGTTCTTAAACATTGATGTCACTCATGGAACCACACTGTGCACCCATATACCGAGGTAAATATCAATAGAATAACTCATCGAAATTCTTCTAGACTTTTGGGTCACAAATTACGAGAAGTTGAGAGACCATCCTCAACCTCTCCAGTCCACTGAACCCACTTTCACTAAAAAGAACGACAACACAGTCGTGATAAGTTTCAACCACTCCCATCTCAAGAAGCCCCATAACACCTTCTCTATAAATATACACCAACCTACTAATGACCTTCCGAATGAGAAGAACCTAGAAACCATCTCTTGGTTCCTCAGTAGCTTCATGAGTGATCATGATTATATCAAGCACTTCAATCATAAGGGTCAAAACACGATTTGGCATAAATGTCCTTTTTTGGGACACTGCTCTTGGTATATTAACTATGACTGTCACATAGGTTGGGGGGATACTTCAACCACACAAACCAAAAAAGATCTTGAGCCAAATATGCTAATAATGTCCCTTTCCAGCTCCAGTCACTCCAATAACTTCCCACCAACCCAACCCTTTGAAAAGGCTAACCTGAGCCATGCTTTAAAAGTACCTCATAAAAATATTTTCCTGCCAATAGGGGAGAAGAAATTCGTAAGCGACACAAAAGCTATCCTCAATTAGTAATCCAAAAATGCCATGTGCCAAAATAAGTTGGTGAATAAGGTCGAAGTAATTAACAAAAAAGCAGAACAAATATCCGCACAACATGATGGAGTTATTAGAATCCTGGAACATTGGCTCCAAACCTTACAATATGACATATGTCCACTATGCACTTCATTATCATACTTCTTTGACCAGCAGCAAAAAGAAATGGCTTCTCTGAAAGAATAGATCCAACACCTGAAATATAGTAGCTCCGAACCACAAAGAACCCAAAGCTCACTATTAAAGCCAACTTTGTTCCCCATATCCCCAGGAACATACTCCTCATAAAAAATGGGCCATACCTTTGCCACTTTCCCTTCTAATTCACCAATACCCATGACTTTCTCTTCGAAGTCTCCAAATAAATAGGAGTTTGACATAACTAAACTCACACGGGATAGAAAAGATGATCTTACAGCTCAGAAGTGACAAGATGAATTAGCTCATAAATAGGCAAAGAGAAAAAAGGAATCTAGCATGGATACTCAGGATGTCGATCCAGCAAATATGATGATCTCAAGTTGAACTGTTCCAGATAATGACTTACTCACCTCAAATATATGTCCTATCATTCCTGATAATGATTTGAAGATCTCAGGTCATGAATTTGATGATGAGTATTGGGCCGCTCTGAAACAAATCCTTCTCGAAACTAATGATGTAATGATGGGTCATGAATTTTAAAACTATACTTCTGACCTGATTCCCATAAATCAGGTTGATCCAGATCCCTCTGTCCTACTGAATTATGAGCCTATAGAAAAGCAGTCATCTTCCAATAAAGAAACTCATCATATGAATTCTCCAAGAAAACATAAGGAAGATTCCTTCGATGGATGTCCTAAAACTAGTACTTTTAATCTGAACCATAATTCCATAAGCGACATGGCCCTCAAGTCAGACAAATCCTCCCAACTCTCTAATCTCCAGGCAAGGAACAAGAGGTACATGCAATACAGGTGGTCCAAGAAGCATAAGCCACCAGAGGATGAACCCGTGGTTATCAAGACCAGCAGGTCTTCCAGGAGGAGGAATTCAGGCAAAGACAAATGCTTCATCTGCCATGAGGCTGGACACTTTGCAAGAACTTGTCCTCGGTCTAGGAAAGACAAAAGGTTTTCTCAACTCATGGATAAAATGAACTCTTCTCAGCACTTAGATAAGATAGACAGTCAGTCAAGTCTTCGACCAAAATAGATCCCGAGCCAATCTTTCCTATAGAAGAAGGGGTATCTGAGGACGTACTATCTCTTATCATCGATGTCCAACCACAGCCTCTCATCCTTGATAGCCAACCAGAGCAAGTATTATCCCCCATCACTAAGGATAAACTCTACCGAATAGTTGAGTTAACAAAGGATATCAACATGATGATAGAAGGAATAAACATGATCTCTAATCTGGATACCCCCTATTTCCAACTGACGATCTATCTATCTAAGTGGGATAAGCCAATTCATGTTATTGCCTTCACGGATACAGACATAGATGCCTCAATTTTAGATCCAGGTAGTATTCTTAATAATCCATGAGTTCCTTACTTTAGGAAATTTGACACCATAATAAGGGCAACCCTTAAAACTAGGGTCATTACAAAGCAACCACTTATGATCGACGTATTCTAAGGAGATACATGCTAAAGATAGAAGAGGCTGCGAAGGCAGCTCTTCGAAATAAAGTGCATGTATTATGATAGAGATGTTATATATATCCAGTTCTAGAAGACGACGAAGATCTACTTCAAGCTAGGCTGAGATCCTAGCCTGAAGCAAGCCTTTATATCAACGTTGCCAAAGATTCTAGCAGGCTACACCATGATGATTGTGGAGGATAAGTTCAAGTCCATCACAGTCTCATAAGTAGGCTACATCAGGCAAGCCATATTCCATTCCCTGGATAGTATATACATGAAGAGATCTGTACTAACGTAGATCGTCCAGCACAATGCAGCTCTTGATAGAGCATGCAACAAAAATGATCTTGTCATAAAATCCAATTGTCCTTGTTTTAGCCATCAAACAAGATCCAAATATAGCTATTGCTTAGGAGGCTTAAACTCCCCATACCTCCGAATAACAGGTCCAGGACGACTAGGTAAACTAGGTACTTCAGACGAAGGAATTTGACCACTTACAGGAAGAATGACGGATGCTTCATCTGCAAGAAAACTGGACACTTTGTGAGAAACTGTACTCAAACCAAAAAGTTAAAAGAGTCACTCCATTTCTCTAAGGAGATAGCAGATCACACAGGGATCTATCTCAACAAAGACAATGACCTTGAATCGGTCTTCTTGATGGAGGAGGAATCGACGGAGGACACTCCTTTCTCTTTGGACATCTATGAAAAATCAGGTGATATCTATGCAGATGGTCTCTACCTGATATCAAGTGTAGGAAAAGATGGCGTTCGCTAGTTACAGAAAATCCAACTAGTAAGATTTTCATGTTCAATACATCGGAGATAGTCTCTTACGAAATGGAAGACCACCCCCCAAAATTGTTTGCGCAATGCGTGGACCCTTTTGATTCATCCATCCTCATATAAAGGAGAACTTTCTATGAGCTGCAAGTAGGGGTGGGCATTCGGTATTCGATTCGATATTTTCATAGTTCGGGTTCGGTAATTCGGTAATCCATAAATGAAAGTAGATACCAAATACCATACCATTAAACTTGGGCTCGGTAATCGGTAAATTAAACTTTGGTTCGATATGGAATTTGGTAATACCATATTAAAGTTGGAGTGGGTAGACTCAAGGTCACCGATAACAGTTTAGAATAATATTTTCCAGTGCCCTGCCATAGTATCTATCTTTTAACACTTTTCCCACGTGCTAGGTAAATTGATACCCTTCATGTGATGTTTGATTTCACCCCTAACATTAAAAAGTATTTAAATTCACCCTTAACATTAATCATCTTGATTGCCATTAATGCTTCAACAACCATATTACTATATTAGCAAAGAAGTCACTATCATATGCTATCAACTTTGATTACATGCTTGCCTTCACTTAGTTTATAAAAGATTTTTTTCCAAGCGTATTGACTTTTACAACCAATAGCAAAACTAATTTATACAACTGGAAAACATCTAGGAAATTAATTAGGAAAGGCTACAGACACAATGTCTTCACCAAAAAGGTTTTAGAGCAGAGGGTTTGTCTATTGAATAAAGACCAGAGGGTTTTGAATAGCAATATTGATTATTGTAAGAAAAAAAAGAGATTGGACCTTTATGCTTTGGGCTTTTTTGGACATTTTGTACAAGAATTAGAATAGTAGTTTGGAGTTTGGTTTAGAGACGACTTGTGGCATGTGGGTCAGTTAACTTATATATAAATATATATATATATATATATATATAGGACCTTTATTTAATAAATAATTCGGTATTCGGTAAATACCAAATACCAAACGGTAGTGATATCTTATACCAAACTAGAACCCAAATACTGTAATTTTCAAATTTTACTCTCAAATACCATACCAAATTCCAAATTACCAAATACCGAATACCAAATTTTTCAATTCATTTCGGTAATTCGATTTTTGGTATTTTATGCCCAGCCCTAGCTGTATGTCTTCAAAAAATGTGGAGGATCCATCCTGAAGTCGTTCGGGGTATATCCTAAATATCCATTCTGCCATGTGTTCATATCACTAGCTAATGAATTTTCACAAGAGCTCCTACGGATATTCTACCTGTGCCACCAGTACCACATCCTCATGGAGCTCAAGTGCGATGCATTGAGGCACTTCGATCGAATCCAACAACCCTCAGAAGGTTCATGCTGTGGTTCAAGCCATGAAAATATTAGGTTTGATTTTTCAGATATTCCTACAATGCAAAGGTATGCATGCTACTTCATCTGCTGGGAATCTCAAACCATGAGATCTAAGCTCAGCCAAAAATTTCAATCTTCTGGAAATTTCTCGTATCAATCCTGTCTTTGGAAGATGAATACTACAAAGCACAAAGAATTATCTTCCAGCAAAATAGATGCATTCCAAAAGAGATATGGCCAAAAAATTGGGAATTCCACAAAACAAATTCGTCCAACGGGAAAGGTTACTTCACTAGATCACTCAAAATAAGTTTGAAGGACAAAAAAAACCTCAGAAAGAAGCACGACATCGACTGTTGGGTAGAGGAAGGATACACGAGCATACCGTCATCACCTTCAGACATTGCATGAAAATATGATGCCAGATGACATGTGCAGAAAATTACTATTTACCATCAGCTCCATGGAATTACTTGCCAAAGTTTACCATGAAACGCTCTCAGAAGGGTTTGCCTCTATGCTTCTTGTACAGCTGCTTGGTGGAAACCTACAATGAGCTTACCTACCTACTTGCAAGAAGATTACAAGCTTCTCACCCAGCTGCTTGGATGTCCCCCATAAGCTTCTCAGTTGCCTGCTTGTACATGCTGTCACATGCCAACAACATAGTTTGTTTTTTAATTTTGTTTGGCTCTATCACATATTTATGTGGCCCAATTTGAAAAAAGGGTGATGTAATTTAATTCTTCATAGCATAGGAATGTGGTCCTAGCATTGAAGTGTGTGCCTAGATAGGGCCTTCCTATTTTTAGAAGATAAAATAGGGCGTTACTATTTGTAGAATAGTGGGCCACGTGTGATAATGTATTTTATTATCTGTTTGTTTGTATTAGGGTTTCCTTCTATTATAAAAGGATGCATAGGTATTTAGTTGAAGGATATATATCTCTCCACCTAAAAACACTCTTGTATAGTTTTGCTTTTAATAAAATATTTGTTGGCTAAATGTTCTCTCTTGCTCTCTCTTTCGAAGGGATGGGTACTTCAGTACCTTAGGTCGAAATAGCGGAGGTAAGGAAAGCACAAGGCAAGTGTTTTTTTGTTATTTCAATATGGATTTCTAATTCCTTTCTATGGTTATTAAGCAAAATTGGCTTGGTCTAACACAATAGCTTTTCGATTTGCTTATTTCTTTATCATAGAACACGTAAATCCATTAGTTGGGTAGAGAAAATTGTTCCCACAGGACTGTTGAGGGCTCTAAGTCTAGGGAGAGCCGTTAAAGACTGTGTATGTTGCCGTGAAAAGTTATACTACCAAAGAACTAAAAGATTTACAAGTTTTAAAGACTAGCAAATGCAATCCATCTACTTGAGGGTTGAAAAGTCTTTGTTTTGTAGCAAACCGTCCTTCGGAGATTAATGGTTTCGTAACCCCAGTTGTAAGAAAGCTATTGTGGTATTGATAAAAATATTTCATTTTGTATGGCTTCTACCTATATGGAAATGAATCACCTTTCATGTTGGAAAGTTAGAGGTCTGCTGTTAATCTATCTAGTTGATATTGCTTATGTGCCTATCCGTGCCCTGCTCCGCCCTTCTATTTGGTATTAGAGCCATCCCACTCTCTTCAGTAGAAGGAAGCAAGTGTTTGCATAAGATCTACTTTGCATTTTTATTAACGCCAACATTACATTTTCAGTCTTTACTTTAAGTTTGTCTTAGTCTCTAGTTACAAATAAGTCTAGATTCTTTCATTACCACCATCAAAGTCTTGTACATATTTGTGTCTTTGTTTACTTTCCTTCGATTTTAGAATAAATAGTGGGTCAACTCTTTTCTTAGATTTTTAGCACAAATACATCGAGTCTTTATTGTCCTAAAAACTCAAAAATATGTCAATTTCAATATCTTTACCATCTTCCTCGTTTGCATCTAGTCCATGTAAATCTTAAGCAAAATTACATAAATCTCTGACTCTCAGTAAAACCTTGTCATGTTAATATGACTACCTCTATGAAGTAGAAGTGTTGCCACAAGAAAATAAAATATCTTCCATATATCTACCCCTACTAAACCCATACTCAACTATTATGAAGACGACATGCAATCCATGGCTACAAATCCATTCTTTGGCTCAACAAAAGCCAAAGGGAGTTAAATAATATGTTGTTGCATCAAAACTTTACCAGCAACCTATTCTCATGACTCAGGAGGAACAACTCATCACTTTACAGATGCCGAAGGATTTTTCGTGACCATGGAGAAGCCAAGGCTTTACCCGAATCCATTTTGGTGTCGTCAAAGTTGCATTGACGTATCACAGTAGAAAAGGCCAACCCGTTGTGGTGCATCTCTGTCTTCTAGATACAAGGTGTAATGAGTACCAACATGCAAACTTGGATACGTCGGAGATCACACTGAATGTTGGGACTGTCTTTTTTACTATGTTTCTAAATATTATTATATCCCTGTCTGATCCGTATCTAATGGAGGCATTGAAGATCCAGATCCAAATTCTTAGAGCACCTCGAGATAGAGATGCCATACAGGTAACTCTCCACTACCAGATAGCTTGGAGAATCCAGAACCATGCTATGGATCTGTCTCTTCTAGGTGTTAAGAATGTTTTGTTCATAACCATAGATGCCACTCATGGAACCACACAGTGCACCCAGATCCCGAAGAAAATATCCAAGGAAGAACTCGCCAAAATTCTACCAGACTCTTGGGTCACAAATTATGAAAAGTTGAGAGACCATCCTCAACATCTCCAGTCCATTGAACCCACTTTCAGTAAAACAACAACAACACAGTCACTATAAGTTTCTAAGACTCCTATCTCAAGAAGCCCCATAAAACAACATTCTTTATCCACATGTACCAACCTACTGATGACTTTCCGTATGAGACAAACCTAGAAACCATCTCTTGGTTCTTCAGTAGCTTCATGAGTGATCATGATTAGATCAAACACTTCAATCATGAGGGACGCAACAGGATGTGGCATAGATGTCCTTTTTTAAGAATTAGTCTGTGGAAAATTAGCTGTGACTGCAAAGGGTGTTAGGAGGAAGATGACAAGGAATGGAATGAGTATTTTCTAGTTAAAGAAAAAAGGGAAAAGAAGGAAAGCGGAGGAAACTCCGAAAAGGAATTTAGGAAGAGATATGACGAAGAAGACCCATCCATTGGTTCTCTTAGTTGTCCGAGAAAGTATGAATTCCTAGTGTCATACAAATCCCAAAATTGGCTAGCTCCACCCACTCCACAACAAAACACCTAAGCCTCAAATGTTCATGATATCCTCTACCATCTTTGGCCAAAATTATGTTTTCCCACCAAACTAGTACTTTGAAAAGGATAACCTAAATCATGCTCTAAAAATACCACATGTTATCCTACCAACTTGTGACAGAAGGCCCTTGAGCTATACAGAGTCAACTCTCAATTGGAAATCTTAGAACGCCATAAGCCAAAACATCATGCTAACCAATATCAGACTGTTTACCAAAAATATTGCCAACACAGAAAGCAAGGTGGTGAACAAAGTAGACATGATGGAGAAGAAATTAGAACATGCATCCATCCAACATGTCGGACTTATCAAAGCACTAGAAAATAGGCTGTAGAATATACAATTTGATATATGTCTTCCAGGAACCTCACTCTTACACTTCTTTGACCAACAACATAAAGAAATGGCCTCACTTAAAGAAAAAATCCATCTTCTAAAATATGGCAGCTTTAACCCACAAAAGTCCAAATATCTATCATAAACCCAACCTTATTTCCAATGCCACCACAGACATATCCACCATAAAAATTAGGTCATACCTTTCTCACTTCCTCATCTAGTTCATATATGCCTATGTTATTCACTCAAGCACCAAAAGATGACACTCAAGAACCAAAAGATGAACACCATTACAGTCTAGAAACGAGTGAGATGGCAGAGAAACAATCCAAAATAAAGAAGGATTTTAGGGTTCCCAAGGATGCATAATCAAAAAACTTAATGGTTTCAAGTCATGCTGCTCCAAAGACTGACCTAAGTTTCTCCGCACTAGGTCCTATAATTCCAGATGATGACTTGGAAATCCAAGACGAAGAACCACTAGATGAAGACTGGGGGTCTATCAAACAAGGTATTTTTTAGTGACAAATGGCTATTCCTAAATGGCTTCTCAGATAATGACTCAATCATCTCAGATCAAGTTCTCCCAGATCTTTATACTGCAGAAGCTGACAATATATAATATTCCATTTCTCAACAACCTAATACTGTTGATCCTATAGAGGAATCCCACTCGCCACTAATATGACCTCCAGTATTCTCAAACCGGCGGCTGGAGGTAGATTTGAGCTTAAACAGAATATGGTGCAACTCTTGCACTCAAGTGGACAGTTTACAGGTCTTGCTTATGAGGACCTGCAGAGGCATATCCGTAATTTTTTGGAGATTAGTGACACATATATTCCTGCGGGTGTGTCTTCTGATTATGTGAGACTTGCTTTGTTCCCCTTTTCTCTATTGGGGGAAGCAAGGAGGTGCTTAGATGCAGAGCCGGCTAATTCTATCACTACTTGGGATGATTTTGCTCGAAAATTCTTGATAAGGTTCTTTTCATCTAGAAAGACAGCAAAGCTAGTGAGATATTGAATTTCAGACAGAGAGATGATGATAATTTGTACCAAGCTTGGAACCGATTCAATTCCATGTTGAGGGATTGTCCTCATCACCACCAAGCTAATGAAGTGTTAGTGCATACATTCATTGAGGCTCTCGACCCCAACACTAAAATTCTCCTTGATTCAGCTGCAGGTGGACAAGCTTTATAGAAGACTTATGATGAATTCTATGCTCTGTTGAATCATATTTCACAGGGAAATCCAAACTGGCATGGTGATAATTCTAGGAATTCTACAAAGAAGGTTGCTGGGAAACTAGATGTGGATGCAATCACAGCATTATCTGCCCAAATTTCAGCTATGAAAAACATGATGAACAATCACTTCAGTAGTTTGAATTTGGGGCAGCAACAAGCTCCTGTAAATACAGTACAACAACAAGTTTCTGTGATGTGTAGTGTATGTGGAAACGGGGATCATACCATTGAGTTGTGCAGTGCAAATCCAAATTACGTGAATTTTGTTGGTAATGTCCAAAGAGGAGTTGGAGCACAAAATTATGAAAATACTTTTAATGATGGATGGAAAAATCACCCGAACTTATCATGGGGAGGTAATCAGAATCAATATAGACCTCAAGGATATGCATCACAATACAACCAATAGCAGGGTCAAGGAAATCAAGCGGGTGCTAAGCCTGGAGATATGAGCGTGGAAGATATGTTGAAGCAGATTATGGCAGAGCAAGCTAAGCTAGCAGCAGATTTGAGAAACAATCAGTTGGCCACTCAAAATCTGGAAAAGCAAATTGGTCAGTTAGCAAATGCACAGAATACGAGGGCTTAAGGAGGTCTTCCAGGTGATACACAGCCAAACCCAAAGCAGGTGAATGCTATTGTCACTCATAGTGGTAAGCAGCTAGAGGATACAGTTCCGCCAGCAAAAGAATTGGAGCCGAAAGTAGTGGTGATTGAAGAAGAACAAGTTGAGTCTGCCAAAAGTTCCAAGGATGATAAAGTGATCCATAGTGTAAATTTTCCTCCTCTTTTTCGTCCAAATTTCAAGAAGAAGAAGAAAGATGAATGCTTTGGTAAGTTTATTGAACTACTTAAACAAGTGCACATTAATTTACCTCTTGTGGATATCTTGCAGGGTATCCCAAAGTATGCTAAGTTTGTGAAAGATATTGCGGTAAACAAGAGT